>JASDDO010000029.1:320000021-321293367 GCA_030015575.1 Agapanthus africanus
CTACCTGTTTGCTACGACTCCTTTGAGCCGTGGTAGGGTAGCAATCTAAGAACAGTGGGACACACTCGAGGCGAAGTAGCAGTGTCAAGTCTGCGGACTATGCTGTACTCATGTCACCTGGGAACTGTTAACTGACGACGGGTATAATACCAACCAACAGTTCCCCTGCGAGTCATGTCCGGTGTACCCGTAACCTAACGAGCACCTGTATACTATCTCCAGTACGACGTACTGATGGTCTGTGGGACAGACCATCTCCCCAACTGAGATGAGAAGCATACACACTAGTCTACTCCGGATATCGATGCCCTGTCTCGATAATTCAACGACCAGGGACCTGTATAGGATGTTGCTTATAGACTACCCAGCCCCCCACTAGTGTGACTGCCATCACAACGCTGGTAATCAAGCAAAGATCCTATGGGCTCTACTAATATGTAATAAGTGATACGTTATAAGAAACATATGCACATATTAAAGTAGACAAAACCAAGTAGCATATTACCATGTTTAGCAAGACTGTTGTATGACTGTGAATATCCCAAGCTTCCATTAAGTAATATACAACCTAGTATGATACAATAATGGCCCCCTAGGGCATATACACTAACAATCTCCCACTTGCACTAGGGCCATGGGCTGGGCATATCGTAGACCTATCATCTTGAATAGCCTCTCGAACTGCGTCTGAGGAATGGCCTTTGTGAATGGGTCAGCAATGTTATTCTCCGTCTCTACTCTTTTCACCTCGATCTCCCGACGATCTACGATCTCCCTGATCAGGTGGTACCGCCTTAAGATGTGTCTGGACTTCTGATGGGACCTGGGTTCCTTTGCTAAAGCTATAGCGCCGTTGTTGTCACAATACAGAGGTATTGGACCAACACTGGTAGGAACCACCTGAAGTTCTGTGAGGAACTTCTTCATCCAGACAGCTTCTTTTGCGGCATCGCAAGCATCTATATACTCTGCTTCCATTGTTGAGTCAGCCAACGGTATCCTGCTTAGAACTTTTCCAACAGACCGCCTCTCCATTGAGGGTAAAGACATAACCCGACATGGATTTGGAGTCATCCTTGTCACTCTGGAAGCCAGAGTCGGCAAAGGCCTCTATCTGGAGGTCTTTTCCGCCATACACCAAGGACATCTCCTTAGTCCTCCTCAGGTACTTGAGAATGTTCTTTACGGCTACCCATTGCTTCTCCCCTGGGTTTGCCTAATACCGGCTTACAACGCTTAATGCGTATGCTACATCAGGTCTGGTACATAACATCGCATACATTATAGGACGCCTACCGCAGAAGCGTAGGGTATAATCGACATGCGATCCCTTTCCAAATCAGTCTTGGGAGACATCTCTTTGGAGAGGGGTGATTCCGTGACAAGCAGGTAGGTTACCGCGCTTAGAATCATCCATACTGAATCTCTTCAATATGGTGTCTATGTACCTGGACTGCGAAAGTCCCAACATCCTCTTTGATCTAATCACGATAGATCCGGATCCCCAGAATGTAGGTGGCATCACCCAGGTCTTTCATGGAGAATTTCTGTGATAAGAATCTTTTGACTGACCGTAACATAGGAATACCATTTCCTATTAGGAGAATGTCATCCACGTACAAGACGAACAATACTACAACTCTTCCTACAATCTTACTGTATATGCATGGTTCATCTGGATTTTTGATAAAGTCGAATTCTTTGACAGCATCATCAAAACAGATGTTCCAACTCCGTGATGCCCGCTTTAGTCCATAAATGGACTTAAGAAACTTGCATACTTTACCGCTGCTCCCACTCTGAATGAATCCCTCTGGCTGATCCATATAGACGTACTCTTCCAAATTACCATTTAGAAAGGCCGTCTTTACGTCCATCTGCCAGATCTCATAATCGTGGAAGGCAGCAATAGCAGGAAGGACCCGAATGGATTTGAGCATAGCCACTGGAGAAAAGGTTTCGTCATAGTCCAAACCAGGTCTTTGAAGGAAACCCTTTGCAACAAGTCTAGCCTTATAGGTTTCAACCTGTCTATCTACACCAATCTTCTTTTTGAAGATCCATTTGCATCCTACGGGTTTTACCCCATCTGGAGCAATGTCCAAAGTCCATTACTTTGTTAGTGTACATGGACTCCATTTCAGTCCGCATTGCATCCAGCCATTTTACCGAGTTGCCACTCTGAATGGCTTGCTGGAAGCTAGTAGGGTCATCATCATCATAACGCAATCCTCTCTATCCCCATCTATGAGAAAACCGTAGTATCTCTCAGGCGGATGAGATGGCCTACTACTCTTACGGAGTGGCGTCGGTGTTAGTGTATATGCCCTAGAGGCCATTACTGTATCATACTAGTTTGTATATTACTTGATGAAAGCTTGTGATATTCACAGTTGTATATACAATCTTGCTCGAAATGCTTAGTATGCTACTTGGTTTGTCTCTGCTTTAATATGTGCATGTGTTTCTTTTAGCATATCGCTATTATACATATTAGTAGAGCCCTTAGGATCTTTGCTTGATTACCAGCGTTGTGATGGCGCACACACTCGTGGGAGCTGGGTGATCTATAAGCACATCCTTATACAGGTCTCTAGTCGTTGGACTATCGAGACAGGGCATCGATACTCCGGAGTAGACTAGCGTATGCGCTTCTTATCCCAGCGTGGGAGACGGTCTGTCCCACAGCCGTCAGTTACGTCGTACTTGAGATAGTATGCGGGTGCTCGTTAGGTTACGAGTACACTGGACAGGACTCGTCGGGGACTGTTGGTTGGTATTATACCTATCGTCAGTTATCAGTTCCCAGGTGACATGAGTACAGCTTAGTCCGCTGACTTGACACTGTCACTTCGCCTCGAGTGTGTTCCCACTGCACTTTGATTACTACCCTACACGGCTCAAAGGAGTCATGCAAACAGGTAGTTTTTGGGTGCAGTCCCGAAGCACTTGGAGGCAGTGACGGTTAGACAGGATTCGTCTCTCCCGGTATTGGGGGTTGACATCGTGCTGTGTCTAGGAAAGCCATTACACGAGTAGTCCCTGGCCAGAGCGAGCGAGATATACTGGTAGGTTTCCAATGTTATCTCAGGGTGTTCTGGGCTACACTCCGACACGACTTGTACCGCTATTAGGGGACTGACGTTCACCGCCCCCTAGGCCCGCCATGCGATGTATCAGACGAACAGACCGGACTGTACGGAGATTGTCACATACAGGCTCAGTAGGAGTTCAGATGGGGTTCACCTCGTCAGTTTTCTTATCGACATCTACCTGGGGACCGTTACATACAGCTAATGCCGCTTGCGGTCTGTGGTTAAACCCACTGCCAGCGTAGTGTCGAGTCTTTAGAGTCCCACACAGAGAGCTATTCGCCTTTAGGCAAAATGAGTAGAGGTCGCATGGTTTTGCGACAGGGTTCGTTCACATCCGCGCACTTGTGCACGTTTGCTGTCCGGACAGCTTATACTAGCGGGCTTTGGTTTAAGCTGGATCCTAGTATATGATTTGGGATTGGCTTTTTCTCATTGTATTCGTGTTCCTCGGATCACGAATACGGGTGCGTATGCACAGTTGCTTGAGACGGAGGGAGAGGACTTTGATTAGGGTTAATGACTATTGTCATTTTATTAACCCTAATGCTTATGTGTGTATTATTGTTAATTGATATTAGTTTAATAATTGTGCATGGTTATGGTTGTTGACCATTTGACCCATCTTGACTTGTTGACCTTGTTGACACTTTGACCATCATCATTTCATTTGGAAGATGCTCTTTGATCCTTGCAATTTGCATTAAAACTGAAATGATAATGGTCATGTCTTGATTAAGCCATGACAATTATCTCACTAATTTTCTAATTACAATAATTCACATATATGAGAGTATGCTTCATATTATTCTCTCATTCTATTATTCACATTCTCTCTCTTGTTCTTCCTCTCCCTCAAGCTCTCCCCTCTCATGTGTTGAGAAACACTTGAGCTTGAGAAAAACCCTCTCTTGATAATCTCTACTCTCATCTAGGGTTCAAGGATTAGCACTTCTTGCACCCTAGTTACTTCTAGCTTGGAGTTGAAGCCAAAGGTCGAGACTTTCGGGTGGATCTTTCTTCGACGTAAGAAGACGACTAAGGCGACCTCCTTCCACCACTCCAAGGAGCAAGGAGAGAAGGACATAAAGCCCAAGGTATAACCTTTCTAGCACTTAGCTAGTTTCTAGTTAGCTTTAGCTTGTTTTTGTTTAGCAAAGATCCTTCACAGTCTAGTCCATGTTGCCTAAGCTCATAAAAATCCAATTTTTATTCCGTTTTTCCGCCTCCCCGTAAGTACCGGGGTGGGAAACGTGGACTTACAGTGGTATCAGAGCCTAACTAAACATAAACTAGCTAGGTAGTAGAGTGTATCGAAGTTCGAACAGGAAAAATCGAAAAACCGAGTTTTAAAAACCCTAAGTTTCTGTTAAAATTTTTCTGTTCAAAATAAAATTTACTATACTCCAAAAATCATCTCAGGGTTTTGTGAAGAAAGCCACCAAAAACGATCCAAAGATTCGACCAAAGAGCCGCGGTTCCGCGGCAATAGCAAGCTATTGCCGCGCAACCGCGGCCATCTTGGCTCTTCTCTGGGTCAATTTTAGTGCAGTGTATTTCTGACTTGGTTTTAGGATTTTTAAGATGGTTTATATGTTCCCAGATTTTCCAGAATAGAAATTTATTTTTGGGGGCCTATAAATCCGTATTTTTTTCCGAACTTCAATACACTTTGACTAAAAGGTTATATCTGTAATGTTTATATGTATTGAACGTCGGCTAATCGCTATATGTCGATTAGTCGGGGTTATACATATCTGTGATCTGTGATTGATGATGGTATGTGTATATGAATGGGTTGGATTGTCGCGGATGAATAGCCGGGGTGGATGTGAGATGAGCGTTGCTTTTTCTTTCATTCATTGCAACATGTAAATTGATGTAATATTATTATTTGTTTAGCCGCACAACCGGGTCGGGGTTGTAGCCGTCATTGTATAATTATTTTTACTGTTTTTGCTCCTAGGATAGACCCATGGAGGGGTGCACAAACTACCGGGTATCTCGAAGTGCCGAGTGGCCTACTCACGGTGGTGAGGGAGGTTGCTTCGCTTCGGGTACTTGGCGGGTAGTTTGCCGCACCCGTAAGGGTCTTGGGTGGGGTATTTGGCTATTCACCGCGACCGTGTAATCCGCTTTTCGTTGCAGGCTCGAACGGATTGCGGATTCCTAGTATATCCAATGTATTCATCTGTGATCTGTAATGTCTATCATTGCTATATATTTATATATGATAACTATTTAGGCGTTGCTTATGTTTTACAGCCGCGCTAGCCCAGCCCCCGCTCTGTCGTTAGTTAAGTAACCTAACGGGTGATGACGGGGCCCCGTGGCGAATGCGAATGGCATAAGCGTACGTCATATTTTGGTTGTTTTCTGCAATGGTAGGATTAAATGATGGGACGCATTAAAAGAACTAATGCAAGAAAATAAACCAAGTAAAAGTCGATTGGAACACTTTGAAAACCACTCGGTTCTTTTCAAAACTAAACTTTTAAACGCGGAGCTTGAACCACTCCTTTTAAAAGCTATCTCGTTCCATCGATTATATCAAGTTCACTACGTTCACGGTTTCGCCAAAACCATCCGTAGCCCTCCATCATTTCAGTTAAATATTCGGTAGTATTCAAGCTATGTATTTTGACCTCACGCCAAGGCATAGTGATTGGTAGCTGCCGGATATTTATCTGTTGCATAGATAGAATGCGTTGGTTTGAGACAGTCGTACTGCCATTTTGGCCTACGTCAAGGGTAGGTACGGGTGGGTTCAAATTAACCAGGATAATGATGGGAAGAACTTGACATGTGACTTATGACATTTTGACCTCACGCCAAGGTCATAAGAGCATGGGGCAAAAATCCACATCGGGAGTTTCATAAGTACTGAAACTTGCTGGCACTGCATACCATTTGAAGTGTGATGATTCTGGTAGGATTTCTTCGGTTTTATCACCCGATGATATTTGGATCCCGATCCTACTGTGAGTATATGCTACTCCTCGGGAAAACTCTCACTTAACGATCAATGCTATAAACTTAGTAGGTGTCTAGAAAGGTGTTAGCGGGGCTACGCCCACAGGGAAAAGAGGTTACTTAATTAAGGAACTTCGCGAAAGCGTTGGAAAACCTCCCTCGAAGTACCGACACTGGCCTGGCTGAACGGTTAAGCAAGTATTGTACGGTGAGATTGATCCTGACTAATCCTTTCTTTACGGTTTGAGAAGGGATTCGAGAGACAGTGGGAGCCATCCAGTTTAGACAAATTAAAAACCACTCTAAACTTGCAAAAGCATCATGCTAAAGTGTTTCTTTTCTCTCTCCTAATTGCAGCGACCATTCAACATGACCGGACTTAAGTTATTACTAGATAAAAACATATTGACAGGGCCAAACTACAAAGATTGGCTCAGGAATGTCAAGATGGCAATCACTTACGACAAGCTGGGATATCTCCTTACCACCAAAGCTCTCCCTGTCCCAGGTCCCAAAACCAGTGTCGCGGATAGGGAAATCCGTAAGACATGGGAAATAGATTGCGCGAAGGCCAAATGCCTCGTACTTTCCTCGATGGACAACGAACATCAGAGGAGGCACGAGAATATGGACCTAGAGTCCATATTTCTTCATACAAAAGAACTGTATGGAGAGCAGTCTCGTATCGCAAGATACGAAGTGTCGAAGAAGTTGTTTTCGGCAAGGTTGGCTGTCGGATCATCGGTAGCGGAACACGTGCTTAAGATGATTGGCTGCATAGAGGAGCTCGCAGAACTTGGGACCACGTTGGAGAATGAGCTCTATACGGACTTGATTCTCCAGTCCCTTCCTTCCACTTACGCCCAGTTCATCCTGAACTTCAACTTACAGGAAAAAGAAGTTGAACTTTCAGAGCTCCTCAACATGCTGAGGAGTGCAGAGGGCACCCTACAGAAAAGTAGGGAGACATCCACTTTGTTTGTAGGAGGATCTTCCTCTTCTAGATCCAGGGCGAAAGCCAAGGGTAAGAAGAAGAAAGCCCCCGCCAAACCAAGAGGCGGTGTCAGTAAAGTGGATACGAAGGGAAAAGGAAAAGCAACAAAGGTAGCGGGAAAGCTGGTGGGGAAGGAAGAATGCTTCTACTATCACAAAAGTGGTCACTGGAAACAGGATTGCAAGGCTTGGAAGGCCAGAACACAGGATTTGAAGCGAGTTGCGGCTTCAGCTTCAGGTGTGTATGTTATTGAAAACTGTCTATCAATAAACTCTACATCCTGGGTATTGGATACCGGATCAGGATCTTATATCTGTAATTCTTTGCAGGCGTTGAGAAAGCGTAGAGTTTTGAAGGCAGATGACATGACCCTCAGAGTTGCAAACGGTGCTAGCATGGATGCTGAGGCCGTGGGGGACTATCACCTGGGATTGTCTGATGGACACTTTTTGGTTTTACGTAGTTGTTATTATGTACCAAATGCAACCTGTAATATCATTTCTGTATCTTTATTATCTAAAGAAGGTTATAAATTTGCATTTGTAAGTAATGTAGTAAACATTCACCTTAATCAAGTTTTGATTGGGTCAGGTACATTGAACAACGGTATATACGTGTTAAACCAACCACAGATTTTCAATGTCCAGAATACACACAAAAGAAAGTCTCCAGAAATCGATAAAACTTTCTTATGGTATTGTAGACTGGGTCACATCAATGAGAGAAGGTTGACTAAGTTACATGCAGAAGGATATTTGGATTCGTTCGAATATCAATCGTATGCAACTTGTCAATCCTGTCTCAAGGGAAAGATGACAAAGACTCCGTTCACAGGACACGGAGTAAGAGCGAGCGAGCTCTTGGGACTCGTACACAGCGACGTGTGCGGTCCAATGTCTACACATGCGCGAAGCGGTTATTCTTACTTCATTACTTTTACGGATGATTTCTCAAGGTTCGGACATGTCTTCTTAATGAAGCATAAATCCGAAGCTTTTGATAAGTTCCAGGAATATAAGAATGAAGTAGAAAAACAAACAGGCAAAAGTATCAAGGCACTGAGATCTGATCGAGGTAGTGAATACTTGAGTGCCGAGTTCCTGGGTTACTTAAAAGAGAATGGAATTCTCTCTCAGCTTACTCCTCCATACACTCCGCAACATAACGGTGTATCGGAGAGACGGAACCGAACCCTATTGGATATGGTACGGTCCATGATGAGTAATGCTGAGTTACCGCGATCGTTCTGGGGATATGCGCTAGAATCAGCTGCATACCTTTTGAACCGAGTTCCAACTAAGACTGTGCCTACCACACCATATGAGTTATGGAGTGGGAAGAAACCCTATCTTCAATACCTGAAGATTTGGGGATATCCAGCTTATGTCAAAAAGCAGCATACAGACAAGCTCGAGGCACGCTCAGTACTGTACAAGTTTGTGGGATACCCAAAGAACTCCAGGGGGTATCTTTTCTATTACGCAGAGGAACAAAAAGTCCTTGTTTCTCGTAATGCCCATTTTCTAGAACATCAGTTCTCAGAAAAAGAAATAAGTGGGAGTGTAATAGAACTGGAAGAAATTCCAGAACCATAAGCTATTACTGAAAGCTTAGTAGAACCAGAGGGTTCGAAAGATCAGGACATTCCCACGCCACTCCGCAGAAGTAGTAGGCAGTCTCATCCGTCCGAGAGATACTACGGTTTTCTCATTGACGGGGATAGAGAGGATTGCATCATAGACTTTGATGAGCCTACTAGCTTCCAGCAAGCCATTCAGAGCGTCGACTCGGTAAAATGGCTGGATGCAATGCGGACCGAAATGGAGTCCATGTACACCAACAAAGTATGGACGTTGGACATTGCTCCAGATGGGGTAAAACCCGTAGGATGCAAGTGGATCTTCAAAAGGAAGATTGGTGTAGATGGACAGGTTGAGACCTATAAGGCTAGACTGGTAGCAAAGGGTTTTCGTCAGCGACCTGGTTTGGACTATGACGAAACTTTTTCTCCAGTAGCTATGCTGAAATCCATTCGGATCCTTCTTGCCATTGCTGCCCTCCACAATTATGAGATTTGGCAGATGGACGTAAAGATGGCTTTTCTAAATGGACATTTAGAGGAGTCTGTCTATATGGATCAGCCAGAGGGTTTCATTCAGAGTGGGAGCAGCGGAAAGGTGTGCAAGTTGCTTAAGTCCATTTATGGACTAAAGCAAGCATCGCGGAGTTGGAACATCTGTTTTGATGAGACGGTCAAGGAATTTGGCTTTATCAAAAATCCAGATGAACCATGCATCTATTGTAGATTTGTAGCGAGAACTGTAGTATTCCTCGTTTTATACGTGGATGACATTCTCTTAATAGGAAATGATATTCCTATGCTACAATCTGTCAAGGGGTTCTTGTCACACAGGTTCTCCATGAAAGACCTGGGTGATGCCTCATACATTCTGGGTATCCGGATCTACCGTGACAGATCCAAGAGGATATTAGGACTTTCGCAGTCCAGGTACATCGACACCATACTGAGGAGATTCAATATGGAAGATTCCAAGCACGGTAATCTACCGGCTTGTCACGGGATCACCCTCTCCAAAGAGATGTCTCCCAAGACTGATTTAGAGAGGGATCGCATGTCAGTTATACCCTACGCTTCTGCGGTAGGTTCTATAATGTATGCGATGTTGTGTACCAGACCGGATGTGGCTTATGCACTGAGTGTGGTAAGCAGGTATCAGTAAAACCCTGGGGAGAAACATTGGATAGCAGTAAAGAACATTCTCAAGTACCTGAGAAGGACTAAGGAGATGTTCTTGGTGTATGGCGGAAATGACCTGCAGATTGAGGCCTTTGCTGACTCCAGCTTCCAGAGTGACAAGGATGATTCCAAGTCCATGTCGGGTTTTGTCTTTACCCTCAATGAGGGGCGGTGTGTTGGAAGAGCTCCAAACAGGAAACCGTTGCTGACTCGACTATGGAAGCGGAATACATCGCTGCATCTGATGCCGCAAAAGAAGCTGTCTGGAAGAGAAAGTTCTTGAAAGAACTTCAGGTGGTTCCGTCCATTGTTGACCCAATACCTCTGTATTGCGACAACAACGGGGATATAGCTTTAGCGAAGGAACCCAGGTCCCATCAGAAATCCAGACACATCTTGAGGCGGTATCACCTGATCAGGGAGATCGTAGATCGCCAGGAGATCGAGGTTCGGAGGGTTGCTTCAGAAGATAACACAGCAGATCCATTCACCAAGGCCTTACCCCAGACTCAGTTCGAGCGGCTAATCGAGATGATATGTCTTCGATACGCCAGTACATGGCCTTAGTGCAAGTGGGAGATTGTTAGTGTATATGCCCTAGAGGCCATTACTGTATCATACTAGTTTGTATATTACTTGATGGAAGCTTGGGATATTCACAGTTGTATATACAATCTTACTCGAAATGGTAGTATGCTACTTGGTTTGTCTCTGCTTTAATATGTGCATGTGTTTCTTTTAGCATATCGCTGTTATACATATTAGTAGAGCCCTTAGGATCTTTGCTTGATTACCAGCGTTGTGATGGCGCTCACACTCGTGGGAACTGGGTGATCTATAAGCACATCCTTATACAGGTCCCTAGTCGTTGGACTATCGAGACAGGGAATCGATACTCCGGAGTAGACTAGCGTATGCGCTTCTCATCCCAGCGTGGGAGACGGTCTGTCCCACAGCCATCAGTATGTCGTACTTGAGATAGTATGCGGGTGCTCGTTAGGTTACGAGTACACTGGACAGGACTCGTCGGGGACTGTTGGTTGGTATTATACCTATCGTCAGTTATCAGTTCCCAGGTGACATGAGTACAGCTTAGTCCGCTGACTTGACACTGTCACTTCGCCTCGAGTGTGTTCCCACTGCACTTTGATTACTACCCTACCACGGCTCAAAGGAGTCATGCAAACAGGTAGTTTTTGGGTGCAGTCCCGAAGCACTTGGAGGCAGTGACGGTTAGACAGGATTCGTCTCTCCCGGTATTGGGGGTTGACATCACGCTGTGTCTAGGAGAGCCATTACACGAGTAGTCCCTGGCCAGGGCGAGCGAGATATACTGGTAAGTTTCCAGTGTTATCTCAGGGTGTTCTGGGCTACACTCCGACACGACTTGTACCACTATCAGAGGACTGACGTTCACCGCCCCCTAGGCCCGCCATGCGATGTATCAGACGAAGAGACCGGACTGTACGGAGATTGTCACATACAGGCTCAGTAGGAGTTCAGATGGGGTTCACCTCGTCAGTCTTCTTATCGACATCTACCTGGGGACCGTTACGTACAGCTAGTGCCGCTTGCGGTCTGTGGTTAAACCCACTGCCAGCGTAGTGTCGAGTCTTTAGAGTCCCACACAGAAAGCTATTCGCCTTTAGGCAAAATGAGTAGAGGTCGCATGGTTTTGCGACAGGGTTCGTTCACATCTACGCACTTGTGCACGTTTGCTGTCCGGACAGCTTATACTAGCGGGCTTTGGTTTAAGCCGGATCCTAGTATATGATTTGGGATTGGCTTTTTCTCATTGTATTCGTGTTCCTCGGATCACGAATACGGGTGCGTATGCACAGTTGCTTGAGACAAAGGGAGAGGACTTTGATTAGGGTTAATGACTATTGTCATTTTATTAACCCTAATGCTTATGTGTGTATTATTGTTAATTGATATTAGTTTAATAATTGTGCATGGTTATGGTTGTTGACCATTTAACCCATCTTGACTTGTTGACCTTGTTGACACTTTGACCATCATCATTTCATTTGGAAGATGCTCTTTGATCCTTGCAATTTGCATTAAAAATGAAATGATAATGGTCATGTCTTGATTAAGCCATGACAATTATCTCACTAATTTTCTAATTACAATAATTCACGTATATGAGAGTATGCTTCATATTATTCTCCCATTCTATTATTCGCATTCTCTCTCTTGTTCTTCCTCTCCCTCAAGCTCTCCCCTCTCATGTGTTGAGAAACACTTGAGCTTGAGAAAAACCCTCTCTTGATAATCTCTACTCTCATCTAGGGTTCAAGGATTAGCACTTCTTGCACCCTAGTTACTTCTAGCTTGGAGTTGAAGCCAAAGGTCGAGACTTTCGGGTGGATCTTTCTTCGACGTAAGAAGACGACTAAGGCGACCTCCTTCCACCACTCCAAGGAGTAAGGAGAGAAGGACATAAAGCCTAAGGTATAACCTTTCTAGCACTTAGCTAGTTTCTAGTGAGCTTTAGCTTGTTTTTGTTTAGCAAAGATCCTTCATAGTCTAGTCCATGTTGCCTAAGCTCATAAAAATCCGATTTTTATTCCGTTTTTCCGCCTCCCCGTAAGTACCGGGGTGGGCAACGTGGACTTACAGTCGGGATGTCCCTTTCTTCTGAAACCTCTGGTTCTACCATACTTTCAGTAACAACTTGTGGTTCTGGAATTTCTTCCAGTTCTACTGCGCTCCCATTCTTCTGATTTTCTAAAAATTCAGCTTCTAAGAAATGGGCATGACGAGAAACAAAAACCTTTGTTCCTCTGCGTAATAGAAATAATATCCCTTGGAGTGCTTTAGATATCCCACAAACTTACACTGCACTGAGCGTGCCTCGAGCTTGTCCGTATGCTGCCTTTTTACAAAAGATGGACATCCCCATGTCTTAAAATGTTTTAGACAGGGTTTCTTCCCACTCCACATCTGATATGGTGGTAGGCACAGTTTTGGTAGGAACCTGTTTCAAAAGATATGCAGCTGATTCTAGTGCATATCCCCAGAATGATCGCGGTAACTCATCCTTACTCATCATGGAACGAACCATATCCAATAGGGTTCGATTCCTCCTTTCTGATACACCGTTGTGTTGTGGTGTGTATGGAGGAGTAAGCTGAGAGAGAATTCCATTCTCTTTTAAGTAACCCAGGAATTCGGCACTTAAGTATTCACCACCTCGATCAGATCTCAGTGTCTTGATACTTTTGCCTGTTTGGTTTTCTACTTCATTCTTGTATTTTTGGAATTTCTCAAAGGCCTCGGATTTATGCTTTATCAAAAAGACATATCCGTACCTAGAGAAATCATCCGTAAAAGTAATGAAGTAGGAATAACCACCTCTCGCATGTGTAGACATTGGACCGCACACGTCACTGTGTACGAGTCCCAAGAGCTCGCTCGCTCTTACTCCGTGTCCAGTAAAAGGAGTCTTTGTTATCTTTCCCATGAGACAAGATTCACAAGTAGCATAAGATTGATATTCGAATGGATTCAAATATCCTTCTCTATGTAACTTAGTCAACCTTCTCTCATTGATATGACCCAGTCTATAATACCATAAGAAAGCCTGATTTAATTCCGGAGACTTTCTTTTAAGTATGTTCTGGACACTGAAAATCTGAGTTTGATTTAATACGTATATTCCGTTTTCTAATGTATCTGACCCAATCATAACTTGATTTAGGTGGATGTGGACCACATCGCTTATAAAAGTAAAATCATATCCTTCCTTAGAAAGTAAGGATACAGATATGATATTACAAGTTGTACCTGGTACATAAAAACAGTTACGCAGAATCAATATCTGCCCAGTTGTCAGTCCAAGATGATATTCCCCTACGGATTCAGCGTCCATGCTCATACCGTTAGCAACCGTGAGGGTCATATCACCTATCCCTATAACCCTACGGTTTTTCAGAGCCTGTAACGAATTACAGATGTGAGATCCTGACCCGGTATCCAATATCCAGGAAGTAGGGTTAACTGACATACAGTTCTCTATCATAAATACACCCGAAGCTGAAACCACAACATGCTTCGAATCCTGGTTACTGTCTTTGCTAGCCCTGCAATCGTTCTGCCAATGTTCATTCCTATAACAATAGGAACTCCCTCTTTTACTCTATCCAATCCCGAAACTTTTGCCCTTCTCTTTCCTTCTACTTCCCTGATTACCTTTAGGGTAGAAGGCAGAGACTGTAGAATCAAGTCAGTATCTGACTCGTTTCCCAACGTGGTCTCCAGGTCCTGGAGCTGATCAACATAACTAGTCATTGTAAGGACGTTGTCCCCTACAGATGACCCGACAGCCAACCTCGCTTGAATTAATTCGGTCGAGGTCTCATATCTTGCGATATGAGATTGCTCTATATATAAATCTTTATTATGGAGAAAGATGGAAATTGAGTCCATCTTCTCGTGCTGCTTCTGGTATACACCATCAACTGAAACTAACACGAGGCACTTGGCTTTCGCTTTATTCTTTTCCCTTGTCTGACGGATATCTATATCCGTGACGGTGGAAAATAGACCTGGGACGGCGGGATCTTGAGTAGTAATAGGGTGGTCCAGCTTGTCATAGGCAATGGAGATCTGGACAGACCTTTGCCAGTCATATAAGTCAGATTCAGTCAATTTATTATCTAGATGTAACCTAGTCGTGGTCACAAGGTCGCTGCAATGAGAAAAAGAGAAGAAAACATTTTAGCATGATACTCTTGCAAGTTTAGATTGATTTTTAGTTTATCTAAACTGGATGGCTCCCACCGTTTCTCGAATCCTTCCTCAAACCATAAAAGAAGAATTAGCCAGGACAATTCTCACCGTACAATACTTGCTTAACCGTTCAGCCAGGCCAGTGTCGATACTTCGAGGGAGGTTTTCCAACGCTTTCTCGAATTTCCTTAATTAAATAACCTCTTTTCTCTGGGGGCGTAGCCCCGCTGACACCTTTCTAGGCACGTGCTTGGTTTATAGCATTGATCGTTAAGTGACGAATCTCCTGATAAGTAGCATGTACTCACAGTAGGATCGGGATCCAAATATCATTGTATGATAATGTTGAAGGAATCCTACCAACATTCATCAAACTCCAAATGGTTTGCAACACTAGCAAATTTCAGTTTTTTTAGAAACTCACGATGTGGATTTTTGCCCCATGCTCTTATGACCTTGACTAAGGGCCAACAAATCATAAGTCACATGTCAAGTTCTACCCGTCATTATCCAGGTTAATTTGAACCCACCCGTACATACTCTTGACTAAGGGCCAACAAAGTAATACGACTGTCCCAAACCAACGCATCTATCTATGCAACATGTGAATACCCCAGCAGCTACCAAACACTATGTCTTGACTAAGGGCCAATAAACATAGCTTGAATACTACTGACCATCCATAAGAAATGACGGAGGGCTACGACTGGTTTTGGCAAAACCATGAACGTAGTGAACTTGATATAATCGAAGGAACCTGATACCTTTTTAAAAAGGAGTGGTTAAAGCTCCGCAATTAAAAAATTCTTCTCTTTTAAAATAACCGAGTGGTTTCTTTTAAATTTTTTCCAACGATTCATTTTTGGTTTATTTTCTTTGCATTATAATAATGCGTCCCATCATTTATCCTATCATTGCAGAAAACAACGAAAAGACCACGTCCTCTTATGCCATCCGCATTCGCCACTGGGTCCCGTCATCACCCGTTAAGTTACTTAACTAACGACAGAGCGGGGACTGGGCTAGCGCGGGTGTAAAACATAAGTGACGTGTCAGTTGTATGTATGCCCTAGATGCCAGTATTGTACAGATGATGTATATTATATTGGATGCTTGGACATATATAGAGAGGACTTTCTTGCTCGATATGATAGTATGATATCTGGTTGCTCTTTATCTTAACATGTATACTTGTCTCTTGATACTGTCTTATAGTTAAATGTTGGTAAAGCCCTTAGGATGTGTACTTGACTACCTGGACTATGATGCGGATCATACTAGTGGGGACATGGTAGTCCATAAGTACATCCTTCAAGGTCCCTAGTCGTGGGTGTATCGAGGCAGGGCATCGATATACCAGAGTAGACTAGAATATACGCTTCTCGACCCATGAGATGGGCGATGGATGATCCCATATCCATTGGTGTTTGACATCAGAGATGGTATGCGGGTGCTCAGTGGAGACTGGGTACACTGGACGGACTCGCCGAGAACTCCCAGATGGTATTATACCTTACGTCAGATGGCAGTTCTCTGGTGACACTTGTGCAGGTTAGTCTGTAGACCCGAGATCGTCATAGAGTCTTGTGTGATTCCTACTGTGCTTTGATTTCCACCATACCACGTCCATGAGGGCATGCAAAACGGTGGTTTTTGGGTACAGTCCCGAGTCACATGGAGGCAATGAGCGATAGGAGGGGTTTCGTCTCTCCCGGTATTGGGGGTTGATGTTGCGCTGTGCTCGATTGGCCGTAACAGGGAAGTCCCTGGCCAGGGCTGATTTAGAGATTTACTGGTAAGTGTTACCAGTAGTTTCTCGACCCGTTATGAGCTTCACATTAGCACGACTTATCGGTTATTGGGGTCTGACGTTTACCACCCCTAGACTTGATATGCGACATATCAGACGAGGAGACCGGACTGTACGGGAAGTGTTACCGGCAGGCTTTTACAGGAGTTGGAGCGGGCTTGCTTGCTGATCTTCTGATCGCTCAATACCCGAGTAGCCGTTACGTCCAGCTAGTACCGCTGACGGCTTGTGGGTGCTTGATGTGATCATCACCTACTGCCGGCGTATTGACGAGTCTTTAGAGTCCTACACAGAGGTTTTACTGGCTCAGGCAAAACAAAATAGGAGCACGTATGTGATATGTGCGGGACCGAGAATAATGCGTGTATGTGATACCGTATTCTATTCTCGCGACTTTATGTATCGGTCGGTTATATATAATATAGCCGGGTTATCGAATCAAGTGTTGATTCGATAAGACGATACATTCGATGTTAGTCGGTTATATGTGATATGACCGGATTATTAAGTCAAGTGTTGATTTAATAATTTATTGTATAATTGTATATTGGATATACTAGTTTACACTAACTAACACTAGTTCACTTAGGGTTTTTCTCACATGTACACTACTTTAAAAATGTGTTATCTTTATGTATCATGGTTGATGATACACATGACTTGGGTGTATGAGACTTGCACAATGCTATCTTTTATGTTGGATTTTAAATATTCAAAGTAATTACAACATAGTGGATGATTAGCTAAATGCTTGAAGCTTGTGGAAGCATTTGACTAATTCCACTAAAATTGTCTTTACTATGGATATTCTTAACCCAACCATAAAAGATTAGCCTAGGGTTAAGTCTCTACAAGGGTTAGTATATGATACTCATTCACCATGGTTAACCTTCTCACTTGATCATTATCCTCTCCTTTTTCTTTTGTTCATATTCTTCATTGAACAAGAGAAAAAGAAAACTAGGGTTTTGAAAAAGAGAGCAAAACATTGTGAGAAATAAAAATCCAAAGAGAACCCACTTCCTATTTCTCCATCCTCTACTAGACTAGCACTTTAATATAGGGTGTTTGCTTCACTAATTCTCAAATTAGTGAAGTAGTAGCTTGAGTCGGAATTCCCACGACGTAGATCATCTTCGGCCTCGGAGACTTCAAGCAAGGTCGCATCCTTCTCGTCGTGAAGCCATGCAAGAGCCCGGGAGAACCTTGATCGCAGCGAAAGGACTTCAACAAGGAGCAAATGAAGTGGAGGACCGATCTACAAAGGTTGTATTTCGTGTTCTCTTTAAAGTAAAGTTGTTTACTTGCCTTTAGATTCGCCTAAACTCTAGTACAAGATCTTGCTTAGGGTTTTTAGGTACATAAAGTTTTTAAACGGGCATGGTCGATGCCTTGTAGAGCCTTATTAGTGTGCCTAGTAACCCTACATGACGTCTAATAGCTATCATATATAGATATTGTACATTCGTTGTAAGTCCATGCTACCTCTCCCGGTACTTTCGGGAATGCGGAATTTGGTAAAAAACGATTTTCTTAAAGATGGTAACATGGACCTAAAACCCGGATCTTGGTTAAACATCTATCTAACATCCTAACTATGAGTTTTAGCTACTCGGTTAGGGGGTTATACCTTGCTTGTCTTGAACTCCTTCGTCTTCAAAGCTCCGATGGTGGTCCGATGGCTTCTTCTCGTCGTCTCCGTACGCCGAAGATAGATCCACCTGAAAGCTCCAACCTTTAGCTTCTTCTTCGTTCTTTGAAGAAACTAGTTCACTTGGTTTGCTAAACCTAGTGAACTAGAATGAGTAGAGAAGAAATAGAATGGGATTTTATCTATGGTTCTTGATTCTCAACTCATGAGACAAGAGAACCATAGATCTAGAGAGGGAGCAAGAGGTTGAGGGTGAGAGCAAGAGGAGAGCTCAAGAACAAGAGAGAGAGTGAGCAAGAAACAATGAGAATGTATTTTGTCTCTCACCCCCTCATAATCCAAAGCAATGATAACTCATCATATTAACAAAAGTCTTATGTGATGGTTAGAAGCAACCACAACCATATCATTTCATGCACTCATTTTACACAAATGAGCAAGTAAACAAAAGTCTTTGCCATGAAATGATGGCTATGGTCATCATGATGGTCAACTAGTCAAGCCTAGTCAACCGGTCAACAAGTCAACAAAAGTCAACAAGTCACCAAAGTCAACAAGTCAACAAAAGTCAACAAGTCAACAACCATATCACCATAATACTCAATTAATATAATAGTTAATCACATATCATATTCTCATTAGAGTTGAGCATAAAGTCAAAAAGTCAACGGTCAACTGTCAACAACCCTAATGAGAATCCGCTGCCTCTGCCTCCCTGTCAACTGTGCATACACACCCGCATCCGCGTTCCGAGGAACACGAATGCAAACTGGATAAATCCAATCCCATAAGATACACTAGGATCTGGCTTAAACCAAAGCCCGCTAGTGTAAACTGTCCGGACACTGTACGTGCACAAGTGCACGGATGTGACCGAACCCTGTCGCAAAACCATGCGACCTGTCGCAATACCATGCGACCTCTACTCTTTTGCCTAAAGGCGAAAAGCTTTCTGTGTGGGACTCTAAAGACTCGACACTACGCTGGCAGTGGGTTTAACCACAGATCTCAAGCGGCACTAGCTGTGCGTAACGGTCCCCAGGTAATGCCGACAAGAAGACGGACGAGGCGAAACCCATCTGAACTCCTACTGAGCCTGAGTGTGACATTCTCCGTACAGTCCGGTCTGTTCGTCTGATACATCGCATGGCGGGCCTAGGGGGTGGTAAACGTCAGTCCCCCAATAGCGGTACAAGTCGTGCCGGAGCGAAGCCCAAAACACCCTGAGATAACACTGGAAACCTACCAGTATATCTCGTTTGCCCTGGCCAAGGACTACTCGTGTAATGGCTCTCCTAGACACAGCGCGATGTCAACCCCCAATACCGGGAGAGACGAATCCTGTCTAACCGTCACTGCCTCCAAGTGCTTCGGGACTGCACCCAACCACTACCTGTTTGCACGACTCCTTTGAGCCGTGGTAGGGTAGTGATCAAAGTACAGTGGGAACACACTCGAGGCGGAGTGACAGTGTCAAGTCAGCGGACTAAGCTGTACTCATGTCACCTGGGAACTGATAACTGACGATAGGTATAATACCAACTAGTCAGTTCCCGACGAGTCCTGTCCAGTGTACCCGTAACCTAACGGGCACCCGCATACTATCTCAAGTACGACGTACTGACGGCTGTGGGACAGACCGTCTCCCACACTGGGATGAGAAGCGCATGCGCTGGTCTACTCCGGAGTATCGATGCCCTGTCTCGATAGTCCTGCGACCAGGGACCTGCATAAGGATGTGCTTATGGATTACCCAGCCCCACTAGTGTGACGTCCATCACATCGCTGGTAATCAAGCAAAGATCCTAAGGGCTCTACTAATGTGTATAGGCGATATGCAAAAATAAACACATGTACACATTGAAGTAGAAACAAACCAAGTAGCATACTACTATTTTGAGCAAGATTGTCAATACAAGGTGAATATCCCAAGCTTCCATTAAGTAATATACATACTAGTATGATACAGTAATGGCCTCTAGGGCATATACACTAACAATCTCCCACTTGCACTAAGGCCATGTACTGGCGTATCGAAGACCTATCATCTCGATCAGCCGCTTGAACTGAGTCTGGGGCAAGGCCTTGGTGAATGGATCTGCAGTGTTATCTTCTGATTTTACTCTCTTTACCTCGATCTCCTGGCGATCAATGATCTCCCTGATCAGGTGGAACCGCCTCAAAATGTGCCTGGACTTCTGATGGGACCTTGGTTCCTTCGCTAAAGCTATAGCGCCGTTGTTGTCACAATACAGCGGTATTGGATCAACACTGGTAGGAACCACCTGAAGTTCCGTGAGGAACTTCTTCATCCAGACAGCTTCCTTTGCGGCATCGCAAGCAGCTATGTACTCCGCTTCCATGGTTGAGTCAGCAACGGTTTCCTGCTTGGAACTCTTCCAGCAAACCGCCCCTCCATTGAGGGTAAAGACATAACCCGACATGGACTTGGAGTCATCCTTGTCACTCTGGAAGCTGGAGTCAGCAAAGGCCTCAATCTGGAGGTCTTTTCCGCCATACACCAAGAACATCTCCTTAGTCCTTCTCAGGTACTTGAGAATATTCTTTACTGCTATCCAGTGTTTCTCCCCTGGGTCCGACTGATACCGGCTTACAACGCTCAATGCGTATGCTACATCTGGTCTGGTACATAACATCGCATACATAATAGAGCCTACCGCAGATGCGTAGGGTATTGATGACATGCGAGCCCTTTCCAAATCAGTCTTGGGAGACATCTCTTTGGAGAGGGTGATTCCGTGACAAGCCGGTAGATTACCGCGCTTGGAATCTTCCATACTGAATCGTTTCAGTATGGTGTCGATGTACCTTGACTGTGAAAGTCCCAACATCCTTTTAGATCTATCACGATAGATCTGGATCCCCAGAATGTAGTTGGCATCGCCCAGGTCCTTCATGGAGAACCTCTGTGACAAGAATCCTTTGACTGACTGTAGCATAGGAATATCATTTCCTATTAGGAGAATGTCATCGACGTACAAGACGAGGAATACCACATTTCTCCTTACAATCTTACTGTAAATGCATGGTTCATCTGGGTTTTTGACAAAGTCGAATTCTTTGACAGTATCATCAAAGCAGATGTTCCAACTCCGCGATGCCTGCTTAAGTCCATAGATGGACTTGAGCAACTTGCACACTTTACCGCTGCTCCCACTCTGATTGAATCCCTCTGGCTGATCCATATAGACGCACTCTTCTAAATTTCCATTTAGGAAAGCCGTCTTAACGTCCATCTGCCAGATCTCATAATCGTGGAAGGCAGCAATGGCAAGAAGGATCCGAATGGATTTAAGCATGGCTACCGGAGAAAAAGTCTCGTCATAGTCCAAACCAGGTCTTTGACGAAAACCCTTTGCAACGAGCCTAGCTTTATAGGTTTCAACCTGCCCATCTACACCAATCTTCTTTCTGAAGATCCATTTGCAGCCTACGGGTTTTACCCCTTCTGGAGCAAAGTCCAAAGTCCAAACTTTGTTGGTGTACATGGACTCCATCTCGGTCCGCATTGCATCCAGCCATTTTACCGAGTCACCGCTCTGAATGGCTTGCTGGAAGCTAGTAGGCTCATCATAATCTATGATGCAATCCTCTCTATCCCTGTCTATGAGAAAACCGTAGTATCTCTCGGGCGGATGAGACTGCCTACTACTCCTGCGGAGCGGCGTAGGAATGTCCGGTTCCCCTGAACCTTCTGGTTCTACTAAGGTTTCAGTAATAGCTTGTGGTTCTGGAATTTCTTCCAGTTCTATTGCGCTCCCACTTATCTGATTTTCTAAAAACTCAGTTTCCAAGAAGCGGGCATGACGAGAAACAAGGACTTTTTGCTCCTCTGCGTAATAGAAAAGATATCCCTTGGAGTTCTTTGGGTATCCCACAAACTTGCACTGTACTGAGCGTGCCTCGAGCTTGTCCGCATGCTGCTTTTTTACAAAAGCCGAACATCCCCATGTCTTAAAGGATTTAAGACAGGGTTTCTTCCCACTCCACATCTGGTATGGTATGGTAGGCACTGTCTTAGTAGGAACTTGGTTCAAGAGATGTGCAGCTGTTTCCAGTGCATAACCCCAGAAAGATCGCGGTAACTCAGCCTTACTCATCATGGAACGAACCATATCTAATAGGGTTCGATTCCTTCTTTCCGATACACCGTTGTGTTGTGGTGTGTATGGAGGAGTACGCTGAGAGAGAATTCCATTCTCTTTTAAGTAGTCCAGAAACTCGGCACTCAAGTATTCACCACCTCGATCCGATCTTAGGATCTTGATACTTTTGCCTGTTTGTTTTTCTACTTCATTCTTATATTCTCGAAATTTCTCAAAGGCCTCGGATTTGTGCTTCATTAAGAAGACATGTCCAAACCTAGAGAAATCATCTGTGAAAGTAATGAAGTATGAATAACCGCTTCGCGCATGTGTAGACATTGGACCACACACGTCACTGTGTATAAGTCCCAAGAGCTCGCTCGCTCTTTCTCCGTGTCCAGTGAACGGAGTCTTTGTCATCTTTCCCATGAGACAAGATTCACAAGTGGCATAAGACTGGTACTCGAACGGATCCAAGTATCCTTCTTTATGTAACTTAGTCAACCGTGTCTCATTGATGTGACCCAGTCTACAATGCCATAAGAAAGCCTGATTTAATTCTGGAGACTTTCTTTTAAGTGTGTTCTGGACACTGAATATCTGAGCTTGATTCAATACGTATATACCATTATTTAATGTACCTGACCCAATCAGTGCTTGATTTAGGTGGATGTTTACTACATCGCTTACAAAAGCAAAATCATATCCTTCCTTAGAAAGTAAGGATACAGATATGATATTGCAAGTCGCACCTGGTACATACAAACAGTCACGCAGAATCAATATCTGCCCAGTTGTCAGTCCTAGGTGATATTCCCCTACGGATACAGCATCCATGCTCATTCCGTTAGCAACCCTGAGAGTCATATCACCTTTCCTGATAACCCTACGGTTTCTCAGACCCTGTAACGAATTACAGATATGAGATCCTGATCCGGTATCCAATACCCAGGAAGTAGGGTTAACTGACAAACAGTTCTCAATTACAAACACACTCGAAGCCGAAGCCACAACATGCTTCGAATTCTGGCTACTGGCTTTACAAGCCCTGCAATCTTTCTTCCATAGTTCATTCCCGTTACAATAGGAACCTCCCTCTTTTACTATATCCAGTCCTGAAACTTTTACCCTCGTTTTTCCTTTTTCTTCCCTGGTTTCTTTCAGGGTATAAGAAGAGGGCAGGGACTGTTGAATTAGGTCAGTACTTGACCCATTCTCCAACGTGGTCTCCAGGTCCGTGAGCTCAATATAGCTAGTCTCTGTAAGGACGTTGCCCCTTGCAGATGACCCGACTGCCAACCTCGCTTGAAGCAATTCGTTCGAGGTCTCATATCTTGCGATACGAGATTGCTCTCCATATAAAACTTTGTTATGGAGGAAGATAGAAACTGAGTCCATCTTCTCGTGCTGCCTCTGGTATGTACCATCAACTGAGGCTAACACGAGGCACTTGGCTTTCGCACAATCCCTTTCCGATGTCCTGCGGATGTGAACATCCGTGACAGGGGAAACTGGACCTGAGACAGCAGGGTTTTGATTAGTTAAGAGGTGTCCCAGCTTGTCATGGGCAATGGACATCTGGACAGACCTTTGCCAGTCATAACAGTCAGGTTCAGTCATATTTTTATCTAGATGTAACCTAGGCGTGGTCACAGGGTCGCTGCAATTAAGAGAGAGAAGAAGAAACACTCAGCATGATGCTCTTGCAAGTTTAGAGTGGTTTTTAGTTTGTCTAAACAGGATGGCTCCCACTGTTTCTCGAATCCCTCCTCAAACCATAAAGGAAGAATTAGTCAGGATCAATCCCACCGTACAATACTTGCTTAACCGTTCAGCCATGCCGGTGTCGGTACTTCGAGGGAGGTTTTCCAACGCTTTCGCGAAGTTCCTTAATTAAAGAACCTCTTTTCCCTGGGGGCGTAGCCCCGCTAACACCTTTCTAGGCACCTACTAGGTTTATAGCATTGATCGTTAAGTGAGAAATTTCCCGAGGAGTAGCATATACTCACAGTAGGATCGGGATCCAAATATCATCGCGTGACGAAACTGAAGGAATCCTACCAGAATCATCACACTCCAAATGGTATGCAAATCTAGCAAGTTTCAGTACTTTTGAAACTCCCGATGTGGATTTTTGCCCCATGCTCTTATGACCTTGACTAAGGCCAACAAATCATAAGTCACATGTCAAGTTCTACCCGTCGTTGTCCAGGTTAATTTGAATCCATCCGTATATACCCTTGACTAAGGCCAACAAAGTAATACGACTGTCCCAAACCAACGCATCTATCTATGCAACATATGAATGTCCACCAGCTACCAATCACTGTGCCTTGACTAAGGCCAACAAACACAGCTTGAATACCGTTGAATATTCATATGAAACGACGGAGGGCTACGAATGGTTTTGGCGAAACCGTGAACGTAGTGAACTTGATTTAGTCGATGGAACGAGATACCTTTTAAAAGGAGTGGCTCAAGCTCCGCATTTAAAAGTTGGTTTTTGAAAAGAACCGAGTGGTTTTTCGAAAGTGTTCCAACGACTTATACTTGGTTTATTTTCTTGCATTAGTTCTTTTAATGCATGTTTTGCTTGCACTAGTTCTTTTAATGCGTGATATTCTTGCATTAGTTCTTTTAATGCGTCCCATCATTTAATCCTACCATTGCAGAAAACAACCAAAATATGACGTACGCTTATGCCATTCGCATTCGCCACGGGGCCCCGTCATTACCCGTTAGGTTACTTAACTAACGACAGAGCGGGGGCTGGGCTAGCGCGTCTGTAAAACATAAGCAACGCCTAAATAATATCATATATAGATATACTGCAATGATAAACATTTCAGATCACAGATAAATACATTGGATATACTAGGAATCTGTAATTTGTACGAGCCTGTAACAAAAACAGATAACACGGTCGCGGTGAATAGCCAATACCCCACCCAAGACCCCTACGGGTGCGGCAAACTACCCGCCAAGTACCCGAAGCGTAGCAACCTCCCTCATCTCCATGAGTAGGCCACTCGACACTTCGGCATACCCGGTAGTTTGTGCACCCCTCCATGGGTCTATCCTAGGAGCAAAAACAGTAAAAAGAAATTATACAATGACGGCTACAACCCCGACCCGGTTGTGCGGCCATACAAATAATTATTACATCAATTTACAAATTTACATGAATTGCAAGAAAAGAAAACTCTCGTCTCACAACCCTCGGCTATTCATCCGCGACAATCCAACATATTTATATACACATTCCAGCACATTACAGATCACAGATTTGTATAACCCCCACTAATCGACATATAGCGATTAGTAGACGTTCAATACAAATATCACATTACAGAAAAACCCGTTAGCTCAAGTCTTTTAGAAGTTCGATCAAAAATACGGATTTTCGGGACCCCAAAATGAAATTTTCGTTCTGGAAAATCTGGGTTGAAAATATATATTCTAAAAATCCCAAAATACCCCCACAAGTAAACTGCAAAAGAGAAAACCCCTGACCGAGTCAACTCGGCCGCGCTTCCGCGGCGGGAGCGTGCTCCCGCCGCGGAAGCGCGGCGCTTTGACCTAGTCAGGGGCCCAAAATTTTTCAGATTCTTTTAAAAAGCCTGAGTCGATTTTAGGTGTATTTTAAAAAGGTTTTCCAGCACTTTTAAAATCGACAGAAAGTGCAAATTTTTGGGGTTTGTTTCGGGACTTTTTCGTTGATCGATCTTCTAGTTACTTGCTAACATGCTAGATAGAGTTTAACTAGGCTCTGATACCACTGTAAGTCCATGCTACCTCTCCCGGTACTTTCGGGAATGCGAAATTTGGTAAAAAACGATTTTCTTAAAGATGGTAACATGGACCTAAAACCCGGATCTTGGTTAAACATCTATCTAACATCCTAACTATGAGTTTTAGCTACTCGGTTAGGGGGTTATACCTTGCTTGTCTTGAACTCCTTCGTCTTCAAAGCTCCGATGGTGGTCCGATGGCTTCTTCTCGTCGTCTCCGTACGCCGAAGATAGATCCACCTGAAAGCTCCAACCTTTAGCTTCTTCTTCGTTCTTTGAAGAAACTAGTTCACTTGGTTTGCTAAACCTAGTGAACTAGAATGAGTAGAGAAGAAATAGAATGGGATTTTATCTATGGTTCTTGATTCTCAACTCATGAGACAAGAGAACCATAGATCTAGAGAGGGAGCAAGAGGTTGAGGGTGAGAGCAAGAGGAGAGAGAGTGAGCAAGAAAGAATGAGAATGTATTTTGTCTCTCACCCCCTCATAATCCAAAGCAATGATAACTCATCATATTAACAAAAGTCTTATGTGATGGTTAGAAGCAACCACAACCATATCATTTCATGCACTCATTTTACACAAATGAGCAAGTAAACAAAAGTCTTTGCCATGAAATGATGGCTATGGTCATCATGATGGTCAACTAGTCAAGCCTAGTCAACCGGTCAACAAGTCAACAAAAGTCAACAAGTCACCAAAGTCAACAAGTCAACAAAAGTCAACAAGTCAACAACCATATCACCATAATACTCAATTAATATAATAGTTAATCACATATCATATTCTCATTAGGGTTGAGCATAAAGTCAAAAAGTCAACGGTCAACTGTCAACAACCCTAATGAGAATCCGCTGCCTCTGCCTCCCTGTCAACTGTGCATACACACCCGCATCCGCGTTCCGAGGAACACGAATGCAAACTGGATAAATCCAATCCCATAAGATACACTAGGATCTGGCTTAAACCAAAGCCCGCTAGTGTAAACTGTCCGGACACTGTACGTGCACAAGTGCACGGATGTGACCGAACCCTGTCGCAAAACCATGCAACCTGTCGCAATACCATGCGACCTCTACTCTTTTGCCTAAAGGCGAAAAGCTTTCTGTGTGGGACTCTAAAGACTCGACACTACGCTGGCAGTGGGTTTAACCACAGACCTCAAGCGGCACTAGCTGTGCGTAACGGTCCCCAGGTAATGCCGACAAGAAGACGGACGAGGCGAAACCCATCTGAACTCCTACTGAGCCTGAGTGTGACATTCTCCGTACAGTCCGGTCTGTTCGTCTGATACATCGCATAGCGGGCCTAGGGGGTGGTAAACGTCAGTCCCCCAATAGCGGTACAAGTCGTGCCGGAGCGAAGCCCAAAACACCCTGAGATAACACTGGAAACCTACCAGTATATCTCGTTTGCCCTAGCCAGGGACTACTCGTGTAATGGCTCTCCTAGACACAGCGCGATGTCAACCCCCAATACCGGGAGAGACGAATCCTGTCTAACCGTCACTGCATCCAAGTGCTTCGGGACTGCACCCAACCACTACCTGTTTGCACGACTCCTTTGAGCCGTGGTAGGGTAGTGATCAAAGTACAGTGGGAACACACTCGAGGCGGAGTGACAGTGTCAAGTCAGCGGACTAAGCTGTACTCATGTCACCTGGGAACTGATAACTGACGATAGGTATAATACCAACTAGTCAGTTCCCGACGAGTCCTGTCCAGTGTACCCGTAACCTAACGGGCACCCGCATACTATCTCAAGTACGACGTACTGACGGCTGTGGGACAGACCGTCTCCCACACTGGGATGAGAAGCGCATGCGCTGGTCTACTCCGGAGTATCGATGCCCTGTCTCGATAGTCCTGCGACCAGGGACCTGCATAAGGATGTGCTTATGGATTACCCAGCCCCACTAGTGTGACGGCCATCACATCGCTGGTAATCAAGCAAAGATCCTAAGGGCTCTACTAATGTGTATAGGCGATATGCAAAAATAAACACATGTACACATTGAAGTAGAAACAAACCAAGTAGCATACTACTATTTTGAGCAAGATTGTCAATACAAGGTGAATATCCCAAGCTTCCATTAAGTAATATACATACTAGTATGATACAGTAATGGCCTCTAGGGCATATACACTAACATTCGTCAGATGCAATAATAGGCATTCCAGATCACTGATGAACTTTATTGGATATGCAAGCAATCCGCGTTTGCTTTGAGCCTACAACAAAAGACGGATTACACAGTTGTGATGAATAGCCATTACCCCATCCCAGACCCCTACGGGTACGGCAAACTACCCGTCAAGTGCCCGAAATGAAGCGGTCTCCCTCAACAACGTGAGTAAGCCACTAAACACTTCAAAGTACCCAGTAGTTTGTGCACCCTACCTTGGGTCTATCCTAGGAGCAAAAACAGTAAAAAGAAATAATACAACGGTGGTTACAACCGCAACCTAGATGTGTCCCGCAAAAGAATATTACATCATATTACAATTTACATTGAATGAATGAATATAAAACACATCTCAAACCCCGGCTAATCATCACAACATTCCAATCAAGTCCATATACACAAACAGTAAACATTACAGAAATATGCAACCCCCTGCCAACCGACATACTAGCAGTTAGGGGAGGTTTACGAACACATTAAACATTACAGATAAAAACCCGATTAGCAATTAATTTAGAACATCGATCGACTACCATTTTCCGTGTCTACCCCAATTGCAAGCCAGCACAGAAGTAACCTGGGCAGAAATAGAATATACTGGAAAACAGAACACCAAAATATATGAATTACTGCGCAAATCCGAGTCAACTCGGAGTTCACTCGGCGGCGGATCCGCAACCAAAAGCACTATTGTGCCGCGGATCCGCGGCCATCTAACCGAGTTGAGAGCGTGTATTTTCCCAGTTTTCTTATATTTCCCTGCTGTGAATTTTAAGGCATATCAAATATTTTTTTCGACAAGTTTAAAATTAACAGAAACTGTTAGGGTTCCGGGGTTTCATTTTCACGTTTTTCCGTCGATCGAAGTTCTAATCAGTTGCTAACAAGCTAGTAATGGTTTAGTTGGCTCTGATACCACTGTAAGTCCATGTCACGCACCCCACGAACTTGCGGGGATGCGGAATATATGAAAAACGATTATCAAAGCTTCGTAACACGGACTTGAGCGCATGAATCGTATCTAAACCGTTACTAGCAAACTACGAGAGGTTTAACTACTCGGATTCGAAGTTATACCTCACGTTACTTGTCCTTCGGGTCTTCATCGCTGTCCTCCACTCCTCGTAGGCTCCTTGGAACGTCGGTACCTCAACAGCCTCCTCGAGTCAAAGACGATCCACCCGAAAGCTCCTTCTCCAAGCTTGATCTCTTACTTGAGATAACTAGGTTTCTTTAGTTGCTAATCAAAGTGACCTAGGTGATATAGAGTGAGGTTATAGATTAATTAGTCTATCTAATCCTTAATCTTAACACATGAGAGGGGAGGATTAGGGTTTCAAGAGAGAGCTTGAGGAGAGAGAAGGTGAGCATGAGTTATGAATGAAAAAGCTTCTCACTTCTAATATATTATGAAGCATAAGAAAATCAAAATGAATAAATCAAAATGCATTATCATCATACTTCATTAAATATATGCAATGAATCATCAAGTGAGTCATTAAGCAATAAATGCTTCATTAACTCACTTGAATGATTCATCTAAGTGAGTCACAAATGCATTAAATGCTAATGCCACCTTACCCTCCATGTCATCATCCTTCAAGAAGCTTCCCGACAAATTACGAGAACGCCCCTCCTATCCGTGAAAATACGGAAAAACTTTAGACTGTATAAATCTAATAACCCGATACTAGAATCTGGTTTAAACCAAAGCCGGCTAGTAAAAACTGTCCGAACGTCGTACGTGCGTAAACACACGTACGCGTCCGAACTCTTGTCGTAAAACCATACGACCTCTATATCGTTTCGCCTGGAGCAGGGAAACTCTCTGTGTGGGACTCTAAAGACTCGACACTACGCTGGCAGTGGGTTTAACCACAGACCGCAAACGGCCCTAGCTGTACGTAACGGTCCCCAGGTAGATGTCGATAAGAAGGCCGATGAGAAAACCCATCCGAACTTCTACTGAGCCTAATGTGACAATCTCCGTACAGTCCGGTCTGTTCGTCTAAGACTATCGCATATCGAACCTAAGGGGCGGCAAGCGTCAGTCCCCTAATAGCGGTATAAGTCGTGTCGGAGCGTAGCCCATTACACCCTGAGAAACTACTGGAACCTACCAGTAAATCTCGCTTGGCCTGGCCAGGGACTTTGCGTAATGGCTCTCTGACACAGCACGATACCAACTCCCAATACCGGGAGAGACGAATCCTGTCTAACCGCCGCTGCCTCCAAGTGCTCGGGACTGCACCCAACTGCTACCTGTTTGCACGACTCCTTTGAGCCGTGGTAGGGTAGCAATCTAAGAACAGTAGGACACACTCGAGGCGAAGTAGCAGTGTCAAGTCTGCGGACTATGCTGTACTCATGTCATCTGGGAACTGTTAACTGACGACGGGTATAATACCAACCAACAGTTCCCCTGCGAGTCCTGTCCGGTGTACCCGTAACCTAACGAGCACCTGTATACTATCTCCAGTACGACGTACTGATGGCTGTGGGACAGACCATCTCCCCAACTGGGATGAGAAGCGTACACACTAGTCTACTCCGGAATATCGATGCCCTGTCTCGATAATCCAACGACCAGGGACCTGTATAGGATGTTGCTTATAGACTTCCCAGCCCCCATTAGTGTGACTGCCATCACAATGCTGGTAATCAAGCAAAGATCCTATGGGCTCTACTAATATGTATAAGTGATACGTTACAAGAAACATATGCACATATTAAAGTAGACAAAACCAAGTAGCATACTACCATGTTTAGCAAGACTGTTGTATAACTGTGAATATCCCAAGCTTCCATTAAGTAATATACAACCTAGTATGATACAATAATGGCCCCTAGAGTATATACACTAACATACAGTCATCACGTTCGACCTGTGCAAATAGGTTATGGATCAAAATTCACGAAATTTGGATATTCTAAGACATCCATCAAGCAGACTAAAAATTATCTATTAATAAAAACATTTGATCACCTGATGACGACGTTAGAGGTATCAAAATCTTGTGATTTTTCATATATAGGGTTTCTAAATCATGTGGATCACGGTGAGATATTTTGTGAAGATAAGAAAAGATATTATGTGAAGATGAGATGATTTTGATACTAAAAGAAAGAACAATCAAAATGGAGAGATGGGACTGGCTAGGCCTAGCTCGGTTGATATAACTTTTCTCTCTAATGTAAAAGGTCTTCAGTTCGATTTCTGATGGGGTCATATCAAAAAGGGAGAGGGGGGGGGGGGGGGTTTACCAATATAATAATAGCTAAGTTGTGCTGTCAAAGGATCGAGAATTGGTTGATGTGGGACATGAATATTGAAGGATTGTCAAAGAAGAAGATAGAGTTGAGGATTGAGTTAAGTCTGGAAAAAGGAAAAAATGTCGAAGAAGAAGAAACTCTAATGTTGCTCTGGTAAATGTAAAGGTTGGATCCAATGACTCACCTCAGGTTGACTCGAAATTTATATTGATTTAAACAAAATCGATACATCTAGAAAGTGTGATGTATGGAAATATATATGAACGAATGAGATACAAAGTTGGCCAAAACCTCTCACCTTAAACATATGCAAACTTACAATCATAAACATTCTAGTAATGAAGCAAACATCAACATATATTTATAAATTTTGCAGTAAGAAGACCTAAAGTAGATCAAATTAAGAGCCGCAAATGAACATCGATCTAAGGGCATTTGTGCACGCCTCCACGGGTGGTCATAGTGGCATAGCATGGGCAGGAATCTTCATTGCCGTAAGTTCCTTTAGGCACACAGCTGCACCTTTCGCAGCATGTCCCACAAGCCCTCTTGCACAGGTTCGGTCTCGAAGATTTACTACACCTGATCGCGCATGCTCCTCCACAATCTGAAATATTCAAAATAGAAACAAAAAAAAAAAACTAACTACTTCAGTAACTTAAAAATAAAAAAGAAGAAGAAATGGTTGACATAATTTAGCTTCTGTATTGATTGAAAAGTATTTAACAATCTACAAATGTAATTCTAAGGATCTACTAGGCTGTTTAATGTTACTTGCTTTTCTTGAAAGATAAATTCTTACGAGAAATTAATATATGCTATATTTTTTTTTCCTTTTCTTTTTTCTTTTTATTTTCCCCATATAATTTCTTTCATTTCATATTTTTAATGAAATATTTTATCTGGTTAGGATCTTTTTGACCCTATCCATTTTTCTCATAAAAATAGAAGAAGAAGAAGAAAAGGAGCGGCAAATATTAGGAGATGCACTCTATACTAGCTACCACCACATCATTATAACCAATCTAAAAGAACTAAATCATCCATATATATATATACCTATGGCTGTAGTAGGTGTGCTCGCGAGCACACGGTGTGACTCGACAAGATTGATAGCGAGAAGAAACATGAGCACGGAGGCCAGGAACAAGCGAGATGAAGCCATTAATCGCTGATTGAACAGTTAAGAAATAGGGAAAGTTATTTGCTAATATATAGTGCTCAAGAGAGGCTAGCTTCTTCTATTTGTTTGTGAAGCATATGACCCATGGGATCCCTTATTTATAGAAGCAAAGGAGGGGAGAAAATGGGACAAATTTTAGGATAATTATTTAAGTGGAAGGTACGTATGGGGTCTTTAGGGTATGCTTAAGTTGACTAGCTACTTTAGCCATCTTGGACAGCATGGCCTTTAGAGTTGCCTGCTCTCTCTTTTTGAATATTTTTCTTATTTCTTAATATCTTGGTTGGTGCATACAAGACTCCAGATAGGCCAAAGCTGGACTTGTTGTATGGGTAACATCAATTTGATTTTGGTCTCTTTCCCTTCTTCATCTATCTTTCTTCAGAGAAAGATATCCAATGCATTATCATTGGCAATAATTAGATTCTCTTTTATTCCTGGCACAAATAATACAAGAGTATAGTCTAACCATTAATCTAATATAATATCATCAAAAATAAGTTCTATGATCATCATGCTTATTTACATGAAGTTTATGGGTCTTGCTACTTTCTATAATTAGCATATCAGAATTAGTAGGCGGAATTCTAATCCAGCATGTGTTCATTATGAACGGAAAATTGAGATGCAGAAATTGTCTTATGGCTTCACGGTTTTTCCCCAAAACCATTTTGGTGGAGAGATCGGTTGTTCTTTTTGGTGGAGAGAGCGGAAATTTAGTAAGGCTGTTTTAATGATTAATGTTGTTTCCCCAAAACTATGTTGGTCGGTTTGAATTGAACGTGATGATTAAAGTTGTTTTAATGACCTGCATAAGAACTTCCAATATTTGGTTAACATATTTCTCGAACTTGGCAACTTTGGTCAGGTTTGACGAAGAGATAGGGCAAACATGCAACCATGGATTATGTTCGCCGCAAATTCAAGGAGTGATGGGCCAAATTCAAGGAGTGATGGGCACGACAATGGGTGAGGTTGGTCGGTCGAATAGAGGCTGAAGCAGCATTTTGGGACTTTTGCTGCTATTTGTGATTTTATGTGCTCGACCATGGAGACGATGGTTCGAACAAAAAAGATTTGCACCATTTATTGTATGCGCCATTTGTTGCAAAAAAGAAAGGGCCCAAACCTGTAATTGGATTTCCAAAATCCAAACCATTTTTTGTGTTTGGTTGAACAAAAAATAAAGGAAGTGCAACATTGTTGCAAATTGGCATAAGTGGCCTATAAAAGGATTATGTGGCATCTACAATTATTATTATGATCGTCATTACCAAAGTTGTAACTCTTGATACAATCAAAATGAGTGCAACAAATGTTGCAAAAATAATGTTTTTTGCATCTCCATTTCTATTTCCAACTCAAGTTTGTTGCTAACCAAATTGTATAGGAAATGGAGATTTTTTACAACAAATATTGCATGGATTTTCATTTCCTAGCTACCAAACAACCTCTATATTCTGTTTGTGACATCTGTAGTTTGTTGGTTGGCGCTTATATATATATATATATATATAGAAGAAAGATAGGGAATTTCTTTCTATGGCGTCATAAAAAATACACCCTCCAAGATTTTTTCAACGACCAGCACTCTTTTATATAATGGAAAGGTGCCATATGAGGGAATTTCCTGCCATGACTTCAAAAAAATACACCTTCCACGATTTTGTCCGACGATCGGCATCTATCATTTTTCCATTGGCCCAAAGAATCCTGTCAAGAAAACCCCTGGCCCATTCTCCTTAATACCTATTTAACTTACATATGTCTATAATTTCTTGCAACATGTATGCAGCTTACTAGAAATTGTAAGAAACTATATTGATATTTCAGCTAAGAGCTTTTTGACAGCGGGAGAATGGGTCAGGTTTTTCGGCCGAGATTCTTTGGTCAGGTATATTTTTTTTAGAATGGGAAAGTTGGACATTTTTTTTGTTGACAATTTACCCTAACTTTTATCTTTGTTTAAAGGGTAAATTGTAAAAAAGCCCCCGGAAGTGTTAAAAAGCCCCCGGCCTGCTTCAAACTTGTGTAAAACCCCCTTAGCTTTTTGCACTTGTTAAAAAACTCCTGGGCCCAATCAAAACCCTCTGTATACCAGTTGTCTGTAATATTTAAGCAGTTGCAGTTGCAGTTGCCTATAATATCTACACAGTTGCCTGAAATATCCAAGGCCTAAATGAAAGACAGCCAGGGGTTTTTTCACAAAGATTTTGAATAGTGGGCCCTTCTCGACAATTAAAAAAATTATAGGGGTTTTAGACAACTCCTGAGCGGACCGGGGGCTTTTGACAATTTACCCTTGTTTTAACTCCAAGAAACTGCTGCCGAACCAAGTTAGCAAGTTCTTAAGAGATAATTGGACGAAAAAGAAGGCTTTTCTACAATCAAGATTAATAATTACAAAGTTGTTTAGCCTTCATACAAAAAATAGCGACTTAGTCGATAATATTACAGATTGCTCTGCGGCGTGTCAAGTGCGATGCAACAAGTCATGGAAGCCGAAGATGTGCCACAGGACTTGCGGGACATGCCGTTCAAGATGCAATTGTGTTCCACCCGGTACTTCAGTCGAGACTCGGTCGATGTGCCCTTGTCAGGCCACCATGACTGCTCATGCCGGCCGCCTTAAATGTCCTTGTATTGATTTTTACATGTGATTTATGGTCATGATTGTTTGTCGTTGAATTATTCATGTTGATCAAATAAAGTGATGTAGCAAGTGAGATGCTCATCATTGATGTAAATTTGGTTAAGAAAATTGCAAGGATTTGGCTCCTATAAAGAAGTGAAATGCGGTCGGATTTTTAAAAAAAAGTGCAAGTAACCAAAAGAAAATTTGCACCTTCAAATATGCGCATGTCCGCTGTAGAGAACATCGCCCTACAGCCCACCGTCATCATCATATAAGTGCCGATCGAATCATCACTTTCACTTTTCCAAGTCATATTATCCCTAGTGCAGAGACTTAGGACCCTAGCTGTCCTCATAAAACCCTCATCTCGCCAGGTTCCAGGCAGTTCTTGTTCTTCCTCTCATGACCGGATCATCAATGCTTCTAGCCAATTGAAACATCTCCAGGAATCGCTCACCAATCAATCATGGAGCCAAAATCTTGTCCCCCAACCATCACCCAAAACACTACACATAATACATGGAAAATCCTTAACTGGCTTTCATTTTCAATCTCATTCCACAAAATTTTCATTGGTTGCAAACTTCACATAGTTACGGGCTAGTCCATTATACATAGGCACCTACAAACAAGATAAAAGAGAAAAGGGGAAAAATGAAACAAAAGAAAAGCTATGCCGTCTCATTTTTATACAAACAACTGCAGATTGAGTTCAAATATTGCTTCTCCCTCTTCCGATGATTAACACATGGTGTCGTCTCCGAATATCAATAACCAAGCGTAGGCTCAGCCTTTTCTTCCCTCCCATTCCTGTAATTCTCATGTCGATCAATCCAAAATCAAACATTGAATTGTCCATATACAGTTTGCTATTCTTCGTATACCCATGAGCGCAACAATAAAATAACCAAACTCTTCCTTCGAGTATGTAAATATCAGTGTTGCTCAATTCATTGCCGAGTTCAATTACAACCATGTGGAAACTGTTTTATCATCCAAGCTGCTTTCACAAAAACAAAAATTTAAAAACTTTCAGACAATTAGTTAACTAAATATTAGCATGCAAACAAAGAAGAGGCTCAAAGGATACCCTTTCATTAGGCTAACCATCTCCGGTAGCCATCAATAAAGCGAAGAAACTGTTCTTCTTTAACATACATAGTTGCTCTCGGGGGTTTGCATACACTACTAAGAAGACTGCTATATCGATGAATCCCACCTTTCCCTTGGAAACTAAGAAACCATTACAGAAATTGGAGAGTTAGTTCTGCACGATATAAGCTAAAGAAAAAAAACTCCAATATGTTTTTAAGATGCAAGTAAAATCAACAAATATGAAAAATCAACTAATGTTCCGAGAGATCTGAAGAAAGGATGCGACTAGGAAAAACGGAACAGCAAGTGAACAAGGAAGCCAAAATCATCTCCTCACCAAACTAAAAATAAAAATCATCACAGCAATCAAATGCCCTCTTCCAGACCATTTAAGACATTTGTTCTCTCTCTATATAAAAATATATAAAGCAGAATTAAAATTTAAATGACTAAAATTAATTTTGTAAATCATGAAATTATAAAGAAGAGGTCACATATGCTCAGAAGTATTTTCTACTCATCAAGTATCATATATCAGATAGGGCTCCTTATTTAATCTTCCTTTTCTTGGAATCGAATGTAGCTACAACAGCAGCCTGCGCTTAAATAAATTATATAAAGTTATGAGTATTATACTGTTTTTAATAACTAATAAATTATATAAAGTTATGAGTATTATACTGTTTTTAATAACTTTGTTGTACTCGTTGTCATCACAAAAACTAAAATGTCACATGAAAGAGAAAGCGGAAAGATTTTCCGGTTCTCTACAGCTATTTTGATGGCCCAGCTTTCATCCTACAAGATGCTTTATTGTATACCTCTAGCTTGTATTTTCTATTTTGTAACTCTTCGTATTTTCATATCTTCAATGAAATATTTTAAATGGCTAGAGTCGTATTGACTTTATGCAGTTTTTTATTTAAAAAAAAGAAGGGGGAAAACAACAGAATGTAGAAATGAGGGCATAATTATACACTGAATGTGGAATAGCAAGTATGGAGTAGAAACAGCTAGCTGAAGTAAATAGATGGCTTCACAACATACTGCACCTTGCATCATATTTAAGCACCAAAGATGTGGATCCTTTACCATGCAGCTCCATTTTGACCGATCTACATCAGCCAAATGTACTTTTTTCAATTTGACCCATATCGTCATATCTACATCGAATTTATTCTTGATGCCTCAACTAGATGCGAGAGCAACCCAAACATGAGATATCAAGAAACAAACACTTTATCAGGTACTACAAGAATCTGACAAGTCCAACAATCATGTTTAAGCAAAATAAAAAATCAAAAACTAATTTCAACGGAACGGTGACACCATAATGAATAATTACCACAGGTAAAATAGTTGCTTAATGATGCTCTATGAAAACATGAGAAACTTAACATACGCAATAAAAGAGTGGATTATCAATGCATATGGCACTAGAAATACCAGTGGATTATCAGTGGTTGAAGTGTTCTTCTCAGTGACCTTTATATTAGACAGGACAATAAAAAATGAATACAGCATTTTGCTCTTCATACATAATCCACCATGTAGCAGCAAAAAGTAATGTAATTGTGAATTGTAAGGGAGTATAAAGAGTTACAGTAAAGACTACCCAAAAGACCAACAAGGGGCTCAACTATCATCCCTGCATTTGAAATCCAAATCGGCAAAGTAGCAACTTCAATTGCCTCGCCTCAGAAAAGAACAGACAAATAAGAATCGGAAAAAGGTAAATTTGAACTATCAACAAATCAGACAACTACAATAAAACAAGTGAAAGCTTGCGCAGGGGTGCGCAGGGGGAGGCATGGAGGGAGAGGGTTATGTGACCAGAAATGAAGGGAGAAGTAAAGGAAAGTTAGTCTAGGGGGAAAATACAAGATACTAAAATGCTCTTTCATGCTTTTCAAGAAACAACATGCACGCTCGATTGTGCATCGTCTACAATGAACTTTGACCTTTTCCTCCCTTGCTATGTTGAGGTATGCTGGAAATGACATTATAACGTTTCGGGATTTCATTTAGTTGCAGCTGATTGAATAATTCGACACTACAGCTGTCTGTAGTGTAGTAAACGACCAGATCTGTTTTGCCCAGCCCACAACAAGAAAGGTAAATCATCACATCAATCACCCTAAAAGAAAATACAAAGGCTTTTCTTCATCATTTCCTAATGAGTTAGTTGCAACCGTTCACTGCCTCTCTATCTCAGCAAGGGTCAAGTCCTAATGTGCATATATGAATCTGATATCCATATATCCAACATCGGCGCCACTTTGCTAACTACATTGCTGATTTTTATAATTCGAAAAGAGGATAGGGCAACAGAGAATACAGTTAGATTTTATGTAGCCATGCTTATTAAAGGTATAAATTGCTGAAATATGTTTGGCCTAAAATTTGAAGCTTACTTTTCTTATGTTGAAAATTTGCTAGTACTGTGGTCTGTGTATACCTAGCAAATGACTACAACAGCTGCCATAGTGCAGCCAGAGAGAATCAAATCACCAAAGTTGCCTTGCAAGCATAATAGAACTGCAAAAAGGATAGAAAAAAGAGGAATCCGAATTCCTTAGCAACCATCCCCATGAACAGAAGGCAGCAACAGCAGACACCATCAAAATGTGAAGGGAGATGCACAGGCTGATGTAATATGTAATTACTCAAAAACATCATGGTATATTAGCTAGAAGTTGGGAACATGTTTAACTTGTTTGGCTCTGGATTTATTTGATTTTGTGCATTGGATTTATATGTAATTTCCTTTTTTATTTAAACAAAAAACCCATCATATTCAACATTCTTCTAGACCTGTTCTTCTTCCCATTGTATGAAAACTACTATATAAGCCAGCTACTATCATCTGAGCCCCATCTCCCATGAAACCCCTGTAAATCTAATCTGAAAGTGAGAAACATTCTGGTTAATAGACAGACATGAAACATACTCTTATTCGATAACACCAAGCTTTTACATGAATAAGAGGTTCTTAGCCACCGTAAAGATTCTACATGGTAGATTCTCTTTAATGGTTGGAAAATACATGCATATAATTGGTTGCCCCTTGAAGAAATTTAAAAATCATTGAGCTCCCCAATACTTAAGTATCAAAAAAGTTCTCCGCTAGTATAAGAATGCCCAAGGAGTAGGGTCTTAAAATAAGCGCAAAGAGATAAATTTGACATTTGAATCCATATTCAATTTTCAGCATAAATGAATATCCTGGATACATTTAATTAGGATTAAAAAAAATATGAACATGAATAGTTTTAAACAAGCTGAAATACAGAATATGCTGTGATGTATATTGATAAAGTTTATCATGGTATACGCATCATAATTTACTTGCAAGGAATTATAAATAACCATATGGACACTAAATCGCAATATGCACACAAAAGAAGTTACCATGTCAAGTTCAAAATTAGAAATTTCTTAGTGTAGGTTATGTAACCCCGGTTACTTGATAACAGTAGGATTTGGGTGTAATTTGGTGGTTATAGGAACATGCTTAGAGGGTTTTATTTGATATACAGGTAAAAAATTATGCAAAAACAATAGAAAGAGATGAGATAAAAGAGAAAAGAGGGGACCTCGGTCTCTAAAAAACACCCTTTTCTTATATATCACTGAACTACAGCCTCTACATATATTATGATGATAGAAATATGAAATTCCATTTGAAATTCAATGTTTTTTGTTAGTTCTTGTTGTCTCGTTTGAATCCAAGCGAGTATCCAGATTGTCTAATGTTGTACTTATGATAATTGTGTCCCTCCCTCCCACAAAAAGAAAAGAAAGACAAAGTGGGGAAGGCTTAGGAGCTACATAAATGCTTAAGATTATTGAATCCTATCTAAAAAGTTTAAAAAGGACCTCTAATTATCTAATCAATCATCGTTGCTGCCTGCATCATTATTTACAAATCTTTGTCATGGAATCACTTAACTTCAGATAAGCTTGCATCCAACAGGCAGATATAGCAACTCATAAAGAAATAACGTGCTAACAAATCAAGTTTGGTTTCCACAAGGCCAGGAACTAAATCAGTATAATGCACTTATCAAAACCCTGTATCTGAGGTCAGACAAACAGACCCATTACAATATTCTATTCTCTTCTTCTCTAAAGTAGTTTAGTGATATTCCTTTCCCATCGCAACATAGTAGTATCAGAGCTAAGGTCACGAGTGTGCATTAAATGGCAAGTAGCATGTTTCCATTCTATGTTCCTTAACTCATAAAGAAGAACTATAAGGATTGGTGCATACGAATGAAGACGTTGCTCAGGGCACAGGGCGTTTTGGAGAATGTTGAGAAAGGCTACGAAAAGCCACAAGATGAAGGTGTGTTGTCACAAAGACAGAGAATCAGTAAATAACGCAAGCAAGAAAGATAGCTATGCCCGCTATCTCATATGTCAAGCCTTGGATGAAGAGATCATTGAGAAGATTGCCAATGCCGCCACCGCAAAATAAACATGTGAGATTCTACAGAATTCCTTCAAAGGAGTTGAGAAGGTGAAGTGAGTTCAACTTCAAACTCTACGAGGTCAGTTTGAAGCTCTACAGATGAAAGCTTTGGAAAGGTTTCCAATTGTACTTCTAGAATCATGGAAATTGTCAATCAATTACGAAGAAAAGATTAAGTTATAAAGGAAATTCATGTCATATAGAAAATCTTGCGATTGTTAGATACAAAATTCGATTATCTCATGGTGGCTATTGATGAATCCACAGACATAGGTTCTGATCAACTCATGGGGATCTCTACAAGCATATGAAGAGAGAATTAACAAGAAAAAACAAGGGTCGTTAGAGCAAGTTCTTCAAATAAAGCCAGTCGTGAACGATGAAAGCTCGAGAGGTGAAATCAAATTAAAGAAATAAAGAAAGAGGTCGTGGGCTCGGTTGAGGACATAGAGGAAAAGATGGACAATATCATTCCAAGAAAGAAGAAAGCAGCCAACAATTTCAATCAACAAGCGAAAGAGAAAATATTTTTTTAGAAATCCATTGTACGACAAATCTCATGTCCAATGCTGCAATTGCAAGAAATATGATCATTATAGTTCCAAGTGTTGGCATCACACTACTAGTCATGTCGAGGAGAATGCTAATTACATAGAGAAGACTAATGAAGAAGAGATCTTCGTCCTCGTAGCATTCGAAGGAAAAGACTAAAAATAAATAATCTACGAGATTTTGATATCAAGGAACCATAATTCGGGCAAAGGAATAATTCTAAAGAGATTTATACATAAATAAGCAACCATATTGCATTTGGTGGAGAAATCCTTAAGTTTGAGGAAAGAGATGGAGAAAATTCAAGAGATTGAAAAGTTTGAAGAAAAAATTGAGAAGATCCAAGAAAATAAAGAGTTCAAGAAAGCACTACAGAACACTCCAAAAATTACGGCGTTAAAGAAAAAGAGTGAAGGGTCTAGAGATGCGGATGAAGAGATACATTAGATTCAAGAAATCAAAGAGTTGAAGAAAGTGGCAGGTAAAGGATTGCGGAAAGTCGAAAGGAAGAATATATTCTCGATCGTGATCTTGAATAATTCAAGAGCCACGAAAATTGAAGGAACTCACTACTCCATGAATACCTTCAGTTCAATTTGTGTGTGTGTGTGGGGGGGGGGGGGGGGGAGAAGATAAGCATATAGGAAAGATGAGGTAAATGAAAACACTAACAACCTTTCTATATCCCGTTAGTTTTCTTGTCGTAAGCCAAAAGCTTTTGAAGAAATTGCCCAAGGCTAAACATGGAAAAAGGAAATGAATAAGTGGATCAAGGTCGTAGAAAAGAATGGAAGAGTTGAGTTATTAACTCAACAAAAGAGCAGCATGCAATCGATGAAATATGGCCAGATGAAGAAAAGAAGAATGTCGAAAGCAAAGTTAAGATATGGAAAGAAAGCGTTAAAGGATACAATCAAGAGTTTCCGTTACGACAAATCCAATATGACCGGTAAGAAATCTCGTATCTCAGAAAGAAAGTAAACATATTGGTACTCAATCCCTTTTTATCTGGAAGAACATGAAATAGACAGATGGCGTTAGTGACACCTTCATGAAGCCACACAAAGATGACGACGATTCTTGGGATGACTAATGCATCAAAATTTGATTTGAGGAGGGATGTTGAAAAGTAAACCTAACTTTGCAATATGTAATTTGTTCAAGGAATTTTATGAAAAAGTACTAGAAAAGTATAGAATAGTAGTATTGTAGAGAATAAGAGGAAGTAGTTTCTTGAAGATTTTCTAGAAGTATGGTAACCATCTAGATCTAGAAATGTCATAGGATTGGTCTTAGAAGAGTCATGAAATGTGTGTATATGGAAGCGTGCAGAAACTTAGAACAAGTTTGTAGAAAGACCCCCAATGGCTCTATAGGGTAAATTTGTGAATGTCGCAAGAAAGAATATTTTTAAAAAGGTGAATTTTAGCCATTCTCCCATACAAATCCGAATTTATAATATCTTTACTCTCTTCCTCTCAAAAGTTGTGAGTTGAGTGATATTTCTTACCCATCAAAATGCAACTGACCCGAAAAAGTCGCACATGCATATGATGAAGTTGCATGCGCATTATGCTTCTCTGCGCATACTAATTTATCGATTAACTGAAACATAAACCTTTCATCTTTAAGAGCGAGATTGCACAACAGTCTGCAGAATATCAAGGTGTTGACAGAGTCAAGGGTAGTAAGAGACCATTTCGGCTTTGCCAATGTGTTTTTGGTTTAATAATTTTAATGTTGATTTAAAAAGTGATGAATAAGTGGCGCGACTGAGTTTTATGGTTCATGGATTGAGTGTTGAGTAGAAATCTGGTATTTATGAGACACAAAAGGCTCAAGGTCTCTTCTTTGCGACTGTTCATCAATCTATTAGTATGGATTCAACTTTTATAAATGAGGATGAGATAATAGAAATAGTAGAGCTATTATCTTTGTACATATGAAGTAATTAGGAGAGCTTCCTTCCAAAGGAGCAGTAGTTAAAAGGAGTTAATTTACTTATGACTTATTTTGCAAAAATACAGAGTTACTCTTCTTGTAATTGAATTAAAATTCAAAAAATAATGAAATGTATTGTACTGGTTGTTGTCATGATATGGTATCTGAGGAGATGGTACTGGTTGCAAAAATACAGAGCTACTCTGATGCTCATTCATAAAGAAATAGTTGAACTTTGTGTCCATTATTAGGAAATAGTCACACTTTAACCTGAAACACATATCCACACAACAAATTTCACTATGAAACTTTGCGAAAAAGGAAGATTTAGGCTATGTTCGGTTTTGGAGTTAAAGGTAGGACAACAGTACATTTGAAAACTAATCTAAACTTAAACTCGAATTCTAAATTTTACCTTGTTTAGATTTTCATTTTCCTGAACTCATCTCAACCTAGCAGTTGAGATAATTTGAATTATCTAAACTCCACTACCAGCATATATATCCCCGACGAAGAAAAGAAAGCAAGTAAATTAGAGTTCAGTTAAAACTAAATCCAAAACAACAGACAAAAGTTTTTAGATGGAGATAAGGCCTTACAAACTAGAATTTGACAACTTATTCCTCCACGTGAAAATAAAGTCTATCCTAACTAAAATGCCGAGCATGGCCTAAACAGATGCATTCTATTATTTCTTGCAAAGAGAAAAAACAGAGAGCTATAAACTGAAAGGAACGTTGCCAATGGCCAGTTTACATTTCAGCTAGCAATAGTTATTTCCGGTGGAAACTAATCCGTTGGCATTAGACGGGTTTTAGTTGCAAGATGTTAGCCTTTTCAAGATAGAAAAATCAAGCTTAACGACAAACAAGCCCTCAACGTATTCATTGGTAATAATTCCAAAACTAATACACCTTCAAACCTACAATATATTGGGACTCAAATTCTCAACAGAATGATAATAGGCTAATGTTACTATTTGGTCATCAACAACAGAATGTGCATGCATGCACGAGCACATAAGTGAATGCGTGTGCACACACTCGACATAACTGAAAACGGGTTGGAAAAATGACTAATCAAATGTAAGGCCTTTAAATCTTAACTAAATAATGAATGACAAGACACACTGTAAGATCATTATGATCACTAGATATATGAGTCTAGGAAATACGAATGATAAATAGAGAGGATTTAATGGCTTGCCTCTCAATGTCAAGCTTAAAAATATTTGCAAATTAAACTATACCCAAATGCAACATCATCTAAATATATAATAGAAGTACCAAAACTGCAACCAAATGTCAGGAAAAGCAAGATCTAGATTATTACAGCAAACTTGATGACACTAAATAATAGTGCATATGATAACTAGAGAGAAATTAAAGCCAACTGACAACATAATAAAAGATAATAAAATTCTACGTTTGCATATTTATTAGGGAAGGGGAAACCTAAACTTCACCCTTTCGAGATGGTTAAGGAATTAGCTGGCTTGGAATGATCCAAATCGGAGGTTTTTTGCCATGATTACCAATTACATCAGGCGAAGTAGGAGATACGAGATCAATGCTGCCATCTTCTAGGGAATACACAATCCACCTATTCTTGTAGGTATACATGTCGTAAATGCAGTTTTCTTTAATTCCACTTCCTGAGGAAACACATCCAGCAAACCCATAGTACCCAATAAACAACGCCCTCTTACCTAAATCGCACATCTTAATTAATTTACCACCATTCTTGAAGTCCCAACGCCAAACAACATAACTCTGCAGTGCCGAAAAATAGTTTAAGTCGGAGTTTTCCAATCGAGCACATACCACCAACAACTCTCCATCTAGCTCAGCCAGCACACACTGACGACATATATGTGGAAATATATTGAGACCGGAAATTTTATCAGCCTGCAACAATGTCAGCTTAGGAGTTGGAAGAAAATCGATAATGCCAAGCTGCCTATTGTGGGTTAAGACGTAGAGCTTTTTATTCAAAAAATACATATCTATGACAAGCATTGGTTTGTAGATCCACTGCTCATCTCCGATACGGCAATAGTAAAATTGATGGCTAAATAGGATAACCAAGCAGTCGGGACCAGAAGGAGATGAGGAGAGAATAACTCGCTTGCAGTTATTTGGGGTTGGCGCTTGAGGAAGTGGTGTTTGGACACCCGTGAAGAGATTATAAATAAGAAAATTCCGATTAGCTCTAGATGGACCAACTATTAGGTGGCCACAGGAATAGCCAAAGATTTGACGGGAACGCATACCCCATGGCAGAAGGGTCTTATACAAACATTTTTTAGTAATGTCATAAAACCCTTTTGTGGATTTAGAATTCACTTTACGTGAAAGAAGGATGACGGGGGATTGAGAGGACAAGGAGAATCGAGTAGGAGCGCAAAGGAATCGCCAATTCCTACAGACACCACGAAAAGCAAAGAAATCTTGTATGGTGGTGAGAAGGGTAATAATAGAAAGGAGTAATGGGGCGGTTAGGTAAGCCCAATCCCTTGTATCCTCATCTTTACCTTCCTCATCGCCATCATCCTCCAAATCGAGCTTAGGGTTGGCTTCATGATTGGGCTTAGGATATTGATGAGCGAGCTTTCTCCTTCGTACGGTCCTTTCCATCGCGATCTACCGGTGAGAGGTGTTCTCTAAAACTGAGATCTGTAATTTAGATAAATTTGGATGAAGAAACCAAGAAAAGATGTCAAAGGGGCGGCTGAAGGTTCATGCGAGTTGTTCTTTTATAGGTTCCATTGGTAATTACCATATAATTGTTCATTCATTCATCTTAAGACCTATGGATACACTTACCAAATGAACAAGGGGAGAACCTTGAAACTCGAATATAATCATATGGAAAATAATAATTATATGGATTCTGATTTTAGAGAGTTTTTAAGTTTTTCATAATAATTATTATCAATTTCTTGGTAGCTGCAGATGTATGCCAAAATGATAAAAGATAGTTTTGGTATCTGAGTCTCTATATCAACAAATATACTTCCTTATTTGACATTCCTCTGTTCCTCCATTTTGCTAAAGGGGTGTTTGGTTAGCAACAACAAAGAATTGCAACATTTGTTGCAAAAAAGGGCCTAAATCTATTGTCTGATTATTTTCAAGTTCGTAATTGGATTTCCAAAGCCAAACTATTTTTTGTGTGGTTGAACAAAAAGTAAAGAAAATGCAACATTTGTTGCAAATTAGCATGGGTTGCATTTACAAAGCTTAAGTGGCATCTATAATTATTGCCATGCTCATCATTCCGAAAGTTGCAACTCTTGTTACATTCTTGCAACAAATGTTGCAAGAATTTGGTATTTGGTGCATATTCGTTTTCATTTCCAACTCAAGTTTGTTTGCTAACCAAATATATGAAATGAAGATTTTTTTTTTGTGTCTCCATTTCCTAGCCACCAAACAGTCCCTAAATATTACTAAACATTCGTAGTTGGAAAGTACTAATGTTTGAAAAGAAAATAAATATTGAGTCCCTTTCCGAATTTTACTACGTCCAAATGCACTTTAAGTTACCTAATTTTATTCTCACACACACACAAATGTGTGTACATACACAAGTATTTTATTTCAACTATTTGTGATGAACAAGAATGGTATTTTGTTTGTCATGCAAAGAGAACAATAAAGATAAGCATGATAAGCCAACCCCAGTGTTTGAACATACAAATGGCTTCTAAGCTCTTTGCTGAAACTGTTTATAGAGGTATCATGATGCTGACTAAATGACCGTGTTGTTTTTATAAGCCAACTATATCATAGTACAACCCTCCATTACAGTTGCTCAGTATTGAAAAAAACGGAATATTCAGCTGGATATTAGGTCAAATATATGGATTCGGCGGCAAAACGAACAAACACCGCAATATTCGGTCAATTATGCGGTCAAACCGAATATTCACCCCACAAATCATATATTCGGATGAATAAAGCGAATATTCGACTGAATTGGCCTATCAGGTCCAAAACAAAAAACCCATAACTAAAATATTAAGTATGGGATTCGCAACTTTATTAAAAAAACAAGTGGGACTCACACTTATTAATTTAGAAACACTCTCATCTCATTTGTCCCTTCTTATTCTTCTTTCTCAACTGAGACTCGAACCCATAATCTTCCAATTTAGTTCGGACACCTTACCATTAATCCACGGGTATATTAGTTTTCTATAGTTTTATATTTTTTTGAATTTTATATATGTAATATTTATATGAAAATATTGATGGTCGCATAATCTAAATAAACCGAATATTCATCGAGTAAACCGAATACTCTTTATTCGCCGGCCAATTGAACAAACTCTGAATCCGTTATTCACAACATTGCAGTTGCTTACTGACACTAGAGGATTCACATTAAATCCACCGAGGCAATCAATCATGAGTCATAATAACCAAATTTGGGTGTTATATTTTCTAAAAAACTTTGAATAAAAATTCATGCCTCTTGTCCTAATGTGAAAATAGTCCTAGAACATGCCAAGTGAAATATGGGTCGAACCTTAACAGCACAAGAGAAAAATGGCTTTTAAGCGCAAATTACGGTTTGATTTATTCCTACCAGTTTCTGAAAATTGGATAAATTATTTGTCTAACAAAATAAGCTAGAGAAACTTCCAATTGAAAGAAGGTAGACCGCTCTCAGTTACTCATCTGTCATTATAAACACCGAGGAAATTCAAGAAAAGAAAGAAGATAACACATTCACCACGTATAAATAATATACTAATTAGGGGATATCAATTGTGTAATTAACAGGAGCAAAGATGAAGGTATGCAAAATGGGAGATTGAGAATATCAACAGATTAGCAAAGATGAAGATGTTGCTCCTCTTTTTCAAAGCAAGTCCCCATTGCTAGCTGTCAACTTGACTCCATATCAATTAGGGTTAGGGTTTCGTTGCATCATAAATCTATAGGCACGTATCGATTAGGGTTTTGGGGGTTATCAAGCATCACAAATAAACAAAACTCTAATGCATGGATAGGGTTTTAGAGAGATAATTATGAGAAGAGAGAGAGAATGGGGAAAAAAGGAGGGAATTTTACCGGCGAGGGACGAAGGTGAAATCGTTCGGTGCTCCGGCGACCATTAATGCGCCGCTTCCCTTCGCACCATTAGCGGGTCGGGTCTCATCGGGTCCTGGGCCCTTGCTACCTGAATTTTTATGGCTCTAGGCAAAGTGAAACAAATGGGCCCAGATGCAGGCTTAGATTTCGGACGATTTCATTTAAGTTAAAAGGAAATTTCTATGGTCTCATAAAAATGGGATTTCCTAAAGTTTATAGTTTTTGGTAACATGCTCTTGGAACAAAGGTTTCATTTAAAATTAGGGCTTACAAAAGACTAAAAAGACGACGGCTCTAAAATTTTGTGAAACTCCAATATTTTTGGAGTTTAAAATTGGGGTTTCGATCCTTCAAAACTTTTGAAAACAATGGTTTTCGAAAATCGAATTTTGTTTGAGAAGGATCTTTGATTATAATTTTAGGAGTTTAGTCTCAAGACTCCAAGCATAGTTACTTAGCCAAACAGAGGCCTTAATGGTTACATCATCGACTTGTAATTTCATGATGTTCCATATTTAATGGAGTATGAATAATTATTATAAAAATATATATTGAATTGATTCATTCAAAAAGAATCTTTAATACCAATGAGTGATTGCTCGATTTGTATGTCACTTCCTCTCGGGGAGAGTGCGGGATTCTGATAAAAATGAGAGCTCGATAGTTTTATTGATATCACAAATAATACTTATACAAGTTTACCAGGGAATAGTTCTTGGAATATTCCATACAAAGTAAGATACAAATCTTCTAAATAGAAAACCTAATTTGAATATTTTACCATACAAAATCTCTTTAATAAAAGAATTTAATAATCCAAATTAAGAAAATAAATCAATTTGATATTCTTTAACAACCTCCCACAAATTCATGATGGATAACTTAGAATTTGAATAATAACGTGTCACGTCCCGTTTCCTAAAATACGGAATACGAGGGTGACTACACCAGCCATGCTCCTACCGTTAAGATATAATTCTGTCGTAGTTATAATTCGGTTTCTAGCAGTATATGGTAAGCAGTAAATACAACAAAAGTAATGAGAATCATAATTACTAAATCTATCACAATTAAATGAATTAGAGTGCAACGGACACAAATCTGTAACATCAAGGGTCCAACTAACTAGATAGTGATAAAGGAAATGATAGTATTGACGTCACTGGTCTAGATCTCCGCAATATCCTCGAAGTAGGGTAGATCCCGATCATAGCTGAGTCATCTTCTTACTCTGAGCATGCACACTCAGATCGTCAGGACGACGCAATATATAATATAACAATATATTTTATGTTACTGAACAATATGCATGAATTAGAGACTATAAAGCAGTAACACGAAGATGTAACACCCTAGTATGGTTATACAATATTAATTGGTATTTAAATTGTGTTTTATATTTTATCTATTTGGATTGTGATCAATTCAAATAGTTGAAGTAGTTATCCGACTCGACCCATATGTGTGAAACCCAATATGGTGCTAGATTATATCTGATATTTATCATAAACTAAATTTATGAGAATCTAGTATAACCGATATTCTTAATATCTAAAGTATATGCACATATGTCTTTTGTAGCCACAAATTAAGATAATTTATTTTTGTTAACTGCTACTGTATGGTTAAGCATCCCATAACTATTTTTGACTCTCATCTATTGCGCTTAAATTTGGTTGAATCGGGGTATCAAATATTCACTAGATTTAGATATATATTTAAATCCTTTTAAATCTTATATTAGGGGTATGCGTTATTTAAAATATATTATTATGGTTTAAAGGTTTACGTATCAGTATTATTTTCCAAAATATAATTTCCGTGAGATTTTGGTAGAGTTTGGCTGAAATTTGATATTATTTGTATACCATTATTTATAATTATATTATAATAAATATTTATAAATTACCTTATAACTATACTATATATATAATATATACAATTTATATTTTATTATCAAACAAAACACTTTCTCTCTCTTCCTCTCTCCCTCCGAACTTCTGCTCTTATCCCCGAACCCTAACCCACGCCGCGCACCTCACCTCACCTTCATCCCTTCCTCCATCTCACCGTCGCCTTCTTCCTCGTCATCATCCTCCTCTTCAAACCCCGTGACCCATCACCTTATCCCCCCGCCGTCTTCATCTTTCTTCGTCGCCACCATCATCGAACCCAACACCGCCGTTACCACCTGCTTTCCCTTGCTGTCGATTCCAGACCCCATCAGCATCACCAACCCTCCTCCTTCTCCATCCCCGCCTGAACCCGACCACATCACCATCATCTCTCTCTTTCTCTTTTCCTCACCGAGACCCTTCATCCCCCGACCACCTCGTTGCCACCCCGACCGCTCGTCGTCGATCTAAACACCAGACCCCGAGCCCTATGTAGAGCAAGAGTAGACCACCCCAGTGCAATACATCGTCACTTTTGGTCGAGGTCGTGATTGCGTCGTGTTTTACAATCATTATCGTCATGCGGGTATTCGTCGTCATATTTAACCGATCAAGGCAAGTTTTCTAACTTGCAACATGCTAATTTACATATATCGAGTATATATATATATATATATATATATATATATATATATATATATATATATATATATATATAATATTGCAAATTATTATCGTTATATAATTTTATAAAGGCAATCCGTATTTTGTTATTTATAACACATACTTGTAATTGTTATCAATATACAGTTAGTCTATATTTTATCATTTACTAGTTACAATTGTTGAAGTTATGCAAAATACTTATACGAGTTATTTTAGTAGAGACAGTTAATTTAAATATTAAACAAGTGCAGAATACTATTGCAGATATGGTTAGAAATATTTTGACAAGTAATACTTGTAAGTCGATGTCGCGCACCCCACGAGTTCACGGGGAGGCGGAATACATAAAAAACGATTTTTTCCTTATCACAAAAGAATTTGCTTCGCAACATCGACTATAACAATTAAGGATCTTTATTAAACTATAACTAGCTAACACTAGCTACGAAAAGGTTTCTAACTACTCGGTAATAGTTATATCTTCGTGTCAAGTCCTTTGGGTCTTCTTGGCCCTTCCTTGCTCCTTGGTTCAAACTTGAATCTTCTTCTCCTCTTCTTGGCTCCTAAAAAGCTTCGATGGAATTCGATCGTCAGTCTCCTCTATGTAGAAGATGATCCATCCGAGAGCTTATGGTTCAAGATTCAACTTCAAATGAGGTAACTAAGATGTCCAGTTTGCTAGAGTAGACAACTTAGAAGATGTAGAGAAAGATGTGTGGAGTATTTTTATCAAAAGAGCCCTAAGATTCACAACACATGTGGGGGTTAGAGCTTGAGGAAGAAGGAGGAGAGGAAAAATGGAGAGAGAATGAAAAAACACAAATGAGCTCATGTCTTGTGTTGTGGCAAGTGAGGAATAGCTTAGTCATCTACAATAATCAAGCATGTAATATTTTCAATAGAAAATAATAACCCATACTTGAATAGTAAAGTCAAAGGCAATAAACAAATCAACTAGCCATGCTTCACCCATACCACAAATATCTCCATTTTCCACCTCATTAATCTATTTCCACAAATAGATAAATCTAATAATGAGATGTCTCCTTCTAGAAGCATGTCATGTGAAATTACAAGAATGCCCTCACCGTATATACATACCCGTATTAGTATTCCTAAAAATACGAATACAATGAGATAATAATAATCCAAAAATATAATACTAGAATCCGGCTTAAACCAAAACCCACTAGTATTATCCGTCCGAACATCATCCGTGTAGCCAGTACACGTATATGATCGGAACCCTGAAGTAAGACCGTACGGCCTCGACATCGTTTCACCTGAACCAGCGAAACCCTCTGTGTGGGACTCTAAAGACTTGACAGTACGCTGGCAGTAGGTTTAACCACAGGTCCGTCGGCGACACTAGCTGTATGTAACGGCTACCCAGGTATCTGTCAAAAAAGGAAGGCCGATGAGCGAACTCATCCGAATCCCTACTGAGCCTGTTCGTGACAATCTCCGTGCAGTCCGGTCTGTTCGTTTGAGAGTATCGCATGCAAGGTCTAGGGGGTGGAAAACGTTAGACCCCTAATAACCAGACAAGTCGTGTCGGTATGGCTCAAGACCATCCGAGAATCTACTGATCCAACTACCAGTAATTCTCAATCCGTCTTGGCCAGGGACTTATGGTGTTGACCAACCGATCACAGCGTGACATTGACTCGCTATACCGGGAGAGACGAATCCCCAACAGTCGCTCACTGGGTCCATATGGCTCGGGACTGTACCGAACTAAAACCTGTTTGCACGAATCAGTAGAGCAGTGGTAGGGTAGTAATTAAAGCATAGTGGGAACTCACACGAGACAAATGACGACCTCAGGTCGAAAGACTATCTACACTCATGTCACCAGAGAACTGCTATCTGACGCTAGGTATAATACTATCTAGCCAGTCCTCGGCGGGTCCTGTCCGGTGTACTCACACCCAATGAGCACCTGTATACAATCTTAGATGCACCTCACCAATGGCTGCGGGACCAATCCATCACCTCTCGTCAGGGTATAGATATGTATACACTAGTCTACTCTGGAGTATCGATGCCCAGTCTCGATAGTCCTACGACTAGGGACACTTTTAAGGATGTGCCTATTGACTACCCAGCTCCCGCAAGTATGATTGCCATCACAATACTGGTAGTCAGGTAAAGATCATGCAGGCTTTATCAACATATATACAAAATATGAAATACAAAGTAAAACACATCACATGTTAAGATAAAGACAAACTAAATAGCATTCTATCACATCTAGCATGATTGTCCTGTACATACATATCCCTAGCATCCTATACAATGAAGGCCTCTAGGGCATACATATCCAACAATCTCCCACTTGCACTAAGGCCTGTAATTGGCGCAATAAGTACCCATTTTCTGCCCTAGAGTCAGTTGTTGGTGGACCGCATGCCCAACAACTCGAACAGTCTCTCGAACTGGACTTGAGGGATGGCCTTGATGAATGGATCTACCGTGTTGTCTTTTGTGTCCACTCTCTGCACCTTGATCTCCTGGCGATCTACGATCTCCCTGATCAGGTGATACCGCCTCAAGATATGTCTAGATTTCTGATGGGACCGTGGTTCTTTTGCCAAATTCATGGCTCCGTTGTTATCGCAATACAAAGGTATTGGATTAGCAATGGATGGAACCACCTTAAGTTCAGAAACGAACTTCCTAATCCATAATGCCTCTTTTACGGCATTACTAGCAGCGATATACTCAGCCTCCATCGTCGAGTCTGCTACGGTATCCTGTTTGGAACTCTTCCAACAGACAGCCCCTCCGTTGAGGGTAAACACATAACCCGAGACAGATTTAGAGTCATCCTTGTCACTTTGGAAGCCAGAGTCGGTAAAAGCCTCGATTTAGAGGTCCCCATTACCGTACACCAGGAACATCTCTTTAGTCCTTCTGAGGTACTTAAGAATGTTTTTTACTGCTATCCAATGTTTCTCACCTGAGTTAGACTGATACCTGCTTACCACGCTAAGTGCGTAAGCTACATATGTTCTGGTACATAATATTGCATATATTATCGACCCTACCGCCGAAGCGTAGGGTACTAAGCTTATGCGAGCCCTCTCCTCATCAGTCTTAGGAGACATCTTTTTGGAGAGGGTGGTTCCGTGATAAGCGGGCAAATTGCAGCGCTTAGAATCTTCCATACTAAACCTCTTTAGTACGGTGTCTATGTACCTTGACTGTAAAATTCCCAATATTCTTTTAGATCTGTCATGATAGATCTTAATCACCAGAATGTAAGAGGCATCACCCAGGTCTTTTATAGAGAACTTCTGTGACAAGAACAACTTGGCCGATTGTAACATAAGAATATCATTTCATATTAGGAGAATGTCATCAACGTATAAAACGCGGAATACCACAGTTCTCCCTACAATTTTCTTATAAATATAAGGTTCATCTATATTTTTGATAAAGTCAAATTCCCTGATCGTCTCATCAAACCAGATGTTCCAACTCCGCGATACCTGCTTTAATCCATAAATAGATTTACGCAACTTGCACACATTTCCGCTGCTCCCACTGTCTAGGAAACCCTCTGGTTGATCCATGAAAATACACTCTTCTAAACTTTCATTTAGAAAAGCGGTTTTAACATCCATCTGCCAGATGTCATAGTCATAGAAGGCAGTAATGTTAAGTAGGATCCAAATGGATTTAAGCATAGCCATTGGTGAAAAAGATTCGTCATAGTCCAATCCCGGTCTTTGATGAAAACCTTTAGCAACAAGTCTAGTTTTGCAGGTTTCTACCTGATCATTTACATAAATCTTCTTTTTGAAAATCCATTTGCATCCTATGAATTTTACCCCAGTAGGAGCAAAATCCAAAGTCCAAACTTGGTTTGTGTACATGGATTAAATCTCGGATCACATAGCATCCAGCCACTTCACCGAGTCTTTACTCTTGATGGCTTGCTGAAAACTAGTCAGCTCATCATCATCGATGATGCAATCCTCTCGATCCCCGTCTACGAGAAAACCGTAGTATCTCTCTGGCAGATGAGACTACCTACTAGATCTGCAGAGTGGCGTGTGTATGTCCTATTCCATTTAAATCTCAAGTTCTACTAAGTTTTCAGTAATAGTTTGCGGTTTTGGAATTTCTTCCAGCTCTATCGCGCTCCCACTTATCTCTTTTTCGAGAAATTGAGTTTCCATGAAGCGGGCATGATGAGAAAAAAAACCTTTTGTTCCTTAGCGTGATAGAAATAATACCCCCTAGAATTCCTGGGGTATCCCACAAACTTACACAGTACAGAATTTGCCTCGAATTTGTCCGGATGAACCTTTTTGACAAAGGCAAGACAACCCCATATCTTTAGATACTTGAGACAGGGTTTCTTCCCACTCTACATTTCATATGGAGTGGTAGGCACAGACTGTTAGTGTTATATGCCCTAGAAGCCATTATTGTATAGTACTAGTTTGTATATTACATTTTGTAAGCTTGAGATATACACGTATTTTATGACAGTCTTGCTCAATATGGTAGTATGCTACTTGGTTTGTTTCTATCTTAATATGTGTATATATTTCTTTTAACGTATCGCTAATACATATTGGTAGAGCCCTTAGGATGTTTACTTGACTACCAGTGTTGTGAAGACAGTCACACTAGTAGAGGCTGGGTAGTCTATAAGCACATCCTTATACAGGTCCCTAGTCGTAGGATTATCGAGACATGGAATCGATACTCCAGAGTAGACTAGTGTATACGCTTCTCATCCCAGCAGGGGAGATGGTCTGTCCCAAAGCCATCAGTACGTCGTACTGGAGATAGTATGCAGCTTCTCATTGGGTTATGAGTTACACTAGACAGACTCATAGGGAACTGCTGGTTGGTACTATACCTATCGTCAGGGAGAAGTTCCCAGGTGACATGAGTACATCATAGTCCGTTGACTTGACACTATTACTTCGCCTCGAGTGTGTTCCCACTGTTCTTAGATTACCACCCTACCACGGCTCTATTGAATCGTGCAAACAGGTAGTAGTTGCGTGCAGTCTCGAAGCACTTGGAGGCAGTGGCGGTTAGATATGATTCGTCTCTTCCGGTATTGGGAGTTGATATCGCGCTGTGTTCAGAAAGCCATTACATAAAGTCCCTGGCCAGGGCAAGCGAGATTTACTGGTAGGTACTCCAGTAGTTTCTCAGGGTGTTTTGGGCTTCACTCCGGCACGACTTATTGCGCTATTAGGGGTCTGACGGTTACCGCCCTTAGGCCCGATATGCGATACTCTTAGACGAACAGACCGGACTGTACGGAGATTGTCATAGATAGGCTCAGTAGGAGTTTGGATGGTTTGCTCATCGGCCTTCTTATCGACAGATTTCTGGGTAGTCGTTACGTTCATCTAGTACCGCTGACATGCTTGTGGTTAAAACCACTGCCAGCGTACCGTTGAGTCTTTAGAGTCTTACACAGAGGGTTTTCCCTGCTTCGGGCGAAACGTTGTAGAGGTCGTATGGTTTTACGACAGGGTTCAAACATATACGTGTACTTGTGCACAAATCATGTTCAGACAGATAATACTAGTGGGCTTTGGTTTAAGCCGGATCCTAATATTAGATTATCAGATTATTTTCATCTCATTGTATTCGTATTTTTTCGGAATACGGATATGAGTATGTATATACTGTGAGGAGTATTCTTGTAATTTGTTCAAGAATGCTTTTAGATGAATCCACCTCATTACTTGTATTACCATTTATGTTAAATGGATTAATGATGTGGAGGTATGAGGTGTTAAGTAATTATGAATGAAGCATGGCTACTTAGTGAATCTTGATGGCTATTGAGGCAAGGTGGCACTTAGATATCATGTGTGAGGCTAGGTATCACTTGGATATTATTGTGAGATATTTTGGCATGCCTCATATCCATCACAATTAGCCATTATTCCTTTGATAATAACAAATACACTCTTTCTCCTTAAGCACTCTCTTCTTCTTCCTCAAATCTTAACTTGTCTCATGTGTTGAGAAACCTAGGGTTAATGAGACTAAACTATCTATAATCACTCTCTACATTATCTTGGTCACTTAGATTAGCACTCTAGGTACCCTAGTTATCTCATCTTAGAGGTAGGAGCTCAAGGTAGACACTCTCGGGTGGATCTTCTTCAACTCGAGAAGGCCGACGAGAAGGCGCGATCCATACACACTCCAAGGAGCTCACGTAGAGGAGGAGTAAAAGAAGAAGAAGGACCAGTTACTTGAGGTATAACTTTCTTACATAGTAGTTAAACCTCTTAGATGTTTAGCTAGTTAGGGTTTAGTATCGATCATGGTGTTTAGTCGGTGTTGCGATGCATATTAAAATCGTTTTTTGCAAATTCTGTCTCCTCTCGAACCCGCGGGGTGCATGACATCGACTCATAGTGGTATCAGAGCCTACTAAACCATTACTAGCTAGTTAGCAAAGTGTTAGAAATTCGATCGACGAAGAAATCCCAAAATCACGTTTGAAAACCATGTTTTCTATCGAATTTTAAAACTGGTCTTAAAATCTTTTCAGAGGCCTTAAAAATATGAGCAAGGTTTTCTAAGAACACTGGAGAAATTTGGGTTCCTGATTCCCCAAGGCTGCCGCAGAAACGCGGCCAAACTGTTCGTTTGGCCGCCGTTCCGCGGCCGAGTCAAGGGCGACTCGGTCCGAGTTTCTAAAGTGTTTCTACTTTTGTGAATTGTGATTTTGGGAATATTTGTTTCTGCCCAGTATTGTTTGTGTACAGCATTGTTCATGGGGTAAACTCAAATTTAGTTTATCGATCGAAATTCTAAGTTATTTGCTAATCGGGTTTTCTGTGTTTGATATATGTGATGAACGTCTGCTAATCGCTATATGTCGATTAGTGGGGGATGCACATATCTGTGATATTGGTTTGTGGATATGAACTTTATTGGATCGTCGTGGATGAATACCGGGGATGTGAGATGAGTGTTTTATCTTTCATTCGAGGTAAATTGTAAAGTGATGTAATATTATTTTGCGGGGCACATCCGGGTTGAGGTTGTAGCCACCGTTGTATTATTTCTTTTACTGTTTTCTGCTCTTAGGATAGATCCAAGGTGGGTTGCACAAACTACCGGGTTCTTGAAGTGCCATGTGACCTACTCATTTTACTGAGAGAGGTTGCTTCACTTCAGGAATTTGGCGGGTAGTTTGCCGCACCCGTAGGGGTCTAGGGTGGTCACGATCGTAGAATCCGTCTTTCATTACAGGTTTAAAGAAAATGCGGAATTCCTAGTATATCCAATATGTTCATCTGGGATCTGGAATGCCTATTATTGCGTGAGACAAATGTATATTATATATGTTATATAATAGATGTTGCTTATGTTTTGCACTCGCGCTAGTCCAGCCCCCGCTCTGGCGTTAGTTAAGTAACCTAACGATGTTACACGGGGCCCAGTAGTGAATGCGGATGGCATAAACGTACGTGGTATTTTCGTTTCTTTCTGCAACAGTAAATGTAAATGATAGGACTGCATTATATGATTAATGCAAAGCAAACAAACCAAAACTGAATTGTTGGAACAATTTCAAACTACTCATTTTTTTTAAAAAGCAAACTTTTAAATGCGGAGCTTAAACCAATCCTTTAAAAGCTATTAGGTTCCTTCGATTATATCAAGTTCATTACGTTCGCGGTTTCGCCAAAACCAGCCGTAGCCCTTCGTCATTTCAGACGAATATTCAGCAGTATTCAAGCTATGTATTTTGACCTTCGCCAAGTCATAGTGATTGGTAGCTGCTGGATATTCATCAGTTGCATAGATAGATGCGTTGGTTTGGGACAGTCATACTACTATTTTGGCCTTCGTCAAGGGTATGTACGGGTGGGTTCAAATTAACCTGGATAATGACTGGTAGAACTTGACATGTGACTTATGATATGTTGGCCTTCGTCAAGGTCATAAGAGCATGGGGCAAAAATCCACATTGGGAGTTTCTAAAGAAACTGAAACTTGCTAGTGTTGCATACCATTTGGAGTGTGATAATTTTGGTAGGATTTCTTCAGAATTATCATACTATGATATTTGGATCCCGATCCTACTGTGAGTATTCGCTACTCCTCGGAAGATTTTTTCACTAAACGATCAATGCTATAAATTAAGTAGGTGTCTAGAACGGTGTTAGCGGGGCTAGGCTTTCAGGAAAAAGAGGTTATGTAATTAAAGAACTTCGCGAAAGCATTGGAAAACCTCCCTCGAAGTATCAACACCAGCCTGGCTGAAAGGTTAAGCAAGTATTGTAGGGTGAGATTAATCCTGACTAATTCTTTTTTTATGGTTTGAGGAAGGATTCAAGAAACAGTGGGAGCCATCCTGTTTAGATAAACTAAAAACCAATCTAAACTTGCAAGAGCATCATGCTAAAGTGTTTCTTCTCTCTCTCCTAATTGCAGCGACCAAGATGACCGGCCTTGAGTTACTTTTAAATAAAAACATATTGACGGGGCCAAACTATAAAGATTGGCTCAGCAATGTCCAGATGGCCATCACATATGACAAACTGGGCTATCTTCTTACTACAAAAGCCTCCACCGTCCTAGGTCCAGATTCCAGCGTCGCGGACATTGAGATCCGTAACACATGGGAAATTGATAGTGTGAAAGCCAAGTGCATTGTGCTGGCCTCTATGGATAATGAACACCAGAGACGACACGAGAAGATGGACCTTACTTCTATCTTCCTCCATACCAAAGAATTATATGAAGAGCAATCTCGTATCACAAGATACGAGACCTTGAAGAAATTATTTCAAGCGAGGTTGACTATCGGGTCATCTGTATGGGACTACGTCTTTAAGATGATCAGTTTGATTGAAGAGCTTGCGGACCCGGGGACCACGTTGGAGAATGAGCTGTACAGAGACTTGATTCTACAGTCCCTCCCCTCTACATATGCCCAGTTTATCTTGAATTTCAATATTCATGATAAAGAAGTTTCACTTCCTGAATTCCTCAATATGTTGAGAAGCGCAAAGGGCACCCTGCGGAAGTCCAGGGAGACTCTCGCTCTGTTTATTGGAGGATCTTCCTCTTCTAGATCCAGGACGAAAGCCAAGGGGAATAAGAAGAAGGCCCCACCAAGCCGAAAGGAGGGGTCCATAAGGTAGAAGGAAATGACAAGGCAAAAGTTGGGGGCAGAAAATAAGGAAAGAAGAATGCTTCTACCGTCATAAGAAGGGCCATTGGAAGAAGGACTGTAGAGCCTGGAAAGCCCAGAACCAGGGATCGAAGCAAGTTGTGGCTTCGACTTTAGGTGTGTTTGTAATTGAAAACTGTCTGTCAATCAACTCTACTTCCTGGGTATTGGATACCGGATCAGGATCTCATATCTGTAATTCTTTACAGGTACTGAGAAGCCGTAGAGTTTTGAAGGCGGGTGATATGACCCTCAGGGTTGCTAACGGAGCGAGCGTGGATGCTGTGTCCGTAGGGGAATATCACTTAGGATTGACAAGTGGACATTTTTTGGTTTTGCGCAATTGTTTTTGTGTACCTAGTTTGACTTGTAATATCATTTATGTATGTTTGTTATCTAAACAAGGTTATGATTTTACATTTGTAAGCGATGTCGTAAACATCCACCTTAATCATGGTTTGATTGGGTCAGGTAAACTAAACAATGCTATATACGTATTAACCAACTATAAGTTTTCAACGTCCAGAACACACACAAAAGAAAGTCTCCAGAATTAAATCAAGCTTTCTTATATCATTGTAGACTTGGTCACATCGATGAAACATGGTTGACCAAATTACATAAAAAGGGATATTTGAATCCGTTCGAATATTAGTCTTATGCAATTTTTCAATCATGTCTCAAAGGAAAGATAACAAAGACTCCGATCACTAGACACGGAGTAAGAGCGAGTGAGCTCTTAGGACTCATACACAGCGACTTGTGTGGTCTAATGTCTACACATGCAAGAAGTGGTTATTCCTATTTCATTACTTTTACGGATGATTTCTTTAAGTATGGACATGTATTCTTGTTGAAACATAAATCCGAAGCCTTTGAGAAATTCTGAGAATATAAGAATGAAGTGGAAAAACAAACCGGAAAAAGTATCAAGACACTGAGATCTGATCGAGATAGTGAATACTTAAGTGCCGAGTTCTTGAATTACTTAAAAGAGAATGGAATTCTCTCTCAGCTTACTCCTCCATACACACCACAACACAACGGTGTATCGGAAAGGCGGAACCGAACCTTATTAGATATGGTACGTTCCATGATGAGTAACGCTGAGTTGCTGCGATCCTTCTAGGGCTATGCACTAGAATCAGCTGCATATATTTTAAACAAGGTTCCTACCAAGACTGTGCCTACCACACCATATTAGATGTGGAGTGGGAAGAAACCCTATCTTCAGTATCTGAAGATATGGGATGCCAGGTTTTGTCAAAAAGAAGCATGCACACAAGCTCGAGGCACGCTCAGTATTGTGTAAGTTTGTGGGATACCCAAAGAACTCCAGGGGGTATTTTTTCTATTACGCAGAGGAATAAAATGTTTTTGTTTCTCGTCATGCCCACTTTTTGGAAAATCAAGTTTTTGGAAAAGGAAACTAGTGGGAGCGCAATAGAACTGGAAGAAATTCCAGAACCACAAACTATTACTGAAAGCATAGTGGAACCAGAAGTTTCAAAAGAACCGGACATCCCCGCGCCACTCCGCAGGAGTAGTAGGCTGTCTCATCCACCCGAGAGATACTACGGTTTTCTCATAGACGGGGATAGAGAGGATTGCATCATTGATATTGATGAGCCAACTAGCTTCCAGTAAGCCATTCAGAGCGGAGACTCGGTAAAATGGCTGGATGCAATGCGGATCGAGATGGAGTCCATGTATACCAACAAAGTATGGACTTTGGACATTGCATTGCTCCAGAAGGGGTAAAACCCGTAGGTTGTAAATGTTGGATTTAGTGCCCTCATAGTCAATTATTAGATCGCAAGTACGTGATTGCAATGATTGAGGAGGACCTATACCGGTAGCACAGTCTTACTCGAGATGATAGTATGCTATCTGGTTTGCCTTTATCAGTCGTGTACAGGTTCAGATGACTGATCGCTGTTACATGTTGATAGAGCCCTTAGGATCTTGCTTGACTACCAACAGTATGATGGTGATCATATACGTGAGAGTTCGGTAGTCTATAAGCACGTCCTTAAAAGTGGTCCCTAGTCATGGGAGTTTCGAGACAGGGCATCGATACTCCGGAGTAGACTAGTGTATACAGTCGAGACCCCGACGAGGGGCGGTGGCCAGTCTCACAACCCACTGGCGTCAGTTGGATCACCTAAGATGTATACAGGTGCTCATTGGGTTATGAGTACACCGGACAGGACTCGCCGGGAACCTGTTAGTTGGTATTATACCTAGCGTCAGATAGCAGTTCCCTGGTGACATGTGAACAGGTTAGTTCATCGACCTGAGGTCGTCATTTGTCTCATGTGAGTTCCCATTGTGCTTTGATTTCTACCCTACCACAGCTCAAAGGAGTCGTGCAAACAGGTATTTTTTGGGTACAGTCCCGAGCCACATGGAGGCACGTGAGCGGATCGGCAGGGGATTCGTCTCTCCCGGTATTGGGGGTGAGATCGTGCTGTGTCTAGGAGTGCCATTACACCAAGTCCTTGGCCAAGGCAGGTGAGAAATACTGGTAGGTACTCCAGTAGTTTCTCAGGGTGTTCAGGGTTTGTCTCCGACACGACTTATACCGCTATTGGAGGTCTGACGTTACCAGCCCCTAGGCCCGATATGCGATACTCATAGACGAACGGACCGGACTGTATGTATATTGTCACTGTTAGGCTCAGTAGGGTTCCAGGATGAGTTCGCTCATCGGCTTCCCTTGAGATCAGTACATGGGCAGCCGTTACGCACAGCTAGTGCCGCTGACGGCTTGTGGTTAAACCCACTGCCAGGGTACTGATGAGTCATTAGAGTTCCCCACAGATAGTTTCCCAAGTTCGGGCAAAACGTTGTAGAGGCCGTATAGTTTTATGGCAGGGTTAGGAAAATGCACGTGCGTTTACGCACGTGTCATATTTCGGACAAATAATACTGGTGGGCTTTGGTTTAAGCCGGATCCATGTATTATACTGTGTAGATATAATATCTTTGTCTCAGTTGCATTTGTATTCGGCCGTAATACAAATGCGGGTATGTTTATACTGTTACGGGGTTATCCTGAAATTCGTTTCAGGATCACTTTTGGAAGTTGCCAGTTTTCTATCACCCGTATTAGACATTCGGTTTAATGCGGATTTATCTTTTCTTGAGGGTGAGTCATTTGGGTGAGTCATAAGTGTGGAAGCTTCTAGAAGGTGACTAGGATTAGTGATTCATTGTATGCATTAATGAATGGGTGACTAGGTTAAATGAGCCACCATTTGCATTAATGTGGTTTTGTTTGCATGAAGGATATTTGCTTAAGATCTTTTGCTTATGGTCACCATTTTTTCTCCTACACTCACTCTCCTCCTCTTGATATAGTGGCCGGCCCTTTATGGATGGCTATGGGTTTTTGATTTTCCTCTCTCTCACTTAGTTAAAAAAGATGATAGATTTTGGTTCATGAAAATTTGATATGCTTATTTATCATTTCCCGATTCAAAAGGCAACTTCATTAACCGTTCATCTATGGCTTTGGATGGAGCGAGACAAATTGTTCTACTCATTCTCTATATCAATCTTGGACATGTCGGCTAGCAAACTTCATGTCCGAGTTGTCTCGGTTCAGAGGCGGGAGCCCGTTTAAAGATCCGTTGACGTGGTGCCACCTGAACGAGGAGACCGGAGATCGAGCGAGATCGGAGCAGCCGCAACAAAGCATGGGATGATGGTTAAAGACCGAAGGACTCGGATCGTTCGGTATAATATTTCTACCCACTTTGTAGTTTGTTAGTTTAGCGATAATGGCAGATCCGGGTTATAGTATACGATAGCGCCAGTTTAAAAGTTTTTGTTCCGCATTTGGCGTCTGAAAGACGGCCGGGGCGCTACCGTAAACTTACATGGTATCAGAGCCACGCCATTAAGCTTTACTAACTTGTTCTAACGCGTTTAAAATATCGATCGAGCGGAATTTTCAAAATCGCAATTTCTATTGTTAAAGTTTCTGTTGATTTTAAATCTGGTCTAAAAATCATTTTGAGTATACCAGAAAATCAAGCAGGCTTTTAAAAGAATATAGTAGAAATACGATCACATGAACCGACCGTACGGCCGCGGAAACGCAGTCAAAGCCTAGCTTTGACCGTGGAACCGCGGCCGTCTTGGTGATTCCCATGGCCATTTTTCTTCTGGTATTTCTTTGTTGGAAATTGTGGTTTCTGGAACTGTTCTTTTGGGCCCAGTTTTTGTTACTGTACAGCAGATGTACGTGGGGCCCACTTCGGGAAATTTTGTCGATCGAAATTTAAACGTGTTAGTTTACAGTACTTACATTATATCTCCCACCGGGAATGTCATTTGAGCGGTAAATTGCGTCTAAATGTTATAGCTCTTTTAGACGGATTTGCGAACGTGACATTCGCGTTGATGTTCTGTGTTATGCTGTGATGTTGCGGATTTGTCGTGGTGGATAGCAGTGTGCAATGGTAGTGCTGTTTGAGTTTATTTGTACATTTGATATTGCGGGGCGAGCGTCCAACATGTGAACTGCCGTCACTGCCTCTTTGTATAATATTCTTTTGGGGCACGACCGGGCTGAGGTCGATGTACCCGTTGTACATATTTTTCATTTCTGTACTAGGTTTACCCCGCGACGGAGTGCACGGATAGCCGGGTTCTGGAGGGCAACGGGTCCGCATCTCATGGTTTTGAGAGGCAGAGGGGCCTCACTCTAGAATTGACAGACTATTCGCCGCACTCGTAGGGGGTACAGGTTGATCCAAGGAGGGGTGCTCAAGTTACCGGATTCCGTGAAGTGCAGGGTGGTCCATTCACTATGATGTAGGGGGCTGCCTAGGCTTTGGCGGGTAACTTGCCACACCCGCAGGGGTCTAGGTTTCATTGCATAGGCTATCCACACGACCAGGGGAACGTCGGGTTTCAGTAGCGGCTCTGTGAAACCCGGGGATCCCAGATTATCTGTATTGTTCTGTGATGCTTATTACTATTCTGTAATGTTGCATATTATCACGCCTGGAGCGATTATCGTATATTGGTATATATACTATTAGATGTTGTATATGTTTTACACCCGCGCTAGTCCAGTCCCCGCTCTGTCGTTAGTTAAGTAATCTAACGGGTGATGACGGGACCCAGTGACGAATACGGATGGCATATACGTACATTTTATTTTTCGTTCTTTTCTGGTGTGATTAATTGATGGGACTGCGTTGATTTTGATCAATGCAAAGGAAAACAAACCTGTTTGGATGTTGTTGGAACAGTTTTAAAAAGTTTTATTACAAAGACGTTTCCTTTTGTTTTGCACAGTGGTATTCAGTTGGAATATCCTGCACCTCATTCGACGAGGCAAGGGCCGATATCTCTTCACCGGGAGTGACCCCTTAGGCAGAAGTTTGTGTCAGGGTAATAACTTCACTATAGTCGATTACAAGTTGCTTTACATCGCGGTATTCAGTTGGAATATCCTGCACCTCATTCCACGAGGAAAGAGCCGAGATCCCTTCACCGGGAGTGACCTCTTTAGCAAAGGTTTTCGCTACTATATTTTTTTAAAAAACTATCAGGTTCCTTCAACGAGATCAAGTTCATTACGTTAAAGGTTTTTCGCCAAAAACCAGTCGTAGCCCTCCGTCATTTCTTATGGATGGTCAGTAGTATTCAAGCTATGTTTGTTGGCCTTCGTCAAGGCATAGTGTTTGGTAGCTGCTGGGGTATTCATTTGTTGCATAGATAGATGAGTTGGTTTGGGACGGTCGTATTACCTTGTTGGCCTTCGTCAAGGGTATGTACGGGTGGGTTCGAATTGACAAGATAATGATGGGTAGAACTTGACATGTGACTTATGATTTGTTGGCTTTCGTCAAGGTCATAAGAACATGGGGTAAAAATCATATCGGGAGTTTCTAAAGAAACTGAAACTTGCTAGGCATGCGCATACCTTCTGGAGTGTGATAACGCGAGTGGATTCCGTCATGTTATCATGCGATGAGAGTTGGATCCCGATTCCCACTGATGAGTTGGTTTACTCTTCGGGTGATCCCGATTGATTATTCTTTTAGGTTTGCAGGAGAATTTGACAGTACAGTGAGAGGTTTCCTGATTAGATAAAGTGATAACCATTCTGATCTAGGTTAGAGTGCACGCAGAGTGTTTCTTTTCTCTCTCTCTTTGGCAGCGACCTTTGATCGACCCTAGACTATGACTCAGTGACCAAGTTGACCGAACCTTCTTAAAATACTGGCTTTTGGATTGTCTAAGTTGCATAAGTCATTGCCGCTCCTTCTTTTACCCTTTGCATTTCTCAGAACACCCCGTATTACTATGGACTGTTGGATATAGTGCCCTCAAAGTCAATTATTGGATCGCAGGCACGTGATTACAATGACTGAGGAGGACCTATGCCGGTAGGACGGTCTTACTCAAGATGATAGTATACTATCTGGTTTACCTTTATCAGTCGTGTACATGTTCAGGTGACTGATTACATGTTACACGTTGATAGAGCCCTTAGGATCTTGCTTGACTACCAACAGTATGAGGGCGATCATATACGTGAGAGTTGGGTAGTCCATAAGCACATCCTTAATAGTAGTCCCTAGTCGTGGGAGTTTCGAGACAGGGCATCGATACTCCAGAGTAGACTAGTGTATATAGTCGAGACCCCGACGAGGGGCGGTGGCCGGTCTCACAAGCCACTGGTGTCAGTTGGATCACCTAAGATGTATATAGGTGCTCATTGGGTTATGAGTACACCGGACATGACTCGCCGGGAACCTGCTAGTTGGTATTATACATATCGTCAGATAGCAGTTCCCTGGTGACATGTCTACAGGTTAGTTCATCGACCTGAGGTCGTCATTTGTCTCGTGTGAGTTCCCACTGTGCTTTGATTTCTACCCTACCATGGCTCAAAGGAGTCGTGCAAACAGGTAGTTTTTGGGTACAGTCCCGAGCCACATGGAGGCACGTGAGCGGATCGACAGGGGATTCGTCTCTCCTGGTATTGTGGGTGGAGATCGCGCTGTGTCTAGGAAAGCCATTACACCAAGTCCTTGGCCAAGGCAGGTGAGATTTACTGGTAGGTACTCCAGTAGTATTTCAGGGTGTTCAGGGCTTGTCTCCGACACGACTTATACCGCTATTGGGGGTCTGACGTTACTAGCCCCCTAGGCAGGATATGCGATGCTCATAGACGAACGGACCGGATTGTATATACATTGTCACTGTTAGGCTCAGTAGGGTTTCCGGATGAGTTCGCTCATCGGCCTCCCTTGAGGTCAGTACATGAGCAGCCGTTACGCACAGTTAGTGCCGCTGACGGCTTATGGTTAAACCCACTGCCAGGGTACTGACGAGTCATTAGAGTCCCCCACAGATAGTTTCCCAAGTTCGGGCAAAACGTTGTAGAGGCCGTATGGTTTTATGGCAGGGTTCGGAAAATGCACGTGCGTTTACGCACGTGTCATATTTCGGGCTGATAATACTGGTGGGCTTTGGTTTAACCCGGATCCATGTATTATACAGAGTAGATATAATATCTTTGTCTCAGTTGCATTTGTATTCGGTCGTAATACAAAAGCGGGTATATTTATACAGTTACGGGGTTATCCTGAAATTCGTTTCGGGATCACTTTTAGAAGTTGCCAGTTTCCAGTTTTTTATCACCCGTATTTAACATTCGGTTAAATACGGATTTATCTTGTCATGAGGGTGAGTCATGAGAGGAAGCTTCTTGGAAGGTGACTAGGTTAGTGATTCATAGTTAGCATTAAATGAGAGATGAGGTGTATTAGTGACTCATGCTTTTGCATTTATGTTTTCTTGTAAAGCTTAAGATTTTTTCTTCTTGATAAGCTTTGCTTATGGTCACCCCTTTTCCTCCTACACTCACCCCCACCTCTTGATATTGTGGTCGGCCCCCCCTCTTGGACTCTCACTTGATATTTCACTCTGACTTGATTGGAAAAAAGATGATAGATTTTGGGTTCATGGAAATTTGATAGTTCATTTCTCATTTCATTCAATCCAAAAAAGGCAACTTCATTAACCGTTCGTCCATGGCTTTGGACGTAACGAGACAAAGTGTTCTACTCATTCTCTACATCAATCTTGGTCATCTCTTCTAGCAAACTTGATGACCGAGTTGCCTCAAGTCAGAGGCGGGAGCCCGTTTAAAGATCCGATGACGTGGTGCCACCTGGACGAGCAGATCGGACATCGACGAGATCGGAGCAGCCGCAACAGGAGCGTGGGATGATGGTTAAAGAACGAAGGACTCGGATCGTTCGGTATAACCTTTCTACCCTCTTTGTAGATTGTTAGTTTAGCGTTAATGGCAGATCCGGGTTATAGTTTGCGATAGCGCCAGTTATAAATGTTAGTGTATATGCCCTAGAGGCCATTACTGTATCATACTAGTTTGTATATTACTTAATGGAAGCTTGGGATATTCACCTTGTATAAACAATCTTGCTCAATATAGTAGTATGCTACTTGGTTTGTTTCTACTTCAATGTGTACTTGTGTTTATTTCAGTATATCACTTATATGCATTAGTGGAGCCCTTAGGATCTTTGCTTGATTACCAGCGTTGTGATGGCAGTCACACTAGTGGGGGGTGGGTAATCTATAAGCACATCCTTATACAGGTCCCTAGTCGCAGGACTATCGAGACAGGGCATCGATACTCCGGAGTAGACTAGCGTATGCGCTTCTCATCCCAGTGTGGGAGATGGTCTGTCCCACAGCCATCAGTACGTCGTATTGGAGATAGTATACGGGTGCTCGTTGGGTTACGAGTACACTGGACAGGACTCGTCGGGAACTGAAAGGTTGGTATTATACCTATCGTCAGTTATCAGTTCCCAGGTGACATGAGTACAGCTTAGTCCGCTGACTTGATACTGGCACTTCGTCTCGAGTGTGTTCCCACTGCACTTTGATCACTACCCTACCACGGCTCAAAGGAGTCGTGCAAACAGGTAGTGGTTGGGTGCAGTCCCGAAGCATTTGGAGGCAGTGCCGGTTAGACAGGATTCGTCTCTCCCGGTATTGGGGGTTGACATCGCGCTGTGTCTAGGAGAGCCATTACACGAGTAGTCCCTGGCCAGGGCAAGCGAAATATACTGGTAGGTTCCAGTGTTATCTCAGGGTGTTTTGGGCTTCACTCCGACACGACTTGTACCGCTATTGGGGGACTGACGTTTTACCGCCCCCTAGGCCCGACATGCGATGTATCAGACGAACAGACCGGACTGTGCGGAGAATGTCACATTCAGATTCAGTAGGAGTTCAGATGGGGTTTCACCTCGTCAGCCTTCTTGTCGGCATCTACCTGGGGACCGTTATGCACAGCTAGTGCCGCTTGCGGTCTGTGGTTAAACCCACTGCCAGCGTAGTGTCGAGTCTTTAGAGTCCCACACAGAGGGTATTCGCCTCTTGGCAAAACAGAGTAGAGGTCGCATGGTTTTGCGACAGGGTTCGTTCTCATCCGCGCACTTGTGCACGTTTGGAGTCCGGACGGATTATACTGGCAGGCTCTGGTTTGAGCCAGATACTGGTATATATTTTGGGGGTTGCTTTTATCTCTTGGTATTCTTGTTCCTCGGAACGAGAATACAGGTGTGTATGCACAGTTGCTTGAGGCGGAGGATGAGGTTTTTCATTAGGGTTTCGGAATGGGTGCGTATGCACAGTTGACAGTCTTCATTTTCCAAACCCTAATGGATTTATATATTATCTATTAATAATAGTAATTAAATGAGAATTATGTTATGGTTGATTTTTTGTTGACTTGTTGACCATGGTTGACTTGTTGACCATTGACCACCATCATGCTTTGAAAGATCCTCCTTGATTCATGCTTACACTTCATTTAAAGAAGCATGATAGTGGTCATTCCAAATTACCATCAACTATTCTTATTTGAATTATTGTTATTTAGATAATTGTTTTTCTTTTGGCATTATGGTTGCTAGAAAGAGAAATATATCTCATTATCTCATTCTTCTTCTCTCTCTTCACTTCATCTTCTTCTTCCTCTAGCAAAGAGAAACCTTCTCATGTGTTGAGAATCCTTCTCTTTAAAAAGAAAAGCAAACCCTAGTCACTCTCTACTCACTCTAGGTTCAAGGTTTAGCAAGCCGGAAACCCTAGTTCACTCAAAGATCGAGGAAGAGCCCAAAGGTCGAACCTTCGAGGTGGATCCATCTTCGACGGAAGAAGGCGACAAGAAGAGAACCATCAACCTCTACAAGTTTGGAAGAAGAAGGAGTTCAAGTTTAGGTATAACCTTCATCCGAGTAGCTAACTCTCTTTAGCGTATTTGCTAGTTTAGTTTAGACAACGATCCCGACCTTGTTTAGTCCATGTTGCCTCTTGCGATAAAAATTTGTTTTTTATACCATTTCCGCCTCCCCGTAAGCACCGGGGGTCGCAATATGGACTTACAGTGGTATCAGAGCCTAACTAAACTTAAACTAGCTTGGTAGCGAAGTGTATGGAAGTTCGAAACCGAAAAATCGCAAAACCGGAAAAACCAAAACCCTAAGTTTCTGTTGAATTTTTTTCTGCTCTAAATGAAAAACTTTATACTTGTAAATTCGTCTCAGGGTTTTGTTTGAACACACAAGAAATACGATGCCCTAATTCCTTAATTGCGCCGCCCATCCGCGGCCTCACCAGCTCATGAAGCCGCGGATCCGCCGCACTTTAGTTTCATCTCTGCATCGTTTTTCGTGAAGTGTTCTTCTGTGTTGGTTTTGGGATTTTTCAGATATATTATATGTACCCAGATTTTCCAGAACAGAAATTCACTTTTGGGGTCCTATAATTCCGTATTTTTTTTCGAACTTCGCTACACTTTGGCTATGTTGGTTATATCTGTGATGTTTGCATGTATTGAACGTCGGCTAATCGCTATAAGTCGATTAGTCGGGGTTATACATGATCTGTGTTTGATATTGGATTGTGTATATGAATGTGTTGGACTGTCGCGGGTGAATAGCCGGGGTGGATGTGAGATGAGCTTTTGTTTTTCTTTCATTCATTTGTAAATGTAAATTGATGTAATAATATTATTTGTTTGGCCGCACAACCGGGTCGGGGTTGTAGCCGTCATTGTATAATTCTTTTTACTGTTTTTGCTCCTAGGATAGACCCATGGAGGGGTGCACAAACTGCCGGGAACTCGGCGGGTAGTTTGCCGCACCCGTAGGGGTCTTGGGTGGGGTATTTGCTATTCACCGCGACCGTGTAATCCGCTTTTCGTTGCAGGCTCGAAAGGATTGCGGATTGCTAGTATATCCAATGTATTCATCTGTGATCTGTAATGTCTATCATTGCTTTCTATTTAGGCGTTGCTTATGTTTTACAGCCGCGCTAGCCCAGCCCCCGCTCTGTCGTTAGTTAAGTAACCTAACGAGTGATGACGGGACCCCGTGGCGAATGCGAATGGCATAAGCGTACGTCATATTTTGGTTGTTTTCTGCAATGGTAGGATTAAATGATGGGACGCATTAAAAGAACTAATGCAAGAATATCACGCATTAAAAGAACTAATGCAAGATAATAAACCAAGTTTAAGTCGATGGAACACTTTCGAAAAACCACTCGGTTCTTTTCAAAACTAACTTTTAAATGCGGAGCTTGAGCCACTCCTTCTAAAAGCTATCTCGTTCCATCGATTATATCAAGTTCACTACGTTCACGGTTTCGCCAAAACCATTCGTAGCCCTCCGTCGTTTCGTATGAATATTCAATAGTATTCAAGCTATGTTTGTTGACCTTCGTCAAGACATAGAGATTGGTAGCTGTTGGGTGTTCATATGTAGCATAGATAGATGCGTTGGTTTGGGACAGTCGTATTGCCTTGTTGACCTTCGTCAAGGGTATATACGGGTGGGTTCAAATTAACCTGGATAATGACGGGCAGAACTTGACATGTGACTTATGATTTGTTGACCTTCGTCAAGGTCATAAGAGCATGGGGCAAAAATCCACATCGGGAGTTTCATAAGTACTGAAACTTGCTAGATTTGCATACCATTTGGAGTGTGATGATTATGGTAGGATTCCTTCATTTTCGTCACGCAATGATATTTGGATCCCGATCCTACTGTGAGTATATGCTACTCCTCGGGAAATTTCTCACTAAACGATCAATGCTATAAACCTAGTAGGTGCCTAGAAAGGTGTTAGCGGGGCTACGCCCCCAGGGAAAAGAGGTTCTTAAATTAAGGAACTTCGCGAAAGCGTTGGAAAACCTCCCTCGAAGTACCGACACTGGCCTGGCTGAACGGTTAAGCAAGTATTGTACGGTGGGATTGATCCCGGCTAATTCTTCCTTTGTGGTTTGAGGAGGGATTCGAGAGACAGTGGGAGCCATCCTGTTTAGACAAATTAAAAACCATTCTAAACTTGCAAGAGCATCGTGCTAAGTGTTTCTTCTCTCCCCCTGCAGCGACCAAATCGAAATGACTGGACTTAAGTTACTTCTAGATAAAAACATATTGACAGGGCCAAACTACAAAGATTGGCTCAGGAATGTCAAATTGGCAATCTCTTACGACAAGCTGGGGTATCTTCTTACCACCAAAGCTCCCCCCGTCCCAGGTCCCACCTCCAGCATCGCGGATAAGGAAATCCGTAAGACTTGGGAGATTGACAGCGCGAAGGCCAGATGCCTCGTACTTGCCTCGATGGACAACGACCATCAGAGGAGGCACGAGAATATGGATTTGGAATCCATATTTCTTCATACAAAAGAACTGTATGGAGAGCAGTCTCGTATCGCAAGATACGAAGTGTCGAAGAAGTTATTTTCGACAAAGTTGGCCGTCGGATCATCGGTAGCGGACCACGTGCTTAAGATGATTGGCTACACTGAGGAGCTCGCGGAACTTGGGACCACGTTGGACAGTGAACTCTATACGGATATAATTCTCCAGTCCCTTCCATCCACTTACGCCCAGTTCATACTGAATTTCAACTTGCAAGAAAAGGAAGTTGAACTTTCAGAACTCCTCAACCTGCTGAGGAGCGCAGAGGGCACCCTACAGAAGGGTAGGGAAACACCCGCTTTGTTTGTAGGAGGATCTTCTTCCTCTAGGTCCAAGGCGAAAGCCAAGGGAAAGAGGAAGAAAGCCCCCGCCAAACCAAGAGGCGGTGTTAGTAAAGTGGGTGCGAAGGGAAAGGAAAAGGCAACAAAGATAGCGGGGAAGCTTGTTGGTAAAGAGGAATGCTTCTATTGTCACAAGAGTGGACACTGGAAGAAAGATTGCAGGGCTTGGAAAGCCAGGACACAGGAACTGAAGCAGGTTGCGGCTTCAGCTTCAGGTGTGTATGTTATTGAAAACTGTCTTTCTATAAACTCTACTTCCTGGGTATTGGATACCGGATCAGGATCTCATATCTGTAATTCTTTGCAGGCGTTGAGAAACCGTAGGTTTTTGAAGGAAGGTGACATGACCCTCAGAGTTGCGAACGGAGCTAGCATGGATGCTAAAGCCGTGGGGGACTATCACCTAGGAATGTCAGATGGACATGTTTTGGTTTTGCGTAATTGCTTTTTTGTACCCAACGCAACTTGTAATATCATTTCTGTATCTTTGGTTTCTAAAGAAGGTTATGAATTTGCGTTTGTAAGTAATGTTGTAAACATTCACCTTAATCAAGTTCTGATTGGGTCAGGTACATTGAGCAATGGTATATACGTATTAAACCAACCACATATTTTCAATGTCCAGAATACACACAAAAGAAAGTCTCCAGATATCAATCAGGCTTTCTTATGGCATTGTAGACTGGGTCACATCAATGAGACACGGTTGACTAAGTTACATAAAGAAGGATACTTGGATCCGTTCGAGTATCAGTCTTATGCCACTTGTGAATCTTGTCTCATGGGAAAGATGACAAAGACTCCGTTCACTGGACACGGAGAAAGAGCGAGCGAGCTCTTGGGACTCATACACAGTGACGTGTGTGGTCCAATGTCTACACATGCGCGAAGCGGTTATTCATACTTCATTACTTTCACAGACGATTTCTCTAGGTATGGACATGTCTTCTTAATGAAGCACAAATCCGAGGCCTTTGAGAAATTTCGGGATTACAAGAATGAAGTTGAAAAACAAACCGGCAAAAGTATCAAGATTCTAAGATCGGATCGAGGTGGAGAATACTTAAGTGCCGAGTTCCTGAATTACTTAAAAGAGAATGGGATTCTCTCTCAGCGTACTCCTCCATACACTCCGCAACATAACGGTGTATCGGAAAGGAGGAATCGAACCCTATTGGATATGGTTCGTTCCATGATGAGTAAGGCTGAGTTACCGCGATCTTTCTGGGGCTATGCACTAGAAGCAGCTGCATATCTCTTGAACAAAGCTCCTACCAAGACTGTGCCTACCACTCCATATCAGATGTGGAGTGGGAAGAAACCTTGTCTTAAGTACCTTAAGATATGGGGATGTCCAGCTTTTGTAAAAAAGCAGCATGCGGACAAGCTCGAGGCACGTTCAGTACAGTGTAAGTTTGTGGGATACCCAAAGAACTCCAGGGGGTATCTGTTCTATTCCGCTGAGGAACAAAAAGTTTTTGTTTCTCAACATGCCCGCTTCTTGGAAACTGAGTTTTTGGAAACCCAGATAAGTGGGAACGCAATAGAACTGGAAGAGATTCCAGAACCACAAGCTATTACTGAAGACTTGGAAGAGCCAGTAAGTTCAAAAGAACAGGACATTCCTATGCCGCTCCGTAGGAGTAGTAGGCAGTCTCATCCGCCCGAGAGATACTACGGTTTTCTCATAGACGGGGATAGAGAGGATTGCATCATAGACTATGATGAGCCTACTAGCTTCCAGCAGGCCGTTCAGAGCGTTGACTCGGTAAAATGGCTGGATGCAATGCGGACCGAAATGGAGTCCATGTACACCAACAAAGTATGGACGTTGGACATTGCTCCAGACGGGGTAAAACCCGTAGGATGCAAGTGGATCTTCAAAAGGAAGATTGGTGTAGATGGACAGGTTGAGACCTATAAAGCTAGACTTGTAGCAAAGGGTTTCCGTCAAAGACCTGGCTTGGACTATGACGAAACCTTTTCTCCAGTGGCTATGCTAAAATCCATTCGGATCCTTCTTGCCATTGCTGCCTTCCACGATTATGAGATTTGGCAGATGGACGTAAAAACCGCTTTTCTAAATGGAAATTTAGAGGAGTGTGTCTATATGGATCAGCCAGAGGGTTTCATTCAGAGTGGGAGCAGCGGAAAGGTGTGCAAGTTGCTTAAGTCCATCTATGGACTAAAGCAGGCATCGCGGAGTTGGAACATTTGTTTTGATGAGACGGTCAAAGAATTTGACTTTATCAAAAATCCAGATGAACCATGCATCTATAGTAGATTTGTAGCGAGAACTGTAGTATTCCTTGTTTTATACGTGGATGACATTCTCTTAATAGGAAATGACATTCCTATGCTACAATCTGTCAAAGGTTTCTTGTCACACAGGTTCTCCATGAAAGACCTGGGTGATGCCTCTTACATCCTGGGGATCCGGATCCATCGTGATAGATCCAAGAGGATATTAGGACTTTCACAGTCCAGGTACATCGACACCGTACTGAAAAGATTCAGTATGGAAGATTCCAAGCGCGGTAACCTACCGGCTTGTCACGGGATCACCCTCTCTAAAGAGATGTCTCCCAAGACTGATTTGGAGAGGGATCGCATGTCTATTATACCCTACGCTTCTGCGGTAGGCTCTATAATGTATGCGATGTTGTGTACCAGACCGGATGTAGCTTATGCACTGAGTGTAGTAAGCCGGTATCAGTCAAACCCTGGGGAGAAACATTGGATAGCAGTAAAGAACATTCTTAAGTACCTGAGGAGGACTAAGGAGATGTTCTTGGTGTATGGCGGAAAAGACCTCTAGATTGAGGCCTTTGCTGACTCCAGCTTCCAGAGTGACAAGGATGATTCCAAGTCCATGTCGGGTTTTGTCTTTACCCTCAATGGAGGGGCGGTGTGTTGGAAGAGTTCCAAACAGGAAACCGTTGCAGACTCGACTATGGAAGCGGAATACATCGCTGCATCTGATGCCGCAAAAGAAGCTGTCTGGATAAGGAAGTTCTTAAAAGAACTTCAGGTGGTTCCGTCCATTGTTAACCCAGTACCTCTGTATTGCGACAACAACGGGGCTATAGCTTTAGCAAAGGAACCCAGGTCCTATCAGAGATCCAGGCACATCTTGAGGCGGTATCACCTGATCAGGGAGATCGTGGATCGCAAGGAGATCGAGGTTCGGAGGGTTGCTTCAGAAGAGAACACTGCAGATCTATTCACCAAGGCCCTACCCCAGACTCAGTTCGAGCGGCTGATCGAGATGATAGGTCTTCGATACGCCAGTACATGGCTTTAGTGCAAGTGGGAGATTGTTAGTGTATATGCCCTAGAGGCCATTACTGTATCATACTAGTTTGTATATTACTTAATGGAAGCTTGGGATATTCACCTTGTATAAACAATCTTGCTCAATATAGTAGTATGCTACTTGGTTTGTTTCTACTTCAATGTGTACTTGTGTTTATTTCAGTATATCACTTATATGCATTAGTGGAGCCCTTAGGATCTTTGCTTGATTACCAGCGTTGTGATGGCAGTCACACTAGTGGGGGGTGGGTAATCTATAAGCACATCCTTATACAGGTCCCTAGTCGCAGGACTATCGAGACAGGGCATCGATACTCCGGAGTAGACTAGCGTATGCGCTTCTCATCCCAGTGTGGGAGATGGTCTGTCCCACAGCCATCAGTACGTCGTACTGGAGATAGTATACGGGTGCTCGTTGGGTTACGAGTACACTGGAAAGGACTCGTCGGGAACTGAAAGGTTGGTATTATACCTATCGTCAGTTATCAGTTCCCAGGTGACATGAGTACAGCTTAGTCCGCTGACTTGATACTGGCACTTCGTCTCGAGTGTGTTCCCACTGCACTTTGATCACTACCCTACCACGGCTCAAAGGAGTCGTGCAAACAGGTAGTGGTTGGGTGCAGTCCCGAAGCATTTGGAGGCAGTGCCGGTTAGACAGGATTCGTCTCTCCCGGTATTGGGGGTTGACATCGCGCTGTGTCTAGGAGAGCCATTACACGAGTAGTCCCTGGCCAGGGCAAGCGAGATATACTGGTAGGTTCCAGTGTTATCTCAGGGTGTTTTGGGCTTCACTCCGACACGACTTGTACCGCTATTGGGGGACTGACGTTTTACCGCCCCCTAGGCCCGACATGCGATGTATCAGACGAACAGACCGGACTGTGCAGAGAATGTCACATTCAGACTCAGTAGGAGTTCAGATGGGGTTTCACCTCGTCAGCCTTCTTGTCGGCATCTACCTGGGGACCGTTACGCACAGCTAGTGCCGCTTGCGGTCTGTGGTTAAACCCACTGCCAGCGTAGTGTCGAGTCTTTAGAGTCCCACACAGAGGGTATTCGCCTCTGGGCAAAACAGAGTAGAGGTCGCATGGTTTTGCGACAGGGTTCGTTCTCATCCGCGCACTTGTGCACGTTTGGAGTCCGGACGGATTATACTGGCAGGCTCTGGTTTGAGCTAGATACTGGTATATGTTTTGGGGGTTGCTTTTATCTCTTGGTATTCTTGTTCCTCGGAACGAGAATACAGGTGTGTATGCACAGTTGCTTGAGGCGGAGGATGAGGTTTTTCATTAGGGTTTCGGAACGGGTGCGTATGCACAGTTGACAGTCTTCATTTTCCAAACCCTAATGGATTTATATATTATCTATTAATAATAGTAATTAAATGAGAATTATGTTATGGTTGATTTTTTGTTGACTTGTTGACCATGGTTGACTTGTTGACCATTGACCACCATCATGCTTTGAAAGATCCTCCTTGATTCATGCTTACACTTCATTTAAAGAAGCATGATAGTGGTCATTCCAAATTACCATAAACTATTCTTATTTGAATTATTGTTATTTAGATAATTGTTTTTCTTTTGGCATTATGGTTGCTAGAAAGAGAAATATATCTCATTATCTCATTCTTCTTCTCTCTCTTCACTTCATCTTCTTCTTCCTCTAGCAAAGAGAAACCTTCTCATGTGTTGAGAATCCTTCTCTTTAAAAAGAAAAGCAAACCCTAGTCACTCTCTACTCACTCTAGGTTCAAGGTTTAGCAAGCCGGAAACCTTAGTTCACTCAAAGATCGAGGAAGAGCCCAAAGGTCGAACCTTCGAGGTGAATCCATCTTCGACGGAAGAAGGCGACAAGAAGAGAACCATCAACCTCTACAAGTTTGGAAGAAGAAGGAGTTCAAGTTTAGGTATAACCTTCATCCGAGTAGCTAACTCTCTTTAGCGTATTTGCTAGTTTAGTTTAGACAACGATCCCGACCTTGTTTAGTCCATGTTGCCTCTTGCGATAAAAATTTGTTTTTTATACCATTTCCGCCTCCCCGTAAGCACCGGGGGTCGCAATATGGACTTACAATAAAAGTTTTTGTTCCGCATTTTAGCGTCTGAAAGACGGCTGGGGCGCTACCGTAGACTTACATGGACATCCACTTCTATTGGATAGATCCATCGTATGGTTATATACGAACTCGAAGGGACTTCTTTGAGGATGGATCCAGGTTCAGGAGAAATAGAATTGGTTTATTCAGTTGTCTTTTATTATCACCTTCTCTCAGGTTGCGAGGGCTCCTTGGTTTAGGAGAGTACACCTATTACACTTATTGGATAGTCTTCTTCCAAACCATAGGCAGGTGCCGAAAGGTAGGGAATGAAGAAAACCAATTAGTCTAAGTAGGGTGTACAGAAAGTAATAAGTAAAGACAAAATAAAGGGATTAGAAAGAGGGCAAAATAAATTGCGACTGCTATCATTCATGACCAAACCGCGTACTTCATCGCCACTCCTATTTCACCTTTACTTGAATAAGGTATTATTCAGTTGTCTTTTATCATCACCTTCTCTCAAGTTGCGAGTACTCCCTGGTTTAGGAGGGTACACCTATTATGCTTACTGGATAGTCTTCTTCCAAACCATAGGCTGGTGCCGAACGGTAGGGAAGGAAGAAAACCACTTAGCCTAACGATGGTGCACAGAAGGTAATGATTAAAGACAAATAAAGGGATTTGGAGAGATGACAAAGAAATATACGGTTAAAGTCATGAATTGGATTATGGAAAAGGCATTACTATGAATACCAGGATACCCCTACGAAACATTTTCATGTTTCAGTGCATTGTTAAAGGAAAACTGATTTCCCGATTAGATACTTACTCCAGGGTATGTATTTACCAGGTTTCATTCTCACATCTATATGGTTTTACAGATGATGAGTGGGAGTAGGTTATTGGGAATAAGGTGATCATCTTCATTATATCGGAATTCATTGTAATTGGTGATATTTGAGGAAATCATCTGGGTTTTTGCCGGACGGCATGTATTTAGTTTTGAGTATCCGTTGTTGTGCACCAATTTTAAAATGATATATCTGTACGTTTATTTTTATAGAGTGAGATATAACTTTTTGAAATTATGTCCGTGACATTTACCTATATCAGTTGACGATTGGGTAAGGAGCATTGAACAACGGAGTAGTTCTTAACCATAAGTACAGTTTTCAACCTACGATACACAGGTTTTGAGTTATTCAACTCAACGGACTTATACAAAGTATTGTATGATTGTCCAGTGTCCATCAGGACAAAGGGGTTGGTCCTTGTACTATGTTCTGTTTACTTATGACTTCTCTAGTTTTTAGACAAGTGTTTTATAGAAATACAATGTCTAAGTTTTGAGAAGTTGTGGGTATAAGAATAAAGTAGAGAACCAGGTGTCGCAAGTATCGGGATTCTTCAAAGAGATCAAAGATGTAGATTCTTATGATTGGTATTCAGTTGATAGTAATGGTTTTGAGAAACTTGTTTCTCTTTCAGGTTACTCATAATTGGATGGATTCCTAAGTTGAGTAATGCTGATTAGCCTCTCTCCATTAAGATGATATGCACTGGAGACAGCTGCATGATTTGAATCTGGTTCCAATTAAATAAGTGCCAAAGTTTCTATATTGGATATAGAATGGTTCATATCTTAACGATGTTAAGGTATGGGGAGTTGTCCAGCTTATGCTTAAAACCAGACTCTGGATAACTCAAGGCACGTTTCTGTAATAGCAGTTAGTGGGTTGACCTGGGCTATGTCGAGGGTTGACTTTCTACCATCTGGAAGATCAATAGTGATATTGTTCTTGACTCGCCACAGTTTTAGTAAAATGGATTTTTTTTCCAGAAAACAGTAGTGGGAGTATGGTAGAACTGGAAGTGATTCCAGAACCGCAAACGATTACGGAAAATTTAATAGGACCAAAAGATTCAATCAGGTTTGACATTCCAATAGCCACTCCGCAGATATGGTGGGTAACCTCAGACACCCGAGAGGTACTCCGGTAGCCTCAAGGACGGTGACAGGGAGGTTCTTGTTTACCCAGACTTGACACTACTGTTGTTCCATGCTATGAGACCCGGCAGGAGGTTAAGTATAGCGTCGTTCTAAACTAGTTTTAGAAGTGCACGTATATATTATTTTGCCAGAGGGTTGTTGTGGTCAGTGGGAGCAGCGGAAGCATAGTGGGCAAGTAGCTTATGTCTATTTATAAACTTGAGCAGATATAGCGAAGATAGATCATCTAATTTTGATGTGACAGTCATGGCTTTGACTTCATCAGAATAGGGGATCGATCTGTTAAGAAGGTAGTAGGGTGTACTATCCTGGTATTTGGATGACATACACTGAGTAGGAAGTAAAATTCTTATACTACGATCGGTTGTACTGTGGTCGTCACACAGTTGTTTCTCCACAAAGGATATGGATATAATATCTGACATTCTGGTTACTAGATCTATGGTTTTAGATCTAGAATTGGGTAGTTTCCCAATCTGGGTACTTTGACAGTATTCTAATAGTATTTTAGAATAGATGACTCCTGGCATGGTGGTGTACCTGCAGATGATAGAGTCACCCTCTCTAAAGGTGTCTTACAGACTAAAGGGGAGAGGGATGTGCATGATTGGCAGATCACTTGTTTAGGCAATTGAGTCAATCGTGAGATGTCAAGTACCACACCAGATGTTGTTTTTGCACTAGATGCGATAAGTTTATATTAATTCAATCCTGAAGAAACATAAGGAAGCAGTTTTAGAACATAAGTGCATGTTCTACGGATTTGATGACGGCAGCCTCCTTCGGAAGACGGTTATCATTCCAGGCTTCAAAGGTGACATGGAGGACATAGTGATTGTCAGAGTTATAGTTTTTCCCTCTGACGAAGGGGGCAGTATTATGGGCAGGTGGTCCAAGAGGATACTGTGGGAGGCATGGTGCAGGATACTGATTAGGTTCAGTTATCGCTACAGTCTAAGAAGTTTGGATTTGGAGTTCATTTATGAACTAGGTCCCATCAAATATCCAGACATATTCTAAGACAGGTATTACTCAATTCGGGAGATGGTTTTCTCCGCGAACTTGAGATTAAGAGAGACATAGAAAGAAACATCAGGGCGGATCCACTCATTGAGGCTATTTCTCGAACACGAGAGTTTTACAAACGGGCTTTGTGAAACTGATTAGTAGAGGAGTTGGGTGTTCGGTATCACACGGGCTGTGAGTAGTCGACATCGCAATAATTAGCCTTAAGTGCAAGTGGGAGATTGTTGGATATAGTGCCCTCATAGTCAATTATTGGATCGCAGGTACGTGATTGCAATGATTAAGGAGGACCTATACCGGTAGCACAGTCTTACTCGAGATGATAGTATGCTATCTGGTTTGCCTTTATCAGTCGTGTACAGGTTCAGGTGACTGATCGCTGTTACGTGTTGATAGAGTCCTTAGGATCTTGCTTGACTACCAACAGTATGATGGTGATCATATATGTGAGAGTTGGGTAGTGTATAAGCACGTCCTTAAAAGTGGTCCCTAGTCGTAGGAGTTTCGAGACAGGGCATCGATACTCCGGAGTAGACTAGTGTATACAGTCGAGACCCTGACGAGGGGCGGTGGCCGGTCTCACAAGCCACTGGTGTCAGTTGGATCACCTAAGATGTATACAGGTGCTCATTGGGTTATGAGTACACCGGACAGGACTCGCCGGGAACCTGCTAGTTGGTATTATACCTAGCGTCAGATAGCAGTTCCCTGGTGACATGTGTACAGGTTAGTTCATCGACCCGAAGTCGTCATTTGTCTTGTGTGAGTTCCCAATGTGCTTTGATTTCTATCCTACCACGGCTCAAATGAGTCGTGCAAATAGGTATTTTTTGGGTACAGTACCGAGCCACATGGAGGCACGTGAGCGGATCGTCAGGGGATTCGTCTCTCCCGGTATTGGGGGTGAGATCGTGCTGTATCTAGGAGAGCCATTACACCAAGTCCTTAGCCAAGGCAGGTGAGAATTACTGGTAGGTACTCCAGTATTTTCTCAGGGTATTCAGGGTTTGTCTCCGACACGACTTATACCGCTATTGGGGGTCTGACGTTACCAGCCCCCTAGGCCCGATATGCGATACTCATAGAGGAACGGACCGGACTGTATGTATATTGTCACTGTTAGGCTCAGTAGGGTTCCAGGATGAGTTCGCTCATCGGCTTCCCTTGAGATCAGTACATGGGCAGCCGTTACGCACAGCTAGTGCCGCTGACGGCTTGTGGTTAAACCCACTGCCAGGGTACTGATGAGTCATTAGAGTTCCCCACAGATAGTTTCCCAAGTTCGGGTGAAACGTTGTAGAGGCCGTATGGTTTTATGGCAGGGTTTGGAAAATGCACGTGCGTTTACGCACGTGTCATATTTTGGGCAGATAATACTGGTGGGCTTTGGTTTAAGCCGGATCCATGTATTATACTGTGTAGATATAATATCTTTGTCTCAGTTGCATTTGTATTCGGCCGTAATACAAATGCGGGTATGTTTATACTGTTACGGGGTTATCCTGAAATTCGTTTCAGGATCGTTTTTGGAAGTCGCCAGTTTTCTATCACCCGTATTAGACATTCGGTTTAATGCGGATTTATCTTTTCTTGAGGGTGAGTCATTTGGGTGAGTCATGAATGTGGAAGCTTCTAGAAGGTAACTAGGATTAGTGATTCATTGTATGTATTAATGAATGGGTGACTAGGTTAAATGAGCCACCATTTGCATTAATGTGGTTTTGTTTGCATGAAGGATATTTGCTTAAGATCTTTTGCTTATGGTCACCATTTTTTCTCCTACACTCACTCTCCTCCTCTTGATATTGTGGCCGGCCCTTTATGGATGGCTATGGGTTTTTGATTTTCCTCTCTCTCACTTGGTTAAAAAAGATAGATTTTGGTTCATGAAAATTTGATATTGTCACGACCCGCAGGGTACGGAACGTGACTGGCACTTAAGTTTACGAAACGTCTAAAGGCGTCCGTAAAATAAGTAAGCCAAAGCCCAGAAAACAAAACCAATTAAGCAAAAGAGTGAAGAAAACCCAAACCTTTGAAAGCAAGCTTATCAAATAAGTCATATAAAACCCCTTTTAAAAACAATACTAATTTTTCCGAAAATTTCGGCAGAGTCTCCTTTGTAAATACTGGCCCCCAAAAATGGGTACAACAAAATATATACATGAATCCACAAAATAGGGCATCCCCAAGCGGGAGCTAGCTCTTCGCCATACGGCGGTCACAAATCCCACGCAATGTAAATGACAACAAGCATAATAAAGCATAAAGAAGCATGAAAAAGTAGCATGTCGGCTCAAGTGAGCTCGACCCCAAATACAGTATAAAATCCACAAACCTCACAGTCTCATCTCTAGGTCAATATACAATAATCTGGTAGAACAGTAGATGGAGTACACTAGATACAAGAATATACAAGGTGGTACAAAAATAACATAACCCACCTATGAGCAAATCTCGAGCTCAGGCAAAAGAGGCAAAAGACAAGTGCGCCCGCCGCTACTGAACTGACGGAGCGGACCTGCAAAAGACTGTGGCACAACGGGGGTGAGTTGCCAACTCGTGAGTAATAAATAACATCTACAAAGGCTATCGTATGCATGCACACAAGCATCCTAGCATCTAAAATACAGGTATGACTGGATGCACTAGCAGGTATGTATATAACATCAGTGTACTAATATGCATGCAACATGAAAATCTGAGGTCTCAATAGGTATATATAAGAAATATTTTATCTCTTTTTGTTTTTGAAACTCTTTTAGAATGCCAGCATAATGTCAATGAATCGACGAAAATCGGTGTCCAGCAACGACACCCAAAAGCTGTCTCAAATCTCATAAATGTATCTCTGGCCTCAGCCGTCCGGCTGACCCATCTCAAATATCAATATCTCATCATCTAGCGGCCACGGTCGGTATCCTCTGGATATCCGCCGTCCCAAACAGTCACCGGTAGGTAATCCGTCCCCTGCCAGGCTCAACGTCATCACCACATTCCTCTTGCCCCGGGGTACCTTACCGGGCCCACCATGTACCCGTGCCGGTTCCTCCACTCCTCGACACGGATTTCCAAATCCACAGAAAACTCATGGTGGACGACACTTACATCACTAGAAAACCGCAATTTTACATATTTTAAAAAATATAATAAGTTTAGAAATTTTGCGGCTTTCCCCCGAAATCCAGCAATATCATAAAATCTCAAGAAATCCTCATAAATGCATATATCAATGCTAATGAATGCGTATGATATCAATAATCAAGTTGCGATGTGTGATTAATGTATTAAGCATGAACAATGAATATGATGAAGTACATGCACATGAATAGCAATCCTACGGTTTCATTTTAAGGAAATAGCACAATTTAAGTATCAATTAGTAAAAGGTTTAAATTAAAGGTTATCTAGTGTGGTGGCATGGCAATTACCAGGGTGTGTGTGTAAACATGAATAGTGCTCGTGCTGCATATAAAAACCTGGTAATGGTGCATGTGTCCTACAATTGAGTTTGCGTATATGGGTATAACCTATTGATCTAATTGCAGCAATTATCATGCCAGTATTATTATTCTAATGTCACAAGTGATTATCCAATTTACTATTTTCCAGTTTACTAAATCTATCGGGCGACTTGCGCCATCCAAACGATCGTCCCCCGTAGATGTTAAATCTACTCACCGGGATCCCTGGCTAGCTGTGTCCAATCACCGCCTTTCCCTTTCGCGCCGCGTCTGACGTCTCCGCGACCGAACCTGGAATTTACATCAATACCAAACATAAGGTTACGTATCAAGAACGACGCAAAACCCCAACGAAACTACTAAAGTTCGCTAGCTAGGTACAACGTGCACAAAGTGCGCGGACACACGCGAAAATCGCAAAAACTGCCAAAAACGCCGATTTGGGTCACCCGGCAAAACTAAAACCCGACTACCCAAAAACCGCACTCACGCATCCTAAAAGTCATAGGACAAGCCAACACAATCATCAAGATGCCACAATTAATTCATCACACAACTTTTATACAAATCTAGTAAGCAGAAATTGCAATATGATGCAAACATCGACAATATAGCGACAAAGTCAACACCACCCAACACCAACATTCCAAACTAACCAAAAAGTTAGCCAATACACAAATTCTAAACCATTAACTAAGCTTAAAAACCTAATTTACATAACAAAACCTTTTCTTGATTTTTGTACTTAGCAACCATAAATCAAACTATATATGAAAACCTTAATTTAACACTATATTTTAGCCTAATAAGCAAATTAACCACTTAGATTAAGGTTAGCAAAACACTAGATAGCAAATTAGGTTTAATCAACACAAATTAGGTTTAATCAACTCACTAAACATGTTTCAAGTACCATTTCCATACAAAAACCTTTTCTTGAAAATCCTAAAAAGCAAATTTCACACTTCTAATTTAATCAAATTAGCATAATTGGAAACTATATCAACAAGGTAACCAAATAGATTAGTCATTAACAACTAGATTAACTATAAAATAACTTAATTAACTATTATGGCTTTCAAACCCTAGTTTCAATTTTCAAACAAAATCTAAGAAATCTAGATTAACTACACTAATTTATCACTAAACCATATAATATAAGCACTTAAACAAAGGATTTAACAAGATAGGAATTATACCTCTTGATCAATGAATCAAGCAAGAAAGTTTGCTCCAAAAATGCCTCCTTTCCCCATGATTTCAACTATATTAGGCTTGTGAAGAGGTAGCACAAGGATTTTGTGTTGAAAAAGAGAAGGATTTATGGATTTTTATTGAATTTTGTTGCAACTTTTGAAGAAAATGAGAGAGAAAGAGAAGGAAAATAATGGAGGTGGAAATGGTGCAGGTTTCGGCCAGAGGAGGGGAATGGGGAAGGGTGTGGGCAAGTGGGGAAAGTCATGGTCAAGTTTCTAAAGTCAAAAGTATCATACATTATCCAAAATATTTAAATAATTCCATAAACTATGAAATTCAACTCAAGAAACAACTCAAGAAAGAGAGGCCAGAAATTTCTGGTCTTGGCCAAGGTTTGGGCTGTTCTTGGGCTGAGGGAAAAGATAGAGGGGTGTTACAAAAGAAATTTTATGCAAAAAGGCCCCCTACAACTCAAAAATTGCAAGTTTTAGCCCAAATATTCAATAATTTCGTTTCAAATCATAAAAATTTGAAAAAAAACAAAATAAATTACTAAAAATTCATGTTATCACTAGAATATAATTATCATAATTTTAGAGATTAAAATTAGCCCGGAAAAATTTGTATTTATCGCTTATTTAACGTATTTTCTTACCGGCTTAAATAATATTAAAAAATTGAAAAATAGGGAAAATTTTTTAAATGACCAAAATTTCATAAATAACTCATTAGCTACTAAAAACAAGTAATTACCTATCCACTTAAGGTATTATTAGCCCTAAACTGCAAAATATCGAGAAAGACGGTTTTCGGAAAAATACCGAATTTTCACCGAATTTCAAGAAAACACCAAAATGACTTTTCAAGACGCTACAATCTTCCCCCCTTAAAGAAATTCGGTCCCCGAATTTAAAAATATAGCTGCGCGTACCTTCGAAGAGATGGGGATACTTCTTCCTCATCTCGCCCTCGGTCTCCCAGGTAACCTCCTCGCTGCTCGGGCTACGCCAAAGGACCTTGACGGTTGGTATAATCTTCGACCTCAACTTTTTCACCTGCCGATCCAAGATGGCCACCGGCTGCTCTGCAAAAGAAAGGTCGCGCTCTAGCTGGACTGTCGGGTGCTGAATCGCATGCGAAGGGTCGTGAAGGTACTTGCGGAGCATCGAAACATGAAAAACGGGGTGAACATCGGGAAAGCTGGGTGGAAGAGCCAAACGATATGCAACAGCGCCGACACGCTCGAGGATCTCGAAGGGACCTACGAATCTAGGGCTAAGCTTCCCCTTTCGCCCAAAACGCATCACGCCCTTCATCGGAGAGACTTTCAGAAAAACATGGTCGCCAACTGCGAACTCTAATCTGCGACGGCGCCTGTCTGCATACGATTTCTGCCTGCTCTGAGCCGCTCTCATCCGGTCTCGGATCAACTGTATCTTCGCTGTCGTCTCCTCAACAAGCTGCGGCCCCAAAATGCTGCTCTCGCTGAGCTCTGTCCAACAAACGGGCGATCTGCATCTCCTCCCATACAATGCCTCGAAAGGTGCCATCTGAATAGTATCCTGGAAGCTGTTGTTGTAGGAGAACTCCACTAGAGGTAAATGACGATCCCAGCTACCACCAAAGTCTAAAACGCACGCTCTGAGCATGTCCTCGAGAGTCTGAATGGTCCGCTCTGACTGTCCATCTGTCTGCGGATGAAACGCTGTGCAGAAGCTCAAACGAGTGCCCAAAGCCTCCTGAAGTCTCTGCCAAAGTCGGCTGGTGAACTGAGTGCCTCGATCTGTCACGATACAAGTCGGTACGCCATGTAGTCGCACGATCTCGTCAATATAGAGCTGAGCATACTGAGCGAAGCTGAAAGTCGTCTTCACTGGAAGGAAGTGAGCCGCTTTCGTCAATCTATCCACGATCACCCAGATGGAGTCGTACCCTCGACTGGTCCTGGGTAGACCCACAACGAAGTCCATCGAAATCTGCTCCCATTTCCACTCTGGAATGGGTAACGGCTGTAGCTCTCCCGCGGGCCTCTGGTGCTCGGCCTTGACTTGCTGACAAGTCAGGCATCTCGAAACGAACTCCGCAATGTCCCTCTTCATCCCGTCCCACCAGTAGGTCTCTCTCATATCATGGTACATCTTGGTGGAACCGGGGTGGACACTATACACTGATCGGTGTGCCTCCTCAAGAATGTCGCGCCGCAATCCATCAGCATCTGGTACGCACAGTCTAGATCCATATCGTAAAATCCCCTGATCGTCAATCACGAACTCGGAAAATCTGCCCTGTCCCATCTGTGCCATGATCTCTGAGCAACGGTCGTCACTGCGCTGTGCCTCATATATACGGTCAAGCAACTGTGGGCGTGCACGAACATGCGCGAGCTGTCCCCCTGTCTGAGTGAACTCGAACTCCACTCGGCTGTCGCATAACATCTGCCAATCTGCTGACGACAGCCTCTGCACTGCGCGCAAAAAGGATAGACTACCCCCGGGCCTCCTACTCAACGCATCTGCCACCACATTCGCCTTGCCGGGGTGATATAAGATCTCGCAGTCGTAGTCTTTCACCAACTCCATCCAACGACGCTGTCTGAGGTTCAGGTCTCGCTGCTGAAATATGTACTTTAAGCTCTTGTGATCGGTGAATATCTGACACGACTCGCCGTAAAGGTAATGTCGCCAAATCTTCAGTGCAAAGACCACTGCAGCCATCTCCAAATCATGAGTGGGGTAGTTCTGTTCATGCTTCTTCAACTGCCGAGAAGCATAAGCGATCACCCGGCCATGCTGCATCAATACGCATCCTAATCCCACTCGCGAAGCATCACAGTAGACAACAAATCCGCCTGATCCCGAAGGTAAAGATAATACCGGCGCCGTAGTCAAACATGTCCGCAGCTGCTGAAAACTGCGCTCGCACTCCTCCGTCCAGACGAAAGGAACTCCCTTCCGGGTCAAACTGGTCAACGGTGCAGCTATACGGGAGAAGTCCTGAACAAAATGCCTGTAGTAGCCCGCCAGGCCTAGAAAACTACGGATCTCAGTAACCGATGTAGGTCGGGGCCACTGCTGAACAGCCTCAATCTTCTTCGGGTCCACACAAATGCCGTCTCTCGTAACCACGTGACCCAAGAATCCGACGCTGTCCAGCCAGAAAGCACACTTGGAGAACTTCGCGAACAGCTGGTGCTCCCTAAGAGTCTGTAACGTAATCCGCAAGTGCTGCTCGTGCTCCTCTCTGCTCCGGGAATACACCAAGATATCGTCGATAAACACGATGATGAACAAGTCAAGATACGGCCTGAATGTACGGTTCATCAAATCCATAAATGCTGCTGGGGCGTTGGTGAGTCCGAACGACATCACCAAAAACTCGTAGTGGCCATAGCGTGTACGGAAAGCTGTCCTCGGTATATCCTCCTGTCGAACTCGCAGCTGATGGTATCCTGATCGCAAGTCGATCCTCGAAAAATACCCCGCACCCTGAAGCTGGTCGAACAAATCATCAATGCGCGGCAACGGATATCTGTTCCGAACGGTAACTTTGTTCAGCTGGCGGTAGTCGATACATAAGCGCAAACTTCCATCCTTCTTCTTGACAAACAGGACCGGAGCACCCCACGGAGAAACACTCGGTCGAATAAGCCCCTTATCCAACAAATCCTGCAACTGATCCTTCAGCTCTCGAAGCTCTGCCGGGGCCATCCGATAAGGCGGTATAGAAATAGGCCCCGAACCGGGAATCAAATCAATGCAGAACTCAACATCTCGCTCAGGCGGTAGCCCAGGTAGCTCATCAGGGAAAACATCAGGGAACTCACAAACTACCGGGACCCGGTCCAACGGAACATCTGCAGCTCGAGTATCACAAACAAACGCTAAGAATCCCTGACATCCCTTCCGCAAGAGCTGACCAGCGCGAAGAGACGAAATTAAGCTGGGAAGGGTGACACTACGGTCTCCCTGAATAACAAGGACTGGCTCTCCCGGAAAGCTAAAACTGACTGCCTTCTCACGGCAGTCCACCGAAGCATAACAAGTGGCTAGCCAATCCATGCCCAGAAGCACATCAAAGTCCAACGTATCGAGGAGTATCAAATCAACTGATGAATCCCTCTCCCCGATACGAACGGAACACAAACGAAATACAAACCGAGCGACAAACGACTCACCTACCGGAGTAACAACAACAAGCGGCTGATCTAACGACGACGACTCACGGCCCAACATCGGTGCAAAGTGTGTAGAGACGTACGAATGTGTGGAACCTGGGTCGAATAATACCCGTGCGTCGAAAGAACAAACTGGCAAAGTACCTGTCACGACGGCATTGGATGCCTGCGCATCCTGCGGTGTCAAAGCAAAAACTCGGGCCTGTCCTCCACCGATAGCGGGCTGACCTCGACCTCGGCCTCTGCCTCCTCGTCCTCTCTGAACAGGACCGCCACGTCCTCGGCCTCTCGGTGCACCTAACTGGCGTGGAGCATCGCCTGGGGTAGGAAGTAGGGCTCTCTGAGGAGGGGGTGGTGATGGTGGTAGGGTCACATGCGGAACTGTCGCTACTCCCTGTCGTCTCACCGGACAGTCTCTGACAAGATGGTGCAAACTCCCGCACCCAAAACATCCTGGCGACGGCTGCTGCCCCTGGGAATAAGAACCATATAACTGTCCCCGCCCAAATCCTCTGCCAGGCCTATCTCTCGGAAAGAATCTGGCGCGCTGCCTCTGAGGTGGTACATCGGTGCGCATCCTCTTCGGCCCAGAAACGGCCGGAGTCTGTGATATGCGTGCCTCCATCCGCAATGCAGTATCCATAGCAGCTGAATACGTGTCGTAGTGCTGGGCGCCAATGGCAAGATATAGCTGGGCATCAAGTCCCTGTACGAACCTCTTCACCATCTTCTCCTCGGTATCCACCAAATACTGAGCATATCGGGATAACTGTGTAAACTGGATGTCATACTCAGACACCGTCATCCCAGGTGTCTTGACTAAGGCCTCGAAGCTGCGAGCTCTGGCGTCACGAACGCTCTCTGGAAGGAAACGGGCTAGAAAGACCGCTGTAAACTCGGCCCAAGTCATAGGCGGTAGATCTGCAGCTCGACCTCTCAAGACTGACTCCCACCATGTCTGCGCGAGACCTTCTAGTCGGAAACTCGCAAGCTCTACCCATCGATCATCCGAACATCTCAGCGAACGGCAGATCCTGGCTAAACTGTCAAGGAACGTCTGTGGGTCCTCCGCTGCCTCAGTGCCGGTGAATACTGGAGGTCTCAGCCTCATGAAGTCCTGTAGTGAAACCGGAATGGACACAATGGTAGTAGTAGGAGCAGGTATCATGGTCGTCTGTGATGTAGTAGGTACGTCATCCTGCCTCGGTGTACGACTGGCTGCAACTAGGGATCCTACCATCTGACGCAGCTCCTGCATGCCTCCCATCATCTGTCGCAACTCCTCCATACCCGTCTCGAGCCTATCCATACGGCCTGGGGAAGGTGGATCGGTCTATCCCTGCGGCGTAGGCATACCACCCTGCTCAGTCCTAGCCTCGGACGAGCCAGCTCGAATCTCGTCTCTGGCGGCAGCCCTCTGTGCCCTCGTAGCCTTCGGCGGCATAGTGGCTGTTACAGGAAAACGGATAGTAAGAACAGTGCAATAGGATCATAGGATACACGGAATTGAAGAAGGAATTTTCAAGCAAGTATATCCTAAAGTCACTTAGGCGGAGTACCGTATCGTAAGTATGCCGCGGACATACGCACGCTACGTTACCCTGCTTAAGTCACTTACTCCATCTACCAAGGGTCATCCTACACTCACAAAGGTAAACCTATCGCTCTGATACCAACTTTGTCACGACCCGCAGGGTACGGAACGTGACTGGCACTTAAGTTTACGAAACGTCTAAAGGCGTCCGTAAAATAAGTAAGCCAAAGCCCAGAAAACAAAACCAATTAAGCAAAAGAGTGAAGAAAACCCAAACCTTTGAAAGCAAGCTTATCAAATAAGTCATATAAAACCCCTTTTAAAAACAATACTAATTTTTCCGAAAATTTCGGCAGAGTCTCCTTTGTAAATACTGGCCCCCAAAAATGGGTACAACAAAATATATACATGAATCCACAAAATAGGGCATCCCCAAGCGGGAGCTAGCTCTTCGCCATACGGCGGTCACAAATCCCACGCAATGTAAATGACAACAAGCATAATAAAGCATAAAGAAGCATGAAAAAGTAGCATGTCGGCTCAAGTGAGCTCGACCCCAAATACAGTATAAAATCCACAAACCTCACAGTCTCATCTCTAGGTCAATATACAATAATCTGGTAGAACAGTAGATGGAGTACACTAGATACAAGAATATACAAGGTGGTACAAAAATAACATAACCCACCTATGAGCAAATCTCGAGCTCAGGCAAAAGAGGCAAAAGACAAGTGCGCCCGCCGCTACTGAACTGACGGAGCGGACCTGCAAAAGACTGTGGCACAACGGGGGTGAGTTGCCAACTCGTGAGTAATAAATAACATCTACAAAGGCTATCGTATGCATGCACACAAGCATCCTAGCATCTAAAATACAGGTATGACTGGATGCACTAGCAGGTATGTATATAACATCAGTGTACTAATATGCATGCAACATGAAAATCTGAGGTCTCAATAGGTATATATAAGAAATATTTTATCTCTTTTTGTTTTTGAAACTCTTTTAGAATGCCAGCATAATGTCAATGAATCGACGAAAATCGGTGTCCAGCAACGACACCCAAAAGCTGTCTCAAATCTCATAAATGTATCTCTGGCCTCAGCCGTCCGGCTGACCCATCTCAAATATCAATATCTCATCATCTAGCGGCCACGGTCGGTATCCTCTGGATATCCGCCGTCCCAAACAGTCACCGGTAGGTAATCCGTCCCCTGCCAGGCTCAACGTCATCACCACATTCCTCTTGCCCCGGGGTACCTTACCGGGCCCACCATGTACCCGTGCCGGTTCCTCCACTCCTCGACACGGATTTCCAAATCCACAGAAAACTCATGGTGGACGACACTTACATCACTAGAAAACCGCAATTTTACATATTTTAAAAAATATAATAAGTTTAGAAATTTTGCGGCTTTCCCCCGAAATCCAGCAATATCATAAAATCTCAAGAAATCCTCATAAATGCATATATCAATGCTAATGAATGCGTATGATATCAATAATCAAGTTGCGATGTGTGATTAATGTATTAAGCATGAACAATGAATATGATGAAGTACATGCACATGAATAGCAATCCTACGGTTTCATTTTAAGGAAATAGCACAATTTAAGTATCAATTAGTAAAAGGTTTAAATTAAAGGTTATCTAGTGTGGTGGCATGGCAATTACCAGGGTGTGTGTGTAAACATGAATAGTGCTCGTGCTGCATATAAAAACCTGGTAATGGTGCATGTGTCCTACAATTGAGTTTGCGTATATGGGTATAACCTATTGATCTAATTGCAGCAATTATCATGCCAGTATTATTATTCTAATGTCACAAGTGATTATCCAATTTACTATTTTCCAGTTTACTAAATCTATCGGGCGACTTGCGCCATCCAAACGATCGTCCCCCGTAGATGTTAAATCTACTCACCGGGATCCCTGGCTAGCTGTGTCCAATCACCGCCTTTCCCTTTCGCGCCGCGTCTGACGTCTCCGCGACCGAACCTGGAATTTACATCAATACCAAACATAAGGTTACGTATCAAGAACGACGCAAAACCCCAACGAAACTACTAAAGTTCGCTAGCTAGGTACAACGTGCACAAAGTGCGCGGACACACGCGAAAATCGCAAAAACTGCCAAAAACGCCGATTTGGGTCACCCGGCAAAACTAAAACCCGACTACCCAAAAACCGCACTCACGCATCCTAAAAGTCGTAGGACAAGCCAACACAATCATCAAGATGCCACAATTAATTCATCACACAACTTTTATACAAATCTAGTAAGCAGAAATTGCAATATGATGCAAACATCGACAATATAGCGACAAAGTCAACACCACCCAACACCAACATTCCAAACTAACCAAAAAGTTAGCCAATACACAAATTCTAAACCATTAACTAAGCTTAAAAACCTAATTTACATAACAAAACCTTTTCTTGATTTTTGTACTTAGCAACCATAAATCAAACTATATATGAAAACCTTAATTTAACACTATATTTTAGCCTAATAAGCAAATTAACCACTTAGATTAAGGTTAGCAAAACACTAGATAGCAAATTAGGTTTAATCAACACAAATTAGGTTTAATCAACTCACTAAACATGTTTCAAGTACCATTTCCATACAAAAACCTTTTCTTGAAAATCCTAAAAAGCAAATTTCACACTTCTAATTTAATCAAATTAGCATAATTGGAAACTATATCAACAAGGTAACCAAATAGATTAGTCATTAACAACTAGATTAACTATAAAATAACTTAATTAACTATTATGGCTTTCAAACCCTAGTTTCAATTTTCAAACAAAATCTAAGAAATCTAGATTAACTACACTAATTTATCACTAAACCATATAATATAAGCACTTAAACAAAGGATTTAACAAGATAGGAATTATACCTCTTGATCAATGAATCAAGCAAGAAAGTTTGCTCCAAAAATGCCTCCTTTCCCCATGATTTCAACTATATTAGGCTTGTGAAGAGGTAGCACAAGGATTTTGTGTTGAAAAAGAGAAGGATTTATGGATTTTTATTGAATTTTGTTGCAACTTTTGAAGAAAATGAGAGAGAAAGAGAAGGAAAATAATGGAGGTGGAAATGGTGCAGGTTTCGGCCAGAGGAGGGGAATGGGGAAGGGTGTGGGCAAGTGGGGAAAGTCATGGTCAAGTTTCTAAAGTCAAAAGTATCATACATTATCCAAAATATTTAAATAATTCCATAAACTATGAAATTCAACTCAAGAAACAACTCAAGAAAGAGAGGCCAGAAATTTCTGGTCTTGGCCAAGGTTTGGGCTGTTCTTGGGCTGAGGGAAAAGATAGAGGGGTGTTACAAAAGAAATTTTATGCAAAAAGGCCCCCTACAACTCAAAAATTGCAAGTTTTAGCCCAAATATTCAATAATTTCGTTTCAAATCATAAAAATTTGAAAAAAAACAAAATAAATTACTAAAAATTCATGTTATCACTAGAATATAATTATCATAATTTTAGAGATTAAAATTAGCCCGGAAAAATTTGTATTTATCGCTTATTTAACGTATTTTCTTACCGGCTTAAATAATATTAAAAAATTGAAAAATAGGGAAAATTTTTTAAATGACCAAAATTTCATAAATAACTCATTAGCTACTAAAAACAAGTAATTACCTATCCACTTAAGGTATTATTAGCCCTAAACTGCAAAATATCGAGAAAGACGGTTTTCGGAAAAATACCGAATTTTCACCGAATTTCAAGAAAACACCAAAATGACTTTTCAAGACGCTACAGATATGCTCATTTATCATTTCCCGATTCGAAAGGCAACTTCATTAACCGTTCATCCATGGCTTTGGATGAAGCGAGACAAAGTGTTCTACTCATTCTCTACATCAATCTTGGACATGTCGGCTAGCAAACTTCATGTCCGAGTTGCCTCGGTTCAGAGGCGGGAGCCCGTTTAAAGATCCGTTGACGTGGTGCCACCTGGATGAGGAGACCGGAGATCGAGCGAGATCGGAGTAGCCGCAACAAAGCGTGGGATGATGGTTAAAGACCGAAGGATCGGATCGTTCGGTATAATATTTCTACCCACTTTGTAGTTTGTTAGTTTAGCGATAATGGCAGATCCGGGTTATAGTATATGATAGCGCCAGTTTAAAAGTTGTTGTTCCGCATTTGGCGTCTGAAAGACGGCTGGGGCGCTACCGTAGACTTACAGTAAATGGATATTCAAAAAGAAGATTGGTGTAGATGGACATGTTGAAACCTATAAGGCTAGACTTGTTGCAAAAAGATTTTGTCAAAGACCTGGTTTGGACTATGATAAAACCTTTTCTCCAGTAGCTATGCTCAAATCCATTCGGATCCTTCTTGCTATTGCTGCCTTCCATGATTATGAGATTTGGCAGATGAACGTAAAGACCGCTTTTCTAAATGGAGATTTGGAAGAGTGCGTCTATATGGATCAGCCAGAGGGTTTCATTCAAAGTGGGAGCAGCGGGAAAGTGTGAAAGTTACTTAAGTCCATTTATGGATTAAAGCAGGTATCGCAGAGTTGAAACATCTGTTTTGATGAGACGGTCAAAGAATTTGACTTTATCAAAAATCCAGATGAACTATGCATCTATAGTAAGATTGTAGCGAGAACTGCAGTATTTCTCGTCTTGTACGTGGATGGCATTCTCTTGATAGGAAATGATATTCCTTTGCTACAATCTGTCAAAGGATTCTTGTCACAAAGGTTCTCCATGATAGACCTAGGTGATGCATCCTACATTCTGAGGATCCAGATCTATCGTGATAGATCTAAGAAAATGTTGGGACTTTCACAGTCCAGGTATATCGACACCATACTGAAAAAATTCAGTATGGAAGATTCAAAGCGCGGTAATCTACCGTCCTGTCATGGAATCACCCTCTCCAAAGAGATGTCTCCTAAGACTGATTTGGAAAGGGATCGCATGTCTATTATACCCTACGTTTCTGCAGTAGGCTCTATAATATATGTGATGTTGTGTACCAAAACAGATATTGCTTACGCACTAAGCGTGGTAAGTCGGTATCAGTCAAACCCTGGGGAGAAGCACTGGTCGCAGTAAAAAACATTCTCAAGTACCTGAGAAGGACTAAGGAGATGTTCTTGGTGTATGGCGGAAAAGACCTCCAGATCGAGGCCTTTGCTGACTCCAGCTTCCAGAGTGACAAGGATGACTCCAATTCCATGTCGGGTTATGTCTTTACCCTCAATGGTGCGGTCTGTTGGAAAAGCTCCAAGCAGGACACCGTTGCTGACTCGACGATAGAAGCGGAGTATATCGCTGCTTCTGACGCCACAAAAGAAGCAGTATAGATGAGGAAGTTCTTAACAGAATTCAGGTGGTTCCGTCCATCGTTGATCCAATATCTCTATATTGTGACAAAAACGGGGCTATAGTTTTAGCAAAGGAACCCAGGTCCTATCAGAAGTCCAGACATATCTTGAGACGGTATCACCTAATTCGGAAGATCGTGGATCGCTGGAAGCTCGAGGTGCGGAAAGTTGATACGGAGAACAATACTGCAGATTCACTCACAAAGGCCATCCCTTAGACACAATTCGAGAGGTTATTCTAGATGATAGGTCTACAATATACCAATACATGGTCTTAGTGCAAGTGGGAGATTGTTAGTGTTATATGCCCCAGAAGCCATTATTGTATAGTACTAGTTTGTATATTACATTTTGGAAGCTTGGGATATACACGGATTTTATGACAGTCTTGCTCAATATGGTAGTATGCTACTTGGTTTATTTCTATTTTAATATGTGTATATGTTTTTTTAACGTATCGCTAATACATATTGGTAGAGCCCTTAGGATCTTTACTTGACTACCAGCGTTGTGATGGCAGTCACACTAGTGGGGGCTGGATAGTCTATAAGCACATCCTTATACAGGTCCCTAGTCATAGGATTATCGAGACAGGGCATCGATACTCCAGAGTAGACTAATGTATACGCTTCTCATCCCAGCAGGGGAGATGGTCTGTCCCAAAGCCATTAGTACGTCATACTAGAGATAGTATGCAAGTGCTTATTAGGTTATGAGTTACGCTAGACGGACTCATGGGGAACTGCTGGTTGGTACTATACCTATCTTCAGGGAGCAGTTCCCAGATGACATGAGTACAGCATAGTCCGTTGACTTGACACTATTACTTCGCCTCGAGTGTGTTCCCACTATTCGTAGATTACTACCATACCACGGCTCTATTGAGTGGTGAAAACAGGTAGTAGTTGGGTGCAGTCCTGAAGCACTTGGAGATAGTGGCGGTTAGATAGGATTCGTCTCTCCCGGTATTAGGGGTTGATATCGCGCTGTATTCGGAAAGCCATTACACAAAGTCCCTGACCAGGGTAAGCGAGATTTACTGGTAGGTACTGTTTCCTGATTTAAAATCAGGAAAGCTTCTGGGAAAAGCTTCAGAAGAGGGTCACGTGCTTACACGTGACTAGCGGTCACGTGTTGGCACGTGACACCTAAAAACATCATCAAGGCAAGTTCAGTATACTGACTACGTTGAAGAAAAGGGGGCTTCAGAAAGAGTCACGTGCTCCCACGTGACCCGGGTCACGTGGCGACACGTGACATTTAAATGCAAGAGTCAAAAGGCACACCAGTTCCCTGATCAAGTCAAGGAAAAGGCTTCAGAAGAGGCCACGTGCTTCCACGTGACCAGGGTCACGTGTTGCCACGTGACGTTCAAGACAGCAGACTCGTTCTCCAGTTGAACCAAGGAAAGAGAGAGTTCAAACAAGGGTCACGTGCTCACATGTGACCAGGGGTCACGTGGCAGCACGTGACGTTTAAGCAGCAATAAGAAGACAGAGCGCAAAAGAAAGGAAAAGGCTCATTCCAAAGGGGGTCACGTGCCCACACGTGACCATGAGTCACGTGGTCACACGTGACCGGCTTTCAAAGCCCACTGTGTTAACAGAATTAAATTCTGAGAGAAATTCAAATCTTTCCAAAGGAAAGCAACTATCTGGAACCAATCGAATTAAAGATTCAGAGGTGATCTATCTATGGGAAAATCTCGGGTTTGGAAAGATTTCCCCTTTAAATCTAACCGAAATAATAAAGGGGAACCCCTGGATTTGAAATCCAATGGTGAATAAAATTCACCTAATAATCCAAAGGTCCAAAATGAATGATGGATGCAAATCAAATCTTTCACGAAGATTCGTCAAAAACTAATTGGCTCGGCCGCTTCTCCTATAAATAGGAGCTAAGAGACATACATACAGATACATGCGCAGAGAAGAAAAAAGAAAAAAGGAGGAGAGCTTTGATACTTTGAAAAGACTCGGATCTTCTGCAAAAACCCTAGGTAAGAAAAGGGAAGGCCTTTTGAAAGAAAGAGAATTTAATTCTCAACAGAGTTTAACTCTGATAATGTAAAAACAGAAGAACATATTTCTTCTCTCTTTGATAGAGGATCTGCAAAGTGCACATCTCCCCTTAAGGTTGAGAATTTAATTCTCAATGGGTTGAGATCCTGCCATGCAGATCCAAAAACATAGAGAAGGAATGCAAGCACGAGAATTTAATTCTCACAGAACTATAGGAATTTAATTCCTTTAAAACAAAAGTAGGGCTTGACCCTATATCATGGGAATTTAATTCCTTCAGAACAAAAAAAGAAACAGGGTTTAACCCTAATTAAAAATCCCAGTTCTGTTGAAACATCAGGAATTTAATTCCCTTAATCATAATTTAACAGAGGATGGAAGTTTAAACTCCTTAAAAACTTTTATTAGGGTTTAACCCTATTCAGCCCTTCACATATATGAGGAATTTAATTCCTACAGAAAATTCAGAGTTAAACTCTATTCCAGAATACAAAGTCTTCGAAAGGAAGTAGGAATTTAATTCCTCTGAAATTTACAGTTCGAGGAATTTAATTCCTGAAAGAAGATTAACAAAGCTTCTAAACAAAATACATAGAGGCAGGGTCACGTGTCATCACGTGACCCCCCAAGAGATCTACAAGAAAGCCCCTTTGAGGCAGCACCCCACGTGATCCACGTGACCCTTGGCAGAAGCTCTAATACATAGGCATTTGAATGCCCATCACGTGATAGCACGTGATGCTCTGAAAGATGCGATAATCTCAGCAGAATAAATGAAGGGAGGACGCTCTCACGTGCTGCCATGTGACCCCTCTTGTCTTAGTGTTTAACACTAAATTGAAACTCTCGAACCCAGTGTTAAAATACTGTTGGGCTTTAGTGTTCAACACTAATTAAAAAGCTTTATTTGCAGTGTTCAACACTGATTACCTTAGTGTTTAAACACTAATCTGAGATCTTCATTTGCAGTGTTCAACACTTATCTATTTTAGTGTTTAACACTAATTTGAAAAGCCTTGTTGCTGGTGTTTAACACCAATTATCTCTTAGTGTTAAACACTAACTTGTCAACTTCATTCCCAATGTTCAACACTGACTGTTCTGAAGTGTTTAACACTAGGCTTTGGCCCAATTGGCCTAAATGGATGGAGGCAAAGCCTCTCCTGCTTGGACTTAGCCCAAGATGGCCATAAGTCCTCAATTTGTGATTAACTGGTCCAATGGACTCATAACATAATTAATTCGTCTTGACCCCAAATTGGGCCAAGGACTATTTAATCCATTCCGGTTCTAGGGTACATCTCTTCACTCCTTTGATACTTGGCATTGTAATCCCTCAATGTCTTCAAAGAGGTGACGGGTCCCGACAACCACACATTGATACGGACCGCGGGGTCCTTAAACCCGTGTTTAATGCAAATTCCTGGTTACGTGGAACGCGGATAATGTCACTCTTTGACCCCGTGGAAAACGTCCAGAGCGGAGCCTGGTCCTCACAGAGCACGGCAGTGAACCCGTGTGAAGCATTCAGAGCACATACCGGACTGTGGGGTCCTTAAACCCATGGACTACGACGTCCTTAACCTTGACCGAGATTGCTTAAAACTAACAATGGACTGTGGGGTCCTTAAACCCATGGACTACGACGTCCTTAACCTTGACCGAGATGTCTTAAAACTAACAATGGACCGCAATGTCCTTAAACTACCCATGGACCGCAATGTCCTTAAACTAGAACAATAGAGCCCCGTATGCTCTTTTGTCGGATCTAAACGGTCCCGTTTAAGTTGATCTTAGCCTCATAGATGGCTAACGTATCCTTAAACCTTCAAACAGACTGGACTATGAATCCCCCAATTAACTCTGGCTCGAGGGTACATCTTTGAACTCTTCTGACATCCGTCGTTGTAATCCTTCAACGTCGTCAGAGAGGTGATGGGTCCCGACGGCCATACATACGATGGACCACTATGTCCCTAAACTGGAACATTAGAGTCCAAACGCTCTTTTGTCGGATCTAAACGATCTCGTTAAGTTGATCTTAGTCACAAAGTTAGACTAACGTATCCTTAACAAGCGTTTGAGTTGAACTTAGCCTCAAGTATGGCTGACGTATCCTCAAACCAAACCCCCCCAAACCCAAATCTAAGATAATACGGATTTGGACTAGTCCACACCCTACGGGCGATGACATAACTCAGTCTCCGTAAACAATCCACGGGCAACAAAATACAAAGCAAACACCCATGACACGAAGTGACCATCTGGAGAAGGAGAAAGTTATTACCGCAATGCGGTAGCGTAATTAACTGCAGGGGCTTGCGCCTGCAGGGAAGAGCGTCCCCATAATCAAAAACCCCTCATTCGAGGGGGAATCTGACGAAGTCTGCTACATCGGACGCATCCGTCTAAACCTCCGATACACGGTGCCATAAATCAACTTGGCATCTTCGGAGAGGTGGACGGATAGCACCAATTAGCATCTACCCCGAATCTCAGGCAAGACGCAGTATCGCGCCGTCTTTCGGAGGGGAACAGATTCTGGCACGCCCGGTGGGACCTTTTCCTCTTTACACTCCACACTTCGTGTGTCGTGACTCGCGAACCAATCGCGGTTCGCTAATGGTTGCCCTTGGGTTTCAAGATACTAAGAATTGGCGTCTTGCTTATTGCAGAAGGCAAAGGATCGATGGCTTCTACTTCCGTGAAATTCTCCAACTGCTCAGACTGCAATTGCAACCAACGCTCTGCCTCGCCAGGAGGTATAGCCTACGGACCCCAAGCTGCTTCGCTATTCACAATGCCCGTGGAACAGGTCACTCACGCCACCATAGGATTGTTCTTTGGGACCATGGTCCCGCCGACAAACTTCACCGCTCCAGTGCTGACAACGGAAGCTCTCAAGAAGTCGGTCTTTGATCGTCTTACCCCTGCCGCGGCTCCCCTCAACGAGTCGCCCAACGTCAACGCCTCGGTCTTCTCTAGATTGGGCCAGAAATCCTGCGAACCCATCATGGGACCTACAATCTCAGAGAAGGCTGCTTCTAAGAAGGTGCCCGCTCCTGCCCCCGAAGTCGTCAAGGCAGCTTCTCCGGCCAAAAGGTCGGTCTTTACAAGATTAACGGCTTCAGCTCCCGCTCCTACCGCCCAAAGGACATCGGTCTTTGAAAGGCTAATACCAACTGCGACCCCCCACCCAGACTGGGGGCAAGACGAAACCATTCTTACCGCTGACCCTACACCGTCCACTCGACACGCTCGACGTCGCCATTGGCGCCGAGTAAGGAAGGCTGGGGGTAACTCCCCCTCCGGGTTGACTCCATCGGCCCCGATGGCAGAGGTTAATGCTGCTGTTCCAACTGGGAACAGCTTTGAAATGCTAAATAAGGTGCGAAGGAATTCTCCTACGGCAGTGCTGAAGAGGTCTCCTCCCTCATTAAAAAAGGTTGTCGAAATAAAACCCGAACAACCCCGATCTCCTCAACGGCTGTCTTCCAAAATCTATAAGGTTTGGCGGCAGGCACGGGACTCGATCATCGATCCGAACTTCTGCCGCCAACACAAGAAGCTGAAAATCCAACCGGAAGCTGGTCACCAGGCTAAACCCCAAAAGGCTGTCTGGACGCCCACCTCAACGCCCCCCTCAACCTCCATGGCTCATAAAAGGAGGAGGCCAGAGAGGACCCCACAGCATGCAGCGACGGCTAAAAGCACTGAGCCCAGACGCCCTAAGTCTGGGGGCATGGTGGTGCACACTGTTTACATGGCCTCTAGAAAAGAGGAAAGCCGCACGTCTACGGGCCACCGACCGCTAACCCGATCCGTGACGAAGGCTCAAGAGCAGCAACAAAAGCTTCAAGAAATGATGAATGCTATGGCCGCGCTCACCGGGCCAAAAGAAAACCCAGAAACATCCTCAGACGCACGTCGGGAGGAAGAAACCGATGCTGAATTCCTTCGCCGGACACTGGAGAAAAGGGATAAAGAGGTTGCTGAACAAGCGGCCAATATACAACGGATGGGCCTCCTCTTCCAAGATGTGATAGGAATGATGATCCAGCAGGACTTACCCGCCGAGGATCCCCCAATCGTTCTTGAAGACGACCGAGGAGAAACGTCAAATCCACCACCAGCCCTCTCAACGACCAAGGAGGAGGCAATCTCTAAGGCTGACTTGGCTGACTACATAGCCCAGCAAATCCGGGTTCATTACGCTACTGAGGCAGCTGGTCAAGTCGTGAAAACGGGGCGGCCGTATCCGAGCTGGTACGACCAAATCAAATACCCGCAAGGCTATACGATACCAAAATTCCATGTGTATAAGGGGACCGGCAATCCCCATCAACATGTCGCCCAGTTTCGGGCCCTCTGCGGTAATACCGGCGGTGATGATAAATTGTTGCTCCGCCAGTTCGTGGGCAGCTTATCAGAAACAGCGTTCGAATGGTATTCGGAACTCCCGAACGATTCTATCAAAACGTTCGCTGAAATGGAGTTGTTGTTCACTCAGCGATTTGCAAGTGCCAGCGAACGCACTCCAATAACTGCACTTATTAACGCCAGGGTAAAACCGGGCGAAACCTGGGTCCAGTACGCTATACGCTGGCGGAACTTGTGGTCGAGATGTGAGCAACGCATTGAGGAAGCACCTGCGGTGGGCATGTTCGTGGGAACTCTAGACCCTCACGCAACTATCTCCCAGTTTATGATGTTCTTTAAGCCAACCACATTCTAGGCTCTGATCGACAAGTTGGCTCAGATGGACCAGATGGGTCATAGACCACCTACACCGAAGTCGGAACCTCGGAATGACAAGGGTAAAGGGAGGGCAACCCTTGTTGCGAATGCCCAGCAGCAACCTAACGCCCCGAAACCGGCAGATCAACTCGAGGAAAGGCGTCGGTATTATAATGAGAAGATGAAGCGTCCCTACTCGTTCCTACGGGACAAGACGAAACGGCTATTCGAGCTGGCAGTACGCAACAGACTTATAAACCTGCCAAATCCAAGGCGACCGCCGCAACCCACCGAAGTGAATAACCTTAACTATTGCCCTTACCATCAAACGGTAGGTCATCCGATTGAAGATTGCTTCGTCTTCAAAGGATGGATTGAAGACCAGTACCTCCAGGGGAAGTTTGTACTGTCTGAAAAGTGGAAGGTGAACCCCCCACAGCCGCATGCTCCTAGGAAAGCGGATACGCCGGGGGCAACATGTTCTTTTATTGAAGAAGCTCCATGGGAGGTCGTGCTATCAACTAAAACCAGAAGAATGCTGAGAGACCTTCATGCGTGCCCTGCGATCGAATGGAAGGACCCTCTTGAACCTCAAATTATCGAAGGGATGCTAAGGCGCCGCCCGACTACAAAGACTCACGGTAAGAGCCCAGACACTCACGCCCAATCGTCAAAATCTTCGAAGAAAAAGAAGAAGAGATCCAAGAAGTCCGTGAAGCCTGGAAAAGAGCACACGAACTTGCAGAAGCAAATCGACGCACTGGAAGAGTACAATCAAAAGGCGCGAACTCCTGTCACACTGCAAGAGTTCCTCAACCACATCTTTCAAGAGGAAGATGATGGAGAAAGCTCGTCGGATGAATCCGAAGGATATGTGGCGAGTTGTAACGTAATCTCCCACTCGTTTACCGATGAGGGGAAAACTCCTGGCACTAAAAAGCTGGAGGCAGAGCCTGTACCAGAGCGTGCATGGCCAACGGACGAAATGATCGACGCTTTTCTAGACGAGATTCGTCTAAAATGTAAAGCGGAACAGGAGCGTGAGATGACCACGTCGGAAAGAGCCAAATGCGGGCGACTGAACGGAAGAGTTGAACTACCTCCGCCAGAGCGAAAGGTATCCGAAGTAGACAAGAAGATATTCAAGACGAGAAAAAGGTTTGCCAAAGCTATGTCAATGGGGATGAAGCTACCGCCCTTGGAAGGAAACACACACGATGGGGTGGAGAGGCACCCTGACTATTGCGCATATCACCGGAAAGTCTCACACCCCACGGAGGAGTGCGACGCCTTTAAGATATGGTGGCAAGGATATGTCGCTCGTCGGCAACATGTTAAACGCATGAAACGCAAGATCCGTCGGGAACGAAGAAGTACTGTCGATGGGCACAACAGAACGACTGGCAACTGTTGCATGGTTAACGCCAGGGGGTCACAAGTTCTCACCTTTGGGAGCGACTCTGATGAAGAAATGGCTTTGGGCCCTCTCTTTAAAGAATCTGTTTTGGGGAAAGAAGAGGAATCGGAGGCCTGCGAGAACATTCAGCTGCGCAATCGCACACTCCCAGAAAAGAATCTCGGGCCCGGGAATAGAAAGGATAAGGAAAAGGAAAAGGTCACTGAAGATATCACTTTAGATGACCAAGTCATGAGAGAGCTGGTTGCCAAAGACCCTCCTAGGAAGAGTAAAGTGGACTATAACATCCTCGCGCACCTAAGGAAGCTACCTTCTCAGCTTAGCATTCTCGATGCCCTCCTATTATCGAAAGAAGCGCGAGACTCACTAATTAAGGCGTTACAAGAACCCGAGCAATTCCAAGCCTTCCTCGCCACTGAAAAGATGAAGGATGAACTGGAGGAAGTGCATACAGCCGACGTCACTTTCGGTGATGAAGACCTCCTTCTCGGGACGTGCGACCACAACCGTCCCCTATATGTCTCCGGATACTGCCATGATATCAAGATAGGCAAGATCCTGGTGGACAATGGATCCTCCGTCAATCTCCTTAATGTTCGGGTGTTGAAGGAAATCTGCATGAGCGTGCAACACCTCGCTCGTGACAAGATTACTATCTCCGGTTTCGATTCACAATCGTCACGGACTCTCGGATCTGTGATACTAACCTTACGCTTTGGACTTCTCGTCACAGACATCAAATTCCATGTCATTGACGCCAAGACCTGCTACAACGCCTTGCTCGGCCGTCCTTGGCTACACGAGTACAATATCATCCCTTCTACACAACATCAGTGTATGAAGTACTTCAAGGATGGTTTCGAGTATACCGTAACAGGTGAGTTAAACCCATTTTCCGTGAACGAAGTCCGCAAATACGAAGATGCGAAATACTTTTTGCCGGATTTCGAGGATACGGAAAGGAGTCGCAACCCGGAGAACAAAACCGTCACCACCATCCCTGTTTTCGGGAGCGATACCGAAGAAGAGGAAGAGATAGTTTATGCAGGGCCATCTCAACGCAACAACCTGGGGACACCCGCCCCCGTATTAGTCTTCGGAAGTGATTCAGAAGATGAAGTTAATGCTGTGTTCTCCAATCGGCTGTCAACTCAAGCACCCCTTGGCGATGACCATAGTTTGCAAATCACCATGGTACCGCGAGAACACCACAAGGATCTCGACACGCTTCAAGCTCACAGTGTGCAGGACCTGCAAACATTTTACATCCCTCCCAGGCGAAGGGGTGAGAAAGTGATCCTATTTTACCGATCCTCAGAGTCGAAAATAGAGAAAAAGATCTGGCATGGCGCAGATACTACACTCGACAGGCTCCAACCCATCCGTCTGCCCAGATACTATACGGATGGATTAAAGAAGCTATTGAAGCGCCAAGGAGTACCCTTAAAACAGGCTGTTCGGCAGGCTCGGTTCTATAACAAGATTTGGGATGTCCCCGGGACTCAACGCAAATTGCCCAACGGGAAGATGGAAACACTCGGGCTTGGATACGCAAGAGCTGGAAAACGGGAACGGACTCACAGTAGCTACACTATATATACCTTTGATGAAGAAGAGGACGCCCCGTCAGGAGATGCCAACCCTTCATTAAAACTAGACCCCGCGATTGAAGCACCGAGTCCGTCGTTTGAAGAACGAACGAACAAGCCTATCAGGAAAATGGGTCAGAAAGCTGAGGAAGACCACAACCGCGAGATGGCCATCTACAAGAAGGCCAGGACGCAACGTCTATCTCAACATACCGAAAAAGACAAAGACGCATATCCTCGTCAATCCGTTGTACGAAAGGCCCGACGCAGAGACGGAAATAGATCAAGAAGCGGCTCGGGTTTGTCCCTCATGAAGAAGATGAGTCGAGCGTACTCCTTCCCCCGAGACAAGACGGAGAGGTTACTCAACCTCGCTATAAAACAACAAATGATCACGCTTCCAGAGTCTAGACATCCTGAGCAAGCTAGCAAAGTCTCTCATCCGAGTTATTGCTCTTATCACCAAGCCATAGGACATCCTACCGAAGACTGCTTCACCTTCAAGAACTGGGTCGAGGACCAGTACCGACGGGGTAGATTCGCTTTATCCGACGGCTGGAAGGTAACGCCGCCGCGAAAGCATGAGCCCAAGGCCGCAAGAGCAGAACCGGGTCCACCTCAGTCCAGGGAGCGGGTTCGCACTTGTTATACGATTACGATATTAGGAGAAGAGCCCGAGAACGTAGATGACCTTTACCGGTGCTTTGAGAACAGCGATGATGAGGTGATCTCGGAATTTCCACCCGCTCCGAAAGAACTGGAAGATGGTATACATACTACTGCAGATAACCTCAAGAAGATTGAGTTGGGATCGACAGACGACCCGCGACCGACATTTGTCAGCGAGCTGTTATCCGAAGAAAAGGTGGCTGCGTTAAAGAACGTGCTTCTACGGCATAAAGATTGCTTCGCGTGGAACTACTCCGAGATGCCAGGATTAGATCCGGAGATTGCTGTGCATAGATTAGCAATATCCCCAGATATCAAGCCAGTCAAGCAGGCACCAAGGAGGATGCGACTCGAGCTTGAAATGAGCATCAACGCCGAAGTCAAGAAGTTGATTGATTCTGGATTTATCCAAGAAGTCCAATATCCCGACTGGATTGCCAATATCGTCCCGGTAATGAAGAAGAATGGGACGGTACGCATATGCGTGGATTTCAGGGATCTCAATAAAGCCTGTCCAAAGGATGATTTCCCAGTACCGGTAACCGAGCTAATGATAGATAAAACGTCAACTCACGAGGTTTTCTCCTTCATGGATGGATCGTCAGGATACAATCAGATAAAGATGCATCCCGAAGACCAGAAGCATACCGCTTTCCGCACCCCTTTGGGTATATTTTGCTACAAGGTTATGCCCTTTGGTCTAAAGAACGCTGGCGCCACCTATCAAAGGGCCATGACAAAGATCTTCGACGACCTCATACATGACATCGTCGAGTGCTATATCGATGACCTCGTAGTAAAGAGCATGTCATACGGAGAACATTTAAAGCATCTGGAGACTGTATTTCAACGCCTTCGGCAATATAATTTGAAAATGAATCCCCTCAAATGCGCGTTTGGAGTCTCCTCGGGCAAATTCCTAGGATTCATCGTTCGACACCGAGGTATTGAAATAGATCCGTCAAAGATTAAGGCGATCATGGAAATGCCTCCGCCAAGAACCCTCAAGCAGTTGCGGTCTCTCCAAGGGAAGCTCGCATACATCCGGCGGTTTATCGCTAATCTTTCGGGCAAATGCCGTCCTTACGGCCACCTGATGAAAAAGGGAACTCCATTCGTTTGGGATCACAAATGTTAAGGTGCACTAGACGAAGTCAAGCAGTACTTGCAAAACACTCCAGTGTTGGCTGCTCCAGTGAGGGGAAAGCCCCTCATTCTTTATACAACCGCCCTTGAAGGTTCTTTAGGCGCATTATGGGCACAAGAGAACGATCAGGGGAAAGAAAGAGCACTTTACTACTTAAGTCGAGTGCTGCTGGGGGCAGAAAGCAACTATTCCCCCATTGAAAAGCACTGCCTGGCGTTGATCTTCGCAATAACTAAGCTTAGACATTACGCATTAGCACATGAAGTCCGTCTTATTTCAAAGGTGGACCCTCTCAAATATTTGATGTCGAAAGCCATACTGACGGGACGACTTGCTAAGTGGGCCCTGCTTTTGATGGAGTTCTCGATAACGTATCAACCTCTCAAGGCAGTGAAAGGCCAGGCCATTGCCGACTTCCTCGCCGAGCACCCGATACCGGCCAATTCTCCTCTGAGCTGTGATTTGCCGGACGAGCATGCATTTGGTGCGATTAGCGGCGGAAGCACCCGATGGGAACTCTATTTCGATGGAGCATCCTCCATAAAGAAACAAAAACAAGGTGTCCCAATGGTCAAATCAGGGATAGGCCTCATCTTTGCAACTCCACAAGGAGGGATAATGCGCTTCGCCTTCTCCTTAACAGAACTGAGGACGAACAATGAAGCCGAATACGAAGCTCTGATAGCAGGCCTCGAGATCGCCATCGACATGGGAATTGAAGACCTTCTTATATACGGGGATTCTCAGCTGGTCGTTAGTCAAGTAAATGGTGACTACCAAACGTGCAAGCCGGAGTTGGTAAAGTACGGTGAAAGGGTGCAACAACTATTGACCCAAATTCCCTCCTATACTTTGGAGAACATACCGCGCGCGGAAAACAGCAAAGCAGACGCGTTGGCTAAACTTGCTAAAGAACTGGCTGACGAAAACCTCGATGACGTCAGAATCGTGGTACAAAGCCGTCGAGTGCTCGCCCCGGCAGAAATATCATCGGAATCATGCGGAAAAAAGGGAACGACTGAGCAGATGACCCTACAAACAAAAGACCATGAGAAGGCCGAAGACTGGAGGGAAGTCTTCATAGACTACTTTAAATCCCACCGAATGCCCGAAGAAGCGTCCTCAAGACATCAGCTCATGAAACGAGCTTTATCTTTCGCTTTTGTCAACGACATTCTATACAAGAGATCGTTTGATTCCCTATGGCTGAGATGCTTGGGACCTGACGAAGCAGAAAGAGTCATTCAGGAAGTTCATGACGGACTTTGCGGTTCTCACCAGGCAGGCCCAAAGATGAAGTTAAAAATTAAACGGATGGGTTATTACTGGCCCACGATGATCCAGGACTGCCTCGAGTATGCGAAGCAATGCCACTCATGCCAGATCCATGGAGACTTCATCCACCAACATCCGAACCCACTGCACCCGACGCTGGCTAGTTGGCCATTCGAGATGTGGGGGACTGACATAGTCGGCCCCATTGAGCCAGCATCATCCAGGGGACACCGCTTTATCCTGGCGACAACTGATTACTTCTCCAAATGGGCAGAAGCAGTACCACTGAAGGAAGTGAAGACGGAGAATATTCTCCACTTCTTCAAGACGCACGTCATCTATCGGTTTGGGACCCCACGGCGGATTATCTCCGATAATGGGCCGGCCTACCGAAGCCATAAGATTAGCCGCTTCGCACAGCAGCACAATATAGACTGGAGATATTCTTCAGTTTACAATCCACGAGCTAACGGCCTGGCCGAGGCTTTCAATAAGACCTTGACGAAGATCATAAAAAAGACCGTTTCCAGGAATAAGAGAGACTGGCACGAAAAGCTGCAAGAAGCCCTTTGGGCTTATCGAACTACATTCAAGACGGCCACAAACACAACGCCGTATGCGTTGGTATTTGGGACAGAAGCAGTGCTCCCCCTCGAGATAGAGTTACCCTCTCTACGAGTAGCAGTCCACCACGAGCTGACGAACGAAGAAAATGCTCACCTTCGGCTTGAGGAGCTTGATGCCCTCGATGAAACCCGGCTCATAGCGCAACAACATCTAGAAGCCTACAAAGCAAAGATGACGCGCTCGTACGAAAGATTGACCAGGCCGAGGACATTCCGCCAAGGCGAGCTCGTACTAGTGGTCAAAAGACCTATGATCCCTAATCGTGCCAAGCGAGGAAAATTTGAGCCAAACTATGAAGGCCCGTACATCATAGACAAGGTCTACCAGGGTGGAGCCTACCTACTCATGGACATGCACGGTGAAAGGCCTCTCAGGCCAATAAACGGCCGCTTCTTAAAGAAATACTACGCTTAATAAGCCGCAGCCTGGGTCAATGATAGATGACGACGACTATGTCCGCTCACTATCTTCCTAAGCTCAGACTTTACAAGTAGCAGCCGGCCTTCCTATAACCACGGACCGAAACGTCCTTAAACTAACGGCGGACCGAAACGTCCTTAAACTATCGACGGACCGAAACGTCCTTAAACTATCGACGGACCGAAACGTCCTTAAACTAACGGTGGACCGAAACGTCCTTAAAACTATCGACGGACCGAAACGTCCTTAAACTAACAGCGGACCGAAACGTCCTTAAACTATCGACGGACCGAAACGTCCCTAAACTACTACCGCAACGTCCTTAGGTTGACGAGATGGATAAATAAAAAAAAAACGGTATGTCCATAAGCAAAGTGGGCACGGATGAAAACCCGAAAGGGCTCCGTGAGTAAAAAACAGCAGGGCTGCCGGCAAGTGTTCGTGAAAACCCGAAAGGGCGCGACCTTGTAAAAAAAAAATGAATGAAAAAGAAAAAAAAGGGGGTATGTCCATAAGCAAAATGGGCACGGATGAAAACCCGAAAAGGGCTCCGTGAGTAAAAACAGCAGGACTACCAGCGAGTGTTTGTGAAAACCCGAAAGGGCAAAACCTCGTTAAAAGACACTTGTAGGGTCCTCTTGACCTTATAAGGAGAAACCACCTGCGTGAGATCCTTACGACTCACAAAGGAGCAGCACACTTAGGGATCCTCACGATTCCTAAGGAGAAAATACACTTACGAGATCCTCACGACTCGTAAGGAGAATTCTCTTATGGGACCCTCACGGCTCATGAGATTTGAAAGTCTTAAGTTACAGAAACCTGAACCTGTTCTTAAGCAAATCCTCCATAACTTCCAATACATGCCCTACAAGAGGCTCAATACTGACCCTTGTATACAATCCACGGGCGCGAATAAACATTTCCCCAGCAAAGTCACACCCGTGACTGGGGATATGTCCATATGATGAGCAACCCTTGTAGGTCCTCTCGACTTATAAGGAGAAAACCCTCTTGTAGGATCCTTACGACTTACAGAGGAACATACACTTAGGAATCCTCACGATCCCTAAGGAGAAAATACACCTGCAAGATCCTCACGACTTGTAGGGAGAAATACCTTTGTGAGACCCTTACGGCTCATGAAGTCAAAAGCCTTAGCCGACAGGATCCTAACCCGGTTTGCTAAGCCACCTTTGTTCAACATCGACAGAGGCAAATGATGATTCGCTCCTGACAACATACCAGTTGCAGCGATGCTGACGCCGAAATCGGTGTCTAAAATCCAAGCTTGCGGCGAAAAAGCTAGCAAGCCACACATGCCTACAAAATAGCCGAAATGATGGGGCAACTTGCAATAAAAAGCAGCAAGTAAGAATGAATGCATAAAAAAAATAGCCGAAATGATTGGGCAACTCGCAATAAAAAGCAGCGAGTAAAAATGAAATAAATAGCCGAAATGATTGGGCACCGCGAAAACATAGCCGAAATGATAGGGCAATCGCGACCTTCGCGATATAAAAGTTGAAATGATAAAGCATCGCGGAAAGAATAAAAAAAATAAAAGAATGAAACTTTTTGCCCTACAGGTGACGCTACACCAATCCCTGTATACAATCCAGGGGCGCAAACAAAGAAGGAGTCGCACTCTTCCTCCCCAGGTTTCATTAGAAGAAGAAGCCGAACCTTAACGGGTCACGAGCGACCTAAAGATCATCCCAATACTCGTCTCGTAACAACGGACACAACTTCAAGCTAAGCGGAACAGCGGCAACTCCCAGTTCCATGGCTCGGTGGTGTACATCTCGCCAACAGTCAAACCTTCACCTCGTGAAATGCGGATATATGGTGCAAAATTCCTGGTTACGTAGAACGCGGATAATGTCACTCTTTGACCCCGTGGAAAACGTCCAGAGCGGATCCTGGTCCTCGCAGAGCATGGCAGTGAACCCGTGCGAAGCATCCAGAGCGGAGCCTAGTCCTCGCCTAACGCGGCAGTGAACCCGTGTGAAGCATCTAGTGCAAAATTCCTGGTCACGTGGAACGCGGATAATGTCACTCTTTGACCCCGTGGAAAACGTCCAGAACGGATCCTGGTCCTCGCAGAGCATGGCAGTGAACCCGTGCGAAGCATCCAGAGCGGAGCCTAGTCCTCGCTTAACGCGGCAGTGAACCCGTGTGAAGCATCTAGTGCAAAATTCCTGGTCACGTGGAATGCGGATAATGTCACTCTTTGACCCCGTGGAAAACGTCCAGAGCGGATCCTGGTCCTCGCAGAGCATGGCAGTGAACCCGTGCGAAGCATCCAGAGCGGAGCCTAGTCCTCGCCTAACGCGGCAGTGAACCCGTGTGAAGCATCTAGTGCAAAATTCCTGGTTACGTGGAACGCGGATAATGTCACTCTTTGACCCCGTGGAAAACGTCCAGAGCGGATCCTGGTCCTCGCAGAGCATGGCAGTGAACCCGTGCGAAGCATCCAGAGCGGAGCCTAGTCCTCGCCTAACGCGGTAGTGAACCCGTGCGAAGAATCTAGTGCAAAATTCCTGGTTACGTGGAACGCGGATAATGTCACTCTTTGACCCCGTGGAAAACGTCCAGAGCGGATCCTGGTCCTCGCAGAGCATGGCAGTGAACCCGTGCGAAGCATCCAGAGCGGAGCCTAGTCCTCGCCTAACGCGGCAGTGAACCCGTGTGAAGCATCTAGTGCAAAATTCCTGGTCACGTGGAACGCGGATAATGTCACTCTTTGACCCCGTGGAAAACGTCCAGAGCGGATCCTGGTCCTCGCAGAGCATGGCAGTGAACCCGTGCGAAGCATCCAGAGCGGAGCCTAGTCCTCGCCTAACGCGGCAGTGAACCCGTGTGAAGCATCTAGTGCAAAATTCCTGGTCACGTGGAACGCAGATAATGTCACTCTTTGACCCCGTGGAAAACGTCCAGAGCGGATCCTGGTCCTCGCAGAGCATGGCAGTAGACCCGTGCGAAGCATCCAGAGCGGAGCCTAGTCCTCGCCTAACGCGGCAGTGAACCCGTGTGAAGCATCTAGTGCAAAATTCCTGGTTACGTGGAACGCGGATAATGTCACTCTTTGACCCCGTGGAAAACGTCCAGAGCGGATCCTGGTCCTCGCAGAGCATGGCAGTGAACCCGTGCGAAGCATCCAGAGCGGAGCCTAGTCCTCGCCTAACGCGGTAGTGAATCCGTGTGAAGCATCTAGTGCAAAATTCCTGGTTACGTGGAACGCGGATAATGTCACTCTTTGACCCCGTGGAAAACGTCCAGAGCGGAGCCTGGTCCTCGCCAAGCACGGCAGTAAACCCGTGTGAAGCATCCAGAGCAAATACCGGACTGTGGAGTCCTTAAAATCCACGGACTATGACGTCCTTAACCTTGACCGTGATGTCTTAAAACTAACGATCAACCACCCCGATTCCCTACAGACTTTGCCTTGGTTTAAGGGTACATCTCTTCACCCCTTTGATGCCCGGCGTTGTAATTCCTCAACGTCTTCAAAGAGGTGACGGGTCCCTGCAACCAAACACCGGACTGTGGATTCCCTAAATCCACGGACTATGAGGTCCTTAACCTTGACCGTGATGTCTTAAAAATAACAGCGGACCGTGGAGTCCTTAAATCCACGGACTATGAGGTCCTTAACCTTGACCGTGACGTCTTTAAACTACGATACCTTGAGAGATCCCTGACTCCGTGAAACACGGATAAGGATGATCACATCCGGCACTTGCAGGCCCTCACGACCTGTAAAGAAGGAAAACTCTCTTGTGAGATCCTTAGGACTCTCAAGGGAAAACCCGCTTAAGGACCCTCACGATCCTTAAGAAGAACTCACACCTATGGGATCCTCTCGACCTATAGGGAGAACAACTCTTTACGAGACCCTCGCGGCTCGGAAAATGCAAGAGCCTTAGGAAGCAGATCTTGACCTTGAATCCTGAGCCATTGCTGTCCTGCAAGAAGATCAAGATGGAATATCCGCAGAATACATTCAATGAAAAGGGGACACATCATTGAGAAGAAAAATGTATCTGTTATTCATAAACCAAAATGGGTACAAAGTACAATTCATGAAAGAAACAAAAAGAAAATACTCTCATCCATGAGTATGTACAAAAAAGAAAGAAAAGATACAAATGTTTCAAGCCGGCGGGCGATTCAGCAGCTTGGTCAGCTCATCCTGCTTTTGCTGAACCACAGCTTCATGACGCAAGATCTCCAGAAGACGAGCCTCCGCTTGAGCTTGCTGAGCCTGATACGAAGCGAGCCGAGCTTCAAGCTCTTTCTCGGTGGCTTTATGAGCCTCGACCCTCTCACGAGTGAACGTGGCAGCTTTGTCGAGAGCCACCACCTCTTTGATGGACTCCTGAAGCACTCGCCAGAGTTCATACGCTTTGTTGGCCCTGGCTGTGAGATTGGCTTGAAGCTCGCTCAGCGCCTTGGAGGCTAACTCCCTTTCCGAGAACTTGCGACCGAGCCTCTTCTCACATGACGTCATGTTGGCCGCGCACCGTGCTATCAGCCCTCGTAACTCCGCCTTTGCAGCCACGGCCTTCGAGGAAAGGCAAGAACACTCGAGAGTGTGCAGGCAAGCCTCCACTCGCCGGCAGAACTCCACCCAGACTCGCACCACCTCTTCGCTGTGGTAGGTGGCAAGAAAAGGAAGAGAACCGTTAGCCTCGGCAGCAAATGCTTCAGCCGTGGTCGTGCTGCCAGCACGAAGCTCTTCGATCAGAGACGACAAGGAGACGAGGCTTAATTGGGCCAAGCGTTCTGAAGCCCGCAAGGCATAAGGACCGGGTGGCATCACGATGCGCGACTCCAACGCCGTGGAGATTGGCAGAGCTGTTCAAATTTAGAAGACGTCAACAAAATTCTTAAGCAAAGAACGAGTGAGAGTGCAATGAAATGTCACTCACCGACAGTCGTGTAAGCAGGAGCTGAAGGCTCCCCTGGCCCTTCGAGAATCTCGACCTCGTCATCGGCTTCCAGAACTGCAGAAAACGTCAATGTCAGTACGCAAAAATAACGACGATGCTATGAGAAGGAATGGACGACACCAACCTTGCCCAGACGAAAGGACAATGCGCTGAGGGGAGATCGCCTGCGGAGCTGCCATCTCCAATAAACGCTGAAATGACTGTCGAGGCGACAGATCCGCGATCGTGGCCGCCAAACCGTGCAATTCTGAGAAAGATAAAAGAGTTCAGACTATGAAGGGGTTGCTAAATTAAAACGCAGAGGGATACCTTCAACACTCCTCCCATTCTGAGCCGGGGGGATAGCAGCTTCAACGGTTTCCGCCGTAACCTCAGGCTCCAACAAAGGAAGAGTAGTCCCGACTACCTCGCTCCCAGCCTTTGGGCCGCTCTCATTAAGAGTCATTGGAGCGGCGGCCTCCAAGGGAGCCTCCCCCAGAGGGGCAGGCATTCCCTGGTCAAGAACCGCCGCTGGAAGTTCCACCATGAGAGGAGCAGCCTCGTCAGCCCCCTCCACATCCAGCAGGGCTTCATTGAGAATTTCGGCGGGCTTTAGCTTTAATGGACCCGTAGGGAGCTCCCCCAGCGTCGAAGATTCTGCACGATTCAAACAAGAATAATGATACAGATGCACAGGCATAAATAATCGGAAAGACTACAAAGGAAGCACAACGTACCTATACGCAAAGAAGCCCTCAATATGGCTTCTTCAAGCCGCTGCTCCTTCTTAAGGAGGTGGGCTCGCCGGGGTTCAAGGGTAGACTCATGACCGCCGGTCCATAAAGAGAGTGCATCAGCTGCGTCTTCTGAAGCGGCCTACTTCAGAGCCCTTTCCCCCCATTCCTCCAAAGGGCCGATAAATCGCCGCCGAATCCACGAAGGGTCTTCGTAGAAAATTACAGCGGGATAAGATTTCTTCGGAACCTTGGCGTTATGAGACGCATCTTTTGAGCGCCGTATGGCCTCGGCCAACTGCGCAGCCTCCTCATCCACTGAACTCGGGAAGAGAAGTCCAGCGTCTGACCCTTGCACGGCCAATGTTTCGTCTTCAAGGATAGGCTCAGACTCCACCACAAAATCAAGCGGGGCAGTAGCCGCTTTCTTCCGCCGTTTAGACCCGGAGCCGGTCGCTGAGGATGACCGCTTCCTCCCTCGCGAAGCCTTAGGGCGGCGCTGGCCCACATCGCCCTCGGCGCCCTCATTCCTGTTACTCTCGCTCGGTGCCACAACCGAGGAGGACATCGCCATTGTCGACGCCACAGGAGGCGGCGCCGCCACCGGTAGGGGTGCTACTACTGGGGCCCGTTTACCCCATGATCGGGAACCCAAGGGCATACCAGCCGTTGGAGTAAGGTCTACCCCTGACTCCCCTGGGATGAGCGCAGTGCCGATTTCCCTCAAAGGGAAGCAGACCGGAGCCCTAGGCCGTAGCTTAGCCCCAGGAACCAAAGGAGGGGCATCGTGGCCAAGAAGCACCCTCCTTTCCTCGAGAATGATTGGGCTGACCCGATGAAGATACCAACCCGTAAACGCGCCCACGCATCGGGGCATGTACTCAGCTTCAGGGACCATGAAATAAGAGCCGGTATTCAGCCTCATGAAATGATGAGCGGCATCGCGAATAGCATCAAGCGAAGGGATCGGGGCGACTATAAAAGCCTCAAAAGGAACACCCTGGTCGTATCCAAGCTGCCGGGCAAATCGATGCGGATTGTACCGCATAAAAAGAGCCGCACTGTCTTGGCGAAACACCAAGTAGCCCGGTCTAATTGCATACAAATGCGTGGCCTCCCGGGGCTTCAGAGAAGGAGCGTTGTCTTTCGACTGGTCCCAGAGTTGTTGAACGGGACCCGAAGGAGTAGACAAAACCCGATCATTAAAAACCAACCCGCCAGCGGTGGCATGAGGAGAAATCAGCACCCGAATGGCCCCAAATTGAGTCGGGTCGGCAGCAGAAGCACCCACCAGCCGCATAAGTCGTGGGAAGGGATAGGCGTCGTAGAAGGCGGGCCTCTGATGCATAGCAAAAGACCCCAGCACATGCATTTCGATCCACGACGTGAAATAATGAAGCGAAAAGTTCACTACGTCCACGCCAGGAGTAGAGGTATTAGCCGCGGTGCCCAATCCATTATAGAGGTGCGCCAAGGCTGGGATGCCGATGGCCAACCGCATCCCCTCAGCGATACGATGAGCCGGGTAGATGACCGAGGCTCTCATGAAGCGGCGATGCATGGGGATAACGAACCAACTAAGCCAAACGCTAACAAACCCCACAAAGAACGTCTCCTCGTCCATGCCCGGGACATCGATGGATTCAAAAGATATCGGCGATATAATAGGGATGTAATAGTGAGGTAAATCTGACTCGTTGGTCGGCAACCTCTTCGGACCGAACCCAAAGGGGTCCCCAATGTTGGCAAACTTCGGGGCTGTCTTCGATAAGGCGTCCTTACGAAGGAAACAAGCAATGAAGCTCTTGAAAGTGACACCCTGCTCCTCGGACTCGGTGAATAATCGGTCGAAGATGCCTAGGGCCTTAATTAAACTGGGGCGCTTATGGCGAACAGTATTCTCAGCGGATAGGCCGTCAACCGGTGCAGACTCGGGCTCGAAGACATACTCGTCAGGAGGCAATAACTCCTCATACAGTGCGCCCCTGATTGGCAATCCCGAGATTTCATAAAATTCTGCAAGAGAGATCGAGACCTCACGATCTCCTAGAATGAAAGTGTTGGTGGGAAGATTCCATTGGTTCAAAAACGCCTTAACCCACCAGGCATGCGGGGACTTATAGTGGAATAGCGACGCGTATATGGCCTGATAAAGCCCGACTTTCTGCAACCGCGCACGATGGGCAGAAAGGATGTAGCGAGCCCAGAGAAGATAGCCCGTAGGATGCCGGGGAGTGAGCCCTATCTTATAAATTTGCCCCCACGGGTGGGCCTCACCCTGGCAGATACGCCGCCCCAAGATGTCTATGGCCAGAATCGGATGGTTCGGAATACCGGTCGTCGAAGGCTCAAGCCTCCCCGTTGGAGTCCAGTTGGGCATTTCCACAGCAAAAGCTGTCCTTGGAGGATCCATCGGTAAAAAGGGGAAAGTGGGCTCCGTTGGCACCGCGCAGAGAAAACTCCGACGACCCTGAATAATCTGACTATACCAAGACCCCCACTGAAGAAGGTTGGTGCAGTTCGGGTCATGGGCCCGAATCATCGCCATCGGTTCCTCATCAGACGGTGACTGAGGAAAAGCCGCCTCCGAGCGAGAAAAGGGAAAGCGTGGAGCAGAAGCCATCGCACCTGAAATCCAATAAAAGAAGACCGTTAAAAGGAAAGTCAGCGATATATATTCATGCATGAACATGAAGACTAGTGGGAGAAAGCAACAGCAAAGTTTCCTGGGATCATTGGCTACAAAACACATGGGCCCCACAGAATCCGGATGACGGCTCATTAATAATGAGGCCAAACAGTTACAACAAAACAAAAGGGAATATCCTCATTTAATAAAAAATGACGGCCATGCACATTCCCCTAACGGGATCTGTCTCGGGCTCTACAGTGGATCCAATAAAATCAAAGGAATTAAATTCACACAAAAAGACATCATGACAAAACCCCCATTGCATTAATTGCAGAAGAACAACCTCGGGCCAAGAGACCCCAGGAAGCCTCTGTGTGAAGAAGTCGAGTTCTTCGTTGGAATTAAATTCCTTATTAAGAAAAGGGAATTAAATTCCCAAAAACATTTTTGGATGGAATTAAATTCCATGGATTTGAAACGCCATCTCCCCAAAGATCATCTAAACCCTAAGAGATCTACAGTTAAAAGATTAAACAGTTTCATGTTCTTATCGAAAATATGAAGAAAAAGGGCAAAAACCCTTGTTTTGGATTTAAAATCCAGAGAAATGTGAAGGTCCATCGTTGTCCAAGAACATTACCTGAGAAAAAGGATTCTTTTCGAACAGAGTTAAACTCTGAAGATGGTTTCAAGACAGAGAACTAAGCTCTGAAAGCGAGAATTAAATTCTCAAGGAAAAAGTTCTCAGAAGAAGAAGATGAGCAAAGTGAAGGCTCCTATGAAGAGACAGAGGTATTTATAGAAGGCAATGGAAACGTTTCATCTTCCCAGATCCCTAGAGGAATCCAACGGTCACAATAGGTGACAGCGTTGCACTCACGTGCAGACACGTGAGAACAACGCTGTGGGGGCATTTGTTTCTTGATTTAAAATCAGGAAAGCTTCTGGGAAAAGCTTCAGAAGAGGGTCACGTGCTTACACATGACTAGCGGTCACGTGTTGGCACGTGACACCTAAAAACATCATCAAGGCAAGTTCAGTATACTGACTACGTTGAAGAAAAGGGGGCTTCAGAAAGAGTCACGTGCTCCCACGTGACCCGGGTCACGTGGCGACACGTGACATTTAAATGCAAGAGTCAAAAGGCACACCAGTTCCCTGATCAAGTCAAGGAAAAGGCTTCAGAAGAGGCCACGTGCTTCCACGTGACCAGGGTCACGTGTTGCCACGTGACGTTCAAGACAGCAGACTCGTTCTCCAGTTGAACCAAGGAAAGAGAGAGTTCAAACAAGGGTCACGTGCTCACACGTGACCAGGGGTCACGTGGCAGCACGTGACGTTTAAGCAGCAATAAGAAGACAGAGCGCAAAAGAAAGGAAAAGGCTCATTCCAAAGGGGGTCACGTGCCCACACGTGACCATGAGTCACGTGGTCACACGTGACCGGCTTTCAAAGCCCACTGTGTTAACAGAATTAAATTCTGAGAGAAATTCAAATCTTTCCAAAGGAAAGCAACTATCTGGAACCAATCGAATTAAAGATTCAGAGGTGATCTATCTATGGGAAAATCTCGGGTTTGGAAAGATTTCCCCTTTAAATCTAACCGAAATAATAAAGGGGAACCCCTGGATTTGAAATCCAATGGTGAATAAAATTCACCTAATAATCCAAAGGTCCAAAATGAATGATGGATGCAAATCAAATCTTTCACGAAGATTCGTCAAAAACTAATTGGCTCGGCCGCTTCTCCTATAAATAGGAGCCAAGAGACATACATACAGATACATGCGCAGAGAAGAAAAAAGAAAAAAGGAGGAGAGCTTTGATACTTTGAAAAGACTCGGATCTTCTGCAAAAACCCTAGGTAAGAAAAGGGAAGGCCTTTTGAAAGAAAGAGAATTTAATTCTCAACAGAGTTTAACTCTGATAATATAAAAACAGAAGAACATATTTCTTCTCTGTTTGATAGAGGATCTGCAAAGTGCACATCTCCCCTTAAGGTTGAGAATTTAATTCTCAATGGGTTGAGATCCTGCCATGCAGATCCAAAAACATAGAGAAGGAATGCAAGCACGAGAATTTAATTCTCACAGAACTATAGGAATTTAATTCCTTTAAAACAAAAGTAGGGCTTGACCCTATATCATGGGAATTTAATTCCTTCAGAACAAAAAAAGAAACAGGGTTTAACCCTAATTAAAAAACCCAGTTCTGTTGAAACATCAGGAATTTAATTCCCTTAATCATAATTTAACAGAGGATGGAAGTTTAAACTCCTTAAAAACTTTTATTAGGGTTTAACCCTATTCATCCCTTCACATATATGAGGAATTTAATTCCTACAGAAAATTCAGAGTTAAACTCTATTCCAGAATACAAAGTCTTCGAAAGGAAGTAGGAATTTAATTCCTCTGAAATTTACAGTTCGAGGAATTTAATTCCTGAAAGAAGATTAACAAAGCTTCTAAACAAAATACATAGAGGCAGGGTCACGTGTCATCACGTGACCCCCCAAGAGATCTACAAGAAAGCCCCTTTGAGGCAGCACCCCACGTGATCCACGTGACCCTTGGCAGAAGCTCTAATACATAGGCATTTGAATGCCCATCACGTGATAGCACGTGATGCTCTGAAAGATGCGATAATCTCAGCAGAATAAATGAAGGGAGGGCGCTCTCACGTGCTGCCACGTGACCCCTCTTGTCTTACTGTTTAACACTAAATTGAAACTCTCGAACCCAGTGTTAAAATACTGTTGGGCTTTAGTGTTCAACACTAATTAAAAAGCTTTATTTGCAGTGTTCAACACTGATTACCTTAGTGTTTAAACACTAATCTGAGATCTTCATTTGCAGTGTTCAACACTGATCTGTTTTAGTGTTTAACACTAATTTGAAAAGCCTTGTTGCTGGTGTTTAACACCAATTATCTCTTAGTGTTAAACACTAACTTGTCAACCTCATTCCCAATGTTCAACACTGACTGTTCTGAAGTGTTTAACACTAGGCTTTGGCCCAATTGGCCTAAATGGATGGAGGCAAAGCCTCTCCTGCTTGGACTTAGCCCAAGATGGCCATAAGTCCTCAATTTGTGATTAACTGGTCCAATGGACTCATAACATAATTAATTCGTCTTGACCCCAAATTGGGCCAAGGACTATTTAATCCATTCCGGTTCTAGGGTACATCTCTTCACTCCTTTGATACTTGGCATTGTAATCCCTCAATGTCTTCAAAGAGGTGACGGGTCCCGACAACCACACATTGATACGGACTGCGGGGTCCTTAAACCCGTGTTTAATGCAAATTCCTGGTTACGTGGAACGCGGATAATGTCACTCTTTGACCCCGTGGAAAACGTCCAGAGCGGAGCCTGATCCTCGCAGAGCATGGCAGTGAACCCGTGTGAAGCATCCAGAGCACATACCGGACTGTGGGGTCCTTAAACCCATGGACTACGACGTCCTTAACCTTGACCGAGATGTCTTAAAACTAACAATGGACTGTGGGGTCCTTAAACCCATGGACTACGACGTCCTTAACCTTGACCGAGATGTCTTAAAACTAACAATGGACCGCAATGTCCTTAAACTACCCATGGACCGCAATGTCCTTAAACTAGAACAATAGAGCCCTGTATGCTCTTTTGTCGGATCTAAACGGTCCCGTTTAAGTTGATCTTAGCCTCAAAGATGGCTAACGTATCCTTAAACCTTCAAACAGACTGGACTATGAATCCCCCAATTAACTCTGGCTCGAGGGTACATCTCTGAACTCCTCTGACATCCGTCGTTGTAATCCTTCAACGTCGTCAGAGAGGTGATGGGTCCCGACGGCCATACATACGATGGACCACTATGTCCCTAAACTAGAACATTAGAGTCCAAACGCTCTTTTGTCGGATCTAAACGATCTCGTTAAGTTGATCTTAGTCACAAAGTTAGACTAACGTATCCTTAACAAGCGTTTGAGTTGATCTTAGCCTCAAGTATGGCTGACGTATCCTCAAACCAAACCCCCCCAAACCCAAATCTAAGATAATACGGATTTGGACTAGTCCACACCCTACGGGCGATGACATAACTTAGTCTCCGTAAACAATCCACGGGCAACAAAATACAAAGCAAACACCCACGACACGAAGTGACCATCTGGAGAAGGAGAAAGTTGTTACCGCAATGCGGTAGCGTAATTAACTGCAGGGGCTTGCGCCTGTAGGGAAGAGCGTCCCCACAATCAAAAACCCCTCATTCGAGGGGGAATCTGACGAAGTCTGCTACATCGGACGCATCCGTCTAAACCTCCGATACACGGTGCCATAAATCAACTTGGCATCTTCGGAGAGGTGGACGGATAGCACCAATTAGCATCTGCCCCGAATCTCAGGCAAGACGCAGTGTCGCGCCGTCTTTCGGAGGGGAACAGGTACTCCAGTAGTTTCTCAAGGTGTTTTGGGCTACACTCTGGCATGACTTATTGCGCTATTAGGGGTCTGACTGTTACCGCCCGTAGACCCGATATGCGATACTCTTAGACGAACAGACCGGACTGTACGGAGATTGTCACAGATAGGCTCAGTAGAAGTTCCGATGAATTTTCTCATCGGCTTTCTTATCGACAGATACCTGGATAGCCGTTACGTGCAGCCAATACCGCTGACATGCTTGTGGTTAAACCTACTGCCAGCGTACTGTCGAGTCTTTAGAGTCCCACACAGAGGGTTTTTCCTGCTTCGGGCGAAACGATGTAGAGGTCGTATGGTTTTACGACAGGGTTTAAACATATACGTGTACTTGTGCACGCATCATGTTCGGACAGATAATACTAGTGGGCTTTAGTTTAAGCCGGATCCAAGTATTAGATTATCAGATTATTTTCATCTCATTATATTCGTATTTATTTGGAATACGAATACGGGTATGTATATACGGTGAGGGGTATTCTTGTAATTTGTTCAAGAATGCTTTTAGAAGAATTCACCTCATTACTTGGATTACCATTTATGTTAAATGGATTAATAATGTGGAGGGATGAGGTGTTAAGTAATTATGAATGAAGCATGGCTACTGTAAGTCGATGTACAACACCCCACGACTTGCGGGAAGGCGGAAAATTGAAAAACGATCTTGTTTTAGGCGTAAACATCGACTAACCGAGAATCTTTGCTAAACGATAACTAACAAGAATCATAGAAGTTAACAACTACTATGAAAAGTGATTATACCTGATGAACCGTGTCCTTCTTCTTTCCGTTCTCCACGTCCTCTCCGGCTTTCTCTATGTAGTAGATGATCCACCCGAGAGCTTTACTACAAGCTTCACCTCTAACTTGAGGTAACTAGGTTTCTTAAATCGCTAATCTAAGTAACCTAGGTGATATAGAGAATGGTTAAGGATTAAGTAGTCTATTCTAATCTTTGGTCTCAACACATGAGAGGGGAGGATTAGGGTTTGAAGAGAGAGCTTGAGGAGAGAGAAAGTGAGCAAGAGAAGTGAATGAGATAATGATCTATCATAATATATATGAAGTATTATTATTTATCCATAAAAGAAAAGAAAGGATTTAACAACCATTCTTCATAAATACAAATGGGTGATTCATCTCCATGAGTCATTAAGCATTTATGATGCATTAATGACATGGATGAATCACACAAATGAATCACTAATCTCATATGCCACCTTAACCCTCAAGTCACCATCTTCTAAAAGCTTCTCGCGAAATTACGAGAACGCCCCTCCTATCCGTGAAAACACGGAAAAACTTTAGACTGTATAAATCCAATAACCAGATACTAGAAACTGGCTTAAACCAAAGCCGGCTAGTAAAAACTGTCCGAAAAGTCGTACGTGTGTAAACACACGTATGCATCCGAACCCTTGTCGTAAAACCATACGACCTTTATATCGTTTCGCCTGGAGTAGGGAAACTCTCTGTGTGGGACTCTAGAGACTCGACTACTACGCTGGCAGTGGGTTTAACCACAGATCGCAAGCGGCACTAGCTGTACGTAACGGTCCCCAGGTAGATGTCGATAAGAAGGCCGATGAGGAAACCCATCCGAACTCCTACTGAGTCTGATGTGACAATCTTCGTACAGTCCGGTCTGTTCGTCTAAGACTATCGCATATCGGGCCTAGGGGGCGGCAAGCGTCAGTCCCCTAATAGCGGTATAAGTCGTGTCGGAGTGAAGCCCATTACACCCTGAGAAACAACTGGAACCTACCAGCAAATCTCGCTTGCCCTGGCCAGGGACTTTGCGTAATGGCTCTCTGACACAGCGCGATATCAACTCCCAATACCGGGAGAGACGAATCCTATCTAACCGCCACTGCCTCCAAGTGCTCGGGACTGCACCCAACTGCTACCTGTTTGCACGACTCCTTTGAGCCGTGGTAGGGTAGCAATCTAAGAACAGTGGGACACACTCGAGGCGAAGTAGCAGTGTCAAGTCTGCGGACTATGCTGTACTCATATCACCTAGGAACTGTTAACTGACGAATGGTATAAAACCAACCAACAGTTCCCTGTGAGTCCTGTCCAGTGTACCCGTAACCTAACGAGCACCTGCATACTATCTCCAGTACGACGTACCGACGGCTGTGGGACAGACCATCTCCCCAACTGGGATGAGAAGCGTACACACTAGCCTACTCCGGAGTATCGATGCCCTGTCTCGATAATCCAACGACTAGGGACCTGAATAAGGATGTGCTTGTAGACTACCCAGCCCCTACTAGTGTGACTGCCATCACAACGCTGGTAGTCAAGCAAGATCCTAAGAGCTCTATCAATATGTATACTCACATATTAAGATAGAAAAACCAAGTAGCATACTACCATGTTTAGCAAGACTGTTATATACATGTGAATATCCCAAGCTTCCATTAAGTAATATACAAACTAGTATGATACAATAATGGCCCCTAGGGCATATACACTAACAATCTCCCACTTGCACTAGGGCCATGTACTGGCATATCGAAGATCGATGCTCTCGAGTAGCCTCTCGAACTGAATCTGAGGTAGGGCCTTCGTGAATGGATCAGCAATGTTCTCTTCAGTTGCAACTCTCCGAACCTCGATCTCCTGATGATCAATGATCTCCCTGATCAGGTGATACCGCCTTAAGATGTGTCTGGACTTCTGATGGGACCTTGGTTCCTTCGCTAAAGCTATAGCTCCGTTGTTGTCGCAATACAGAGGTATTGGATCAACAATGGTAGGAACCACCTGAAGTTCTGTTAGGAACTTCTTCATCCAGACCGCTTCTTTTGCGGCATCGCAAGCAGCAATATACTCCGCTTCCATCGTCGAGTCAGCAATGGTGTCCTGCTTGGAACTCTTCCAGCACACCGCCCCTCCATTGAGGGTAAAGACATAACCTGACGTAGACTTGGAATCGTCCTTATCACTCTGGAAGCCGGAATCAGCATAGGCCTCCATCTTGAGGTCTTTTCCGCCGTAAACCAAGAACATCTCCTTAGTCCTCCTTAGGTACTTGAGAATGTTCTTTACTGCTTTCCAGTGCATCTCCCCTGGGTCTGACTGATACCGGCTCACCACGCTCAGTGAGTAAGCTACATCTGGTCTGGTGCACAACATCGCATACATTATAGAGCCTACCACAGAAGCGTAGGCTATAATAGACATGCGTTCCCTTTCCAAACCAGTCTTGGGAGACATCTCTTTGGATAGGGTGATTCCGTGACAAGCCGGTAGATTACCGCGCTTAGAATCTTCCATACTGAATCTTTTCAGTATAGTGTCGATATACCTGGACTGCGAAAGTCTAAACATCCTCTTGGATCTATCACGATAGATCCGGATCCCCAGAATGTAAGAGGCATCACCCAGGTCTTTCATGGAGAACCTGTGTGACAAGAATCCTTTGACAGATTGTAGCATAGGAATGTCATTTCCTATCAATAGAATGTCATCCACGTACAAGACGAGGAATACGACAGTTCGTGCTACAACTTTACTATATATGAAGGTTCATCTGGATTTTTGATAAAGTCATATTCTTTGACTATTTCATCAAAACAGATGTTCCAACTCCGCGATGCCTGCTTTAGTCCATAAATGGACTTAAGCAACTTGCATACTTTCCCGCTGCTCCCACTCTGATTGAAACCCTCTGGCTGATCCATATAGACGCACTCTTCTAAATTTCCATTCAGAAAAGCCGTCTTTACGTCCATCTGCCAGATTTCATAATCATAGAAGGCAGCAATAGCAAGAAGGACCCGAATGGATTTGAGCATAGCCACTGGAGAAAAAGTTTCGTCATAGTCCAAACCAGGTCTTTGACGAAAACCCTTTGCAATAAGTCTAGCCTTATAGGTTTCCACCTGTCCATCTACACCAATCTTTTTCTTGAAGATCCATTTGCATCCTATGGGTTTTACCCCATCTGGAGCAAAGTCCAAAGTCCATACTTTGTTGGTGTACATGGACTCCATTTCGGTCCGCATTGCATCTAGCCATCGTACCGAGTCACCGCTCTGGATGGCCTGCTGGAAGCTAGTAGGTTCATCATCATCTATGATTCAATCCTCTCTATCCCCATCTATGAGAAAACCGTAGTATCTCTCAGACGGATGAAACAGCCTACTACTCCTGCGGAGGGGTGCGGCAATGTCCTGTTCTTCTTGAACTACTGGTTCTACCAAACTTTCAGTAGTAGTTTGTGGTTCTGGAATTTCTTCCAGTTCTATTTCGCTCCCACTTATTTCCTTTTCTAAAAACCGCTGTTCTAGAAAATGGGCATTATGAGAAAAAAACCTTTTGTTCCTTTGCGTAATAGAAATAATATCCCTTGGAGTTCTTTGGATATCCCACAAACTTACACTTTACTGATCGTGCCTCGAGCTTGTCCGCATGCTGCTTTTTAACAAAAGCTGGACATCCCCATATCTTCATATGCTGAAGATGGGGTTTCTTCCCACTCCACATCTGATATGGGGTGGTAGGCACAGTCTTGGTAGGAGCCCTGTTCAGAAGATATGCCGCTGAATCTAGCGCATAACCCCAAAAAGATCGCGGTAACTCAGCATTACTCATCATGGAACGTACCATATCCAATAGGGTTAGATTCCGTCTCTTTGATACACCGTTATGCTATGGAGTGTATGGAGGAGTAAGCTGAAAGAGAATTCCTTTCTCTTTTAGGTAACCTAGGAACTCGGCACTCAAGTATTCACCACCTCGATCAGATCTTAGTGTCTTGATACTTTTGCCGGTTTGGTTTTCTACTTCATTCTTGTACTCTTGGAATTTCTCAAAAGCCTCGGATTTATGTTTCATTAGATAAATGAATCCGTACCTTGAGTAATCATCCGTAAAAGTAATGAAATAGGAAAAATCACCTCTTGCATGTGTAGACATTGGACCATATACATCGCTGTGTATGAGTCCTAAGAGCTCGCTCGCTCTTACTCTATGTCCAGTAAATGGAGTCTTTGTCATCTTTCCTTTGAGATAAGATTGACAAGTGGCAGAAATTTGATATTCGAACGAGTTTAAATATTCTTCTCTATGTAACTTAGTCAACCTTCTCTCATTGATGTGACCCAGTCTACAATGCCATAAGAAAGCTTTATTTAAATCTAGAGACTTTCTTTTTAGTGTGTTCTGGACATTGAAAATTTGGAGTTGGTTTAAAACATATATACCGTTATCCAGTGTACCGGACCCAATCAAACTATGATTAAGGTGGATGTTAACAACATCACTTACAAACGTGGAATCATAACCTTTATTTGATAACAAGGAAACAGATATGATATTACACGTTAAGCTGGGTACACAAAAACAGTTATGTAAAACCAAAATGTGTCCACTCGTCAATCCCAGGTGATAATCCCCTACGGACACAGCTCCCACGCTAGCTCCGTTAGCAACCATCAGGGTCATATCACCATCCTTCAGCACTCTACGGTTTCTCAGTGCCTGCAATGAATTGCATATATGAGATCCTGATCCGGTATCCAATACCCAGGAAGTAGAGTTGATTGACAGACAATTCTCAATTACAAACACACCTGAAGTCGAAGCCACAGCTTGCTTCGGTTCTTGGTTCTTGGCGTTACATGCCTTGCAATCCTTTTTCCAATGCCCTTTCCTGTGACAATGGAAGCACTCATCCTGGGCCACTACCGGTACCGCAAACTTTTTCTTTCCCTTCCCTCCTACCTTACTTACACCTCCTCTAGGTTTGGTGGCGGCCTTCTTTTTCCTTCCTTTGGCCCTAGCCTTGGACCCGGAAGAAGAAGCACCGCTAACAAACATAGCGGGTGTTTCCTTTGCCTTCTGCAAGGTGCCCTCTGCACTCCTCAACATGTTAAGGAGTTCCGGAAGTTCAACTTCTTATCTTTGAATGTTGAAGTTCAGAATAAACTGGGCATAGGTGGAAGGAAGGGACTGGAGAATAAGGTCTGTATAGAGCTCATTATCCAAAGTCGTCCCAAGGTCTGCGAGCTCTTCTATGTAGCCAATCATCTTTAGGACATGTTCTCCTACCGATGATCCGACAGCCAACCTCGCTCGAAACAAGTTCTTAGAGGTCTCGTATCTTGCTATACGAGATTGCTCTCCATAAAGTTCCTTTGTATGGAGAAATATGGCATCTAGTTCCATATCCTCGTGCCTCCTCTGATGTTCATTGTTCATCGAGGCAAGCACGATGCACTTGGCTTTCGCGCAATCGAAATCCCAGGTTTTGCGGATTTCCTTATCCGCATAACTGGATTTGGGACCAGGGACAGCAGGTGCCTTAGCGGTGATGACGTACCCCAATTTGTCATAGGTCAAAACCATTTTGACATTCCGCAGCCAATCTTTATAGTTTGGCCCTGTCAGTATATTTTTCTCTAAAAGTAACTTAAGTCCAGTCATTTTCAGGGTCGCTGCAATTAGGAGAGAGAGAAGAAAACTCTTTAGCATGATGCTCTTGCAAGTTTAGAGTGGTTTTTAATTTATCTAAACTGGATGGCTCCCACTGTTTCTCGAATCCTTCCTCAAACCATAAAAGAAGAATTAGCTAGGACTATTCTCACCGTACAATACTTGCTTAACCGTTCAGCCAGGCTGGTGTCGGTACTTCGAGGGAGGTTTTCCAACACTTTCGCGAAGTTCCTTAATTAAATAACCTCTTTTCTTTGGGGGCGTAACCCCGCTGACACCTTTCTTGAAACCTACTTGGTTTATAGCATTGATCGTTAAGTGAAGAATATCCTGATGAGTAGCATATACTCACAGTAGGATCGGGATCCAAATATCATCGTATGATAATGTTGAAGGAATCCTACCAACATTCATCAAACTCCAAATGGTATGCATATCTTTGCAAATTTCAGTTTCTTTAGAAATTCCCGATATAAATTTTTGTCCCATGCTCTTATGACCTTGGCTTTGGTCAAAATGTCATAAGTCACATGTCAAGTTCTACCCGTCATTATCTTATCAATTTGAACCCATCCATACATACCTCTACTTTGGTCAAATGATAATACGACTGTCCCAAACTAACTCATCTATCTTATGCAACAAATGAATACCCAGCAGCTACCATACACTATGCCTTGACTTTGGGCAAAATGCATAGCTTGAATACTACTGAATACCTAAATGAAATGACGGAGGGCTACGAATGGTTTTGGCGAAACCGTGAACGTAGTGAACTTGATATGACCGAAGGAACCTGATAGCTTTTAAAAGGAGTGGTTAAAGCTCCGCAATTAAAAATATCATCTGTTTTAAAATAACCGAGTGGTTTCTTTTAAATGTTCCAACGATTCAACTTTTGGTTTATTTTCTTTGCATTAATAATAATGCGTCCCATCATTAACTTATCATTGCAGAAAACAACGAAAATACAACGTCCTCTTATGCCATCCGCATTCGCCACTGGGTCCCGTCATCACCCGTTAGGTTACTTAACTAACGGCAGAGCGGGGGCTAGGCTAGCGCGGGTGTAAAACATAAGTGACGTCTAAATAGCTATCATATATAGATATTGTACATTCGTCAGACACAATAATAGGCATTCCAGATCTCATATCAACTTTATTGGATTTGCAAGCAATCCACGTTTGTTTAGAGCCTGCAACAAAAGACGGATTACACAGTTGTGATGAATAGCCATTACCCCACCCTAGACCCCTATGGGTACGGCAAACTACCCGCCAAATACCCGAAGTGAAGCAGTCTCCCTCAACAACGTGAGTAGGCCACTAAACACTTCAAAGTACCCGGTAGTTTGTGCACCCCATCTTGGGTCTATCTTAGGAGCAAAAACAGTAAAATGAAATAATACAACGGTGGCTACAACCGCAACCTGGATGTGCCCCGCAAAATAATATTACAACATATTACAATTACATTGAATGAATGAATATAACAACCTATCACAAACCCCGGCTAATCATCACAACAGTCCAATACAGTTCACATCCACAAACAGTAAAAACCATTACAGAAATGTGCAACCCCCTGCTAACCGACATACTAGCAGTTAGGGGAGGTTTACGAACACATTATACAATCACAAATATAATCAAATTAGCAAACATCGTATAATTTCGATCGAGCAAACATATCAGATTCTACTCCCAAAACTTCTCTGTGCACCTGAGACTTGAGCAGAAAATAAATATTCCAGAAAATACACAAATATCACAGAAGAGTTACTGGAGGAAACTGGGTCAAATCGGCCCCAACTCGGCCGTGGATCCGCGGCGGATCGGTGGGATCGGCCGCGGTTCCGCGGCTGTATGGCCGATTCAGGAACCCATTTTTCACCAGTGTTCTTACAATTCTCTGTAGGTTATTCTGCAGCTCCTTGAAAAATTTTTAGAGCCTGTTTTAAATTCGACAGAAACTTGTGACATCGATGACTTTTTCGGTTCGTTTTGCATTCGAAATTCATTCGACTTTGCTAATGAGTTAATTATTGTTTAGCGAGGCTCTGATACCACTGTAAGTCGATGTACAATACCCCACGACTTGCGGGGAGGCAGAAAATTGAAAAACGATCTTGTTTTAGGCGTAAACATCGACTAACCGAGAATCTTTGCTAAACGAAAACTAACAAGAATCATAGAAGTTAACAACTACTATGAAAAGTGATTATACCTGATGAACCATGTCCTTCGTCTTTCCGTTCTTCACGTCCTCTCCGGCCTTCTCTATGTAGTAGATGATCCACCCGAGAGCTTTACTACAAGCTTCACCTCTAACTTGAGAATGGTTAAGGATTAAGTAGTCTATTCTAAGCCTTGGTCTCAACACATGAGAGGGGAGGATTAGGGTTTGAAGAGAGAGAGCTTGAGGAGAGAGAAAGTGAGCAAGAGAAGTGAATGAGATAATGATCTATCATAATATATATGAAGCATTATTATCTATCCATAAAAGAAAAGAAAGGATTTAACAACCATGCTTCATAAATAAAAATGGGTGATTCATCTCCATGAGTCATTAAGCATTTATGATGCATTAATGACATGGATGAATCACACAAATGAGTCACTAATCTCATATGCCACCTTAACCCTCAAGTCACCATCTTCTAGAAGCTTCTTGCGAAATTACGAGAACGCTCTCCTATCCGTGAAAACATGGAAAAACTTTAGACTGTATAAATCCAATAACCGGATACTAGAAACTGGCTTAAACCAAAGCCGGCTAGTAAAAACTGTCCGAAAAGTCGTACGTATGTAAACACACGTATGCGTCCGAACCCTTGTCATAAAACCATACAACCTCTATATCGTTTTGCCTGGAGTAGGGAAACTCTCTGTGTGGGACTCTAGAGACTCGACTACTACGCTGGCAGTGGGTTTAACCACAGACTGCAAGCGGCACTAGCTGTACGTAACGGTCCCTAGGTAGATGTCGATAAGAAGGCCGATGAGGAAACCCATCCGAACTCCTACTGAGTCTAATGAGACAATCTTCGTACAGTCCGGTCTGTTCGTCTAAGACTATCGCATATCGGGCCTAGGGGGCGGCAAGCGTCAGTCCCCTAATAGCGGTATAAGTCGTGTTGGAGTGAAGCCCATTACACCCTGAGAAACTACTGGAACCTACCAGCAAATCTCGCTTGCCTTGGCCAGGGACTTTGCGTAATGGCTCTCTAACACAGCGCGATATCAACTCCCAATACCGGGAGAGACGGATCCTGTCTAACCGCCATTGCCTCCAAGTGCTCGGGACTGCACCCAACTGCTACCTGTTTGCACGACTCCTTTGAGCCGTGGTAGGGTAGCAATCTAAGAACAGTGGGACACACTCGAGGCGAAGTAGCAGTGTCAAGTCTGCGGACTATGCTGTACTCATGTCACCTGGGAACTGTTAACTGACGATTGGTATAAAACCAACCAACAGTTCCCTGTGAGTCCTGTCCGGTATACCCGTAACCTAACGAGCACCTACATACTATCTCCAGTACGACGTACTGACGGCTGTGGGACAGTCCATCTCCCCAACTGGGATGAGAAGCATACACACTAGTCTACTCCGGAGTATCGATGCCCTGTCTCGATAATCCAACGACTACGGACTTGAATAAGGATATGCTTGTAGACTACCCAGCCCCCACTAGTGTGACTGCCATCACAACGCTGGTAGTCAAGCAAAATCCTAAGGGCTCAATACGTATACTCACATATTAAGATAGAAAAGCCAAGTAGCATACTACCATGTTTAGCAAGACATTTATATACATGTGAATATCCCAAGCTTCCATTAAGTAATATACAAACTAGTATGATACAATAATGGCCCCTAGGGCATATACACTAACAGCAACTTGGTGAATCTTGATGGCTATTGAGGCAAGGTGGCACTTAGATATCATGTGTAAGGCTAGGTATCACTTGGATATTATTGTGAGATATTTTGGCATGCCTCATATCCATCACAATTAGCCATTATTCCTTTGATAATAACAAATACACTTTCTCCCCTCAAGCACTCTCTTCTTCTTCCTCAAACCCTAACTTGTCTCATGTGTTGAGAAACTTAGGGTTAATGAGACTAAACTATCCATAATCACTCTCTACATCCTCTAGGTCACTTAGATTAGCACTCTAAGTATCCTAGTTACTTCATCTTAGAGGTAGGAGCTCAAGGTAGACACTCTCGGGTGGATCTTCTTCGACTCGAGAAGGCCGAAGAGGAGGCGCAAGCCATACACACTCTAAGGTGCTCACGTAGAGGAGGAGGAGTACAAGAAAAAGAAGGACCAGTTACTTGAGGTATAACTTTCTTACATAGTAGCTAAATCTCTTAGATGTTTAGCTAGTTAGGGTTTAGTATCGATCATGGTGTTTAGTCGGTGTTGCGATGCATATTAAAATCGTTTTTTGCAAATTCCGCCTTCCCGCGAACCCGCGGGGTGCGTGACATCGACTTGCACAGACTTAGTTGGAACCTTGTTTAGTAGGTATGCACCAGCTTCCAGTGCATAACCCCAGAAGGAGGGCGGCAACTCAGCATTACTCGTCATAGAACACACCATATCAAGTAAGGTGCGATTCCGTCTTTCTGATACACCGTTGTGTTGTGGTGTGTATGGAGGAGTAAGCTGAGAGAAAATTTCATTCTCTTTTAAATATTTCAGGAACTCGGCACTTAAGTATTCACCATCCCGATCGGATCAGAGCATCTTGATACCTTTGCCGGTTTGCTTTTCCGCTTCATTCTTATACTTTTAGAATTTCTCAAAGGTCTCGAATTTATGTTTCATTAATAATACATGTCCATACCTTGAGAAATCATCTATGAAAGTAATGAAGTAGGAATAGTCACTTCTTGCATGCGTAGGCATTGGCCCATACACGTCGCTATGTATGAGTACCATGAGCTCAGTAGCTCTTTTTCCGTGTCCAGTGAATGGAGTTTTTGTCATCTTCCCTCTAATACATAATTGAAAAATTGCATATGATTGATACTCAAACGGATCTAAGTATCCTTCTTTATGTAACTTAGTCAGTCTTGTTTCATTGATATGACCGAGTCTACAATGCCATAAGAAAGCTTGGTTTTATTCTGAAGCTTTTCTTTTTAATGTGTTTTGGACGTTGAAAACTTGATGTTGATTGAGAATGTATATTCTGTTACTAAGTGTACCTGACCCAACCATTTCATGATTTAGGTGATGTTGATAACATTGCTTACAAGTGCAAAATTATATCCTTCATTTGATAATAAAGATACTGATATAATATTACACACCATACTAGGTACACAAAAGCAGTTACGCAATAACAAAATATGTCCACTCGCCAATCCTAGATGATATTCCCCTACTGCAACAACATCCACACTGGCTCCGTTGCCAACCCTGAGGGTCATATCACCTTTCCTCAAAACTCTACGGCTTCTCAGCGCCTGCAAAGAATTCCAGATGTGAGATCCTGATCCGGTATCCAATACCCAGGAAATAGAGTTTATAGAGAAGCAGTTTTCAATCACGAACACACCTGAAGCCGAAACCACAACTTGCTTCGTGTCCTGATTTCTGGCCTTTAGGGCCCTGCAGTCCTTCTTCCAATGTCCCTTTTTCCGACAATAGAAGCATTCTTCCTTTGTTGCTGCCCCTCTATCTTTTCCTTTCCCTTTCCCTGCACCTTCTGCACACCTCCTCTCGGTTTGGTAGGGCCCTTCTTCTTCTTCTTGGCCTTAGCCTTGGATCTAGCACAAGAAGATTCCCTAACAAAAGTGCGGGTGTTTCCTTGGATTTCTTCAAGGTGCCCTCTGCCATCCTCAACATATTAAGGAGCGGAAGTGAAACTTCTATACTTTGTATATTTAAATTCAATATGAATTGGGCATAGGTGGAAGGAAGGGACTGTAGAATCAAGTCGATGTACAACTCGTTCTCCAACGTAGTTCCGAGGTCCGCGAGCTCTTCAATAAGAGAAATCATCTTTAGAACGTGGTCCCCAACAGAAGATCCGATAGCCAACCTCACTTGAAATAATTTCTTCAAGGTCTCATATCTTGCGATACGAGATTGCTCTCTATATAAGTCTTTGGTATGGAGGATGGAAGCAAGGTCCATTTTCTCGTGCCGCCTCTGATGTTCATTATCCATGGAGGCCAGCACGAGGCACTTGGCTTTCGCGCAATCAAGATCCCAGGTCTTACAGACCTCAATATCCGTGACCGAGGATTCTGGACCGGGAACAGGGGGAGCTTTCGCCGTGAGGACGTATGCGACCTTATCATATGTAAGGGTCATATGGACATTCCTCAGCCAGTCTTTATAGTTTGGCCCAACGAGTTTATTTTTATTCAGTATTAGCTTAAACCCTGTCATGGTCGCTGCAATTAGGAGAGAGAAAAAAGAAACACTCGGTATATGTTCTTGCAAGTTTAGATTGGTTATTAATTTATCTAAATAGGATGGCCCCCACTGTTTCCTCGAATTCTTCTTTAAACCTTAAAAGAAGAATTAGTCAGGATTAATCGTACGTTATAATACCTGCTTAACATTTCGGCCAGGCTAGTGTCGGTACTTCGAGAGAGGTTTTCCAACGCTTTCACAAAGTTCCTTAATGAAAGTGTATGCTTGCACCGCGATGGGGTTTAAACGGGCATCGCACATGCAATTTTCAAAAATCCGTAGTGCTAACGAACACTAACCAAGATCTTAACTAGAATATTAGGGTTAACTATGTGATGATATGAAAACAAAGAGAAGGGAAGGAGGCTACAACCTTTGTAGACCGTGTCCTTCTCTTCAAATGCTCCGGGTAGTAGTCCATGCGACTCCATTAGGCTCCAATTGAAGAATGAACAAGGTTCCTCCGATGATCTTCCTACCGAAGATGATTCATCCGAAGTCCGCCAATCTGAGCTACCTCTTCACTAAACTCTTTAGTGAAGGAAACACACTACACTTGAGTGATAATGAAGTGTAGGATGGTGAAGTAGGGGTTTTATTTGCTCACTAGGGTTTCAAGTTCTATGGTTCACATTACATGTGAGGGTTTAGAGCTTGAAGTATGAGGTGAAGAAAATGGAGAATGCTAGAACACATCTCATGAGCTCAAGAAGGAGCTAAAGAAAAATAACTCAAGTCAAGAATGAATTGTAGAATGGTAAACCCCTTGACCTCACATATTCAAGCATGGAATAAATTGCAATAAGAAATTGCAACCATGTTTGAATAGTGAGTCAAGAGCAATAAACAAATGATAAAGCCCATACTTTCCCATTCCACAAATATCTCCATATATTACACTTCATTTTCTATTTTCTAAAAAATAGAAAATCCATGCCATGCTTCATATAATATATATATATATAAATATAATATATATATATATAAATATAATATATATATATATATATATATATAAATATCTATCGTATATATATATATATATTAATATATATCGTATATATATATATTAATATATATCGTATATATATATTAATATATATCGTATATATATTAATATATATCGTATATATATTAATATATATCGTATATATATTAATATATATCGTATATATATAATGAAGAATAATTAGTGAGCTAATAATATTAGTTAATATATAATTATAGCAAATATAATATACATCAAATTTTTAAATCAAAACTTGATTTAATAATCTGGTTATATCACATATAACCGACTAATATCATTTATCTATATCACATTATCAAATCAACACTTGATTCGATAATCTGGTTATATCACATATAAGCTAACCGATAACAAATAACTGCCAGATTACAATACGGTATCACATACTCGTATTTAATTAGGCACATGCACATATCAGCATATGTGCCCTACTTCGTTTCGCTTGAACCAGAAAACTTCTATGTGGGACTTTAAAGACTCGGCAATACACCAGCAGTAGGTGATGATCACATCAGTCACCCCTAAACCGTCGGCGGTACTAGCTGGACGTAACGCCTACCCAGGTATTGAATGATTAGAAGATCAACAAGCAAGCTTGTCCAAACTCCCATGAAGCCTATGAGTAAACTTACCGTACAGTCCGGTCTCTTCGTCTGATATGTCGCATATCATGTCTAGGGGTGGTAGCGTCAGACCACAATAACTTGATAAGTTATGCCGATGTATGGCTCATAACGGTATGAGAAACTACTGATAACACTTACTAGTAAATCTCATCAATAACCCTGGCCAGGGACGTACTGTTATAACCAATCGAGCATAGCGCAATATCAACTCCCAATACCGGGAGAGAGGAAACCCCTCCTATCGCTCATTGCCTCCATGTTGTTAGTTGTATGTATGCCCTAGAGGCCAGTATTGTACAGATTATGTATATTATATTGGATGCTTGGACATATATAGAGATGACTTTCTTGCTCGATATGATAGTATGCTATCTGGTTGCTATTTATCTTAACATGTACACTAGTCTCTTTATACTGTCTTATAGTTACATGTTGGTAAAGCCCTTAGGATTTTTACTTGACTACCTGGACTATGATGCAGATCATACTAGTGGGAAGATGGTAGTCCATAAGTACATCCTTCAAGGTCCCTAGTCGTGGGTGTATCGAGACGGGGCATCGATATACCAGAGTAGACTAGCGTATACGCTTCTCGACCCATGTGATGGGCGATGGATGATCCCATATCCATTGGTGTTTGACATCAGAGATGGTGTACGGGTGCTCAGTGGTGACTGGGTACACTGGACGGACTCGCCGAGAACTCCCAGATGGTATTATACCTCACGTCAGATGGCAGTTCTCAGGTGACACTTGTACAGGTTAGTCTGTAGACCCGAGATCGTCATAGAGTCTTGTGTGATTCCCACTGTGCTTTGATCTCCACCTTACCACGTCCATGAGGGCGTGCAAAACGGTGGTCTTTGGGCACAGTCCCGAGTCACATGGAGGCAATGAGCGATAGGAGGGGTTTCGTCTCTCCCGGTATTGGGGGTTGATGTTGCGCAGTGCTCGATTGGCCGTAACAGGGAAGTCCCTGGCCAGGGCTGATTAGAGATTTGCTGGTAAGTGTTACCAGTAGTTTCTCGACCCGTTACGAGCCTCACATTGGCACGACTTATCGGGTTATTGGGGTCTGACGTATACCACCCCTAGACTTGATATGCGACATATCAGACGAAGAGACCGGACTGTATGGTAAGTGTTACTGGTCGGATTCGCAGGAGTGTGAGCGGGCTAGCTCGTCGATCTTCTGATCGCTCAATACCCGGGTGTCCGTTACGTTTAGCAGACCGCTTGCGGCTTGTGGGTGCTTGATATGATCATCATCTGCTACCGGCGTATTGACGAGTCTTTAGAGTCCTACACAGAGGTTTCCTGGCTCAAGAGAAACGAAATAGGAGCGCATATGAGATATGTGCAGGACCGAGAATAATGCGTGTATGTGATACCGCATTTCATTCTCGCGATATATGTTTTGATTGGTTATATTCGATATGACCTAGTTATCGAATCATTGATTCGATAAATCGATACATTAGATTCTAGTCGGTTATGTGCGACATGACCGGATCATTGAATCAAATGTTGATTTAATGATTTAATGCATAATTATATATTTGATATATTGCATTGCATTAACTAGTATTGGTTCACTTTAATCGGATTTTTCTCACTTGATGCACATTGTATATGTGATATGCTTTAGTGCACTACTTTGTATCATGTTTGATGATACTTGATAATGTGATTAAGTGTAAAGGGTTAAAACATGGTTAAGTGATGATTAGGGTTTTGATTTTTCTTTTATTTATTTGTTTATTTATTTGAAAGGATTAAGTTAAGAATGGTGGCTTATTTTGGAGCTATGTTGAAGCTTCATGAAGCTTTGACAAAGTCCACCATCCTTATCTCATCCTTAACCCTAACCACACTTACTAACCTTGGTTTAATCTCTACACTTGACCATGGTCAAGATATGATAAGTATTCATATTAGTTTTATTTTAAAATATGAAGACTTATCTTTCTTTCATTATCTTCATCTTCTTCTTCTTCTTCAAGCTCAAGGTCCATCAATGGCAACTTGAGTTAAAGTGAGATAAATCCAATTCTAAAGTGAACCCACCTCCTATTTCTTCATCCTCTACCTCTTGCCAAGTTGTTTTGGGTGTTTACTTCACAAGTTTCACAAGTTTGTGAAGTCGGAGCTTGAGTTTGTGCAACCTCGACGTAGATCGTCTTTGACACAAAGCCGACGACCTATTCCGCTTGCTTTCCCGATGAAGCCGATGATCGAGTCGAGGATTCATGATGGACAGCGAGGGCATGACCACGTGGAGCTAAGGAGGCGAAAATCCGGATCTACAAAGGTTGTAGCATCTCAACTTTAGTTAAATAGTTAACTAGTTTTCCGTTTCGCCTAAACATCTAGTTTAAGATCCGTTGTCTAGGGTTTCTCGGCACCAAAAAATTTTAAATTGGCATGTTCGATGCCTTGTGAGACCACTATAGGGTGCCTAGGAACCTTTCACTGGTATCAGAGCCTAGCTAGAGCCTTAGGCGAAGTCTAGACGCAGTTTGAAGTCCGGACGAACCCGAAACCCAAATACTTTAGAGCTCTCTGGACATTTTCATAAATCTGGGATTTTTTGATATTAAAAATGCTTAAAAAATTCAGTAAAGAATTATAAGAATTACGGTGCATATATTTTTCCATGAACTGTTCATTTAGCCGCGGAAGCGCGGCAGAAGCATGGCTTCTGCCGCTGTTCCGCGGCCATATAGTGACGTAAGCCCTATTTAAATGCACAGTAATACCTGATAAATTCCACTGTGTTTTCTGGGAATTTTTAAATTAATTTAAGGGTTGAGTGCTCTGGGGTTATATTGGGAATCGACGATTCGATCGGAATATTAAACTTTGTCTAAGTGTTTTTCCAGATATCTGTAGAATATGTTAAAAAGTTTGACCGGATACAAATACCCAACTTTTCCCCTGCTGGAAAAATTCCAAGTGTTGGATTTTTCAATGGTTAAAAGACGTTCGAAGTAGTGCAAGTAACGCGATGGTCCCTCTAGAAGACACAAACCTTAACTCGATTATGTGACCGTCTTGAACTGCCCTTTGAACCTTCGGGTTTGGGGCAGTACGGCGTGCCACATGTGAGGCGTTGGCTTGACCCTTCTACGGCTGGACCGTTGGTACTGAGGTATGAATTGAATGTCTTTGAACCTATTTCATGTATTGATCGGTGTCGGGAAAACTTGGGTGTTCGAATGTTCGATCGGAAAGTTTAATATATTCTATTTATCCGGAATTGGATACAATAATTGGAATTCACAAACAGTTATGAGATAACCGAATGAATGTTATAAATCTAGCAATTTAGTCCCATATAATATTGAAAAGAGTTTTCGATGATGAGACTAAAATGCGGGATTTATATCTGTTAGGCATGCGATGTCTAAAGAAGTTGCGGATTCCAATTGTTGTAGTTTTACACTTTCTTTTCTGTGACCGTAAGTTTAGTATGTTCATATCGCCGGTTTCGTTGCTATACGTCAACGACAATTGGGGTATGCATACTTACTTACGTTGATGACATGTGATGTTATGTGTTGCTGGATATGTTATATTGGATCGTCGTGTTCGAATAGCCGGGGGTTTTTATGTGAGATGAGTGTTTTTCATTTTCATTCATGTAAAAACTTGTATGTAATATTCTTTTATTTGGGGCACTTCCAGGTAGCGGAAGTTGTCACCCCTTGTATATTATTTACTTTTCCGCATTAGGATAGACCCAAGGAGGGGAGCACAAGTAACCGGGTTCTGGGGTCCAGTGGGAGACCAACTCGAGGTGTCGAGTCCGGGTCTCCTAACCCTAGAATTGGCAGGGTTGCTTGCCGCTCTCGTAGGGGTCTAGGGGTGTGGGATTGGCTATTCATCACGACCGTGGAATCCGTGTTTTATACTGGCTCGTATTGAAAACACGGACGTCCTAGTATATCCAATATTTCATATGTTTATTCTGCTGCGATATCTGTGTTCTGATTCTGTGATGGATATAGTATATAGTATATATGATATATTATATAGACGTTACTTATGTTTTACACCCGCGCTAGCCCTGCCCTGCTCTGTCGTTAGTTACCTAACCTAACGGTGCACGAGGGGACATCGAGGCGAATGCGGATGGCATAAGTGTACGTCATATCTATCTGTGATGTTTAGGTATTTAAATGATGGGACTTCATTAATGTGATTAATGAAAGATAAGAAACCTAAGATGTTGTAGAATCGAATTTTAAAATAAAACAGGTAGCTACAGTTCTTGCTTTGCATAGCGGTATATATGATATACCCTGCACCTTATTCGATGAGGAAAGGACCGAGATCCCTTCACCGGGAGTGACTCCTTTAGCAATAACTGGCAGATGCTACAGACTCGGTTTGCTTTTGACTGCTTTTGGGTTTTTGCTTTGCACAGCGATATATATGATATATCCCGCACCTCATTCGACGAGGAAAGGACCGAGATCCCTTCACCGGGAGTGACTCCTTTAGCAAAACCAGAAAAGCCTCAAAATCACTCCATTTTAAAACTTCATTTGATTCTACAACGATATCAAGTTCATTACGCAATAGGTTTTCAGAAAACCTGTCGTAGCCCTCCGTCATTTCAGATAAGTACTATTTAGTATTCGTGCTACGGTTGTTTGGCATGCGTCAAGGCGTAGTGTACGGTAGCTAACTAGTATTTATCTGCTTATGCATATGATGCAGATTGGATTAGGGTATTCGCACGGCGTTGTTTGGCATGCGTCAAGGGTCGTGCGGGTGGGTTTAATTCAATCAGGAAATGACGGGTTGAACTTGACTAGCGGACTATGGGTTGTTTGGCATGCGTCAAGGTCATAGCACGCTAGGGGCAAAAGATTATCGGGAATTTCAAGTGTTGAAATTTGCAATGAGATTGCATACCTTCTATGAGATAGTTGGATCCCGATACCCGCTGCGAGTAAGAGTTACTCCTGGGAGAGTTTTACACAGTGCAATTAGCCGATCAAGTAGGTGTCTAGAAAGGTGTTAACGAGGTTACGCCTCTGGGAAAACGAGGTTTACAGTAATTAGGTTCGTGCGAAAGCACGGGGGACCTCCCTCAAAGTACCGACACTGGCCTGGCTGAAAGATTGGTGAACTTGTAGTGTGTAATTAATCCCGGCTAGTCTTTCCTTTTAGGGTTTGGAGAAAGATTTGATAAAAAGCAGTGGGAGCCATCCTGATTAGATAAGATAATAACCAATCTGATCTTGCACGAGCTTACGCTAAAGTGTTTTCTTCTCTCTCTCTCTCCAGGTAGCGACCATTTCATGCCTTAATAAAGATAATAATATGGATGTATTGACCGAACCCGCATGTTATACTGTGCTGGGGAACGTTGGTTCCGTTCTTTCCTATAAGAGTTATAGGAATGAACAGGATATAGGGGAATACCAGGATTCCCATGCCACCCAAATGAAGAAAGTACATGTTGATGCATTTTCTTCGGGTGTGTTCGTTACTGAGAACTGTTTCTCCATTTGCTCTACGTCCTGGGTATTGGATACCGGGTCGGGATCCCATATATGTAATCAGTTACATGGGCTAAGGAAAGGTAGAGAACTTGGAGAAGGTGATAAAGACATTAGAGTTGGAAATGGTGCAATTGTTGCAGCTAAGACTGTCGGAGAATATCACCTTGTATTACCAACTGGAAATACATTGGTTCTGAACGAATGCTATTACATGCCGAACCTGATATGCAACATTATATCGGTTTCTTTATTAAGTAAAGAGGGATATAATTTTGTATTATAGGACAATGTTATGAACATTTTCCATAACCAAAAGTTGGTTGGATCAGGCACGTTGTGCAATGGCATTTATGTTCTAAACCAATCAACAGTCCTCAGCATAACAAACACACACAAGAGGAAGAGTTCTGAACTCAATGAATCCTTCTTGTGGCATTGTAGACTGGGTCACATCAATGCGACATGACTAGCTAAGTTGCATAAAGATGGATATTTAAATCCGTTTGAATTTTCATCCTATGACACTTGCCAGTCATGTCTCAAAGGCAAGATGACCAAGACTCCGTTTACGGGACACGGAGAAAGAGTTACCGAACTCTTAGGACTAATACATAGTGATGTATGCGGTCCCATGTCTACACATGCCAGGGATGGTTCTTCATACTTCATTACATTCACTGACGATCTCTCTAGGTTCGGGTATGTGTTCCTGATGAAACACAAATCAGAAGCTTTTGAGAAATTTAGGGAATATAAGCAAGAAGTTGAGAACCAAACCGGAAAAAGTATTAAAATCCTACGATCTGATCGAGAAGGGGAATACTTGAGCAATCAATTCCTGGACTTCCTAAAAGAGAATGGGATTCTCTCTCAGCTGACTCCTCCTTATACACCACAGCACAACGGTGTATCTGAACGGAGAAACCGCACCCTATTAGATATGGTGCGCTCAATGATGAGTACAGCTGAGTTACCTATTTCCTTCTGGGGACATGCGCTTGAGACAGCCATGGACCTATTAAATAGAGTTCCTACCAAATCAGTGCCTACCACTCCATATGAGATATGGAAAGGGAAGAGACCACATCTTAATTATATTAAGATATGGGGTTGTCCAGCCTATGTCAAAAGACAAAATCCGGACAAACTCGAGGCAAGATCTGTCTTATGTAAGTTTGTAGGATATCCCAAAAATTCACAAGGGTATATCTTCTACCACCCCGAGGAACAAAAGGTGTTTGTTTCTCGACATGCCACTTTCTTAGAAAAAGGTTTTCTTATGAAACAGATAAGTGGCATTGAGGTAGAACTGGAAGAGGTTCCAGCGACACAGACTACAACAGAAGATTTGGTTGAACCCGAGGATTCCATAGTTCCCGATGAACCCCAGCCACTCCGCCGATCTAGTAGGGTTCCTCGCCAACCTGAGAGATACTACGGTTTTCTCATGGACGGTGGAAGCGAGGATTGCATCATGGAGGATGATGACCCAACTAGCTTCGAGCAGGCCATCACGAGTGGGGACTCAGTGAAATGGCTGGATGCTATGCGGTCCGAGATGGAATCCATGTACACCAACAAAGTATGGACTTTGGAAGTTGCTCCTGAAGGGGTAAAACCCATTGGGAGCAAGTGGATCTTCAAGAAGAAACTTGGTGTAGATGGGAAAGTGGAGACTTTCAAAGCTAGACTTGTAGCAAAGGGTTTTCGTCAAAGACCAGGTGTGGACTATGACGAGACCTTTTCTCCAGTGGCTATGCTTAAATCCATCCGAATCATGCTTGCCATTGCTGCCTTTCATGACTACGAAATCTGGCAAATGGATGTTAAGACCGCCTTTCTAAATGGTGATTTAGAAGAGTGCGTGTACATGACTCAGCCAGAGGGCTTCGTAGACAGTGGGAGCAGCGGGAAGGTGTGCAAGTTGCTTAAATCCATTTATGGATTAAAGCAAGCATCGCGGAGTTGGAACATCTGCTTTGACGTCGTTATCAAAGAGTTTGATTTCGTCAAAAATCCAGATGAACCTTGTATCTACAAGAAGGTGGCAGAGAGTAAGGTTGTCTTCCTCGTATTGTACGTGGACGACATACTCTTGATAGGAAATGATATTCCTATGCTGCAATCGGTCAAGCTCTTCTTATCACAAAGATTCTCAATGAAAGATCTTGGTGATGCCTCCTGGATATTGGGAATTAGGATCTATAGAGATAGATCCAAACGGATTTTGGGATTGTCCCAATCCAGGTACATTGACACCATACTAAAGAGGTTTAGTATGGAAGAGTCCAAGCGTGGGAACATGCCCACGATCTCTGGAGTCACTCTCTCCAAAGAGACGTCTCCCAAGACTGATTTGGAGAGAGCTCGCATGCAAGGGATACCCTATGCTTCGGCAGTAGGCTCTATCATGTATGCGATGCTATGTACCAGACCCGATGTAGCATACTCACTAAGTGTAGTGAGCAGGTATCAAGCTGATCCTGGAGAGAGTCACTGGACAGCTGTGAAGAGCATTCTCAAGTAGTTGCGAAGGACTAGAGATATGTTCTTGGTGTATGGTAACGGAGAACTCCAAGTGGAGTCCTTTACCGATTCGAGCTTCCAGAGTGATAAGGACGACTCTAAGTCGCAGTCGGGCTTTGTCTTTACCCTTTACGGAGGGGCGGTTAGCTGGAAGAGTTCCAAGCAGGAAACCGTGGCAGACTCGACGATGGAGGCTGAATACATCGCTGCCAACGATGCTGCTAAAGAAGCTGTCTGGATCAAGAAGTTCATTTCTGAACTTGGAGTGGTTCCATCCATTGAGCATCCAATACCTTTGTATTGCGATAACAATGGAGCGGTGGCTTTGGCCAAGGAACCCAGGTCCCATCAGCGGTCCAGGCATATTCTGAGGCGGTATCACCTGATCCGGGAGATAGTTGATCGCCGGGAGATCGAGGTCAGGAGAGTTGACACGAAGAACAACACGGCGGATCACTCACGAAGGCCATTCCCCAGATACAGTTTGAGAGACTCTTCGGGATGCTCGGTATGAGATACTACAGCAGCTGGCCCTAGTGCAAGTGGGAGATTGTTAGTTGTATGTATGCCCTAGAGGCCAGTATTGTACAGATTATGTATATTATATTGGATGCTTGGACATATATAGAGATGACTTTCTTGCTCGATATGATAGTATGCTATCTGGTTGCTATTTATCTTAACATGTACACTAGTCTCTTTATACTGTCTTATAGTTACATGTTGGTAAAGCCCTTAGGATTTGTACTTGACTACCTGGACTATGATGCAGATCATACTAGTGGGAACATGGTAGTCCATAAGTATATCCTTCAAGGTCCCTAGTCGTGGGTGTATCGAGACGGGGCATCGATATACCAGAGTAGACTAGCGTATACGCTTCTCGACCCATGTGATGGGCGATGGATGATCCCATATCCATTGGTGTTTGACATCAGAGATGGTGTACGGGTGCTCAGTGGTGACTGGGTACACTGGACGGACTCGCCGAGAGCTCCCAGATGGTATTATACCTCACGTCAGATGGCAGTTCTCAGGTGACACTTGTACAGGTTAGTCTGTAGACCCGAGATCGTCATAGAGTCTTGTGTGATTCCCACTGTGCTTTGATCTCCACCTTACCACGTCCATGAGGGCGTGCAAAACGGTGGTCTTTGGGCACAGTCCCGAGTCACATGGAGGCAATGAGCGATAGGAGGGGTTTCGTCTCTCCCGGTATTGGGGGTTGATGTTGCGCAGTGCTCGATTGGCCGTAACAGGGAAGTCCCTGGCTAGGGCTGATTAGAGATTTGCTGGTAAGTGTTACCAGTAGTTTCTCGACCCGTTACGAGCCTCACATCGGCACGACTTATCGGGTTATTGGGGTCTGACGTATACCACCCCTAGACTTGATATGCGACATATCAGACGAAGAGACCGGACTGTATGGTAAGTGTTACTGGTCGGATTCGCAGGAGTGTGAGCGGGCTAGCTCGTCTATCTTCTGATCGCTCAATACCCGGGTGGCCGTTACGTTTAGCAGACCGCTTGCGGCTTGTGGGTGCTTGATATGATCATCATCTGCTACCGGCGTATTGACGAGTCTTTAGAGTCCTACACAGAGGTTTCCTGGCTCAAGCGAAACGAAATAGGAGCGCATATGAGATATGTGCAGGACCGAGAATAATGCGTGTATGTGATACCGCATTTCATTCTCGCGATATATGTTTTGATTGGTTATATTCGATATGACCTAGTTATCGAATCATTGATTCGATAAATCGATACATTAGATTCTAGTCGGTTATGTGCGACATGACCGGATCATTGAATCAAATGTTGATTTAATGATTTAATGCATAATTATATATTTGATATATTGCATTGCATTAACTAGTATTGGTTCACTTTAATCGGATTTTTCTCACTTGATGCACATTGTATATGTGATATGCTTTAGTGCACTACTTTGCATCATGTTTGATGATACTTGATAATGTGATTAAGTGTAAAGGGTTAAACCATGGTTAAGTGATGATTAGGGTTTTGATTTTTCTTTTATTTATTTGTTTATTTATTTGAAAGGATTAAGTTAAGAATGGTGGCTTATTTTGGAGCTATGTTGAAGCTTCATGAAGCTTTGACAAAGTCCACCATCCTTATCTCATCCTTAACCCTAACCACACTTACTAACCTTGGTTTAATCTCTACACTTGACCATGGTCAAGATATGATAAGTATTCATATTAGTTTTATTTTAAAATATGAAGACTTATCTTTCTTTCATTATCTTCATCTTCTTCTTCTTCTTCAAGCTCAAGGTCCATCAATGGCAACTTGAGTTAAAGTGAGATAAATCCAATTCTAAAGTGAACCCACCTCCTATTTATTCATCCTCTACCTCTTGCCAAGTTGTTTTGGGTGTTTACTTCACAAGTTTCACAAGTTTGTGAAGTCGGAGCTTGAGTTTGTGCAACCTCGACGTAGATCGTCTTTGACACAAAGCCGACGACCTATTCCGCTTGCTTTCCCGATGAAGCCGATGATCGAGTCGAGGATTCATGATGGACAGCGAGGGCATGACCACGTGGAGCTAAGGAGGCGGAAATCCGGATCTACAAAGGTTGTAGCATCTCAACTTTAGTTAAATAGTTAACTAGTTTTCCGTTTCGCCTAAACATCTAGTTTAAGATCCGTTGTCTAGGGTTTCTCGGCACCAAAAAATTTTAAATTGGCATGTTCGATGCCTTGTGAGACCACTATAGGGTGCCTAGGAACCTTTCACATGTGACTCGGGATTGTACCCAAAATCCACATGTTTGCACGACTCCTTTGATCCGTGGTAGGTAGGAAATCAAAGCACAGTGGGAGCCACACAAGACTCTATAACGATCTCGGGTCTACAGACTAACCTGTACCAGTGTCACCAGAGAACTGCTATCCGACGATAGATATAATACCAACTAGGAGTTCTCGGCGAGTCCTGTTCGGTATACCCATTCTCTAGTGAGCACCTATGTACAATCTTTGATGTCAAACACCAATGGATATGAGATCAACCATCGCCCCATACAGGGTCAAGAAACGTATACACTATTCTACTCTGGAATATCGATGCCCTGTCTCGTAAAAACAATTAAAGGATGTGCTTGTGGACTACCCAGCTCCCAGTAGTATATCCGCATCATAGTCCTGGTAGTCAAGCCAACATCCTAGGGGCTTTATCAACATGTATATGAGAGACGGCATAATAATACCAGTCAACATGTTAAGATAAAGACAACCATATAGCATACTATCATGTCGAGCAAGAAAGTCCTCTATATATATGTCCAAGCATCCACTATATCATACAATAATGGCCTCTAGAGCATACATATCACTAACAATTAATTACATAACTTCTTTTCCCTGGAGGCTTAGCCCTGTTAACACCGTTTTAGACACCTGCTTGGTTTATAGCATTGATTGTTAAGTGAAAAAATCTCCCGAAGAGTAGCAAATACTCACAATAGGATTAGGACCCAAATATCAATGTGCGATGTATTTGAAGGAAGCCTACCAAAAACACCACACTCAAGAAGGTATGCAGCACTAGAAAGTTTCCTTTATGTTTGAAACTCCCGATGTGATTTTTGCCCCGATCGCTTATAACCTTGACGAAGGTTAAAACATTATAAGTCACAAGTCAAGTTCAACCTGTCATTATCCAGATTAACCTAGACCCATTCGTACAAGCTCTTGACGAAGGCCAAAACAGTTATACGCCTGTCCTAGATTAATGCATCTATCTATGCCATATATAAGCACCCACTAACTACCAAACACTATGCCTTGGCGAAGGTCAAAACCCATAGCATGAATACTGGTAGATATCTATCTGAAATGACGGAGGGCTACAGCTGGTTTTTGGCGAAAAACCGTTAGCATAATGAACTTGATATAGTCGAAGGAACCGGATAGCTTTTGAAAAAGAGTGGTTTAAGCTCCGCTTTAAAAATGCTTTTTGAAGAAAACCGAGCTGTTTTGTAATTGTTCCAACGACATCAGATTTTAGGTTTATTTCCTTTGCATTAATCAAAATTAATGTGGTCCCATCAATTAACCTTATCATTGCAGAAAAGAAACGAAAATAGAACGTACGCTTATTCCATCAGTATTCTCCACGGGGCTCCGTCATACACCGTTAGGTTACTAAACTAACGGCAGAGCGGGGGCTGGACTAGCACGGGTGCAAAAAATAAGCAACGTTTATTATATATATATATATATATATATATAGCCATTCGTTTCACGCAATAATAAGCATTTCAGATGAATATATTAGATATACTAGGATTTCCGTGTTTCGTTTTAGCCTATAACGAAACACGGATTCTACGTTCGTAATGAATAGCTAAACCCCACCCTAGACCCCTACGGGTGCGGCAAACTATCCGCCAAATTTCCGAAAGTGAAGCAACCTCCCTCAATAAAATGAGTATGCCACTCGGTACTTCAAGAACTCGGTAGTTTATGCACCCCACCTTGGTTCTATCCTAGGTGCAAGAAAAGTAAATGAAATAATACAACGGTGGATACAACTTCAACCCGGATGTGCCCCGCAAAAATAATATTACATCAATTTACAAATATACATGAATGAAAAAAAGAAAACACTCTTCTCACATCCCCTAGGCTATTCATCCACGACGATCCAATACTCCATATACACAAACCATCATCAAATCACAGATATGTACAACCCCTACTAATTGACGTATAACAATTAACAGACATTTAGCAACACATATATAAACACAGAAAACCTGGATTAACAAAATAACTTAGAATTTCGATCGAATCTATTTTCCGTGTCTATCCCATGTACAAACCAGTACACAAACAATTCCGGGTAGAAACCAAATATACAATAAATCATATTTCCAATAATAAGGCCCACAGAAAAAATTTGGAGTGAATCGACCATGACTTGGCCGCGGTTCCGCGGCAAAATAGTGAGTTTCGCCGTGGTTCCGCAGTGGTCTTAGATGATCACTTGCTCAAATTTTTTGTTTGTTTTTATAAAAGCCTGCCTGTATTTTTAAGCCTACTGAAATAATTTTTTGAACAGTTTTGAAAATCGACAGCAAGCTTAACTTGAAAATTTGATTTTGGGTGTTTTTCAGACGATCGAAGTTCTAACTATTTGCTAACTAGCTAGTTAAGATATAAGTGGCTCTGATACCAGTGTAAGTCGATGTCGCGCACCCCGTGAGTCCGTGGGGAGGCAGGATACATAAAAAAAACTATTTTTTCTTTTTCACAAAAGAGTTTGCTTCGCAACATCGACTATAACAATTAAGGATTTTTATTAAACCAAAACTAGCTAACACTTGCTACGAAAAGGTTTCTAACTATTTGGTGATAGTTATACCTTCGTATCAAGTCCTTCGGGTCTTCTTGGTCCTTCCTTGCTCGTTGGTTCAAGCTTGAATCTTCTCCTCCTCTTCTTGTCTCCTAGAAAGCTTCGGTAGAACTCGATCGTCGGTCTCCTTTATGTTGAAGATGATCCACCCGAGAGCTTATGGTTCAAGCTTCAACCTCAAGTGAGGTAACTAAGATGTCTAGTTTGCTAGACTAGACAACTTAGAAGATGTATAGAAAGATGTGTGGAGTATTTTTATCTCAAGATCCCTAAGATTCACAATACATGTGAGGGTTAGGGTTTGAGGAAGAAGGAGGAGAGGAAAAATGGAGAGAGAATGAAAAAATACAAATGAGCACAAGTCTTGTGTTGTGGCAAGTGAGGAATGGCTTAGTCATCCACAATAATCAAGCATGCAATATTTTCAATAGAAAATAATAACCCATGCTTGAATAGTAAAGTCAAAGGCAATAAACAAATTAACTAGCTATGCTTCACCCATACCACAAATATCTCCATTTTCCACCTCATTAATCTATTTGCACAAATAGATAAATCTAATAATGAGGTGTCTCCTTCTAGAAGCATGTCTTGTGAAATTATAAGAATGCACTCACCGTATATATATACCCGTATTCGTATTCTGAAAAATATGAATACAATGAGATAATAATAATCCAAAAAATAATGCTAGAATCCGGCTTAAACCAAAGCCCACTAGTATTATTCGTTCGAACATCATCCGTGTAGCCAGTACACGTAACCATAAGACCATACGGCCTTTACATCATTTCGCCTGAACTAGGGAAACCCTCTGTGTGGGACTCTAAAGACTCGACAGTATGCTGGTAGTGGGTTTAACCACAAGTCCGTAAGCGGCACTAGCTGTACGTAATGGCTTCCTAGGTATCTGTCGAAAAAGGAAGGCCGACGAGCAAACTCATCCGAACCTCTACCGAGTCTGTCCGTGACAATCTCCGTGCAGTCCGGTCTGTTCATCTGAGAGTACGCATGCAAGGTCTAGGAGGGTGGAAAACGTCAGATCCTTAATTACCAGATAATTCATGTCGGTGTGGCTCAAGACCATCCGAGAATCTACTGGTCCAACTACCAGTAATTCTCAATCCTCCCTGGCCAGGGACTTATGGTGTTGACCAGCCGATCACAGCGCGACATCGACTCCCTATACCGGGAGAGACGAATCCCTAACAGTCGCTTATTGCTTTCATGTGGCTCGGGACTGTACCGAACTAAAACCTGTTTCCACGAATCAGTAGAGCCGTGATAGGGTAGTAATCAAAGCACAGCGGAAACTCACACGAGAAAAATGACGACTTCAGGACGACATACTATCTGCACTCATGTCACCAGAGAACTGCTATCTGATGCTAGGTATAATACCATCTAGCCAGTCCTCGGCGAGTCCTGTCCGGTGTACTCACACCCAGTGAGCACCTGTATAGAATCTTAGGTGCACCTCACCAATGGCCGTGGGACCAATCCATCATCCCTCATCAGGGTCTAGATATGTATACACTAGTCTACTTTGGAGTATCGATACCCAGTCTCGATACTTCTACGACTAGGGACACTTTTAAGGATGTTCCTATCGACTACCCATCTCCCACAAGTATGATTGCCATCACAACGCTGGTAGTCAGGCAAAAATCCTACGGGCTTTATCAACATGCATACAAGATATGAAATACAAAGTAAAACACATCACATGTTAAGATAAAGTCAAACCAAATAGCGTACTATCATATCGAGCAAGATTATCCTGTAAATACATATCCCTAGCATCCTATACAATGAAGGCCTCTAGGGCATACATATCTAACAATACTGAATATATTATTTCCGTTATATCTAGATAACCATAACGATTATAGTACTACTTTTGTTGTGATTGGTTATACGATTGAATATTTATCATGTTTAATACACAATACCTGACATGTGCGCGGCACGTTTCTTTCCATTGCCATTACTATATTGTGTATACCTGTTGCCTAAATAACTACCGATGCCAACAAGACTGTATTGTTATTCTGATTGATCTGACTTGTTGTCTTGCTAGACAAGGACTATACACGATTATTGCTGTATTGACATTAGGTAGACATCCTATTGATACCCGGCTTAAACAAGAAACCTGGGGGAAAAGGGGAAATCAATAATGAAACCCAACTTATAACTCAATAGTTCACCACTTTCCAGAGACTGATCAGTCGATACGGGCTTCGGGCCCCGGAATGATGATGCTGACATCATTCATCTGTACATGATATTGTTTTACTGCCTAGCGGCACGTCTCGGATTCAGTCCCGAGAATCATGACCGTGGTCCCGGACACGCACGAGATACTATTGAGTTACGATGAGAATTACATTAATTGGTTTCAAATACCGTTAGGATAGATAAGCTAGAAACACTGACTTTAGGATACATGCAAGATACTTATAGCTTGCCGTTATATCACCTGTGATTGTTTGTTTATAATTATAAATTATTTTGCACAAAACATCTTATAGTGTACATTGATCAGTTATTACTATTATGATATTTATGACGCACTGACGTCTAGGTTTTGCATGGCTCGGTTCTTTTAACCTTGCCGCAGGAAGATCGAGAATATTTTGACAAGTAACCTGAGTAGTAAGGAGCTGTGCTGATTAGTTTAGTGATGTTTAGTTTTATTTTATTTTCTAGTTATGGTTTAATGTTGTGATCCCATAAGGGACATAACTAGGATATTATTTCTTGTTGGATCCTTATTCGTTTTCGTTACTTTCTTGTTATTATTTTATTGTAGCAGTTGGACATGTGTTAGTTAGATTTTTATTTATTGTTCTTGATATCTCATTGACAGCCGTAATGTGACTACAGAAGGATTTTTCCTCGCCATAGGTAGCATGGTTGGTTTTGTCACGTCCCGAAATTTTCTTATTTTGGGAAGCGGGACACGATAAGGTTTTGTTGGTATCAAAGACGCATAGGTTTCAGAATTAGTCAGGTTTGGTTTAATTTGTAGTTGGGTATTGGACCCTATACACTGACCAGGAAGCCCAGAATTAGGAACATGTCCTATCACATTACTACCTTACCAGTTTTGAATCTATAGTTTATCGACTTCTTATTTATTGAATCATGTTTCCGTTGCTAATTCTCTTCAGTGTTCTTAGCTTCAGAATCATTGAAAAAGAGATTTGCAGGCATACCAGAGGCGTGTAGACGATGCCGCATTACTTAGGCTCGTACGTGGTATGCTGGAGAACTATAAGCATCAAACAGAATTGAACCAGCGATAGGCCGAGACTTTCCAAGAGGGCTTGAGGATGGTCCAACAGACTGTTATCACAACAGCTGAGAGGGTAGCAGCTCCCAGACCAACACAGTGTGAGGGCACCATGGCGGACTTCAGGAAGCTTGGTCTGACCACATTTATAGAATCAGAGGAGCTATTACCAGTAAAGCAGTGGCTAGTGGATATAGAGAATCTTCTTGTTGCCGTACAAATTCTAGATGAGAAAAAGGTGGATGTACTACGCATCCATTTGGTAGATTACGCTCGCAAGTGGTGGCTTGTTGAGGAGACCCGTCTGGCCAAGCCGATCAGCTGGGCGAATTTTTCGCGAAGTTTCTTGGAGAAGTTCTTTTCGCAATCTGCCACGGAGGAAATGGAAGAAAAGTTCATTAGCTTGAAGTAGAATGGCGGATCCGTTGATACACATACGGCTGAGTGGACCCGGCTTAGTCGATTTGCAGGGCCGTTGGTTGCCAACGAGGCAGATAGGGAAAGGCGGTTTATGCGTAATTTGGATGTGGAGATTCAAAGGCATATCATATCGTTGGATTGACCACCTTCTCCCAAGTTCTCAAGGCGGTTAGAGAACAGCAGAGTTTATCAGTAAGAATAAAGGGTACTCAACAGCAAGAGGTTGTAGTGCGGAAAACTCCGTATGCACCTACCAGAGTTCCTGGGCCTTCCGGTAAACAAACGGGGGACAATACCTATGAAAAGGCCTTCTGTATCAGATCAGAAAAAGAGTGTGATTTGTGACTTCTACCGTTTACCCGGCCACACGCAGAAAAATTGTCGAAGGAGGCTTGGTCTTTGTCTAGTTTGTAGATCAGCTGGCCATACCATTGATACATGCCCTTCGAAACTACGATTGAGAGACGATGTTCAAAAACCACCGCAGAAGCAGACTTATGGGCAGAAGCAAATTACTCAGAGGTCTAACCAGGGATGGGCCTTCACCTTGACGGCCGAGGAGGCCAAAGCTTCAGATGATATTGTTTCATGTATCCTACTTGTTTATAATTTTCCCGCATTGGCATTTTTCGATTCTGGTGCATCCTATTGTTTTATGTCATCCAAATTTATTAGTGCATACTCTATCCCACACACGGCCCTATCTACCTGTTGGGATATACACACTGGGAATATGAGAATTATATGTAGTAGTGAGTGCAAGGGTTGTTCGATTGTTATTTGTGGATGGGAATTATCCGTGGATTTCTTGGTGATAGATACTGGCAGTTATGATATTGTGTTGGGAATGGACTTTCTTAGCATTTTCCATGCTCATATTGATTGTAGGGCAAAAAAAGTGATTTTCCAGACTCCCGGACATCCAGAGTTCGTATCCTTGGGAGGTAGCAAATCTGTCTGGCCAATCGAATTTAGGGCTAAGTCAATAAGTGCCGTTTCATTGATGGAAGTAATCAAAGAGGAAGCACCGGTAGTAGTTCGGGATTTCATGGATGTGTACGAGGACTGATTGATACGAAAAAGTGTGTTTGTAGAACAACCGCAATCAATAACGGTGTCGCGTGTAGCCAGACCGAGATGAGTACGGGTCGTCCTCAGGGGAACGTGGAATCTTTTACTCTTACTTTAGATGTGTTGAGGAAGAGAGGGGGGAGAAAGAATATTGTAGAATGGTTTCTAGATCTACGTTAAGCACTAATGCAAAATATAGATCTAGATTATTTATGGATGTAGTTAATATAAGAAGGGGCTTGTAGGGTTCGTTAGGATTTAGTAGTTATGGATGATTAATTAAAAATTACCTTTTTTATCCTTTAATAGATTTAAAACTAGAATGACAGTGATGCGTGTAGATTAGGGTTTCTGGAGGGAAAAGGAATCCCACTCTTAACCCTTATCTCGATACGGAACTTCGTTCATATCTAGCCTTTACCAAAACAATCATTAATCTAATCTCTAATCGCGGTCGAGACTAACAATGAATTGGTAGCGTGTTCGATTAGGATGTTAATGATTGTTTTGATAAAGTTTATAAACTTTATAAGACATAAAAAGAGTTTAGGTATTTTCCTCATCCATTAACCTACCCTAATCCTACGAACCCTAACAAGCGGAGAATTACTCACGCATGTTGGGAGAAAGAGAGATGGAGAGAAAATGCATAATTAAACTACGAAGAAATAGAATAAGAAAAAGAAAGTTATCTTTATTAATCAACCATTACACTTTGATTCCTTAGAAAATGATTACAATTACTAGTTTCTTCTCGATCTCTTCTAAGGAGGTAGACGAACAGTTGATGATCAGCCTGCATGCGTGAGCCGTCTTGGACTTCGTGATCTCGTCGGCTTGATAATTTTTCCAAGAAGCTCTCGGTCTTTATTTATAGTCCCAAAGCCATAACCCTTGCTTCCAAATTTGGAAGAAAACAGTAAAGATTCACCCAGAAAAATCGCAGCTTCTAAATCCTCTTTCATGCGGCGGATCCGTGGCCAACAGGGGGGTTTGGCCGCGGATCCGCGGCCCTATGATCTGATCATTGGATCATTTCTCTGTGGCTTGATCTTTGTGACATGTGGTGATTTCTGGAACCTTTGGAACTTGGAAATCTTCTCGTAGTTGCTGCCGGACTTGATTTCTAAGTTTTGCTTTCTTAATTAGGCAGGTTTGCTTCAACAACTTGATTTCCTTGATTTTAGTCCTGAAAATTCTGCACAACAACTCAAATGATATTTAGTAGAGTTTGTTTTCTTAAGATTTGGTCAATGATATTTTTTTTGCATACATTTTCCTACCAAATGCTAATTATAATATATAAATACATGAAAATAGTCTTTTTACAGATAAACCCTCATATGTATCATATATTATAATAAACACCTTTTCTAATATAGAAATAGTAGGAAAAAAATGTAATAACAAATATGCAGTTTTATCAACTGAAAAAATACCCCCAAAACTTATCTTTGATCGTCCCGAGCAAACTAGTTTATTCAAGAGGAGGAAAAGAAAGGAGAAAACTAAGCACACTTTCGTAGGCAAACACGATTGCACTGAGCACGTGCAACAAGCCGTTAAACCTCTAGGTGTCCCTAGTAGGAGGAGTGTTGTCTCCTGAGGGTTTTCAGTGGATTACATACACAAAATCCTATAATAAAAGAGAGATGGTGAAATTTACATATAAAGATAAGAACCATAAAAGAAATACTTTGAAAATTTAGAGTTTCCAACCACACTAGCTTTTCAGTTGTTATGAGCCCTATCTTAATAGTCATGAAAAGATGTTAGAAATCACATCATCCCTCAATAAAACATCGTCTTTATTCTTCATTCCTACCTTTCAACCAAACATCGATCATATAACCCTACGTGTGTGTAATGGACATCCCTACACTCAGAGAATTCAATTCAAGCTATCATGCTCTTGTCCATCTACCTCAGTACTTTTTAATTTGATGAATATTTAAGGATTTGCTCACACATTTTCATGCGACCGTTAATACTTCTTGAGGTACTAACCGATCGATTACTTATGTGCTTACTGATTAGGTGATAGTATTTTTCTTGTTTTGCACCACCTAAGGTTTAGCAGTGACTTCCAAACCAGTTGGTCTAAGGCACTAGGTGATGAAGCACCCTTGCTATATTTTTTTATTGCTGCCTTGGCGATAACAAAACCAGTGTTCATTTTGTTTTCTTTTCACCATTTTTATATTTTCTTCATTTTTTTTATTCCCTACGCTAGACTCCTTGGCTACTTGAGGGTTGGGAAAAAGGTTCGCTTGAGATCCTCTAGGTCCACGACTATCCACCTGAAGCTCCTTTGCCCAAAGCTCCTTACTTTACTTGATATGTGAATGAAGTAGAGCAAACACCCTGCACAAATGGGCTAGATGTGTGTAGTATGATGATGTGGTTTGTATTCTATAATCAAAACTCTTTCTTTTTATCAACCTCACTCAAAGAAATTATCAAGAGAGGAAGAAGAAGATGGTGGCTAAGCTTTTTCACAGAAGGAAATGTTATGAGTATCAATTATTGAAATGAGAAAAAGGATTAATCTATATTAATCCTTCTCACTTCAACCATGGTTAGAATTATCTAGATTTTTATCAAATGGGTTAAAAGACAAAAGGATAATTAACTCAAGGTTAAAAGGTGGTTGAAGCATGGTCAAAGATGATAAACATAAACCTTGTGTGAATTATCCTTTCCCTTTTTCAAAATGATAAATAAATAGATAATAACTACAATATAAGTATTGCATTGCCACCAAAAATGTATCAACAACCATGATACAATGTATGTATGTATGTATGTATCCATGCACATCATCATGTGCATACATGCATGCATACAAAAGTCGAAAAAGAGTTTAACTAAAGAATTAATTTAAAAGTCATTTGTTAAATCAACACTTGATTTTACAAACCGGTCATATCACTTACGACCCGACCAATAGAAAATGCCCGATTAATATACGGTATCACATATCCGTATTTAATCGGGTCCCCATGCATATCTCATATGCACACCACATCTTTTCACCTGAGCCAGGAAACTTCATTGTGGGACTCTAAGACTCGTCAATATGCCGGCAGTAGGTAATGATCATATCAAATACCTACAAGCCGCAAGTGGTCAGCTAAACGTAACGGCCACCCGGGTATTGAGCGATTAGAAGAAAACAAGCGAACCTGTCACAACTCCCGTCGAGCCAACCGGCAACACTACCGTACAGTCCGGTCTCTTCGTCAGATATGCTGCATATCGAGTCTAGGGATGGTAACGTCGACCCCAATAACTCAATAAGTCGTGCCGATGAATGGTCTATAACAGATCGAGAAACTACTGATAACACTTATCAGTAAATCTCAACAGCCCTGGCCAGGGACTTACTGATATAGCCAATCGAGCACAGCACAACATCAACTCCTAATACCGGGAGAGACGAAACCCCTCCTATCGCTCATCGCCTTCGTGTGTCTCGGGACTGTACCCAATGGCCACCTGTTTGCACGACTCAGTAGAGCAGTGGTAGGGTGGTAATCAAAGTACAGTGGGAGAACACACAAGACTCTATGACGATCTCGGGTCTACAGACTAACCTGCACCAGTGTCACCTGAGAACTGCTATCCGATGATAGATATAATTCCATATAGGAGTTCTCGGTGAGTCCGTCCAGTGTACCCAGTCACCACTGAGCACCCGTATACGATCTCGATGTTAAACATCGATGAGTGTGGGAACATCCATCGCCCATCATATGGGTCTAGTATCATATACGCTAGTCTACTCTGGTATATCGATGCCCCGTCTCGATACACCTACGACTAGGGACATTCTAGGATATGCTTATAAACTACAGATGTCCCACTAGTATGATCTCTATCATAATCACTGTAGTCAAGTCTATATCCTCAGGTCTTTATCAACATGTGTGAATGAATAAAAGCATGATCAAATCAACATGTCAGATAAAGAAGAACCAGATAGCATACTATCATGTCGAGCAAGAATGTATACTGAATATATATATATATACATGTATGAATACATCCACTATCATATCATGGCCTCTAGGGCATACATATATCCAACAATCTCCCACTTGCACTAAGGCCAGTTATTGGCGTATCTCATACCCAACATCTCAAAAAGTCGCTCATGCTGCGGCTGAGGGAGGACCTTGGTGAGTGGATCCGCGGTGTTATTCTTTGTATCTACTCTCCTAATCTCGATCTCGCGGCGATCAACAATCTCTCGGATCAAATGAAAGCGCCTCAGGATGTGTCTGGACCGCTGATGGGACCTGGGCTCCTTGGCTAACGCCATAGCCCCATTATTATCACAATACAATAGTATTGGATCAATAATGGTTGGAACTACTCCTAGCTCCGAGACGAACTTCTTCATCCAGACGGCTTCCTTGGCGGCATCATTCGCAGCAATGTACTCAGCCTCCATCGTAGAGTCTGCAACGGTATCCTTTTGGAACTCTTCCAACTTACCGCCCCTCCATTGAGGGTAAATACAAACCCGGAGATAGATTTGCTGTCGTCCTTATCGCTCTGGAAGCTCGAATCGGTAAAGGCCTCCATTTGGAGATCTCCATAACCATACACCAAGAACAATTCTTTAGTCCTTCGCAAGTACTTAAGAATGTTCTTCACAGCTATCCAGTGATTCTCCCCTGGGTTGGATTGATACCTTCTTACAACACTAAGTGCATAAGCTACATCTGGGCTTGTACATAACATCGCATACATTATAGATCCTACTGCCGAAGCATAGGGTATAATGCTCATGCGAGCTCTCTCTTCATCGGTCTTTGGGTAAGAGTCCTTGGAGAGAGTGACCTCATGGCAAGCGGGTAAGGCACCCCGCTTGGAGTCTTCTATACTAAACCTTTTTAGGATGGTGTTGATGTACCTGGTTTGGGACAATCCTAATAACCTCTTGGATCTATCCCTATAGATCCTTATGCCCAGAATGTATGTGGCATCACCCAGGTCCTTCATGGAGAACCTTAGTGATAAGAAAGATTTGACCGACTGCAGCATAGGAATATCATTTTCTATTAGAAGAATGTCATCCACGTACAATACGAGGAATGTGACAGCTCTCCCTACAGCCTTCTTATAAACACAAGGTTCATCTGGATTTTTGATGAAATCAAACTCTTTGATAACATCATCGAAACAGATGTTCCAACTCTGTGATGCCTGCTTTAACCCATATATGGATATAAGCAATTTACATGCTTTCCCGCTGCTCCCACTGTCAATGAAGCCCTCTGACTGATCCATATAAACGCATTCTTCCAAATTTCCATTTAGAAATGCCGTTTTAACGTCCATCTGCTAGATTTCATAGTCGTAGTGAGCAGCAATAGCAAGTAGGATCCGAATGGATTTAAGCATGGCTACGGGAGAAAAAGTCTTGTCATAGTCCAAACCTGGTCTTTGACGAAAACCCTTCGCCATAAGTCTTGCCTTATAGGTCTCCACCTGCCCATCTACACCAATCTTTCTTTTAAAGATCCATTTGCACCCCACAGGTTTTACCCCAGGGGGTACAACATCCAAAGTCCATACTTTGTTGGTGTACATAGACTCTATTTCGGACCTCATGGCATCCAGCCACTTCACATAGTCTCCACTCGTGATAGCTTGCTGAAAGCTGGTAGGATCATCATCCTCCATGATGCAGTCTTCTCCGACACCATCACTGAGGAAACCGTAGTACCTATCCAGTGGGCGAGAAGTCCTACCAGACTTATGGAGTGGCCGAGGCTCCTCAGTTTCTATTGCAACAGCCGGTTCAACCAAGTCGTCATTTGTAATTTGTGTCTCTAGAACCTCTTCTAGATCTACCACATTGCCATCAGCTTTATCTGTGAAAAACACTTTTTCCAAGAATGTGGCATACTGAGAAACAAACACTTTTTATTCCTCCTTGTGGTAGAATAGATATCCATAAGAATTCCTTGGATATCCTACAAAGTTACACATAACCGACCGTGTCTCAAGTTTGTCCGGATTCTGCTTTTTAACATAGGCCGGGCAACCCCAAATCTTAATTCTCTTAAGAGATGGTCTCTTCCCATGCCATATCTCATATGACGTGGTAGACACGGTTTTGGTTGGGACCCTGTTTAGTAGAAACGCTGCAGTCTCCAATGCATGCCCCCAAAATGAGACGGGTAACTCAGCATCATTCATCATAGAACAGACCATATCTAATAGGGTCCGATTCCGTCGTTCTGACACACCGTTGTGCTGTGGTGTGTAAGGAGGAGTGAGCTGAGAGAGAATCCCATTCTCTTTTAGGAAGTTTGCAAATTCTGTACTGAGATACTCTCCACATTAATCTGATCGAAGCATCTTGATACTCAAGCCGGTTTGTTTTTCTACTTCTTGTTTATATTCAGTGAATTTCTCGAAAGCTTCGGATTTGTGCTTTAATAAAAATACATGACCGAATCTTGAGAAATCATCAGTGAAAGTAATGAAGTATGAAAACCGCCTCTAGCCTGTATAGACATTGGCCCACATACATCACTATGTATGAGGCCTAGGAGCTCAGTAGCTCTTTCTCCGTGTCCGGTAAACGGAGTTTTGGTCATTTTACCCTTGATACAAGACTGGAAAGTTGCATAAGATTTATATTCAAAAGGGTTTAAATATCTATCTTTGTGTAACTTGTTTAGTCTTATTTCATTAATATGACCAAGTCTACAGTGCCAAAGAAAAGCTTCATTTATTTCTGAAAGTTTTCTTTTATTAGTGTGTTGTATGCTGAAAACTGTGTGTTGATTTAGGACGTATATCCCGTTCTTAGGCGTACCATACCCAACCAACATTTGATTCAGGTGAATGTTCATAACATTGTTCTGCAATACAAAATTATATCCTTCATTGTCTAACAAAGAAAAGGATATTATATTACAAAGCATACTAGGTACAAAATAACATGGGTTCAAAACCAATATACACCCAGATGGCAACCCCAAGTGATACTCTCCCACTGCGACTGTATGTACATTGGAACCATTTCCAACACGGAGAGTATGGTCACCTGTCTTCAAAACCTTGCTATTTCTCAGCCCCTGCATAGAATTGCAAATGTGAGAACCTGAACCGATATCTAATACCCAGGAAGCAGAGTTTATTGAAAAATAGTTTTCTGTCACAAACACACCTGAAGCGAAAGCATCCCCATGCTTCTTCTTGAGATTTAAGTACTCCGTGCAGTTGCGCTTCCAATGTCCTGTTTTGTGGCAGTGAAAACATTCCCCTTTCCCCGATTCTCCATCTTTGGACTTGTCCTTCCCCTTAACCTTTTTAACTCCACCCTTAGGATTAGTAGGTTTCTTCTTTTTCTTTCCCTTGGCTTTAGCCTTTGGGCGAGAAGAGGAAGATTGCCCAACACTCAAAACGGGAGTTTTCACTGATTTCAGTGTGCTCTCTGCACTCCTTAACATATTAAGGAGTTCAGGTAGTTCCTTCTCCATGTTGTGCATGTTGAAGTTAACTATAAATTGAGCAAAAGTAGAGGGGAGGGACTGCAGAATAATATCCGTATATTGTTCATTGTCCATCGTCCATCCAAGGTCCTCAAGCTCTTCTATGAGAGCTATCATCTTCAGAACATGGTCTCCTACTGGTGTGCCAGGGGCCATTCGCATCTGAAACAGTTTCCTTGATGCTTCGTATCGTAATACGCGGGATTGCTCTCCATACAACTCCTTTGTATGGAGGAATATGGCGTGAACGTCCATATTCTCGTACTGCTTTTGATGTGTGTTATCCCTCGATGCAAGCGCGAGGCATTTGACCGTGGCACAGTCAGCGTCCCATGTCTTGCGGACTTCAATATCCGCAACTGAGGATTTTGGACCTGGGACGGGCGCGGCTGGAGCCGTGAGGACATATGATACCTTATCATAAGTCAAGGCAATATTCAGATTCCTCAGCCGGTCTTTATAATTGGTCCCATTCAGTTTATTTTTATCTAGTAGAAGCTTGAGTACAGTCATTGGTATCTGCCATTAAGAGAGAGAAAAGAATACACTCAGTGAAAGCTCTTGCAAAGATCATATTGGTTATTATCTTATCTAATCGATGTCTCCCACTGCTTTAATCAAGTTTTTCTTTCAAACCTTAAAAAGAAAACTAGCCAGGATTAATTACAGTCTACAACTTCGCTAACCGTTCAGCCAGGACAGTGTCGGTACTTGAGAGAGGTTCTCCGTGCTTTCGCACGGACCTAATTAAAGTAAACCTCGTTTTCCCAAAGGCGTAGCCCCGTTAACACCTTTCTAGACACCTAGTGAGTTAGCTAATTGTAAACTGCAAAACTCTCCTGAGAGCAACTATTGCCTACAGTGGGATCGGGATCCAACCATCATATGGAAGGTATGCAATCTCATTGCAAATTTCAACTATTGAAATTCCTGATGTGGTTTTTACCCCTAGTACCTATGACCTTGACTATGGTCAACAAATCATAAGTACCAGTCAATTTCTACCCGTTATTTCTTGATTAATTAGACCCACTCATATGACCCTTAACTATGGTCAACAAAGTCGCATGAATGTCCTAATTAATCTGCATCATATGCAGTGTAGGAAGACATCACTTAGCTACCGTACACTACGTCTTAACTATAGTCAACAAACGTAGCACAAATACTAAGTACTCTACTTCCTAAAATGACGGAGGGTTGCAGATGATTTTTAAGAAAATCTTTAACGCTTTGAACTTGATATCGTCGTAGAATCAAATGGTTTTCAAAAGGAGTGGCTTGAGCTCCGCAGTTTTGAAATGTAGCTTTTTCATAAAGAGCCGAGTAGTTTTCAAATCCGATTCTACAACATCTTTTTAGGTTTATTTTTTTATATTAATCATATTAATGTAGTCCCATCATTTAAGTCCTTAAGCCAATCACAGAAAAGAAACGAAAATACCACGTACGCTTATGCCATCCGCATTCGCCGCAATGTTCCGTTATGCACCGTTAGGTTACTTAACTAACGGCATACCGGGACGGGACTAGCACGGGTGTAAAACATAAGCAACGTCTACTATATATCTTATATATAATATATCATTTGTCTCAGATATCACATCACAGAATACAGGCAGCAGAAACACATATATGATGGGATATACTAGGACGTCCGTATTTAGTATTTAGCCAATCAATAGAAAATATGGATTCCACAGTCGCGATGAATAGCCAACCCCACACCCTGGACCCCTACGAGAGCAGCAAGCGACCCTACCAATTCTGGAGTTTAGGAGACCCGGTCTCGACTCCTCGAGATGGCCTCCCACTGAACCCCAGAACCCGGTCACCTGTGCTCCCCTCCTTGGGTCCATCCTAATGCGGAAAAGTAAATAATATACAACACTGGTGACATCAACCTCAACCCGGAAGTGCCCAAATAAAAGAATATTACATTACATTTGAACTTTACATGAATGAAAATAAAACTCTCATCTCACATAAAAAAAACCCCGGCTATTCAATCGCGACAATCCTGCACATCAAATCTCAGCAACACATAATATCTCATATCATCAACGTAAGTAAGTATGCATACACCGATCGTCGTTGATGTATAGCAACGAAAACCGGCAATACAATTACATACTACACTTACGGTCACAGAAAAGAAAGTGTAAAACTACAACGTTTGGAATCCACATTTTCTTTAGACATCGTAAATCCGAAATATCACATACTTCGCATTTCATGCCTAACTATATGAATTCCACATATTGTATCACATTCCAGATAAATAGACAGTATTAAAGTTTTCGATCGAATGATCAAATACCCAAAATTTCCTAAATAGCTCAACACTTGAGCGGAGTTCAAAAATCCCAGAATGTGACACAGTAGCAGTGGTCCAGCCGTAGAATGGTCAAGCCAACGCCTCACATGTGGCACGCCGTACTGCCCCAAACCCTAAGGTTTAGAGGCAGTTAAGACGGTCACATAATCGAGTTAAGGTTTGTGTTCTTCTAGAGGGTCCACCACGTTACTTGCACGTATTTTCGAAAGATTTAAACCCGAGAAAAAATCAACACTTGAAAGTTTTTCGTGCCGGGAAAAAATGAGTTAATGATATTCGTTCGAACATTTTAATACTTTCTAAATTACCAGAAAACAGCATGAAATTAAATATTCCGATCAAATCAACGAATCCAAAATAATCCCCAGAACATTCTTGAGTCAGATTAAAAATACCCAAAAATATGTACAAGTAGACAAGAACATTACTGTACAAAAACGAGGCTATAATATTACTGTACGGCCGCGGATCCGCGGCCCAAGCAAGGTCTGGCCGCGGTTCCGCAGCGGTATGTACGGATTATGGCTTCGTATTTTACAGTTTTGCTTAGATTTGCCTGATGAATTTTTTAAGTATTTTTAATTCTGAAAAAACACAGTTTTAAAAAATTGTCCAGAGAAGGGTTAAAATGCGTATTTTTTGGTTCGATCGGAGTTTTAACTTCGCAAAAGCGTCGCCTAAAGCTCTAGCTTGGCTCTGATACCATTGTTAGGTTTAACTAGCACCTCATGAAGGGTTTGGAAGCATCACATGTGCCAAAATCAAATTTTTAAGGTGCTAAGTGAACATACAGAGAATCATCACTAGAAATTTAGGGTTTCATAACTTTGATATCATCACAAGTAGTAAAAGCTAGGGTTTTGAGAGTACAACCTTTGTAGCTCTCTACGCTAGACTCCTTGGCTACTTAAGGGTTGGGAAAAAGGTTCACTTGAGATCCTCTAGGTCCACGACGATCCACCCGAAGCTCCTTTGCCCAAAGCTCCTTGCTTTACTTGATATGTGAATGGAGTAGAGCAAACACCCTACACAAATAGGCTAGATGTGTGTAGTATAATGATATGGTTTGTATTCTATAATCAAAACTCTTTCTTTTTATCAACCTCACTCAAACAAATTATCAAGGGAGGAAGAAGAAGATGGTGGCTAAGCTTTTTCACAAAAGGAAATGTTATGAGTATCAATTATTGAAATGAGAAAAAGGATTAATCTATATTAATCCTTCTCACTTCAACCATGTTTAGAATTATCTAGATTTTTATCAAATGGGTTAAAAGACAAAAGGATAATTAACTCAAGGTTAAAAGGTGGTTGAAGCATGGTCAAAGATGATAAACATAAACCTTGTGTGAATTATCCTTTCCCTTTTTCAAAATGATAAATAAATAGATAATAACTACAATATAAGTCTTGCATTGCCACCAAAAATGTATCAACAACCATGATACAATGTATGTATGTATGTATCCATGCACATCATCATGTGCATACATGCATGCATATAAAAATAGAAAAAGAGTTTAACTAAAGAATTAATCTAAAAGGCATTTGTTAAATCAACACTTGATTTTACAAACCGGTCATATCACATACGACCCGACCAATAGAAAATTCCCGATTAATATACGGTATCACATATCCGTATTTAATTGGGTCCCCGCGCATATCTCATATGCACACCACATCTTTTCGCCTGAGCCAGGAAACTTCATTGTGGGACTCTAAGACTCGTCAATACGCCGGCAGTAGGTAATGATCATATCAAATACCTACAAGCCGCAAGCGGTCAGCTAAACGTAACGGCCACCCGGGTATTGAGCGATCAGAAGAAAACAAGCGAACCTGCCATAACTCCCGTCGAGCCAACCGGCAACACTACCGTACAGTCCGGTCTCTTCGTCAGATATGCTGCATATCGAGTCTAGGGATGGTACGTCGACACCAATGTAACACCTTAGGATGTGTTTAGTGGCTAATTATATTTAAATAAAGGATTTTTAATAAAAAGTTTACCAAATTGAGTTTCAAATATTTTTCCAAATTTAATAAATATTTTTCTACAATTTTCCTAGGCTTGCACACACATGTGTATGTAAACTAGGGTTTAAAATGAGGTTATACCATGATTAGCAACCATGGTGGATTTAATAATGAGGATTAAGTCTTTTGGGTTTTAATTAAGTCTATTTAGTTAATTGATGATTGTTTTAATTTGAAATTTTGTTTTGGGGTGTTGACTTGAGAGAATGAGAGAGAGAGAATGCATCATGGCAAAGCCCATGCTTGCATTTAATGATGAGAGAGAAAGGAGGGGTTGACATGGGAGTTATCATTTTCCTCTCATTCTTGTGCTCATTTCTCTCAACCTCTCACTCTCACACTCACACACCCACATTCATACACAGCAGCAGCAGCACATCACAGCAGCAGCAGAAGCAAGCACAGCAGCAGCAGCATGCAGGCACAGCAGCAGCAGCATGCAGGCACAACAGCAGCAGTGAGCAGCAGCAGCAGCAGTGAGCAGCAGCAACATCAACAACTTCAGCTGCAGCTCCTTCCCTCTACTCCTTCTTCTTCCTCCAGCTCCCTAGGGTCGGGTGTGGGGTATACTTCTTGAATTTACCCCCTAGTTTGCTTAGTTAGTGAAGTTTAGCTTCGGTTAGTGATTAATGGTGCGTTTTAGTGCGATATGTGGTAATTAGTGGGAACTTTGATCAAGTGAAGTATGTATTGGTTTAAGTAAGTTGATGGAGTGTTGTTAGGGCCATGTTAACCTAGTTTTGCCCCCAATTGCACTAAAATACCACCAGATTGCTATTTGATGCAAATTCATCGTTTTTAAGCAAATTCTAGCTTTCTGCAAACTGCTATCGATCCAGTGAGTTCAGAATAAATCTGAGTTAACTGGAGTATAGTTGTTAGGTGCTGATCTCATAGGTAGAACACGACCCCCAGATTCCCTACTTTGGCCGCCGAAAAATTGATTCTGGCCGCAATTTGCGGCCAGATGGGGGGACTTGGGTTTGGGTTTGGCTCTCTAGGTGTCTGCTGCTATCCTTAGACTCATGGCATGTGCAATTTCATTTAATTATTGCTGTAGAAAAATCTGGAGCTAAATACCTATTTCTCGTATTTTTAAACCTTCGCGATACGCGTGATACGTATGTGGGTTTGGGATTTCTGCGTATCGCGACGCGTCGGGGTAGTTTCAGGCGTGTAATCACACGTTTTAGCGTATCGCGCACACGCGTGCTTGGTTTGCGACGCGGGTTTCTAGTTTGACCTTAATATTGCGTTTTTGTGGATTTGAGCTTATGTGTGATATATTGTGTAATTCTAGGTTCGCAGGCGAGTGAGACGGACGCTGCGAAGAAGGGGAAGCAAGTCGTCGGCTACACTTAGCGCGAGACTTCGGTGAGTAGATTTAACATCTACGGGGATATCGCCCGCATGGCGTTATGCGTCAGGGCTGATAGGACCTTATAGCTATATGTTGCATTTACCCCATTGACTGTCATGGATACTGTTGTGGCATACTGCATTCCCTGCTATATGTATGTAAACTTAGAATTGATAGAACACCGCACTATTACTAACGGTTCATGTTGCACGAGCACTAATCTGCATGTTACACACACACCGTTAGTAATTACCATAACACACTCACTATAGAATTGCCATGATTATTATGCTGTAGTTCATTTTGTTGGGTTAGCATAGCACCTCATGAAGGGTTTGGAAGCATCACATGAACCAAATATGTAGTCTTTAGGGTGCTAAGCTAATGAACATAGAATCGTTCCTAGAATCGATTAGGGTTTCAAAATTTTCATATCGACATATGAAAGAAATGCTAGGGTTTAGAGAGTAAAACCTTTGTAGCTCCCTACGCTAGACTCCTCGGCTACTTGGGGTTTGAAAGAACTCCGCTTGAACTCCTCGATGTCACCGATGATCCACCCGGAGTCCGCTTTGTCCAAGCTAGCGACTTTTTCCGATCAAGTGAACGAAATCGAGTCAACACTCCAAACAAGTGGGCTAGGCTTGTGTAGAATGATGTTGTGGTTCTCTTTCTCACTTCAAAATCCTAACTTGTTGATTATATAGCTCACTACAAAAATCTAGAGAGCTATGAAGGAGGAGGAAGAAGATGATGGCAACCTTAAAAGATGATAAGTTCAACTACCCTCCTTTTTAAAAAGGAAAAATATATCAATATATATTTTAAATCTATCATCTCAAACCATGGTTGAATCATTATTGTACTAGGGTTAAAACACAAAAGGAAACTTAACCTAAGGTTAAGTGGTGGGTGAAAATGGTTAGGTCAAAAGAAGTGTGTAGAACAAATCAATAATACACCTTTTCTTTCCTTTTATGTTTTAGCATAAATACAATAATAATTCATAAAAAATACCATGGTGTGAGTCTTATATTGCCACCATTTTCATATACATCCAACCATGATAAATGTATGTATGCATGTATGTATGTATACACATTCATATGTGCATGAAACAAGAATGAAAGAAAAAACATACATGCATTCATACATCCATCCAACACAAGAAAGGATTTCTAGTGAGCAACTAATGGTTAAATGATAAATCAACACTTGATTTACCAATCCGGCCATATCTCATATGACCCCTACCAAAAGCAAGCCGCCCGATCAATATACGGTATCCTATACGCGCATTTTAATCGGGTCCATGCGCATATCGCATACGCGCACCACAACGTTTCACCTGGATTAGGAAACTCCATTGTGGGACTCTGAGACTCGTCAATACGCCGGCAGTGGGTGATGATCATATCAAGCACCCCCAAGCCGCAAGCGGTCAGCTAAACGTAACGGCCACCCAGGTATTGAGCGATCAGAAGAGAACAAGCGAACCTGCTACAACTCCCGTCGAGCCGACGGCAAAACTTCCCCTACAGTCCGGTCTCCTCGTCTGATATGTCGCATATCAAGTCTAGGGGTGGTAAACGTCAGACCCCAATAACCGATAAGTCGTGCCGATGTGAGGCTCATAACGGGTCGAGAAACTACTGGTAACACTTACCAGCAAATCTCTGAATTAGCCCTGGCCAGGGACTTCCCTGTTACGGCCAATCGAGCATAGCGTAATATCAACCCCCAATACCGGGAAAGACGAAACCCCTCCTATTGCTCATTGCCTCCATGTGACTCGGGACTGTACCCAAAAACCACCGTTTTGTACGCCCTCATGGACGTGGTAAGGTGGAGATCAAAGTACAGTGGGAATCGCACAAGACTCTATGACGATCTCGGGTCTACAGACTAACCTGCACAAGTGTCACCTGAGAACTGCCATCTGACGTGAGGTATAATACCATCTGGAAGTTCTCGGTGAGTCCGTCCAGTGTACCCAGTCTCCACTGAGCACCCGTATACCATCTCTGATGTCAAACACCAATGGATATGGGATCATCCATCGCCCATCTCATGGGTCGAGAAGCATATACGCCTGTCTACGCTGGTATATCGATGCCCCGTCTCGATACACCCATGACTAGGGACCTTGAAGGATGTACTTATGGACTACCATGTCCCCACTAGTATGATCTCCATCATAGTCCAGGTAGTCAAGTACACATCCTAAGGGCTTTATCAACATGTAACTATAGGACAGTTTAAAGAGACTAGTATACATGTTAAGATAAAGAGCAACCAGATAGCATACTATCATATTGAGCAAGAAAGTCATCTCTATATATGTCCAAGCATCCAATATAATATACATCATCTGTACAATACTGGCCTCTAGGGCATACATACAACTAACAATCTCCCACTTGCACTAGGGCCAGCTGCTGTAGTATCGCATACTGAGCATCCCGAAGAGTCTCTCAAACTGTATCTGGGGAATGGCCTTCGTGAGTGGATCCGCCGTGTTGTCCTTCGGGTCAACCCTCTTAACCTCGATCTCCCGGCGATCAACTATCTCCCGGATCAGGTGATACCGCCTCAGAATATGCCTGGATCGCTGATGGGACCTGGGTTCCTTGGCCAAAGCCACAGCTCCATTGTTATCACAATACAAAGGTATTGGATGCTCAATGGATGGAACTACACCAAGTTTAATTATGAATTTCTTGATCCAGACAGCCTCTTTAGTAGCATCGTTGGCAGCGATGTATTTAGCCTCCATCGTCGAGTCTGCCACGGTTTCCTGCTTGGAACTCTTCCAGCTAACCGCCCCTCCGTAAAGGGTAAAGACAAATCCCGACTGCGACTTAGAGTCGCCCTTATCACTCTGGAAGATCGAATCGGTAAAGGACTCCACTTGGAGTTCTCCGTTACCATACACCAAGAGCATCTCTTTAGTCCTTCGTAAGTACTTGAGAATGCTCTTCACAGCTGTCCAGTGACTCTCTCCAGGATCAGCTTGATACCTGCTCACTACACTTAGTGAGTATGCAACATCAGGTCTGGTACATAGCATCGCGTACATGATAGAGCCTACAGCCGAAGCATAGGGTATCCCTTGCATGCGAGCTCTCTCTAAATCAGTCTTGGGAGACATCTGTTTGGAGAGAGTGACTCCAGAAATCGTGGGCAAGTTCCCACGCTTGGATTATTCCATACTAAACCTCTTTAGTATGGTGTCAATGTACCTGGATTGGGACAATCCCAAAATCCATTTGGATCTATCTCTATAGATCCTAATTCCCAATATGCAGGAGGCATCACCAAGATCTTTCATTGAGAATCTTTGTGATAAGAAGAGCTTGACCGATTGCAGCATAGGAATATCATTTCCTATCAAGAGTATGTCGTCCACGTACAATACGAGGAAGACAACCTTACTCTCTGCCACCTTCTTGTAGATACAAGGTTCATCTGGGTTTTTGACGAAATCAAACTCTTTGATAACGACGTCAAAGTAGATGTTCCAACTCCGCGATGCTTGCTTTAATCCATAAATGGATTTAAGCAGCTTGCACACCTTCCCGCTGCTCCCACTGTCTACGAAGCCCTCTGGATGAGTCATGTACACGCACTCTTCTAAATCACCATTTAGAAAGGCGGTCTTAACATCCATTTGCCAGATTTCATAATCATGATATGCAGCGATGGCAAGCATGATCCGGATGGATTTAAGCATAGCCACTGGAGAAAAGGTTTCGTCATAGTCCACACCTGGTCTTTGACGAAAACCCTTTGCAACAAGTCTAGCTTTGAAAGTCTCCACTTTCCCATCTACACCAAGTTTCTTCTTGAAGATCCACTTGCTCCCAATGGGTTTTACCCCTTCACGAGCAACTTCCAAAGTCCATACTTTGTTGGTGTACATGGATTCCATCTCGGACCGCATTGCATCCAGCCATTTCATCGAGTCCCTACTCGTGATGGCCTGCTCGAAGCTAGTTGGGTCATCATCCTCCATGATGCAATCCTCGCTCCCACCATCCATGAGAAAACCGTAGTATCTCTCAGGTTGGCGAGAAACCCTACTAGATCGGCGGAGAGGCTGGGGTTCATCGGGAACTACGGAATCCTCTGGTTCCACCAGATCTTCTGTTTTAGCTTTTGTAGCTGGAACCTCTTCCAGTTCTACCTCATGACCACTAATCTCTTTTTCAAGAAATTCCTTTTCTAAAAAGGTGGTATGCCGAGAAACAAACACTCTTTGTTCCTCAGGGTGGTAGAAGATATACCCTTGAGAATTCTTGGGATATCCTATAAATTTGCATAGAACAGACCGTGCCTCGAGATTGTCCGGATTTTGTCGTTTGACATAGGCTGGACAACCTCATATCTTAACATAGTTAAGACATGGTCTCATTCCTTTCCATATCTCATATGGAGTGGTAGGCACAGATTTGGTGGGGACCATATTCAATAGATGTATGGCTGTCTCAAGCGCATACCCCCAGAAGGAAATAGGTAACTCAGCTGTGCTCATCATAGAGCGCACCATATCTAATAGGGTGCGGTTCCTCCGTTCTGATACACCATTGTGCTGTGGTGTATAAGGAGGAGTTAGCTGGGAGAGAATCCCATTCTCTTTTAGGAAGTCCAGGAATTCATTGCTCAAGTATTCACCTCCTCGATCAGATCGAAGGATTTTAATACTTTTTCCGGTTTGGTTCTCGACTTCTTGTTTATATTCTCTAAATTTCTCAAAAGCTTCAGACTTGTGTCTTATCAAGTACACATGTCCGTATCTTGAGAGATCGTCAGTGAATGTAATGAAGTACGAAGAACCATCCCTGGCATGTGTAGACATGGGACCGCATACATCACTATGTATCAGTCCCAAGAGTTCGGTAACTTTTTCTCTGTGTCCCGTAAACGGAGTTTTGGTCATCTTTCCTTTGAGACATGACTGGCAAGTGTCATAAGATGAAAATTCGAAAGGTTTCAAATATCCATCTTTATGTAACTTAGCCAGTCGTGTCGCATTGATGTGACCCAGTCTACAATGCCACAAGAAGGATTCGTTCAGTTATGAACTCTTTCTCTTGTGTGTGTTTGTTATGCTCAGAACTGTAGATTGATTTAGAACATAAATGCCATTGCACAACGTGCCTGATCCAACCAACTTTTGGTTACGGAAAATGTTCATAACATTATCCTGTAATACAAAATTATATCCTTCTTTACTCAACAAAGAAACCGATATAATGTTGCAAATCAGGTTCGGCATGTAATAGCATTCGTTCAGAACCAATATTTTACCAGTTGGTAATACAAGGTGATATTCCCCGACAGTCTTAGCTGCAACAATTGCACCATTTCCAACTCTAATGTCTTTATCACCTTCTCCAAGTTCTCTACCTTTCCTAAGCCCATGTAACTGATTACATATATGGGATCCTGACCCGGTATCTAATACCCAGGACGTAGAGCAAATGGAGAAACAGTTCTCTGTAACGAACATACTCGAAGAAAATGCATCAACATGAACTTTCTTCAATCGGGTGGCATGGGAATCCTGGTATTCCCCTATATCCTGTTCAGTCCTATAACTCTTATAGGAAAGAATGGAACCAACGTTCCCCAGCACAGTATAACATGCGGGTTCGGTCAAAACATCCATATTATTATCTTGATTAGGGCATGACATGGTCGCTACCTGGATAGGGAGAGAAGAAAACACGTTAGCGTATGCTCGTGCAAGATCAGATTGGTTATTATCTTATCTAATCAGGATGGCTCCCACTGGTTTTTATCAAATCTTCCTTCAAACCCTAAAAGGAAAGACTAGATGGGATTAATTACACACTACAAGTTCGCCAATCTTTCAGCCAGGCCAGTGTCGGTACTTTGAGGGAGGTCCCCCGTGCTTTCGCACGAATCTAATTAATGTAAACCTCGTTTTCCCAGAGGCGTAACCCCGTTGACACCTTTCTAGACACCTACTTGATTAGCTAATTGCAATGTGTAAAACTCTCCCAGGAGTAACTCTTACTCGCAGTGGGTATCAGGATCCAACTATCTTATAGAAGGTATGCAATCTCATTGCAAATTTCAACACTTGAAACTCCCGATAATGCTTTTGCCCATAGCGTGCTATGACCTTGACGAAAGCCAACAAACCACAGCCCGCTAGTCAAGTTCAACCCGTACATTTCTTGACTGAATTAAACCCACCCGCACGACCCTTGACGAAAGCCAACAAAGCCGTACGACTACCCTAATCCAGTCGCATCATATGCAGCAGATAAGCAGCACATAGCTACCGCACACTACACCTTGACGAAAGCCAACAAATGTAGCACGAATACTATATGCAACTTATCTGAAATGACGGAAGGCTACGACAGGTTTTTTCTGAAAACCTATTGCGTAATGAACTTGATATCGTTGTAGGATCGAATGAATTTTGAAATGGAGTGTTTTTGAGGCTTTTCTAGTTTTGCTAAAGGAGTCATTCCCAGTGAAGAGATCGTCGGTCCTTTCCTCGTCGAATGAGGTGCGGGATATATCATATATATCACTGTGCAAAGCAAAAACTCTTAAAAGCAATCAAAAGACAAACCGAGTGTGTAGCATCTGCCAGTTATTGCTAAAGGAGTCACTCCCGTTGAAGGGATCTCGGTCCTTTCCTCATCGAATAAGGTGCAGGGTATATCATATATACCGCTATGCAAAACAAAACTGTAGCTACCCTTTTTATTTAAAATTTGATTCTACAACATCTTTTAGGTTTCTTTTCTTTCATTAATCACATTAATGAAGTCCCATCATTTAAGTCACCTAAACATCACAGATAAATACGACGTACACTTATGCCATCCGCATTCGCCTCGATGTCCCCTCGTGCACCGTTAGGTTAGGTAACTAACGACAGAGCAGGGCAGGGCTAGTGCGGGTGCAAAACATAAGTAACGTCTATATAATATATCATATATACTATATAAAGTATCTATCACAGTACATCACATGATCACATCACAGATATCGCAGCAGAAAATATCATATGAAATATTGGATATACTAGGACGTCCGTGTTTTCAATACGAGCCAGTATAAAACAGGGATTCCACGGTCGTGATGAATAGCCAATCCCACACCCTTAGACCCCTACGAGAGCGGCAAGCAACCCTACCAATTATAGGGTTAGGAGACCCGGAATCGACTCCTCGAGATGGTCTCCCACTGGACCCTAGAACCCGGCTACTTGTGCTCCCCTCCTTGGGTCTATCCTAATGCGGAAAAGTAAATAATATACAAAGGGTGACATCTTCCGCAACCTGGAAGTGCCCCAATAAAAGAATATTACATACAAGTTTTTACATGAATGAAAATGAAAAACACTCATCTCACATAAAAACCCCCGGCTATTCAAACACGACAATCCAATATAACATATCCAGCAACACATAACATCACATATCATCAACGTAAGTATGTATGCGTATTCCTATTGTCGTTGACGTATAGCAACGAAACCGGCGATATCGACATACAACACTTACGGTCACAGAAAAGAAAGTGTAAAACTGCAATATCTGGAATCCACATTCTCTTTAGACATCGTAAATGCGAAGTATCACATACCTCGTATTTCATGTCCTATAATATGAATTCCACACATTGCATCACATTCCAGATAATTAGGCAGTATTAAAGTTTTTGAACGAACGATCAAATACCCAAGACTCAATAACGCTCAACACTTGAGCGGATTTCAAAAACCCGGAGTGTGACACAGTGGTAGCGGTCCAGCCATAGAAGGGTCAAGCCAACGCCTCACATGTGGCACGCCGTACTACCCCAAACCCTAAGGTTCAAAGGGCAGTTCAAGACGGTCACATAATCGAGTTAAGGTTTGTTGTCTTCTAGAGGGTCCACCACAAACAAACTTGCGCGTATTTCCGAAAGCTTTTAAACTCCGTGAACAGTGAGCAAATGATACTCGTTCAAACACTTCACTACTTTCTAATTTACCCCGAAAAGGCACGAAATCAAAATTCCGATCGAATCGTCTAGTCCAAAAACATCTCCAGAATTTTTCAGCACCAAAAACAGATTAAAAATACCCTAAAAATTATACTTGCAGAATTAAACATTAAGGCATAAAATTTATACAGTGATATAGGAGTACGGCCGCGGAACAGCGGCCTAAGCAAGCTTAGACCGCGTTTCCGCGGCAGGAAAGATGGATCATCGGATAATTTTTATGCCGTAATTCTTAGTTTTTCCTGCTGTAATTTTTACATATTTTTAATTCTGAAAATAACTAGATTTTGAAAAAAGTCCAGAGAGCACCCGTAAAACCGTATTTTCGGTTCGATCGGAGTTTTAACTTCGTCAAGGTGTCGCCTAATGTTCTAGGTCGGCTCTGATACCAATGTTGGGTTAGCATAGCACCTCATGAAGGGTTTGGAAGCATCACATGAACCAAATATGTAGTCTTTAGGGTGCTAAGCTAATGAACATAGAATCGTTCCTAGAATCGATTAGGGTTTCAAAATTTTCATATCGACATATGAAAGAAATGCTAGGGTTTAGAGAGTACAACCTTTGTAGCTCCCTACGCTAGACTCCTCGGCTACTTGGTGTTTGAAAGAACTCCGCTTGAACTCCTCGATGTCACCGATGATCCACCCGGAGTCCGCTTTGTCCAAGCTAGCGACTTTTTCCGATCAAGTGAACGAAATCGAGTCAACAATCCAAACAAGTGGGCTAGGCTTGTGTAGAATGATGTTGTGGTTCTCTTTCTCACTTCAAAATCCTAACTTGTTGATTATATAGCTCACTACAAAAATCTAGAGAGCTATGAAGGAGGAGGAAGAAGATGATGGCAACCTTAGAAGATGATAAGTTCAACTACCCTCCTTTTTAAAAAGGAAAAATATATCAATATATATTTTAAATCTATCATCTCAAACCATGGTTGAATCATTATTGTACTAGGGTTAAAACACAAAAGGAAACTTAACCTAAGGTTAAGTGGTGGGTGAGAATGGTTAGGTCAAAAGAAGTGTGTAGAACAAATCAATAATACACCTTTTCTTTCCTTTTATGTTTTAGCATAAATACAATAATAATTCATAAAAAATACCATGGTGTGAGTCTTATATTGCCACCATTTTCATATACATCCAACCATGATAAATGTATGTATGCATGTATGTATGTATACACATCCATATGTGCATGAAACAAGAATGAAAGAAAAAACATACATGCATTCATACATCCATCCAACACAAGAAAGGATTTTTAGTGAGCAACTAATGGTTAAATGATAAATCAACACTTGATTTACCAATCCGGCCATATCTCATATGACCCCTACCAAAAGCAAGCCGCCCGATCAATATACGGTATCCTATACGCGCATTTTAATCGGGTCCATGCGCATATCGCATACGCGCACCACAACGTTTCGCCTGGATTAGGAAACTCCATTGTGGGACTCTGAGACTCGTCAATACGCCGGCAGTGGGTGATGATCATATCAAGCAAGATGATCGATGGACTTTGCCGATTGAGCCTGGAGGTGGGAGAGTACCTACTGGTGATTGGTTGGACCTGGCGGTTATCCGGAGGATACTGACCAGAGTCGAGAGATGGATGCGGATGATCCGTACTGCCGGGGCCGAGGGCCGATACCGCAGACGGAGCCCGTTGGCTGACCCGGACTTATGGAGCCCGATATATGAGGATTTGCGTGTCGATACTGGACACGAGTATTTTATGATATTTTGAGTGCCGATGTTGGGCACTCGTGATTCTCAGAGATTTACAGGATTTGAGGGCCGATGAGAGTGCCGACGCCTGAGTTTATTTGGGATTTGGGTGCAGTTTTGGGCACCGATTATTTTTCCACGTTGATATTCCGTGTAGATGTTATTTATCCCATGCTCAGCATTGATTATTATGTATCTCATCCTGTAGTTATTTTACCTAACAGAGCATTTGCATGATTATTGCACCTGCTGCTTGTCGCATATAGATCTTACTTGCTGGCATATGATAGAGTAGCACAGTATGTGCATGCTCGCGATTACCTTTATATGTTATCTCTAGTCACGAGTTGGCAACTTACCCCCGTTGTGCCACAGTATTTGCAGGTTGCTCCTCAGAGTAGTCGCGGCAGGCTGCCTTTTGCATCTTTTAGCTACAGATACCACTACAGTTGGCGTGAGAGCTGTTTTGCTTTTAGGTGGGTTATGGTATCTGATTACTTTTATTGTACCCCTTTTGTATCTAGTATTCTCCATCTACCATATATGTACTGGACTTAGAGACAGTGTGAGGACGACGATGTATATTTTTGTATTCTGGTGTTGAGCTCGTGGGAGCCGACTGTTTATATATGCAGTTTATTATTCTGTGATGTTTACTTATTGCTCATTCTTCGCTACTGCGTCGTATATTACTCTTGTGGGGATGGTTTCCGCAGGTGGGCGTGATTGCTCCCGTTTGGGGATGCTTTATTTCATTAGATCTCATTTTCACTTATATCCTGTTTTATACCCGATTTCGGGGTTACTTTTACAAAGGAAATGTTGCCAAAATTATTTAAATGATAACGTGACTTTAAAAGAACTTATTGAGTTATTTAAGGTTTTCTAAATGTTTAACTAAATGTTTTCAACACTCGTTACTTTTATATGGTTTTGATTTCTGGGTTCGGCTTACTTAGTCGCATTACGTCTGTATACGTTGCGTGGTTAAGTGCCGGTCACGAGTCAAAATATTCGGGTCGTGACAAAGTTGGTATCAGAGCGTAGGTTTTACCTTTCGGAGTGTAGGATGACCTTGGTATGATGGAGTAGGTAGCTGAAGCAGAGTGGCGTAGCGTGTGTATGTTCCGCGGCATACTCATGACACGGTACTCCGCCAAGACGACTTTAGGACTTATTGATTTAAATTCCTTCTTGAGTATATATATTCTTGCGATTCGATTTCCGTATTCTTATCGAATCCTAATTTCTTTTCAGCCATTATGCCGCCAAAGACTACGAGGGCGCAGAGAGCGGCCGCGAGGGCCGAGATTCGAGTTGATTCGTCTGAGACGAGGACTGATCCGGGCAGTACACCGGTTGTACCCGAGCAGGTTGTTCCTCCCGTGACATATCAGATCGCCATGCTAGGGGCTGGTATGCAGGAGATGCGCCATACGGTGGGATCCAGCATGCAGGAGATGCGCCAGATGATAGGATCGCTAGTTGAGACGCTTCGAGCGCAGCAACCAGAGGTAGCTCCACCCGTTACAGAGACCGCGATGGTACCTACCGCACAGCCAGTTGCCTCTGCAGCCACGGAGGTGATTACAATATCGCTATCAGTGTTTATGAGGCTGAAGCCTCCGGTCTTCACAGGCACCGATAAAGCCGAGGACCCACAGTCTTTCATTGATAGGATAGCTCGGATATGCCGTTCCCTCAGATGCGCAAATGCGAGATGGGTTGAGTTCACGAGCTTTCGCCTGGAAGGTCTTGCGCAGAAGTGGTGTGAATCTGTCGAGAAGGGTAGAGCGGCAGGTCTTCCTCCTATGACCTGGATAGAGTTCGTGGCACTATTCCTTGCCCGCTTTCTCCCACCGAGTGTCAGAGATGCTAGAGCACGCAGGTTCGAGTCTTTACGCCAGACTCTGGAGATGTCGGTGGCAGAGTATGACGTGCTATTTACAGAGCCATCAGTTTATGCCCCGTATTTAGTGGCTACCGAGGAGTTGCGAGTCAAGAGATTTGTTCGAGGCTTGCTTACACCACTGTTCCTTGCGATCAGCGCGCAGCATTACGAGACATATACAGCAGCGGTAGACGCAGCCCTATTAGTCGAGGAGCGTCTTGCTGAAACTTCGGTAGTTCCAGAGCCGAAGAGAGTTCGTACTGGTATATCAGCACGGAGACAGACATTCAGACACCGCGGCTGGTATCGTTCAGGTACGAGGAGTGGCAGAGATTCGGGACGAGGCCAGATGTTTAGTTCGTATCCACAGGAGAGTCAGCAGTTGTCGCGAGGTTGCTATAGATGCGGCAGTCTACTTCACCTCGTCAGAGATTGTCCTGAGATACACCGGAGGGAGACAGCAGCACCGCATGTTACCTTACCACCTTCACCACCCCAGAGGGCGTTGCCTGTTGTACCTATTGTCGCTCCACGTCAGACTCATACACAGAGAGGTCGTGAGCGTGGAGGAGTTGCTCAGAGAGGACAGGATGACCAAGGCAGAGGGCAGTCAGTCACCGGTGGAGGACAGGCGTAGGTTTTTTCTTTGACGCATCAGGACGCGCAGGCGTCCAATGCGGTGGTCTCAGGTATCCTTCCAGTATGTTCTGTTGATGCACACGTGTTGTTCGATCCCGGATCCACGTACTCGTACGTATCCATACACTTTGTGCTGAGTTTGGGTAGAGAGTCCGGTTTGCTTGATCAGCCGCTTGTTGTGACCACTCCTTTGGGAGAGTCGTTTGTTGCTAGGCACGTGTTCCGATCATGTACCGTCTGTATTGGCGAGAGAGAGTTGCCTGTCGACTTGATCCTTCTTGAGATGTTAGACTTCGACGTTCTTTTGGGCATGGATTGGTTAGCCACGTGCTATTCTTCTGTAGACTGCTGTGAGAAGACAGTTAGATTCTGTTTTCCCGGCGAGTCGGTTTTTGTTGTGTTGGGGGACCGTGGTACCGCCCCTCACAGTGTGATTTCTTCTTTTCGCGCTGGACAGCTTTTGAAGAAGGGATGTCAGGGATTTCTCGCCTATGTTTGCGATGCTAGCACTACAGGGGTTCTGTTGGATCAGATTCCGGTTGTTAGCGAGTTTCCTGATGTGTTCCCTAACGAGCTTCCTGGGCTACCGCCCGAGCACGACATTTCTTTCTGTATTGATTTGGTTCCTGGCACGGGGCCTATTTCCATACCGCCTTATCGGATGGCCCCGGCGGAACTTCGAGAATTGAAGGGTCAGTTGCAAGATTTGCTGGATAAGGGACTTATTCGACCCAGTGTTTCTCCTTGGGGTGCTCCAGTCTTGTTCGTCAAGAGGAAGGACGGCAGTTTGCGTTTGTGTATCGACTACCGCCAGCTGAATAGGGTGACAATGCGGAACAGATATCCCTTGCCACGTATCGACGATTTGTTCGACCAGCTTCAGGGGGCAGGATACTTTTCGAGGATCAATTTACGATTGGTCTATCATCAGCTGCGGGTTCGACAGGAGGACATTCCTAGGACAGCTTTCCGTATGCGCTACGGCCATTATGAGTTTTTGGTGATGTCGTTCTGACTCACCAATGCCCCAGCAGCATTCATGGACATGATGAACCGTATTTTCCGGCCATATCTGGATCTGTTCATCATAGTATTCATTGACGATATCTTGGTGTATTCCCGGAGTAGTGAGGAGCACGAGCAGCCCCTGCGGATTACACTGCAGACTTGAGCGAGCACCAGCTTTACGCGAACTTCTCCAAGTGTGCTTTCTGGATGGACAGCGTAGACTTCTTGGGGCATGTGATTTCACGAGACGGTATATGTGGAGACCCAAGGAAGATCGAGGCCGTTCAGCGTTGGCCCAGACCCACATCAGTTACGGAGATTCGCAGCTTTTTGGGGTTGGCCGGTTACTACAGGCGATTTGTGCAGGACTTCTCCAGTATTGCTACACCTTTGACCGGGTTGACCCGGAAGGGAGTTCCTTTCGATTGGACGGAGGAGTGCGAGCACAGTTTTCAGTAGCTACGGATGATTGATCTCAAAAACTATCTATTACCGCAATCAAGAACGGCGTCGCTTTGCAGCTAGCCGGTGAGTACGGGTCGGTCCACAGGGATGTTGTAAATTTCCTAATCGCTCTTACGAGTTAATTCCAAACAGTGTGAATAGATTAATTAAATCTAAAAACTAAATTAATCTAGGGCAATTGGATTAAAGATCTAACAATCTAACTAGGGCAAGGAATTAAATTTAATCTAGGGCAGAGAATGAAAAATTACCTAGGGCCAGAATTGAAATTACCTACTTACTTTACAGATGGCTCTCTCCAAACATCAACACAAGACTTGTCAGATCTGAATTTCTGAAATAAAAAGAGGCATCGATGCTCTCCAAAAGAAATCTAAATTTTATTGATAAAAAGAGGCATAGGGAGGCATGAACAAATACAAGGAATTGGGCTTCTATTTATAGGACATAGAAACCCTAGGTTACAATTGATTCGTACATCTGCTTTTACAAAAATGCCCTTTAAGAAAAGACCTAGTCAAAGATCCGCGCCGCCTCTGAAACTTAGTAAAAAATTAAACTTCTACGGGCTCTGGATGGCCGCGGAACCGCGGCCTCGGCATGGGTTGGGCCGCGGTTCCGCGGCCCAATGATGGCACTGGAGGCTTATTTTTCCTGGGCTTTTTCTTGGACTCTTGGGCTTCTTATTTCTTTGGTTCTTTTATTAAAATAGCTTCTAGGTTTCTACCAGATCTCCAGTGAACAATTGCAGTGGACTTTTAACCGTTCGCTTTGTAATCCTGGACCTTGCGTTGCCTTGTACTGATATTTGTGTAGGCTTTATCAAAATCCTTCTGTTTGCTGGTCGTAGTTCCACTTTTGCATTGTCTTTTCTCTTTTTCACTGTTTTAGATCCAAGAACCTGTAACCTATAGTATGTAGCAGACATGCGTCAAAAGCACCTGTTTATTTATATAACGAATAAGAATGGGGAATATAATAATACAATATTATGGTGTGAACAAATACCCCCAAACTTATCTTTTGCTCGTCCTCGAGCAAACTTATTTTTTATTCTCGACAAAAAACCTAACCGCACTTTCGTAGGGAAACGTGATTGCACTGAGCTCGTGCAACAAGCCGTTAAACCTCTAGGTGTCCCTAGTAGGAGGAGTGTTGTCTCCTGAGAGTTTTCAGCGGATACTACCCACAAAATCCTATCAATTCGGCTTTTTCGACTTTTATTCTCTAATTAGGTTTTCTAACAAGGAATTCTATAATCGCCGACTCGTAAATTATCCACCCATATTCTTCACACTTCCTCATCATTTAATTGAAGATTATATATGTTCTGCAGACCTACTTAGTTTTCGGCATTTCTTAAGTTTTTCTTCTAGGGTTCCCTCTCCACTTAGGAATTTTTATCAATTCTATTAAAAATACAAGTTCTATTCTTCACTCCTTTCTCTCATCTAAAATCCAATCACATATCCTTACGTGTGTGTATATATCACCCCTACACTCGGAAATTCAAATCAAGCAATCATACTCTTGTCCGTTGTCCAAAGCACTTCTTAATTGGTGATTTTTTTTATTGAATTTTGCTTACACATCCTTCATGCGACCGTTATACTTCTTGAGGTACCAACGACTGATTATAAAATGCGTTTTCACTTTAAAGCGTACTTCCTAGCCTTGTAACACCTAAGGCTTTTTAGCAGTGACTCCTAAACCAGTTGGTCTAAGGCACTAGGTGATGAAGCACCCTCGCTAAATATTTTTCTATTTTTGCTGCCTTAAGTAATCACAAAAACCAGTGTTCATTTTTTTCTTTATTCACACTTGTATATATTTTTTTTTCATCGTACTAAGGACTTTAGACAATAGCATTTCAAGGTCTCTTCTACCATTCCAAGTTTCAAGATGCGTGATTGTGCAATTTGTAGGGTATACATTTTCAGAATATAGACTTAAGCTAGGAATTATTTTTCAAACTTATACTATTAATAAAAATATTAATACTTTTCCTCTGTTTCAACTTAGCCCAAGAAGTGAACTCAAAATTTGCCTATTTCTAAATAAACTGTAAAGACATATACTTTCTACCGTTAAACTTTAAGAAAGGTGATTTTTAGGTTTTTTAATTTACTAAGTCTAAGATCTAGTTGTTCCTAGCCAGTTAACCTATTTGTCAAACTTAAGTCAAATACAGCCAAAATTGAATACATTAATTTTTATAATTTTTCAAAATTTTTCAATTTTTATGGGTTTTCAAATAAATATGCAAATGCAAAAATATACATAAGAATGCGAAGGAAGAAGGCTTACCGAGCATACCCCCAAACTTAAACTTGACAGTGTCCTCACTGTCATGCTACACTAAGAGGGTCAAAATGTCGGCACTCCCCTATTTATTTATTTATAATCTTTTATTTTTTTATTTTTTTATTTTTTATTTTTTATAGAAAAAGAAAACAAAAAATATATGTACATAAATACAGCAAGGTTCCCCCCCAAACTTAAGCTTAGCCTTACACAAGCCAAAGGTTAGCACCAATCATTCAAAAATCTTATCGTGGTAATGGTAGAGTTGGTGAAAGAATGGAGTGGAAAGAGAAGAAATGAGAAGTACACGAGATCGTATGGGAAGAAGAGTGGAACAAGGTCTCGGTGGAGGAGAAGAAGGGCGGAAAAGAGAAAGAAGGGTAGCACGATCTTGAGAGTGTAAATCAAGTGAATAAATTAGCGCAATTTGTGATGACCGAAGTGTTAAAAGTGATTGTGCTAATCTATCAACTCGTCGAGCAATGGGGTCAAATCCCTCAAGATTCGCAAGAAAGCATGGGTACGTCGAACTTGGTGTAGGAGATGAAAGCATAACGGTCACTTGCACGGTCGGAACAATGGAAGGTAGGGAAGGGAGTGAATTAGGAATAGGCTCATTCTCACCGTAGTAAACTGTCTCGAACTGGAAAGATTCCATCAATGGTTTGAAACGACTGTAAGCAACCGAGTCTGATGGATCAACTAACTCATCTGAAAATTCAAAGGACTCAAACTCGGGAGGTGAGTCTGCAACATCGTTTTCGAAAAAGTGAAACACTCGTAAGTGTTATCGGCTGGGAGAACTGTGTCAGATTCAAAGGGAAATTTTTCAAGCTCACAGTCTTCAAGCGTGATCTTTTGCGTGGTCGGAACGATGGAAATGAGGGAGGGTGATATAACAGTTAAAGGTTCAGAAGGATGAATTGGAAAATCCGACACATCAAACAAAAATGGTTCAACCTCAATATTATCCTCAATACTATCCTCATAATTCTCCTCAATATTTAGCTCATCCATGCCATTATCATCAAAATCAAGACGCATATGAAGTTCGGGAGAAACAATTAATGACTCGGGATGATGAGTTGGATATAAAATTTCAATCAACTCGACAGGTTCATCATCTAAAATATTCCCGGCGTCTATATCCTCACTCAAGTGAAAATCAATTTTTTATGACACCTCATAAGAAGCATGGATATTTATCGATTTAGGTTCTATAGTGGAGGTGTAAAGATCGAAAGGATTAAGTGTGGTTTCACTAGAAAGGGGTTCTTCACAATCTGGCAAATCAAGCACTACAAAGTCACACAACTCGTTTTTATTTTCAACAGGTGAACTATTTGGGACAATCGATGGAAAACCGGAGTTGTGGGCTTCAATTGGGTAAGGGTAGGTTTGATTTGGAAATGTGTAGAACTCACTCGCTCCTCTCAAATTCTCACTCTGTCCAACCGCCTCCTCATACATTGAAAAATTTGAAACTAGTGGAAAACTAGCTACCGGTTCACTAGGTTGTATAAGGGCGGCTACGGACGCATCCACATTCCTAATCATTTTGTTTTTTGCTAAGATATAAGCCTCCAACGACTCTTCCAAACTAGACTTGGGTGGTAAGGGGGTTTCGGTAAAAGATTCGAAATTGTTTGGATATGTGAAACTCCCAAAGGCTGTGTAGAAATAGTGTCTAGTGACGATAGGAAAGTTGGGTAGGACTGGTAGGAAGTGGATGGTTGGACAGGAGTAGGGTCAACAGTTGGATAAAAAGGTGGATGGACTTGTTGATCCCTAGAACTAGATGTGTGGAGAGGGGTGAAAAATCGGCTATGAGATTGAGCAATGTTCTCAGCAATGGACATCGGTTTAGGAGTTACAACTGGACTTGAAAAAGTGGTATCAACGTATGAAGGTGGTAAAGGTTGACATGGTTGACACAAAGTGGGTTGCAAAGTCGAACTGTTTCTCCTAGACGCTTCTATTTGATCTTTCAAAGAAATTTTGGGCATGGAGGGATCTTCCTTAAATTGACCGAAACAATTGACGTACGAAGCAAAATTAGGTTCGGGATACCAAAGTTCGGCAAGAGATTTATGATGTGGGGTACCCATGATAGAAGAAAGAGAAGAGAAAAAAGGTAGGTGGTGCAAGTGGGGTGCAAGGATTTCTTAGCGACAAAATTTTGCAAGTTTTTTTTTTAAAAAAAATTTCCTTTTTCCTTTTTATCTTTATTTAGAACTGTTTGCAAAAAGATTTTCGAGAAAAGAGCTAAGACACACTTTCGATCAACTAAAAATGCACAATCAGGCCTAGATCTCGGGTCACCTAGGTCAGCTAGACAGTTCCTAACTGTTCCTAAGGACTAGAAATAGGACTTCAAACCGCCTCTTCACCGCCAATTGCGGCCAGGTAAGTGCCAGGTAAGTGGGAGGCTCCCCGCTACAAGTAGCGGTCCTAATTAAGTAACTACTTGCCTTGACACACTTGCCTAGACACCGCAAAGTCAGGTTAGGATAAACCGCTGATGCCTATAACTAGTCATCTGTCCTATTGAGCTCGAAGTCCTTACGGTTGAGTCTAGTATTTTTTAATTAAAGATTGGTCAATGCAAATGCCGTATGTGATTTCTGGGGTCCTGGGAAGGGTGATGAAATCCCCACCCAATCTGAATTGGTCAAAAGCCCCTTAAAGTCCGATTAAAGATACGCAAAACAGTAAATCACTTGCAATCAAATCTTTTTTTATTGCAATTTGAGAAAAGATATGCAAAACAGAAAAGATTTCTTACAATCAATTTTTATTTTAAACGCGCGCAAAGAATCCTGCACAAGATTTGTTATTTGGAAGGGGGAAGATTTTTAAGCGCAAAGAATCCTGCAAAAGATTTTTCAGAGGAGATATCAGAGATTTGCATGCTTAGTTGGATGTTAATCAAAGGATCCAAGCTGGTTGGTTGAAATGGAGGAGTGCAACAGGGATTTTGTGTAATCGTAACTTTCCGTTAAAATTGAAAGGGAAGTTTTATCGGAGCGCTATTCGGCCTGCCTTATTATATGGTACAGAATGCTGGGCTCCTAAGAAGCATCATACACAGACGATGCACGTAGCGGAGATGCGCATGCTTCGTTGGATGTGCGGTAACACTAGAAAAGACAAGGTGCGAAATGAGGATATTCGTGCAAAAGTTGGTGTAGCATCCGTGGAGGAGAAGATGCGGGAAAACCGGCTTAGATGGTTTGGTCATGTGTGACGCAGACCTATGGAAGCACCGGTTCGACGAATAGATACTCTCGATATGGGTAATGGCAAAAGGGCAAAAGGGAGACCGAAGAAAACATGGATGGAGGTGATACGAAACGATATGGTTGCCAAAGGACTCAATGAAAGTATATTATTCGATAGAAGTGAGTAGAGACAGAGGATTCATGTGCTGGACCCGGCGTGATTCTCATGTTGGTTCATGTAGCCTACCCCATATGCTTGGGATAAAAGGCTCAGTTGTTGTTGTTGTTGTTATATCAGAGATTTGCAGAGGAGGAGATCAGAAGACTTACAGATTTTATTTTATTTTTTTACCACGCTTCTGCCTTTTTTTTTGACTCGACCAAAACGCGGCGGTTCCGCGGTGGCAGGAACGGATCAATTCTCCGGATTTTTTTTTGGTCACCAGATCACCGCGGTTAACTTGTTGACTCGGTCCTCTAAATTTCTTCTGTTGTCTGTTGTGATATTCCTCTGTTTGTTCAGATTTGATATTTGCTGTTCTGATCTCTGAAGATTGTAGGGTTCCTAGGCACCCAAGTGAGGTCTCACAAGGCATCGAACATGCCAATTTCATAAATTACGGTGCCGAGAAACCCTAGACTATGGATCGTCGGCTAGATTTCTAGGCGAAAAGTAAACTAGTTAACACTTAACTAAGAGATACGGAAATACAACCTTTGTAGATCCGGTCCTCCACCTCCACGGCTCCGAGATGAGGTCCTCTCCGCTGTCCAAATCAAATCCGGGCTCTAGCGTCGGCTTCATCAGAGAATGGACGGGCTAGGTCGTCGACAACGTGCCGAAGATGATCTACGTCGAAGCATCACTAGATCGAGCTCCACCTTCACCAAGTCTTGAAAACTTGTGAAGGAAACACACTCTACTACTTGGCAAAAGGTAGAGGATGAAGAAATAGGAAGTGGGTAGACTTTAGTTTTGGATTTCTCACTCTTTTTCATCACTTGCCATTAATGGAGCAAGCTTTCTTCATGTGAAGAAATGAAGAAGAAGAAGAATTTTATGATAAGATTAATTAGAAAAGAAAAGAATATCAATCCTTATCATAACTTGACCATTGTTAAGTGTAGAGAACTAATCATGGTTTGATGCAATGGTAAGGGTTAAGCTAAAAACAAAATGGTCAACAAGTCAAAGCAATCATGAAGCTTCATGAATGTACAAAAGAAAAAGCCACCATTTTATCATTTCATTTCCTTTTTCCAATAAGAAAAAGATAAATAAATAAATGAATAAGCAAATAGCAAACCCTAACCATTCCATTAACCAAGGTTTAATTCTATACACTTAATTAAAAAGGCATGCATCATCAAACATGATACAAGCATGTGCACAAAATCATATCGCATATGCAATGCGCACACCCGAGCGAGAAAATCCATTTAAAGTGAACCGATACTAGTTAATGCAAAGTAATATATCAAATATATAATTATGCATTAAATCATTAAATCAACACTTGATTTAACGATCCGGTCATATCGCATATAACCGACTAGTATCATTAGTAACAACTTATCGAATCAACACTTGATCCGATAACCCGGCTATATCGCATATAACCGATCAATGTCACATCGCGAGAATCAAATACAGTATCATATACTGGTATCATTCTCGGTCCCGCACATATCTCATATGCGCTCCTATTTCGTTTCGCTTGAGCCAGGAAACCTCTGTGTAGGACTCTAAAGACTCGTCAATACGCCGGCAGCAGATGATGATCATATCAAGCATCCACAAGCCGCAAGCGGTCTGCTAAACGTAACGGCCACCCAGGTTTTGAGCGATCTGAAGATCGACGAGCAAGCCCGCTCATACTCCAGTGAATCCAACCAGTAACACTGCCGTACAGTCCGGTCTGATCGTCTGATATGTCGTATATCTTGCCTAGGGGTGGTAAACGTCAGACCCCAATAGCTCGATAAGTCGTGTCGATATGAGGTCTATAACAATTCGAGAAACTACTGGTACTACTTACCAGTAAATCTCAGCAACCCTGTCCAGGGATTTCCTGTTATAGCCAATCGAACACAGCGCAACATCAACTCCCTATACCGGGAGAGACGAATCCCCTCCTATCGCTCATTGCCTCCATGTGATTCGAGACTGTACCCAAAAACCACCGTTTTGCACGCCCTCTTGGACGTGGTAAGATGGAAATCAAAGCACAGTGGGAACCACACAAGACTCTATGACGATCTCGGGTCAACAGACTACTCTGTACCAGTGTCATCAGAGAACTGCCATCTGACGTGAGGTATAATACCATCTGGGAGTTCTCGGCGAGTCCGTCCAGTGTACCCAGTCTCTACTGAGCACCCGTATATCATCTCTGATGTCAAACACCAATGGATATGGGATCATCCATCGCCCATCTGTATGGGTCGAGAAGGTATGCGCTAGTCTACACTGGTATATCGATGCCCCGTCTCGATACACCCACGACTAGGGACTTTGAAGGATGTACTTATGGACTACCATGTCCCCACTAGTATGATCCGCATCATAGTCCAGGTAGTCAAGTACACATCCTAAGGGCTTTACCAACATGTAACAGAGAGACAAACAGTATACACGTTAAGGTAAAGTGTAACTAGATAGCATACTATCATGTCGAGCAAGAAAGTCCTCCCTATATACGTCCTAGCATCCACTACAATATACATCATATGTACAGTAATGGCCTCTAGGGCATACATATAACTAACAATCTCCCACTTGCACTAGGGCCATCTGTAGCAGTGGTTGTAGTATCTCATACTCAACCATCCTATAAAAGTCTCTCTCTGGGAACAGGCCTTTGTGAGTGGATCCGCTGTGTTTGTCTTCTGAGTCTACTCTCCTAACCTCGATCCCCTGGAGATCAACCATCTCCATGATCAGGTGATACTGCCTTAGAATATGTCTGGATCACTGATGGGACCTTCGTTCCTTGGCATAAGCCACAACTCCATTGTCACACAATGGGAGGAACATAGTTCATCTCATGAACCTATATACACCCAAACAGCCTCTTTGGTAGCATCTTAAGTAGCGATGTATCCTGCCTTTATCGCCTAGTATGTCACGGTATCTAGCTTGGAATTCTTCCAACATACCGTCCCTTTACTGAGGGTAAAGACAATGCCTGCGAATGACATTCAGTCGTCATTATCACCCTGGAACCCTTCCAGTGATTCTCCCCAGGATCGATTGATACCATCTCACTACAACTAGTGAGAATCCTAACATCCATTTGGATCTATCTCATAGATCCAAAATCCAGGATTTAGTAGGTATCATTTTGATCCTACGTGGAGAATCTTTGTGATAAGCGGAGATTGATCGAGCGTAGCATAGGAAACTCCTTCCCTATCAAGAGTATGTCATCCACGTACTCTACGAGGATCGCCACCATACTCCCTACTACCTATTTGTTTATACAAGGTTCATCTACCATTTTGATGATGTCAAAACTCTTTGACTAACACATCAAAACAGACGTTCCAACTCCGCGATGCCTGCTTTATCAGATAAAACATCTTGCACACGTTTCCGCTGCTCCCACTGTTTACGAAGCCCTGTGGCTGTGTACTTACAGACGTTCTCTTCTAAAACATCATTTAGAAAAGATGTCATGGCAGCCAACCGCCAGATATCGTAGTCATGGTATGTAGCCGTGGTAAGTAGGATCTGGATGGACTTAAGCATAGATACTTGAAAAGGTTTTATCATTATCCACAGCTGGTCAATGATGCAAACTTTTAACAAGTCTAGCTTTGAAAGTCTCAACTTTTCCATCTACACCAAGTAATCTTCTCAAGATATACTTGCTCCTGATGGGGATTTAACCCTTCAGATATAGCAACCAAAGTCCATACTTTGTTGGTGTATAAGGATTCCATCTCAGATCGCTAAGCATCTAGCCATTCTTACAGAGTCTCACTCCTGATGGCCAGCTCGAAACTAGTTGGGTCATCATCTCATGATGCAATCCTCGCTCCCACTGTCATCGAGAAACCGAAGTATCTCTCAGGTGGGTGAGGAACCCTACTAAATCGGCGGAGAGGTTGAGGTTCGTTGGTTTTTACTGAATCCTTTGGTTCTATCAAATCATCAGTTGCAGTTTGTATGGCTGGAACATTTCCAGTTCTACATAACTGACCTTGCCTCGAACTTGTCCGGATTTTGCTTTTAGACATAGGTCGGACAACCCCAAATCTTAACTAGGTTAAGACATGGGCTCTTCCCTTTCCATATCACATATGAAGTGGTAGGCAATTGATTCGATTGGAACCCTATTCAATAGGTATGCAGCTTCTCAAGTGCATAATTCCCAAAAGGAAATAGGTAACTCAGTAGTACTCATCATAGATCACACCATATCAAATAGGGTGTGATTGCTCCGCCCCGATATTCCATCGTCCTATGGTGTATACGGAGGAGTAATGCCGAGAGAGAATCTCATTCTCCTTTAAAATAGTCCAGGATTTCCGTGCTCAAGTATTCTCCTCCTCGATCTCATCAAAGGACATAATACTTATACCCGTATTTTGGTTCTCTACTTCTCGCTTATATTCTGTGAATATCTCAAAAGGTTCGGACTTGTGTTTCAACAGAAACATATGTCTGAATCTTGAGAGATTATCAGAGAATGTAACGAAGTACAAAGAACCAGTCTTGGCATGTGTAGACAGGGGACCTACATATATCAACATGTATCATCCCAAGAGTTCACTAACTCTCTCTCTGTTTCCAGTAAACGGAGCTATGGTCATCTTATCTTTGTGACATGACTGGCGAGTTTCACAAGTTGTAAATTCAAACTGATTTAAATATGCATCTATATGTAACTCTAGCTAGTCGGGTCACATTGATATGACCTAGTCTACAATGCCTCAAGAAGGATTCGTTCATTTCTGAACTCTTCCTCTTGTGTGTGTTCCATATAATAAGAACTGTAGTTTGATTTAGAACATCAACGCTTTTAGATAACGTGCCTGAACCGATCAACTTTTGATATAGGAAATGTTCAAAACATTATCCAACAATACAAAATTATATCCTTTCTTTATTAATAAAGAGACTGATATGATTTTGTATATCAGGTTCGGTATCTAACAGCATTTGTTCAGAATCAATGTATTGTTAATACAGGGTGACAGTGACCAACAGACTTGGCTGCAACACTTGCCCCGTTTTCTGTCTCATGAAACTTATCACCCGTTCTCAGTTCTTTACCTTTCTGTAGCCCATGTAACGGATTACATGTATGGGATCCTAATCCGGTATCATATACCTAGGACGTAAAGGATACTGAGAAACAGTTCTGTATAATGAACAAACCCGAAGATGATGCATCAGCATGCACTCTCTTCGTTTGGGCGGCACGGGAAACCTGGTATTCTCCAATTTCCTGCTCTGTCTTATAACATTTATAAGTTGGAGCGGGACCAACGTTCCCCAGCTCAGTATAACAAGCGGGTTCGGTCAATAATCCATATTATTATCTTGATTAAGGCGTGATATGGTCGCTATCTGGAGAGAGAGAGAAGAAAACACTCAGCGTGCGCTCTTGCAAGAATAGATTGGTTATTATTTTATCTAATCAGGATGGCTCCCACTGCTTTTTATCAAATCTTCCTTCAAACCCTAAAAGGAAAGACTAGCCGGGACTAATTACACACTATAAGTTCGCCAATCTTTCAGCCAGGCCAGTGTCGGTACTTTGAGGGATGTCCCCCGTGCTTTCGTACGAACCTAATTAATGTAAACCTCGTTTTCCCAGAGGCGTAACCCCGTTGACACCTTTCTAGACACCTACTTGATCGGCTAATTGTAATGTATAAAACTCTCCCAGGAGTAACTCTTACTCGCAGCGGGTATCGGGATCCAACTATCTCATAGAAGGTATGCAATCTCATTGCAAATTTCAACACTTGAAATTCCCGATAATATTTTGCCCCTAGCTCGCTATGACCTTGACGGAGGCCAAACAACCCATAGTCCGCTAGTCAAATTCAACCCGTCATTTCCTGATTGAATTAAACCCACCCGCATGACCCTTGACGGAGGCCAAACAACGCCGTACGAATATCCTAATCCAATCGCATCATATGCTAGCAGATAAGCACTAGTTAGCTACCGTACACTACGCCTTGACGGAGGCCAAACAACCGCAGCACGAATACTAACTAGTACGTATCTGAAATGACGGAGGGCTACGACAGGTTTTTCTGAAAACCTATTGCGTAATGAACTTGATATCGTTGTAGGATCGAATGAATTTTTGAAATGGAGTGTTTTTGAGGCTTTTCTAGTTTTGCTAAAGGAGTCACTCCCGGTGAAGGGATCGTCGGTCCTTTCCTCATCGAATGAGGTGCGGGATATATCATATATATCACTGTGCAAAGCAAAAACTCTTAAAAGCAATCAAAAGACAAACCGAGTGTGTAGCATCTGCCAGTTATTGCTAAAGGAGTCACTCCCGGTGAAGGGATCTCGGTCCTTTCCTCATCGAACAAGGTGCAGGATATATCACATATACCGCTATGCAAAGCAAGAACTGTAGCTACCTGTTTTATTTTGAAATTCGATTCTACAACATCTTAGGTTTCTTTTATTTCATTAATCACATTAATGAAGTCCCATCATTTAAGTACCTAAACATCACAGATAAATACGACGTACACTTATGCCATCCGCATTCGCCTCGATGTCCCCTCGTGCACCGTTAGGTTAGGTAACTAACGACAGAGCGGGGCAGGGCTAGCGCGGATGTAAAACATAAGTAACGCCTATATAATATATCATATATACTATATACAGTATCTATCAAAGAACATCACATGATCACATCACAGATATCGCAGCAGAAGAAACATATGAAATATTGGATATACTAGGACGTCCGTGTTTTCAATACGAGCCAGTATAAAACACGGATTCCACGGTCGCGATGAATAGCCAAACCCACACTCCTAGACCCCTACGAGAGCGGCAAGCAACCCTACCAATTCTGGAGTTAGGAGACCCGGACCCGACTCCTCGAGTTGGTCTCCCACTGGACTCCAGAACCCGGTTACTTGTGCTCCCCTCCTTGGGTCTATCCTAGTGCGGAAAAGTAAATAATATACAAACGGTGACATCTTCCGCAACCTGGAAGTGCCCCAATAAAAGAATATTACATACAAGTTTTTACATGAATGAAAATAAAAAACACTCATCTCACATAAAAACCCCCGGCTATTCGAACACGACGATCCAATATTAACATATCCAGCAACACATAACATCACATGTCATCAACGTAAGTAAATATGCGCATCCCAATTGTCGTTGACATATAGAAACGAAACCGGCGATATCACATATTACACTTACGGTCACAGAAAAGAAAGTGTAAAACTACAACAATTGGAATCCGCAACCACCTCAGACATCGCATGCCTGACCAAATGAATTACTTAGACATCGCATGCCTAACAATTATAAACCCCGCATTTTAGTCCCATTATCGAAAACACTTTTCAATATCAAGTCGGGCAATTCAACAGGATTCCCGACATTCTGATCGAATGCTCGTCGCAAACTTCAATAGATGGCTGCACCCCCGATACCGTCGACGAAGTGCACCAAGGCGGAACACCGCTACCGCGAGCACCCGAACGGATGCTTTCGGCGACGGGGTTCTCCTACAGTCACTTGGTCGGGGCTATGGCATGAGGCTGTCTATTAAGTTTACCCGGCGAGTATCTGCGTACGCTACGTGATTGCGACGGACTTTTGATCACATCAAAATTCCGTGGCAACCGATCAAGTGAGACTAAATTGCTAGATTTACAACATTCATTCAGTTATCTCATAACTTATTGTGAATTCCAATTATTGTATCCCATTCCGGATAAATAGAAAATGTCAAACTTTCCGATCGAGCAATCGAACACCCAAGTTTTCCCGATACAGATCAACACATGAAATATGAGTCTAACAACATTCAGTTCGTGCCTCAGTACCAACGGTCCAGCCGTAGAAGGGTCAAGCCAACCCCTCACATGTGGCACGCCGTACTGCCCCAAACCCGAAGGTTCAAAGGGCAGTTTAAGACGGTCACATAATCGAGTTAAGGTTTGTTGTCTTCTAGAGGGTCCATCGCGTTACTTGCACTACTTAGAACGTCGTTAAACTACGGAAAAATCCAACACTTGGAAATTTTCCGTCAGGGGAAACATTGGGTATTTATATCCGGTCGAACTTTTTAACATATTCTAAAATGTTCGGAAAGCCATATAGACAAAATCTGATAATCCGATCGAACAATCGAATCCCCCAAAACAAGCCCAGAAAATGCAACTCTGGAATAAATTTTAAATATTCCCAGAAAACTCAGCATAAAATAATAGGAATTACTGTGCAGAAAAGGTACGATGACGTCACCATGGTACCGCGGAACCGCCGCAGAAGCAGGGCTTCTGCCAGCGGTTCCGCCGCCGTTCAAATGAATTATTCGCCTGAGTTTGCACCGTAATTCTTAGTTTTATTTTATGTATTTTCTAGAAATTTTTAATTCACAAAAATCCGCATTTTAGAAAAAATTCAAGAGAGCAATTTTTGGGTCGGGTTTCGGTTCGATCGGACTTCAGATTCCGTCTGGACTTCGCCTAAGGCTCTAGCTAGGCACCCAAGTGAGGTCTTACAAGGCATCGAACATGCCAATTTCATAAATTACGGTGCCGAGAAACCCTAGACTATGGATCGTCGGCTAGATTTCTAGGCGAAAAGTAAACTAGTTAACACTTAACTAAGAGATACGGAAATACAACCTTTGTAGATCCGGTCCTCCACCTCCACGGCTCCGAGATGAGGTCCTCTCCGCTGTCCAAATCAAATCCAGGCTCTAGCGTCGGCTTCATCGGAGAATGGATGGGCTAGGTCGTCGACAACGTGCCGAAGATGATCTACGTCAAAGCATCACTAGATCGAGCTCCACCTTCACCAAGTCTTGAAAACTTGTGAAGGAAACACACTCTACTACTTGGCAAGAGGTAGATGATGAAGAAATAGGAAGTGGGTAGACTTTAGTTTTGGATTTCTCACTCTTTTTCATCACTTGCCATTAATGGAGCAAGCTTTCTTCATGTGAAGAAATGAAGAAGAAGAAGAATATTATGATAAGATTAATTAGAAAAGAAAAGAATATCAATCCTTATCATAACTTGACCATTGTTAAGTGTAGAGAACTAATCATGGTTTGATGCAATGGTTAGGGTTAAGCTAAAAACAAAATGGTCAACAAGTCAAAGCAATCATGAAGCTTCATGAATGTACAAAAGAAAAAGCCACCATTTTATCATTTCATTTCCTTTTTCCAATAAGAAAAAGATAAATAAATAAATGAATAAGCAAATAGCAAACCCTAACCATTCCATTAACCAAGGTTTAATTCTATACACTTAATTAAAAAGGCATGCATCATCAAACATGATACAAGCATGTGCACAAAATCATATCGCATATGCAATGCGCACACCCGAGCGAGAAAATCCATTTAAAGTGAACCGATACTAGTTAATGCAAAGTAATATATCAAATATATAATTATGCATTAAATCATTAAATCAACACTTGATTTAACGATCCGGTCATATCGCATATAACCGACTAGTATCATTAGTAACAACTTATCGAATCAACACTTGATCCGATAACCCGGCTATATCGCATATAACCGATCAATGTCACATCACGAGAATCAAATACAGTATCACATACTGGTATCATTCTCGATCCCGCACATATCTCATATGCGCTCCTATTTCGTTTCGCTTGAGCCAGGAAACCTCTGTGTAGGACTCTAAAGACTCGTCAATACGCCGGCAGCAGATGATGATCATATCAAGCATCCACAAGCCGCAAGCGGTCTGCTAAACGTAACGGCCACCTGGGTATTGAGCGATCTGAAGATCGACGAGCAAGCCCGCTCACACTCCAGTGAATCCAACCAGTAACACTGCCATACAGTCCGGTCTGATCGTCTGATATGTCGCATATCTTGCCTAGGGGTGGTAAACGTCAGACCCCAATAGCTCGATAAGTCGTGTCGATATGAGGTCTATAACAATTCGAGAAACTACTGGTAACACTTACCAGTAAATCTCAGCAACCCTGTCCAGGGATTTCCTGTTATAGCCAATCGAACACAGCGCAACATCAACTCCCTATACCGGGAGAGACGAATCCCCTCCTATCGCTCATTGCCTCCATGTGATTCGAGACTGTACCCAAAAACCACCGTTTTGCACGCCCTCTTGGACGTGGTAAGATGGAAATCAAAGCACAGTGGGAACCACACAAGACTCTATGACGATCTCGGGTCAACAGACTACTCTGTACCAGTATCACCAGAGAACTGCCATCTGACGTGAGGTATAATACCATCTGGGAGTTCTCGGCGAGTCCGTCCAGTGTACCCAGTCTCTACTGAGCACCCGTATATCATCTCTGATGTCAAACACCAATGGATATGGGATCATCCATCGCCCATCTGTATGGGTCGAGAAGGTATGCGCTAGTCTACACTGGTATATCGATGCCCCGTCTCGATACACCCACGACTAGGGACTTTGAAGGATGTACTTATGGACTACCATGTCCCCACTAGTATGATCTGCATCAGAGTCCAGGTAGTCAAGTACACATCCTAAGGGCTTTACCAACATGTAACAGAGAGACAAACAGTATACACGTTAAGGTAAAGTGTAACCAGATAGCATACTATCATGTCGAGCAAGAAAGTCCTCCCTATATACGTCCTAGCATCCACTACAATATACATCATATGTACAGTAATGGCCTCTAGGGCATACATATAACTAACAAAGATTTCTAGATCCGAACTTGATTGTAGATCCTGCAAAATTCAAACAAAGATACCCTTCACAAAATAACAAATTGATAAATTTTTATATTTTTTTTTGATTTTTCAGTTTTTATGATTTTTTAATTTTAGATTAACCCGAAATTGCAAAAAGGAAATAACACACCATCCCCGGCAACGGCGCCATTTGATTGATCTCAAAAACTATCTATTACCGCAATCAAGAACGGCGTCGCCCTGCAGCTAGCCGGTGAGTACGGGTCGGTCCATAGGGATGTTGTGAATTTCCTAATCGCTCTTACGAGTTAATTCCAAATCGTGTGAATGGATTAATTAAATCTAAAAACTAAATTAATCTAGGGCAATTGGATTAAAGATCTAACTATCTAACTAGGGTAAGGAATTAAATTTAATCTAGGGCAGAGAATGAAAAATTATCTAGGGCAAGAATTGAAATTACCAACTTACTTTACAGATGGCTCTCTCCAAACATCAACACAAGACTTGTCAGATCTGAATTTCTGAAATGAAAAGTGGTATCGATGCTCTCTAAAAGAAATCTAAATTTTATTGATAAAAAGAGGCATAGGGAGGCATGAACAAATACAAGGAATTAGGTTTCTATTTATAGGACATAGAAACTCTAGGTTACAATTGATTCGTACATCTGCTTTTACAAAAATGTCCTCTAAGAAAAGACCTAGTCAAAGATCCGCGCCGCTTCTGAAACTTAGTAAAAAATTAAACTTCTACGGGCTCTGGATGGCCGCGGAACCGCAGCCTCGGCATGGGTTGGGCCGCGGTTCCGCGGCCCAATGATGGCACTGGAGGCTTATTTTTCCTAGGCTTTTTCTTGGACTCTTGGTCTTCTTATTTCTTTGGTTCTTTTATTAAAATAACTTCTAGGTTTCTACCAGATCTCCAGTGAACAATTGCAGTGGACTTTTAACAGTTCGCTTTGTAATCCTGGACCTTGCGTTGCCTTGTACTGATCTTTGTGTAGGCTTTATCAAAATCCTTCTGTTTGCTGGTCGTAGTTCCACTTTTGCATCGTCTTTTCTCTTTTTCACTGTTTTAGATCCAAGAACCTGTAACCTATAATATGTAGCAGACATGTGTCAAAATCACCTGTTTATTTATAAAACGAATAAGAATGGGGAATATAATAATACAATATTATGGTGTGAACAACGGACTCGGCTGACTACGGCACCGGTGTTATCATTGCCTTCAGGATCAGGCGGATTTGTGGTCTATTGTGATGCTTCTCGAGTGGGGCTAGGGTGCATATTGATGCAGCATGACTGGTTGATCGCGTATGCTTCGCGACAATTGAAAAAACATGAACAGAACTACCCCACTCACGATTTGGAGATGGCTGCAGTGGTCTTTGCACTTAAGATCTGGCGACATTACCTATACGGCGAGTCGTGCCAGATATTCACTGATCACAAGAGTTTAAAGTATATATTTCAGCAGCGAGACCTGAACCTTAGACAGCATCGATGGATGGAGTTAGTGAAGGATTACGACTGCGAGATCTTGTATCACCCGGGCCAGGCGAATGTAGTGGCGGATGCTTTGAGCAGGAGGCCCGGGGGTAGTCTATCTTGTTTGAGCGCAGTACAGGGGCAGTCGTCGGCAGATTGGCAGATATTATGCAACAGCAGGGTACAGTTCGAGTTCACGCCGATCGGAGGACAGATTGCACATGTTCGTGCACGCCCACAGTTGCTTGACCGTATACATGATGCATAACACAGTGATGACCGATGTTCGGAGATCAGGACGCAGATTGGACAGGGCAGATTTTCCGAGTTCGTGATCGATGATCAGGGATGCTGAGATTTGGGACTAGACTGTGCATACCAGATGCTGAGGGGCTGCGGCGTGAGATTCTTGAGAAGGCACATCGATCGGTGTGCATCTTCCATCCCGGTTCCACCAAGATGTATCATGATATGAGAGATGTTTACTGGTGGGACGGAATGAAGAGGGACATCGCAGATTTCGTGTCGAGATGCCTGACTTGTCAGCAAGTCAAGGCCGAGCACCAGAGGCCCGCAGGAGAGCTACAGCCGTTACCCATTCCGGAGTGGAAATGGGAGCAGATTTCGATGGATTTCGTTGTGGGTCTACCCAGGACTAGGCGAGGGTATGACTCCATTTGGGTGATCATAGATCGTCTGATGAAAGCGGCTCACTTCCTGCCAGTGAAGACGACTTTCGGATTTGCTCAGTACGCCCAGATTTACATCGACGAGATAGTACGACTGCATGGAGCCCCGACGTGTATCGTGTCCGACAGAGGCACCCAGTTTACCGGCCGACTATGGAAGAGACTTCAGGAGGCTTTGGGCACACTCTTGAGTTTCAGCACAGCATTTCATCCGCAGACCGAAGGCCAGTCAGAGCGGACGATTCAGACTCTCGAGGACATGCTCCGAGCGTGCGTTTTAGACTTTGGTGGTAGTTGGGATCATCATTTACCCTTGGTGGATTCTCCTACAACAATAGTTTCCAGGATACTATTCAGATGGCACCTTTCGAGGCTCTGTATGGGAGGAGATGTAGATCTCCCGTCTGCTGGACAGAGCTCAGTGAAAGCAGTATTTTGGGGCCCCAGATCGTACAGGAGACGACCGAGAAGATACAGCTGATTCGAGACAGGATGAGGACAGCTCAGAGCAGGCAGAGATAGTATGCTGACAGGCGTCGCCGCAGATTAGAGTTCGCAGTTGGAGATCACGTTTTTATGAGGGTCTCTCCGATGAAGGGAGTGATGAGGTTTGGACGGAAGGGGAAGCTTAGCCCCAGATTCATAGGTCCCTTCGAGATCCTCGAGCGTGTGGGCGCAGTAGCTTATCGTTTGGCTCTTCCACCCGACTTCCCAGATGTTCACCCCGTGTTCCATGTGTCGATGCTTCGCAGATACCTACATGACCCTTCGTTCACCGAGCGCGACCTTTCGTTCACCGAGCAGCCAGTCGTGATATTGGACCGGCAGGTGAAGAAACTTAGATCGAAGGTCTTGCTATCAGTGAAGGTGCTTTGGCACAGCCTGAGTGGCGAAGAGATCACTTGGGAGGCCGAGGGCGAGATGCGGAACAAGTTCCCTCATCTCTTTGAAGGTATGCGTAGCTTTATATTTTCAAATTCGGGGACGAATTTCTTTTAAGTGGGGTGGGGGGGGGGATTGTAACACCTTAGGATGTGTTTAGTGGCTAATTATATTTAAATAAAGGGTTTTTAATAAAAAGTTTACCAAATTGAGTTTCAAATATTTTTCTAAATTTAATAAATATTTTTCTAGAATTTTCCTAGGCTTGCACACACATGTGCATGTAAACTAGGGTTTAAAATGAGGTTATAGCATAATTAGCAACCATGGTGGGTTTAATAATGGGGATTAAGTCTTTTGGGTTTTAATTAAGTCTATTTAGTTAATTGATGGTTGTTTTAATTTGAAATTTTGTTTTGGGGTGTTGACTTGAGAGAATGAGAGAGAGAATGCATCATGGCAAAACCCATGCTTGCATTTAATGATGAGAGGGAAAGGAGGGGTTGACATGGGAGTTATCATTCTCCTCTCATTCTTGTGCTCATTTCTCTCAATCTCTCACTCTCACACTTACACACCCACATTCACACAGCAGCAGCAGCACATCACAGCAGTAGCAGAAGCAAGCACAGCAGCAGCAGTGAGCAGCAGCAGCAGCAGCAGTGAGCACAGCACCAACTTCAGCTGTAGCTCCTTCCCTCTACTCCTTATTCTTCCTCCAGCTCCCTAGGGTCGAGTGTGGAGTATACTTCTTGAACTTACCCCCTAGTTTGCTTAGTTAGTGAAGTTTAGCTTCGATTAGTGATTAATGGTACGTTTTAGTGCGATATGTGGTAATTAGTGGGAACTTTGATCAAGTGAAGTATGTATTGGTTTAAGTAAGTTGATGGAGTGTTGTTAGGGCCATGTTAATCTAGTTTGGCCCCCAATTGCACTAAAATACCACCAGATTGCTATTTGATGCAAATTCATCGTTTTTAAGCAAATTCTAGCTTTCTGCAAACTGCTATCGACCCAGTGTGTTCAGAATAAATCTGAGTTAACTGGAGTATAGTTGTTAGGTGCTGATCCCTCAGGTAGAACACGACCCCCAGATTCCCTACTTTGGCCGCCGAAAAATTGATTCTGGCCGCAATTTGCGGCCAGATGGGGGGGGGACTTGGGTTTGGGTTTGGCTTTCTAGGTGTTTGCTGCTATCCTTAGACTCATGGCATGTGCAATTTCATTTAATTATTGCTGTAGAAAAATCTGGAGCTAAATACCCGTTTCTCGTATTTTTAAACCTTTGCGACACGCGTGATACGTGTGTGGGTTTGGGGTTTCTGTATATCGCGACGCGTCGGGTAGTTTCAGGCGCGTAATCACACGTTTTAGCGTATCGCGCACACGCGCGCTTGTTTTGCGACGTGGGTTTCTAGTTTGACCTTAATATCGCGTTTTTGTGGATTTGAGCTTATGTGTGATATATTGTGTAATTCTAGGTTCGCAGGCGAGTGAGACGGACGCTGCGAAGAAGGGGAAGCAAGTCGTCGGCTACACTTAGCACGAGACTTCGGTGAGTAGATTTAACATCTACGGGGATATCGCCCACATGGCGTTATGCGTCAGGGCTGATAGGATCTTATAGCTATATGTTGCATTTACCCCATTGACTGTCATGGATACTGTTGTGGCATACTGCATTCCCTGCTATATGTATGTAAACTTAGAATTGATAGAACACCGCACTATTACTAATGGTTCATGTTGCACGAGCACTAATCTGCATGTTACACACACACCGTTAGTAATTGCCATGACACACTCACTGTAGAATTGCCATGATTATTATGCTGTAGTTCATTTCACCTATGATTCGATATGATTTTCATAGAAATTGGGAGCCGCATGCTGTCTTTGAAAGCTGAAACTATTTTAAGAAAAGCGGTTTCTCCCTTATACCTATATTATGGCTTGATGTACATAGCACATCGCATTTGATTTACTCATTGGTGTTGGATTTTCATATGATTTCTGGTTTTGAGGACCGTGGGATTATTTAAGAAAAGATGCACTATTTGAAAACCCGGTTCCTCGTGATATGATATTTTTGTGCGTCCACCACTCGTTTTCTCGGTGCCGAGACGTGTGCTTGAAACCCGATTCGAGGTGTTGGATGATCCGTTTGCGGGTTCGTGGTGGACCCGGTATGGTTCCCCTCGGCAAGATGATCGATGGACTTTGCCGATTGAGCCTGGAGGTGGGCGAGTACCTACCGGTGATTGGTTGGATCTGGAGGTTATCCGGAGGATACTGACCAGAGTCGAGAAATGGATGCGGATGATCCGTACTGCCGGGGCCGAGGGCCGATACCGTAGATGGAGCCCGTGGGCTGACCCGGACTTACGGAGCCCGATATATGAGGATTTGCGTGTCGATGCTGGACACGAGTATTTTATGATATTTTGAGTGCCGATGTTGGGCACTCGTGATTCTCAAAGATTTACAGGATTTGAGGGCCGAGGAGAGTGCCGGCGCCTGAGTTTATTTGGGATTTGGGTGCAGTTTTGGGCACCGATTATTTTTCCACGTTGATATTCCGTGTAGATGTTATTTATCCCATGCTCAGCATTGATTATCATGTATCTCATCCTGTAGTTATTTTACCTGACAGAGCATTTGCGTGATTATTGTACCTACTGCTTGTCGCATATAGATCTTACTTGCTGGCATATGATAGAGTAGCGCAGTACGTGCATACTCGCGATTACCTTTATATGTTATCTCTATTCACGAGTTGGCAACTCACCCCCGTTGTGCCACAGTATTTGCAGGTTGCCCCTCAGAGTAGTCGCGGCAGGCCGCCTTTTGCATCTTTTGGCTACAGATACCACTACAGTTGGTGTGAGAGCTGTTTTGCTTTTAGGTGGGTTATGGTATCTGATTACTTTTATTATACCCCTTTTGTATCTATTATTCTCCATCTACCATATATGTACTGGACTTAGAGACAGTGTGAGGACGATGATGTATATTTTTGTATTCTGGTGTCGAGCTCGTGGGAGCCGACTGTTTATATATGCAGTTTATTATTCTGTGATGTTTACTTATTGCTCATTCTTCGCTACGGCGTCGTATATTACTCTTGTGGGGATGGTTTCCGCCGGTGGGCGTGATTGCTTCCGTTTGGGGATGCTTTATTTCATTAGATCTCATTTTCACTTATATCCTGTTTTATACCCGATTTCGGGGTTACTTTTACAAAGGAAATGCTGCCATAATTATTTAAATGATAACGTGACTTTAAAAGAACTTATTGAGTTATTTAAGGTTTTCTAAATGTTTAACTAAATGTTTTCAACACTCGTTACTTTTATATGGTTTTGATTTATGGGTTCGGCTTACTTAGTCGCGTTACGCCTGCAGACGTTGCGTGGTTAAGTGCCGGTCACGAGTCGAAATATTCGGGTCGTGACATCTAATAATTTAATAAGTTGTGCCGATGAATGGTCTATAACAGATCGAGAAACTACTGATAACACTTATCAGTAAATCTCAACAGTCCTGGCCAGGGACTTACTGATATAGCCAATCGAGCACAGCACAGCATCAACTCCCAATACCGGGAGAGATGAAACCTCTCCTATCGCTCATCGCCTTCATCTGTCTCGGGACTGTACCCAATGGCCACATGTTTGCACGACTCAGTAGAGCCGTGGTAGGGTGGTAATCAAAGTACAGTGGGAGAACACACAAGACTCTATGACGATCTCGGGTCTACAGACTAACCTGCACCAGTGTCACCTGAGAACTGCTATCCGACGATAGATATAATTCCATATAGGAGTTCTCGGTGAGTCCGTCCAGTGTACCCAGTCACCACTGAGCACCCGTATACGATCTCGATGTCAAACATCGATGAGTGTGGGAACATCCATCGCCCATCATATGGGTCTAGTATCATATACGCTAGTCTACTCTGGTATATCGATGCCCCGTCTCGATACACCTACGACTAGGGACATTTCAGGATATGCTTATAAACTACAGATGTCCCACCAGTATGATCTCTATCATAATCACTGTAGTCAAGTCTATATCCTCAGGGCTTTATCAACATGTGTGAATGAATAAAAGCATGATCAAATCAACATGTCAGATAAAGAAGAACCAGATAGCATACTATCATGTCGAGCAAGAATGTACACTGAATATATATATATATATATATATATATATGTATGAATACATCCACTATCATATAATGGCCTCTATGGCATACATATATCCAACACAAACCTTCCCCCAAACCTGTTTTCAGCAGTGTCCTCACTGATATACCCTTTTGAGAGCATGGACCTGTATACTAGGGGAGAGACACAAGGGGTAAAATAATAGTTAAATGAAAACTACCCCCAAACTTGTTCTTTGGCACGCACAGATATTCAATTAAATCCATTTTTACTCACCTCCATTCTTAAAATGAGAAAATATTACAAAAACATGGAGGTGAGGCGGAGGATATTTAGTTTTGATAAAGCGGCTCCTGTAAAAACAGGAGCTCCTCTGAGGGGTCAGTAGAAAAATACGGTTTTAATCTATGCCCATTTACTTTAAAAATTGAACCGTTTTTCAAATTTTCAACTTCAACTGCCCCGTGCGGGTGTACATACCGCACCACAAAAGGTCCTTTCCAACGAGATTTAAGCTTACCCGGATGAAGATAGAGACGGGAATCGTAAAGAAGGACTTGTTGCCCCGATGTGAAGGTTTTTCTAAAAAGAATTTTATCGTGGAACACTTTATTCCTGTTCTTTACTATCACCGCATTATCGTAAGCTTCATCGCGGAGTTCGTTTTGCTCATTCAATTGCAGCTTTCGATAGCTGCCTGCATGATCAAAATTAAAGTTAAGCTCTTTAATAGCCCACATAGCTTTATGTTCGATCTCGACAGGAAGGTGGCATGCCTTCCCAAACACTAGGCGGTATGGAGACATACCAAGATCGGTCTTATAAGCGGTGCGGAATGCCCAAAGAGCATCCGTCAATTTGGTTGACCAATCTTTACAGTTTTTCGAAACCGTCTTCTTCAAAATTTGTTTGATCTGCCTATTTGAGATCTTAGCCTGCCTGCTTATTTGGGGATGATAGGGCGTAGAAAGCTTGTGAGTGATTGAATATTTCCGCATCAAGGCCTCGAAAGACAGATTACAGAAATGTGTCCCGTTGTCGCTAATTATAGTGCGAGGGTGTCCGAATCGCGAAAAGATATTTTCTTTAAGGAACTTAATGACAAATTTGTTGTCATTAGTGCGACACGGTATAGCTTCCACCCATTTCGAGACATAATCAACCGCCAACAAGATATATAAGTTTCCAAAAGAGTTGGGAAAAGGGCCCATAAAATCAATACCCCAAACATCGAATATTTCCACAACCAATATAGGTTGGAGCGGCATCTCGTTTCTTCGTGAAATTCGACCCAAATGCTGACATCGCGGACAAGTTTTGCAATGTTCATATGCATCTTTAAATAATGTTGGCCAATAAAAACCACATTGCAAAACTTTCTTCGCCGTTTTTCGAGGACCAAAATGACCGCCGCATACCTGATCATGACAAAATGATAACACGCTCTTGAATTCATCGTTAGGGACACACCTACGAATGATTTGATCGGAACAATACTTGAATAGATAAGGTTCATCCCAGTAAAAATATTTAACTTGGGATAGAAATCGAAGTTTGTCTTGTTTCGACCGATCACTAGGAATAAGTCCCGTTGCAAGATAGTTCACGATATCCACGAACCAAGGTTCGTAGGATACAGTCAAGAGCTGTTCGTCAGGAAATGAGTCATTTATCGGCATGGTCAAAGTTGGCGAAGAAGTGATTCGTGAAAGATGGTCGGCTACAACATTTTCACATCCACTCTTGTCTTGGATGACAAGATCAAATTCTTGTAACAATAGGATCCAACGTATTAGCCTGGCCTTCGCATCCTTCTTCGATAAAAGATGTCATAGGGCAGAGTGATCTGTGTAAACCACAATAGGCGAGCCAATCAAGTAGGGCCTAAATTTCTCTAATGCAAATATAACTGCCAAGAGTTCTTTCTCGGTAGTTGTGTAATTTATTTGTGCATCATTCAAGGTCCTACTTGCATAGTAAATTACATGTGGCATCTTATCAATGTGCTATTCTAAGACAGCACTAATAGCAAAATCTGATGCATCACACATAAGCTCGAACGGGTGATTCCAATCCGGAGATGATAGAACGGGGGTTGTAGTGAGTGATCCTTTAAACGATCCAAAAGCAGCCACACAATCCGAATCGAAGTGAAATGTAGTATCCTTGGCCAATAGAATGGTTAAGGGCCAAGCAATTTTGCTAAAGTCCTTAATAAATCTCCTATAAAATCCTGCATGACCAAGGAAGGATCGTATATCTTTGACGCAATTGGGATGAGGGAGGTTATGAATGACATCTATTTTAGCTCTGTCAACCTCAATGCCTTTTCATGAAATTATATGTCCAAGTACAATACCTTCTTGGACCATAAAATGGCATTTTTCCCAATTCAAAGTCAAGTTCTTATCCTTACAGCGGGTAAGAACCGCGCCAAGATTACGAAGGCAGTCCTCAAAGGAGTCCCCAAAAATAGAGAAATCGTCCATAAAAATTTCCAGAAAATTCTCTACCATATCTGAAAATATCCCCATCATGCACCGCTGAAATGTAGCGGGAGCGTTGCATAACCCAAAGGGCATGCGTCTATAAGCAAAAGTTCCGAACGGACAAGTAAATGTGGTTTTATCTTGATCCTTTTCGGCGATGGGAACCTGGTTATAGCCAGAGTATCCGTCCAAGAAACAGTAGTATTCGTGTCCAGCTAATCATTCTAACATCTGGTCAATGAAAGGTAGAGGGAAGTGATCTTTCCTCGTCGCGGCATTGAGTTTCCTGTAATCAATACATACACGCCACCCAGTTTGGGTGCGTGTTTGGATTAACTCATTAGCCTCATTAGTGATGACCGTGATGCCAGACTTTTTAGGGACCACATGAATTGGACATACCCATTGGCTATCAGATATGGGGTAAATTATTCCATTATAAAGGCACTTGACAATTTCTTTCTTTACCACCTCCTTCATAACTGGATTTAACCGTCTTTGTGGGTCTTGGGTTGGTTTGGCTTCATCCATCAGATGTATCTAATGTTCAACAATTAAGGGACTAATCCCTTTGATGTCGGCCATTGTCCAACCAAATGCTTGCCGATTCGATCTCAACACTGCCAAAAGTGCGTTCTCTTGCTCTAAGGCTATAGAAGAGGATATAATCACTGGCAAAGTCTCATTCTCTCCTAAATATGCATATTTCAGATGAGAAGGTAGCGGTTTAAGATCAAGAATTGGCAGAGAGACAATAGAAGGTGGGGTAAGGGAATGATATTCGGACTTTCTAAGAGATTCAAAACTTGCATAAGATATTGACTCAGAAAGTGCTGCTGACTTTTGCAACGAGTTAACGGGTTCAAACTCAAGGACGGACTTATTGAACATATCCACACTATGAAGTGGTGCAAGATCAAACGATGTCTCATTAGTGTTGTCGAGATCATCAAAGCAAAGTTCCTCATCCATGCAGCTTTCGGGAGCTATCTCGTGGATGGAACAAACATCCAGCAAATGAGCAGAAAGTTCTGATGGCTGACTTCCTAACTTGTAAATATTAAGCTCAATTGTCATTTTCTCGAAGGATAAGTTCATAGAACCGTTACGACAATTAATTATAGCGTTAGAAGTTGCTAGGAAGGGTCGATCAAGTATCACCGGGATTTGATTGCGTGGGTTTGCCACAGGTTGTGTGTCTAAAACAATAAAGTCCACGGGAAATATGAATTCCCCGAATTTAATCAACGCATCCTCTAGTTCGCCCCGAGGTTTGGTGATCGATCGGTCTGCCATCTGGAGAGTACAATGGGCGGGTTTTAACTCTCCAATTTCTAATTGCTCGTATACTGAATAAGGAAGCAAGTTAACGCTAGCTCCAAGATCGAGTAAAACACGATTAATATTTTTACCCCCAATAGAAATAGAGATTGTAGGACAGCCGGGGTCCTTACGTTTCTTTAGTATTTATCGGGTAAAAGCTGTGCTAACATTACTCGTCATGAAAACCTTCTTAGGCACTTGAGTTTTTCTCTTCCTAGTGCATAAGTCTTTAAGGATTCTTGCATAAGATGGGACTTGTTGAATAGCATCTAGGAGAGAAATATTCACGCTAACTTGCTTAAACATTTCCACAATCTTCTCCATTTGCAGGTTAGGTCTGTTGGCCCTTAATCTGTTTGGGAATGGAGCTTGATCAATAAGTTTTGGGTCCAACGTTTGTGGAGAAGACTGTAGGGATGGATTCGATCCCAAAATTGGAGTGGGAATCGACTTAGATAGATTTGGCGAAATGTTCGAGCCTTAGGGAAAACGGAGAATAGGCTCAGATGAAGATGGGAGACTAGATGATTTAGGGGAAGAAGAAGAAGAAGCTGGGGTATCATTGGTGTCACTAACATCAAATTGCTCACCCACTCGGTTATTCAGCTTTTTTCCCGATCTCAACGTAGTAACGGCATTCACATTATGATTTTGTGAATGGCCAGGATTCGGTAGGGGTTGAGATGGGAGTTTCCCTTTCTCTCTCGCACTCATTGCGGCGTTTAACTGTACAAGTTGGTTTTCTATTGGTTTAATACTTTCACCGTGGGAGGCGGAATCTTGCTTTATGGTATCAATAGAAGACTTCATCTCAGCCGAAATTTGAATGGTATGTTTCATAAACATATCCAAAGTTTATGTGAGTGAAGAGTTGTCAGTACCGGCCACTTGTGGTATAGAAGTGTTGGCCGGATTTTGAAAATTCTGTGACTGAAAGGGGAGATGATTCTATGGTTGTGGTTGCTGTGGAGGAGGTCTTTGATAATTGCTTTGGAACTGATTTTGATTTTGGAGTTGGTTTTGGTTCCAAGTAAAGTTAGGATGATTCCTCCATCCTTGATTGTATGTGGAAGAATAAGGATCGTTTCTAGGTCACTGCTGAAAAGCAGCATTAGTTTGAAACGATGCATTCATAGGACATTCTTCCGTTAAGTGTGAAGGATCTGAACAGCAACCACAGACGATCTTGGGAAGTGTGACTTGATTTAGGGAGAATGATGAGAACTTGTTCTCAATAGCATCGAGTTTCTTCTGTATCTCTACCATTTCGGCTTTTACTGCGATGGAAATATCAAGCTGATGAATACTTCCCTTAGATGAAGGTGGTCTTACGCTTTCCCACTGCAAAGTGTGTTCAGCAAGGTCTTCCAGATATTTCCAAGCTTCACCGTCGTCTTTAGACATGAAATTGCTTTGACAATTTGTTTCAAGCATCTGCTTTGTCGCTGGATTAATGCCCTCATATATAATTCGGCATAAATCCCATCTATTGATTCCATGATGAGGACATTATACAAGCAGATCTTTGAAACGTTCAAAGCACTTCCAAAATGGTTCATTGGGAAGCTGGGTGAACTGGTTGATCTCGCTCCTAACACGGGCGGTCTTATGGTTTGGGTAAAACTTCTTAAGAAATGCTATTACGAATTCATCCTAATTAGTGATAGAGTGTGTGGCAGTATTATAAAGCCATTTTTCTGTCAAGTCGCACAGAGTGAATGGGAGAAGACGCAAGCGCATAGCATCCACAGTCAGTTGTGAAGTATCCATCATTGCGCATACGTTTTCGAATTTAGTGATGAAAACGTACGCGTCTTCCGACTCAAGCCCGTGAAATTTGGGCAACAGATTGATGTAGTGGGGTTTAATTTCAAAATTATCTCTGTTAGCTGGTGGAATAGATAGACAAGTGGGAAGTGGACCACGGATAAGATAGCATCTCTCTTGGGGAGAGATGCGCGGTGGATTCTGCTCACCTACGGGAAGTGGCAGCGTGGTGTTATAATTTGATAGAGTGCCGTCCATCTCGGTCGTGGTGTGTTTTGGGGGAAAAGAAGATGAAGAAGTACCGACTTCAGCGTCGATAGCAGAAACGCGGACAAGACGGGCACTAGAATCCCGTGTCCAGCTGAGCATGCACTAAGCGGGTTTAGTGCAAGTGACAACGTGTGTGTGATTTAAAATTGGTCTGTTTTAAAAAAGTGGGACTTAAGACAACTCACACAAAAATGCACAAACAACCCTAGAAAGGTTACCTAGGTCCAGTCTCTAGACCGCTCCTAGACTTCCAAAGGACAAGCCGTAGGATCAATCCTCTACCGCCTCTTTACTACCCTTGTAGCCAGGTAAGTGCCAGGTAAGTGGGAGGCTCCCCACTACAAAAGTAGTGGTCCTAATTAAGTAACCACTTGCCTTAGACACACTTGCCTAGACACCACAAAAGTAATGCGGATAAGCGATAGATTACCCACGACCTTCCTCTGTCCTTAATGAGCGCGACAGTCCTTAGAGTATGGTCTAGATATTTTTTAAATTAATGTAGGGTTGATGCAGATGCTCGGTTTGTGATTTGTGGGGCTTAGGAAGGGTGATGAAATCCCCACCTAATCTGGATTTGGTCTTTGCCCCTTAAATTCCGTATTAAAATATGCAAAACACAACCAATCACAAAAATTTGCAAAAAGATTTTTTTGAGCAGCGCTATTTTGCAAAGAATCCTGCAGAAAAGAGATTTTATTGGATTTCAAAGGAGAGAGAAAGCGTTGAGAAAGATACCAGAGAAGTTTGGAATGCTAGATCTCCTAGCCCATCGCGCTTCCACCGCGGATATGCCTCCTTTGCCGCGGATCCGCCGCAAGAAGGGAAGATCTGTTGATGAAATTTTCTTCGTGGCCTCCTGTGCTCCTCTGGATCTCGATGAGTGTCTTTGGCTCTCTATTTCCTCAAGTCTGTGACTCCAGATCTCCTTGCAAAATTCACACAATAAATCGTTAAATATGCAATTTGCAGTTTTGTTTTAATTATGATATGAATCGAATAAGAATTCAACACAAATAGTAATAATAAAAAATTACGCATGTATCCCCGGGAACGGCACCATTTGATTGATACGAAAAAGTGTGTTCCTAGAATAACCCCAATCAATAACGGTGTCGCGTGTAGCCAGACCGAGATGAGTAGGGGTCGTCCTCAGGGAAACGTGGAATCTTTTACTCTTACTTTAGATGTGTTGAGTAAGAGAGGAGGGAGAAAGAATATTGTAGAATGGTTTCTAGATCTACGTTAAGCACTAATGCAAAATATAGATCAAGATTATTTATGGATGTAGTTAATATAAGAAGAGGTTTGTAGGGTTCGTTAAGATTTAGTAGTTATGGATGATTAATTAAAAATTACCTTTTTTTATCCTTTAATAGATTTAAAACTAGAATGACAGTGATGCGTGTAGATTAGGGTTTCTGGAGAGAAAAGGAATCCCAATCTTAACCCTTATCTCGACACGGAACTCCGTTCATATCTAGCCTTTACCAAAACAATCATTAATCTAATCTCTAATCGCGGTCGAGACTAACAATGAATTGGTAGCGCGCCCGATTAGGATGTTAATGATTGTTTTGATAAAGTTTATAAACTTTATAGGACGTAAAAAGAGTTTAGCTATTTTCCTCATCCATTAATCTACCCTAATCCTACGAACCCTAACAAGCGGAGAATTACTCGCGCATGTTGGGAGAAAGAGAGATGGAGAGAAAATGCATAATTAAACTACGAAAAAATAGAATAAGAAAATGAAAGCTACCTTTATTAATCAACAATATTCATTACACTTTGATTCCTTAGAAAATGATTACAATTACTAGTTGCTTCTCGATCTCTTCTAAGGAGGTAGACGAACAGTTGATGATCAGCCTGGATGCGTGAGCCGTCTTGAACTTCATGATCTCGTTGGCTTGATAATTTTTCCAAGAGGCTCTCGGTCTTTATTTATAGTCCCAAAGCCATAACCCTTGCTTCCAAATTTGGAAGAAAACAGTAAAGATTCACCCAGAAAAATCGCAGCTTCTAAATCCTCTTTCATGTGGCGGATCCGCGGCCAACAGGGGGGTTTGGCCGCGGATCCGCGGCCCTATGATCTGATCGTTGGATCATTTGTCTGTGGCTTGATCTTTGTAACATGTGGCGATCTCTGGAACCTTTGGAACTTGGAAATCTTCTCGTAGTTGCTGCCGGACTTGATTTCTAAGTTTTGCTTTCTTAATTAGGCAGGTTTGCTTTAACAACTTGATTTCCTTGATTTTAGTCCTGAAAATTCTGCACAACTCAAATGATATTTAGTAGAGTTTGTTTTCTTAAGATTTGGTCAATGATATTTTTTTGCATACATTTTCCTACCAAATGCTAATTATAATATATAAATACATTAAAATAGTCTGTTTACAGATAAACTCTCATATGTATCATATATTATAATAAACACCTTTTCTAATATAGAAATAGTAGAAAAAAAATGTAATAACAAATGTGCAGTTTTATCAACTGAACAAGGACATCTCGGGTTTACTGCCAAAACAAGATGTGGAGTTCGCGGTTAATCTTATTTCAGGGGTAGCGCCAATTTCAAAGACTTATTATCCAATGGTACCGGTGGAACTGAAAGAGATAAAGAGATAAGTTTCCGAGTTACTAGAGAAGGGCTAAATTCGCAGCAATGGTTTACCGTGGGGAGCTCCAGTTTTTCTAGTCAAGAAGAATGATGGCACGTGGAGGATGCGCATCGACTATCGAGAGTTAAATCAGGTGACTATTAAGAATAAATACCCAATCTCTCGCATGCAAATTATTCGATCAACTCAGTGGCACGAGACTATTCTTGAAGTTGGATTTATAATCAGGGTGTCATCAATTTCGGGTGAAAGAAGAAAACATTTGCAAGACGGTGTTCAGAACTCGATATGGGCACTACGAGTATTTAGTTATGCCATTTAGAGTTACTAACGTACCGACGATATTTATGGACTTGATGAACTGGATCTTTTCACCATTCCTAGATCAGTTCGTGGTAGTATTCATTGATGACATTCTGGTCTATTCGAGGAGCAAAGATGAGCATGAGGAGCAAAGATGAGCAAAGATGAGAACTTGAGAATCGCATTGCAGACGTTGAGACAAGAAAAGTTCTATTCTAAGATGAGCAACAGCGAGTTTTGGCTCGAAGAAGTGAAGTTCTTAGGTCATGTTGTATTCGGAGATGTAATTGCAGTTGACCCCGAAAAGATTGCAGTTGTTCATGATTGGCCAATTCCAAAGAATGTAGGGGAGATCGGAAGTTTTCTTGGACTTGCTGGATACTATAGAAGTTTTGTGGAGAACTTCGCTCGGATAGCAGAACCATTGACCAAGCTAACACATAAAGAGGTACCGTTTGTCTGGACTGAGAAGTGTGCGTCAGCTTTTGAAGCGCTGAAGCAAACATTGATAGTCGCTCCTTTGTAATAGTGCCAGATGGTTCCGGAGGATTAATTATTCACAGCGACGCATCTGGGAGAGACTTGGGATGTGTCTTGATGCAGTACGGAAAGGTTGTAGCTTATGCGTCGATATAATTGAAGACTCATGAGAAAAACTATCCAACTTATGATTGGAGCTAGCAGCAGTTATTTTTGAATAGAAGATTTGGAGATACTACTTATTGCGCAAAAAGGTAGAGGTGTTTATTAATCTCAAGAGCCTAAAGTACGTGTTCATGCAGAAATAGCTCAACATGAGGCATTGTAGATGGTTGGAGCTGATGGATGACCATGATCTTGATCTAATGTATCATTCGAGAAAAGTTAATGTAGTACCGGATGCTTTAAATCGGTTGCCAGCAATTCGGACGTTGACTACACAAAAGGAAATTTTAGCAGATTTTCAAAGATTCGAGTTAGAGCTTGACTTACCAGATTCTTTAGGACAGATGATGCAGGTGCAAGTACATTCATCCTTGATTGATAGCATTAAGGCAGCACAGTTGCACGATCCTAGATTACGGAAACTTCGGGGACATGTGGAAGCGAGACTTTGAACATATTTATTGGTTCATGAAGATGGTTCACTGAGATATGGAAGTCGTTTGTGTGCACCTAAAGGAGATGTTCGTGAAAAAGTCATGAAGGAAGCTCATAGTTCTGCATATTCATTACATCTAGGTGGCACGAAGATGTATAGAGATTTCCGACAGAACTTTTGGTGGGAAGGCATGAAAAGAGAGATTGCTCGTTACGTGTCGAGGTGCTTGGTGTGTCAGCAAGTCAAGGCTGAACATCAAAGAGTGGCCGGTTTGTTGCAACCGCTTCCAATTCCTCATTGGAAGTAAGAACTTATAACCATGGATTTCGTGACAGCCTTACCACAGAGTCCAAAGGGCAATAACGTAGTTTAGATGATCGTCGATCGACTGACAAAGGCAGCTCATTTAATACCATTTCGAGTTGGTCAGTCGTTGGAGGCTTTGGCAGAGCGGTAAATGCAGGAGATTGTGAGATTGCATGGAGTACCAATGAGTATCGTCTCAGATCGTGACACTCGGTTCTTATCATACTTTTAGAGGAGTCTACATGAAAGTTTGGAAACTCGCTTGAAGTTTAGTACGGCCTATCATCCTCAAACAGATGAACAGTCCAAGAGAACGATCCAAACTCTTTAAGATATATTGAGAGCTTGCGTGTTGGACTTCAAGGATTCGTAGGAGGATCATTTACATTTAGTGGAGTTTTCATACAATAACAGTTTTCAGGTGACTATACAGATGGCTCCATTCGAAGCGCTGTACAGTCGTAAGTGTCGCTCTCTTGTTTGTTAGGACGATATTAGAGAAAGAAGATTGTTGGGACCGAAACTCATTGTGCAAACTATAGAGAAAGTTAACCTGATTCATGATCATATGAAGGTGGTGTTAGTCGTATGTATGCCCTAAAGGCCATTATTGTACATATGATGCATATTATAGTGGATGCTTAGACATATATAGGGAGGACTTTCTTGCTCAACATGATAGTATGCTATCCGGTTACTCTTTATCTTAACATGTACACTTATTTATCTCTCTGTTACATGTTGATAAAGCCCTTAGGATGTGTAATTGATTACCAGGATTATGATGCATATCATACTAGTGGGGCCAGGGTAGTCTATAAGTACATCCTTCAAATGTTCCTAGTCGTGGGAGTATCGAGACAGGCCATCGATATTCCAGAGTAGACTAGCGTATACGTTTCTTGACCCATATGATGGGCGATGGATGATCCCACATCCATTGGTGTTTGACATCAAAGATTGTATACGCGTGCTCAGTGGAGACTGGGTACACTGAACATGACTCACCGAGAACTCCTAGATAGTATTATACCTCACGTCAGATAGCAGTTCTCTGATGACACTGGTATAGGTTAGTCTGTAGACCCGAGATCGTCATAGAGACTTGTGTGATTCCCACTGTGCTTTGATTTCCACCTTACCACGTTCAAAAGAATGTGCAAAACGGTGGTTTTTGGGTACAGTCCCGAGTCACATGGAGGCAATGAGCGATAGGAGGGGATTTCGTCTCTCCCGGTATTGGGGGTTGATGTTGCGTTGTGCTCGATTGGCCATAACAGGAAATCCTTAGCCAGGGTTGCTAAGATTATTGGTAAGTGTTATCAGTAGTTTCTCAAACCGTTATGGTCCACACATCGACATGACTTATCAAGCTATTGGGGTCTGATGTTAACCACCCCCAGGCTGGATATGCGACATATCAGATAAAGAGACCGGATTGTACGGTAGTGTTACTTATTGGATTCGCGGGAGTATGAGCACGCTTGCTTGTTGATCATCTGATCGCTCAATACCCGGTTAGCCGTTACGTCCAGCTAGTACCGCTGACGGCTTGTGGGTGACTGATATGATCATCACCTACTGCCGGCGCATTGACTGATATGATCATCACCTACTGATATGGTTCAGGCGAAACGAAATAGGAGAACATATGTAATATGTGCAGGACCGAGATTAATACGCGTATGTGATACCAGATTCTAATCTCGTGATATGTGATATTAGTCGGTTATATATGATATAGACGGGTTATCGAATCAAGTGTTGATTCGATAAGTTGATAAATGATATTAGTCGATTATATGTAATATAGCCGGATTATTAAATTAAGTGTTGATTTAATAATTTAATGTATCATTATATATCTGATATATTAATGTACATTAACTAATATTGGCTCACTTAAGAATTTCTTTTTCTCACATATGCATTTAATATATATGTGATATATATTAATTGTGTTTCTTTTTGTGTCATGCTTGATGATACATGCTACATGGGTATATGAGACTCACACCATGCTAAAGATAATTAAGGGTTTTAATTATTTAAGGTAAATACAAAATTAAGTGGAAATGAGTCATGGTTGGAAGCTTGTGGAAGCTTGGAGTAACCATTGACTTAGTCCACTAATTTTGTCTTACCCTAGATATTTATTAACCCAACCATTATCTTAAGTCATGGTTAAGTCTCTACATGAGTTAATATGGGATACTATCTCACCTATGGTTGCTATTCTCACTCATTCCATTCTACACTTCATCATCTTCTTCATCTAAAGAAAGCTCTCTAGGTTTTCAAGAGGTGAAGAAATATAGTGAGAAAAATAATTCTAAAGTGAGCAAAAATCCTACTTCATCAACCTACACTAGATTAGCCATTTGGTTTAGGTTGTTTACTTCACCAATTCCTAATTAGTGAAGTGGTAGCTTGAGTTGGAGATTCCTCGACGGAGATCATCTTCGGCCTCGAAGACTTCAAGCAAACTTGTTTCTTTCTCCTTGTGAACCCTTACTAGTGTCCGGGAGATCACTACTTGGAATGAAGGGACTACTACACGGAGCTTTAAAAGTGAAGGACCGGTCTACGAAGGTTGTATTCCTCATTCACTTAGTGTAATGTTTAATTACTTGCTAGCTTACTCCTAATCCTCTAGTTAGATCCTTGGTTAGGGTTCTTTAGCACCTTAGAATTTTTTAAAATTGCATGCTTGATGCATTGGAAAGCCTAGTGAGGATGCTAAGAAACCCAGCAGGTGGCATAAGATCGACAGGAAAGTTGGGCTGATACTGGAAGAAGACCTTTGGAGTTTACTGTTGGTGATCTTGTGTTCTTGAAGATATCACCGATTAGGGGAGTAATCCGGTTTGGTAGTCGAAGAAAGCTTAGTTATCAATTCATGGGGCCTTTCGATATCATTGAGCATCTTGGAGAGGTAACTTATCGATTGGCTTTACTACTATCCTTGACAGGTGTTTGTTTACCGCCGAAAACAGAGACGAAACCGCGTAGGTCGTCTTGCCTGAATTTGGGGGCATATGCTATTGGGTTTTATCTGTCTACCTCTTCAAAGATGCCAAGTTGATTTGTGGCACCGTATATCGGAGGTTTAGACAGATGCGGCCATTGTTGCAGACTTCATCAGATTCCCTCCCGTTTGCGAGGGGTTTTTGATTGTGGGGATGCTCTTCCCTGCAGGCGCAAGCCCATGCAGTTAATTACGCTACCGCATCGCGGTAACCACTTTCTCCTTCTCCAGATGTTCACTTCGTGTCGTGTATGATTGTTTTGTTTTAGGTTGCCCGTAGATTGTATACGGAGACTAATTTATGTTGTCGCCCGTAAGGCATGGATTAGTTCAAATCCGTATTTTCTTAGATTTGGGTTTGGTTGATTTAAGGATCGTTAACCTCGTTTGAGATTTAGATCAACTTAAATGTTTGTTAAGGATTCGTTAGTCCAATTTTAGACTAAGATCTACTTAACAAGGTTTGAGGATCATTTAGATCCAACGAAAGAGCATTTGGGCTCTTTCATTTTAGTTTAGGGACGTTACGGTCCATGGAGTTTAAGGACATCATAGTCCAAAGTTTAAAGACGTCATAGTCTATAGAGTTTAGTTTAGGGACGTTGTGGTCCATGGGGTTTAATCACATCATAGTCCATGAGTTTAAGGACCTCATAGTCTATATTTAAAGACATCATAGTCTGTAGATTTTTTTTGATAGTTTGGGGATGCGCCAAAAGTTATTGGTTATTAGGACCCTCCATCTCTCTGAAGACGTTGAAGAATTACAACGACATGTATCAGAGGTGTGGAGAGATGTACCCTCGAACCAATATCCCGACTAGGGGGAATGGGATGAATATCAGTTTAGATGCCATCTGTTAGAGCTCATTAGCTATCTTTAGGACTGAGATCGGTTTTGGAGACCCTGAGCATGAAGAGCTCAATTGATGGTCTTCGGGAAATTTGGTCTGAGTTTAGTTAATATTGGCCTTTCATAGTGTTCAACACTAGTATATGTTTAGCGCTCACGTGCTCCCACGTGAGGCGCTTGAAGTAGTGTTAAACACTAGAGATTCGAAGCGCTCATGTGGGGTCATGTGAGGCGCTTGGAGTAGTGTTAAATACTAAAAATTTGAGGCACTGTTTCTTTGGGTTTATTCCCTTGTTCTTTTCTGAGCGCTAAGCACTATTGGGTCACGTGAGATCACATGAGGCGCCCAAAAAAATAGAAACCGCCTTTGATTTATTCCTTTTTTTCTTTGTAAGTGCTAAGCACTACTTTGGGGTCACATGGGATCACGTGAGCCAATCTCGGTTATCCTCTTTTGTTCATCAAAGGTGCTTACGTGAGAGCACGTGATCGGCTGTTATCATGTTGGGTGCCAATCCTTTTACGTGCATGGAGATCTTGAGTTTCGAGACTTTTAAGCCCATTGTTTTGTAAGAATTAAATTCTTAGGACTTAGTTTTTCTCTTAGGTTTGGAATCTGCATGGCAGAATCTCCCCGATGAGAATTGAATTCTCAACTTGTAGGGAGATCTGCTTATATAGATTTTTCACTATAAGAAAGAACTAGGTTCTTATATGAAGGGTTAAACCTTTGTTTTATCAGAGGAATTAAATTTCTATATACTTTTTTGAGAGAATTAAATTCTCTGAACTTAGATCTCCCCCAAGGTTTTGGATCTGCGTGGAAGAATCTCCCCGGTGAGAATTAAATTCTCAACTTGTGGAGAGATCTGCTTCTGCAGATCTCAACTAGAGGAAGAACTAAGTTCTTTTAAGAAGAGTTAAACTCTTATGGAGGTAAAAAAGAGATGAGATATTCTCTGTGTTTTGTTCCTTCTCTTACCTCGGGTTTTTCTTTCTGTTTTCTCTCTTTAACTTGAAGTTTTTGGGGAGGGTTCTTTCTCTTTTTTTTCCCTCTTTTTTGGCTCCTATTTATAGGAGAAAGAAAAGAATCAATTTTTTCGGAAAATCTCTTAATAAGAGATTTTGATTGATTTTATAATCAACCAAAATGATCTTTTAGATCAATCAGTGAATTTTATTCACCGTTGAATTTTTAATCTTAGGTCTTCTGTTTTACAGAAGATATTTCTTATAAGATTAGGAAAATATTTTCCTATACAGAATCTTTTTCTGTAAGTTGGTGATTTTTAATCACCATTGGATTTTTAATACAAAGGCGCTTTGCTTTACAGAACGCAATATTTCTTGTTTAGAAAGATCTAAGGAAATGTTTTCCAAATAGGGCTTTGACCCCTTTTATTTTAGAATTTAATTCTATCGGTTCAGAAGGCATAGGAGCCCATCACGTGTACCACATAACCCCAAAAAGTTAAGCCCATTAAAGAGCGTCACGTGCTATCACGTGAATTTTTCTGGCCAATTGTTTGTTTTTAGATGGCGCTTATATACTTTGTATATAGAGGTCACGTGTCTGCACGTGATGCTCAGTTTCAACCTTATTTTGTCAAGCACAGTGCCTATCACGTGTGGGCACGTGATGCTCCATTTGGGAACTTTTCCCATTGCTTTTATATTTATTATTCAGTTTTCATTTGTATATAGGGGTCACGTGTCTGCACGTGAGGCTCATTTTCAGCCTTGTTTTATCAAGCGTAGTGCCTATCACGTGTGGACACGTGATGCTCCACTTGGAGACTTTTCCCATTACTTTTTATATTTATTATTCATTTTTCACAAGGGAACAAATTCCTCCACAGTGTTGTTCTCACGTGGCATGCACGTAAGTGCAACGCTGTCACCTTTTCAGCCGTTGGAATGCCTATGGGAACGGGGAGGTGAATTGCCCTTGTCACGTCTTATAAATGCAAGGGTTTGGTTTCTTAGGCAGCCACTTTTTCTTTCATCTTCTTCCTTCTTCGTTTTCTTTGAGAATTTAATTCTCCTCCTCAGAGCTTAGTTCTCTGCCATTGTAATTCTAGAGTTAAATTCTGTCAAAAAGAAACCCTTTTTAGGTAAAGATCTTGCACATCAGAAGAAAAAACCTTTCTTTTTGAACAAAAATTTCTGGATTTTAAATCCATTATGAGAGCTTTGCTCTCTTCTGAAATCCATCCGCTTAGGGATCCAAAGATGTGATCTTTGAGCAGTAAACCTCCATATCTCGGGCATTCCCCTCTGATTTTTTGAGGATTCATGGGATTTTGTTTCTCATATTTTTTATGAGTTCTTGGAATTTAGTTCCATCACATAAAAGGAATTTAATTCCTCTGGCGAAGAGATAAGCTCTGAAAGATCAAGAGGACCCTTCAGGAATTTTATTCCCTGGTGTTCTTGAAAATCTTTTCATAGGGTTTTACCCTTATTCGCACAAATTTGAATTTGTTGCGTGCTTAACAGAACTTGTTTTCCCAAGAATTTGTTTGAATTCCAATGTCTGTTTAATGATGATCTTTTTGATCAGTTTGATCACTAAACTCTCACTAATTTTTCTTTTCAGACACTAAGGCCGCTCATCTGTACGAACTTGATGAAATTATTTCTTATGAAGACATTCACGCATAAGGCCGTTACCAAAACCATGAGTTTACAAACTCCCAGTGCGCTGAGATTATGAATCGCTTTAATGAATACAACGGTCAACTGCTTCCTCGTCGCACCACTCTTTTGAAGCTCGTTGTGAGAGCGATTAAGGAAGCACTTCCTGGATTTTATGATGCCATGCTGCTTAAGGCATTGGATTATGCCGAAGAAAAGGTGCACTCAGTATATCTAATGGGCCGGATCTCAAAGATGCGGCGAGATAATCTCGTTGATATCTTGCATCAAATTTTCCAACAGACGACGATAATCTCTGCCTATCAGAGGACGGATGATATCAGTGAGGACCCTGACGCTTGCATTCGTGAGAGGATGCACACGAGAATGGTCAGAGAGGCCAGAAGCATTTTAGACGGCCTTAGTTTTGAATTTCTCAATCCATGTCCCGGGTTTAATGTTTTACCATTGTAAACATTTCCTTTTATTTTTACACCATGTACAAGTTCTTAGAGTATGAATGAAAAAACTTCATATTTACCCTCCTTTCTTTTTATGTTTACATGTGTTCTGTATGTGGTGTTGTTATAATGCTGTTGGTGTTCATGTGTTTTGCATAGAAGGCACTGCTGGGGATTTTAATCCTGCACTAGCGCCTATGCTCACGTGTTATTCACATGTGGTGCCGTTTTAGTTTTCAAAAGAGATCAAGTCTGGTGCTCACGTTCCATGTGCGTGAGGCTCTGCTGATGAGGTCATTTCATCTTCCTACTCTGATTCCAATGAGTCACTTCTTTCATTTCCCATGCTCTCCCCTTTTCTAGGCCTTGGGAATAGTTTCACCATGCACAACATTTTCTGTGCATAGCATTGAATGCTCCCTTTTATAACTTGAAGCCGTGCCTTTCTTCCTCTCTAAAGAGAAAACCTTTTAGACGTTAGGGTGATCATTTAGAGAAACAAACCAAAGGTTATGGCTTGCAACCGCCCTCACGCTCGTCGGCAATCATGGGAGGTGCACATCAAGGAGATTATTCCTCGCTTTGCTGCACGGCTAGTAGACCCTCTTTTTACCGACGCTCAGTGTGACGCGGTGATGTATGAGCTCCTGACTCGTAGGGGCTCTCCTCTTCCTGTGGGCTCGATTTGGCTCCGGATGATCTTTCTATTCGTGCTTACCGATATCCCCCCTCATCCGGCGGAAATGACTCCGGCGATTCTTGATACGATAGAGGACAAAATTAAGTGTTTCCATTTGGCACACTTAATTACCCAGCCTATGAGGGATCGTTCAGCTCATTTACTGAGTCAAATAAAAGCCCGACGGGCCATCATGTTCGCTTTCGTTGATGAGCACAGTGCTAACCAGTGGAGAGCAAGTCCTCACGAAAACCGTCGCTTCGACATGTTGGAGAAGGCAGAAAGGGAATTGGAGAACTTTGTATTTTGTTTTGTTAACCCCTGTATCTCTGATCCCATATTTGGTGATCTTTTCCCCGTAGAGTAGTATATTTTAATCGATGTATTTCTCTTACTATCGACTGTTGAATGCTTTCTGTTGAATTTTTCTGTTCGTCATATATTCGTACATGCATCCTCCTGTGTACACAAGCTTTATATTTTATCCCTAGGAATTTTCTTTAAGCGCGAACGCTATCGTCGTGTTGCCCGCAAATAAGGTGTTTTAGATACCATTCCCATTTAAACAGGCATATAGTCACGAATGCACGCTTAATGAGGTGTATACCAAAGACTCTCCTTATTGCCTTACATAGCGCATGGTTTATACATGTTTTGAATTGAGTACTGTCGTCGAGTGGAGGCTCAATCAGAAGTTTTTGGAGAAGGGGTTAGCTTCGAATACTTTAGGGGAACTTCAAGCTCAACTCACTGCGTACGAACTTTGGCGAATGCTTCAAGAAGCTATCACGGAGGTGGTAGCTCTTGATAAAGCTGTTATCTTTATCCGTGAGATGGTTGAAGCTCCCAAAGTTGCTGAAAGGGAGCTTGAGAGTCGGCTCGCCTCGTATCAGGCTCAACAGTCTCAGGTGGAGACCCGTCTCGTACCAATAACAAAGCGTGAAGCTGAGGTCCAGTGGAGGAGTGATGAATTGACGAACTTATTGCATCGTCCGCCGGCTTGAAGAATTTTTTTTTGTATATTCTCCTTTTCTTGTATTCACTCCTGAATGAGAGAATATTATGTGCCCATTTTGATTTTTTTATGACATGTATCTTGTATTCATTTTGAATTCATGAATAAATGACATATACTTTATTTCATTTTGGCATGTCCCTTTTAGCAAATGCGTTATGTAAATAGTCTATCTTGATCTCCTTACAGGACAGCGACGGCTTAGGTAACAGGTTCAGATCTGTCGCCTAAGACTTTTCAACTTTATGAGCCGTGAGGGTCTTATAAAGACTTTTCTCCCTACGAGTCAATAGGATCTCGTAGGTGTATTTTCTCCTTAGGAATCGTGAGGATTCCTATATGCATTTTCTCTTGAGAGTTGTAAGGATCTCACAAGAGAATTTTCTCCCTTACAAGTCGAGAGGACTCGTAAGTGGTTGGTGGGCTGACTTGTTTCCGAGTCAATGCACTGCTCTGACGGAGAGGTCATTGGTTGACTTGCTCCGCTTTCTACGGTGTCAGGGTTGACTTGCTCCGCTTTTTATGGTGCCAGGGTTGACTTTCTCCGTTTTCTACGGTGTCGGTGTTGACTTTCTCCGTTTCTTACGGTGTCGGGGTTGACTTTCTCTATTTCCTACGGTGTCGGGGTTGACTTTCTCCGCTTTCTACGGTGTCGGGGTTGACGTGCTCCGCTTTCTGCGGTGTCGGGGTTGACGTGCTCCGCTTTCTGCGGTGAGGTGTATTTTCTCCTTAGAAAACGTGGGGATTCCGAAGTGTGTTTTCTCTTATAATCCATAACGATCTTACAAAATTATTTTCTCCTTGTAAATCGAGAGGATTTACAAGTATCGTTTACCATATGGGGATATTTCTCACCATTAGTGGAGCTTGGTTGGAATATATTTTGTTCATGCCCATGGATTGTATACAAGAGTCAATATCGAACTACTTGTAGGGCTACATAAGGGATATAATGGATTAAGAACAGGTTTAGATCCCTATAACCTAAGATTTTTTAATTCTATGAGCCGTGAGGGTCTTATAGAGAGAATTCTCCTTACGAATCATAAGGATCTCGTAAGTGTAATTTCTCTATAGAAACCGTATAGACTCCTAAGTGTGTTGCTTCTTTGCGAGTCGTAAGGATCTTGTTAGTTATATATATGCCCTAGAGGCCATTATTGTCCATGTGATGTATATTATAGTGGATGCTTGGATATATATAGAGAGGACTTTCTTGCTCGACATGATAGTATGCTATCTGGTTGCTCTTTGTCTTAACATGTAGACTTGTATTGTGATACTTTCTTGCTCTCACATGTTGATAAAGCCCTTAGGATGTGTACTTGACTACTAGGACTATAATGGAGATCATACCAGTGGGGCCAGGATAGTCCACAAGTACATCCTATAATTGTTCCTAGTCGGGGGTGTATCGAGACAAGGCATCGATACTCCAAAGTAGACTAGCGTATACGCTTCTTGACCAATATGATGGGCGATGGATGATTCCACATCCATTGGTGTTTGACATCAAAGATGGTATCCGAGTGCTCAGTGGAGACTGGGTACACTGAATGGACTCGCCGAGAACTCCTAATTGGTATTATACCTATCGTCAGATAGCAGTTCTCTAGTGACACTGGTATAGGTTAGTCTGTAGACCCGAGATCGTCATAAAGTCTTGTGTGATTTCCATTGTGCTTTGATTTCCACTTTACCACGTTCAAGAGAACATGAAAAATGGTGGATTTTGTGTACAGTCCCGAATCACATGGAGGGAATAAGCGATAGGAGGGGATTCGTCTCTCCCGGTATTGGGTGTTGATGTTGCGATGTGCTATGATTGGCTATAACAGGAAGTCCCTGGCCAGGGATGATTCAGAGATCTACTAGTAAGTATTATCAGTAGTTTCTCAACCCGTTATGAGCCTCACATCAGCATGACTTATCGGTTACTGGGGTCTGACGTTTATCACTCCTAGACTAAATATGCGACATATCAGACGAAAAGACCGAACTGTACGGTAGTGTTACTGACAGGCTTTACAGGAGTTAGAGCGGGCTTGCTTGTTGATCTTCTGATCGCTCAATACCCGGGTAGCTGTTACGTCCAGCTAGTACTGCTGATGGATTGTGGGTGCTTGATATGATCATCACCTGCTGCCGGCGTATTGACGAGTCTTTAGAGTCCTATACAGAGTTTTACTGGCTCAGGCAAAACGAAGTAGGAGCACTTATGCGATATGTACGGGACCGAGATTAATACTAGTATGTGATATCGTATTCTATTCTCGCGATTTATATTTTCGGTCGGTTATATGAGATATAGCTGAGTTATCGAATAAAATGTTGATTCGATAAGTCGATACTGTATCGGTCGGTTATATGAGATATAGCTGGGTTATCGAATCAAGTGTTGATTCGATAAGTTGATACAAATAATATTAGTCGGTCATATGAGATATAGTCGGATTATTAAATCAAGTGTTGATTTAATAATTTAATGTATAATTATATATTTGATATATTAATTTACATTAACTAACATTAGCTCACTTAAGCATTTCTTTTTCTCACATGAGCACACTTAATATATATATGATATATATTATTTATGTTTTCTTTTTGTGTCATTCTTGATGATACACACTACATGGGTGTATGAGACTCACACCATGCTCATGATAATACAAGGTTTATTTATTTAAGATAAATTCAAATTAGTTGGAAATTAGTCACATAGGTGAAGATTGTGGAAGCTTATAGATCCATTGACTTAGTCCACTAGTTTTGTCTTATCTTAGATATTTGTTAACCTAATTATTATCTAAACCCATGGTAAATTCTTTACATGAGTTATATGAGATATTTTCTCACCCATGGTTGCCATTCACTCTCTCATCCATTTTTTACTTCTTCTTCTTCTTCATCAAGAGCTTAGCTCTCTAGGTTTTTGAGAGGAGAAGAAAATGAGTGAGAAAATTAATTCTAAAGTGAGCAAAATTCCTACTTCATCATGCTCTACTAGATTATCCATTTAGTTTAGAGTGTTAGCTTCACTAATCCCTAATTAGTGAAGAGGTAGCTTGGGTTAGTGTCTTCTCGACGTAAATCATCTTCGGCCTCGAAGACTTCGTGCAAACTCATTCCTTTGATATTGTGGAGCCATTCTTGAGTCCGGAAGATCACTACTTGGAGCAAAAAGACTACTACACGGAGCTATTGAAGCGAAGGACCGGTCTACAAAGGTTGTATTCCTAGTTCACTCAGTTGTAATGTTTTTTACACCATGTTTCGTCTAAATCTCTAGTTAAGACTCTAGGGTTAGGATTGTTTAGCATGGAAAAATTTTGAAAATGGTATGGACGATACCTCTCAAATCCTTGTTGTTGTGCTAGGCATTCCTACAGTGGTATCAGAGCCATGATAGAGAATTAAACGATATTTGTAGAATTACGAAACCGAAACAACTCCGAAACACTCGAAACTAAAACCTAGATTCTGTCAATTTTTTAATTCGTCGAATTTTTTTTAAGCAACTGCAGAATATTACATGAGATGTAATATGAACACCAGACCAATACGAACCCAATCCACTGGTTTTGACCTGGCGATATGGCCTGAAAATCCAAGCTGGCCGGCCTGTTTATTGATTCTGGGATTTGTATTCGTTTGGTGTTCTGTTCTCTGAGTTTTGGCTTTTCAGGTGTTGCTTGTTTTTTTTCTAAAATTGCATGAGATGTTAATTTTCTATAAAGGCAATTCGGAGTGTTTCGTAGTCGTAATTCTAACATTATTTTGGGTTATTTAGACGGCGTTAAAAATTTCGAACTGATATCAAATACCCACTTTAACCCTCACTGGAAATTTTCCAAGAGTTGGATTTTTCCAAGTTAAAGAACATTCAAAAATCATGCAAGTAAAATTCATTATATGTAATATTTCGGGTTTATGATGTCTAAACTGATTGTGGATTTCAAATGTTGTAGTTTGACATTTTCTTTTCGGCGACTATAAGTGTAATATGTGATGTATCCCCGTTTTCGTTGCTATATGTCAACGACAATTGTGATATGCATATTTACTTACGTTGATGATATATGATGTTATGTGTTGCTGTGATATATTATATTGGATCGTCGTGTTTTGTATAGCCGGGGTTTTTATGTGAGATGAGAGTTATTATTTTCATTCATTTTGGCTATTCATCACGACCGTGGAATCCGTATTTTATACTGGCTTAATTTAAAACACGGAATTCCTAGTATATCCAATATTTCATATGTTATCTTCTGTTGCTGATATTCTGTGATGTGATCACTTTATGTGCGTGAGATGAATGCTTTATTATTGTATATATGATATATAATAAGCGTTTCTTATGTTTTGCACCCGCGCTAGACCCGTCCCGCTATGCCGTTAGTTAACCTAACGGTGCATAACGGAACACTTTGGTGAATGCGGATGGTATAAGCGTACGTTTTATTTTCGTTTCTTCTGTGATGCTTATGAAGAATAAATGATGGGACTTTATTAATGAGATTAATGAAAGAAAAGAAATCTAAAAGATGTTGTAGAATCAAATTTTCAAAAAGGGTATCTCTAGTTTTTTCTTTGCATAGTGGTATTCCTTGTAGAATATCCAGCACCTCATTCAATGCGGAAAAAGCCGAGATCCCTTCACCGGGAGTGATCTCTTTAGCGAAACTAGCAGATGGTACAACCCACTCGGTTTTTTCTTTTGATTGCTTCTTTAGTTCTTGCTTTTGCATAGTGGTATTTGTGAAATATCCTACACCTTATTCGATAAGGAAAGAGCCGAGATCCCTTCACCAGGAGTGACCTCTTTAGAAAAACTAACAAAAGCCTAAAAAACACTCATCTTCAAAATCACTCGATTCTACAATGATATCAAGTTCACTACGCAAAAGTTTTTCTAAAAACCTGTCGTAGCCCCCTGTCATTTCAGATAAGTACTATTTAGAATTCGTGTTGCGTTTGTTGACCTCTGTCAAGGTGTAGTGTCCGGTAGCTGATTAGCGCTTATCTGTAAAGCATGTGCTCCGATTGGATTAGGGTAGTCGTACGACCTTGTTGACCTCTGTCAAGGGTCGTGCGGCTGGGTTTAATTCAATCATGAAACGGCGGGTTGAACTTGACTAGTACACTATGGTTTGTTGACCTCTGTCAAGGACATAGGACGCTAGGGGAAAAAGTATTATCGGGAATTTTAAGTGTTGAAATTTGCAATGAGATTGCATACCTTCTATGAGATAGTTGGATCCCGATACCCACTGCGAGTAAGAGTTACTTCTGGGAGAGTTTTACACATCACAATTAACCGATCAAGTAGGTGTTTAGAAAGGTGTTAACGAGATTATGCCTCTGAGAAAACAAGGTTTATTTCAATTAGGTTCGTTCGAAAGCATGGGGAATCTCCCTCAAAGTACCGACACTGGCCTGGCTGAAAGATTGGCGAACTTGTAAGGTGTAATTAATCCCGGCTAGTCTTACCTTTTAGGGTTTGAAGGAAGATTGGATAAAAACAGTGGGAGCCATCCTGATTAGATAAGATAATAATCAATCTAATCTTGCAAGAGCATACGCTGAAGTGTTTTCTTCTCTCTCTCTCTCCAGGCAGCGACTATGTCAGGTCTTAATCAAGATAATAATATGGATGTATTGAACGAACCCGCTTGTTATGCTGAGCAGGGGAACGTTGGTTCTGTTCTTTCTTATAATTGCTATATGACTGAGCAGGGAATAGGGACATATCCGAATTCCCACGCCGCCCAAACGAAGAATAAGCATGTTGATGCATCTTCTTCGGGTGTGTTAGTTACCGATAACTGTTTCTCAGTACACTCTATGTCCAGGGTATTAGATACCGGATCGGGATCCTATATATGTAATATATTACATGGGGTAACGAAAGGTAGAGAACTGGTAATAGGTGATCATTCCGTAAGAGTAGGGAATGGTGCAAATGTTGCAGCCAAAGCAGTTGGCAAATATCACCTTATATTACCAAATAGTAATACATTGATTCTGAACGAATGCTATTACATACCGACCCTGATATGCAATCTTATATCAGTTTCTTTATTAAGTAAAGAATGATATAATTTTGTAGTACAAGATAAAGTTATGAACATCTTCCTGAATCAAAAGTTGATTGGATCAGGCTCGTTAAATAATGGCATATACAATCTAAATCAAACCACAGTTCTTAACATACAAAACATACACAAGAGGAAGAGTTCAAAAATGAACGAATCCTTCTTGTGGCATAGTAGACTAGGTCATATCAATGCGACACGACTAGCTAAGTTACATCAGGATGGATATTTGAATCCGTTCGAATTTTCATCTTATGACACTTGCCAGTCATGTCTCAAAGGCAAGATGACCAAAACTCCGTTTACTGGACACCAAGAAAGAGTTACGGAACTCTTGGGACTGATACATAGTGATGTATGTGGTCCCATGTCTACACATGGCAGGGATGGTTCCTCATACTTCATTACATTCACTGACGATCTCTTAAGATACGGACATGTGTTCCTGTTGAAACACAAGTCTGAAGCTTTGAGAAATTCAAAGAATATAAGCATGAAGTCGAGAACCAAACGGGTAAAGGTATTAAAATCCTACGATCTGATCGGGGAGGAGAATACTTGAGCATGGAATTCCATGACTATCTAAAAGAAAATGGGATTCTCACTCAGCTTACTCCTCTATATACACCATAGCACAACGGTGTATCGGAACGGAGGAATCGCACCCTATTAGATATGGTGCGCTCTATGATGAGCACAGCTGAGTTACTTATTTTCTTTTGGGGTTATGTGCTTGAAGCAGCAGCATACCTATTGAATCAAGTTCCATCAAAATCTGTACCCACCACACCATATGAGATATGGAGTGGGAAGAGACCATGTCTTAAACGAGTTAAGATATAGGGTTGTCCGGCCTATATCAAAAGGCAAAATCAGGACAAACTCGAGGCACGATCAGTTCTTTATAAGTTTGTTGGATATCCTAAATATTCAAATGGATATCTATTCTACTACAGTGAAAAACAAAAGGTGTTTATTGCTCAACATGCCACCTTTTTAGAAAAGGAATTTCTTGCAAAAGAAATTATTGGCAAAGAGGTAGAGCTGGAAGAAGTTCCAGTAGAACAAACTACAACTGAAGATTTAATGGAACCAGAGGATTCGATAGTTCCCAACGAACCTCAGCCTCTCCGCCGATCTAGTAGGGTTCCTCATCCACCTGAGAGATGCTATGGTTTTCTCATTGACGGTGGGAGCGAGGATTGCATCATGGAAAATGATGACCCAACTAGCTTCGAGAAGGCCATCACGAGTGGGGACTCTGTGAAATGGCTGGATGCAATGCGATCTGAGATGGAATCCATGTACACCAACAAAGTATGGACTTTGGAAGATCCTCCTGAAAGGGTAAAACCCATCGGGAGCAAGTGGATCTTCAAGAAAAAATTTGGTGTAGATGGAAAAGTTGAGACTTTCAAAGTTAGACTTGTTGCAAAAGGATTTCGTCAACAACCAGGTGTGGATTATGATGAAACCTTTTATCCAGTGGCTATGCTTAAGTCCATCCGGATCCTACTTGCCATCGCTACATACCATGACTACGAAATCTGGCAGATGGATGTTAAGACCTCCTTTTTAAATGGTGATTTAGAATAGAGCATGTACATGACTCAGCCAGAGGGCTTCGTGGACAGTGGGGGCAGGGGGAAGGTGTGCAAGCTGCTTAAATCCATCTATGGGTTAAAGCAGGGATCGCGGAGTTGGAACATCTGTTTTGATGTGGTAGTCAAAGAGTTTTAGTTTATCAAAAACGTAAATGAACCTTGTATATACAAGAAGGTGGCAGAGTGCAAGGTAGTCTTTCTCGTATTGTACGTGGATGACATACTCTTGATAGGAAATGATGTTCCTATGCTGCACTCGGTCAAGCTCTTCTTATCACAAAGATTCTCAATGAAATATCTAGGTGATGCCTCCTACATCTTGGGGATTAAGATCTATAGAGATAGATCTAAAAGGATACTGGGATTGTCCCAACCTAGGTACATTGACATCATACTAAAGAGGTTTAGTATGGAAGAATCCAAGAGTGGGAATTTACCCACGATCACATGACTCACTCTCTCTAAAGAGATGTCTCCCAAGACTGATTTAGAGAGGGCTCGCATCCAACAGATACCCTATACTTCGGCAGTAGGCTCTATCATGTATGCGATGTTATGTACCAGACCCGATGTAGCATACTCACTAAGTGTAGTGAGTAGGTATCAAGCAGATCTAGGAAAGAGTTACTGGATAGATGTAAAGAACATTCTCAAGTACTTGAGAAGGACTAAAGAGATGTTCTTGGTGTATGGTAACGGTGAACTCCAAGTGGAGTCATTTATCAATTCGAGCTTCCAGAGTGATAAGGACGACTCTAAGTCGGTCTCGGGATTTGTCTTTACCCTCAATGGAGGAGCGGTTTGTTGGAAGAGTTCCAAGCAGGAAACCATGGCAGACTCTACGATGGAGGCTGAATACATCGCTGCCAATGATGCTGCTAAAGAGGCTATCTGGATGAAGAAGTTCATAACTGAAATTTGTGTGGTTCCATCCATTGAGCATCCAATACCTTTGTATTATGATAACAATGGAGCAGTGGCATTGGACAAGGAACCCAGGTCTCATCAGCGATTCAGGCATATTCTGAGGCGGGAGATAGTTGACCGTCGGGAGATCGAGATCAGGAGAGTTGACACGAAGGACAACACAGTGGATCCACTCACAAAGGCCATACCCCAAATACAATTTGAGAGACACTTCGGGATGTTGATTATGAGATACTACAACAACTGGTCTTAGTGCAAGTGGGAGATTTTTAATTATAAGTATGCCCTAGAGACCATTATTGTACATATGATGTATATTATAGTGGATGCTTGGATATATATAGAGAGTACTTTCTTACTCGACATGATAGTATCCTATCCGGTTAATCTTTATCTTAACATGTAGATTTGTATTGTGATACTGTCTTGCTCTCATATGTTGATAAAGCCCTTAGGATGTGTACTTGACTATTAGGACTATGATGGAGATCATACTAGTGGGGCCAAGGTAGTCTCAAGTACATCTTATAATTGTTCCTAGTCGAGGGTATATTGAGACAGGGCATCGATACTCCAGAGTAGACTAGCATATACGCTTCTTAACCCATATGATGGGCGATGGATGATCCCACATCCATTGGTGTTTGACATAAAAGATGGTATACGGGTGCTCAATAGAGACTGGGTACACTGAACGGACTCGCCGAGAACTCCTAGTTGGTATTATACCTATCGTCAGATAGCAGTTTTCTGGTGACACTGGTACATGTTAGTCTGTAGACCCGAGATCGTCATAGAATCTTGTTTGATTCTTACCGTGCTTTGATTTCCACCTTACCACGTTCAAGAGAACGTGCAAAATAATGGCTTTTGGGTACAGTCCCGAATCATATGGAGGCAGTGAGCGATAGGAAGGGATTTGTTTCTGTATCACCTTAGAATGCGATTAGTGTTAATTGAGTGATAATGTGGGTTTTAAGGAAAAGTTTACCAAATTGGTTTCCTCACATTTTATAACAATTAATTAACATTTTATTATTATTTGTTTTGGCTTGCACACACTTGTGCATGTTAATATGGGGGTTAATTAGTGTTAATCTTGTTAAGTAGCCATGGCACCCTAAGCTAATTCTTGCCATGTTAACTATACACTTAGCATTCTTATGAAGAGTTATCTTCTTGTTTTAGATTGTGGAGAGGTGGCTAGGTGAGTCATGAAGGGCATTAATGCAAGCATTGATGAGGAGAGGGAGAGAGTAAGTATAAGGCTAAAACTCACCCTCTCATACTTATCTCAATTCATCTCTCATTCTCTCCTCACTCTCTCATTTTCAATCATTTCTTCATCTCCTCAACTCTCAACTGAAACCCTCACTACTTCATCATAAAACCTTGCAAAACTTCATTAAACCCCACCAAAAGCCTTCTCAAGTCTTGTTTTAGCCACTAAGATGACTTGGAGCTTGGAAAGATTTGATTTTTGAGCAAGAGTGGATAGGTATAACCTCTAAACTGATAATTAGGTGGTTATTTTATTGTGTTGCCTTGTAGTTGTGTTTAGAACACTAAAGATATAGTTTTGTGCACATATCGTATTTTTAGTGTCATATTGGAGTCTCTGTGTTCTGCTGTGACCCCGAGTGTGTACTGGAAAATCTAGCAATGTAGTAATGATGTACTAGTGACCCTAAGTGTACAACTGAAGCATGAACCCCACTGGACGGTTTTGGCCGGTGACAATATGGGGAAATCCGGCGAGCTCGGTCCTTTGGGGGAGTTAGGGCTTGGGTTTTGTAGGGTAGCTGTCTGCAATTGTTTATAAGTGTTTGGTACTGCTTGGTTTTTATGTTTTAACTGTATACAAAATCTGGGATCACTTTGCTTAAATATAATGTTACGACTACGCGTGTTACGTTATCCGACACGGTTCGTGATCTTGTGTAGCTGCTACACTTAGGTTGGATTCGGAGTGTCGCTACACACGTTAGCCACTAGACGGACACTTGAGAGTTGGATTGGAGTTGGCGCGTCGGTCAAACGTAGATTGTACGTGATATTGGTCGATTTCTGAAATTTTCACTTGTTATGTTTTGTGTTAATAGGATTGCAGGTGGGGACTTCGAACGCTGCGAGGAGAAGCAGGTGATTGGATTTACCTAGCTCGAGATCGTCGGTGAGTAGATTTAACATCTACGGGGAAATCGACCGTATGGCGTTAAGCGTCAGGGCTAGATATGATATGATATTAGTCACATGTTTATATGCACATATAGAGCTTGTGTATAAACTTCATCGCATATTATTACTTGTTGTGCTTGGACTTGTACCCATTGGACACTGCACTACTATTGACTGTTCATGTCGCACGAGCACTAATTGTATGCTACACACATACCGTCGGTAATTGCCATAACACGCACAACATATATACATGTGTGATATTGTATTGATTAGTGACATTGAGGCATTGATTCTTGTGCGATTGCGCATATGAAATATAGTTTGCATGCATACCTACATGTTTACACATATACCTTGCTATAGCTACATGTTCACCTTTATATGATATTGCGTTGGATTTTGGATAAATTAGGAACCGCGGGATATATTTAATAACTTGATGCATTTAAATAGCGGTTTTCCCTTGATATGCTCATATTACTGTTCTATGTTGCATACATCATATTACATGGATTTACGCATTGAGATATGGATTTCATGTGATTTTCTGGATTTGAGAACCGTGGGATATTTCAAGAAATGTGTATTGTTTTGAAAACCCGGTTTCCTTTTTTATGATATTTCAATGTGTCCATCATGAGTGTTCTCGGTTCTGAGACTTGTGTTAGAAACCCGATGCGAGGAGTGGATGAGGCCGTATTGCGGGTTCATGGTGGACCCAGTATGGTACCTCATGGAATGAAAGGTATGTCGATGGATTAAACGATGAGCCTGGCAGGAGGATACTACCTAACGGTGATAGTTTTGGACTCGGCGGTTATCCGGAGGATATCGACCGGAGTCGTGAGATGGATATGGGCCGATTCGTACTGCCGGAGCCCGCGGGCCGATCCGGGAAGACGGAGCCCATGATATGTGGATTTGTGTGTCGATGATGGACACGAGTATTTCATGATGTTTCCTGTATCGATGTTGGACACTCAGGTTTCATAAGATGTACGGATACGAGGGCCGGTCTTGGTGACGGTGCCTGAGGATTTTGGGATTTGGGGTGTCATTGATGGACACCGGGGTTTTTCCATGCTGATGATTTGTGCATGAGGTTTATTATTTATCCCATACTCAGGATTTATTTGATATGCATTTTATTCATGTAGATGTAGTACCCTGGTGGTGTACCTTGATCATGATTGTTACATATCCATATTGCCATACTTATGCTATCAGATTACATGTGATAGATATCGTTGTTCATGTATACTTGCGATTACAGTATGATGTTATTTACTATTCACGAGTTGGGAACTCACCCCCGTTATGCCACAGTGTTTTGCAGGTTTGACCCTCAGAGTAGTCACGGTAGGGCGTCTTCTTGTACCTATTTCAGCGGATACCGCTACGGTTGGCTTTGAGGCCTTTTGCTATAGGTGGGTTTTGCGGTTATCCGATAATGTTCATTGTATATCTTATTATATCTAGTACTCTCCATCTACCACCTTCATGTATTGAATTAGAGACGAGTTGTGAGGATCGATGTTGTATATTCTTGTGACTCTGGGTGTCGTGCTCGTGTGAGCCGGCCTTTGTTTATGTTGATGATCTCTTTTATGGTGTTCCATCGCTACAACGTCATATATCTTCTTGTGGTGGTTGTTTCCGCCTTTGGGCGAGATTTGCTTCCGTTTGGCGATGTTATACTTATATCTTATGTTTGTACCCATTTCGGGGCTAGCTTTTACAAAGGAGGTGCTGCCAAATTTTTTATGAAAACAAACTTAAGTTTTAAGGTTTGCTTGAGATTTAAAAATGTTTCTATCTTTTCCTTCTTGTAATGGTTTAGATTGCTGGGTTTTCGACTTACTTAAATTGCGTTACGCCTGTTGACGTTACGTGGTCTAAGTGCCGGTCATGTGCCTAATTTGGGTCGTGACAAAGTTGGTATCAAAGCGCTAAGTTTTACCTTTCGGAGTGTAGAATGACCCTGGTGTGATGGAGTAGGTAGCTTAAGAAGAATGACGTAGCGTGTGTATGTTCCGCGGTATACTTATGACACGGTACTCCGCCTAAGTGACCTTAGGACTTATTGCTTGAAATTCTTTCCGTGATTTTATATATCTTTGTGATTCGATTTCTATGTCCTTACCGAATCCTGTTTCCATTTCCAGCCTTTATGCCGCTAAAGACTATGAGGGCATAGAGAGCGACCGTGAGGGCCAAGCTCAGAGTTGACTCGTCTGAGACCAGGACTGACCCGGGCGGTACGCCCGTTGTATAGGAACAGATTGATCCACCTTCGATAGCTTGAGGCCGGTATGCAGGATATGCGCCAGATGATGGGGTCATTGGTTGAGGCCAGTCGAGCGCAGCGACAGGAGGTTGTCCTACCTGTTACGGGGACTGTGTTGGTGACTATTATTCAGGCAGTTGTACCTGCAGCTACAGAGGTGATCACCGTATCGTTATCTGAGTTCATGAGGCTGAAGCCTCTAGTTTTCATAGGCATAGATACAGATGAGGACCCGCAGTTGTTTATCAATCCGAGGGCCAGAATATGTCGTTCGCTGAGATACTCCGACGCGAGATGGGTAGAGTTCGCGAGTTTTCTTCTAGAGGGTCTTCCCCAGAAGTGGTACGAGTCTTTAGAGAAGGGCAGAGCCGCAGGTTTTTTTCCTATGACCTGGGCTGAGTTCGTGACTGTGTTTCTTGCCCGTTTTCTTCTGTAGAGCGTCAGGGATGCTCGAGCATGCAGTTTCGAGTCGTTACGCCAGACTCCGGGTATGACGGTGTCAGAGTACGATGTGCAGTTTACCGAGCTATCTGTGTAAGCTCCGTATTTGGTAGCTACTGAGGAGATGCGGATTAGGAAGTTTGTTCGAGGCCTGCTTACCCAGTTGTTCCTCGCTATCAGTGAACAACATTGTGGCACGTATGCATCAGTGGTGGATGCAGCCCTATTGGTTGACAAGCGTCTTTCCGAGACGTCGGTTGTTCCGGAACCGAAGAGGGTTCGTACTGGTGTATCAGCACAGAAATAGACATTTAGACGCCGTGACAGATTCTGTTCAGGTACTGGGGGTAGTGGAGGCTCGGGACAAGGCCAGTTATTTAGCTCTTATCCCCAGAAGGGTCAGTAGTTTTCATCTGGATGTTTCTGGTGCGGGAGTTTGTATCATCGGGTCCGAAATTGTACTGAGACACTTGAGGATGAGGTAATTGTACCACATGCTACCTTACCACCTTTTCCACCTCAGAGAGAATTGCCTCTTATGCCTGTTGTTGCCCCGCGCCAAACTCATGCTCAGAGAGGTCATGGTCGCGGTGGTTTTGTTCCGAGAGGACGTGGTGGCAGAGGCGGAGGTCAGCCAGTCGCCGGTAAAGGGCAGGCTCGGGTATTTGCCTTGACTCATCAGGAGCGCAGGCGTCCAATGCAGTGGTTTCAGGTACTCTTTCTGTATATTCTTTTGATGCACATTTTTTGTTTGATCCGGGATCTACGCACTCGTATGTTTCTACACATTTCGTGTCGAGGTTGGGCCGAGAGTCATGTTTGCTAGATCAGCTGCTTGTTGTGATTGCTCCTGTTGACGGTTCTTCTGTTGCGCGACATGTGTTTCGGTCGTGTGCCGTTCGGATTGGAGATAGACATTCGTCCGTCGATTTGATCCTTCTAGATATGTTGGACTTCGACGTTCTCCATGGCATGGACTGGTTAGCTGTTTGCTATGCATTTGTGGACTGCCGTGAGAAGACAGTCATTCTTAGTTTTCTGGGTGAGTCTGTTCAGGTTGTGCAGGGGGCGGTGCCGCCCCCTCACAGTTTGATTTCAGCCCATTGCGCTAGTCGGCTTTTGAGGAGAGGATGTCGGGGATTCTTGGCTTTCATTCATGATACTGGAGCCACAGTAGAGTCATTGGACCGGATTCCTATCGTGCGAGAGTTTCCCGATGAGTTACCTGGTTTGCCGCCAAAGCGCGATATTGAATTTTGCATTGATCTGATTCTCGGCGCAGGGCCTATTTTTATATCGCCTTACCGGATGGCCCCGTCGGAGCTTAAAATGCATAAGGATCAATTGCAAGAGTTACTTGATAAGGGATTTGTACGTCCGAGTGTTTCTCCTTGGGGAGCTCCTGTTCTGTTCGTCAAGAAGAAGGACGGAAGTTTGAGATTGTGTATTGATTATCATCAATTGAACCGAGTTACGGTACGAAATAGGTATCCTTTACCTCACATTGACGATTTGTTTGATCAGCTCCAGGGTACGAAATATTTTTCTAAGATTGATTTGCGTTCGGGTTATCATCAGTTGCGGGTTCAGAATGATGATATTCCGAATACTGCTTCTCGTACGCGCTACGGACATTATGAGTTTTGGTGATGTCGTTCGGACTCACCAATGCCCCAGCAGCGTCAATACCCGGGTAGCCGTTACGTCCAGCTAGTACCGCTGATGGATTGTGGGTGCTTGATATGATCATCACCTACTGCCGGCGTATTGACGAGTCTTTAGAATCCTACACAGAGGTTTACTGGCTCAGGCAAAATGAAGTAGGAGCACATATATGATATGTGCGGGATCGAGATTAATATGAGTATATGATACCGTATTCTATTCTCGTGATTTATGTTATCGGTCGGTTATATGAGATATAGCCGATTTATCGAATAAAATGTTGATTTGATAAGTCGATACTGTATCAGTCGGTTATATGAGATATAGCCGGGTTATCGAATCAAGTGTTGATTCGATAAGTTGATATAAATAATATTAGTCGACCATACTAGATATAGCCGGATTATTAAATTAAGTGTTGATTTAATAATTTAATGTATAATTATATATTTGATATATTAATTTACATTAACTAATATTAGCTCACTTAAGCATTTCTTTTTCTCACATGAGCACACTTAATATATATGTGATATATATTATTTGTGTTTTCTTTTTGTGTCATGCCTGATGATACACATTACATGGGTGTATGAGACTCACACCATGCTCATGATAATGCAAGGTTTATTTATTTAAGGTAAATCCAAATTAGTTGGAAATTAGTCACATGAGTAAAGCTTGGGAAGCTTATAGACCCATTGACTTAGTCCACTAGTTTTGTCCTAACTTAGATATTTGTTAACCTAACAATTATCTAAACCCATGGTAAAGTCTCTACATGAGTTATATGAGATATTTTCTCACCCATGGTTGCCATTCACTCTTTCATCCATTATTTGCTTCTTCTTCTTCATCAAGAGCTTAGCTCTCTAGGTTTTTGAGATGAGAAGAAAAAGAGTGAGAGAATTAATTCTAAAGTGAGAAAAATTCTTACTTCATCATGCTCTACTAGATTAGCCATTTAGTTCAGAGTGTTAGCTTCATTAATCCCTAATTAGTGAAGAGGTAGCTTGGGTTAGTGTCTCCTCGACGTAGATCATCTTCTTCCTCGAAGACTTCGTGCAAGCTCGTTCCTTTCATCTTGTGGAGCCATTCTTGAGTCTGGAAGATCACTACTTGGAGCAAAGGGACTACTACACGGAGCTATTTAAGCGAAGGAGCGGTCTACAAAGGTTGTATTCCTAGTTCACTTAGTTGTAAAGTTGTTTACACTATATTTCGTCTAAATCTCTAGTTAAGATTCTAAAGTTAGGATTGTTTAGTATGGTAAAATTTTGAAAATGGTATGGACGATGCCTCCTGAAACCTTGCTGTCGTGCTAGGCATTCGTACAGATCTCACGCAGGTATTTTCTCCTCACAAGGTCAAGAGGACCTTGTAAGTGCACGCATTTTCTATATATCCAGTTTGCGCCCTCTCGAGTTTTCACAAACTTGCCGGCAATCCTGTTGTTTTTACCTACGGCGCCCTTTCGAGTTTTCATCCGTGTCCATTTGCTTGTAGACATACCGTTTTTTTGCGGATGGTGAAAATCTTGAAAATAGTTTCGCTGTAGGTGACCCATCTATTTGCCGGTAGGACTTGAGGGTGGTTTCATCGCTGGAGTAGCTATGTAGCCGATGGGACATGAGTTGCAATTTTCGTCGTTGGGGCTTCAATTGCAATATAGATCTCAAAAGAGCATATCTCCATATTTGGGGCGACGCGCTAGTTTAGGAGCATTTCGGTCTTTTATCGCCGTGTTTGGAGCGATGCACTAGTTTAGGGACATTTCAGTCCATTATCCCCGTGTTTGGGATGATGCACTAGTTTAGGAACATTTCGGTCCATTATCGCCGTGTTTGGGCGAATATTAGTTTAAGGACGTTTCGGTCCATTATCATTCGGTCGGGGAGTAACATAACCCATCCCTTCCAACACCGGTTTGCTTAGGCGATGCTGCCTATCTTTTATTTGTATGGACACTTCACACCATAAGCCATCTTCACCTTCTTGGACTGCTTCAATTTACCATCACAGCAATTGGGTTGTTTTGCAGGAAACACTGAGTATTTTACACGGCACCTGCCCCCTTCTCATCAATGTCTTTTTCTGACATTAACGGAGTATCATCTTCATATACAAAAGAATGAGATAGCACGTCACTCCTTCTGCTGAGTCTTCTTCTTCCTTGGAAGAATAAACTTAACTTGGGTGCTTTTTCCCTCATCATCCATTTTAGGAGTGCAACATGGCTTCAACGCCCCTTCTATGATTTCTTGTTCAAGTGGGCTATTCTACTTGATTGTAAGTCCCGTTTATAGGTCCTTTAATATCCTTTCTGTTCTTTGAAGAAAGGACTATCTCGTGTAGAGATTCCTCCGCTAACGAGCAAGATGCCTTTTGCATTTATTTCAGGGGAGAGAGTATTCGCATCCCTAATCTTTCAAAATATAGAACCCATGCTGTCGCTATTTCGGCGACGAGTTGCTTCAGAGCCGCTCATTTTTTGCTGAGCGTTGGCGAAAAACGCCGCCTTGCGTCTGTTTTTCATATATCCATTGGCTATAGTGCCCTCAAGTCAATTATTGAATCGTAGGCACATGATTGTGATGATTGAGGGAGGACCTATACCGGTAGAACAGTCTTATTCGAGATGACAGTATTCTATCTGGTTTGTCTTTATCATCATGTACAACATTAGGTGGAGTTACAGATCACTATTACATATTGATAAAGCCCATAAGATTCTTGCTTGACTACCAGCATTATGATGGCGATCATATACGTAGGAGATGGATGGTCTATAAGCACATCCTTAAATGTCCCTAGTCGTCGGAGTATCGAGACTGGGCATTAGTACTCCAGAGTAGACTAGTGTATGCTTATCGAGACCCCGACGAGGGGCGGTGGCCGGTCTCACAAACCATTGGTGTCAGTTAGTCACTTAAGATAGTATACGGGTGCTCATTGGGTTATGAGTACACTGGACGGACTCGCCGGGAACATGCTAGTTAGTATTATACCTATTGTCAGATGGCAGTTCCCAGGTAACATGTGTACAGGTTAGTCTGTCGACCTGAGATCGTCATTTGTCTCGTGCGAGTTCCCACTGTGCTTTGATTACTACCCTACCATGGCTCAAAGGAGTCGTGCAAATAGGTTTTAGTTTGGTATTGTTTGTTTTGCCCAGTTTGAATATAGTGTTATCTTTAGTTCAGGGGCAATTCGGGGTGATTTGAAGTCGATATTTCTAACACTGTTTAAATGTTTGCAGTACATACATTACTATCTGCGACCGTGAATGTCATTAGAGCGGTACAACTCGCCTAATTGCTATATGTTCTTTTAGATGAGTTTGCGAACGTGACATTCACGTTGATATTTTGTGTTGTGCTATGGTTGTGGTTGGACTGTCGTGGTGGATAGCCAATGGTGCGATAGTAGTACAGTTTAGACTCATTTGTACATTTGATATTGCGGGGCGAGCGTCCGACATGTGGATTGCCGTCTATGCCTGTTTATATATTATTTGTTTGGGGCACGACCGGGTTGAGGTCGATGCCATCCTTGTACATATTATTTTCTTTTCTGTACTAGGATTACCCCGCGGTGGAGTGCACGAATAGCCGAGTTCTGGAGGGCAACGGTTCCGTATCTCATGGCGTTGAGACGGAGGGAAACTTACTCTAGAATTGGGTGGCTATTCACTACACTCGTAAGGGGTATATGTTGACCCAAGATAGGGTGCCCAAGTTACCGGATTCCGTGAAGTGCTGGGTTGCCCATTCACGCTGTTGATTGGGGTTGCCTCGCTTCTGGAATTGGTGGGTAGATTGTCGCGCTCGTAAGGGTTTAGGTTTTCATTGTATAGGCTATCCACACGACAGGGAACGTTGGGTCTCATTTGCGGCTCAAATGAAACTCAAGGCTCCATGATTATCCACCACTTTGTGTTGCTTAGCTGAGATTCTGAGATGTTACTTTATATCATGACTGGGACGATTGTTATATATATTTATATATATACTAGTAGATGTTGTATATGTTTTGCACCCGCGCTCGTCCAGTCTCCACTGTGTCGTTAGTTAAGTAACCTAACGGGTGATGACAGGACCCAGTGGCGAATGTGGATGGCATATACATACATCATATTTTCGTTCTTTTCTAGAGTGATTAATTGATGGGACTGCGTTGATTCTGATCAATGCAAGGAAAGCAAACCTATTATATGATGTTGTTAGAACTAAGTTTTTAAAAACCGACATTACAGACGTTTCCTTTTTCTTTGCACATTGGAATTCGATTGGGAATATTCTGCACCTCATTCGACGAGGAAAGGGCCGATATCCCTTCATCGGGAGTGACCCCTTGAGCAGAAGTTTACATCAGCGTAATAACTTTACTATAGTCGATTCTTTTGCTTCGCATCGTGGTATTCAGTTTGGAATATCATGCACCTCATTCGACGAGAAAAGAGCCGAGATCCCTTCACAGGGAGTGACCTCTTTAGCAAATGTTTTCGCCACTATATATTTGTAAAACCACTTGGATTCCTTCAACGATATCAAGTTCATTACGTTAAAGGTTTTTCTCCAAAAACCAGCCCTAGCCCTCCGTCATTTCAGATTAGTATTTCTTAGTATTCGTGCCGCGTTTGTTGACCTCGTCAAGGCGTAGTGTGCGGTAGCTCTGTAATACTTTTCTGTCGTATGGATATATGGATTGGTTAGGGCAGTCGTTCGACCTTGTAGACTTCGTCAACGGTAGGTACAGGTCGGTCTAATGCAATCAAGATAGTGACGGGTTGAACTTGATTCGGACCTTTTTGACTTGTTAACCTCGTCAAGTTCACTTGGATCCTAAGGGTAAAAACCACATCGGGAGTTTCAAACATACAGGAAACTTGCCAGGTATGCGCATACCTTCTGGAGTGTGGTGACTTGAGTGTCTTCCATCAAGTTATCATGCGATGATAGTTGGATCCCGATTCCCACTGATGAGTAGGATTACTCCTCGGGTGATTTTAGATGATCCCGACTAATTCTCCTTTTGGGTTTGGAAGAGAATTCGAGGATACAGTGGGAGACATCCTGATTAGATAAAGTGACTAACCATTCTGATTTAGGTTAAAGTGCATGCTGAGTGTTTCTTTTCTCTTTCTCTCTTTGGCAGCGACCATGGCCCGACCCTAAACTATAACTCATGAACCATGTTAACCAAACCTTCTTAAAATACTTTGGCTTTTGGATTGTCATTTAGTTGCATAAATCATTGCCGCTCCTTCTTTCCCTTTGCATTTTCCAGAACACTCCGTATCACTACGAAGATCCATATTTCTTAGATATTCCATCGTATAGTTACATACAAACTCAAAAGAACTTGTTCCAGATTCGAGAATGAATTCTGGTTCAGGGGAATAAAATAAGTATTATTCAATTGTCTTTTCTCTCTACCTTCTCTCAGATTGCGAGGGCTCCTGGTATTAGGAGAGTACACCTAGTACGCTTATTATATAGCCTTCTTCCAAACCTCAGGCTGGTGCCGAAGGGTAGGTTAGGAAGAAAACCAATTAAGCCTAAGTGTGGTGTACAGAAGATAATAAGTAGAGACATATAAAGGGATTCGATTGAGGGCATAGGACATTGCGACTACTACCATTCACGACGAAACCGCGTATACCCCTGCCACTCCTAGTTCACCTTTGCTTTTCTCCGGAATATTCTATATCACTATGAAGATCCACATTTTTTGGATATGCCGTCGTATAGTTACATACGAACTCGAAGGAACTTGTTCCAGTTCGAGGATGGATTCTGGTTCTGGAGGAATAGAATAAGAATTATTCCGTTGTCTTTTCTCTTCACCTTCTCTCAGGTTGGAAGGGCTCCTGGTATTAAGAGAGTACACCTATTACGCTTATTGGATAGTCTTCTTCCAAACCTTAGGCTGGTGCTGAAGGGTAGGAAAGGAAGAAAAGCAATTAGCTTAAAGGTGGTGTACAGAAGGTAATAAGTAAAGACATAATAAAGGGATTGGAGTGAGGGCATGGAAGTATACGGTTACTGTCATGAATCAGGATAATAGAAGATGCGTTACTAGGAATACTAGGTTACTCCTTTGAAACATTTTCATGTTTCAGTATGACTGTGCGATATTAATTGAAAACTGTTTTTTCCAATTAGACTCTAACTCCAGAGTATGTATTTACCAGATTTGTTTCTCACATCTGTATAGTTTTACAGATGGTGAGTGGGAGTAAGATATTTTGAATTGGGTGATTATATTCTCATTATATCGGAATTCGTTGTAATTAGTGATATTTGAAGAAATCACTTTGATTTTTGCCTGACAACAAATATTTGGTTTTGAATATCCGATTGTTATGCATCGATTTAAAACTGATATATCTGTACGTTTATTTTATAAAGTGAGATATAAATTTTTGAAATTATGTCTATGGCATTTACCAATATCAGTTGGTGATTAGGTAAGATGCATTTAACAGCGGTGTAATTCTTCTTTACCATAGCTCAGTTTTCAACCTACGACGCACAGGGTTTGAGTTGTTGAACTCAGGAGACTTATACAAAGTATTGTATGTTGTCTAGTGTCCATTAGGACAAAGAGATTGGTACTCATACTATATTCTATTTACTCATGACTTCTCCAGTTGTAGACAAGTATTTCGTTGAAATACAGGGTCCAGATATTGAGAAGTTATAGGTATAAGAATAAAGTAGAGAACCATTTGATGGAAGTATCAGGATTCTTCGAGATAGTCGAAGATATAGATACTTGTGTTTGGTATTCCGTTGATAGTAATGGTTTTGAGAACTTTCTTCTCTTTCAGGTTACTCATATATGGACGCACTTCTAGTTGAGTAATGCTGATTAACCTCCTTCCATTTTGTTGATATGCACTGGAGACAGCTGCATGTTTTTGAATCTGGTTCCAATTAAATTAGTGCCTTTGTTTGTATATGGTATGTAGAATCAATTTATATCTTAACGATGTTAAGGTATAGGGAGTTGTCCGGCTGATGCTTAAAACCAGAATCCGAATAAACTCAAGGAACGTTTCAGTAATGGCAATTTGTGGGTTATCCCAGGCATTGACGAGGGTTAACATTTAACCATCTAGAAGATCAATAGTTATATTGTTCTTGACTCGCCACAGTTTTAGTAACAATGGATTCCTTTCAGAAAACATTAGTCGGAGTATGGTAGAACTGGAAGAGATTCCCGAACCACAAACGATTACTGAAAATTTAATAGAACATAAGGATTCAATTGGTTTCGACATTCCATTAGCCACTCTGCATATTTGGTGGGTAACCTCAGGCACCGAGAAGAACTTCGGTCTTCTCAGAGACGGTGACAGGGAGGTTCTTATTTACCCAGACTTGTCATTGCTGCTGTTTTAGACTATAAGACCTGGCAGGAGGATGAGTATAACGTCGTTCTAAACTAGCTTTAGAAGTGCACGTGTATATGACTCTGCCAGAGGGTTGTTGTAGTCAGGGGAGCAGCGGAAGCATAGAGGGCAAGTAGCTTATGTCTGTTTATAGACTAAAGCAGGGATAGCGGAAATAGATCATCTATTTTTTATGTGACAGTCATTGGTCTTGACTTCATCAGAATAGGAGATGGATGTAAGAAAGAAGTAGAGAGTGATGTCCAGGTATTTGGATGACATGCACTTGATAGGAAGAGATATTCCTATACTACGATCGGTTATATTTCCCTGGTAGGCTAAGCCAGAAAGAGAGAAAGAGAATGCTGTACGAAATGAAAAAATTAAATTTATAAAATAAAAAAATTACTAAAAAGATTGATACATAATTGTGGTTGTCACAAAATTGTTTCTCCACATAGGATATAGATATAATATGAGGGATTTTGATGATTAGATCTATGGTTTTAAATCTAGATTTGAGAAGTGTCCAAATTAGGGTACTTGAAAATATTCTAAAGGTATTTTAAAATGAATGACTCCTGGCATGGTGGTGTACCTGCAGGTGATGGAGTCACCTTGATTTGCATGATTGGCATATCACTTGCTTAGGAAATTGAGTCAATCATGAGATGTCAAGTACAACACTAGATATTGCTTTTGCACTAGCTGCAATAAGCATATATATTAATCCAATCCAGGAGAAACGTTGGGAAGCAGTTATGAACATAAGTGGACGTTCTAGGGAGATGGTTATCATTTCAGGCTTCCAAGGTGACCTGGATGACAGAGTGGCTGTCTGAGTTATAGTTTACCCTCTTTTGAGTGACAGTATGTTGGATAGGTGGTCCAAGCGGATACTGTGGATGTCATGGCGCAGGATATTGATTAAATTCAGTGGATGATACAGTATAAGAAGTTTGCTGGATTTGGAGTTGAGATATAGAGAGATACAGAAAGAAACATTGGAGCGGATCCACTCACTGAGGCTATTTCTCGAGCACAATAGTCTCACAAATGAGCTTTGCGAGACTAATTAGTAGAGGAGTTGGTTGTTCGGTATCAAACGGGTTGTGAGTATGCGACATCGCAATAATTAGCCTTAAGTGAAAGTGGGGGATTGTTGGCTATAGTGCCCTCAAGTCAATTATTGAACCACAGGCATACGATTGTGATGATTGAGGGAGGACCTATACTGGTAGATCAGTCTTACTCGAGATGATAGTATGCTATGTGGTTTGTGTTTATCATCATGTACAATATTAGGTGGAGTTACGGATCACTATTACATATTGATAGATCCCATAGGATTCTTGCTTGACTACCAGCATTATGCTGGTGATCATATGCATGAGAGCTGGGTGGTCTATAAGCACATCCTTAAACGTCCCTAATCATGGGAGTATCGAGACTGGGTATCAGTACTCCAGAGTAGACTGGTGTATGCTTATCGAGACCCCGACGAGGGCGGTGGCCGTTCTCATAAGCCATTGGTGTCAATTAGTCACCTAAGATAGTATACAGGTGCTCATTGGGTTATGAGTACACTGGACGGACTCGCCGGGAACATGCCAGTTGGTATTATACCTATTTTCAGATGACAGTTCCCAGGTGACATGTGTATAAGTTAGTCTGTCGACCTGAGATCGTCATTTGTCTCATGCGAGTTCCCACTGTGCTTTGATTACTACCCTAGCGCGGCTCAAAGGAGTCGTGCAAACAGGTTTTAGTTGGGTACAGTCCTGAGCCATATGGAGGCAGTGAGTTGATCGTCGGGGATTCGTCTCTCCCGGTATTGGGGGTTGATGTCATGCAGTGCATGGATGACCATCACCAGAAATCCTTGGCCAAGGTAGTTGAGAATTATTGATCTAGGATCGATTGTTTCTTAGGTGGTGATGGGTTTCATACCGATACTAAAGGTCGCGTTGTCAGGGTCTGACTTCATCCATCCCCCTAGACTCGATATGCGATACTCTTAAATGAACGGACTGGACTGTATAGAGATTGTCACTGTCAGGCTCAGTAGGGGTATGGATGAGTTTGCTCGTCGGCCTTCCTTTCTCTCAATACCCGTGCAGCCATTACGTACATCTAGTGTCGCTGACGTTCTGGTGGTTAAACCCACTGCCAGTGTATTAACGAGTCTTTAGAGTCCCACACAGAGGGTTTTCACGGTTCAGGTGATATGGTGTAGATGATATATATTGGTGCATACAGGTATCCGATTAAATATGTGTATATGCTGCACAAATTTTAATCGGACGGTTGATAATACTAGCGGCTTAGGATTAAGCCGGATTATTAAATCAGGTTTTGATTTAATAATTTATAAATGTATATATATATATATATGTATGTATTCTAGTATTATTGTTCACTATTCATTTTCTCTCTTCGCTATTCGTATTTTTGTACGAATACACGTATATGTATTTCGATACGTGTACCGGGATGCATTCCGTATTTATACGGAATACCTTCTAGAAGATGGCCACCTCATTATTTGATTTTCATTTTAGAAAATCAATTTGGGAAATGAGGTTGAGGGTGAGTTGGCATGAGCATGGGCTTGGCATGTAGAGAGGCATGGCACACATTTGTTTATTGGAAAATTGAAGAAGATATTTTCATTGTATGGTTGTAAATTGTTGGGGCTATATTCTTTACATGCCAACCAAGTATTTTTCTTTCACTTGATGATTCATTCTCATTCTTAAGTCTTAGCCATTTTTCCATGGTTGCTCATGCCATTGCTTTCCTCACCCCTCATTCTTCTTCTTGTGTTGCTCTTTGGAGTATTTTGATGACAGAAAAATTATAGTGAGATAATTCTACACCTCCACTCTCCATTTCTAGCAACCTTGGAGCGTCGGTTCCCTTGCTAGGAAAGGCAGAAGCTTGCGCTGTTTCTCTCGGCTGGATTATCGTAGATGGAGGAAGACCGGCAGCCAAATTCGATCTGCGACCGCTAGGAGCTTAGGATGATGGTTGAAGACCCGAAGGACTTGGTTCATTTGGTATAACCAATCCTAACTCTTTATATTGCTTCCTAGTTTAGGGTTTAGGGTAGATACGGGCATCGGGTTGTTGTAGCGCCAGTTTTGAAAATTTTTGTTCCGCATTTGGCCATAGTTTGATGGTCGAGGCACTGCCGTAACCTAACATGGTATCAGAGCCAACCCTTAAACCCTTAGCTAGCTTGTTTATATGATGTTAAAGTGTCAAAACCGAAACAACTCCAAAACAATTCCATGCAGATTCCAGTAGATTCCAGTCTCTGTCGATTTTCAGAGTCTTCAAAAAAATCTTAAACAATTGCAGAAGGCTATTTATGAGGCATATAGAACACCCTACAAAAACGAGACCCTTTCACCGGATCTCACCCGGCGAGACTTGCATTAAGACCGGTCCCACATTTTTTATAAGGGCATTAGGACTTCATTTTTGGGGGGTATTCTACACTCTGGAATATTGGTGCTCTGGTATTGTATGTTTTGCCCAGTTTGGATATAGTGTTATCTTTAGTTCAGGGGCAATTCGGGGTGATTCGAAGTCGTTATTTCTAACACTGTTTAAATGTTTGCAGTACATACATTACTATCTGCGACCATGAATTTCATTAGAGCGGTACAACTCGTCTAATTGCTATATGTTCTTTTAGACGAGTTTGCGAACGCGACATTCACGTTGATGTTCTGTGTTATGCTGTGGTTGTGGTTAGACTGCCATGGTGGATAGCCAATGGTGTAATGGTAGTACAGTTTAGACTCATTTGTACATTTGATATTGTGGGGCGAGCATCCGACATGTGGACTGCCGTCTCTGCCAATTTGTATATTATTTGTTTGAAGCACGACCGGCTTGAGGTCGATGTCACCCTTATACATATTATTTTCTTTTATGTACTAGGATTATCCTGCGGTGGAGTGCACGAATAGCCAAGTTTTGGAGGGCAACGGGTCCGCATCTCATGGCGTTGAGAAGGAGGGGACCTTACTCTAGAATTGGCGGGCTATTCGCTGTACTTGTAGGGGGTATAAGTTGACCAAGGTGGGGTGCCCAAGTTACCGGATTTCATGAAGTGCTGGGTGGCCAATCCACGTGGTTGATTGGGGTTGCCTCACTGGCAGGTAGCTTTCCGCGCTCGTATGGGTTTAGGTTTTCATTGCACAAGCTATCCACACGACAGGGAACATTGGGTCCCATTTGCGGCTCAAATGAAACCCGATGCTCCAGGATTATCCACCACTTAGTGTTGCTTGGCTGAGATTCTGAGATGTTGCTTTATATCATGCCTGAGACGATTGTTATATATATATATATATATATATATATATACACTAGTAGATGTTGTATACGTTTTGCATCCGCGCTAGTCCAGTCCCCGCTCTGTCGTTAGTTAAGTAACCTAACGGGAGATGACGGGACCTAGTGGCGAATGCAGATGGCATATACGTACATCATATTTTCGTTCTTTTCTGGTGTGATTAATTGATGGGACTGCTTTGATTCTGATCAATGCAAGGAATGCAAACCTATATATATAATGTTATTGGAACCAAGTTTTTAAAAACTGACATTATAGACGTTTCATTTTGCTTTCCACAGTGGTATTCGATTAGGAATATCCTGCACCTTATTCGACGAGGCAAGGGCTGAGATCCCTTCATCGGGAGTGACCCCTTGAGCAGAAGTTTCCGTCAGCGTAATAACTTTACTATAGTCGATTCTTTTGCTTTACATCGTGGTATTCAGTTTGGAATATCCTGCACCTCATTCGACGAGGAAAGAGCCTAGATCCCTTCACAGGGAATGACCTCTTTAGCAAATGTTTTCGCCACTATATATTTGTAAAACTACTTGGATTCCTTCAACGATATCAAGTTCCTTACGTTAAAGGTTTTTCTCTAAAAACCAGCTGTAGCCCTCCATCATTTCAGATTAGTATTTCTTAGTAGTCGTGCTGCATTTGTTGACCTCATCAAGGCGTAGTGTGCAGTAGCTCTGTAATGCTTTTCTGTCGTATGGATATATGGATTGGTTAGGACACTCATTCGACCTTGTTGACTTCATCAAGGGTCGGTACAGGTGGGTCTAATGCAATCAAGATAGTGACGGGTTGAACTTGACTAGGACCCTTTTGACTTGACCTCGTCAAGGTCACTTGGATTCTCGAGGTAAAAACCATATTGGGAGTTTCAAACATACAGGAAATTTGCAAGGCATGCACATACCTTCTGGAGTGTGGTGACTTGAGTGGCTTCCATCAGGTTATCATGGGATGATAGTTGGATCCCGATTCCCACTGATGAGTAGGATTACTCCTCGGGTGATTTTAGATGATCCCGACTAATTCTCCTTTTAGGTTTGGAAGAGAATTCGAGGATACAGTGGGAGATATCCTGATTAGATAAAGCGATTAACCATTTTGATCTCGGTTAGAGTGCACGCTGAGTGTTTCTTTTCTTTCTCTCTCTTTGGCAGCGACCATGACCCGACCCTAAACTATACCTCATGAACCAAGTTAACCGAACCTTCTTAAAATACTTTGGCTTTTGGATTGTCATTTAGTCGCATAAATCATTGCTGCTCTTTCTTTTGCATTTCTCCAGAACACTACGTATCACTTCGAAGATCCACATTTTTTGGATATTCCATCGTATAACTACATACGAACTCGAAGGAACTTGTTCCAGATTCGAGGATGGATTCTGGTTCAGGAGGAATAGAATAAGGATTATTCAATTATCTTTTCTCTTTACCTTCTCTCAGATTGCGAGAGTTCATGGTATTAGGAGAGTACACCTATTACGCTTATTAGATAGTCTTCTTCCAAATCTTAGGCTGGTGCCGAAGGGTAGGGAAGGAAGAAAACCAATTAAGACTAAGTGTGGTGTACAGAAGGTAATAAGTAGAGACATATAAAGGGATTAAATTGAGGGCATAGGACATTCAACTACTATCATTCATGACAAAACCGCATATACCCCTGCCACTCCTAGTTCACCTTTGCTTTTCTCCGGAACATTCCGTATCACTACGAAGATCCACATTTATTGGATATGCCATCGTATAGTTACATACGAACTCGAAGGAACTTGTTCTAGTTCGAGAATAGATTTTGGTTCTGGAGGAATAGAATAAGGATTATTCAGTTGTCTTTTCTATTTACCATCTTTCAGGTTGCGAGGGCTCCTGGTATTATGAGAGTACACCTAATACGCTTATTGGATAGTCTTCTTCCAAACCTTTGGCTGGGGCCGAAAAGTAGGAAAGGAAGAAAACCAATTAGCCTAAATGTATTGTACATAAGGTAATAAGTAAAGGCATAATAAAGGGATTGGAGTGAGGGCATGGAAGTATACGGTTACTTTCATGAATCAGGGTAATGGAAGAGGCGTTACTAAGAATACCAGGTTACTCCTTCGAAACATTTTCATGTTTCAGTATGACTGTGCGATGTTAATTGAAAACTGTTTTCCCAATTAGACTCTAACTCCAGGGTGTGTATTTACCAGAATTATTTCTCACATTTGTATGGTGTTACAGATGGTGAGTGGGAGTAAGATATTTGGAATTAGGTGATAATATCCTCATTATATTGGAATTCATTGTAATTAGTGATATTTGAGAAAATCACCTGGGTTTTCTCCCAACGACAAATATTTGGTTTTGAATATCCGATTTTTATACACCAATTTGAAACTGATATATCTGTACATTTATTTTATAAAGTGAGATATAAATTTTTGAAATTATGTCTACGACATTTACCTATATTAGTTGGTGATTAGGTAAGGTGCATTTAACAGCGGTGTAATTCTTCTTTACCATAGCTCAGTTTTCAACTTACGACGCACATGGTTTGAGTTGTTGAACTCAGCGGACTTATAAAAAGTATTGTATATTGTCCAGTGTCCATTAGGACAAAGGTGTTGGTACTCGTACTATATTCTATTTACTCATGACTTCTCCAGTTCTAGACAAGTATTTCGTTGAAATACAAAGTCCAGATGTTGAGAAGTTATAGGTATAAGAATAAAGTAGAGAACCGTTTGATGGAACTATCAGGATTTTTCGAGATAGTCGAAGATATAGATACATGTGTTTGGTATTCCGTTGATAGTAATGGTTTTGAGAACTTTCTTCTCTTTCAGGTTACTCATATATGGATGCACTCCTAGTTGAGTAATGCTGATTGACCTCCTTCCATTTGGTTGATATACACTGGAGACAGCTGCATGTTTTTGAATCTGGTTCCAATTAAATTAGTGCATTTGTTTCTATACAGTATGTAGAATCAATTTATATCTTAATGATGTTAAGGTATATGGAGTTGTCCGACTGATGCTTAAAACCAGAATCCAGATAAACTCAAGGCATGTTTCAGTAATGGCAATTTGTGGGTTATCCCGGGCATTGACGAGGGTTAACATTCTACCATCTGGAAGATCAATAGTTATAATGTTCTTGACTCGCCACAGTTTTAGTAAAAATGGATTCTTTTCGGAAAACATTAGTAGGAGTATGGTAGAACTGGAAGAGATTCCAGAACCACAAACGATTACTGAAAATTTAGTATAACCTGAGGATTCAATTGGTTTCGACATTCCATTTTCCACTCCGCAGATTTGGTGGGTAACCTCGGGCACCAAGAAGTGCTTCGGTCTTCTCAGAGACGGTGACAGGGAGGTTCTTGTTTACTCAAACTTTCCATTGCTGCTGTTCTAGATTCTAAGACCCGGCTGGAGGATGGGTATAACGTTGTTCTAAACTAGTTTTTGAAGTGCACGTGTATATGACTCTGCCAGAGGGTTGTTGTAGTCAGTGGGAGCAGTAGAAGAATAGAGGGCAAGTAACTTATGTCTGTTTATAGACTAAAGCAGGGATAGCGGAAATAGATCATCTATTTTTGATGTGACAGTCATTGGTCTTGACTTCATAGAAATAGGAGATGGATCTGGTAAGAAGGTAGTAGAGAGTGGTGTCCAGGTATTTGGATGACATGCACTTGATTGGAAGAGATATTCCTATACTACGATCGGTTATACTATATTTGTCAAAAAGTTGTATCTCCACATATGATATGGATATAATATCAGGTATTCTGGTGACTAGATCTATGGTTTTAGATTTAGATTTGGGAAGTGTCCCAATTAGAGTACTTGACAATATTCTAAAGATATTTTAGAATGGATGACTCCTGGCATGGTGGTGTGCCTGCAGGTGATAAAGTCACATTCTCTAAAGGATGTCTTTCAGACTAAAAACGGAGCAGGATTTGCATGATTGGCATATCAATTGCTTAGGCAATTGAGTCAACCATGAGATGTCAAGTATAACACCAGATATTGCTTTTGCACTAGCTGCAATAAGCATATATATTAATCCAATCTTAGGGAAATGTTGGGAAGCAGTTATGAACATAAGTGGATGTTCTAGGGATATGGTAACAACAGCCTCCTTCGGGAGACAGTTTCATTTCAGGCTTCCAAGTTGACCTGGAAGACAGAGTGGCTGTCTGATTTATAGTTTTCCCTCTTTTGAGGGACAATATGTTGGATAGGTGGTCCAAGCGGATACTGTGGAAAGCATGGCGCATGATACTGATTAAATTCAGTGGATGATACAGTCTATGAAGTTTGTTGGATTTGAAGTTCATTTATGAACTTGGTCACATTAGATATCCAGACAAATTTTAAGACAGGTATTGCTCATGTAACGCCCCACGCCCCAGTACAGATGGTATTGTCCGCTTTGGCCGAAACCGCACGGTTTTTCCCTTTAGAGCAAACCGGACCCGACCAGGGGCCACTTCCCAGGAGGTCACCCATCCCAAGACTTCCCTGGCCCGAGCACGCTTAACTACGGAGTTCTCAAGCTCCTGTAGTTTCGGTTCACTTAAAAGGCGCCTCTGTAATTGAGGGTGGTATCATTAGATTTATAATGAAGTTCGGTCCTCTTTCGGAATGTGCTTTAGGGACCCGATTCCATTGTTCTGAAATGGCTCCCTCACTCAGATCACCAAGATGTCCGCAACAGACCGCACTGAGTGTGGACAGAGCAGATCACTATGTTGTCTTAAGACCGCACTGCTCTGGGGTATTACATTCCCCCATCTAAGAATAATGGTTCGTCCTCGAACCACAAACCTACTATTGAGGGACCTTCATGGGCCACCATAAATGTAACGCCCTACGCCCTAGTAGGGATGGTATTTTCCGCTTTGGCCGAAACCGCACGGTTTTTCCCTTTAAAGCGAACCGGACCCGACCAGGGGCCACTTCCCAGGAGGTCACCCATCCCAAGACTTCCCTGGCCTGAGCACGCTTAACTACGGAGTTCTCAAGCTCCTGTAGTTCCGGTTCACTTAAAAGGCGCCTCTGTAATTGATGGTGGTATCATTAGATTTATAATGCAGTTCGGTCCTCTTTCAGAATGTGCTTTAGGGACCCGATCCCATTGTTCTGAAATGGCTCCCTCACTCAGATCACCAAGATGTTCGCAACAGACCGCACTGAGTGTGGACAGAGCAGATCACCATGATGTCTTAAGACCGCAGTGCTCTGAGGTATTACAGCCCATTTCGGGAAATGGTTATTCTCCGCGAAGTTGTGATATAGAGAGATACAGAAAAAAATATTGGAGCGGATCCACTCACTGAGGCTATTTTTCGAACGCAATAATCTCGCAAACGAGCTTTGTGAGACTGATTAGTAGAGGAGTTGGGTGTTCGGTATCACACGGGCTGTGAGTATGCGACATCGCAATAATTAGCCTTAAGTGCAAGTGGGAGATTGTTGGCTATAGTGCCATCAAGTCAATTATTGAACCGCAGGCACGCGATTGTGATGATTGAGGAAGGACCTATACCGGTAGAACAGTCTTACTCAAGATGATAGTATGCTATCTGGTTTGTCTTTATCATTATGTACAGCATTAGGTGGAGTTACAGATCACTATTACATGTTAATAGAGCCCATATGATTCTTGCTTGACTACCAGCATTATGATGGCGATCATATACGTGGAAGCTGGGTGGTCTATAAGCACATCCTTAAATGTCCCTAGTCATGGGAGTATCGAGACTGGGCATCAGTACTCCAGAGTAGACTAGTGTATACTTATCGAGACCCCGACGAGGGGCGGTTGCCGGTCTCACAAGACATTGGTGTCAGTTAGTCACCTAAGATAGTATACAGGTGCCCATTGGGTTATGAGTACACTGGACGGACTCGCCGGGAACATACTAGTTGGTATTATACCTATTGTCAGATGGCAATTCCCAGGTGACATGTGTACATGTTAGTTTGTCGACCTGAGATCGTCATTTGTCTCATGTGAGTTCCCACCGTGCTTTGATTACTACCCTACCACGGATCAAAAGATTCGTGCAAACAGGTTTTAGTTGGGTACAGTCCCGAGCCACATGGAGATAGTGGGTGGATTGTCGGGGATTCGTCTCTCCCGGTATTGGGGGTTGATGTTGCGCAGTGCACGGGTGGCCATCACCAGAAATCCTTGGCCAAGATATTTGTGAATTACTGATCTAGGATTGATAGTTTCTTAAGTGGTGATGGGTTTCATTCTGACAATAAATGTCGCGTTGTTAGGTTTCTGACTTCATCCACCCTCTAGACTCGATATTCGACACTCTTAGACGAACAGACCGGACTGTACGGATATTGTCACGGTCAGGCTCAGTAAGGATACGGATGAGTTTGCTCGTCGGCCTTCCTTTCACTCAATATATGGGTAGCCGCTATATACATCTAGTGCCGCTGACGTGGTTATGGTTAAACCCACTGCCAACATACTGACGAGTCTTTAGAGTCCCACACAGAGGGTTTTCACGGTTCAGGCGATATGGTGTAGAAGATATATGTTGGTGCATATAGGTATCCGATTAAATATGTGTACAGGATGCACAGACTTTAATCGGACGGATGATAATACTAGTGGCTTAGGATTATGCCGGATTATTAAATTAGGTTTTGATTTAATAATTTATATATGCTTATATATATATTTATGTATTCTATTATTATTGTTCACTATTCATTTTCTCTCTTAGCTATTCGTATTTTTGTACGAATACGTATATATGTATTTCGATACGTGTACCGGGTTGCATTCCAAATTTATACGGAATACCTTCTAGAAGATGGCCACCTCATTATTTGATTTTCATTTTAGAAAATCAATTTGGGAAATGAGGTGGAGGGTGAGTTGGTTTGAGCATGGGCTTGGCATGTAGAGAGAGATGGCACACATTTGTTTATTGGAAAATTGGAGAGGATATTTTCATTGCATGGTTGTAAATTGTTGGGGCCATATTCTTTACATTCCATTCAAGTATTTTTCCTTCACTTGATGATTCATTCTCATTCTTGAGACTTAGCCATTTTTCCATGGTTGCTCATGCCATTGTTTTCCTCACCCCTCATTCTTCTACTTGAGTTGCTCTTTGGAGCATTTTGATGAGAGAAAAATTATAGTGAGATAATTCTACACCTCCACTCTCCATTGTTAGCAACCTTAGAGTGTCGGTTCCCTTACTAGGCAAGGTTGAAGCTTGCGTCGTTTCTCTCGACTGGATCATCGTAGATAGAGGAAGACAGGCAAACAAATTCGATCCGCGACCACTAGGAGCTTTGGAGGATGGTTGAAGACCCGAAGGACTAGGTTCATTCGGTATAACCATTCCTAACTCTTTATTTTGCTTGCTAGTTTAGGGTTTAGGGTAGATCCGGGCATTGGGTTGTGGTAGCGCCAGTTTTGAAAATTTTTGTTCCGCATTTGTCCACGGTTTGATGGCCGGGGCGCTGCCGTAACCCAACAATATCTTCATCGGAAGAGAATGCGTCTTGACCCATCTAATCCGATCGAGCCATTTTATCTATGAGCTCATGAAAGGTCGTCGGCTTGAAGAAGGCCATATATATGAATACCTTTGAATTTGGGTCAAGGATGGCTATGAACATTCCCACGGCTGGAGCTTCGTCGATGCGCTGCTCGTATTTTGACCAGAGATTTCACCATCGGGTAATATATTAAACCCAAGTCTCATTTGGTCCAACCCTTTAATTGACCAACACCGCCACAGTAGTGCGTTTATTCGCACTGGAAAATTTTTGACAGAAGAGCATCTCCATCTCGTCGAAGGTATTCATGGAGTCATTTAGGAGTTCCGCATACCATTCGAATACAGTGCCTACCAAACTGCTGATGAACTGTCGGACGAGCAATATATCATTTCCTCCAGTGTTGCAACATATGGATTTAAATCGCGCGATGTGTTAGCGAGGATTCCTGGTTCCTTTATACATGTGGAACGTCAGAATTATATATTCTAATGGGTACTGTATTTGATCGTACCATGCCGGATACGGTCGACCGGTCTTGATTGGCCTATTTGCTGCTTCACTGGCATAGTGAGTTTGTTTTGCTGAGCGATATATGCGTCCAGATTTTATTTTTGGATCATTTCATCCTCAGCTGTTGATGAGACTTGCGGAGGATTTTAAATATCACCTTTGTCTTTAAGAGCAACTGCCGGCGGTTCATCTGCCAGTGGTTCCGAATGTACCATCATTCCAGCTAAATTTTGATCAAGAGGGTCCTCTGGTTCATTTTAGCGGACATCGCTACCACTTCTTCATCTCTCTCCTTGAGAGCGTGCTTCAGGAAGTTGATACCCGACTCCTGCCCTACTCTTTCTCCGGGTGCATCCTCGGGATTTTTCTTCGGGAGTGGACTCATAAGTGCTGCTGCCTGAGCAAGCATCTCCTGTTGCTTTTTAAGTTTTAGTTAAGCTTTTATCGAAGACCGAGTATGCGGTCTTTGACCAGTAGAGGCTCGACCTTCATCTTTGGAGCTCACCATATGGATTGTGTGAACTACCATGCCCCCAGATTTAAGGCGTTTGGAGTATTGACCCTCGGAGTTTGCCTTGGGCACTTGGGCTTTATCAGGCCTTTCTTTTTTATGAGATGCCGCTTTAGAAGGAACCATCATAGTAGGGACCACCTTAGGATGAATCCCCTTGCATTTGAATGGGATTTGTCAGAGTTTGGTTGACGTTTAGATGAAGATCCATAGACTACGACTGAGTTCTTCACCTGCTTCCATACCTTATATATAGATGAGGAAAGTCCTATTGAAGAACGAACTGGCTTCTGCACTTGTTGGATCTCCATGGGCTGCGGAGATTTTTTCAATACCGCGGTAGAGGAATTTTGTCTGACCTTTCACAGCAGTTGAGAGCTGTTCCCGGCTAAAACGACAGCATTCACTATTAAAGTTGGAATCATCCCGGATGAAAAACTACCCCCAGCTTGTCTTATATGACGCCGGTTTCAACATCGATGATGTCTTTTGACCGCAGTTTCTTCAGTCTCAGGAGTTTGCTGAGCTTACACCCTGTTTTCTTTAAGAGCATGAATATTATCCCCCCTTTGTTGACCTTGGTCTTTGGCAGGAGCCAGATGTTTAGAGGCAGATGCCGTCAGCAGAGCTGAAGCTTGGGGAGCCAGCCTATGGAAGACGAACTACTTCTGGGATTTCCCCTTTGGCGTTGAGGCACCCAGGGTAGGAGGTGGGACCATTGTCCTAAAGATAATCCCATTGATTTCTTGAAGAGCCGAGCTGCAGTGATTTGAGGCTGCAAGTGGCCAATACTTGGCTCCACCAGATGTGACAAAGCCTGAATTGCGGTGAGTGGAAGCAAAAACCATTCTACATAGAGACGAAATGCTAGCTTCAGTATCCCATCACCCAAGGACAACTACAAACATATATACCGCGATTATTTGATAGCAGAAAAACACGACACACGAAGTATAAAGTGGAAAGAGGAAAATGTCCCAACGGGCGTGCCGGAATCTGTTTACAGCTAAAGACTGGACTGAGATGTTGGGACATCTAGCCAGAATTTGAGGGCAGATACTATTCGGACATATCCATCCACCTCTGCGAAGATACCAAGTTGATTTATGGCATCATATATAAGAGATTTGGATAGATGCGATCGATGTAGCAGATTTCATCAGATTCCCCCTCGTTTTTGAGGTTTTTTTTAATTGTTGGGACGCTCTTCCTGCAGGCGCAAGCCGTTATAGTTAATTACGTTGTCGCGTTGCGATAACAACTCTCTCCTGCTCCGGTAGGTCACTTCATGTCGTGTTATATTTGTTTATATGTGGTTTCCTGTGAATTGTATAAGGAGGCAAGTTTATGTCATAGCCCATAGGGCATAGATTAATCCAAATCCGTATATTTTAGATTTGGGTTTGAACTTAGGTTGTATATTTCGTTAGTTCAGACGATATTTTATTTTATTTAAGAATTGTAACACCCTGGTGCATATATACTATATTTTATTTGGGCTATTTCAGATTTTGCGACAGATTTATGATTATTATTGCTTTTAGCTACGGATAGTGGATTTGGTAACTGTGGTTAGTATCCGACCCGACCCGAATGTTTGAAACCCATCATGGTTCAAGATTATGTCATATATTTGCTAGTACAGAGGATCCATGCACATTTATATTTTATACACATATATAATATATTTTGTATCCGCGTATCTTTAAATAATACAAACAATAATCAAATAATATATTTTTAATATCTAACATGACATGTTATTGTACCTCATATCATATGGTTGCACCCATGTAGTATGTTCATGCCCTAAGTGCTAAAATAGACTCGTTTGGATCGCTACATATATTTACGTAGATCCGTACTTGGGGGTTTGCATTTTTACTGACCAGACACCGCGATATGGTTTTAACTTTTATGTGTATTCTCCATATTTTAAAACTAGATTTTTAGAAAATACCCGGATAATATTTGGAGTATTTTGATATTAGCTGTATAATCCATATATATATATATATAATAATATTCTTTATATACTTAACATTTCATATATACATAATATATAATACTATATAATATTATTCTATCTCTCAGTATTTCTCTCTCATATATATATATTATAATATAACCCTAATATTATTAACACCTTAACCTCTCTCTCTCCTCTATTCTTTCTCTGCCCTCGCTACGAGAAACTGAGCGAATCCAAACCCTATCCCATGCCTGCGCCTTCACCATCGCCGACCCCGAGCTCGTGCTCACCACCCTCGTCTCCTCTGCTTTATCATCACCACCTCTATCACCTCGTCTCCCTCTCTCTTCCCCCGAAAACCCACAACCACCACAGCCACCCCGACAACGCCAACTTACGACAAACCCCCTGCAGAAACTCCAACCCTTCGCCGGAGACCTCACCACCTCATCGCCATCACCACCGTCACCTCCTCACCTCCTTCTCAGCTCCCTGACACCACAAACCACCACCACCACCCTCGACAAACCCCGACGATCACAACAGCAATCCAAGAACCCACTGCCCTCGTCGCCAATGGCAACCCACCATCGTCGCTGTCACTTCTTCTCTGTCCTCGCCATCCCAGAACCAAGAAGCCACCCCCCATTCTTCCTTCTTCTTCTTCCTTTCTTCCTTTCTTTCTTTCTTTCTTCCTTACTTTCTTGATATTCCGGCCGTCTCACCGGAGTTGTACGCGTCGCCAATGATCCAGATGACCCAATCACCGTCGTCATCCATCCTAGTTATCACGTCATATCACTGATCAGCCAGCTCTAGTCCTGCATGCGTGAGTTTCATCGTGACGTTATTCCGATGTCGAACGTAGCATCAGTATCTCAATGTGAGATCCGATCAGGCAAGTTTAACTTGCAATGCTATGTTATATTATATCAATATCTATATGAATAAGAATAGTGCATGTGTTTTATTATTCAGCAAATGTTATAGATTTACAGTGTTACGTCATCCGTTCATATCCGTACTGATAATAGCATATCTAGTTGCATGCCGGAACATCATGATTTCATTATACTACAATATCAGTACAACATGTTATCTAGTTTGCGTCATACATAGCAATGGACGTATAATGGTTATTATAAATAGATAGATATGCATTCTGGGATCAGTTTTGTTTACCGTGTTCCGATATTGATTACAGTTTCACATGAGGTATCTATTTGGTTAATATACATCATATGACATGTTCAGTTCACATTACCAGACTTGTTACTTGGATCTTATTACTAATGCCAACAATCTTGACTTGTTGTCCTGACGGACTTGACTTGTTGTCTGAATAGACAAAACCTGTACCTGCTTAATCCTTATTGGCGTTAGATTTACATCATCAATACCTGACTTGAACACATAACCTGGGGAAAAGGGAAAATCAATAATGAAACCTGACTTGTAACTAAACAGTTCGATGCTTATACTGATCAGTCTTTACGGGCTAGGCCATCCCCGGGATGCTGCTGCTGACATCATTCATCTGTATATATTACTTGTTTACTGCCTAGCGGCGCGTCTCGGATTCATCCCGAGAATCTTGACCGTGGTCCCGGGCACGCAAGGGATACTATTGAGTTACATCGACGATTCTATTAAATTGATTTCAAAGACTTTTAGAATAGATAACCTAGAAGCACAGTTTTAGAATACACATGACGCACCCATACATACACATAGCTCACTGTTTATATCCATGTTTATTATTTACATTCTTGTTTAATCATATTATCATATCCTGTTTATTGTTGTTTCTTTGATGTTATGACACACTGACGTCTGGGTTTTGCATGGCCCAGTTCCTCTACCTTTATCACAGGCTGAACAAGAGTACTTTAACCATCAAGCCGAGTAATGAGGAGTTGAACGTGTGTTATTAAAGATGTTTAGTTTATTTATTTCCGTAGTTTTATTTCTTTGATGTGAGCCCATATTGGGACATGATTCAGATGTTATTTATTGGAGATTGATTCGTTTCCACTTATGCATTTTCTTGACTCTATTTACTGTGGCAAATGGACATATGTTAGCTAGTTTTTATATTTTACTGTTCTTGATATCCGATAGACAGCCATAATGTGACTGTGGAGGGATGATTCCTAACCATAAGTAGCATGGATGGCTCTGTCACGTGCCGTAGTTTACGTATCTTGGGAAGCAGGGCGTGACAAGGTTTGTTTGGTATCAGAGCCATAGGATTTAGGGTTAGTCGGGTTTGGTTTTTTTTTTAGTTGGGTATTGAACCCAATACACTAATCAGGAAACCCGGAATTAGGAACATGTACTGCCACATTATTGTCTTGTCATTAAAATTCTTGAATCTTATCTTTCCCTTCATTCTTGTATCTTGACGATATGAAAAAGATATTGCATCTCGGCTTGGAATCCCTTTGGCTCTTTATTGTTTCTCCCATCATATTCTCTTGATTTTGATAGTAGGATTTGGGTGACTTGAATGGAGTTATGAAGTTGTAACTATATACCGCGGCATGGTTACAATACACTACTCTATTTTGGTAACCTGAATTCCTATTTTGATTCATTTTCTTGACATATGTTCGTAGTACTATTTTTTCTTCTCTCGGTTTCATTGCTTACAAGTTTATGTCTTATCACAAACTTGAACCCAACAACCATGATATACCTTTCACCTTTTCCCTTGTCTCGTAGTGACCAGTCCATCTGCGTTTCAAGAAGAAATACAGGAGAACATACGATGATTGCAGTAGTTCGAGATTAACCTCAGTGGGAGCTGGTACAGACTGCTTTAAGGCCGATCAGATGTAAGATGTTTGATTGAAAAATTTCTGACGAACCCGCCTCAGTTTTTTAGAGTGGCGCAGCGGAAGTGTGGTGGGCTGATAACTCAAAAGTCTTAGAACAAACTTCTAAATTCATGATGAAAGGAACCGTTTACTGAAAGGTGAAGTTCGTAAACAAGTTGCAGATGAAGCGTCGATAGCAGTTCGGGATTTCAAGGATGTGTTTAAGAACATCTCGAGTTTACCACCAAAACGAGATGTGGAGTTCACGATTGATCTTATTCCTGGAGCAGCGCCGATTTCAGAGGCTTATTATTCAATGGCGTCGGTGGAACTAGAAGAGGCAAAGAAACAAGTTACCGAATTACTAGAAAATGGTTAGATTCGCAACAACGGTTCACCGTGGGGAGCTCCAGTTCTTTAGTCAGGAAGAAAGATGGCACGCGGAGGATGTGCATTGACTATTGTAAATCCTTATTTCCGTCAATAAAATCTTTCTATATTTTTCTTAGTCCCCCGATTGTTTTCCTATTTTTCCTTGTAATTTTGTAGGTAATTGGTTGCTTAAGTTTTAATAATTGATTTTTTTCTAAACCTTTAAAACCCCAGCCCAAAAATAAAACTAAATACATATAAATAAACCCAGCCCGGTTTTCCCCCAAACACCAGCCCAAAACTAAATGAAAATTAACTAACCAAATAATTAATTCCCGGCCCATGCCTCTCCAAACACGCGCCTGAACAACCCGACCCAACCCGTTAGCTTCCCTCTTCCCCACTTCGTTCCATTTCTTTCCCGCTCGTTTCTTTCCCGTTCCTTACGTACCCACATTGCCTCGCCGATGCCCGGTCCTCGCAACCACGAACCCACGACCCCGACCCACGATTGCGCGCGCGCCCGTAACCTCATCTCCCTCGCCAACATACAAGGACGAGCACTCACCCCCCACTGCATTTTTTTTCCTTCACCACACTTACCTCCTCTCTCCTTCTTCCTCCTATCATCCTGCCTCATCCCCGACGACGACGACTATCACCTCGTCATTCCTTCGCCGCTCCTCCCTCTAAAACCCGAGCCCTCCACTACCTGCACCCCCTCGCTGCAACTCGCCACCGCTACACCCATCGCCGGAGCTACTGTAGGGTTCCTAGGCACCCTAGTGAGGTCTCACAAGGCATCGATCATGCCAAATTCAAATTTTAACGGTGCCGAGAAACCCTAAATACGGATCGTTTGCTAGAAATCTAGGCGAAAAAGAAAACTAGTTAACAATTAACTAAGAGATACGGAAATACAACCTTTGTAGATCCGGTCCTCCACCTCCACGGCTCCGAGATGAGGTCCTCTCCGCTGTCCAAATCAAATCCGGGCTGTAGCGTCGGCTTCGTCGGAGAATGGGCAAGCTAGGTCGTCGATATCCATGCCGAAGATGATCTACGTCGAGGCATCACTAGATCGAGCTCCACCTTCACCAAGTCGTGAAAACTTGTGAAGGAAACACACTCTCTACTTGGCAAGAGGTAGAGGATGAAGAAATAGGAAGTGGGTAGACTTTAGTTTTGGATTTCTCACTCTTTTTCATCACTTGCCATTAATGGAGCAAGCTTTCTTCATATGAAGAAATGAAGAAGAAGAAGAAGCTAATTATGATAAGTTAATTAAAAATAGAAAAGAAATGAATACTTATCATATTAGAACCATGGTTAGGTGTAGAGAATCAATCATGGTTAAGTGCAATGGTTAGGGTTAAGCTAAAAGACAAAATGGTCATATGGTCAAAGCTTCATGAAGCTTCATGAAGCTTCATAAAGCTTCATGAAAGAAAGAAAGAATGATGACCATTTTGTTTTCTTTTGTCATTTCATTTTAATCCAAATAAAAAGATAAATGAATGGACAAATAAATAGAAACCTTAACCATATACTTAACCTAGGTTTAATTCTTTACACTAACCAATGTGGCATGCATCATCAAACATGATACAAACAAGTGCACAAAAATATATCGAATATACAATGTGCACATCCGAGTGAGAAAATCCATCTTAAGTAAACCGATACTAGTTGATGCAAAGCAATATATCAAATATATAAATATGCATTAAATCATTAAATCAACACTTGATTCAATGATCCGGTCATGTCGCACACAACCGACTAGTATACAATGTATCGGCTTATCGAATCAACGCTTGAATCGATAACTAGGTTATATCGCATACAACCATTCGATACATTCATCGCGAGAATGAAATACGGTATCACATACACGCATTATTCTCGGTCCCGCACATATCTCATATGCGCTCCTATTTCATTTCGCTTGAACCAGGAAACCTCTGTGTAGGACTCTAAAGACTCGTCAATACGCCGGCAGCAGATGATGATCATATCAAACACCCACAAGACGCAAGCGGTCTGCTAAACGTAACGGCCACCCGGGTATTGAGCGATCTGAAGATCGACGAGCAAGCCCGCTCACACTCCAGTGAATCCAACCAGTAACACTACCGTACAGTCCGGTCTGATCGTCTGATCTGTCGCATATCTCGCCTAGGGGTGGTAAACGTCAGACCCCAATAGCTCGATAAGTCGTGTCGATATGAGGTCTATAACAATTCGAGAAACTACTGGTAACACTTACCAGTAAATCTTAGCAACCCTGGCCAGGGATTTCCTGTTATAGCCAATCGAACACAGCGCAACATCAACCCCCTATACCGGGAGAGACGAATCCCCTCCTATCGCTCATTGCCTCCATGTGACTCGGGACTGTACCCAAAAACCACCGTTTTGCACGCCCTCTTGGACGTGGTAAGATGGAAATCAAAGCACAGTGGGAACCACACAAGACTCTATGACGATCTCGGGTCAACAGACTACTCTGTACCAGTGTCACCAGAGAACTGCCATCTGACGTGAGGTATAATACCATCTGGGAGTTCTCAGCGAGTCCGTCCAGTGTACCCAGTCTCTACTGAGCACCCGTATATCATCTCTGATGTCAAACACCAATGGATATGGGATCATCCATCGCCCATCTGTATGGGTCGAGAAGGTATACGCCAGTCTACTCTGGTATATCGATGCCGCGTCTCGATACACCCACGACTAGGGACTTTGAAGGATGTACTTATGGACTACCATGTCCCCACTAGTATGATCCGCATCATAGTCCAGGTAGTCAAGTACAGATCCTAAGGGCTTTATCAACATGTAACAGAGAGACAATCAGTATACACGTTAAGGTAAAGATCAACCAGATAGCATACTATCATGTCGAGCAAGAAAGTCCTCCCTATATACGTCCCAGCATCCACTACAATATACATCCTATGTGCAGTAATGGCCTCTAGGGCATACATATAACTAACAATCTCCCACTTGCACTAGGGCCATCGTTGCAGTGGTTGTAGTATCTCATACTCAACTATCGCATAAAAGTCTCTCTCTGGGAACAGGCCTTTGTGAGTGGATCCGCTGTGTTGTCCTCTGAGTCTACTCTCCTAACCTCGATCACCCTGGAGATCAACCATCTCCATGATCAGGTGATACTGCCTTAGAATATGTCTGGATCACTGATGGGACCGGCGTTCCTCGGCATAAGCCACAACTCCATTGTCACACAATGGGAGGAACATAGTTCATCTCATGAACCTATATACCCAAACAGCCTCTTTGGTAGTATCTTAAGTAGCGATGTATCCTTCCTTTATCGTCTAGTATGCCACGGTATCTAGCTTGGAACTCTTCCAATATACCGTCCCTTTACTGAGGGTAAAGACAATGCCTGTGACTGACATTCAGTCATCTTTATCACCATGGAACACTTCCAGTGATTCTCCCCAGGATCGATTGATACCATCTCACTACAACTAGTGAGAATCCTAACATCCAATTAAATCTATCTCATAGATCCAAAAACCCAGGATTTAGGAGGTATCACTTTGATCCTATATGGAGAATCATTGTGATATACGGAGATTGATCGAGCGTAGCATAAGAAACTCCTTTCTTATCAAGAGTATGTCATCCACGTACTCTACGAGGATCACCACCATACTCCCTACTACCTTTTTGTTTATACAAGGTTCATCTACCATTTTGATGATGTCAAACTCTTTGACTAATTCATCAAAACAGATGTTCCAACTCCGCGATGCCTGCTTTATCCTATAAAGCATCTTGCACACGTTTCCGCTGCTCCCACTGTCTACGAAGCCCTCTGGCTGTGTACTTATAGATGCACTCTTCTAAAACATCATTTAGAAAAGCAGTCATGACACCCAACCACCAGATATCGTAGTCATGGTATGTAGCCGTGGTAAGTAGGATCTGGATGGACTTAAGCATAGCTACTTGAAAAGGTTTTATCATTATCCACACCTGGTCAATGATGCAAACTTTTAACAAGTCTAGCTTTGAAAGTCTCAACTTTTCCATGTACACCAAGTAATCTTCTCAAGATATACCTGCTCCTGATGAGGATTTAACCCTTCAGATATAGCAACCAAAGTCCATACTTTGTTGGTGTATAAGGATTCCATCTCAGATCGATAAGCATCCAGCCATTCTTATAGAATCTTACTCCTGATGGCCAGCTCGAAACTAGTTGGGTCATCATCTCATGATGCAATCCTCGCTCCCACTGTCATAGAGAAATCGAAATATCTCTCAGGTGGGTGTGGAACCCTACTAGATCGGCGGAGAGGCTGAGGTTCGTTGGTAACTATTGAATCCTCTGGTTGTACCAAATCATCTGCTGTAGTTTGTATAGCTGGAACATTTCTAGTTCTACATAACAGACCTTGCCTCGAGCTTGTCCTGATTTTGCTTTTAGACATAGGCCGGACAACCCCAAATCTTAACTAGCTTAAGACATGGGCTCTTCCCATACCATATCACATATGAAGCGGTAGGCAACTGATTTGATTAGAACCCTATTCAATAGGTATGCAGCTTCTCAAGTGCATAACACCCAAAAGGAAATAGGTAGCTCAGTATTACTCATCATAGAGCACACCTTATCACATAGGGTGTAATAGCTCCACCCCGATATACCATCGTGCTATGGTGTATGCGGAGGAGTAATGCTGAGAGAGAATCTCATTCTCCTTTAGAAAAGTCCAGGATTTCCGTGCTCAAGTATTCTCCTCCTCGATCACATCAAAGGACATAATACTTATACCCATATTTTGGTTCTCTACTTCTAACTTATATTCTGTGAATATCTCAAAAGGTTCGGACTTGTGTTTCAACAAGAACATATATCTGAATCTAAAGAGATCATCAGAGAACGTAATGAAGTAAAAAGAACCACTCCCGGCATGTGTAGACAGGAGACCTTACATACATCATCATGTATCAGTCCCAAGAGTTCATCAACTCTTTCTCTGTTTCTAATAAACAGAGCTGTGATCATCTTATCTTTGTGACATGACTGGCGAGTTTCACAAGATGTAAATTCAAACTAATTTAAATATGCATCTTTATGTAACTCTAGCCAGTCGGGTCGCATTGATCTGACCTAGTCTACAATACCTCAAGAAGGATTCGTTCATTTCTGAACTCTTCCCCTTGTGTGTGTTCCATATACTAAGAACTGTAGTTTGATTTAGAACATCAACGCTTTTAGATAACGTGCCTGAACCGATCAACTTTTGATATAGGAAATGTTCAAAACATTATTCAACAATACAAAATTATATCCTTTCTTTACTAATAAAGAGACTGATATGATTTTGTATATCAGGTTGGTATCTAATAACATTCGTTCAGAATCAATGTATTGGTAATACAGGGTGACAGTGACCTACAGACTTGGCTGCAACACTTGCCCCGTTTTCTGCCTCATGAAACTTATCACCCGTTCTCAGTTCTCTACCTTTCTGTAGCCCTATGTAACAGATTACATATCTGGGATCCTGATCTGGTATCACATACCCAGGACGTAAAGGATACTGAGAAACAGTTATCTGTAATGAACACACCCGAAGATGATGCATCAGCATGCACTCTCTTCGTTTGGGCGGCACGGGAAATCTGGTATTCCCCAATTTCCTGCTCTGTCTTATAACAATTATAAGTTGGAGCGGGACCAACGTTCCCCAGCTCAGTATAACAAGCGGGTTCGGTTAATAATCCGTATTATTATCTTGATTAAGGCGTGATATGGTCGCTACCTGGAGAGAGAGAGAAGAAAACACTCAGCGTGCGCTCTGTCAAGAATAGATTGGTTATTATTTTATCTAATCAGGATGGCTCCCACTGCTTTTTATCAAATCTTCCTTCAAACCCTAAAAGGAAAGACTAGCCGGGATTAATTACACACTACAAGTTCGCCAATCTTTCAGCCAGGCCAGTGTCGGTACTTTGAGGGAGGTCCCCCGTGCTTTCGCACGAACCTAATTAGTGTAAACCTCGTTTTCCCAGAGGCGTAACCCCGTTGACACCTTTCTAGACACCTACTTGATCGGCTAATTGTAATGTATAAAACTCTCCCAGGAGTAACTCTTACTCGCAGCGGGTATCGGGATCCAACTATCTCATAGAAGGTATGCAATCTCATTGCAAATTTCAACACTTGAAATTCCCGATAATATTTTGCCCCTAGCGTCCTATGACCTTGACGCAGGCCAACAAACCATAGTCCGCTAGTCAAGTTCAACCCGTCATTTCCTGATTGAATTAAACCCACCCGCACGACCCTTGACGCAGGCCAACAAAGTCGCACGACTACCCTAATCCAATCACATCATATGCTTATGCAGATAAGCACCAGTTAGCTACCGCACACTACGCCTTGACGCAGGCCAACAAACGTAGCACGAATACTAACTACTACTTATCTGAAATGACGGAGGGCTACGACAGGTTTTTCTGAAAACCTATTGCGTAATGAACTTGATATCGTTGTAGAATCAAATGAATTTTGAAATGGAGTGTTTTTGATGCTTTTCTAGTTTTGCTAAAGGAGTCACTCCCGGTGAAGGGATCGTCGGTCCTTTCCTCGTCGAATGAGGTGCAGGATATATCATATATATCACTGTGCAAAGCAAAAACACTTAAAAGCAATCAAAAGATAAACCGAAGGTTGTAGCATCTGCCAGTTATTGCTAAAGGAGTCACTCCCGGTGAAGGGATCTCGGTCCTTTCCTCATCGAATAAGGTGCAGGATATATCACATATACCACTGTGCAAAGCAAAAACTGTAGCTACCTGTTTTATTTTGAAATTCGATTCTACAACATCTTAGGTTTCTTTTATTTCATTAATCATATTAATGAAGTCCCATCATTTAAGTACCTAAACATCACAGATAAATACGACATACACTTATGCCATCCGCATTCGCCTCGATGTCCCCTCGTGCACCGTTAGGTTAGGTAACTAACGGCAGAGCGGGGCAGGGCTAGCGCGGATGTAAAACATAAGTAACGTCTATATAATATATCATATATACTATATACTGTATCTATCACAGAACATCACATGATCACATCACAGATATCACAGCAGAAGAATCATATGAAATATTGGATATACTAGGATGTCCGTGTTTTCAATACGAGCCAGTATAAAACACGGATTCCACGGTCGTGATGAATAGCCAAACCCACACCCCTAGACCCCTATGAGAGCGGCAAGCAACCCTACCAATTCTGGAGTTAGGAGACCCGGACTCGACTCCTCGAGTTGGTCTCCCACTGGACTCCAGAACCCGGTCACTTGTGCCCTCCTCTTTGGGTCTATCCTAGTGCGGAAAAGTAAATAATATACAAAAGGTGACAACTTCCGCAACCTGGAAGCGCCCCAATAAAAGGAATATTACATACAAGTTTTTACATGAATGAAAATGAAAAACACTCATCTCACATAAAAAAACCCCCGGCTATTCAAACACGACGATCCAATATAACATATCCAGCAACACATAACATCACATGTCATCAACGTAAGTAAATATGCGCATCCCAATTGTCGTTGACATATAGCAACGAAACCGGCGATATCACATATTACACTTACGGTCACAGAAAAGAAAGTGTAAAACTACAACAGTTGGAATCCGCAATCTTCATAGACATCGCATGCCTAATCAAATGAATACCTTAGACATCACATGCCTAACAATTATAAACCCCGCATTTTAGTCTCTTTATCGAAAACACTTTTCAATACCAAGTCGGGCAATTCAACAAGATTCCCGACATCCTGATCGAATGCTCGTCGCAAACTTTAGTAGGCGGCCGCACCCCCGATACCGTCGACGAAGTGCACAAAGGCGGAACACCGCTACCGCGAGCACCCAGACGGATGTTTTCGGCGATGGGGTTCTCCTACAGTCACTTGGTCGGGGCTATGGAGTGAGGCTGTCTATTAAGTTTACCCGACGAGTATCCGCGTACGCTACGTGATTGCGACGGACTTTTGATCACATCAAAATTCCGTGGCAACCGATCAAGTGAGACTAAAGTGCTATGTTTATAACATTCATTCAGTTATCTGATAACTTTTTGTGAATTCCAATTATTGTATCCCATTCCGGATAAATAGAAAATGTTAAACTTTCCGATCGAACAATCGAACACCCAAGTTTTCCCGATACAGATCAACACATGAAATATGAGTCTAACAACATTCAGTTCGTGCATCAGTACCAACGGTCCAGCCGTAGAAGGGTCAAGCCAACGTCTCACATGTGGCACGCCGTACTGCCCCAAACCCGAAGGTTCAAAGGGCAGTTCAAGACGGTCACATAATCGAGTTAAGGTTTGTTGTCTTCTAGAGGGACCATCGCGTTACTTGCACTACTTAGAACGTCGTTAAACTACGGAAAAATCCAACACTTGTAAATTTCCCGACAGGGGAAAAATTGGGTATTTATATCCGGTCGAACTTTTTAACATATTCTAAAAATTATCCGGAAAGCCACACAGACAAAATTTGATACCCCGATCGAAACGCCGAATCCCCAAAACAACTCCAGAAAATTCAACTCTTGAATAAATATTAAAAATTCTCAGGAAAACCAGAACTGCATATTATGAATTACTGTACAAATTTGGACGCCAGAAAAGACAAAACGACCGCGCTTCCGCCGCACGAGCCTTGCTCGTGCCGCGGAAACGCGGATCAATGATGGAATTAGGCATTCAAAATTCACATTAACTCTTAAAATCACCTGCTGATTTTTCTGCATATTTTTAATTTTGAAAAAGACCAGATTTCAGAAATCGTCCAGAGAGCAATTTTAAGGTTGGGGTTTCGGGTCGTTCGGACTTCAAAATCCGTCTGGACTTCGCCTAAGGCTCTAGCTAGGCTCTGATACCACTGTAGGGTTCCTAGGCATCCTAGTGATGTCTCACAAGGCATCGATCATGCCAAATTCAAATTTTAACGGTGCCGAGAAACCCTAAATACGGATCGTTTGCTAGAAATCTAGGCGAAAAAGAAAACTAGTTAACAATTAACTAAGAGATACGGAAATACAACCTTTGTAGATCCGGTCCTCCACCTCCACGGCTCCGAGATGAGGTCCTCTCCGCTGTCCAAATCAAATCCGGGCTGTAGCGTCGGCTTCGTCGGAGAATGGGCAAGCTAGGTCGTCGATATCCATGCCGAAGATGATCTACGTCGAGGCATCGCTAGATCGAGCTCCACCTTCACCAAGTCGTGAAAACTTGTGAAGGAAACACACTCTACTACTTGGCAAGAGGTAGAGGATGAAGAAATAGGAAGTGGGTAGACTTTAGTTTTGGATTTCTCACTCTTTTTCATCACTTGCCATTAATGGAGCAAGCTTTCTTCATATGAAGAAATGAAGAAGAAGAAGAAGCTAATTATGATAAGTTAATTAAAAATAGAAAAGAAATGAATACTTATCATATTAGAACCATGGTTAGGTGTAGAGAATCAATCATGGTTAAGTGCAATGGTTAGGGTTAAGCTAAAAGACAAAATGGTCATATGGTCAAAGCTTCATGAAGCTTCATAAAGCTTCATGAAAGAAAGAAAGAATGATGACCATTTTGTTTTCTTTTGTCATTTCATTTTAATCCAAATAAAAAGATAAATGAATGGACAAATAAATAGAAACCTTAACCATATACTTAACCTAGGTTTAATTCTTTACACTAACCAATGTGGCATGCATCATCAAACATGATACAAACAAGTGCACAAAAATATATCGAATATACAATGTGCACATCCGAGTGAGAAAATCCATCTTAAGTAAACCGATACTAGTTGATGCAAAGCAATATATCAAATATATAAATATGCATTAAATCATTAAATCAACACTTGATTCAATGATCCGGTCATGTCGCACACAACCGACTAGTATACAATGTATCGGCTTATCGAATCAACGCTTGAATCGATAACTAGGTTATATCGCATACAACCATTCGATACATTCATCGCGAGAATGAAATACGGTATCACATACACGCATTATTCTCGGTCCTGCACATATCTCATATGCGCTCCTATTTCGTTTCGCTTGAACCAGGAAACCTCTGTGTAGGACTCTAAAGACTCGTCAATACGCCGGCAGCAGATGATGATCATATCAAACACCCACAAGCCGCAAGCGGTCTGCTAAACGTAACGGCCACCCGGGTATTGAGCGATCTGAAGATCGACGAGCAAGCCCGCTCACACTCCAGTGAATCCAACCAGTAACACTACCGTACAGTCCGGTCTGATCGTCTGATCTGTCGCATATCTCGCCTAGGGGTGGTAAACGTCAGACCCCAATAGCTCGATAATTCGTGTCGATATGAGGTCTATAACAATTCGAGAAACTATTGGTAACACTTACCAGTAAATCTCAGCAACCCTAGCCAGGGATTTCCTGTTATAGCCAATCGAACACAGCGCAACATCAACCCCCTATACCGGGAGAGACGAATCCCCTCCTATCGCTCATTGCCTCCATGTGACTCGGGACTGTACCCAAAAACCACCGTTTTGCACACCCTCTTGGACGTGGTAAGATGGAAATCAAAGCACAGTGGGAACCACACAAGACTCTATGACGATCTCGGGTCAACAGACTACTCTGTACCAGTGTCACCAGAGAACTGCCATCTGACGTGAGGTATAATAGCATCTGGGAGTTCTCGGCGAGTCCGTCCAGTGTACCCATTCTCTACTGAGCACCCGTATATCATCTCTGATGTCAAACACCAATGGATATGGGATCATCCATCGCCCATCTGTATGGGTCGAGAAGGTATACGCCAGTCTACTCTGGTATATCGATGCCCCGTCTCGATACACTCACGACTAGGGACTTTGAAGGATGTACTTATGGACTACCATGTCCCCACTAGTATGATCCGCATCATAGTCCAGGTAGTCAAGTACAGATCCTAAGGGCTTTACCAACATGTAACAGAGAGACAATCAGTATACACGTTAAGGTAAAGATCAACCAGATAGCATACTATCATGTCGAGTAAGAAAGTCCTCCCTATATACGTCCCAGCATCCACTACAATATAATCCTATGTGCAGTAATGGCCTCTAGGGCATACATATAACTAACAGCTACCTCCGCCGACCACCGCCGACCATCGCCGACCGCAGCACACTCACAGGAGATCCACAACACCCTACTCTGCCTCTAGTGATCACGAGCCATCCCCGGGCAACTCCGACGACGAACCCAAACGCAAGCCGAGGCCGTGAATCCAAACCGTGCCGTTCTTTGCGCGTTCGTGCCGTTGCCGCTGCCGTGCGTCGCCAACGCGTCTCCAGGCAAGTACCCTACTTGCTACATGCTAGATTATTCTGTTACAATTCTGAATCCTATTAATTCCGTGTTTACAATTCGTGAAACTTTATATGACACAAGTGTTTGATGCAAAACCCGAACGAAAACATTCCATTAAACTGATGAAAATTGATCATATAAGCTGGCCCATGTGATAATGAAGATTGTGTTGGAATATTACTGAAAAATATAATCATTACTGACTTGAACAATCATCCCCGATTACACCCGTTAAAACTGAAAATTTCCCGCGTCTGAAACTTGCAAAAATCATAATTAATTGTTGACAAATTAGAATAATGCGTTCAAGGGCTCAAATCGAAGCCGACACGACGACTGGAACCCCATAAAAGTTTTACATTGTTTTTATACTGAAAAGATAACGGGAACTAGTTCGGAGAGCGGCTCTGGATTGCAGTCCATAGCAGCTCTGGCTGTTGATTTCTATATCGTAATGCTTACCCCTTTGCTGTTTGAACTTGTTATTGTGGAACCCTATACTCTAATGAATATGAAATGGTTAACTAAATAATGAAAGTGATTTCAACCCTTTTTATCGTCTTTTACTATTTAAACTGTAATTTAAAAGAACATGACGTATAGTAGTCCCAAACAGAAACAGAACTGATACCCTATCGTTGAAACGTGCATAACATCTGACGTAGAGGCGCGATTGAGAATATGTCTAGTGCGTTGGAAACTCTATTGAAAAGCCTAAATTTCATTCAACTATGGCTTCGCTAAATTCTGATCCCAACCGGGTGAAAATTATGTCACGAAACGGACGTTCAGTTCAGAAATTGAATTTCCTGCCGCGAGCACTTAAAATGAAACGGCTGTAACTTGAAAACCCGAAATCCGATTGCACTTGAAACAAATTTTCCTGAACTACTGACTGAGTTTACTTATTACCGTCTTTGTATCATTTCACTGAATTTTGAACGTATGATTTACTGCAATTTTTATTTGCTCATAAGGTGCATAATAGTTCATATTACACATGACTTGTTAACTGCATAAATGCACATATCTTACCCGATTGCCATACACATAATGATCGTGCGCGTTATTGTTCAGTGTACAATGCATTATCGTGCGCGAATGGTATTGGTTTAAGAGTGTCAAGTACGCCAATGGAAAAGTGAATGATTCGTGACAGTGAATAATACAGTGAATTATACAGTGAACAGCGACAGAACCGTATTATTGGTGCATACTTGTACACGACTAGACCATACTTATCAATAGTGTAAACTTAGGGAAAAAGGGGAAATCAAAGTGAAAAGAGTATCGTATTTAGCGAGGACAGTGATTTAGAGGATGATCATTCGAACAACGACTCTTATATATATTAGGTTGGGCCCAGCGGACCGGCTGACAGGGTTATATCCCGGGCGATAGCGGGCCGTAGTCTCAGGTATGTATGAGACCCTCATTAAACATGATCCTCCTTTCCACAACTCGACTTCAAAGATGACTTAGAGACTGATAGGGACACAGATCATACTTGCATCAGTTAGTGACATATTGATTACCTGCATTTTACTTCCACTGTTATTACCTTCTGTGCTTGTCACTTGTCACTATTATAATATTGCTACTCTGACGACCTGAGTATGCATGCTCAGACCTCGAGGAAGAACCAGCGCATGAGTCGGACTTGCTCTTTGGGCTTGCGGGGATTTAGTCGGGAGGACCTCCTTCACTTTTACTGTTTTCCCTAAAGAGACTTTGTATTCGAACTTGGTTAGTAGTTCTTTTTCTTGTTTTATTGTAAATTGTGAACAATGAAAGTTGATGCAATAATTTAGTGATGTATTCCCTTTACTTCTGTGCTTTATTTACTGATTACCATGTAATCCTAGAAGCCGAAGTGTGACTACGGTGGGATTATTCCTTAACCGTAGGAGCATGGCTGGCCTAGTCATCCCTCGTTTTTCATATTTTGGGAAGCGGGGCGTGACATAGTTTTGTTGGTATCAGAGCCATGTTTAGTAGTAAGGGATAACATTAACTACACTGTATTACATTATTTTCGCTTCACTATTTCTGACTTTCATCCTTGTATCTAATCATATCCTTTTAATATCTTCCAGCGTTATGACGTCCCCGAACGACCACTCCTCAGACTCAAGTTCTCAGGATCGCACGGAGAGGATACTTAGTGCACTGACCTCTCTCGCAGAATCTTAGGAGAGAAAGACAGACCTACTCACCAAGGGACTCAGGGCTATTACCGCTGTAGGGGACCCTCCGCCCTCATTACCGTCCATGAGGGCACTGCTCCACCAGCTTTTTCTGCCAGGGCCGGCACCGTGTCAGATTTCCGGAGGTTACATCCTGTTGCATTTACGGGACTAGCCGAACCACTCGAGGCCGAGCAATGGCTGGTTAATATAGAGAACCTACTGACGGCCGCCAGGGTACCAGATGAAGATAAAGTTAATGTGATAAAGATCCAGTTGGAAGATGAAGCCCATAATTGGTGGTCATTTGAAGAAAGCAGACTAGAAAAGCCAATCGAATGGAGCAAATTCAAGGAGTGCTTCTTGGACCACTATTTCCCTTCCACCGCCAAGGCAGAGATGGAAGAAAGATTCATCCAACTGAAGCAGAATGGTCGTCCCGTGGATGTATACGCGGTAGAATCCAACCGTCTGAGCCGATTTGCTCCGTACATGGTCGCTTCAAAGGCCACCAGGGCCAGGCGCTTCTTACAGGGACTCAATTTCGAGCTACAGCAGTTGATCGCGTCACTTGAGTTGCAGACTTTTGCATAGGTACTCAACGCGACGCGAATTCAGGAGAAACTGATCAACAAATTCAGGAAGCCCCTAGTTGTTCCAGCACGCACCCATGCACCTTCTCGAGGAGTCATACCAGTTCACAGGCCTGGAACGATACAGATGAAGCGTCCATTTGTGACCCAGCATCGCCCCTAGAGCAAGAACGTAGTTTGCGGCTATTGCAACAGAGATGGGCACACCCAGAAGGACTGTCGCCATGCCAAGGGGCAGGGTTTGATTTGCGGATCCAGCCAGCACAGAGTTAGCGGTTGCCCCGAGCGGATAGAATTACAGTGAGGGTCTGGACCGCAGCCGCAGAGATCACAGGAGCAGAGGCAACCCTACACAGGCCGCGGTCAGGGACGGGCTTTCACCTTGACCGCCGAGCAGGCAGAGGCTTCAGGCGAAGTTGTCACAGGTATTCTACTCGTACATTCCATGCCAGCTAGAGTACTATTTGATTCTGGAGCATCGTACTGTTTCATATCTGCTCATTTCGTTGATACACACTCCATACCACATGAACCATTAACCAAGGGCTGGGAAATACATACGGGTAATGGTGTTACAGTATCTAGTCGAGAATATAGATCATGTCCGGTTGTAGTGTGTGGCAGGGAATTCTATGCGAATTTCCTTTTGATCGGAACAGGCAGCTATGACGCAATTCTCGGGATGGATTGGATGAGTACCTTCCATGCAGTTATTGATTGCCGGGCAAGGAATGTGAGCTTCCGCATTCCCAATCATCCAGAGTTTATTTTCGAAGGCGGGAGCGAATCTTTGGAGCCAGCCAAGTATAGAGCCGAGCCAAAGGAGTTGACAGCTATGGAGATTGATGAGAGCCCAGCCCCAGAGATTGTTCGGGATTTCCTGGACGTGTTTCCTGAAGATTTACTAGGTCTACCACCTCCACGCGTTTTGGAATTCTCGATCGATTTGACTCCAGGTACAGCACCAGTTTCCAAGGCCCCGTACAGAATGGCACCGGTTGAGTTGGCAGAACTGAAGAAGCAAATTGAAGAACTCCTAGGGAAGGGATTTATCCGGCCAAGCGTTTCACCATGGGGTGCACCATTTCTGTTGGTGAAGAAGAAGGATGAATCGCTGCGGATGTGTATAGACTATCGAGAGCTGAACAAAGTCACAATAAAGAACAAGTACCCAATTCCGCGCATCGATGCCTTATTCAATCAGTTAAGTGGGGCCAAGGTATTTTCAAAGTTAGATCTCCGTTCTGTCTATCATCAGATCAGAGTAGCGGCCGAGGATATATGCAAGATGGCTTTCAGGACCCGATACGGACATTATAAGTTCCTTGTGATGCCGTTCGGTGTTACCAATGCTCCAGCGATATTTATGGATTTGATGAACATGGTGTTTGCGAAGTACTTGGACACGTTTATCGTTGTATTTATCGACGTTATACTAGTCTACTCGAAGACCTGGGAGGAGCATGTTGAGCATCCGCGCACGGTTCTACAAATTCTTCGGGAAGAGAAGTTGTACGCGAAATTGAGCAAGTGTGAGTTCTGGCTCGACAAGGTTCAGTTCTTGGGACACATTGTTTCGGGCGAAGGCATCTCAGTGGACCCGACAAAGATAGAATCTGTCAGAGATTGGCCAACACCGAACTCAGTGGCCGAGATCAGAAACTTTCTGGGACTGGCAGGATATTATCGGCGATTCGTCCAAGACTTTTCAAGAATCGCTGAACCGTTGACGAGGCTGACAAGGAAGGATGTACCGTTTGCGTGGACCGAGGAATGTACCCGGGCATTTGAGTCACTGAAGCAGAAGTTAACCACGGTGCCCATTCTTACAGTACCAGATGATTCCAGTGGTTTGGTGATACATAGTGATGCCTCAGGGAAGGGCTTAGGCTGTGTTCTGATGCAGCACGGTCGGGTGGTTGCTTACGCCTGTTGACAGATGAGAAATCATGAAAGGAACTATCCTACGCATGACTTGGAGTTAGCTGCAGTGGTTTTTGCATTGAAGATTTGGAGTCATTACCTGTTGGGCGAGAAGGTGGAGATGTACACGGATCATAAAAGTCCGAAGTACGTCTTCACTCAGAAAGAACTAAATATGAGGCAGCGCCGATGGCTAGAACTGATGGCGGATTATGACTTGGACCTTCTGTATCACCCGGGAAAAGTAAATGTTGTACTAGATGCTCTTAGTCGCAAGCCAGCTGTCATGATGTTGACCAGTCAGAGGAGCATCATTGAGGATTTCTAGAGACTCGAGCTTGAAGTGGTTACACCGAGCGCAATCAGTTAATTTTGGCAACTACAGCTGCAATCTTCCCTTGTGGATCGCATCAAGGCTGCACAAGCAGATGATTCTCAATTGCAAAAGTTCAGAGCGCATGTAGAAGCCGGGCTGAGAACGGACTTAATCATACATGAAGACGGTTCTCTGAGATTCGGTAGCAGGCTCTGCGTACCCAAGGGGAATGTTCGAGAAGAGGTACTGGCTGAGGCGCATAGTTCAACTTATTCTGTGCATCCGGGAGGTACGAAGATGTATCGAGATCTAAAGCAGCATTTTAAGTGGAACGGGATGAAGCAGGAAATTGCGCGGTTTGTATCCTGGTGCTTGGTATGCCAACAGGTGAAGGCGGAACATCAGAGGACAGCAGGACTGTTACAACCGCTTCCGATACTAGAATGGAAGTGGGAGCATATTATTATGGAATTCATGACAGCCTTACCATAGAGCCCTAGGGGCAACAACGCCATTTGGGTTATCGTCAACCGCTTCACGAAAGCCGCACACTTCTTACCATTCCGAGTGGGACAGTCAACAAAGTCACTGGCAGAGAGATACATGCAGGAGATAATACGACTTCACGGAGTTCCGGTCAACATTGTGTCAGATCGAGACACCAGATTTGTTTCGCACTTCTGGAGAAGCTTACAGGAGAGTTTGGGTACCCGCCTCAAGTTCAGTACAGCTAATCACCCGCAGACGAACGGACAATTCGAGCATACGATTCAGACGCTCGAGGATATGTTGAGAGCCTGCATGTTGGATTTTCAGGGTTCCTAGGAAGATCATCTGCATCTAGTTGAGTTTTCTTATAACAATAGTTATCAGGATAGCATTCAGATGGCTCCTTTCGAAGCACTTAACGGGCGGAAGTGTCGATCCCCAGTTTGTTGGGATGATGTAGGAGAATGAAGATTGCTGGGTCCCGAGCTCATTGTTCGGAAAGTTAAGAAGGTCTAAATGATCAGGCAGCGCATTAAGACGGCTCAGGATCGACAGAAGAGTTGGGCAGATACCAGCAGGAGAGTACTAGAATTTGAAGTCGGAGATCACGTATTCATGAATATTTTCCCTACCCGCGGAGTTATCAGGTTTGGAGGTCGCGGGAAACTCAGTCCCCGTTTCATCGGACCTTTTGAGGTGCTAGAGCGAGTAGGAGAGGTGGCCTATCGACTTGCCTTGCCTCCATCGCTAGCTGGTGTGCACAATATCTTCCACGTATCTCAGTTGCGGTGTTATGTTCGGGATAAGAGCCATGTTCTGTACTATTCGGAGTTAACTTTGGGTACCGACCTATCTTACGAGGATCAGCCCACCACTATCCTCGACCGTAGAGAAAAAGTACTGAAGAATAAAATCATTCCGTTAGTCTGAGTGTCTTGGGGCGGTCGTTCCCCAGGAGAGTCTACCTGGGAGTGTGAGGAAGATATCCATGCACATTTTCCACATCTTTTTGTTTAGTATTGTTGTTTCGTTGTCTCTTTTAATTTCGAGGACGAAATTTTTGTAGGGGGGTATGATGTAAATCCCCGTTTCCGCCAATAAAATCTTTCTATATTTAACCTAGTCCCTCGATTGTTTTCCTATTTTTCCTCGTAATTTTGTAGGTAATTGGTTGCTTAAGTTTTAATAATTGATTTTTTTCTAAACCTTTAAAACCCCAGCCCAAAACTAAAACTAAATACATATAAATAAACCCAGCCCGGTTTTTACCCCAAACACCAGCCCAAAACTAAATGAAAATTAACTAACCAAATAATTAATTCTCGGCCCATGCCTCTCCAAACACGCGCCCGAACGACCCGACCCGACCCGTTAGCTTCCCTCTTCCCCACTTCATTCCATATCTTTCCCGCTCGTTTCTTTCCCGTTCCTTACGTACCCACGTCGCCTCGCCGACACCCCGTCCTCGCAACCACGAACCCACGACCCCGACCCACGATTGCACGCACGCCCGTGACCTCGTCTCTCTCGCCTCCATACAAGGAAGAGCACTCACCCCCACTGCATTTTTTTTCCTTCACCACACTTACCTCCTCTCTCCTTCTTCCTCCCATCATCCTGCCTCATCCCCGATGACGACGACGACTATCACCTCGTCATTCCTCCGTCGCTCCTCCCTCCAAAACCCGAGCCCTCCACTACCTGCACCCCCTCGCTGCAACTCGCTACCGCTGCACCCATCGCCGGAGCTACCTCCGCCGACCATCGCCGACCATCGCCGACCCCAACACACTCACAGGAGATCCACAGCACCCCACTCTGCCTCCAGTGATCACGAGCCATCCCCGGGAAACTCCGACGACGAACCCAAATGCGAGCCGAGACCGTGAACCCAAACCGTGCCGTTCTTTGCGCGTTCGTGCCGTTGCCGCTGCCGTGCGTCACCAACGCGTCTTCAGGCAAGTACCCTACTTGCTACATGCTAGATTATTCTGTTACAATTCTAAATCCTATTAATTCCGTGTTTACAATTCGTGAAACTTTATATGACACAAGTGTTTGATGCAAAACCCGAACGAAAACATTCCATTAAACTAACGGAAATTGATCATATAAGCTGGCCCATATGATAATGAATATTGTGTTGGAATTTTACTGAAAAATATAATCGTTACTGACTTGAACGATCATCCCCGATTACACCCGTTAAAACTGAAAATTTCCCGCGTCTGAAACTTGTAAAAATCATAATTAATTGTTGACAAATTGGAATAATACGTTTGTGGGATTAAATCGAAGATGACTCGATGAAATAGAACCCCATAAAAGTTTTACATTGTTTTTATACTGAAAAGACGACGGAAACTAGTTCGGAGAGCGGCTCTGGACTGCAGTCCAGAGCAGCTCTGGCTGTTGATTTCTATCTCGTAATGATTACCCCTTTTCTGTTTGAACTTGTATATTGCGGAACCCTATACTGTAGTGAATATAAAATAGTTAGCTGAATAATGAAAGTGATTTCACCCCTTTTTACCTTAGTTTACTATTTAAACTGTAATTTAAAAGAACAGGACGTATAGCAGCCCAAACAGAAATAGAACTGATACCCTATCATTGAACAGGGTATAACTTCTGATATAGAGGCGCGATTGAGAATCCGTTTGGTGAGTTGGAAACCCTATTGATAAACCTAAATTTCATTCAACTATAGAATCGCTAAATTCTGATCCCACCTGGGTGAAAATTGTGTCGCGAAACGGATGTTCAGTTCAGAAACTGAATTTCCTGCAGCGAGCACTTAAAATGAAACGGCTGTAATTTGCTAACCCGAAATCCGATTGCACTGAAAAAAAATTCCTGAACTTCTGACTGAGTTTACTTGTTACCGTCATTGTATCATTTCACTGAATTTTGAACGTATGATTTACTGTAATTTTTATAAGCTCGTAAGGTGCATAATAGTTCATATTACACATGACTTGTTAACTGCATAAATGCACATATCTTACCCGGTTGCCATACATATAATGATAGTGCGTGTTATTGTTCAGTGTACAATGCATTATCATGCGTGAATGGTATTGATTTAGGAGTGTCAAGTACGCCAATGGAAAAGTGAATGATTCGTGACAGTGAATAATACAGTGAACAGTGACAGAACCGTGTTATTGGTGCATACTTATACACTACTAGACCATACTCATCAATAGTGTAAACCTGGGGAAAAAGGAGAAATCGAAGTTGAAAGAGCATCGTATTTAGCGAGGATAGTGATTCAGAGGATGATCATTTGAACAACGACTCTTATATATATTAGATTGGGCCTAGCGGTCCGGCTGACAGGGTTATATCCCGGGCAATAGCGGGCCGTAGTCTCGGGTATGTACGAGACCCTCGTTAAATATGATCCTCCTTTTCACAACTCGATTTCAAAGATGACTTAGAGACTTATAGGGACACAGATCATACTTGCATCAGTTAGTGACATATTGATTACCTGCATTTTACTTCCATTGTTATTACCTTCTGTGCTTGTTACTTGTCACTATTATAATATTGCTATTACATCGCTCTGACGACCTGAGTATGCATGCTCAGACCTTGAGGAAGAACTAGCGCAGGAGTCAGACTTGCCCTTCGGGCTTGCGGAGATTTAGTCGGGAGGACCTCCTTCACTTTTACTGCTTTCCCTAAAGAGACCTTGTATTCGAACTTGGTTAGTAGTTCTTTATCTTGTTTTATTGTAAATTGTGAACAATAAAATTTGATGTAATAATTTAGTGATGTATTCCCTTTACTTCTGTGCTTTGTTTACTGATTACCATGTAATACTAGAAGCCGAAGTGTGACTACAGGGGGATTATTCCTTGACCGTAGGAGCATGGCTGGCCTAGTCATCCCTCATTTTCCGTATTTTAGGAAGCGGGGCGTGACAACTATCGAGATTTAAATCAAGTAACTATTGAGAATATGTACCCAATCCCTCACATCAATGAATTATTCGATCAACTCAGTGGCGCAAGAGTATTCTCGAAGTTGGATTTACGATCAGGGTATCATCAAGTTCAGGTGAAAGAAGAAGACATTTGCAAGACAACGTTTCGAAATCGAGATGGACAGTACGAGTATTTAGGGATGCATTTGGAGTTACTTACGCACTGGTAATATTTATGGACTTGATGAACCAAATCTTTTCACCATTTCTATAGCAGTCCGTGGTGGTATTCATTAATTGTATTCTAGTCAATTCAAGAAGCAAAGAAGAGCATACAAAACACTTGAGGATTGCACTGCAAACGTTGAGACAAGACAAGTTATATGCTGAGATGAGCAAGTGCACATTTTTCTCAAAGAAGTAAAGTTCTTGGGTCATGTTGTATCCGGAGATGGAATTGCCGTTGACCCTGAAAAGATTGCAGTTGTTCATGATTGACCAATTCCAAAGAATGTAGGGAAGACCATAGGTTTTCTTGGGCTTGCCGGATACTATAGAAGGTTTGTAAAGAACCTCGCTCGAATGGCAGAACTATTAACCAAGCTAACACGAAAGGAGGTACCATTCGTATGGACTGAGAAGTGTGCTTCAGTTTTGAAGCGCTGAAGCAAATATTGACCACCGCTCCTATTCTGATAATACTAGACGGTTCCGGAGCGCTAGTTATACACAGCGACGCAGCTGGAAAAGGCTTGGTATATGTTCTAATGCAGTATGGGAAGGTTATAGCCTACGCGTCAAGACAATTGAAGACCCATGAGAAGAACTACCCAACACATGAATTGGAGCTAGCAGCAGTAATTTTTGCTTTAAAGATTTGGAGATACTACTTATTGGGCGAAAGAATACAAATATTTACTGATCACAAGAGCCTAAAATATGTATTCACACAGAAAGAGCTCAACATGAGACATCGTAGATGGTTGGAGCTGATGGCTGACTATGATCTTGATCTAAAATACCATCCGAGAAAAGTTAATATAGTGTCGGATGCTCTCAGTCAGTTGCCATCAATACGGATGTTACCTGCACAGAGGAGATTATAGCTGATCTTCAAAGGTTCGAATTGGAGATTGTACTACCGGATTCGTCGGGATAGTTAATGCAGTTGCAAGTATAGTCATTCTTGATCGATAACATTAAAGCAGCATAGTCGCACGATCCAGGGTTGCAGAAGTTTCGAGAACAAGTTGAAGCGGGACTTCAAACAAACTTGTTAATTCAGGAAGATGGTTCATTATGATATGGGATCCATTTATGTGTGCTTAAAAGAGACATTCATGAAGAAGTCATGAAGGAGGCTCATAGTTCCGTATATTCCGTACATCCGGGAGGCATAAAGATGTACCGAGATCTACGACAACATTTCTGGTGGGAAGGCATGAAAAGGGAGATTGCTCACCACATATCGAAGTGCTTGGTGTGTCAGAAGGTCAAGGATGAACATCAAAGGGTAACTGTTTTATTGCAACCACTTTCGATTCCTTAATAGAGTAGGAACATATAACCATGGATTTCGTGACAGCATTACCACGGAGTCTAAAGGGCAATAATACAGTTTGGATGATCGTTGATCGATTAACCAAGGCAGCTCATTTTATACCGTTTTGAATTGGTCAATCGACAAAGGCTTTAGCAGAGCGGTATATACAGGAGATTGTCAGATTTAATGGAGTACCTGTGAGCATCGTTTCCGATCGTGATACCCGATTTTTAACGCACTTTTGGAGAAGTCTACAGGAAGGTTTGGGAACTCGCTTGAAGTTTAGTATCGCCTATCATTCTCAGACAGATGGCCAGTCAGAAAGAACGATCCAAACTCTTGAAGATATGTTGAGAGTGTGCATGTTAGATTTCAAGGGTTCATGGGAGGATCATTTGCACTTGGTGGAGTTTTCTTATAATAACAGTTTTCAGGTAACTATACAGATAGCTCCATTCACAGCATTATACGGTCGTAAGTGTCGCTCGCCGGTCTGTTGGGACGATATCGGAGAAAGAAAATTATTGGGACCAGATCATATTATGCAAACAGTGGAGAAAATCAACATGATCCGAAATCATATGAAGGCGGCACAAGATCGACAGAAAAGTTGGGCTGATATAAGACGAAGACCTCTGGAGTTCGCAGTAGGTGATTTTGTATTCCTGAAGATATCACTAACCAGAGGAGTGATCTATTTTGGTAGTCGAGGCAAGCTTAGTTCTCGATTCGTTGGGCCTTTCGGTATTATCGAGCGTGTTGAAGAGATAGCTTATCAATTGGCTTTACCACCATCCTTGACGGGTGTTCATGACGTGTTTCATGTATCTTTACTTCGCAAGTATGTTCGAGATGAGACGTACGTCCTAGATCACTCGGAACTGACAGTAAGGGAGGATTTAACCTATAAAGAACGACCGCTAGCGATTGTGGATCGACGAGACAAAGTCCACAAGAACAAGGTTATCTCTGTAGTATTTGTTTCATTGGACAATCGTTCGCATGGAGAATCTACTTGGGAACGTGAAGACGAGATCCGACAGAAATTTCCACACCTCTTTTCTTATATCCGTGTCTGATTGTGTCTTTTCTTGTTCCGGGAATTTCGAGGACGAAATTCTTTTATAGTTGGGTATAATGTAACACCCTAGAGCATGTATACTATATTTTATTTAGGGTATTTCAGATCTTGCGATGGATTTATGATTATTATTTCTTTTGGATACAGATAGTGGATTTGGTAACTGTGGTTAGTATCCGACCCGACCCGCATATTTGAAACCCATCATGATTCAAGATTACGTCATATATTTGCTAGTATAGAGCATCCATGCACATCTAGATTTTATACACATATATGATATATTTTATATCCCCATATCTTTAAATAATAAAAATAATAATAAAATAATATATTTTTAATATCTAACATGGCATGTTATTGTACCTCATATCATATGGTTGCACCCATGTAGCATGTTCATGTCCTAAGTGCTAAAACAGACTCGTTTGGATCGCTACGTATATTTACGTAGATCCGTACTTGAGGGTATGCATTTTTACTAACCGGATATCGCATTATGGTTTTAACTTTTACGTGTATTCTTCATATTTTTAAACTAGATTTTTAAAAAGACGTGGGTAATATTCGAAGTATTTTGATATTAGATGTATAATCCAAATATATATTATAATATTCTTTATATACTTAACATTTCATATATACATAAAATATATAATATATAATGTTATTTAATATTATTCTCTCTTTCTCTCTTCTCTCTCTATTCTATATATATTATAATATAACCCTATTATTATTAACGCATCAACCACTCTCTCTCCTTTATTCCTTCTCTGCCCTCGCCACGACAAATCGAGCGAACCCAAACCCTAACCCACGCCTCCGCCTTTACCATCGCTGACCTCGAGCTTGTGCTCACCACCCTCGTCTCCTCGCCTTTATCATCACCACCTCCATCACCTCATCTCCCTCACTTTTCTCCCGAGAACCCACAACCACCGCAGCCACCGCAACGACGCCAACCTGCGACAAACCCCCTACAGAAACTCCAACCCCTCGCCGGAGACCACACCACCTCGTCGTCATCACCTCCTCACCTCCTTCTCCGCTCCCTAACACTACAAACCACCACCACCACCCTCAACAAATCCCGACGACCACAACAGCAACCCAAGAACCCACTACCCTCATCGCCGACGGCAACCCACCATCGTAGCCGTCACTTCTCCTCTGTCCTCGCTATCCCAGAACCAAGCAGCCACCCCCATTCTTCCTTCTTCTTTAATTCTTTCTTTCTTGATAGTCCGGCCGTCTCGCCGGAGTTGTGCGTGTCACCGACAATCCAGACGACCCAATCACCGTCGTCATCCAGCCTAGTCATCACGTCACATCATTGATCAGCCAAGTCCAGTCCTGCATGCATGAGTTTCATCATGACGTTATTCCGATGTCGAACGTAACATCTGTATCTCGATATGAGATCCGATCAGGCAAATTTAACTTGCAACATGCTATGTTATATTATATCAATATCTATATGAATAAGAATAGTGCATGCGTCTTATTATTCAGCAAATGTTACAGATTTACAGTGTGATGTTATTCGTTCGTATCCGTACTAATAATAGCATATCTAGTTGCATGTCGAAACATCATGATATCATTATACTACTACATCAGTACAACATGTTATCTAGTTTGCATTATACATAGTCATGGACGTATAATAGTTATTACAGATAGATATATATGCATCCTAGGATCAGTTTTGTTTATCGTGTTCCGATATTGATTATAGTTTCATATGGGGTATCTATTTGGTTAATATACATCATATGACATGTTCATGACACATTACCAGACTTGTTACTTAAATCTTATTACTAATGCCGATAATCTTGACTTATTGTCCTGACGGACGTGACTTGTTGTGTGCATAGACAAAACCTGTACCCGCTTGATCTTGTGTAAGTGTTTCCCCCCAATCAGAGTAAAGCTCTATTCAAATTTTGAAATTTGAAATGAAGCAGCGTTTCATAATAGCGCCCGCGCTGAGAGCCAAAGACTCTATTATAGCGCTCACGTACAAAGCACGAGAGCGCTAGCGCTAGCAGTGCCGTCGCTAAGAGTCAAAGACTCTATTGCAGTGCTCATGTACAAAGAACGAGAGCGCTAGCGCTGGCAGCGCCAACGCTGAGAGTCAAAGACTCTGTTGCAGCACTCACATGCAAAGTACAAGAGCGCTAGCGCTGGAACTAAATGTTCCCCACCGTTGGCTCAAAGATCCAATGAAGATGATAAATCATCAATTGACCAGAATAAAATTCTGTTAAGGAAACATTCCTCAGAATCTTTCCAAACAAGAAAGATTATGCTCTGAAAATCAGAGCACTGTTGGATCAATGATCCAATGGTGATTAAAAATCACCAAAATACAGAATAAATTTTGTGTGGAAAAAGATTTCCCAATCTTATTAAAAACAAGAAGATTGCCTTCTGTAAAACAGAAGCCCTAGGATCAAAGATCCAACGGTGGGGAAATCCCCAAATCAATTAGAGAAAAGAGCTCTCCAACCGATTCAACAAATCAGGCTACCCTATATAATGGCCCCACGACTTCAAGTCTGAGAGAGAGGAACCCTTCCCCCTCCCCCGCCCCACAAACTTTGAGAAAGTTCAGAGAGAAGAGCAAGCTCTTGGCAAAAAAAAATTTCTTCAAAGTAAAATAAAGAGATCAAAGCATCTCATTAGGAAAAGAACTTAATTCTTTTGCCAGATCATAGATCTTTAAGACAAATTGTCTTTTCACAAAAGAGATTATAACATCTCATTATAAAAAGGGGAAGAATAATTCAATTCTCTTAGGATCACAGATCCATAAAGGCAAAGCCTTTCACCAAGAACATAAGAGGTTGAAACATCTCCTATAAAATAAGAACTTTGTTCTTAGATCCACGAGACAAAGTCTCTTATAAGAGAAAATTTAATTCCCAGAGCGCAAAACTGCTTAAAAAGAGCCTTAGCGCTCCAATTAAAAGGAGCGCCTCAGCGCTCCACGTCTAGCGCACACCGCTGCAGGGCCTTAGCGCTCCAAGTTTAAAGAAGCGCCTCAGCGCTCCGAAGTCTGGTGCACAGCACCAAGCATGCCACGTGCTCCTCACGTGCGTGCTATTTTACAAGAAGCGCTCTGTACTCATTGACTGGCGCATAGCGCCAAGCGCGCCACGTGCTCCTCACGTGTACGCTACTTAAATAGAAGCGCTCTGCGTTCATTGACTGGCGCACAGCGCCAAGCGCGCCTCGTGCTCCTCACGTGTGTGCTACTTAAACAGAAGCGCTCTGCGCTCATTGACTGGCGCTCAGCGCCAAGCGCGCTACGTGCTCCTCACGTGTGCGCTACTTAAACAGAATCGCTCTGCGCTCATTGACTGGCACTCAGCGCCAAGCGTGCCACGTGCTCCTCACGTGTGCGCTGAGAGAACATAAATTGTTCTTTAAATACCAGATCCATAATGAGTGCTTAGCATTCAATAAAAGACAAAAAGTTGTCAAGACCAATGCTCAGCATTGATAAAAGACGTCAGTCTTTCCCAGACTTTCGGCGAAATACAGATTCTGGCACGCCCGATGGGACCTTTTTCTCTTTCCACTTCACACTTCGTATGTCGTGTTTTTCCCGTGATCATATAATCGCGGTGTGTATGTTTGTGGTTGCCCTTAGGGGTGTGGATATTGAAGTCGACGCTTCGTCTCTATGAAGAATGGCGTTTGTTCCTACCTTAGCAACACAGGCTCTGTCATATCTGGTGGAGTCAAGTACGGGCTACTTGCAGGCTCAAATCTCTGCAATCCGGCTCTTCAAGAAATCAACGGGCTTCTCTTTGGGTCGATGCTCCCACCTCTCACCCTCGGTGCCTCAACGCCGATGGAGGAAGCCCAGAGAAAGTCTGTCGTCCACAGGCGGGCTCCCCAAGTAGCTGCTTTGCCGACGGAATCAGTTCTCAAACAACTGGCATATACCAAGGACCAAGTTCGACGTAGGGGGCATAATATTCAAGCTCTCAAAGGAAACAGGGGGTAGGCTCGGCAAAATCCTGAAGCTAATCAAACCCCAGCTGAAAGAAACGGTCGACGTCGATATCAGCGTCATACAAAATGAGCTGGGGGCAGTTCTCCGTATGGTCCTGTTTCAACCCCAGTGGTGAACAACTTCAAATTGTTGTTCCAACTGGGAACAACTTCAAATTGTTGTGAAGGGTCAGATAAAGTTCTCCTACCGCAATATTGAAGAAGTCTCCGCAGCCCATGGAGATCCCACGAGAGCAGAAACCAGTTCGCTCCAGGAGACAACTTTCCTCATCCATATATAAGGTGTGGAAGCAGGTGAAGGGGATTCATCCCAAGACGGATCCTGATACCGCGGTTCTTCCCAAAACCAAAGCGGCTTTTCATAAAAAAGAGAGGCCCAATAAAGCTCAAGTGCCCGAAGCAAACTCCAAAGGACAAAACTCCAAACATCCCAAAGCCTGGGGGTATGGTAGTTCACATAGTCTATGTGGTGAATTCCAAAGATGAAGTTCAAGCTTCTACTAGTCACCGATCTCAAACTCGGTCCTTGACAAAAGTTCAACTACAATGTGAAAATCTACAGAAGATGCTTGCTCAGACGGCATCACTCGCAAATCCATCGTCTAAGGCAAATCCCGAAGATGCACCTGGAGAAAGAACAGAGCATGAGTTGGATATTGATTTCCTAAATCACTCTCTAAAAAAATGGTATGTCCACAAGCAAAATGGGCATGGATGAAAACCCGAAAGGGCACCGTGAGTAAAAACAGCAGGACTGCCAGCGACCTTGTGAAAACCCAGAAGGGCGCAACCTCGTTAAAATAAATACACTCACGAGATCCTCACGACTCGTAAGGAGAACCCCCTGTATGACCCTCACGGCTCATAGGATTCAAAAGCCTAAAGTTGCAGAGATCTAGACATGTTCTTAAGCCGTCATATCTCTCAAATTGCCCTACAGGCATGGGCACGAATAAATACTTCTTTTCCAAGTTCTATAAATGGCAAGAAATTTCCCCGTATGGTGAATAATACTTATAGGTCCTCTCGACTTATAAGGAGAAAACACTATTGGAAGATCCTTACGACTTACAAGAGAAGACATCGCTTAGGAATCCCCACGATTCTTAAGGAGAAAATACGCCTATGAGATCCTCACGACTCTTAGGGAGAAAACCATTTATGAGACCCTTACGGCTCATAAAGTGAAAAGTCTTAATCGAAGGAACCCTGACCCTGTCTACTAAGCCACCTTTATCCAAATCGACAGGGGCAAATGATGAGTCGCTCCTGGCGATATCCCAGTTATAGCGATGTAGATGCCTAAACAGGTGTCAAACTATAAGTCAACCTCTCCGGTAAATGCCGCCCCTACAGTCATCTGATGAAGAAGGGGAACCCGTTCATCTGGGATCGTAAATGCCAGAGCGCACTAGACGAAATCAAGCAATACCTGTAGAATTCGCCCGTGCTGACTGCTCCAGTCAAGGGGAAGTCTCTCATCCTGTATACAATAGCCTTCGAAGGTTCTTTAGGTGCGCTATGGGCACAGGAGAACGATCAAGAGAAGGAAAGAGCCCTCTACTACTTGAGTCGAGTTCTCCTGGGGGCAGAAAACAATTACTCCCTCATTGAAAAACACTGTCTGGCGTTAATCTTCGCAATAACGAAGCTCAGACATTATGCTTTGGCACATGAAATCCATATCATATCAAAGGTGGATCCTCTCAAATATTTGATGTTAAGAGCCATGCTAACAGGATGACTCGGTAAATGGGCCCTACACTTGATGGAGTTCTCGATAACATATCGACCGCTCAACGCAGTAAAAGGCCAGGCCATCGTCGACTTCCTTGCTGAGCATCCTATACCTGCCGATTCACCTCTAAATTGCGAATTGCCAGACAAGCACGCGTTTGACACGATCGATGGGAAGAAAGGAGAGAGTGACACCTGATGGGAACTCTACTTCGATGGGGCATCCTCCATAAAGAAGTGAAAGCAGAGCTCCCCCATAATCAAGTCTGGGGTAGGCCTCATCTTCGTGACTCCACAAGGAGGGATAATGCGCTTTGACTTTTCCATAACAGAGCCGAGGACAAACAATGAAGACAAATATGAAGCTTTGATAGCAGTACTTAAGATCGCTGTCGACATGGGGATCGAAAACCTCCTCATATACGGAGACTCCCAACTGGTCGTTAGCTAAGTAAATGGCGACTATCAAACATGCAAACCAGAGTTGGTGAAGTACGGCGAGAGAGTGCAATAATTGTTGATTCAAATCCCTGCCTACGCCCTGGAAAGTATACCGCGCGCGGAAAATAGCATGGCGGATGCATTAGCCAAGCTCGCTAAAGAACTAGCCGATGAGAACTCGATGACGTAAGGATCGTTGTGCAAAGCCGTCGGGTTCTCGCACCGGCAGAGATATTTCTGAATTCGTTTGAAGAAAAGGAAGCGACCAAGCAAGCGGCCCTACAGATAGAAGACCAGGTAAAGGTCAAGGATTGGAGAGAAGTCATTACAGACTACTTCAAATCCCGTCGAACACCTGAGGATGCGTCCTCGAGACATCAGCTCATGAAAAGAGCTCTGTCTTTCGCCTTCATCAATGACACTCTATATAAGAGATCGTTTGATTCTCTATGGCTAAGAGTCCTGGGACCTGAAGAAGCAAAGAGAGTCGTCCAAGAAACTCACAACGGACTCTGCGGTTCTCACAAGCCGGGCCGAAGATGAAACTGAGGATCAAAAGGATGGGTTACTATTGGCCCACAATGATCCAAGACTGTCTTAAATACGCGAAGCAGTGCCACTCGTGCCAGATTCACGGAGACTTTATCCACCAGCATCCAAATCTGCTACGTCCAACGGTGGCTAGCTGGCCATTCGAAATGTGAGGAACTGACATAATCGGTCCTATTGAACCATCATCGTCCAGAGGACATCGGTTCATACTTGCGACGACTGATTACTTCTCCAAGTGGGCAGAAGCAGTACCACTAAGAGAAGTGAAGGCAGAGAATATCCTCCATTCTTCAAGACACACGTCATCTATGGGTTCGGCACTCCGCGACGGATTATCTCCGATAACGGTTCGGCCTACAGAAGCCATAAAATCAGCCGCTTCGCACAACAACATAATATAGACTGGAGATACTCTTCGGTCTATAATCCTCGAGCTAATGGTCTAGCTGAGGCTTTCAACAAGACCTTGACGAAAATCAGAAAGAAGACGGTGTCTCGAAATAGCAAGGACTGGCATGAGATACTGCATGAAGCTCTCTGGGCGTATCGAACCACGTTCAAAATGGCCACAAACACAACGCCTTATGCATTGCTATTCGGCGCTGAAGCGGTACTCCCCTTAGAGATAAAGCTACCCTCCTTACGAGTGGCAGTTCATTACGAGCTAACAGACGAAGAGAATGATCATCTTCGGCTTGAGGAACTTGATGCCCTCGACGAAACCCGGCTCATGGCGCAGCAAACCTTGGAAGCTTACAAAGCAAAAATGACGCGCTCATACGAAAGATTGACTAGGCCGAGAACATTCCGCCAAGGTGAACTCGTGCTAATGGTCAAGAGACTTATGATCCCCAATCGTACCAAACGGGAGAAATTCGAGCCGAACTATGAAGGCCCATACATCATAGACAAAGTCTACCAAGGTGGGGCTTACTTGCTCATGGATATGCATGGCGAAAAACCCTTCAGGCCAATAAACGGCCGTTTCTTGAAGAAATATTATGCCTGACCGAGATGTCTATAAACTACTACGGACCGCAGCATCCCAAGGCCGACGAAACAAAATGGTACGTCCATAAGCGAGATGGGCACGAATGAAAACCCAATAGGGCTCTGTGAGTAAAAACAGCAGGACTACCGGCGAGTTTATGAAAACCCGAAAGGGCGCAATCTCGTTAAAAGACACTTGCAAGTCCTCTCGACCCTGTAAGGAGAAAATACCTGCGTGAGATCCTTATGACTCACAAGGGAGCAAAACACTTAGGAATCCCCACGATTCCTAAGGAGAAAACACAATTACAAGATCCTCACGACTTGTAAGGAGAATTCCCCTTTGAGACCCTCACAGCTCATAGGATTCAAAAACCTTATGCTACAGGGATTTGAACATGTTCTTAAGTCGTCATACACCCCTCTTTTGCCCTACAAGCGTTTCAATATTGACCCTTGTATACAATCCACGAGCACGAATAAACATTTCCCTAACAAAGTCACACCAGCAACTAGGGATATGCCCACACGGCGAACGACACTTATAAGTCCTCTCGACTTATAAGGAGAAAACACTCTTGTTAGATCCTTATGACTTATAAGAGAACACACACTTAGGAATCCTTACGATTCCTAAAGGGAAAATGCACCTACGAGATCCTCTTGACTTGTAGGGAGAAATACCTTTATGAGACCCTTACGGATCGTAAAGTCAAAAAGCCTTAGTCAACGGGATCCTAACCATATTTGCTAAGCCACCTTTGTTCGACATCAACAGTGGCAAATGATAATTCGCTCCTGACAATATCTTAGTTGCAGCGATGATGATGCCTAAATCGGTATCAAATCCCAAGTCCTTTCACGGTAAATGATGATTCGCTCCTGACAATATCTCAGTTGTAGAGACGTTGATGCCTAAATTGGTATCAAGTCCCAAGTCCTTTCAAGGCAAATGATGATTCGCTCCTGGCAATGTCCCAGTGGTAGCTATGCTGATGCATAAAACGGTATCAAATTCCAAGTTCTTTCACGGCAAATGATGATTTGCTCGTGGCAATATTCCAGTCGCAGCGATATTGATGCTAAGATTGGCATCAGGTTCCAAGTTCTATACTTGCAACAAAATCAGCAAGTAAAAGAAATGCATATGAAATAGCCGAAATGATGGGGCAACTTGCAAAAAAATCAGCAAGTAAAAGATATGCATACAAAAATAGCCGAAATGATTGGGCAACTCGCAATAAAAAGCAGCGAGTAAAAACAAAAATAGCCGAAATGATTCGGCATCGTGAAAAATAGCCGAAATGATTGGGCATTCGCGACTTTCGCGATATAAAAAGCTGAAATGATAGAGTATCGCGGAAAGAAATAAAAAAATAAAAGAATGAAACTTTTTCCCTACAGGCGAGTCCATACTGACCCCTGTATATAATCCATGGGCATAAACGAAAAGGGAACCACATGGCCCCCACCAGATCCTGTCAAAAGGGAAAGTCAGATCTCAACAGCAACATCTGCATCCCAGGAGACCAACAACAGCGTTCCTCCTCCTGCTAGCAGAGCACGGACGCAACAATCAATCTCGGAGCCACGGCAAAGTCCCTAGTTCCAAATCTTGACAGTTTGCAGACAACCTAGAGACCACCTCGACATTCGTCTTGTTACAGCAGACGCAACGTCAGCAAAGCGGAGCTACAGCAAAGTCCTTAGTTCCAAATCTCGACGGTTCACAGGCAACCTAGAGACCACCTCGACATTCGTCTCGTTATAGCAGACGCAACGTCAGCAAAGCGGAGCCACGGCAAAGTCCCTAGTTCCAAATCTCGATGGTTCACAAACAACCTAGAGACCACCTCGACATTCGTCTCGTTGCAGCAGACGCAATATCAGCAAAGCGGAGCTACGGCAAAATCCCTAGTTCCAAATCTCGACGGTTCACAAACAACCTAGAGACTACCTCAACATTCGTCTCATTACAGCAGACGCTACGTCAGCAAAGTGGAGCCACGACAAAATCCCTAGTTCCAAATATCGACGGTTCATAGACAACTTAGAGACCACATCGACATTCATCTCGTTACAGCAGACGCAACGTCAGCAAAACAGAGCCACAGCAAAGTCCCTAGTTCCAAATCTCGACAGTTCACAGATAACCTAGAGACCACCTCAACATTCGTCTCGTTACAGTACACGCAACGTCAGCAAACCGGAGCCACGACAAAGTCCCTAGTTCCAAATCTTGACGGTTCACAGACAACCTAAAGACCACCTCGACATTCGTCTTGTTACAGCAGACGCAACGTCAGCAAAGCAGAGCCACAGCAAAGTCCCTACTTCCAAATCTCGACGGTTCACAGACAACCTAGAGACCACCTCGACATTCGTCTAGTTACAGCAGACACAACGTCAGCAAAGCGGAGCCACGGCAAAGTCCCTAGTTCCAATTCTCGACTGTTCACAGACAACCTAAAGACCACATCGACATTCATCTCGTTACAGCAGACGCAGCATCAGCAAAGCAGAGCCGTGGCAAAGTCCCTAGTTCGAAATCTCGACGATTCACAGACAACCTAAAGACCACCTCGGCATTCGTCTCGTTACAGCAGACGCAACGTCAGCAAAGCGGAGCCATGGCAAAGTCTCTAGTTCCAAATCTCGACGGTTTATAGACAACCTAGAGACCACCTCGACATTCATCTCATTTCAACAGACGCAACGTCACCAATGACCCCGTCGCGGAAACACGTTAGCAAATGACCCCGTCTCGGAAATACGTCAGCCAATGACATCGTCGCGGAAACACGTCATCCAATGACCCTGTCTCGGAAATACGTCATCAAATGACCCCGTCGCAGAAATACGTCAGCCAATGCCCTGTCGTGGAAACACGTCAGCAAATGACCCCATCGCGGAAATACGTCATCAACTGACCCCGTATGGACAAAGTCAAACCTCAACCTCTCCCATCGATGCAATGCTATGATTTGGGAGCAGATCAACTCATCAATCACATACGCGTCCTCTCAATTCGTAAGGAAGAAAATCCTCTTGTAAGATCCTTACGACTCTCAAGAGAAAACACACTTAGGAGTCCTCACGATTCCTAAAGAGAAAATACACCTACAAGATCCTCATGACTCGTAGGGAGAAAAGTCTTTGTGAGACCCTCACAGCTCATAAAGTTGGAAAGTCTTAGACAACAGATCCTAACCCTGTTTCCTAAACCATCGCTACCCTGTAAAGAGCCCAAGATGGACAGCTACCTACTATCTACAGGCCACATTCGCTAAAATTACATGGCAACAACACAGTAAAGAGAAGAAAGCAACAGTGGGAGATAAAAAAATGTGTATCTTTTATTCATGAATTCAATTGAGTACAAGACGAATCATATAAAAGAATAAAAAATGGATACATGTTACTCAAGAATTACAAATGTTTAATTGATACAAAGGTAGCTACTGAGAAGGAGGCATTTTCAGTAAATCAGCCAACTGCACGCGCACTCCTTGTTTCCCCCAATCAGAGCAAAGCTCCATTTTGAATTTCAAAATTCAAAAAAAATTGAAGCAACGCTTCAGATTCTGCACGCTGCGCGCTGCTCGCCACGTGTCAAACGCAGATGCGCTAGCGCCAGGTGCGCTGCGCCCTAGGCAGCGCACCTCCAATCAGAGCAAAGCTCTGTTTAAAAATTCAAAATTTAAAAGTTGAAGCAATACTTCAGATCCAGCGCTCTGCGCTGCGCGCCACGTGTCAAACACGGGTGCGCTAGTGCAGTTGCGGTACGCGCCACGTGTCGAACGTAGGTGCGCTAGCGCAAGGTGCGCCAGTGCTGGAATTAAAAATTCCCCTACCGTCAGATCAAAAGATCTACTAATAATAAATTATTAATTAATCAGAACTAAAATTCTGTTATGGAAAGTGTCACGATCCAAAATTTGGCCCGTAACTGGCACTTAAACTACGTAACGTCTACAGGCGTACGCAACTCAAGTAAGCCGAAACCCAGAAATCTAAACCACCCAAATCTGGATCAACGGAGAAAAACATAGTTTTAACATTTGGAAAATTACAAGTAAAATCTCTAACTATAGTTTTTTTCTTAAAAATTTCGGCAGCACCTCCTTTGTAAAAACTAGCCCCGAAAATTGGTACAATAAAAATAAAAACATCCCAAACGGGAGTAAATCACGCCCAACGGTGGAGACAACAACCACAAGATATAAATACGACGCCGAAGCAAAGAATATAAAGGAAACTGTATAAAGAGGTAAAACTTTTCAACATAGCCGGCTTTCACAAGCACGACACCCAAAGTCACCAATAATACAATACAGAATCCTCACAAGTCGTCTCTAAGTCATATACAAACAGTGGTAGATGGAGAGTACTAGATCCAACAAAAAGGATATATAACATACAAACAGATAACTGCAAACCCACCTAAAAACAAAGGCCTCACAGCCCAACGTAGCGGTATCCGCAAAAGTAGTGATGATAAGACGCCCTGCTGCGACTACTCTGAGGGTAAGTCCTGCAAAATACTGTGGCACAACGGGGGTGAGTTGCCAACTCGTGAATAGTAAATAACATCATACAGTAATCGCAAGTATGCACGAACAACGATCTATTTATCACATGTAATCCGATATCATAAGTATGATAAGTGAATATACAACAATCATGTAAAGGTACATCATCAGGGTGCTACAACTACATGAAACAATGCATATCAATATAATCCGGAGTATGGGATGATATAATATAAAATCTCATGCAAATCATCAGCATGGAAAAACACCAGTGTCCCTCACTGACACATCAAATCCCAAATCCTCAGGCATCGCATTCTCAGATTGGCCCTCACATCCTGTAAGTCTTGTGGAACCCAAGTGTCTATCATCGACACCCGAAACATCATGAAAACATATACCTGTAAGTGTGTGTGTGTGTGTGTGTGTGTGTATAAGGATATCAACCACGTATGTCCACCGACGATACGTAAAAATCATGGAAACCTGAGTGTCTAACACCGATACTCGAAACATCATGAAACCCGTGTCTAGCATCGACACATAAATCCTCATAACTCAGGCGCTGTCACCACGACTGGCCCTGACGATATGTGGTATATCACTCCGGTCGGTATCTTCATGATAACCGCCGAGTCCAAATACAATCACCGGTAGGTAGTGGTCCCACCGCCAAGCTTATCGTCTACACCACGAAATCACCACTCACCCCGGGGTACCATACCGGGTCCACCTTGTACCCACAGACGGTGCCTCCAGCTCCTCGAATCGGGTATCACAAGCCAAATCTCAGAACCGAGAAATCACATGGTGGACGCACTGAAATATCATATCAAGAGAAACCGAGTTTTCAAACAATATATAGTTTTCTTGAAATACCCCCACGGTTCTCAAATCCATAAATCATATGAAATCCATATCTCAATGCCTAAATCCATGAAAACCGATATTTGCAATATAAGACAACAATATGAGCATATCAAGGGAAAACCGCTCTTTAAATTGAATCTAGCTTTAAAACATATCATGGGGTTCCTAAAATCCTCCGAAAAACAAGTGCAGCGTCATATGGGATGTACATGTAAGTGTAGCAAGATTTAAGTATCTATATGTAAGCAAGTGGGTATGATGCATTTCATAAACGCAATGATCAACAACTCATAATCACATATCAAAACAATACCACTTAGGGTATATACAACAATAGCAATCATATGCGGCATACATGTCAGTATGTATGCATGGTATACATGTAACCGAAATCGAGTATGTGGGTGTACATGTCAATATGTATGCATGATGTACAAGTAGCTATAGCAAGATATACGTGAAGTGGAATAAGGGTCACTACCTCAACTATTCCTGCCCAATGCAATATCACGTATGTATGTGCCCCCAATATTTCATATGCACAGTGGAATAAGCTCCAATCATTCCTATCCACTATCATATCACGTATGTAGGTGTTTGTGTGTGTCATGGCAATTACAGACGGTGTGGGTGTAGCATACAATTTAGTGCTCGTGCAACATGAACCGTCAGTAATGTGTTATATCTAAAGGTACGAGTCAAGTACAACAGGTATTGCTATGCAATGATATTCATATGAAAGTAACTAAAATGCAAATACGTGTAGCTATTATATCATATTCGCCCCGACGCATAACGCCATACGGGCGATTTCCCAGTAGATGTTAAATCTACTCACCAATGATCTCCAGCTATGAAAATCCGACCGCCTGCTTCCCCTTGTTCGCAGCATCCGAAGTCCCCGCTTGCGACGCTATATTTTCACAAACACAAGAAATAATGCAAACATCTCAGAAATAGACCAATATAACGTAAAACTACGTATTAAATAACGCACCAACACTAAACTAACTCGCGAGTGTACGTCTAGTGGCTAACGTGCGCTGCGACAGTACTAAACCAAACTGATTACAGCAGCAGCATAAGATCACGATTCGTGTCGCAACACGTAACACGCGGATTCAAAACACTAGATTATAGGTAAACGATCCCAGATTTTGCATACTGAAATTACTAAAAAAGTAAACAGTACCAAACACCCCTAACCAACAGCAGACAACTACCCACAGAACCCAAACCCCAACTCCCTCCTACAAAACCGGCGTCGCCGGAATTCGCCATAGGGGTCGCCGGCCCCGGCCGGTGGGGTGGTCCTCATGTCTCAGGTGGTGATCCAGGGCCACTAGTACATCACTATAATTTAGTTTGGTCACTCACTAAATTTTCCAGTTCACAGCAGATATAAAAGCTCTAAAAAGTCATTAAAACCCCGATATTGCACTAATAGATATACAAAGGGTTCACGCTACAACCAACGAGCTAAATAACATAAAAACTCCTAATTAACAGTGTAGGGATTATACCTATCAATTTTAGCTTACAAGATCCAAGCTTTCCTAGTTTCCAAGTGATCAAGAGCAAGAACTAAGGACTTGGTGTATTTTTGGGATTTATTTAGGAATTTTGGAGAATTTTTGAGTTTGGATTGATGAAAAATGAAAGAGAAATGATTAAGAGCAGTAGAGAGAGAGAAAGAGGGATTCGGCCAAGGGAAAGAGGTGGGGTTTTTGTGCGGAATTACCTGGCAATTTCCGATGATTAATGTTCATAAATGCATTCACACACATACATTTACACATGCATGCACCTTGAATTTCTTTTTCTTTTTCTTTTCTTTTCTTTAACTCTTAAATCCCTAGTCCACACAATGAATCTAGATATTATGTGGGTTTGGTTTACTTAAGAATAATTGAAGAAAAGATCACTAAAGAGAAATTTCCCAAAATGTGAATACCGCATTAAAATAATATTAAAATTGGAAAAAATTCAAATTGAACCAAAACGTCCCATATACCCCCAAAGCTTGCGCACTAGCTTTATTTTAGCTAAACTAGGTGCTGATTATTCTATATGATCGTTTGATCACTGTCGGGTTAAAACGGAAAAATACCGACAAACTTACCCTAAAACGGACAAATTCGCAAACGATTTCTAAAACGTTACAATCTCTCCCCTTATAGAAATTCGGTCCCCGAATTAAAATTTCATACTATGCGTACCTTCAAAGGGATGAGGGAATTTCTTCCGCATCCTGCTCTCGGCCTCCCAAGTGATCTCCTCACTAGTAGGGCTACGCCAAAAAACCTTCACAGACGGCAAGACCTTTGACCGAAGTTTCTTCACCTGCCGATCCAAAATAACTACCGGCTGCTCGGTGAACGAAAGATCGCGTTCAAGCTGAACGGCCTCGTGCTGAATCATGTGATAAGGATCATGAAGGTATCTACGAAGCATCGACACATGGAAACAGGGCGAACATCAGGAAAACTGGGCGGGAGCGCCAAACGATAAGCAACAGAACCCACTCGCTCAAGGATCTCGAAAGGACCTACAAATCTGGGACTGAGCTTCCCCCTCTTCCTAAATCGCATAACGCCCTTCATCGAAGGAATCCTCAGGAATACATGATCCCCCACTGTGAACTCAAGTCTGCGACGACGACGGTCGGCATAAGACTTCTGCCAGCACTAGGCTTCTCTCATCCTGTCCTGAATCAGCTGGATCTTCTCCATGGTCTCCTGAACTAGCTGGGGTCATAAAACCAGACTCTCACTAAGCTCGGTCCAACAGACTGGCGATCGACACTTTCTACCATATAAAGCCTCAAAAGGTGCCATCTGAATAGTCTCCTGAAAACTGTTGTTGTAGGAGAACTCAATCAACGGCAAGTGACGATCCCAACCGCCACCAAAATCAAGCACACATGCACGGAGCATATCCTCCAGAATCTGAATAGTCCACTCCGACTGACCATCGGTCTGCGGATGAAAAGCGGTGCTAAAACTCAACCAGGTACCCAAAGCTTCCTGAAGCTTCTGCCAAAGATGGCTAGTAAACTGGGTGCCTCTGTCGGATACTATGCATGTGGGAGCACCGTGCAAACGCACAATCTCATCTATGTACAACTGAGCGTACTGAGCATAACCGAAAGTCATCTTCACTGAAGGAAGTGAGCCGCTTTCGTCAACCGGTCAACAATCACCCAAATGGAGTCATACCCTCTACTGGTCCTGGGTAGACCCACTACGAAGTCCATGGAAATCTGCTCCCATTTCCACTCCGGAACGGGTAATGGCTGCAACTCTCCAGCCAGTCTCTGATGCTCATCCTTGACTTGCTGACAAGTCATGCACCTCGAAACGAAGTCCGAAATATCACGTTTCGTCCCTTCCCACAAGTAAAAGTCTCTCGAGTCACGGTACATCTTGGTGGAACCTGGATGAACGCTAAAGGCTGACTGATGTGCCTGCTCTAGGATCTTCTGTCTCAACCCATCAGCATCTGGTACACACAAGCGAGTCCCGCATCGTAGCACATTTTGGTCATCAATCATGAACTCCGAAACTGTACCCTGTAGAACAAGCTCAAAAATCTCGGACAAACGGGCATCACTGGGTTGCGCCTCACGGATACGATCAAAAAGTAGTGGACGAGCACAGACATGAGCAAACTGTCCCCCAGTGGAGGTGAACTCAAACTGCACTCTACCATCACATAAGAGCTGCCAATCTGCAGAAGACTGACGCTGAACTGCGTTCAACTGGGACAAGCTACCCCCGGGCATACGACTCAAAGCATCAGCTACCACATTCGCCTTGCTCGGGTGATAAAGGATCTCACAATCATAATCCTTCACTAGCTCCATCCAATGGCGCTGTCTCAGGTTCAGATCCTGCTGCTGGAAGATATACTTCAAGCTCTTATGATCCGTGAAGATCCGACATGACTTCCCGTACAAGTAGTGTCTCCAAATCTTCAACGCAAGACCACCGCGGCCATCTCAAGTTCATGAGTGGGGTATTTTTGCTCGTGCTTCTTCAGCTGCCTAGAAGCATACGCAATCACCCTATCATGCTGCATCAAAACACAGCCGAGCCCCACTCGAGAAGCATCACAGTAAACAACATAGCCGCCCGATCCCGAAGGTAAAAATAGAACTGGTGTTGTCGTCAACCGAGCCTTCAACTGCTGAAAACTCTGCTCGCACGCATCAGTCCAAAGAAAAGGAACTCCCTTCCGTGTCAGTCCAGTCAGCGGTGCAGCGATACTCGAGAAGTCCTGCACAAAACGGCGATAATAACCAGCTAAGCCCAAAAAGCTGCGGACCTCAGTCACCGATACAGGTCTGGGCCAAAGCTGTACAGCTTCGATCTTCCTCGGGTCCACAAGAATACCATCACCAGTCACCACATGACCCAGGAAGTCAACTCTATCAAGCCAAAACACGCACTTTGAGAATTTAGCATCCAGCTGCTGCTCTCTCAATATCTGCAAAGTAATCCTCAAGTGCTGCTCAAACTCCTCACGACTCCTAGAGCAGACCAGTATGTCATCAATAAACACTATAATAAACTGGTCGAGGAACGGCCTGAAAATCCAGTTCATCAGATCCATGAACGTTGCTGGCGCATTGGTGAGTCCGAACGACATCACCAAAAACACATAATGCCCATAGCGCGTACGAAAAGCAGTCTTCGGAATGTCATCATTCCGAACCCGCAACTGATGATAACCCGAACACAAATCAATCTTTGAAAAATGTTTCGCACCCTGGAGATGACCAAATAAATCGTCAATGCGAGGTAAAGGATACCTGTTTCGCACCGTAACTCGGTTCAATTGACGATAATCCACACACAGCCTCAAACTGTCGTCCTTCTTCTTGACGAACAGAACATGAGCTCCCCACGGCGAAACACTCGAACGCACAAGTCCCAAATCAAGCAACTCTTGCAATTGATCTTTAAGCTCTCTAAGCTCTGTCGGAGCCATCCGATAAGGCGGTATGGAAATAGGCTCCGTGCCAGGAATCAGATCAATGCAGAACTCAATATAGCGCTCGGGCGGCAACCCAGGTAACTCATCAGGAAAGACATCGGGAAACTCTCGCACGGTAGAAACCTGGTCCAACGACTCCACTGTGGCTCCACTATCATGAATGAAAGCCAAGAATCCCCGACATCCCCTCCTCAAAAGCCGACTAGCGCATAGGATAGAAATCAAACTGTGAGGGGCGGCACCACGGCCCCCTGCACAACAAACACTGACTCGCCAGGAAAACAAAATCTAACTGTCTTCTCGCGGCAGTCCACGGACGCGTAGCAAGTAGCTAGCCAGTCCATGCCCAACAGAATGTCGAAGTCCAACATCTCAAAAAGAATCAAGTCGACGGACAGATCTCTGTCTCCTAAACGGACAGCACACGATCGGAACACATGTCGCACAACAAATGACTCTCCTACAGGTGTAGTTACGACAAATGGATGATCCAGCAAACACGACTCTCGGCCTAACCTCGGAACGAAGTGCGTAGAAACATACGAATGCGTAGATCCCGGATCGAAAAGAACATGTGCATCACAGAAAGAGTACCTAAAACCACAGCATTGGACGCCTGAGCGTCCTGGTGAGTCAAGGCAAAAACCCGTGCCTGCCCTCTACCTGCTACTGGCTGTCCTCTGCCTCTGCCACCTCGTCCTCTCGGCACAAAACCACCGCGACCACGACCTCTCTGAGCAGGAGTCTGACACGGCGCAACAACAGGAATAAGAGGTAACTCTCTCTGAGGCGGAGAAGGTGGTAAGGTAACCTGGGGTACTGCTGGCCCTCTCTGACGTACCACGGTACAATCCCGAACAAGGTGATGTAGACTGCCACACCCGAAGCATCCATAAGACGGTCGCTGGCCTCCTGGGAATAAGAACTGAATAACTGGCCACGTCCTACGTCTCTGCTACTCCCCGAGTCTGAAGGAACTCTGCCTCGGTGTGCAAACCTCTGTCTCCGTGCTGGTACATCCGTACGAGTCCTTTTCGGTTCCGGAACAACCGATGACTCAGCTAGACGCTCCTCCACCAATAGAGCTGCATCGACAACAACCGCATACGTGTCGTAATGCTGAATGCTGATGGCTAGGAACAACTGGGTAAGCAGGCCTCGAACAAACCTCTTCACCCTCATCTCCTCAGTCGCCACCAGGTACGGAGCATACACAGACAGCTCGGTAAACAATACATCATACTCAGACACCGTCATCCCCGGAGTCTGACGTAATGACTCAAATTTGAGCGCTCATGCATCCCTGACGCTCGATGGTAAAAAACAGGTGAGAAACACCGTCACAAACAGCCCAAGTCATAGGAGCAAGACCAGCGGCTCTGCCCCTCTCCAATGACTCACACCACTTCTGGGACAGACCCTCCAGCCGGAAACTCGCAAACTCTACCCATCTCTCGTTGGGGCATCAGAGTGAGCAACAAATCCTGGCCATCCGGTCGATGAACAACTGCGGATCCTCAGTAACATCTGTGCCAGTAAACACCGGAGGCCTCAGCCTTATAAAATCTGTCAGTGACACGGTAATATCCTCCGGAGCTGTAATTACAACTGCCGGAACAGTAGGTACCATCGTGGTCCCTGCAACGGGTGGAACAACTGCCTGCCCCTGCGCTCGAATGGCCTCTACTAAGGTCCCCATCATCTGGCGCAGGTCCTGCATACCAGCCCCAAACATAGCAATGTGCTCCGGTACGACAGGCGTACCACCCTGGTCAGTCCTCGCCTCAGACGAGTAAACCCTGACCTCGGCCCTCGCGGCCGCTCTCTGTGCCTTCGTAGTCTTCGGCGGCATATAGGTTGGAAATTGAAACAAGATTCGATAAGGAAACGAAAATCGAATCACAAAGATGTATATCAATCACGAAAGGAATTTCAATCAATAAGTCCTAAGGTCACTTAGGCGGAGTACCGTGTCGTAAGTATGCCGCGGAACATACACACGCTACGTCACTCTGCTTAACTTACCTACTCCATCATACCAAGGTCATCCTACACTCTGAAAGGTAAAACCTAACGCTCTGATACCAACTTTGTCACGACCCAAAATTTGGCCCGTAACCGGCACTTAAACTACGTAACGTCTACAGGCGTACACAACACAAGTAAGCCGAAACCCAGAAATCTAAACCACCAAAATCTGGATCAACGGAGAAAAACATAGTTTTAACATTTGGAAAATTACAAGTAAAATCTCTAACTTTAGTTTTCTTTCTTAAAAATTTCGGCAGCACCTCTTTTGTAAAAACTAGCCCCGAAAATGGGTACAACATAGATAAAAATAAAAACATCCCAAACGGGAGTAAATCACGCCCAACGGCGGAGACAACCACCACAAGATATAAATACGACGCCGCAACGAAGAATATAAAGGAAACTGTATAAAGAGGTAAATCTTTTCAACATAACCGGCTTCCACAAGCACGGCACCCAAAGTCACCAATAATACAACACAGAATCTTCACAAGTCGTCTCTAAGTCATATACAAACAGTGGTAGATGGAGAATACTAGATCCAACAAAAAGGATATACAACGTACAAACAGATAACCGCAAACCCACCTAAAAACAAAGGCCTCACAGCCCAACGTAGCGGTATCAGCAAAAGTAGTGATGATAAGACGCCCTGCCGCGACTACTCTGAGGGTAAGTCATGCAAAAAACTGTGGCACAACGGGGGTGAGTTGCCAACTCGTGAATAGTAACTAACATCATACTGTAATCGCAAGTATGGACGAACAGCGATATATCTATCACATGTAATCCGATAGCATAAATATGATAAGTGAATATGCAATAATCATGTAAAGGTACATCATCAGGGTACTACAACTACATGAAGCAATGCATATCAATATAATCCTGAGTATGGGATGATATAATATAAAATCTCATGCAAATCATCAGCATGGAAAAACACCAGTGTCCCTCACTGACACATCAAATCCCAAATCCTCAGGCACCGCATCCTCAGATCGGCCTTCACATCCTGTAAGTCTTATGGAACCTGAGTGTCTATCATCGACACCCGAAACATGACGAAAACATATACCTGTAAGTGTGTGTGTATGTGTGTGTGTGTGTGTATATATATATATATATATAAGGATATCAACCACGTATGTCCACCGACGATACGTAAAAATCATGGAAACCTGAGTGTCTAACACCGACACTCGAAACATCATGAAACCCGTGTCTAGCATCGACACGTAAATCCTCATAACTCAGGCGCTGTCACCACGACTGGCCCTGACGATATGTCGTACATCACTCCGGTCGGTATCCCCATGATAACCGCCGAGTCCAAATACAATCACCGGTAGGTAGTGGTCCCACCGCCAGGCTTATCGTCTACACCACAAAATCACCACTCATCCTGGGGTACCATACCGGGTCCAACATGTACCCGCAGACGGTGCCTTCCGCTCCTCGAATCGGGTATCACAAGCCAAATCTCAGAACTGAGAAATCACATGGTGGACGCACTGAAATATCATATCAAGAGAAACCGGGTTTTCAAACAATATATAGTTTTCTTGAAATACCCCCACGGTTCTCAAATTCATAAATCATATGAAATCCATAACTCAATACGTAAATCCATGAAAACCGATATTTGCAACATAAGACAACAATATGAGCATATCAAGGGAAAACTGCTCTTTAAATTGAATCTAGGTTTAAAACATATCATGGGGTTCCCAAAATCCTCCGAAAAACAAGTGCAGAATCATATGAGGTGTACATGTAAGTGTAGCAAGGTTTAAGTATCTACATGTAAGCAAATGGGTATGATGCATTTCATAAATGCAATGATCAACAACTCATAATCACATATCAAAACAATACCACTTAGGGTATATACAACTATAACAAACAAATGCGGTATACATGTCAGTATGTGTGCATGGTATACATGTAACGGAAATCGAGTATGTGGGTGTACATGTCAATATGTATGCATGATGTACAAGTAGCTATAGCAAGATATACGTGAAGTGGAATAAGGTTCACTACCTCAAGTATTCCTGCCCAATGCAATATCACGTATGTATGTGCCCCCAATATTTCATATGCACAGTGGAATAAGCTCCAATCATTCCTATCCACTACTATATCACGTATGTAGGTGTTTGTGCGTGTCATGGCAATTACAGACGGTGTGGGTGTAGCATACAATTTAGTGCTCGTGCAACATGAACCGTCAGTAATGTGTTATATCTAAAGGTACGAGTCAAGTATAACAGATAATGCTATGCAATGACATTCATATGAAATTAACTAATATGCAAATACATGCAGCTATCATATCATATTCGCCCCGACGCATAACGCCATACGGGCGATTTCCCAGTAGATATTAAATCTACTTACCAATGGTCTCCAGCTACGAAAATCCGACCGCCTGCTTCCCCTTGTTCGCAGCGTCCGAAGTCCCCGCTTGCGACACTATATTTTCACAAACACAAGAAATAATGCAAACAACTCAGAAATCGACCAATATAACATAAAACTACGTATTAAATAACGCACCAACACTAAACTAACTCGTGAGTGTACGTCTAGTGGCTAACGTGCGCTGCGACAGTACTAAACCAAACTGATTACAGCAGCAGCACAAGATCACGATTCGTGTCGCAACACGTAACACGCGGATTCAAAACACTAGATTATAGGTAAACGATCCCAGACTTTTCATACTAAAATTACTAAAAAAGTAAACAGTACTAAACACCCCTAACCAACAGCAGACAACTACCCACAGAACCCAAACCTCAACACCGTCCTAAAAAACCGGCGTCGCCGGAATTCGCCATAGGGATCGCCGACCCCGGCCGGTGGGGTGGTCCTCATGTCTCAGGTGGTGATCCAGGGCCACTAGTACATCATTATAATTTTGTTTGGTCACTCACTAAATTTTCCAGGTCACAGCAGATATAAAAGCTCTAAAAAGACATTAAAAACCCGATATTGCACTAATAGATATACAAAGGGTTCTACGCTACAACCAACGAGCTAAATAACATAAAAACTCCTAATTAACAGTGTAGGGATTATACCTATCAATTTTAGCTCACAAGATCCAAGCTTTCCTAGTTTCCAAGTGATCAAGAGCAAGAACCAAGGACTTGGTGTATTTTTGGAATTTATTTTGGAATTTTAGAGAATTTTTGAGTTTGGATTGATGAAAAATGAAGGGGAAATGATTAAGAGCAGTATAGAGAGAGAGGGACTCGGCCAAGGGAAAGAGGTGGGGGTTTTGTGAGGAATTACCTGGCAATTTCCCATGATTAATGCTCATAAATGCATTCACACACGCGCATTCACACATGCATGCACCTTGAATTTCTTTCTCTTTTTCTTTTCTTTTCTTTAACTCCTAAATCCCTAGTCCACATAATGAATCTAGATATTATGTGGGTTTGGTTTACTCAAGAATAATTGAAGAAAAGATCATTAAAGAGAAATTTCCTAAAATGTGAATACCGCATTAAAATAATATTAAAATTGGAAAAAATTCAAATTGAACCAAAACGTCCCATATACCCCCAAATCTTGCGCACTAGCTTTATTTTAGCTAAACTAGGTGCTGGCAAGTCTATATGGTCATTTGATCACAGTCGGTTTAAAACGAAAAAATACCGACAAACTTACCCGAAAACGGACAAATTCGCAAACGATTTCTAAAACATTACAGAAAGATTTTTCAATCTTATTGAAACAAGAAGATTATCATCTGTAAAACAAAAGCCTTAGGATCAAAGATCCAATGGTGGGAAATATTACCAAATCAATCAGAGAAAGATCTCTTAAAACTGATTTAACAAATCATTTGGCCCTATATAAAGAACCCTAAACTTCAAGTCTAAAAGATAGAGAAGATAGAAAAAAGAGAGAGAAAAACCCTCTGCAAAAAAGAGCAAGCTCTTAGGAAAAAGAAGATTTTTTCATCTTTAAGGTAAAGAACTATGTTCTTGAACAACAGAGATGAAATCATCTCGTAAAAAGAAGAACCATCTTCTAAAAAGATCAGAGATCTAAAACAGACCAAAGTCCTTAATAAAATAGAAAAGATCAAAGATCTAATCATAAAATAATAAAAATAAGTAAAATACTTCACTCATAGATCTTTTGATCTATAAAGGCAAAGCCTTTTATAAAAACAAGAACTTTTGTTCTTGGATCTTGAGGCAAAGCCTCCTTTAAGAAGAACATAAACATGTTCTTTAATCTTAAATTTGATCAGATGCGCTTTGCGCTACTGAAAAGTGCCTTGCACTCATGAACTGCGCCTTTGCGCTTCTTGAATCGGCGCTCAGCGCAAAACATGCCACGTGTCAACCATAGACACCACTTGCGCTTTCCGCTTCTGAAACAGTGCACTGCGCTCATGGGCTGGTACTCAGCACTAAGCGTGCCACGTGTCACTCGCTGGCGCACCAACAGACTAGCGCAAAACGCTCATAAATTAAAAGCGCAATGCGCTAATGAACTAGCGCTTAGTGCTAAACGCGACACGTGTCCTCTTCGTGTGCGCTACCTGATAGAAGCGCAATGCGCTTTTTAACTGGTGCAAAGCGCTTGGCGCGCCACGTGGCGCATTGTCAGAACACAATTTATTCTGATCAAGACAAAAATGTCAGAGCCCAATGCCTAGCATTATTAAAAGGGCTGAGTTCAAATAAAGGCTTAACAGCCAGAGCAAAATAAAAATTTTATACATTTTTAATTGGATTTAGCCCAATTATGACCATAAATCCTTAACCTATATTGAACTGAGCACATCTGCTCACAAATATTCAACAGATCTTAGTCCTAAACTGGGCTACAGATCTCTCAAACAATTCACACCGGTTCAAGGGTACATCTCGTTACTCCTCTGATATCTGTCGTTGTAATCCTTCAACGTCGTCAGAGAGGTGACGAGTCCCGGCGACCACACATTTCTACGGACTGTGGGGTCCTCAAAACTCATGGACTATGATGTCCTTAACCTCGACCGTGATGTCTTAAAACTAACATGACCGTGGGGTCCTTAAACCCATGGACTATGATGTCCTTAACCTCGACCGTGATGTCTTAAAACTTACAACGGACTGTGGGGTCCTTAAACTCATGGACTATGATGTCCTTAACCTTGACCGTGATGTCTTAAAACTAATATCGGACTGTGGGGTCCTAAACCCACGAATTATGATGTCCTTAACCTCGACCGTGATGTCTTTAAACTAACATTGGACCGAGATGTCCTTAAACTAATGAAGGACCGTAATTTCCTTAAATTAATTATCGACCGCAATGTCACTAAACTAAACAATAGAGTCCAAATGCTCTTTTGTTGGATCTAAACGATCCCGTTAAGTTGATCTTAGTCTAAATTAGACTAACATATCCTTAACATACGTTTAAGTTGATCTTAGTCTCAAATGAGACTAACGTATCCTTAAACCCAACCCCCAAACCCAAATCTAAGAAAGATACGGATTTGGACTAGTCCAAGCCCTACGGGCGACAACATAACTTAGTCTCCGTATACAATCCACGGGCAATCAAACATAAAACAAACAACCACGACACGAAGTGACCATATGGAGAAGGAGAAAGTTGTTACCGCGATGCGGTAGCGTAATTAACTGCAGGGGCTTGCGCCTGCAGGGAAGAGCGTCCCCACAATCAAAAACCCCTCAAACAAGGGGGAATCTGACGAAGTCTGCTACATCGGCCGCATCCGTTTAAACCTTCGATATATGGTGCCATAAATCAACTTGGCATCTTCGGAGAGGTGGACGGATAGCACCAATTAGCATCTGCCCCGAAATTCAGGCAAGACGATCGCCGCGTCTCCGCCGCGTCTTTCGGAGGGGGACAGATTCTGGCACGCCCGATAGGACCTTTTCCTCTTTCCACTCCACACTTCGTGTGTCGTGTTCGCGAACCAATCACGGTTTGCTAATGGTTGCCCTTGGATTTCGAGGTACTAAGATTTGGCGTTTTGCTTGGTGCAGAAAGCGAATGATTAATGGCGTCCACTTATGCAAAGTGTTCCAACTGCAACAATAACTCCCATTCTGCCTCATCGGAAGGCATAGTTTACGAGCCCCAAGCGGCTTCCTTGTTCACGATGCTGGTGGAACAGGTCACTCAAGCCACCACAGGGTTGTTTTTCGGGACCATGCTCTCACCAGCAAGCTTCAACACTCCTTTACCAACACCGAAAGCTCTCAAGAAGTCGGTCTTTGACCGGCTTATAGCTACTGCGACCCCTCTCAATGGGTCGCCCAGCACCGGCGCCTCGGTCTTCTCCAGATTGGGCCAAAGTTCAGGTGGGCCCATGATGAAGCTTGCACCTCAAAAAAAGGTTATTCCGAAAAGAGTGACCAACCCTGCTCCCGAAGTCGTCAAGGCGGCTTCTCCAACCAAAAGGTCAGTTTTTACAAGACTGGCTGCTCCGGTTCCCACTATGGTTCCTGTCCCTGCTCAAAAGTCTGTTTTTGACCGGTTGGATACCGCTTCTCAACGGACATCAGTCTTCAAGAGGCTGACGCCAGCAACAACTCCTCACCTGGATAAGGGGCAAGACAAAGCCATTCGCATCGCCGAACCAGCACCAACGGCTCGACACGCTCGACGTTGCCACTGGCGCCGAGTAAGGATGGCCGGGGGCAACTCCCCCTCTGGTCTAACTCCACCAGCTCCAACGGTGGAAGTTAATGCTGTTGTTCTAACCGGGAATAGTTTTGAGCTGTTGAACAAGGTACGCAGGAACTCTCCTACCGCTGTATTTAAAGATCTCCTTCTCCGGTGGAGAATGTTACAGAAATAAAGCAAGAACGGTCCCCTCAACGGCTGTCCTCCAAAGTTTACAAAGTCTGGCGACGGGTCTAGGAGTCGGTGATCGATCAGGACTATCTCCGCTGACAGAAGAAGCTGAAGGCTCAGAAGGAAGAGAATCGTCCTGTCAAAACACAAAAGAAGACAACCACCTGGGTGCCCGCCGCAACGGCCCCCTCAACGTCAACCACTCAGAAAAGAAGGAGGCCAGAGAAAGCCCCTATAATTACGGTAGATCGCAAAGACCCCGAGACTAAACGCCCCAAGTCTGGGGGCATAATGGTACACACTGTTTACATGGCTTCCGGAAAAGAGGAAAGCCGCGCTTCGACGGGTCACCGACCACTCACCCGATCAATAACAAGGGCTCAGGAATAGTAGCAGCAGAAACTTCAGGAGATGCTGACTGCAATGGCTGCACTCACCGGACCAAAAGAAAGCCAGGAGGCGTCATCGGAGCAGCGTTATGAACAAGAAACCGATGCTGACTTCCATCACAGAGTCCTCGAAAAGAAGGACAAAGAAGCCGCAGAGCAAGCGGCTAATATAAAGCGAATGGCACTTCTCTTCCAAGACACGGTCGGAATGATGTTACAGCCGGATCCCCCAGCTGAAGACCCTCCGATCATTATTGAAGATGACAAAGGGGAGACGTCGAACCCTCCTCCGGCTCTTTTAGCAACCAAGGAGGAAACTATTTCCAAGGCCGTCCTGGATGATTATATTGCTCAGCAAATACGACTTCACCAGACAAATGAAGCGGCCGACCAAGTTATTAAAACTGGGCATCCATATCCAGGCTGGTATGATCAAAATAAGTACCCGACGGGCTACACGATCCCCAAATTCCACGTGTACAAAGGGACAGGCAATCCCTACCAGCACGTCGCCCACTTCAGAGCTCTGTGCGGCAACTCCGGGGGCGATGATAAGCTTTTGCTCCGTCAATTCGTCGGCAGCTTGTCGAAGACGATATTTGAGTGGTACTCCGAACTTCCAAACGACTCCGTCAAAACTTTCGTAGAAATGGAGTTATTGTTCACCCAGCGATTCGCGAGAGCAAGTGAACGCACCCCGATAACAGCATTGATCAATGCAAGGGTAAAGCCGGACGAAACTTGGGTTCAATATGCAATCCGATGGCGAAATCTGTGGTCAAAGTGCGAACAGCGCATCGAAGAGGCACCAGCGGTGAGCGTGTTTATGGGCACCCTAGACTCTCATGCAACTATTTCACAGTTCATGATGTTCTTCAAACCGACCACGTTCCAGGCTTTAATCGACAAACTAGCCCAGATGGACCAGATGGGTCATAGACCGTCTCCTCCGAAGCCGAAGCCGCGGAACGAAAAGGGTAAAGGGAAGGCGACCTTCGTTGCGAATACCCAACAGCAGCCCAGTGCCCCAAAACTAACGGATCAACTGGAAGAGAGACGGCGCTATTATAGTGAGAAAATGAAGCTTCCTTACTCGTTCCCACGGGACAAAACAAAGAGATTATTCGAACTAGCGATGCGCAACAGGCTTATCAATCTGCCGAATCCAAGGCGACCATTGCAACCCGGTGAAGCGAATAATCCTAATTATTTCCTTTACCAACAAACGGTAAGCCATCCAATTGAAGATTGCTTCGTCTTTAAGGGATGGATCAAGGATCAATACCAACAAGGCAAGTTTGCGTTGTCGGAGAAGTGGAAAGTAAGCCCACCACAACCGCACACTCCTGAGAAGATGGACACACCGGGGGCAACGTGCTCTTTTGTTGAAGAAGCTCCATGGGAGGTGGCTCTTTCAGCCAAAACCAAAAGAATGTTGAATGATCTCCAAACATGCCCGGCGATCAGGTGGAAGACCCCGCTGGAGCCCTAGATCATCGAAGGGATGCTGAAGCCGTGCCCAACTCCAAAGATTGGTGGTGATAGCCAAAGTGTTCACATCCAGCCGCCAAAATCTTCAGAAAAGAAGAAGAAATCCAAGAAGCCTATGAAGCCTGCCGACAAGCTCACGGATCTGCAGAAACAGATCGACGCACTGGAAGAGTATAACCAGAAGACGCGGACTCCAATCACGCTCCAAGAGTTCCTCGGTCACGTCCTTCAGGACGAAGATGATCGAGAAGACTCGTCGGATGGATCTGAGGATTACGTAGCAAGTTTCCATATGATCTACCATTCGTCGACAAACGACGAAGAAGCCCTTTGCACCAAGAGACCGGGGGCAGGGCCTGAACTGGAACTTCCTGGGCCATCAGACGAGATGATCGACGCATTCCTAAAGAAGCTCTTCTGAAAAGAAAAGCTGATCGGGAGCGTGAAATGGCCATATTTGAAAAGGCCAAATGACGACGACTGGACGAAAGGGGTGAAATACCCCTGCCAGATCAAGGTACATCCGCCACGAATAAAAGAAAGTTCAAGACGAGGAAAAGGTTCACCAAAACCATATCAATGGGGATGAAGTCACCACCCTCCGAAGCGAACGCCGTTTGTGAAACAGAAACACATCCTAGCCACTGCTTATATCATTGAAAGATTTCGCACCCTACCGAAGAGTGCGACACTTTTAAAAGATGGTGGCAGGGATATGTTGCTCACCGGCAACATTTCAAGCGGATGAAACGCAAGACTCGTCGGGAGCAAGGAAATACGACCGAGGAGCATAAAAGAACCACCGGCAACTGTCGTATGGTCAACACCAGGGGATCGAAGGTTCTCATCTTTGGGAGTGACTCTAACGAGAAAATGGCTCTTGGCCCTCTCTTTAAAGAATCCACCTTGGGGAAAGAGGAAGAACCGAAGGCCTGTGAAAATATTCAGCTGCGCAACCGTACGCTTCCAGAAAAAAATCTCGGACCCACGAATAGAAAAGATAAGGGAAAAGAAAAAATCTCTGAGGATATCGTCCTTGATGACCAAGCCGTCAAAGAGCTGACAGCCAAGGACCCTCCAAAGAAAAGTAAGGTGGACTATAATGTTCTGGCGCACTTGAGGAAGTTACCCTCGCAGCTCAGCATTCTCGAAGCCCTTTTACTATCAAAAGAAGCAAGAGATTCATTGATCAAGGCGCTACAAGAGCCAGAGCGATTCCAAGCTTCCCTCGCCGAAGAAAAGATGAAGGACGAACTGGAGGAAGTACACATAGCCGATATCACCTTCGGCGATGAAGGCCTCCTCCTTGGGACGTGCGAGCACAACCGTCACCTCTATATCTCAGGATACTGTCACGATATCAAGATAGGCAAAATCCTGGTCGACAATGGGCCTTCCGTCAATCTCCTCAACGTGCGAGTGTTGAAGGAAATCTGCATGAGCGTCCAGCATCTCGCTCGTGATAAAATCACCATATCCGGTTTTGACTCCCAGTCATCGCGGACTCTCGGGGCTGTGATACTAACGTTACAATTCGGGCTACTTGTCACGGATATTAAATTTCACGTCATTGATGCCAAGACATGCTATAACGCTTTGCTCGGCCGTCCTTGGTTACACGAGTACAACATCATCCCTTCTACACAACATCAGTATATGAAATACTTTAAGGACGGTCTAGAGTATACCGTAACAGGAGAGTTGAACCCATTCTCCGTAAACGAAGTCCGCAAGTACGAAGATGCAAAATACTTCTTGCCAGATTTCGAGGACACGGAGAGATGTCACAAACCGGAGAACAAAGCTATCACCACCATTCCGGTCTTCGGGAGTGATGCTGAAGAAGAGGAAGAGATAGTTTATTCAGGTCCATCCCAGTACAACAAGCCGGGACCGTCCGCTCCTATGTTGATCTTTGGCAACGACTCGGAAGATGAGGTCCATGCTATATTCTCTGCTCGGCTTTCAATACAAATGTTCGCTGATGAAGAGCAAAGTATGCAAGTTACCATGGTTCCACCCAAGCATCATAAAGAACTAGACGCACTTGATACCTACAATGTGGGAGAACTGCAGATGTTCTACGTCCCTCCCAGGCGAGAAGGTGAAAAGGCAATCCTATTCTACCGATCCGAGGAAACCAAAGTAGAGAAAGAAAAATGGCACGGTGTGGATTCTACACTTGACAGGCTCCAGCCCATCCGTTTGCCCAGATATTACACGAACGGACTAAAAAGGCTGTTAAGGCGCTAAGGCGTACCTTTTAAGCAAACTGCGCGACAAGTACGATTCTATAACAGGATCTGGAACGTTCCCGGAACTCAGCGCGAATTGCCCAATGGGAGAATGGAAACGATCGGGCTTGGATATGTTCGGTCCAAGAAATGAGAGCAATCCCGCAACTGCTACGTCATACATGACTTTGATGAAGAAGGAGATGCTCTGTGGGAAGATGTTAACCCTGAACCAGAAAGAACTCCCGCCGTGAAAATGCCCAGTCCGTCGTTTGAAGAACAAATGGACAAGCTTATAAGGGAAGCAGGTCAAAAGTTTCGAGACGACCATAATCACGAAATGGCCATCTACGAGAAAGCCAGGATGCAACGCCTTCTTCAACAGGCTGCGAAAGATGAAAATGCTCCTCCCTGTCAACCCGTTGTGCAAAAGGCCCGACGCAGAGGCAGAAACAAACCAAAGAACAGGAAAGGTGTTCGACAGCGACAAAACGGTATCAAGAAGCCACGCGATCGAGAACCGAGCGACCCGGATTCATCTCTTATGAAGAAGATGGGTCGAGCATACTCCTTTCCTCAGAACAAAACACGGAAGATACTTGATCTTGCCATAAAACATCAAATAATTACACTTCCGGAGTCTAAACACCCCGAGCAAGCCAACGAGGTCGCTCACTCCGACTATTGCTCTTATCATCGAGCAATAGGACATCCTCTCGAAGACTGCTTCACCTTCAAGGATTGGGTCGAAGACCAATATCAACTCGACAAGTTCGCTCTATCCAGCAGTTGGAGGATAAATCCGCCAAAGAAGCACGAACCAAAAGCCGCACATACAGCAAGAATAGAACCTGATCAACATCGGTCTTAGAAGAAAGCTCGTACTTGTCATATGATAACGCTATCAAAAGAAGAGCACGAGTATATGGATGACCTCCCATGGTGCTTCGAAAACAATGAGGGCGAGGTAATCTCAGAATTTCCACCGGCGCCGAAAGAGCTTGAAGATAGAATACATACCACTGCAGATAACCTCAAGAAAATTAATTTGGGGATGGCGAGTGACCCGCGGCCGACATTCGTCAGTGAGTTATTATCTGAAGAGAGGGTGGTTACGCTAAAAGACATGCTTATGCAGCATAAGGATTGCTTCGTATGGAATTATTTCGAAATGCCAGGATTAGATCCAGAGATTGCTGTGCATAAATTGGCGATATCCCCGGACGTTAAGCCAATCAAACAAGCACCAAGGAGAATGCAGCTTGAGCTTGAGATGAGTATCAACACCGAGGTCAAGAAGCTAATCGACTCCGGCTTCATCCAAGAGATTCAGTATCCTGATTGGATTGCCAAAATCGTCCCAGTGATGAAGAAGAATGGGATAGTGCGCATATGTGTGGACTTTCGGGATCTCAATAAAGCCTGCCTGAAAGACGACTTCCCAGTACCGGTCACCGAGCTGATGATAGACAATACGTCCACTGACGAAGTCTTCTCCTTCATGGACGGATCGTCAGGATACAATCAGATAAAGATATATCTCGAGGACCAAAAACATACCGCTTTCCAGACCCCTTTAGGTATATTCTGCTACAAAGTGATGCCCTTTGGTCTAAAGAACGACGGTGCCACCTATCAGAGGGCCATGATGAAGATCTTCGATGACCTCATACATTAAATCGTTGAATGCTATATCGACGACCTCGTGGTGAAAAGCAAATCATACGAGGAACATCTTGAGCATCTGAAGATCATATTTCAACGCTTTCGACAATACAACTTGAAGATGAACCCTCTCAAATGCGCATTCGGAGTTTCCTCGGGCAAATTCCTAGGATTCATTGTCCGACACCGAGGCATCGAGATAGATCCGTCAAAAATTAAAGCAATTATGGAGATGCCCCCGCCAAGGACTCTCAAGCAATTGCGGTCTCTCCAAGGGAAGCTCGCGTATATCCAGCGATTTATAGCTAATCTCTCAGGCAAGTGCCGTCCTTACAGTCACTTGATGAAGAAGGGAACCCCGTTCGTCTAGGATCACAAATGCCAAAGTGCGCTGGACGAAATCAAACAATACCTACAGAATCCACCAGTGCTGGCTGCTCCGGTCAAGGGAAAGCCTCTCATTCTGTATACAACCGCCCTCGAAGGTTTCTTAGGCGCATTATGGGCACAAGAGAACGACCAAGGGAAAGAAAGAGCTCTTTATTACTTGAGTCGAGTTCTACCGGGGGCAGAAAGCAACTACTCCCCCATCGAAAAACACTACCTGGCACTAATCTTCGCGATAACGAAGCTCAGGCACTATGCGTTGGCGCATGAAATCCGTCTCATATAGAAGGTAGATCCTCTCAAGTATTTGATGTCAAAAGCCATATTGAGGGGACGGCTTGCTAAATAGGCCTTGCTCTTGATGGTGTTCTCAATAACTTATCAGCCTCTTAAGGCAGTGAAAGGCCAGGTCATCGCCGACTTCCTCGCTGATCATCCGATACCTGCCAATTCTCCGCTGAATTGCGAACTGCCGGACGAACATGCGTTTGACACGATCGACGGAAGTGATACCCGGTAGGAAATTTATTTCGATGGAGCATCCTCCATGGAAAAGCACAAACAAAACACCCCCATAATCAAATCAGGGGTAGGACTCATCTTCGTAACTCCACAAGGGGGGATAATGCGCTTTGCCTTCTCCTTAACAGAGCCGAGGACAAAAAATGAAGCCTAGTATGAAGCTTTGATAGCAGGTCCCGAGATCGCTATCGACATGGGAATTGAAAACCTCCTCATATACGGAGATTCCCAACTGGTTGTTAGTCAAGTAAACGGTGACTATCAAACGTGCAAACCAGAACTGGTGAAGTACGGTGGGAGAGTACAACAACTGCTGACTCAAATTCCTTCATACACCTTGGAAAGCATACCTCGTGCAGAAAATAGCAAAGTGGATGCATTAGCCAAGCTCGCTAAAGGACTGGCCGACGAGAACCTCGATGACGTGAGGATCGTTGTGCAAAGTCGTCGGGTTCTTCCTCCGGCAGAAATATCTCCAGAGTCATCCGAAGAAAAGGGAGCGACCGAGCGAATGATTCTTTAAATAAAAGACCAGGAAAAGGATAAGGATTGGAGGGAAGTCTTTATGGATTACTTCAAATCCCGTCGAACACCTGAAGATTCGTCCTCAAGACATCAGCTTATGAAACGAGCTCTATCGTTTGCTTTCGTCAATAATACTCTGTATAAGAGATCATTTAATTCTCTATGGCTAAGATGTCTGGGACCTGAAGAGGCAAAGAGAGTCGTCCAAAAAACTCACGACGGACTCTGCGGTTCTCACCAAGCCAGGCCGAAGATGAAGCTGAAGATCAAACGGATGGGTTATTATTGGCCCACAATGATCCGAGACTGCCTCGAATACGCGAAGCAGTGCCATTCGTGCAAGATTCATGGAGATTTCATCCATCAGCATCCAAACCCACAACATCCAATAGTGGCTAGCTGGCCGTTTGAAATGTGGGGGACCGACATAATCGAGCCTATCGAACCAGTATCGTCCAGAGTACATCAGTTCATTTTGGCAACAACTGATTACTTCTCAAAATGGGCAGAGGCAATACTGCTGAGGGAAGTGAAGACGGAGAATATCCTCCATTTCTTCAAGATGCACGTCATTTATCGGTTTGGAACTCCACGACGGATTATATCCGATAACGGGCCAGCCTACAGAAGCCACAAGATCAGCCGCTTCGCACAACAGCATAACATAGACTGAAGATACTCCTCAGTCTATAATCCCCGAGCTAACGGTCTAGCTGAGGCTTTCAACAAAACCTTGACGAAGATCGTAAAGAAGACGGCGTCCCGAAATAAGAAGGACTGGCACGAGAGACTGCATGAAGCTCTTTGGGCGTATCGAACTACATTCAAAACGGTCACGAACACAACTCCATACACATTGGTATTCGGTACAGAAGCGGTACTCCCCCTCGAGATAGAGCTACCCTCTTTACGAGTGGCAGTTCATTATGAGCTAATGGACAAAAAGAATGCTCACCTTCGCCTCGAGGAGCTCGATGCCCTTGATGAAACCCGGCTCATAGCGCAACAAAATCTAGAGCCTTATAAAGCTAAGATGACACGCTCATATGAAAGATTGATCAGGCCGAGGACAATCCGCCAAGGCGAACTCGTGATAGTGGTCAAAAGACCTATGATCCCCAATAGTGCTAAACGAGGGAAATTCGAGCCAAACTATGAAGGCTCATACATCATAGACAAAGTTTACCAGGATGGAGCCTATCTACTCATGGACATGCATGGCGAAAGGCCCTTCAGGCCAATAAATGGTCGCTTCCTGAAGAAATACTACGCCTAACAAGTCACGGCCTAGGTCAATGATAGATGACGACGACTATGTCCGCTCGCTATCTTCCTAAACCTAAACTCTGTAATTAGTAACCGGCTTCCTTTACTACGGACCGAAATGTCCTTAAACTAACAGCGGACCGAAACGTCCTTAAACTAACAGTGGACCGAAACGTCCTTAAACTAAGAGCCGACCGAAACATCCTTAAACTAACAGCAGACCGAAACGCCCTTAAACTAACAGCGGACCGAAACGTCCTTAAGACTAACAACGGACCACTATGTCGTAAAACTAGCTGTTGACCGAGATGTCGATAAACTACGGTGGATCGCAGCATCCCAAAGCTGATACAAAAAAAAGAATAAAAAAAAAGAGAAGCAAAAAAAAACGGTATGTCCATAAGCAGAAAGGGCACAGATGAAAACCTGAAAGTGCTCCGTGAGTAAAAATAGCAGGGCTACCGGCGAGTGTTTGTGAAAACCCGAGAGGGCGCAACCTCGTTAAAAGACACTTGCAGGGTCCTCTCGACTTTGTGAGGAGAAACCACCTGTGTGAGATCCTTACGACTCACAAGGGAGCAACACACTTAGGAATCCTCACGATTCCTAAGGAGAAATTACACTTGCGAGATCCTCATGACTCGTAAGGAGAACCTTCTTATGGGACCCTCACGGCTCATAAGATTTGAAAGTCTTAAGCTACAGGGATCTGAACCTGTTCTTAAGCAGCCCCCACAACCTCCAATACTACCCTACAAGCGGGTTAATTTTGACCCTTTGTATACAATCCACGGGCGCGAGTAAACATTTCCCTAACAAAGTCACATCCGTGACTAGGGATATGTTCTCACGGTGAACAACCCTTATGAGTCCTCTCGACTTATAAGGAGAAAAAATTCGTGTAAGATCCTTACTACTTATAAAAGGACATACACTTAGGAGTCCTCATGATTCCTGAGGAGAAAACGCGTCTACGAGATCCTCACGACTCACAGGGAGAAATACCTTTATGAGACCCTTACGGCTCATGAAGTCAAAAGCCTTAGTCGACAGGATCCTAATCCTGTTCGCTAAGCCACCTTTGTTCGATATCGAAAGAGGCAAATGATGATTCGCTCCTGGCAATATCCCAGTGGTAGCGGTGCTGATGCCGAAATCGATGTCTAATCCCAAGCTTGCAGCGAAAAGCTAGCAAGCCACACATGCATACGAAATAGCTGAAATGATGAGGCAACTTGCAACAGAAGCAGCAAGTAAAAAAAATGTATGCATGCAAAATAGCCGAAATGATTGGGCAACTCGCAATAAAAAGCAGCAAGTAAAAATAAAATAAATAGACGAAATGATTGGGCACCGCGAAAATAGCCGAAATGATTGGGCAATCGCGACCTTCGCGATATAAAAGCTGAAATGATAGAGCATCGCGGAAAGAATTGAAAAATAAAAATGAAATTTATGCCCTATAGGTGATATCACATCAATCCCTGTATACAATCCATGGGCGCAAACAAAGAAAGAACCACACCCTTCCTCCCCAGGTTTCATCAGAAGAAGAGCCAAATCTCAACGGTTCACAGATAGCTGGAGATCATCTCAACATTCATCTCATCACAACGGACACAACATAAAGCAAAGCGGAACAGCGGCAACTCTCAGTTCCATAACTCGGCGGTGCACAAACGACCGAAAGTCAAACCCCAACTCAGTGAAATGCGGATATAATCAACAAAATTCCTGGCTACGTAGAACGCGAATAATATCACTCATGACCCCGTGTGAAGCATCCAGAGCGGAGCCTGGTCCACGCCGAACACGGCAGTGAACCCGTGGGAAGCATCCAGAGAAAAATTCCTGGCTACATGGAACGCGGATTATGTCACTCCTGACCCCGTGGAAAACGTCCAGAGCGGATCCTGGTCCTCACAGAGTACGGCAATGAACCCGTGTGAAGCATCCAGAGTGGAGCCTGGTCCTCGCCGAATACGGTAGTGAACCCGTGGGAAGCATCCAGAGCAAAATTCCTGGCTACGTGGAACGCGAATTATGACACTCCTGACCCCGTGGAAAATGTCCAGAGTGGATCGTGGTCCTCGCAGAGCATGGTAATGAACCCATGTGAAGCATCCAGAGTGGAGCCTGGTCCTCGCCGAACACGGCAGTGAACCCGTAGGAAGCATCCAGAGCAAAATTCTTGGCTACGTGGAACACGGATTATGTCACTCCTGACCCTGTTGAAAACGTCCAGAGTGGATCCTGGTCCTCGCAGAGCACGACAATGACCCCATGTGAAGCATCCAGAGCGGAGCCTAGTCCTCGCCGAACACGGCAGTGAACCCGTGGGAAGCATCTAAAGGAAAATTCCTGGCTACGTGGAACGTGGATTATGTCACTCCTGACCCCGTGGGAAACGTCCAGAGCGGATCCTGGTCCTCGCAGAGCATGGCAATGACCCCGTGTGAAGCATCCAGTGCGGAGCCTGGTCCTCGCCGAACACGGCAGTGAACCTGTGGGAAGCATCTAGAGAAAAATTCCTGGTTACGTGGAACGCGGCAATGAACCCGTGTGAAGTATCCAAAGCGGAACCTGGTCCTCGCCGAATACGGCAGTGAACCCGTGGGAAGGATCCAGTGCAAAATTCCTGATTACGTGGAATGCGGCAATGAACCCGTGTGAAGCATCCAGAGCGGAGCCTAGTCCTCGCCGAACACGGCAGTGAACCCGTGGGAAGCATCTAGAGCAAATTTCCTGGCTATGTGGAACGCGGATTATGTCACTCCTGACCCTGTGGGAAACGTCCAGAGCGGATCCTGGTCCTTGCAGAGCACGGCAATGACCCCGTGTGAAGCATCCAGAGCGGAGCCTGGTCCTCGCCGAACACGGTAGTGAACCCATGGGAAGCATGCAGAGCAAAATTCCTAGTTACGTGGAACGCGGCAATGAACCCGTGTGAAGCATCCAGAGCATGGTTCTCGCCGAACACGGCAGTGAACCCGTGGGAAGCATCCAGAGCAAAATTCCTGGCTACGTAGAACACGGATTATGTCACTCCTGACCCCGTGGAAAACGTCCAGAGTGGATCCTGGTCGTCGCAAAGCACGGCAATGACCCCGTGTGAAGCATCCAGAGCGGAGCCTAGTCCTCGCCGAACATGACAGTGAACCCGTGGGATGCATCTAGAGCAAAATTCCTGGCTATATAGAACGCGGATTATATCATTCCTGACCCCGTGGGAAACGTCCAGAGTGGAGCCTGGTCCTCGCCGAACACGGCAATGAACCCATGGGAAGTATCTAGAGCAAAATTCCTGGTCATGTGGAATACGGATAATGTCAACCCTGACCCTGTGGGAAACGTCCAGAGCGGAGCCTGGTCCTCGCAGAACACGGCAGTGAACCCGTGGGAAGCATCCAGAGCAACTCCTGACTCCGTGAAATGCGGATAAGGACAACTTCACCCATCACTTGCGGGTCCTCACGACTCGTAAGGGAGTAAACTCTCTTGTGAGATCCTTACGACTTTCAAGTGAAAACACACTTAGGAATCCTCACGATTCTTAAGGAGAAATTACACCTACGGGATCCTCTTGACCGGTTGGGAGAAAATTCTTTATGAGACCCTCACGGCTCATAAAGTTAAAAAGTCTTAGGTGACAGATCATAACCCTGTTTTCTAAGCCATCACCACTCTACAAAGAATTTAAGATTGAAAGCTATATGCTATCTACAGACCGCACCTGCTAAAATCACATGGCAACAACACAGCAAGGAGAAGAAAGCAACAGTATAACAAAAAATGTGTCTTTATTCATGAACTCAATTGAATACAAGATACATCATATAAAAGAATAAAAAAATGGATACATATTATTCAAAGATTACAAGTGTATAATTGATACAAAGGCAGCTACTGAGAAGGAAGCGTTTTCAACAAGTCCGTAAGCTGCTCTCGCACTTCTTTTAATGCCTTCTCATGATCAGCCGCCGCGGCCAGCTCCGCTTCGATTCGAGTCCTTTGTTGCAAACATGATGAAATCTACTCATCAATTTCTCGTTGGTCAGCTTTGTGACTCTGCGTAACCAGCTCGATAGAGTCGAGCTTTCGTCTCAATACAAGCCCGTCCGAGATACATTGCTGCAAGGTGTCAAAGACGGCTCTTAATTATGCGGCGTTCGCTTCGACTTGGGCACGAAATTGGACAGACTCAGCGGAAGCCTCCTCGCATTCCTTCCGCCTCAAGGTCGCTTCCTGTTCGAAATAGCGGAGGAAGGACACACTCTGCTCGACCCATGCGGCCCGCTGGGAGTTCAAAGCCTGAGTCTCAGGGGCAAGACGCATAAGTTCAAGCTGATGCAGACATGCCTCGATCTTCCTGCAGTGATTAACCCAAGACTCGACGACGCCTTCATTGTGGAAATTTACAAGCGTCGCCAGCATCGGATTGACCTCGGCAGCGAAATCTGCGGCAGATATAGGAGCATCCGCGTCAAGCACCTCGACGTATTCGCTCAGCATACGCAGACTCATCACAGCACCCTTTGAGGATGGACATCTGGAGAAGGGGGCATGTCGGCATCATAATGCGAGATTCAAAAGAGGCCGGAGTCGAAGCGACCACTGCAAAACAAATCACAATCAGATGACGGATGAAGAAATATAAGAGATTCACGAATAATGGGATTTACTATACCAGCTACAGCAGGTGGCAAAGCCGGAAGGACCAGTGGCGCAACTGATCTTTCATCTCCTCCTTCAATCTATAGTACTGCAATCAAGGCAAAGAAGAATCAGAAATGATTTCATTGTCGGTAAAAGAAAGAGCATTAATTGAAAGCTGTATTCACCAGCGCCACTGGATGAAGCAATCTCCGACGGAAAGGAGAAGTGGGGATGCAGCACCTGGTACAGGTGGTCAAAAAGGACCCCTGCAAAAACGCGATAACGCAACGTCAGTACATGAATTATACAGCCGAGAGATAAGACTGATGGGTCACAAATCCATACCTTCCAGCATCTGCGACGGTGCGAGAAAAGGTAGAGAAGTGGTCACCGTCAGGGCGATAGCTGATGGCGCTGTTTCGAGTAGCGCGACATCAGCACTAGCCGCACCTGCATTAGAAACAAGATAAACCCTATCAGGAAAAATTGAAAAGAGATTGTAGAATAAAAATAAGGGTGGTGACCTAAAAATCTACCTGATGAGTCGCCGGTCGGAACCGTGACTAAGGCATCACTCGATACAACAGCGGCGTCTCCCTCCTCCATCGGGGTGGTCTCACCTCCCGTCGCCTCATCCCCTAACGCCATGAGAGCCGTCGTCATGCTTGCGACGTCGGGAGATGACAAAGAACCGTAGGCGGGAAGAGCGATGATCGGAGCGGTGCCCGACTCTTGAGAAAGAACGGCCACCTCGGACCCAGCAATTGTACCCGTTTCGCTCACCACCACCTCGGGCTCAGTAATTGCAGTCGTGTCATCCACCGCTGCCTTAGTCCCGGCCGCGGTAGCCGTCTCGCCCGCCGCCACCTCGGGCTCGGCAATGGTAGCTGTCTCGAGCATAGCAGTCGTGACTGTCTCGTCGGCCACTACCTCGGGCCCAGCAATTGCGGCCAAATCGCCTACCGCCGTCCCGGGTTCGGGAATAGCAGTTACCTCCTTCACCGCTCCCTCAGGCTCAGCGGTCGCCGCCACTTCTTCGGTAAGGCTCGGCCCTGCAAGACAAGATATATGAGAACTGATAGTTTAAAACTTTGACAACGGAGCCTCAAGGCATATTACCTAGAGTTGATTTGCCGTTTGCTTCCCGAGCCGCATGTGCCGCCCGTCTGTAAGCGGTAGACAAGGCAACCAGAGATTCCTCTGCAGAAGTAGCGGCAGGAGTAGCGGAGCTTGAACCTGCTCCCGCAGCTAAAGAAGCATTACGCTCCCTTGCTGTGCGCCTCCGGCGCTTCCTTTCATCCCGAGCCGTCAAAACAGACCTTTTAGAAGCCTCCTTCAATAGGACGTCATCATCCACATCCAGGGTTACCTCTGGAGCCGTCAAGGCTTCCGTCATCGGTTTTTTAAGTGAGGCCTTTTTCGGCAGTACTGAAGAGGCCGGGACTTCGGTAGCTGGCCCGGGGAGAATTTCCGCATCAGCTTGTGGAATAGGCATTGTGGTCCCTGCGATAAGACAAAGAAAGGGTCAGATTACTCATAAGAAACGGGAGCAGAAACATGGCAAACCGAAATGTACCGAGGCCTAAGGATGCTCGAAGTCGTTCCTCTTCCTCAAAAGTTTTGAGAGAAGCGGCAAGAGATTCTTCGGTAGAAATGCCTACTAAAGAAGGAAAAGCGTCAGTCAAAAAACAATAATAGAAGTATGATGCAATGGCGAAAAATACAACTAATGATTACCTGATCACGTGAGGATAGCCAACCCCTCTTCGCGGCTTGCCAATCGCTTGGAAGCTGCGATGGCAGCCGCCAGATCAGTATCATCTGGCGGCATGAATAAGCCCTCTTTTGTCCCATACTCGCTCAAGCCCTCACTATAAGGAGCATGAGGCTCCTGACAAAATACGACATCGGCAGAGAAGAGCGACTTCTTTTTCTTCTTCTGTGAGCGAGCTCCGGTCGCAGCCAGCACCAGCTTGCGCTTCGTAGGCACTTTGGGACGGTGAGTCCCGATATCCGAGCCCACACCAGATTCGGGTGAAGCTACGGTTACCGTCTCCATGGGAGCGCGGGGCACCGAGGGCACGCCCACCATCTCCACAGGAGCATGGGGCAATCCATGCGTGGGGCATAGCACACGTGGAGGCTCAACTGCAGCAACCCCTCTTAGCGGAGGGGGGACAGCGATCCGTCGCTTCAAAAGGACGTTGCGATCGCTGGCAGGGGGCGCACTCTTGCGATCGAGCAACAGTCGCCTCTCTTTCCCTGATGACAGCGCCCATCGCATGTTGATACCAGGCCCCGTGTACATTAAGGGCCCTCGGAATGCAACTCAGCTCGCTAATAAAGAAGTGGGAGCCCGTATTTAAGCGCATAAAGTGATGCAGTGCACTCCGTATTCTCTCTCTTGTGGCAGCAGGTTCTTCCAAGAACGCCTCCAGTGGAATCCCCTGGTTATAACTTACCTGCTGGGCAAAATGATGGGGATTATATCTCATAAAAAGTACCGTATCATTTTGCCTGAATACGAGAAAGCCCGGCCTAATGGAGTACAGGTGTAGAATCTCCCGGGATTTCAACACGGAGGCCCCGTCTTTAAAGGAGTCGCGCAATGCCAACACCGTCTTGGAAGTTTCCTGGCCGATTGTCAAGACTTTGTCCGTGAAAGACATACCAGCCCCGACCGTGCGCGGACGAAGAAGCAAGACCCTAACTTCCCGCTGAGACGGATTCACGATAGAAGCGTCAACCAGCCGCATAATTCTGGGGAATTTGCACTTCTCGAAAAACGAGGGTCTTTTATGAATTCCAAATACCTCGAGCACGTGCATTTCCATCCACGAAGTAAAATAATGCATCGGGAAGTTGGCAGCATGCAACCCCGGTTCAGTTGTATCCGCCGCCACGCTAAGACCATGATACAGATGGGATAACCCAGAAATCCCAATAGCCACATGTATCCCGGCCACCATTCGATGAGCTGGGTAGAAGACGAACGACCTCATATAGCGAGGGTGGGGAGTGCGAACCAGCACAACCACAGCCCCAGAAACCCAAGAAAGAAAGCCTCTTCGTCAATGCCCGGAGCGGCGATTTCTGACAGAGGAATGATTGCTGCATCGGGAAGAAAAAAGCCCTTCTGATCGTCTTCCAATACTGGTTGACAGTCCAAGCCGAAACCGAAGGGGTCGTCGAGTTTGGCAAACTTTTCGCCTCGTTGCGATAAGATCTCCGGGCGAAGAAACCGGGCAATGAAGTATGCGAAACTGACCCCCCGGCCTCCGGATTCCAAGAAGAGGCTCTCGTACATGTTCAGCACCTTTATCAGACCAAGAAAATGGTGCTGGATGGCATTCTCCGGTGTTAGGCCCATCACCATTGGCATGGTGGCGAAAACGTAATCATCTGGAGGAAGCAGCTCCTCATAGTGCTCCCTCTAACAGTCAAATCGGAAATTTCAGCAAATTCTTCTAAGGAGATGGAGACTTCTCTGTCCAGTAGAAGAAACGTATGGGTTGGGATGTTCCATTGCTCCAAGAACGCTTTAATCCACCATGTCGGAGGAGCGGAATATTGGAACGACGAAGCATAAACCGCAGGATATAGAACGAGCTTCAGCAGTTGCGTTTTCTTCGCCGAAAAAATAAACCTGGCCCACTGCAAATACCCGGCCGAATGTCGGGGAGTCAACCCGATGTTGTAAGGTTGTCCCCAAGGGTGCAACTCGCCCTGGCATATGCGCCGCCCCAAAGTATCCAAAGCCGCCGGCAACTGCAGGGGTATGGCGGCAATCGAAGGTTGAAGAAGACCCTCCAAAGTCCAATTGACAACCTCCACGGCATAGTTCACCGGGGGTGCATCTGCATACGAAATTGATGAGATCGGATTCGACGGTGTCGCACAAGAGAAGCTTCGACGACCTCTGATTATCTGGCCGTACCACCTACTCCACAAGTGAAGGTTTTTGCGATCTGGGTCATAGTCTCTGATAAGCGCGAGAACCTCCCGGTCCACAGGTGCCTCAGGGAATCCTCCTTCTGAACGGAAAAACGAGAAAGAAAGATCGGAAGACATGTCGCCTGAGAGAAAGAACAGAATTCAATTATCAGTATTATAATTTAATTTCAAAAGCTTGACACTCAGCACTTTAAAATTTGTACCACACTGCAATGCAGTGGAAAGGGGACCAAAGGTAGACCCACAAAATCCACATGACAATGCATCAATTAATAAAACAGCCTCATCATTAGATGAGACTGTCAATTAAGGAGGAAATCCTCAAAGAATTTTCTCATTGAATGAGAAATCCCTCGGGAAAATGAGAAAATCTCCCTTTGAGAGCTTTGCTCTATAACAGAGTGACACTTGTCAAACTCTGGTCATGAAGGAATAAAATTCCTTAAAGAGCCTGGCTCTGTAATGATGATGGAAAATCCATCAAAGATTAATTAAAATTAATTCTTGAGGATTAAAATTCTGGGATCTTCAAGATCCATGAAAAAACTCTTAAGAGTTCTTCATCAAAGATCAAAAGATCTACATATTATCAAAAGAGCAGAGCTCTGATTCATGGGATAAGAAACCCCAAGAAAAGATATGTTTAGATCTATGGGTTCATGAGAGCAAGGCTCTATTAATGAAACCCTAAAAGGGTTTTCTTTAGATCAAAGATCTATGAAGAGCAAGGCTCTGTTAATGGGTAAAACCCCTAATTTATTAAAATTAAAAATTTTAATTTTACCTAAGAGTTCTGACTCTTGAAAGTTCTTAACAAAAGAGCAAGGCTCTGAGCAACAATTCTCAAGAAGAAGATGATAATCATCTAAAATACCAAAGGTCCTATTTATAGGCATTGAACCGTCTCTTCAACTTCTGAGTTGATTCAAGGGCTCAGATGTTGCCACTGCCGCACTCACGTGTGCGCCACGTGAGCGCAACGGTGGGGGGGCATTTGTTCCCCCAATCAGAGCAAAGCTCTGTTTTGAATTTCAAAATTCAAAAAAAATTGAAGCAACGCTTCAGATTCTGCGCGCTGCTCGCCACATGTCAAACGCAGATGAGTTGGCGCTAGGTGCGCTGCGCCCTAGGCAGTGCACCCCCAATCAGAGCAAAGCACTGTTTCAAAATTCAAAATTTAAAAGTTGAAGCAATACTTCAGATCCAGTGCTCTGCGCTGCGCGCCACGTGTCAAACATGGGTGCGCTAGCGCAGTTACGCTGCGCTCTGCGCTGCGCGCCACATGTACACGGGTGCGCTAGCGCAGTTGCGCTGCGCGCTACGTGTTGAACATAAGTGCGCTAGCGCAAGGTGCGCCAGCGCTGGAATTAAAAATTCCCCTACCGTCAGATCAAAAGATCTACTAATAATAAATTATTAATTAATCAGAACTAAAATTCTGTTATGGAAAGATTTTTCAATCTTATTGAAACAAGAAAATTATCTTCTGTAAAACAGAAGCCTTAGGATCAAAGATCCAACGGTGGGAAATATTCCCAAATCAATCAGAGAAAGATCGCTTAAAACTGATTTAACAAATCATTTGACCCTATACAAAGGACCCTAGACTTCAAGTCTAAAAGATAGAGAAGATAGAAAAAAGAGAGAGAAAAACCCTCTGCAAAAAAGAGCAAGCTCTTTGAAAAAAGAAGATTTTTTCATCTTCAAGGTAAAGAACTATGTTCTTGAACAACAGAGATGAAACCATCTCATAAAAAGAAGAACCATCTTCTAAAAAGATCAGAGATCTAAAAAAGACCGAGATCTTTAATAAAAAAAAGATCAAAGATCTAATCATAAAATAATAAAAAGAAGTAAAATAATTCACTCACAAATCTTTTGATCTATAAAGGAAGAGCCTTTTATAAAAACAAGAACTTTTGTTCTTGGATCTTGAGGCAAAGCCTCCTTTAAGAAGAACATAAACTTGTTCTTTGATCTTAAATTTGATCAGATGCGCTTTGTGCTACTGAAAAGTGCCTTGCACTCATGAACTGCGCCTTTGCGCTCCTTGGATCGGCGCTCAGCGCCAAAACATGCCACGTGTCAACCATAGACACCACTTGCGCTTTGCGCTTCTGAAACAGTGCACTACGCTCATGGGATGGCGCTCAGCGCTAAGCACGCCACGTGTCACTCGCTGGCGCGCCAACAGACTAGCGCAAAGCGCTCATAAATTAAAAGCGCAATGCGCTAATGAACTAGTGCTTAGCGCTAGGCGCGATACGTGTCCTCTTCGTGTGCGCTACCTGACAGAAGCGCAATGCGCTTTCTAACTGGCGCTTTGGCACGCCACGTGGTGCATTGTCAGAACACAATTTGTTCTGATCAAGACAAAAATGTCAGAGCCCAATGCCTAGCATTATTAAAAGGGCTGAGCCCATATAAAGGCTTAACAGCCAGAGCAAAATAAAAATGTTAAACATTTTTAATTGGACTTAGCCCAATTCTGGCCATAAGTCCTCAACCTATATTGAACTGAGCACATCTGCTCACAAATATTCAACAGATCTTAGTCCCAAACTGGGCTACAGATCTCTCAAACAATTCACACCGGTTCGAGGGTACATCTCGTTACTCCTCTGATATCTGTCGTTGTAATCCTTCAACGTCGTCAGAGAGGTGACGGGTCCCGGCAACCACACATTTCTACGGACTGTGGGGTCCTTAAACTCAGGGACTATGATGTCCTTAACCTCGACCGTGATGTCTTAAAACTAACATTGGACTGTGGGGTCCTTAAACCCATGGACTATGATGTCCTTAAACTAACATTGGACTGTGGGGTCCTTAAACCCATGGACTATAATGTCCTTAACCTCGACCGTGATGTCTTAAAACTAACAATGGACTGTGGGGTCCTTAAACTCATGGACTATGATGTCCTTAACCTCGACCGTGATGTCTTTAAACTAATATCGGACTGTGGGGTCCTTAAACCCACGGACTATGATATCCTTAACCTCGACCGTGATGTCTTTAAACTAACATTGGACCGAGATGTCCTTAAACTAATGATGGACCGTAATGTCCTTGAACTAATTATCGACCGCAATGTCACTAAACTAAATAATAGAGTCCAAATGCTCTTTTGTTGGATCTAAACGATCCCGTTAAGTTGATCTTAGTCTAAATTAGAATAACGTATCCTTAACATACGTTTAAGTTGATCTTAGTCTCAAATGAGACTAACGTATCCTTAAACCCAACCCCCAAACCTAAATCTAAGAAAGATACGGATTTGGACTTGTCCACGCCCTACGGGCGACAACATAACTTAGTCTCCGTATACAATCCACAGGCAACCAAACACAAAACAAACACCGACGACACTAAGTGACTATATGGAGAAGGAGAAAGTTTTTACCGCGATGCGGTAGCGTAATTAACTGCAGGGGCTTGCGCCTGCAAGGAAGAGCATCCCCACAATCAAAACCCCCTCAAACGAGGGGGAATCTGACGAAATCTACTACATTGGCCGCATCCGTTTAAACCTTTGATAAATGGTGCCATAAATCAACTTGGCATCTTTGGAGAGGTATACGGATAGCACCAATTAGCATCTGCCCCGAAATTCAGGCAAGACGTTCGCCGTGTCTCCGCCGCGTCTTTTGGAGGGGAACACTCCTCTCAGCTCCTTTTCGCGATCAGCCGCCGCAGCCAGCTCTGCTTCAATTTGGGCCCGTTGCTGCAGACGGGATGAAAGTTTCTGATCAATTTCCTGCTGAGCAGCCTCCTCACTCTGCGCAACATGCTCACTAAGATCAAGCTTCTTCATCAGCACCAGACCGTCAGAGATACATCATTGAAGGTTTTCAAAGATGGAGTTTAGCTGGGCAGCATTTTCTGCGACCTTAGCATGCAGTTGGAAAAATTCAGCGGAAGTCTCCTCATGTTCCTTTCGCTTAAGGGTTGCCTCTCGTTTGAAATGGCAAAGGAACGGAATGCTCTGCTCAACCCATGCAGCTCGCTGGGAGTTCGAAGCCAACACCTCCGGAACAGGACGCCTAATCTAAAGCTCATGCAGGCAGGCCTCAATCTTCCTGCAGTGATTAACCCAAGACTCAACGACGCCTTCGCTATGGAAGTTCACGAGCATCGCCAGCATAGGATTAACCTCGCCAGCAAAATCTGCAGCAAATGCAGGGACCTCCGCGTTAAGCTCCTCGATGTACTTACTTAACATGCGCAGGCTGGTCACAGCGTCCTTGGAAGATGGACGTCTGAAAAAGGGCCCTGCCATCATTAAGGTACGAGACTCGAGGGGAGCTAGAGTCGGCGTGATTGCTGCAAAACATATCATATTCAGATATTGGCTTAAGAGACAAAGAAGATGCAAAAGCGATGAAGGTTACTATACCGGCTACGGCAGGTGGCAGAGCTGGGAGTACTGGTGGCGCAGCAATTCTCTTGTCCCTTCCTTCAGCGCCGTAATCAGTTTAAAGTTAACAACGGCAGGGTCACCCATTAAAGAAAAGAAACTCCATTAAAGAAAAGAAAAGATGCCAGTTAGAAAAGATACTCACCGGCACCAGCAGGCAAATTAACTTCCGACTGGAAGGAGAAGTGCGGGTTCAACACTTGATACAAATGATCGAAGAGAACTCCTACAAGGTTACGACGATGCATGGTCAATACAAGGAAGATTACATCCACAATTTAAATTAGACAAATCGCAAACCCATACCTTCCAGCATTTGAGAGGACATGAGAGAAGGCGAAGGGTCGGCGACCGTCAGAGCAGCAACCGGTGATGCTTCTTCGGGTGGCACGACCTCAATGCTCACCACACCTGCATTAGAAACAAAAGAAATGCCGTCAGAAGGGATTGAAAGGAATTGCGGAATAAAAAAGAAAACAATGACCGACGATCTACTTAACGAGTCGCCAATTGCAACCGCGACAAAAGCATCACCAGGCGCAGCGATTGCTTCGCTCTCCTCCATTGGAATGGTTTCGCCACCCTTGGCTTCATCCCCTGATTCTATGAGAGCCGTCATGACACTCGCAGTGCCAGGCGATGGCAGGGCACCGCAAGGGGAAAGAATGGCAGTTGGGGCAGTCCCGGACTCTTGAGAAAGAGTGGCACCCTTCGAGCTCGGTGATTGCCGTCATCTCACCTACCACCTCCTCACCAGGACTTGGACCTGCAGGGTATGATATATAAGAATCTGAAGATCAAGCTCGAATAAAAGGACTCAGTGTTATGTTATCTTGGGACGGCCTTTCAATTGCCTCCCGAGTCGTGCGTACTGCCTGTCTATAAGCGGTTGACAGGGCGGCCGGAGCACCCTCTGGAGAAATAGGGACAGGGGAACCAGTGCTCGATCCTGCACCTATAGCCAGGGTGGCATTGCGTTCTTTCGCTGCACGCCTCTTGCGCTTCCTTTCAGTCTGAGCCACGAGAGCTGACCTCCTCAAGACTTCTGATAAAGGAAGACCATCATCCGAACCAAGTTCTGCCTCCGGCGCCGTTACGATGTCCATCATCGGCTGCTTCTGCGAGACCCCTGGTGGCGACTTAAGGATAGCCATGGCTCCAGTGGCTGGCTCTAACGATGCCGCTGTGTCACCACTCGCGAGCAGCACTGCACTTGGGATAACCTGATTTGAGGTAGTCCCTGCAATAAAATGAAAAAGAAGAGTTAGTCTACCCATAAAAAAAGGGAATGAAGGCCAAATGAGCTGAAATATACCGAGGCTCGAAGAAGCGTGAAGCCTTTCCTCCTCTTCGAAAGTCTTGAGGGAAGCTGCAATAGCTTCTTCGGCGGAGATACCTGCTGAAGAAGAAAGCGTTAGTCAAAACATAGTAATTAAAATGACTGCGGGAAGATAAAACTGAAGTATACCTGATTGAGCAATGGTGATCAACGCTGCCTCATCGCGAGCCAATTGCGCTGAAACCGCGATAGCAGCCTCCAAATCAGTATCATCTGGCGCCATAAATAAGCCCTCGTTGGTCTAATATTCGCTCAAGTCCTCGCTGTAAGGAGCATGGGGCTCCTGGCCAAGTATGACATCGACAGAAAACATCGACTTCTTCTTTTTCTATGAGCGAGTGCCAGCAGCCGACAACACGAGCTTACGCTTGGCGGGCAATTTGGGGTTATGAGTCTTGATCTCAGTATCCACGCCATACTCGGGAGATGCCACAGCCAACGCTTCTACAGGCACATAGGGAAGGGGCAGCTCAGGCATAACATGTGGTACCACAACCGCAACAGCTTCCCTTAAAGGAGGACGGACGATGGTCCGTCGCTTCAAAAGAACAGCAGGATTACTAGCCGAGACGGTGCCTTTGAGATCAAGCAGCAATCGCTTTTCTTCTCTAATAATGGCACCCATCAAATGCCGGTACCACGCTACATATACGTTTAGGGATTTTGGAACGCAACTCGGCTCACTAATAAAGAAATTGGAGCCGGTGTTCAGTCGCATAAAATGGTGCAATGTGCTCCGGATACCCTCTTCAGTAGCAGCTGGCTCAGCTAAGAAGGCCTCAAGAGGGACGCCCTGATTATAACTTAATTGCTGGACGAAACGATGCGGGTTGTACCTCATGAACAATACCGAATCATTCTGCCTAAACACGAGAAAGCCCGGCCTGATGGAGTATAAATGAAGAATCTCCCGAGCTTTCAAGATAGAGGCCCCGTCTTTAAAAATGTCCCGTAATGGCTGCACCGTTTTTGCGGATTCTTTACCGATGGTTAGAACCTTATCGGTAAAGGTTATGCCATCTCTAACCGTGCCCGGACGAAGGAGTAAACCCCTGCCTTCCCGCTGTCGGATTTACAATGGATGTGTCAACTAATCGCATGATCCGAGGGAAGTTATACTTGTCGTAGAAGCAAGGCCTTTTATGAGCGCCAAAAGCGCCGAGTACATGTAGCTCGATCCATGACATAAAATAATGCATCGAGAAGTTCACGTGTTGCACCCCTGGTTCAGTAGTGTCTGCCGCCAAGCTAAGGCCGTGATACAAATGGGCTAACCCAGTGACCCTGACGGCCACTTGCATCCCAATACCATTCGGTGAGCTGGGTAAAAAACGGACGGCCTCCTATGGAGAGGGTGCAACAAAATCACAAACCAGCTTAGCCATAGCCCGAGGAACCACAAAAAGAACGTTCTTCATCGATCCCAGTAGCTGCAAGCTTAGCAAAAGAGATGATCAGGGAGTTAGGGAGAAAGAAACACCTCTGATCCGCCTCCGCTGCCGGATGGTTATCCAAACCAAAACCAAAAGGATCATCAAGTTTGGGAAATTTCGTGGTTTCCTTCGACATGACTTCTGAGAGGAGAAAATGGGTGATGAAATCTGTGAAATTAACCCCACAGCTTTCGGATTCGAGAAAAAGGCCATCATAGATATTCAACACCTTAATTAAACTGGGGAATTAATGTTGAATGGCGTTCTCTAGGGTAAGGCCTGTCATCACTGACTTGGCAGCAAAGACGTACTCATCTGGAGGAAGCAGCTCCTCGTAGTGTTCTCCCCTAACCGGTAAACCAGAAACCTCTGCAAACTCCTCTAAAGAGATAGAGACTTCTTGATCCAACATAAGTAAGGTGTGGGTCGGAATATTCCATTGCTCCAAAAAAGCCTTGACCCACCAGGAAGGAGGCGTAGAATATTGAAAAAGAGAAGCGTAAATCACGGGATACAACCCGAGCTTCAGCAGCAGCGACTTCTTGGCTGACAAAATATAGCGGGCCCATTGCAAATACTCAGCTGGATGACGGAGAGTTAGGCCTATCAAATATGGTTGTCCCCAAGGGCGCGACTTGCCTTGACAGATACGTCGCCCCAAGGTATCTAAAGCCATTGGAGGCTATACGGGTATTGCAGCCATAGAGGGCTGAAGGAGACCCTCTGAAGTCCAGTTAACCTCCTCCACTGTATAGTTCACCGAGGGTGGGTCGGCATAGTGGATCGTCGAAATAAGCTCCGAAGGTGCTGCGCAAGAGAAGCTCCGTCGCCCCATAATGATCTGATTGTACCACGTTCCCCATAAATGAAGGTTCTTTTGTTCTGGATCATGATCTTTGATAAGCGCGAAGACTTCCCTATCCATAGGCGCTTCGGGGAATCCGCCTTCCGAACAGACGAACGGGAAAGAAGTGTCGAAAGACATAGTACCTGTGCGGAAAAGAACAAAATTTTCCGCCGTCAATGCTACAGTTTATGTTCTATCACTAGCTACATTAAATTTGTACCGCACTGTAATGCAGTGAAAAGGGACCGAGAGGACCCACATAATCTGGATGACGGCTCATCATTAATAAAACAGTATCATCATTTAATGAGACTGACATTAAATGAGGAAATCCTAAAAGGATTCTCATTTAATGAGGGCCCTCGGGCCAAGGAGTTAATCTCCCATTGAGAGCAGCGCTCTACAATAGAGTGGCATCTATCAGCTTTGATGATGAAAGGAATAAAAAGTCCTCAAGAAAAATTCTGAAGAGCCATGCTCTATAAAAAATAATGGAATAACCCATCAGAAAACTTATAGTAAAGTTTTTAATGAATTAAAAATTCCGAGATCTTCAAGATCTGTGAACTCTAAGAGTTCTTCATGAACAATGTTCCAGTTCATAGGTTAAAATCATCCTAAAAAAGATTATCTCATGAAGATCTCTGATCTAAAAGATGAGCATGGCTCTGGATAAAAAAACCCTAAAGTTTTTAGATCTATTATCTAAAGATGAGCATGTCTCTATTAATGGGTAAAACCCTAAAAATATATTTTTTTAGATCTATGATCTAAGAAGAGCAAAGCTCTGTTAAAAAGTTCAATTCTTACCTAAGTTGGGCAGAGTTTTGACTCTTAAGAAATTTCTTAAAGGAAAGAGCTTGGCTCTGAGGGAGAATTAATTCTCAGAAAACAAGAAAGAAGATGAACAGAGATCATCTCAAGGGCCAAAGGCCCTATTTATAGGCACTGAGAGCCGTTTCAACTTCTGAGTTGATCCAATGGCATAGATACTACCACCGCTGCACTCACGTGTAGGCCACGTAAGCGTAATGATGGGGGGCATTTGTTTTCCCCAATCAGAGCAAAGCTCTGTTCAAATTTTGAAATTTGAAATGAAGCGGCGTTTCATAATAGCGCCAGCGCTGAAAGCCAAAGACTCTGTTGCAGCGCTCACGTGCAAAGCACGAGAGCGCTAGCACTAGCAGTGCTAGCAGCGCCAGTGCTAAGAGTCAAAGACTCTGTTGCAGCGCTCACGTGGAAAGCACGAGAGCACTGGCGCTGGCAGCACCAACGCTGAGAATCAAAGACTCTATTGCAGCGCTCAGGTGCAAAGCACAAGAGCGCTAGCGCTGGAACTAAATGTTCCCCACCGTTGGATCAAAAATCCAATGAAGATGATAAATCATCAATTGACCGGAATAAAATTCTGTTAAGGAAACATTCCTCAAAATCTTTCCAAACAGGAAAGATTATACTCTGAAAATCAGAGCACCGTTGGATCAATGATCCAATGGTGATTAAAAATCACCAAAATACAGAATAAATTCTGTATGAGAAAAGATTTCCCAATCTTGTTAAAAACAAGAATATTGCCTTCTGTAAAACAGAAGCCCTAGGAACAAAGATCCAACGGTGGGGAAATCCCAAAATCAATTAGAGAAAAGATCTCTCCAACCGATTCAACAAATCAGCCTAACCTATATAAAGGCCCCAAGACTTCAAGTCTGAGAGAAAGACCCCCCCTCTAATCTTTGAGAAAGTTCAGAGAGAAGAGCAAGCTCTTGGCAGAAGAAGAATTTCTTCAAGGTAAAATAAAGAGATCAAAGCATCTCATTAGAAAAAGAACTTAATTCTTTTGCCAGATCATAGATCTTTAAGACAAATTGTTTTTTTCACAAAAGAGATTATAATATCTCATTATAAAAAGGGGGGAGAATAATTCAATTCTATTAGGATCACAGATCCATAAAGGCAAAGCCTTTCACCAAGAACATAAGAGATTGAAACATCTCCTGTAAAATAAGAACTTTGTTCTTAGATCCACGAGACAAACTCTCTTATAAGAGAAAATTTAATTCTCAGAGCGCAAACCTACTTAAAAAGAGCCTTAGCGCTCTAATTAAAAGGAGCGCCTTAGCACGCCAAGTCTAGCGCACAGCGCTGCTGAGCCTTAGCACTCCAAGTTTAAAGAAGCGCCTCAGCACTCCGAACTCTGGTGCACAGCGCCAAGCACGCCACGTGCTCCTCACGTGTTCGCTATTTCACAAGAAGCGCTCTGTATTCATTGACTGGCGCACAACGCCAAGCGCGCCATATGCTTCTCACGTGTGCGCAACTTAAATAGAAGCGCTCTGCGATCATTGACTGGCGCACAGCACCAAGCGCGCCACGTGCTCCTCATGTGTGCACTGCTTAAAAAGAAGTGCTCTGCGCTAATTGACTGGCGCTCAGCGCCAAGCACACCACGTGCTCCTCACATGTGCGCTACTTAAACAGAAACACTCTGCGCTCATTGACTAGCACTCTGCGCCAAGCGCGCCACGTGCTCCTCACGTGTGCGCTGAGTGAACATAAATTGTTCTTTAAATGATAAAGCCCAGAGCCATAATGAGTGCTCAACATTCAATAAAAGACAAAAAGTTGTCAGGACCAATGCTCAGCATTGTTAAATGAAAAAAGACTGAACCTAATTAAATGTCTAACATTTTGAATAAATGGGCCGAGCCCAAGTTGGTTAGAGATCATTAATTCAAATTAATTGAGCCCATATGCTCATAAATCTTTGATCTTAGTCCCAAATTGGACAACAGATCTCCCAACCAATATTGGTTCAAGGGTACATCTCTTCACTCCTCTGATATTTGTCGTTGTAATCCTTCAACGTTTTCAGAGAGGTGACACTGACAGTCCGTGGTAGTTTAGAGACATCATCTCTTCACTCCTCTGATATTTGATGTCTCTAAACTACCACGGACTGTGGGGTCCTTAAACTCATGGACTATGATGTCCTTAAACTTTACAGACAATGATGTCTTTAAAGTAGACCGCAAAGTCCCTAAACTAAAACAATAGAGCCCAAATTCTCTTTTGTTGGATCTAAATGATCCTGTTAAGTAGATCTTAGTCTAAAATTAGACTAACGTATCCTTAACAAATATTTAGGTTGATCTTAGTCTAAAACTAAACTAACGTATCGTTAACAAACGTTTAAGTTGATTTTAGTCTCAAATTAGATTAACGATCCTTAAAACCAACCCAAACCCAAATCTAAGAAAATACGGATTTGGACTAATCCACGCCCTACGGGCGACAACATAAATTAGTCTCAGTATACAATCCACAGGCAACCAAAAACAAAACAAACACATACGACACTTAGTAACCATCTGGAGAAGGAGAAAGTGGTTATCGCGATGTGGTAGCGTAATTAACTATAGAGGCTTACGCCTGCATGGAAGAGCGTCCCCACAATCAAAAATCCCTCAAATGAGGGGGAATCTGACGAAGTCTGCTACAACGGCCGCATCCGTCTAAACCTCCGATACATGGTGCCATAAATCAACTTGGTATCTTCGGAGAGGTGGACGGATAAAACCAAATAGCATCTGCCCTCAAATTCAGGAAAGATGAACCTACGCGGTTCCGTCTCCCGTTTTCGGCGGTAAACAATTGGCATTAGATGTACATCATCAATACTTGACTTGAGCACATAACCTGAGGGAAAAGAGGACATCAATAATGAACCTGACTTGTAACTCAACAGTTCGATACTTATATTGATCGGTCTTTACGGGCTAGGCCAGCCCGGGGATGATGCTGCTGACATCAATCATCTATACATGTTACCTCTTTACTGTCTAGCGGCACGTCTCGGATTCAGTCCAAGAATCTTGACCGTGGTCCCAGGCACACACGGGATACTATTAAGTTACATCGACAATTCCATTAAATTGATTTCAAAGACTTTTAGAATAGATAACATAAAAACACAGTTTTAGAATACACATGACGCACCCATACATACACATAGCTCACTGTTTATATCCATGTTTATTATTTACATTCTTTTTTAATCATATTATCATATCTGTTGGATATGTATGCCCTAGAGGCCATTATTGTATATGATATATATGGATGCTAATGATATGTATGTACAGGACATTCTTGCTCAGTTATATAGTATATTATTTGAATTGTCTTTATCAGGATATGTGTATTTGTTTATATTGATATGTTATCCAACTTGCACATATTGATAAAGACCTGATGCAGTAGTATACTATTATAATTTGACTTTATCTTAACATGTGCATATGTTATACTCGTTATTATATATTGTGGTTACATGTTGATAAAGCCCGTAGGATCTTGCTTGACAACCAGCGTTATAATGGCGATCATACTTGTGGAAGCAGGGTAGTCCATAAGCGCATCCTTTAATGGTCCCTAGTCGCGTGAGTATCGAGACTGGGCATTGATACTCCAGAGTAGATTAGTGTATACGTTTTTAGACCCCGACGAAGGGTAATGGATAGCCTCGCAGCCATTGGTTTGATGCACCTAAGATCATACACAGGTGCTCACTTGGTATGAGTACATAGGACGGACTCGCCGAGAACTTCCAGATGGTATTATACCTATCGTCTGATGGAAGATCTCAGGTAACATGTGTACAGGTTAGTCTTCAGACCTGAGATCGTCATTTGTCTCGTGTGAGTTCCCACTGTGCTTTGATCACTACCCTACCATGGCTCTACTGAGTCATGCAAACAGGTTTTGGTTGGGTACAGTCCCGAACCACATGGAGGAAGTGAGTGATTGTTAGGGATTCGTCTCTCCCGGTATTGAGAGTCGATATCGCACTGTGTTCGATTGGTCAGGACCATAAGACCTTGGTCAAGGCAGTTGGGATATACTGATAGGTTGATCAGTAGTTTCCCGGATTGGCCCCGAGCCACATCAGCATAAATTATTAGGTTATTAGGGTCTGACATTTACCACCCCTAGACCCGGTATGTGATACTCTTAGACAAAGAGACCAGACTGTACGGAGATTGTCATGGATAGGCTCAGTAGAAGTTTGGATGAGTTTGCTCGTCGGCCTTCTTTTCGACAAGTACCTGGTTAGCCGTTAGGTGCAGCTAGTACCGCTGACGTGCTTGTGGTTAAACATACTGCCAGCGTACTGTCGAGTTTTTAGAGTCCTACACAGAGGGTTTCCCTGCTTCGGGAGAAACTGTGTAGAGATCGTATGGTTTTACGGTAGGGTTCGATCACATTCGTGTACTTGTGCACGTATGATGTTCGGGCGGATAGTACTAGCGACCTTTGGTTTAAACCGGATCCTAGTATTATATTCTTGGATTATTTTGTTTCTTTGTATTCGTATTTTTCGGAATACGGATACGGGTATGTATATACAGTGAAGGGTATTCTTGTAATTTCTTATAAGGGTGCATCTAGAAGAAGACACCTCATTATTTGTTTGACCATTTTTGTTAATGGTTAATGAGGTGGATGTATGAGGTGTTCATTTGTATTAAATGAAGCATAGCTACTTGGTAACTCATGAGGTGACTCATGGTTCACTATTTGGGTATGATTGATATTTTGTGTTGTGAATTATTAGTTCACAACACTTAGCCAATCTTCTTCTATGCTCACTCGACACTCTCATCTCCTCATGCTTCTCTTCTTCTACCTCAAAACCCTAATAGTATCATGTGTTGAGAAACCTAAGGTTGGTGAGACAAATCAATCCATCATCACTCTCTACATCATCTAGGCTACTTAGTTTAGTATACTAAGTACCATATTTACCTCGATTTGGAGGTAAGAGCTCAAAGTACACACTCTCGGGTAGATCATCTTTGACACGAGGAGGCCGTCGATCAAGCATGATCCGTACATCCTTTGAGGAGCTAAAGGAGAGGAGTGAAGACCCGAAAGACTTGTTTCTTTAGGTATAAACTTCGATCATAGTAGATAGCTTCTCTAGTGTGCTAGTCAGGTTTTATTGTAGATCCGGGTATATGGGTTATTCTAGCGCCAGTTTAAATCCGTATAAAAAATTTTGTTCTGCAAACTGGCCACGGTTGATGGCCAGGGCGTTAGTGTAACTCAACAATATCTTGGTTATTTTTGTTTCTTTGATGTTATGACGCACTGACGTCTGGGTTTTGCATGGCCCAGTTCTTCTACCTTTATCACGGGCTGAACAGGAGTACATTAGCCATCAAACTGGGCAATGAGAAGCTGAACGTGTGTTATTAAAGATGTTTAGTTTATTTATTTCAATAGTTTATTTCTTTAATGTGAGCCCATATTGGGACATGATTCAGATGTTGTTTATTGAAGCTTGATTTGTTCTTATGCATTTTTTTGACTCTATTTACTGTGGCAGATAGACTTGTGTTAGCTAGTTTTTATTTACTGTTCTTTATATCCTATAGATAGTCGTAATGTAACTGTGGAGGAATGATTTCTAACAACAGGTAGCATGGTTGGCTTTGTCACGTGTCGTAGTTTACGTATCTTGGAAAGCGGTGCGTGACAAGAACGGTTAATCTGTTTTCAGATTAAGATCAACTTAAATATATGAACATATGGGCTCAGTTTATTTTAACTAAGGATACGTTAGTCTTATTCGGGACCAAGATCAATTTAGAAATATCTTCAGGATCATTAAATTTTATTAAGATCCAACAACAAAACATTTCCTCAGCTGCAAGAAAAATTCAGAAACTTAGCCAATTTGGGCTCGGTCTTGGGTTTTTTCCTTTATTCAGAAGTGCAATGCACTTAATTGTTGCTCTAGAGCTCACGTGTGTTTCACGTGAGGCGATCGGACATAGGCGTTGTCCAATCGGTGCTAAGCACTTAGTCATTTTGACTATATATATAGTGCTAAATACTTTGTACAGCGCTCACATAAGAAACACGTGAGATGCTGAGTCTTCACTTCTGAGCGCTCACGTGGGATGCACGTGAGACGCTGGGTCCATGTTTTTGGGCGCTCACATGTGTTTCACGTGAGGCACTGAGTTCTTGGGCGCTCAGATGTGTTTCACATGAGGCACTGCATTCTTAGAGATTTAATCTCTGTTGATATTTTTAGAGAAATTAAACCTTTGTCAAGGGTATTTTGACCATTAACGATCACCAAAAACTACTGTTTTGAAGATCTGGGATTAGGTTCTTTAAGAACTAAGTTCTTGATTATGAAGGAACTAAGTTCCTCCAGTATTATGGACTCCATCTTCTTCTTGTTCTTCTCTTATGTCCTTTTTAACCTTGTTCTTCCCTGAATCATTGATTCTCAAGAACAAGATCTTCCCGAAGAGAATTAAATTCTTAACTTATGGGAAGCTTGTTATGTGGATCTCAGATCTAGAGAAAGAACTAAGTTCTTTTAAAGGGTTAAACTCTTAGATATGATATGATAGGTAAAGAAGATATTTTGATCCCTGCTTTTTTCCTTACCTAGGGTTTGGAAGGAGGAAGATCTTATTCTTCGAATAGAATTAAATTCTCTGTTGCCAAAACTTTTGAAAAACTTTATGTATTTTTTTTTACAGAATCTTATGAGGGGATCTCCTCTCTTTTTTATATCGAGCCCCTCTTCTCTTTTCTTTCCATCTCTTTGCTCATATTTATAGAAGAAGGAAAAAAATTAATTTGTTGAGAAAATCTCTCATTGAGAGATCATGATTAATTTCATAATCAATCAAATTGATCTTTTAGAACAACCGGTGAATTTTATTCATCGTTGGATTTTTAATCAAAAGGCTCTCTGTTTAACAGAGAAGATTTCTTGTTTGTTTTAACAAGATTAGGAAGATATTTTCCTAACATAGAATTTAATTATATCATATGAATATCTTGTTAGTTTAACAAGATTAGAAAGATATTTTCCTAACATAGAATATTCTTCCCCCTGCGTAGACCTTGGTATTTGGCAGGTGCCAGTTGTTTAGGGATTGATTCTGTCGGCAAAGCAGAAGTTTGAGAATCCAGACCATGAAAGATAGGCTTTTTCTAGACTTCCACTTTCAGCGTTGAGGCACCAAGGGTAAAAAATGGGGGAACAAACCCAAAGATAAGCCCCTAGATTTCTTGAAGATCCGGATTGCAGAGATTTGTTGCTGCAAATGGCCCATACTTGACTCCACCAGATATGACAAAGCCTGAGTTACGATGAATGGAAGCAAACGCCATTTTGCAAAGAGACGAAATGCCAGCTTCGGTATCTCATCACCGAAGGGCAACAACAAACATATATATATATATATATATATAAAGCGATTTTTTCATGAAAAACACAACACACGAAGTGTGGGATGGAAAGACGAAGAGGTCCCACCGGGCATGCCAGAATCTGTTTACCGCTGAAAACTGGACCGAGACACGGAGACGTTTAGCCTGAATTTAGGGGCAGATGCTATATGGAATATATCCATCCACCTCTCCGAAGATGCAAAGTTGATTTATAATACCGTATATCGAAGATTTGGACAGATGCAATCGATGTAACTTGACTTATCAGATTCCCTCTTTTTGAGGGATTTTTTATTGTGGGGATGCTCTTCCCTACATGCACAAGCCCCTGTAGTTAGTTACGCTATTGCAAAGCGAAAACAACTTTCACCTTATCCAATTGATCACTTCGTGTCATATTATGTTTGTTTATGGGATTGCACATAGATTGTATATGGAGACTAATATATATCATCTCCCGTAGGGCGTGGATTAGTCCAAATCTATATATATTGGATTTAGGGTTTTGAACTTAGGACGCAAATCTCATATAAATGAGATCCATCAGTTCATGAGATATATGGGTTTGATCTAAGGATCGTTAGTCATATATGAGACTAAGATCAACTTAGAAACGGTGAGCATATCGGATCAACTGATTATCAGATCATATATGCATAGCCCGTGGATAGTATACGGTAGTCAATATGGAGACAGTCCGCAGGGCAAAACATATTAGTTTAAGGATATCGCGGTCCAATATTAGTTTAGGGACATTTCGGTCTGACATTCCTGTGTTTGGGACGGAATATTAGTTTAAGGACGTTTCGGTCCAGCTTTCATCTTGCGCGCACATGTATATTTTATGTGGCGAAGTGAGCGATGATAACATGGGATGTGCCTAATATTAGGGTGCGACCTAATTTGAAGGCATTATATTTTCCTCAAAGATATACATATACATATATGTATAAAGCGGAGCTCAATATAAGATTAGTATCTATATGAGATGAGTGTCAATATGAGGTGTGCACATCAATATGAAAGTGCATAAATATGCGGTGTATCAATATGAGGACTAGGACATTCCCTGTCTTAATGAAATTTCATATTTTTCATCAAGTTGGGATGAGAAAGGAGTTGTTGGTTGTTGGGACCTGCCACCTCTCTGAAGACATTGAGGAATTACAACGCCGTATTTCAAAGGTGTAGAAGGATGTACCCTTGAACCAAATTCTATATATGAAGAAAGAGAACATGGTGAATCAAAGGATCATCAGTCTTATATGAAAATAAGATTAACTTAGAAGATATGTGATGAAGATCATTAGTCGTATATAAGACTAAGATCAGGTTGAATATCAACGATGAAAGATCATTAGTCGTATATGGGACTAGGATCAACTTAGATATCATGAGCATATGGGCTCAGTTGATTTAAAATCAAAGAAGAAGCTTAAGCTGTAAGTGCACGGCGGCGCCCCGGCCGTCCATCCGACGCCGGAATGCAGAAACGAAAAACTTTGCGAAACTTGCAAACCGGCACCACCGCGCACTTTTAACCTAGATCGGGCCATTAACCTAGCTACTAGCAAACAAGAAAGGGAGTAGAGAAGCTATACCAAGCGATCCGTGTCCTTCGGTCTTCGCCTCCACTCCGATCTCCTCGCGGAATCTCCGGTCGTCGCCTCCTCATCGGAAAGGGCACCACGTCACCGGATTCTTTTACGGGCTCCCACCTCTGGACCGAGGCAACTCGGGCGCGAAGTTGGCGAGCCGACACGTCCAAGAGATGCTGTAGGTGTAGTGTAGAAACCATTGTCTCATTTGGGTGAAGTTGCCTTTGGTGATGGAGGAATGAACAAGATATGAACTTGGGAATTTTAGTGGCAAGCTAAAATGAGATGAATGATAATTTTCCCACATGAAAAATGAACTCCCTCTCCCCTCCCCATTGTGGTCGGCCCCCCATATCTCCAAATGGTGGAGGGAATCATCAAAAAACAAGAAGGGAGGTGAGAGTAGGAAAAGCATAAGGGTGACCACACCAAAAAGCAATGATAACAATATCAAATCAATTTCTAATCCCTTCAAATCTCATTAATGCAAGAAAAGCAAAGATGCTAAATCTATCATAATGCCACAAATACAAGAAACCCCTCCACAATAACTTATTTGCACAATTGCAAATAACCCCCTACATCGGAAAAGTCCGGCCGTGAAGGAACAAAGGAAAACTGGCCGAAACGGAATGCAAACTGGCAACATCAGAAAACTGATCCCGTAATAAATTACAGGAAAACCCTGCGACTGCATATATATGACCGCATTTGTATTCCCACTGAATATAAATGCAAAGAGACAAAACTACACTGTCTAATACTAGGATCCGGCTTAAACCAAAGCCGGCTAGTAAAATCAGTTCGATCACGATTCGTGCAATACCGCACGTATCTGATCGAACCCTGCCATATCTCCATACGGCCTCTACAGCGTTTCGCCCGAAACTTGAGAAACTGGTCTGTGGGGGACTCTAAAGACTCGTCAATACTTTGGTTGTGGATTTAACCACTAGCACGTCAGAGGTATTAGCCAATACGTAACGGGCTACCAGGTACTGACCAAAAAGGACGTCGATGAGCGAACTCATCCTGACACCCTACTGAGCCTGTCAGTGACAATATCCGTACAGTCCGGTCCGTTCGTCTATGAGCATCGCATGGCGGGCCTAGGGGTAGGTAAAAGTCAGACCCCCAAAAGCGATACAAGTCGTGTCGGAGTGCAGCCCAGAACACCCTGAGATACTACTAGAATACCTACCAGTAAATCTCCTGCCTTGGCCAAGGAATTTTCATGTACTGGCTCTCCTAGACACAGCGCGACCTCACCCCCAATACCGGGAGAGACGAACCCCTGCAGATCCGCTCACTGCCTCCATGTGGCTCGGGACTGTACCCAACTAAAACCTGTTTGCACGTCTCCTTTGAGCGTGGTAGGGTAGTAATCAAAGCACAGTGGGAACTCACACGAGACAAATGACGATCTCAGGTCAATGAACTAACATGTACACATGTCACCAGGGAACTGCTATCTGACATCAGGTATAATACCAACTAGCAGGTTCCCAGCGAGTCATGTCCGGTGTACTCATAACCTAATGAGCACCTGTATACATCTTAGGTGAACCAACTGACACCAATGGCCTATGAGACCGGCCACCGCCCCTCGTCGAGGTCTCGACTGTATACACTAGTCTACTCTGGAGTATCGATGCCCTGTCTTGAAACTCCCACGACTAGGGACCTTTTAAGGATGTGCTTATAGACTCCAGCTCCCACGTATATGATCGCCCTCATACTGCTGGTAGTCAAGGAAGAATCCTAGGGGCTCTATCAACGTGCAATAGTGACCTGTAAGGTCACCTAAAGCAGTACACGATGATAAAGATAAACCAGATAGCATACTATCATCTTGAGTAAGACTGTCCTACTGGGACAGGTCCTCCCTTAATCATTGCAATCATGTGCCTGTGATCCAATAATTGACTCTGAGGGCACTATCTCTAACAATCTCTCACTTGCACTCAAGGCTAATTATTGCGATGTTGCATACTCACAGGCTGTGTGATACCGAACACCCAACTCCTTTACTAGTCAGTCTCACAAAGCTTGTTTGCGAAACTATTGCGTTCGAGGAATAGCCTCAGTGAGTGGATCCGCTATGATGTTTCTTTCTATGTCTCTCTTTATCTCAAGTTCGCGGAGAAACCCATCTCCCAAAATGAGCAATACCTGTCTTAGAATATGTCTGGATATCTGATGGGACCTAGCTCATAAATGAACTCCAAATCCAAACTTCTTAGACTGTATCGTCAACTGAACTTAATCAGTATCCTGCGCCATCCTTCCCTCAGTATCCCCCTGGATCACCTGTCCAAAAATACTGCCCCATGTCAGAGGGAAAACTATAACTCTGACAGCCACTCTGTCACCCATGTCACCTTGGAAGCCTGGAATGATAACCGTCTCCTAAAGGAGGCTGCCGTTATCAAATCCTTAGAACATGCACTTATGTTCTAAAGCTGCTTCCGATCGTTTCTCCAGGATTGGATTAATATCAACTTATTGCATCTCGTGCAAAAATAACATCTGGTGTGGTACTTGACATCTCATGATTGACTCAATTGCCTAAGCAAGTGATCTGCCAATCATGCACATCCCTCTCTATTTTAGTCTATAAGACACCTTTAGAGAGGGTGACTCCATCACCTGCAGGTATACTACCGTGCCAGGAGTCGTCAATTCTAAATACTCATAGAATGCTGTCCAAGTACCCAGATTGGGAAACTACCCAAATCTAGACCTAAAACCATAGATCCAGTAACCAGAATGCCTGATATAATATCCAAGTCCTATATGGAGAAACCACTGTGTGACAACCAAAGTATAACCGATCGTAGTATAAGAATATCACTTCCTACTCTATATATGTCATCCAAATACCAGGACATCATACCCTACTACCTTCCTAACAGATCCACCCCTTATTCTGATGAAGTCAAACCTATGACTGTACATCAGAAATAGATGATCTATCTCTGCTGTATCTGCTTTAGTCTATAAATAGACATAAGCCACTTGTCCACCATGCTTCCACTGCTCCCACTGACTATGACAACCTTCTGGCAGAGTCATATACACGTGCACTTCTAAAGCCAGTTTAGAACGACGCTATACTCATCCTCCTGCCGGGTCTCACAGTCTGGAACAACAGCAATGGCAAGTCTGGGTAAACAAGAACCTCCCTGTCACCGTCCTTGAGGCTACTGGAGTGCCTCTCGAGTGCCTGAGGTTACCCACCATATCTGTGGAGTGGCCAATGGAATGTCAAACCAGATTGAATCTTTAGGTTCTTATCAAATCTTCAGTAATCGTTTGCGGTTCTGGAATCACTTCCAGTTCTACCATACTCCCACTACTGTTTTCTGAAAAAATCCATTTTTATTAAAACTGTGGCGAGTCTAGAACAATATCACTATTGATCTTCCAGATGGTAGAAAGTCAACCCTCGTCATAGCCCGGGTTAACCCACAAACAGCCATTACAGAAACGTGCATTGAGTTATCCGGAGTCTGGTTTTAAGCATAAGCCGGAAAACTCCCCGTACCTTAACAATATCAAGATATGAACTGTTCTATATCCAATACAGAAACAGAGGCACTGATTTAATTGAACCAGATTCAAATCATGCATCTGTCTCCAGTGCATGTCAACTGAATGGAAAAAGGCCGATCAGCGTTACCCAACTTAGGAGTGCTTCCAATTATGAGTAACCTGAAAGAGAAGCAAGTTCTCTTCATCATTACTATCAACTGAATACCACACACAAGTATCTACATCTTCAATCACCTTGAAGAATCCCGATACTTGCAACACCTGGTTCTCTACTTTACTCATATACCTATAACTTCTCAAATCTTGGACCCTGTGTTTCTACGAAACACTTATCTAAGAACTAGAGAAGTCATAAGTAAACAGAATATAGTACGAGGACTAACCCCTCTGTCCTGATGGACACTGTACAACATACAATACTCTGTATAAGTCCCTTAAGTCTGATAACTCAATCCCTGTGTGTCGTAGGTTGAAAACTGTACTTATGGTTAAGAAGAATTACACCGCTGTTCAATACTCCTTACCTAATCATCCACTGATATAGGTAAATGTCATAAACATAATTTCAAAAAGGTATATCTCACTCTATAAAAATAGACGTACAGATATATCAATTTGAAATTGGTGCATAACAACGGATATTCAAAACTAAATATTTGCCGTCCGGCAAACTACCCAGGTGATTTCCTCAAATATCACCAATTACAACGAATCCCGATATAATGAGGATGATCACCCAATTCCCAATAACTTACTCCCACTCATCATCTGTAAAACCATACAGATGTGAGAATCAAACCTGGTAAATACATACCCTGGAGCAAGTGTCTAATTGGGAAATCAGTTTTCTATTAACAGTACACAGTGAATAATGGGGTATCCGTGTATTCCTAGTAATTCCTTTTCTATTATCTAGATTCACAACTGTAACCGTATAATTCTTTGCCATCTCTCCAAATCCCTTTATATGTCTTTAGTCGTTACCTTCTGCATACCCCTTTAGGCCAAATGGTTTTCTTCCTTCCCTACCGTTCGGCACCAGCCTATGGTTTGGAAGAAGACTATCCAATAAGCATAATGGGTGTACTGTCCTAATCCTAAGAGCACTCGCAATGCGAGAGAAGGTGAAGATAAAAGACAACCGAATAAACCTTATTCCTATTTCTCCTGAACCAGAATCCATCCCCGAACTGGAACAAGTTCCTTTCGAGTTCGTATATAACCATACGATGGAGTATCCAATAAACTGTGGATCTTCGTAGTGATACGGAGTGTCCTGGAGAAATACAAAGGTGATTTAGGATTGGCGAAGAAATATTTGGTTTGGTCATGAACAGTAGTCGCAATTTACTTTGCTCTCTTACTAATCCCTTTCTTTGTCTTAACTTAATATCTTCTGTACACCGTTTAGGCTAATTGGTTTTCTTCATTCCCTACCGGTCGGCACCTGCCTATGGTTTGGAAGAAGACTATCCAATTTGCGTAATAGGTGTACTATCTTCTAAACCAAGGAGTACTCGCAACCTAAGAGAAGGTAAAAGGAAAAGACAACTGAATAGTCCTATTCGTTTTCTCCAGAACCGGAAACCATCCTCGAATAAATTCCTTTGAGTTCGTATATAACCATATGATGGTTTTGTCCAATGGAAGTGGACGTTCGTAGTAATACGGGGTGTCCTGGAGAAAAGGGTAAAAGTAGGAGTGGCAATGAGGTTTGCAACTCTGACAATCCAAAAGCCAGTGTTTAAGAAGGTTCGGTTAATCTTGGTCACTGAGTCATAGTCTAGGGTCGGGTCAATGGTCGCTGCCAAAGAGAGAGAGAAAAGAAACACTCAGCGTGCACCCTAGCCTAGATCAGAATGGTTATCACTTTATCAAATCAGGAAACCTCCCACTGTAACGTCAAATTCTTCTCCAAACCCGAAAGAATAATTAGTCGGGATCACCCGAAGAGTAAACCAACTCATCAGTGGGAATCGGGATCCAACTCTCATCTCATGATAACGTGACGGAATCTGCTCACGTTATCACACTCCAGAAGGTATGCGCATATCTGGCAAATTTCAGTTTCTTTAGAAACTCCCGATGTGATTTTTGCCTCATGCTCTTATGACCTTGACTTTGGCCAACAAATCATAAGTCACATGTCAAGTTCTACCCGTCATTGTCCAGGTTAATTTGAGCCCACCCGTACAAGCCCTTGACTTTGGCCAACAAGGCTATACGACTGCCCCAAACCAACGCATCTATCTATGCTGCATATGAATACCCAATAGCTACCAATCACTGTGCCTTGACTTTGGCCAACAAACACAGCTTGAATACTTATTAACTATCCATATGAAATGACGGAAGGCTACGAATGGTTTCTGGCGAAAACCTTTAACGTAATGAACTTGATATCGTTGAAGGAACTGGATAGCTTTTATAAAAATATAGTGACGAAAACCTTTTCTAAAGAGGTCACTCCTGGTGAAGGGATCTCGGCTCTTTCCCTGTGGAATGAGGTGCAGGATATTCCAACTGAATACCACGTTGCAAAGCAAAAGTAATCGGCTATAGTGAAGTTATTGCCCTGACGCAAACTTCTGTCCAAGGGGTCACTCCCGGTGAAGGGATCTCGGCCCTTGCCTCGTCGACTGAGGAGCAGGATATTCCAACTGAATACCACGATGCAAAACCCTATTTCCATAAACCCTATTTCCTATTCAGAAACCTACTGTGAAAACTTGGGAATTTTGGTGGAAAGCTAAAATGAGATGAATGATAATTTTCCCACATGAAAAATGAACTCCCTCTCCCCTCCTTATTGTGGCCGGCCCCCCATATCTCCAAATGGTGGAGGGAATCATCAAAAAACAAGAAGGGAGGTGAGAGTAGGAAAAGCATAAGGGTGACCACACCAAAAAGCAATGATAACAATATCAAATCAATTTCTAATCCCTTCTAATCTCATTAATGCAAGAAAAGCAAAGATGCTAAATCTATCATAATGCCACAAATGCAAGAAACCCCTCCACAATAACTTATTTGCACAATTGCAAATAACCCCCTCCATCGGAAAGTCCGGCCGTGAAGGAACAAAGGAAAACTGGCCGAAACGGAATGCAAACTGGCAACTTCAGAAAAATGATCCCGTAATAAATTACAGGAAAACTTCGTGACTGCATATATATGCCTGCATTTGTATTCCCACTGAATATAAATGCAAAGAGACAAAACTACACTGTCTAATACTAGGATCCGGCTTAAACCAAAGCCGGATAGTAAAATCCGTCCGATCACGATTCGTGCAATACTGCACGTATCTGATCGAACCATGCCATATCTCCATACGGCCTCTACAGCGTTTCGCCCGAAACTTAAGAAACTGGTCTGTGGGGGACTCTAAAGACTCGTCAATAATTTGGTTGTGGATTTAACCACTAGCACGTCAGAGGTATTAGCCAATACGTAACGGGCTACCAGGCACTGACAAAAAAGACGTCAATGAGCGAACTCATCCTGACACCCTACTGAGCCTGTCAGTGACAATATCCGTACAGTCCGGTCCGTTCGTCTATGAGCATCGCAAGGCGGGCCTAGGGGTTGGTAAAAGTTAGACCCCCAAAAGCGGTACAAGTCGTGTCGGAGTGCAGCCCAAAACACCCTGAGATACTACTGGAATACCTACAAGTAAATCTCCTGACTTGGCCAAGGACTTTTCATGTACTGGCTCTCCTAGACACAGCGCGACCTCACCCCCAATACCGGGAGAGACGAACCCCTGCAGATCCGCTCACTGCCTCCATGTGGCTCGGGACTGTACCCAACTAAAACCTGTTTGCACGTCTCCTTTGAGCGTGGCAGGGTAGTAATCAAAGCACAGTGGGAACTCACATGAGACAAATGACGATCTCAGGTCGAGGAACTAACCTGTACACATGTCACCAGGGAACTGCTATCTGACATCAGGTATAATACCAACTAGCAGGTTCCCAGCGAGTCCTGTCCGGTGTACTCATAACCCAATGAGCACCTGTATACATCTTAGGTGAACCAACTGACACCAGTGGCTTGTGAGACCGGCCACCGCCCCTCGTCGGGGTCTCGACTGTATACACTAGTCTGCACTGGAGTATCGATGCCCTGTCTCGAAACTCCCACGACTAGGGACCTTTTAAGGATGTGCTTATAGACTCTAGCTCCCACGTATATGATCGCCCTCATACTGCTGGTAGTCAAGCAAGAATCATAGGGGCTCTATCAACGTGCAATAGTGACCTGTAGGTCACCTAAAGCAGTACACGATGATAAAGATAAACCAGATAGCATACTATCATCTTGAGTAAGACTGTCCTACTGGGACATGTCCTCCCTCAATCATTGCAATCACGTGCCTGTGATCCAATAATTGACTCTGAGGGCACTATCTCTAACATAAGCTTCACATACTTAACCAATTCAGAGCTAAGATTACATTTCTATACCACCCAGCAGTGTTAAGCACTCAATCACGTAGCGCTCATTTGAATATCACGTGAGGCGCTGAGTCTCTGGCGTCTTTTAAGTGCTCACGTGTATGGCATGTGAGGCGTTGAGTCCTTCCTTATGGGCGCTCACAAATATGGCACATGGGACGCTGTCTTCACGGGCCTTGGGTGCTCACGTGTATGGAGCATGAGACGCTAAGTCTCTGAGCTTCTGTGCGCTCACATGGATATCACGTGAGACGCTATCATTTGCTTCTTTTGAGTGCTCATGTGGATATCACATGAGGCGCTATCTTCGTAGTTTCTTTTGAGCACTCACGTGGATATCACATGAAACTCTGTATCCTTAAAGATTTAATCTATGTTCATATTTTCTAAGGAAGTTAAATTTCTGTTAATGGTATTTTGACTATTAACGATCACCAAGATCACTATTTTGAGGATTTAGGATCATATTTCTTTAAGAACTAAGTGCTTTTCACGTTTGGGAACTAAGTTCCTGGAGTATAAACTCCATCTTCTTCATGTTCTTCTTTCATCACTGTTTTTTTCAGCCTTGTTCTCTTCTGAATTTTTTATTCTCAAGAATAAAATCTTCTCTATGAGAACTAAATTCTCTTCATAAAAAATCTATTTTGTGGATCTCAGAACTAGAAGAAAAACTTAGTTCTTTTGGAAGGGTTAAACCCCTATATATTCATGTGATGGGTAAAGCGGAGATATTTTTATCTCGATATTTTCTTTACATAGGGTTTGAGAGGAGGAAGATGATCTTTCTATGAAGAAAATTAAATTCTCTGTTGCAGAAGTTTTTGAGGGGTCTCCTCTATATGAGGTTTAATCTCTTTACTCCTATTTATAAGAGAAGAGAAAAATCAATCTGTTTGAGAAAATTTCTATTTTGAGAGATCATGATTGATTCCATAATCAATCAAAATGATCTTAAAGATCAACCGATGCATTTTATTCATCGTTAGATTCTTAATTCAAAGGCTCTCTGTTTAACAGAGATGATCACTCTTGTTTGTTTAACAAGATTAGGAAAATATTTTCTTAAGATAGAATTTAATTCTATCAGATGATCGAATGGTGATTTTATAATCACTGTTGGATCTTTGATCTGAGGGTCCTCTGTTTAACATAGGAGATATTTATTTTTTAAGAAAGATCAGGGAAATATGTCCCTCATAGAATTTAGTTCTATAAAAAAGAACACTCATGTGTATTGCACATGAGGCATTGGCCTATAGCGCTCACATGGATATCACGTGAGGCGCTGCCAAGAGACTGGCATGTGCGTTCACGTGGATATCACATGAGACACACTGCCAAGAGGCTACACTAGCACTTACATAGATATCACGTAAGACGCTCACGTGTTTAACACGTGGGAACCATTATAGGATTTGATCCTATTTGAAGCAGCACTCACATGCTTTGCATGTGAGTGCGCACGTGTTTAAAACGTGGGGGCTTCTCTTTATTTTTATAAGGGAACAACAAGCTCTGGGCTAAAAAATCTTTGGCGAGAACAACAATCGTCCCTATCACCCTCTATAAGAAAACTATAGTATCTCTCGGATGGATGAGGAAGCGTACTAGATCTACGGAGTGGCTGAGGTTCGTTGGGCTCTATTTGAACCTGTGGTTCAGCCAAATCTTCAGTGGCAGTTCGTGATTTAGGAATTTATTTCAGTTCTACCGCACTCCCACTAATTTTTTTTACAAGAAATTCCTTTTCTAAAAAGGTGGCATGTCGAGAAACAAATACGTTCTGTTCCTCAATGTAGTTGAATAAATACCCTAAAGACTTCTTAGGATATCCCACAAACTTGCACAGAACTGATCGTATCTCGAGTTTGTCCGGATTTTGTTTTTTAAAATAAGCCGGACAACCCCATATCTTAACAATCTTAAGATATGGGCTCTTTCCACTCCATATCTCATATGGAGTCTTAGGCACTGATTTGGATGGATCTTGTTTCAATATAGCTTCTGTCTTAAGTGCATAACCCCAGAAGGGAACCGTTAACTCGGTATTACTCATCATAGAACATATCATATCTAATAGGGTGCGATTTCTTCTCTCTAAAACACCATTGTGCTATGGTGTATACGGAGGAGTAAGTTTAGAGAGAATCACATTCTCTTTTAGGAACTTAAGGAACTCAATGCTCAAGTATTCTCCATCTCGATCAGATCAAAGTATTTTGATACTTTCCCCGTTTGTTTCTCCACTTCATTCTTATATTCTTTGAACTTCTCATAGGCTTCGGACTTATGTTTCATCAAGAACACGTGTCCGTACCTTGAGAAATTATCAGTAAAAGTAATGAGTAGGAGTCACCTCTTCTTACACGTGCATTGGACCACATACATCACTATATATGAGTCTCAAGTGTTTAGTAAATCTTTCTCAATATCCAGTAAACAGAGTTTTGGTCATCTTTCCTTTAAGACAAGACTAACAAGTTGCATGAGATTCATGTTCGAACGGATCCAAATATCTATCTTTATGTAACTTGGTTACTCTGGTATCATTGATATGACCAAGTCCACAATACCACAAGAAGGCTTCATTCATTTCTGAACTTTTCCACTTATGTATGTGTTGGATGTTGAAAACTATATGTTGATTTAGAATGTATGTACCGTTATTTAGTGTATCAGACCCAGTCAGCTTTTGATTAAAGTGAATGTTCATAACATTACTTTCCAATACAAAATATATTCTTCTTTAGCTGACAAAGCAACTGAAATAATATTACATAGCATGGATGGTACATAATAACAGTTCTGCAAAATCAAAATTTTGCCGCTCGGCAATCCAAGATGATATTCCCCAACAGCAACAACGTCAACACTTGCGTCGTTTCCAACTCTGAGATTCATATGACCTTTTTTCATAACCCTACTGCTTCTCAGTGCCTATAGACAATTATAGCTATGAGATTCTAATATGGTATCTAATACCTAGAAGGCAAAGTTTATTGGAGCACAATTTTCGATTACAAATGCACCTGAAGCTAAAGCATCACTATACTTCTTGTCCTTAAGGTAGCTTTATAAGCTCTGCAATTCCTCCTCCAGTGCCCTTTCTTGTGACAGTAGAAGTATTCTCCTTTTCCTACTTCCGCATCCCCAGACTTGTCCCCTCCCTTCACCTTTTTAACACCACCTTTCGGCAAGATAGGGGTTTTCTTCCTCTTTCCCTTAGCCTTAGCTTTGGACACAGAAGAAAAAGATTGCCCAATAAGTAGAATGGGTGCTTTATCTTTCTTTAAGGTGCTCACAGCACTCCTCAACATATTGAGGAGCTCTAGAAGACCACATTCTAGTTTGTTCATATTGAAGTTAAATATGAATTGAGTATAGGTGAAGGGAAGGGACTGCAGAATTATATCGCTATATAATTCATTGTCCAGCGTACATGCCAGGTCTACGAGCTCTTCAATAAGACTAATGATCTTCAGGACGTGGTCCCCGACAGATGATCCGACAGTCCACCTCGATTGAAATAATTTCTTCGAAGTCTCGTACCTTACAATACGAAATTGCTCTCCATACAAGTCCTTGAGATGGAGAAAAATATATTGAGCATCCATCTTCTCGTGCGGCCTCTACAGTTCATTATTCATTGAGGCCGGCACCATGCATTTGGTCGTCACGCAATCTTCATCACACGTTTTGCGTATCTCAACATCCACAACCGAGGAACCTGGACTAGGGAGCTGGGGTGCAGTAGCGGTGAGGATATATGCAACTTTATCATATGTAAGGGAAATGGTGACATTCCTCAACCAGTCTTTATAATTCAATCGGTCTGCTTGTTTTTATCTAGTAGAAACTTAAGGTCTGTCGTGGTCGCTTTTTAGAGAGAGAGAAAAGAAAAACTCAGCGTGCACTCTTGCAAGATTGGATTGGTTAAATTATCTTATCTAATCGCGATGGCTCCTACTGTTTAATCGAAGTCTCCTTCAAACCCTAAAAGGAGAACTAGCCGGGATCATATACACTCCACAAGTTCGCTAATTGTTCAGCCAGACCAGTGTAAGTACTCCGAAAGAAGCTCCCTGCGCTTTCGCACGGACCTAATTAAATAGCCGTGTTTCCTTAGGCATAACCCCATAAACACCTTTCTAGATACCAAATACGTTGGCTAATTATGAAGTGAAAATCTTCCGGTAATAACTATTACTTGCAGTAAGAATCGGGATCTAACTATCACATAGAAAGTATGCAATCACATTGCAAGTTTAAACAATTGAAACTTCCGATATGGTTTTTACCCCTAGGACCTTATGACCTTGATGAATAATCAACAAATCAAACAGTCCTAGTCAAGTTCAACTCGTCATTTCATGATTAATTTAGACCCACCAGCATGTCCCTTGACGAATGATCAACAAAGTCGTACAACTGTCCTAACCAATCACATCGAATGCGGTAGATAAGCATCACTTGGCTACCATACACTACGCCTTTACGAATAATCAACAAACGCGGTACGAATACTAAGTACTCTACTCATCTCAAATGACGGAGAGCAATGACTGGTTTTGATGAAAACTATTAACATAATGAACTTGATATCGTTGTAGAAACCGAGTGTTTTAAAATACTTAGTTATTTTGAAAATTGGTTCCTACAATATCGTTTAGGTTTATTTTCTTTACATTAATTATATTAATGTAGTCCCATTATTTAACACATAGCACACCAAGAAATAGAGTTTTATATATCATTCGCATTCGTCACGGGGTATCAGGTCTTCACCGTATGGCTACTTAACTTACGGCCGGGTGGACGCAGCGCTAGCGCGGATGTAAAACATATAAAAACACTTATTATATATAAAAGAAAATAGAATGCATTTATATGCCATCCGCATTTGTCATGGGGCATCGGGTCTTCACCGTAACGTTACTTAACTTACGGTAGGGCGGACGCAGGGCTAGGGCGGATGCAAAACATATAAAAGAATTTATTTATATATATAATCATCATAGGTAGGTAATCACAATAAAGGCATGTGGTAATCAACAAGAAAAATAGAATAGCAGGCATACTAGGAATCCCGCATTTCGTTTGAGTCGTAAACGAAACGTGGCATTCCACAGTCACGTGAATATCCCTAACAATATCGAACTAACACCCTTACGAGCACGGCGAGACACCCGCCAATTCTAGAATGAGACAACCCGGCCTTAACACCTTGAGGGGGCAACCTAGCGCATTCTAGGATCCGGCGGACCAAGCACTCCTCCACAGCAAAACATAAAATGATAATATACATACAATGGCAATGACAGTCTCAACCCGACCGTGTCCTAAACAAAAGAATATACATTTATCATCGAATCGAATACATGAAGTGCATACAACGATTGCATACATTCACATCATACGAGGGGCTATTCATCACGACAATCCAACCAAACCATTACACAGCAACAACACAAAAACTAATGTGCAATCTCGTCGAATTGATCACACATCAATTCGGCGACGTTTAATAACACATCCTTATCTATGTCCAACCCGACTTGATCAAACACTTTGATCGAGTCGCTTCGAAGACATGACCAAAGAACCCATAACCCTCAAGGCGAACACTTGAAATTTCCAAAATCCGAAATTCAAACGCACCTCGGCACCTGAAAAAATCATTTTGCTAATTAACGAATTGCGAAAGACCCGAAATGGGCTTGAGTGCCCGATGGGACACTCGAGCTCGACCCTAGAGCTACCAAGGAGGTAGGTGGTACCACCAAACCCAAGACCACCTTTTGGTGGTCTCAGGTTGGGGGGACAGACCCGAGAGCACCTAAAGGTGCTCTCGGGTCACACCCCCAAACCGAGAGCACCTATAGGTGCTCTCGGGTTGGAGGGCCCTCCTAAACCCTACCCAAAACACTCGGGGTCGCTATCATACTCCCACAGAGTTCCCGTTCCGAAACGAGAACCCCCGGAGTCTATTTCAAGTAAAAAGAATGATTTTAGGACTGTTTTGAAAACAAAGGTTTTGAACAATTTAATAGTCACAAAAGCAAGTTCTATTGTTTGGATCAGCTCTGATACCATTGTTGGAAAGTTGTACTCACGCTGCAACACTTGCGGACAAAGCAGAATGCATAATAATAAATTTTAAGCAAGCACAACTAACCAAAACCTAAGAAAACATCCAAAGACTTGAACTTGTAAGAAAGTGGAGAGCAAAAGCAAACAAGTTAGGGTTTTTTAGTGATAAAAACCTTTATAACGTGTCTATGAGTACGTAAATAACCCTAGTTAGGCTCCGAGTCCTCTGAAAACGTGCTTTGTCTCCGATCTTCTTACCGAAAACAATCCACGCGAAGGAACCCTAACCCAAGCTGTCATGACCCAAATGAGAAATGTGACTGGCACTTAAATCACGAAACGTCTAAAGGCGTAACGTAATTCAAGTAAGTCAAAAACCCAGAAATCTAAAACTTTTTAGGAAAATGGTGGAGGTTAAGTTTTGAAATAGGGTTATAAATGAAATCAAATTCTTTATTTTAAAAGTATGAGTAATGTTATATGAAATACAAGTGGGTCATATACTATAGTTTGGAAATATTTCCGTCATTTGAAATTTGGGCAGCGCCTCCTTAGTAAATTTTGATCCAAATTCAATACATGTCAAGAATAATAAAGTATCCCCAAACAGGAGCTGGCTCTTCGCCAATTGGCAGAATCACAACCACGCAATATAAAATATACGACGCCCAAAACGAAGATCAAATACAGAAAAGAAAGTAAAGAAAACCAAACACATTAACTCCAGATATAAAGGATATATATATATATACAAGTCTCGACTCTAAATCTAAAGAATATACGAACTGGTCTCTAGGTCTACCAAATATACAAACTGGTTGATGGAGTTTTTAACTAAATACAACGAATAATAAAGTATACAATGGCGGTTACGATCCGTAGTATAACCCACCTACCAATGCAAGTCATCCAAAAAGGAGCAATGTGCCAGCAAGTCGCTACTGATCTGAGCGATCGATCCTACAAGAAAACTATGGTACAATGGGGGTGAGTTGCCAACTCCTGAGTAGAAAACATCAACTGGTAAAAATCGAATGTATGACGATCTCCTGGGTCATTGATTTGATCTCAAAAACTATCTATTACCGCAATCAAGAACGGCGTCGCATGAAACTAGCCGGTGAATACGGGTCGGTCCACAGGGATGTTGTGAATTTCCTAGTCGCGCTTACGAGTTAATTTCGAAGGGTGTCGGATTGATTATTAAATCTAAAAACCTAATTATTCTATACTACGATTATCTAGATCTAGTCTTGCTAGGGTTAGGCCTAGGTTAAGTTTGGAAAGTCAATAAATCTCACCGCTTTCTATACCCATATGAAGATCTAATTAGGTGTTATGGTAAATATTAATAAAAGGGATTAGGATGATTGGGAAGATTGTCCTTCCTTTCTTAATCTTTACCCTAACCTCCATGGAAAACCTTAAAATCCGGGCCTTTAGACTACGGTATCACCGCTACCTCGTGGGTAGAATGCCGCAGGGAGCGGAGTAAAAAGGTATGCATGGAGTCCTATGAAAATATATGAAGGGCAAGAAAGGGGATGAAAGATCTTCGTCTCTCAAACCTTCCCCAGATCTAACCCTAACAAGTGAGAAGACTACTCGCTCATTAGGGAATTAAAATACATTTACCTAGGGCAGAGAATAAAAGATTAACTAGGGCAAGGAATTAAATTTATCTAGGACAAGAATAGAAAATTAACCTAGAGCAGAAAATAAAGAACTTACAAAAAATGATGCTCTCCAAAAGAATGCTGAAATTTATTAATGAAGGGAGGCATAAGAAAATACAATGATTTGGGCTTCTATTTATAGGAGATAGAAACCCTAGGTTACAATTGATTCGCATGTCTATATTTACCAAAATATCCTTAGGAAGACCTAGTCAAAGTAGACTTCCAAGCTTTTGGTAAAATTTTATGTCTGGAAATTTTGGAACTGATTCTGGGCTTCTTGGGCTTTTTATTTCTTTGGATCTTTATTCAATTTGGCTTCTCTATTTCTTCCAGATCTCCAGGGAACAATTGCAGTGGACTTTTAACCGTTTGCTTTGTAATCTTGTACATTGCGTTGCCTTGTACTGATCTTTTGTTTAGGCTTGATTAAGATCCTTCTATTTGTTGGTCAAAGTCCCTTTTTTGTGTCGTCTTTTGTCTTTTTCACTGTTTTCGCTCCAAAAACCTGTAACCTGTAATATGTAGCAGACATGCGTCAAAAGCACCTGTTTATTTATAAAATGAATAAGAATGGGGAATATAATAATGCAATATTATGGTATGAACAAATACCCCCAAACTTATCTTTTGCTCGTCCTCGAGCAAACTTATTTTTATTCACTAAAATCCTAACCGCACTTTCGCAGGGAAACGCGATTGCACTGAGCTCGTGCAACAAGCCGTTAAACCTCTAGGTGTCCCTAGTATGAGGAGTGTTGTCTCCTGAGGGTTTTCAGCGGATTACACCCACAAAATCCTATCAATTCGGCTATTCGACTTTTGTTTTCCAATTAGGTTTTCTAGCAAGGAATTCTATTATCGTCGACCCGCAAATTATCCACCCGTATTCTTCACACTTCCTCATCATCTAACTTAAGATTATATATGTTTTGCAGACCTACTTAGCTTTCGGCATTTCTTAAGTTTTCCTTCTAGGGTTCCATCTCCACTTAGGAATTTCTATCAACTCTACTAAAGATACAAGTTCTATTCTTCATTCCTCTCTCTTATCTAAATTCCAATCACATACCACTACGTGTGTGTATAGATCACCCCTACACTTGGAAATTCAAATCAAGCAATCATACTCTCGTCCGTTGTCCAAAGCACTTCTTAATTGGTGAATTTTTAATTGAATTTTGCTTACACATCCTTCATGCGACCGTTAATACTTCTTGAGGTACCAATGACCGATTACAAAATGTGTTTGCACATTTAAGCGTAATTCCTAATCTTGCAACACCTAAGGCTTTTAGCAGTGACTCCCAAACCAGTTGGTCTAAGGCACTAGGTGATGAAGCACCCTCGCTAAATATTTTTCTATTTTTTTGCAGCCTTAAGTAATCGCAAAAACCAGTGTCCATTTTTTTTATTCTTTATTCACACTTATATATATTTTTTCTTTTTTTTCTTTGTAATAAGGACTTTAGACAAGAGCATTTCAAGGTCTCTTCTACTATTCCAAGTTTCAAGGTGCGTGATTGTGCAAATTGTAGGGTATACGTTTTCAGAATCTAGACTTAAGTTAGGAGCTATTTTTCAAACTTATACTCTAATAAGAACATCAATACTTTTCCTTTGTTTCGACTTAGCCCAAAAAGTGAACTCAAAATTTGCCTTTTTCTAAATAAACTACAAAGACATATACTTTCTACCGCTAAACTTTAAGGAATGTTATTTTTAGGGTTTTTAATTCACTAAGTCTAAGATCTAGTTGTTCCTAACCAGTTAACCTATTTGTCAAACTCAAGTCAATTAGCTAAAATTGAAAACAATAATTTTTATAATTTTTGAAAATTTTCAATTTTTATGGGTTTTCAAATAAATATGCAAATGCAAAAATATGTACACATGAATGTGAAGGAAGAAGACGTACCGAGCATACCCCCAAACTTGAACTTGACAGTGTCCTCACTGTCATGCTACACCAAGAGGGTCAAAATGCCGGTATTCCCCTGTTTATTTATTTACAAATTTTTTTTTTTGTTGATGTTTTGAAAATTTTTTATTATTTTTTAATAGAAAAAGAAAACAAAAAATATATATACATATATACAAAAAGGTCCCCCCCAAACTTAAGCTTGGCCTTACACAAGCCAAAGGTTAGCACCAACCATTCAAAAATCTTATCGTGGTAATGGTATAGTTGGTGCAAGAATGGGATGGAAAGAAAAGAGATGAGAAGCACACGAGACCGTGTGGAAAGAAGAATGGTAGAATATGGTCTCGGTGGAGGAGAAGAATGGCGAAAAGAAGAAAGAAGTGGAGTACGATCTTGAGGGTGTAAATTGAGTGAATAAATTAGCGCAATTTGTGATGACCGATGTGTTAAAACCGATTGCGCTAACCTATCAACCCGTCGATAAATGGGGTCAAATCCCTCAAGATTCGCAAGAAAACATGGGTACGCCGAACTTGGTAGAGGAGATGAAGGCGTAACGGTCTCTTGTACGGTCGGAACAATCGGAAAGACGAAAGAGAGTGAATTAGGGATAGTATCATGCTCACCGTAGTAAATTGTCTCAAACTGGAAAGATTCCATTAATGGTTCGAAACTACTGTAATCAACCGAGTCTGATGGTTCAACTAACCCATCTGAAAATGTAAAGGACTCAAACTCGGGCGGTGAGTCATCAATATCGTCCGAAAAAGTGAAACACCCGTCTGTAAGAACTATGTCAGATTCAAAGGAAAAGTTTTCAAGCTCACAGTCGTCGAGCGTGGTCGGAACGATGTAAAGGAGGGAGGGTAATATAACAGTCAAAGGTTCAGTAGGATGAATTGGAAAATCAGACACATCAAACAAAAATGGTTCAACCTCAATATGATCCTCAAAACTCTCCTCAATACTATCCTCATAATTCTCCTCAACATTTATCTCATCCATGCCATTATCATCAACATCAAGGCGCATATGAAGTTCAGGAGAAACATCTAATGACTCGGGATGATGAGTTGAACATAAAATTTTAATCAAATCGACAGGTTCAGCATCCGAAATATTCCCGGCGTCTATATCCTCAATCAAGTGAAAATCAATTTCTTTAGACACCTCATCAAAAGCATGGATATTTATCAATTTAGGTTCTAGAGTGGAGGTGTAAAGGTCAAACGGATTAGGTGCGGTTTCACTCGAAAGGGGTTCTTCATAATTTGGCAAATCAAACACTACAAAATCACACAACTCGTTTTTATTTTGAACTAGTGAATCATTTAGGACATTCGATGGAAAACTGGAGTTGTGGGCTTCAATTGGATAAGGGTAGGTTTGATTTTGAAATCCTCTCACATTCTCACTCTGTCCAACCGCCTCCTTATACATTAAAAAATTTGGAGCTAGCGGAAAACTAGCTACCGGTTAACTAGGTTGCATAAGGGCGGCCACGGACGCTTCCACATTCCTAGTCATTTTATTTGTTGCTGCAATATAAGCCTCCAACGACTCTTCCAAACTAGACTTAGGTGGTGAGGGGGTTTCGGTGAACGATTCAAAATGGTGTGGATATGCAAAAATCCCAACAGGCTGTGTAGAAATAGTGTCTAGTGAAAGTGGAAAAGTCGGGTAGGACTGGTAGGAAGTGGGTGATTGGACAGGGGTATGGTCAACATATGGATAAAAAGGTGAATAATCGTGCGGATCCCTAGAACTAGATGAGTAGAGAGGGGTGAAAGATCGACTGCGAGATTGAGCAATATACTCAGCAATGGACATCGGCTTAGAAGTTACAGCAGGACTTGGAAAAATGGTGTCAACATATGTAGGTGGTAAAGATGGACTTGGTTGACACAAAGTGGGTTGAAAAGTCAAACTATTTCTCCTAGACGCCTCTATTTGATCTTTCAAAGATTTTTTAGGCAAGGAGGGATCGCCTTTAAATTGACCGAACAAATTGCCGTATGACGCAAAATTAGGTTCGGGATACCAAAGTTCGGCTAATGATTTATTGTGTGGGGTACCCATGTTAGAAGAAGGGGTGAAACAAAGGAAGGTTTGTGGTGCAAGGATCTATTTGCGGCCAAAAATTTTGCAAGTTTCTATAAAAAATTTGTCCTTTTTATTTTTATTCTTTTTCTCTTTATTTGGAAAAATTTTGTTGCAAAAAGTTTTTCAACACAAGATATGCAACAACAAAATATTACTTGCAATCTAATTTCATTTCAAGCGAGGCCCAAAAATCCTGCACAAGATTGTTATTTTGGAAAGGAATATATTTTTAAAGCGCACGGAATCTTGCAGGAATTTCCAGAAAAGATATATGGGGATTTGCAGAGGGGAGAATTAGAAATCAAACCGTGCAAAAATTTTGCGATGAACAGTCCAAACAGCCGCGGTTCCGCGGTTTTTGGCGCATCAAGGCCGCGGTTCAGCGGTTGTTCTGTGGGATCGGGTCCTGAAAAAATATTGTACGGCTCTGTTGAGGCACTCTCCCTCTATTCTAATGTACCCTTTTCTGATTTGCCTTCTGGAAATTTCCAGATCCGTCTTTGTGTAGATCCTGCAAGATTCAAACAACACAGTATCCTTTCCAAAAATAACAATTGATATATTTTTATAATTTTTGGGGTTTTTCAGATTTTTATGATTTTTTTATTTTATGATTAACGCGAAATTGCGAAAAGGAAATGACACGCCATCCCCGGCAACGGCGCCATTTGATTTAGAGAGGTTTTGTCGATCAAAAATTATTTACCACAATCAAGAACGGCGTCGCATGAAGCTAGCCGGTGAATACGGGTCGGTCCACAGGGATGTTGTGAATTTCCTAGTCGCGCTTACGAGTTAATTCCGAAGGGTGTCGGATTGATTATTAAATCTAAAAACCTAATTATTCTATACTACGATTATCTAGATCTAGTCTTGCTAGGGTTAGGCCTAGGTTAAGTTTGGAAAGTCAATAAATCTCACCGCTTTCTATACCCATATGAAGATCTAATTAGGTGTTATGGTAAATATTAATAAAAGGGATTAGGATGATTGGGAAGATTGTTCTTCCTCTAGATCCTTGTCCTTCCTTTCTTAATCTTTACCCTAACCTCCATGGAAAACCTTAAAATCCGGGCCTTTAGACTACGGTATCACCGCTACCTCGTGGGTAGAATGCCGTAGAGAGCGGAGTAAGAAGGTATGTATGGAGTCCTATGAAAATATATGAAGGGCAAGAAAGGGGATGAGAGATCTTCGTCTCTCAATCCTTCCCCAGATCTAACCCTAACAAGCGAGAAGACTACTCGCTCATTAGGGAATTAAAATACATTTACCTAGGGCAGAGAATAAAAGATTAACTAGGGCAAGAAATTAAATTTATCTAGGACAAGAATAGAAAATTAACCTAGAGCAGAAAATAAAGAACTTACAAAAAATGATGCTCTCCAAAAGAATGCTGAAATTTATTAATGAAGGGAGGCATAAGAAAATACAATGATTTGGGCTTCTATTTATAGGAGATAGAAACCCTAGGTTACAATTGATTCGCATGTCTACATTTACCAAAATATCCTTAGGAAGACCTAGTCAAAGTAGACTTCCAAGATTTTGGTAAAATTTTATGTCTGGAAATTTTGGAACTGATTCTGGGCTTCTTGGGCTTTTTATTTCTTTGGATCTTTATTCAATTTGGCTTCTCTATTTCTTCCAGATCTCCAGTGAACAATTGCAGTGGACTTTTAACCGTTTGCTTTGTAAACTTGGACCTTGCGTTGCCTTGTACTGATCTTTTGTGTAGGCTTGATTAAGATCCTTCTATTTGTTTGTCAAAGTCCCTTTTTTGTGTCGTCTTTTGTCTTTTTTACTGTTTTCGCTCCAAAAACCTGTAACCTGTAATATGTAGCAGACATGCGTCAAAAGCACCTGTTTATTTATAAAACGAATAAGAATGGGGAATATAATAATGCAATATTATGGTATGAACAGTCATACAGCAATATAATAATATAATGTCGTGTGGAAATGAGAGTGACCATGTATATATAAGTATAATAATAATAATAATATCGTGCATGTGTCAAAATATGGTACCATGTCTGTTAGTTATGTATATGCCCTAGAGGCCATTGTTGTACATATGATGTATATTATAGTAGATTCTTGAATATATAGAGAGAGGACTTTCTTGCTCGATATAATAGTATGCTATCTGATTGCTCTTTGTCCAAACATGTTGACTTGTATTATATTACTGTCTTGCTCTCACATGTTGATAAAGCCCTTAGGATATATACTTGATTACTTGGACTATGATGCAGATCATGGGCCAGGGTAGTCCACAAGTACATCCTATAACTGTTCCTAGTCGAGGGTGTATCGAGACAGGGCGTCGATACTCTAGAGTAGACTAGCGTATACGCATTTTTACTCATATGGTGGGCGATGGATGGTCCCACATCCATTGGTGTTTGACATCAAAGATGGTATACGGGTGCTCAGTGGATATTGGGTACACTGAACGGACTGGCCGATAACTCGGAGATGGTATTATACCTATCGTCAGATAGCAGTTCTATGATCACACTGATACAGGTTAGTCTGTAGACCCAAGATCGTCATAGAGTCTTGTGTGATTCCCATTATTTTTTGATTTCCACCTTACTACGTTCAAGAGAATGTGCAAAATGGTGGCTTTTGGGTACAGTCCCGAATCACATGGAGGCAATGAGCGATAGGAGGTTTTCGTCTCTCCCGGTATTGGGGGTTGATGTTGCACTGTGTTCGATTGACTATAACTGGAAGTCCCTAGCCAGGGCTACTATGGAGATCTACCGGTAAGTGCTATCAGTAGTTTCTCGACCCGTTAAGAGTCTCACATCGACACAACTTATCGGTTACGGGGGTCTGACGTTTACCACCCCTAGACTGGATATGTGACATATCAGACGAAGAGACCGGACTGTACGGTAGTGTTACTGATTGGATTCGCAGGAGTATGTACAGGCATGCTTGTCGATCTTCTGATCGCTCAATACCCGGGTGGCTGTTACGTTTAGCTGACCGCTTGCAGCTTCTGGGTGTTTGATATGATCATCACCTACTGCCGGCATATTGACGAGTCTTTAGAGTCCTATACAGAGGTCTCCTGGCTCAGGAGAAACGGGGTAGGAGCACATATGTGATATGTGCGGGACAGAGATTGATACGTATATGTGATACCGTATTCTATTCTCGCGATATATGATATCGGCCGGTTATATATGGTATAGCCGGGTCATCGAATCAAGTGTTGATTCGATGAAATGATACATTTTATATTAGTCGGTTATATATGATATAGCCGGATTATCGAATCAAGTATTGATTCGATAATTTAATGTATAATTATATAAGTGATATATTACATTATATTAACTAATATAAGCTCACTTAAGTAATTCTTTATCTCACTTAGGATGCATTGATATATATGTGATATATGTTAAATGTATTCTTTTCTTTTGTTACAAAATTATATATATGTAATATGTATAATTGTAACATACTAGGTTATACATGCAACTAGGGTTTATGAGAATTACACCATGTTTTGTAATTAGGGTTATGTTTTTATTTGTTTTAGATAATTCAAAATTGTGGATTAATGTTAAGATATGTTTTCTTGTAGACTTAGTCCACTCTCTTGATATTTCTAAGATATTTGTTAACCTAACACTAATCACTTTGCCATGGTCAATTCTCTACATGAGTTAGCCATGACACATATTAAGCTATGGTTGCATTTCTAACCTCACAACAATAATTCATTCATCACTTGCTTCATCTTCTTCTTCCTCATTGCAAAAGCTTTCTAGCTTTTGATCTTATGATGAAATAATGTGAGAAAAAGAAAACTAACGAGAGCAAAATTCCTACTTCATCATCCTCTTCTATACTAGCCATATAGTTAGTGTGTTAGCTTCACTAGTTCCTACTTAGTGAAGAGAAAGTTTGAGTTCGTGTAGCCTCGACGTAGATCATCTTGGACTGTGAAGACTTCAAGTAAGGATGCATCATTCACCTCATGGAGCCTCTCAAGGGTCCGGGAATTCTTGGATCGCAGCGAAGGGGCCACTACTAGGAGCTTATGAAGTGAAGGAGCGGACTACAAAGATTGTAATCACTAATCACTTAGTTGTAAAGTAGTTTGCTTTTCGATTCCGCATGATTCTCTAGTTAAAGATCTAGGTTTAGGGTTGTTTAAGCAAGGAAAATTTTTAAGTTGGAATGGATGATGCCACCCGAAACCTTGTTGTCGTGCTTAGGAACCGTACAGTGGTATCAGAGCCTAACTAGAGAATTAGATGGATAGTGTAGGACTACGAAACCAAAACAACTCCGAAACATCCGATTTAAAACCCTAGTTTCTGTCGAAATTTTCTGAGAGTCAAAATTTTTTTTAAACAACAGCAGAATGCTGTATGAGATGCAACATGAACACAGTGAAAATTCTACACACACCCGCCGGATTTTGGCCGGCCACTTTGCCTCTAGATCTGGCCTGCTCGGCCCAGTTGTGGGATTTTGGGTTGAAATTTTCAGTGTGTTCCAATCACTGGGGTTTGGTATTTCAGGTGTTGTTTGTTTTTGCTAAATTTGCATGTGATGTTATCTTTTTACAGAGACAATTCGGAGCGTTTTGTATTCATAATTTTACTTTTGTTTCGGGTTATTTAGACGGTGTTAAAAAGTTCGATTGGATATCAAATACCCACTTTAACCCTTACCGGAAAATTTTCAAGAGTTGGATTTTTCCATAGTTAAAGAACATTCAAATATCGTGCAAGTAATGCGGTGGACCCTATAGAAGAACGAAACCCTAACTTGATTCTGTGCACGTAAGAACCGCCGCTAAACCCTAGGGTTCGTGATAGTTCCACGGCGCTACAGGTGAGGTATTGGTTGACCCTTCTACGGCCGGTTCATTGGTACTATGGCATGTATTGAGTATTTTTAAACTACGCTCAAGTTTTAAGCTTTCAAGGAAGTTTTGGGTGTTTGTTGATTCGATCGGAATGTTTAATGTCATCTAGCTTTTTCTGGAATGTGATAAAATATGTGGAATTCATATAGTTAGGCATGAAATCTGTAATATGTGATATTTCGGATTTATGATGTTTAAGGTGATTGTGGATTCCAAATGTTGTAGTTTTTCACTTTCTTTTCTGTGACCGTAAGTGTAATATGTGGTGTATCGTTGGTTTCATTGCTATACATCAACGACAATTGGGATACGCATATTTACTTACGTTGATGACATGTGATGTTATGTGTTGCTGTGATATGTTATATTGGATCGTCGCTTCTGAATAACCGGGGGTTTTATGTGAAATGAGAGTTTTTATTTTCATTCATGTAAAATTCATTGTATGTAATATTCTTTTATTAGGGCACTTTCAGGTTGAGGATGATGTCACCATTGTTGTATATTATTTACTTTTCCGCATTAAGATAGACCCAAAAAGGGGAGCATAAGTAACCGGGTTCTAGAGTCCAGTGGAAGACCAACTCGATGTGTCGAGTCCGGGTCTCCTAACTCTAGAATTGGTAGGGTTGCTTGCTGCTTTCGTAGGGGTCTAGGGATATGGGTTTGGCTATTCATCGTAACCGTGGAATCCGTGTTTTATACAGGCTCAAAATAAAACACGGACCTCCTTGTATATCCAATATTCCATATGTTATCTTCTGCTGCTGATATTCTATGATGTGATCATTTTATATGCGTGAGACGAATACTTTATTATTGTATATATGATATATAATAAACATTGCTGATGTTTTGCACCCGCACTAGTCCCGTCCCGGTATGCCGTTAGTTATGTAACCTAACGGTGCATAACGGGACCAGTGGCGAATGCGGATGCCATAAGCGTACATTGTATTTTCATTTCTTCTGTGATGCTTAGGAAGCATAAATGACGGGACTTCATTAATGAGATTAATGAATTAAAAGAAACCTAAAAGATGTTGTAGAATCAAATTTTCAAAAAGGGTAGCTCTAATTTTTGCTTTGCATAGTGGTATTCCTTGTGAAATATCCAGCACCTTATTCAATAAAGAAAGAGCCGAGATCTCTTCACCGGGAGTGACCTCTTTAGCGAAACTAGCAGATGCTACAACTCACTCGGTTTTGTTTTTGATTGCTTCTATAGTTCTTACTTTGCATAGTGGTATTTGTGAAATATCATGCACCTTATTCGATAAGAAAAGAGCCGAGATCCTTTCACCGGGAGTGACCTCTTTAGCGAAAGTAATAAAAGCCTCGAAAACACTCCTTTTCAAAATCACTTGTTTCTACAACGATATCGAGTTCATTACGCAAAAGGTTTTCATAAAAACCTGCCATAGCCCTCCGTCATTTCAGATAAGTACTACTTAGTTTCGTGCTACGTTTGTTGACTATGTTAAGGCGCATGTGCAGTAGCTAATTAGTGCTTATCTGCTAAAGCATGAGATGTGATTGGATTAGGGTAGTCGTACAACTTTGTTGACTATGTTAAGAATCGTGCGAATGGGTTTAATTCAATCGGGAAATGATGGGTTGAACTTGGCTAGCGCTTATGATTTGTTGACTATGTTAGCTAGGCGCAAAAGTATTATCGGGAATTTCAAGTGTTGAAATTTGCAATGAGATTGCATACCTTTTATGAGATAGTTGGATCCCAATACCCACTGGGAGTAAGAGTTACTCCTGGGAGACTTTTACACATGACAATTAGCTGATCAAGTAGGTGTCTAGAAAGGTGTTAACGGGGTTATGCCTATGGGAAAACGAGGTTTATTCTAATTAGGTCCGTGTGAAAGCACGGGAAACCTCCCTCAAAGTAACAACACTGGCCTGGCTGAAAGATTGGCGAACTTGTAAAGTGTAATTAATCCCAGCTAATCTTACCTTTTAGGGTTTTAAGGAAGATTTGATAATAACAGTGGGAGCCATCCTGATTAGATAAGATAATTACCAATCTAATCTTGCAAGAGCATACGCTAAAATGTTTTCTTCTCTCTCTCTCCAGGTAGCGACCATGTCAGGCCTTAATCAAGATAATAAAATGGATGTATTGACCGAACCCGTTTATTATACTGAGCAGGGGAACGTTGGTTCCGTTCTTTCTTATAATTTTTATAAGACTGAGCAGGGAATAGGGACATATCCGGATTCCCATACCGCCCAAACGAAGAATAAGCATGTTGATGCATCTTTTTCGGGTGTGTTTGTTATCGAGAACTGTTTCTTAGTTCACTCTACGTCCTGGGTATTAGATACCGGATCGGGATCACACATATGTAATATGTTACATGGGCTACAGAAAGGTAGAGAACTGGGAGAGGGTGATCATTCCATAAGAGTAGGGAATGGTGCAAATGTTGCAGCCAAAACTGTTGGCGAATATCACCTTGTATTGCCAAATGGTAATACAATGATTCTGAACGAATGCTATTACATTCCAACCCTGATATGCAATCTTATATCAGTTTCTTTATTGAGTAAAAAAGGATATAATTTTATAGTACAGGATAATGTTATGAACATCTTCCTGAATCAAAAGTTGATTAGATCAAGCTCGTTAAATAATGGCATATACGTTCTAAATCAAACTAGAGTTCTTAATGTATAAAACACACACAAGAGGAAGAGTTCAGAAATGAACGAATCCTTCTTGTGGTATTGTAGACTAGGTCATATCAATGCGACACGACTAGCTAAGTTACATAAGGATGAATATTTGAATCCGTTCGAATTTTCATCTTATGACACTTGCCAGTCATGTCTCGAAGGCAAGATGACCAAAACTCCGTTTAGTGGACACAGAGAAAGAGTTACAGAACTCTTGGGACTGATACATAGTGATATATGTGGTCCCATGTCTACACATGCCAGGAATGGTTCCTCGTACTTCATTACATTCACTGACGATCTCTCAAGGTACGGACATGTGTTCCGATTGAAACACAAGTCTGAAGTTTTGAGAAATTCAAAAAATATAAGCACGAAGTTGAGAACCAAACGGGTAAAAGTATTAAGATCCTTCGATCTGATCAAGGAGGAGAATACTTGAGTAATGAGTTCCTGGACTATCTAAAAGAGAATGGGATTCTCTCTCAGCTTACTTCTCTATATACACAACAGCACAACGGTGTATCGGAATGGAGGAATCGCACCCTATTAGATATGGTGCGCTCTATGATGAGCACCGCTGAATTGCCTATTTTCTTTTGGGGTTATACGCTTGAGACAGCAGCATACTTATTGAATTAAGTTCCATCTAAATCTGTACCTACCACACCACATGAGATATGGAGTGGTAAGAGACCATATTTTAAACGAGTTAAGATATGGGGTTGTCCGGCCTATGTCAAAAGGCAAAATCCGGACAAACTCGAGGCACGATCAGTTCTATATAAGTTTGTGGGATATCCAAAAAATTCACAAGGATATATTTTCTACCACGTTGAGGAGCAAAATGTGTTTATTTCTCAATACGCCACCATTTTAGAAAAGGAATTTCTTGTAAAAGAAATTAGGCATAGAGGTAGAGCTGGAAGAAGTTCCAGCAGCATAAATTACAACTGAAGATTTAGTAGAGCCAGAGGATTCGATAGTTCCCGACGAACCCCAGCCCTTCCGCCGATCTAGTAGGGTTCCTCATCCACCTGAGAGATACTACGGTTTTCTCATTGATGGTGGGAGCGAGGATTGCATCATGGAAGATGATGACCCAACTAGCTTCGAGCAGGCCATCACGAGTGAGGACTCTGTGAAGTGGCTGGATTCAATGCGATCTGAGATGGAATCCATGTACATCAATAAAGTATGGACTTTGGAAGTTGCTCCTGAAGGGGTAAAACCCATTGGGAGCAAATGGATCTTTAGGAAGAAACTTGGTGTAGATGGAAAAGTTAAGAATTTCAAAGCTAGACTGGTTGCAAAAGGTTTTCCTCAACGACCAGGTGTGGATTATGACGAAACCTTTTCTCCAGTGGCTATGCTTAAGTCCATCCGGATCCTACGTGCCATTGCTGCATACCATGACTACGAAATATGGCAAATGGATGTTAAGACCACCTTTCTAAATGGTGATTTAGAAGAGTGCGTATACATGACTCAGTCAGAGGGCTTCGTAGACAGTGGGAGCAGCAGAAAGGTGTGCAAGCTGCTTAAATCCATCTACGGTTTAAAGCAGGCGTCGCGGAGTTGGAACATATTTTTTGATGTAGTAGTCAAAGAGTTTGACTTCATAAAAAACGTAGATGAACCTTGTATATACAAGAACGTGACAGAGAGTAAAGTTGTCTTCCTCATATTGTACGTGGATGACATACTCTTGATAGGAAATGATGTTCCTATGCTGCACTCGGTCAAGCTCTTCTTATCACAAAGATTCTCAGTGAAAGATCTAGGTGATGCCTCCTGCATATTGGGGATTAAGATCTATAGAGATAGATCTAAGCGGATACTGGGATTGTCCCAATCCAGGTATATTGACACCATACTAAAGAGTTTTAGCATGGAAGAATCCAAGCGTAGGAACTTACCCATGATCTCTGGACTCACTCTCTCCAAAGAGATGTCTCCCAAGACTGATTTGGAGAAAGCTCGCATGGAAGAGATACCCTATGCTTCAGCAATAGGCTCAATCATGTACACGATGCGATGTACCCGACCCGATGTAGCATACTCACTAAGTGTAGTGAGTAGTTATCAAGAAGATCCAGGAGAGAGTCACTGGACAGCTGTGAAGAACATTCTCAAGTACTTGAGAAGGGCTAAAGAGATGTTCTTGGTGTATGGTAACGGAGAACTCCAGGTGGAGTCATTTACCGATTCGAGCTTCCATAGTGATAAGGAAGACTCTAAGTCGCCCTCGGGATTTTTCTTTACCCTCAATGGAGGGACGGTTTGTTGGAAGAGTTCCAAACAGGAAACCGTAGCAAACTCAACGATGGTGGCTGAATACATCGCTGCTAACGATGCTGTCAAAGAGGATGTCTGGATGAAGAAGTTCATAACTGAACTTGGAGTGGTTCGTCCACTGAACATCCAATACCTTTTTATTGTGATAACAATGGAGCTTTGGCTTTGGCCAAGGAACTTAGGTCCCATCAGAGATCCAGACATATTCTGAGACGGTATCACCTGATTCGGGAGATAGTTGATCGCCGGGAGATAGAGGTCAGGAGAGTTGACATGAAGGAAAACACTGAGGATCTACTCATGAAGGCTATACCCCAGATACAATTTGAGAGACTCTTCGGGATGTTGGGTATAAGATACTACAACAGCTGCCTTAGTGCCAGTGAGAGATTATTAGTTATGTATATGCCCTAGAGGTCATTGTTGTACATATGATGTATATTATAGTGGATGCTTGGATATATATAGAGAGGACTTTCTTGCTCGATATGATAGTATGCTATCTGGTTGCTCTTTTTCTTAACATGTTGACTTGTATTGTGTTGTTGTCTTGCTCTCACATGTTGATAAAGCCCTTAGGATATGTACTTGACTACTAGGAATATGATGCATATCATACTAGTGGGGCTAGGGTAGTCCACAAGTATATCCTACAACTGTTCATAGTCGAGGGTGTATCGAGAAAGGGCATCGATACTCCATAGTAGACTAGCGTATACGCATCTTGACCCATATGATGGGCGATGGATGATCCCACATCCATTGGTGTTTGATATCAAAGATGGTATATGGGTGCTCAGTGGAGACTGGGTACACTGAACGGACTCGCTGAGAACACCTAGATGGTATTATACCTATCGTCAGATAGCAGTTCTCTGGTGACACTGGTATAGGTTAGTCTATAGACCTGAGATCGTCACAGAGTCTTATGTGATTCACACTATGCTTCGATTTCCACCTTACCACGTTCATGAGCACGTGTAAAACAATGGCTTTTAGGTACAGTCCCGAATCACATGGAGGCAATGAGCGATAGGAGGGTTTTCGTCTCTCCCGGTATTGGGGGTTGATATTGCGTTGTATTTGATTGGCTATAACTGGAAGTCCCTATCCAGGGCTGCTATGGAGATCTACTGGTAAGTGTTATCAGTAGTTTCTTGACCCGTTATGAGCCTTACATCGACACGACTTATCGGTTACTAGGGTCTGACGTTTACCACCCCTCGACTGGATATGCGACATATCAGACGAAGAGACTGGACTGTACGGTAGTGTTACTGATTGGATTCGCAGGAGTATGTACTAGCTGTTATGTTTACCTGACCGCTTGCAGCTTGTGGGTGTTTGATATGATCATCACCTACTGCCGGCATATTGACGAGTCTTTAGAGTCCTACACACAGGTTTCCTGGCTCAGGAGAAACGGAGTAGGAGCACATATGTGATATGTGCAGGACCAAGATTGATACGTGTATGTGAAACCATATTCTTTTCCCGCGATATGTGATATCAGCCGGTTATATGAGATATAGCCAGGTCATCGGATCAAGTGTTGATTCGATGAAATGATACATTTTATATTAATTGGTTATATGTGATATAGCCGGATTATCGGATCAAGTATTGATTCGATAATTTAATGTATAATTATATATGTGATATATTACATTACATTAACTAATATAAGCTCACTTAAGTAATTCTTTTTCTCACTTAGCATGCATTGATATATATGTGATATATGTTAAATGTATTCTTTTCTTTTGTTACAAAATTATATATATATATATAAATATATATATATATATATGATATGTATAATTATAACATGCTAGGTTATACATGCAACTAGGGTTTATGAAAATTACACCATGTTTTGTAATTAGGGTTAGATTTTTATTTGTTTTAGATAATTCAAAATTGTGGATTAATGTTGAGATATTTTTTCTTGTTCACTTAGTCCACTCTCTTGATATTTCTAAGATATTTGTTAACCTAACCCTGATCACTTTGCCATGGTCAAATCTCTACATAAGTTAGCCATGACACATATTAACCCATGGTTGCACTTTTAGCCTCACAACAATAATTCATTCATCACTTGCTTCATCTTTTTCCTCCTCATTTTAAAAGCTTTCTAGCTTTTGATCTTGTGATGAAATAAAGTGAGAAAAAGAAAACTAAAGAGAGTAAAATTCCTACTTCATCATCCTCTTCTATACTAGCCATATAGATTAGTGTGTTAGCTTCACTAGTTCCTACTTAGTGTAGAGAAAGCTTGAGTTCGTGAAGCCTCGACGTAGATCATTTTGGATTGTGAAGACTTCAAGCAAGAATGCATCATTCACCTTATGGAGCCTGTCACGCCCCGCTTCCCAGAGTACGCTAGATTGGGCACGTGATATAGCCAACCATGCTACCTGTGGGTAGGAAGTATCCATCCACAGTCACATTACGGCTGTAGAGATATCAAGAACAAGATAAAACTATCTAAAACATGTCCATAATCCAGAATAACAGGAGTCAATAATAAATGAATGCGGAAGCAAATGATCCAATACAAATAACTGAAAAGTATGTCCCATAATGCGGGCTCACATCAGGAAATAAATGCAGGAAATAAAACTAACTACTACTGAACTCACAGCTCAGCCAGCTGGCTGAAGTACTCCTGCTCGGACTGCGACAGCGGTACAGAATCTGGGCCATGCAAAACCCAGACGTCAGCGCGTCATGTCAACAAGTAATATAATATGAACAATGTAACAGGCAATGCAAAATAACATGAATAAAACGAGAGTAGCGATAATGAGAATCAATCAGTGTAGGGAGTGTGCAGTGGGTACCTAAACTGTTCTATCGGGTTTTCTATTCTAAAGTCGTTGAAATCAATTGATGAATCGTCGATGTAACTCAATAGTATCCCGTGCATGCCCGGGACCACGGTCAAGATCCTCGGGGCTGAATCCGAGACGTGCCGCTAGGCAGTAACAGGTAGCAGGATGGGCGAGTGATGTCAGCATCATCACTTCGGGGCTGGCCTAGCCCGTAAGACTGATCAGAACAGGTATCGAACTGTTGAGTTACAAGTCGGTTTCACCTTTGATTTCCCCATACCCCCAAGCTATGTATGTCGAGTCAGGTATTCAGTAATCAAGAACTAATGCCAACACAGGATCAGGTAAAAGCAGGTTTGTCTGGATAGACAACAGGAACGGCCCATGAGGACTACATATCAGGTTTGTTGGCATTAGACACAAGATCAGGTAACGGGTCGAGTCATGGTACATCAGGTCAAGTCAACAGTATACGGTACCATGTCAGGTATATCAATATATACATGTGTAGCAATGTCAGGTCAAGATGTAAACAATATCGTGGGTGTGCTCACAATCAGATATATAATCAAACATGGGTATTAACAACATGAGATAAGCAATGAATTACACAATAAGCAGTTTCATTCAAATTACAAGAGTGCAGTAAAACGATATAGCCGTTTAGTCATGTTAACAGGTTTAAGCACCCTTAGCGGTGCAATAATTTATGTAACGGTTCAATATAGTTATTTCAGGTTAAATGCATGCGAGTGTCTGAATGTAACAGAACTACAGGGATAAATGCTACCAGCTGTTTTAACAGTAAAATGTGATTCAACAGGTAGATATGATTATTAGGTTCAATTTGCAAACTGTAAGTTCCATGTTTAACAGTAAAATGATATAATGCAATATTGTAACCGAAAATAGGAAACGATTATACCAAGTTAAATTTTACAGGTTTAGGGTGTCAATACATCTATGTAAATATTGTATAGCATGTAGCAAGGGGTACTTTCCTCGACGGGTCGCGAACCGGGAAAATAGGACGTAAGTGTCGGCGGAAAAACTCGCGACGGACGCATGGTTCACGGATTGAACCCAAACAACGAACAATGGAACCACGCGGATTGGGGTACCTCGCTGGATCGTCGGGACACGTCACCGGCATGGCCGGATTCCGGCGAGCATGTGAACAGTAAACCGTCAAGAGATGCAGTTCAAGAATACAGGGAACCAGAGAAGAAAGGAAGGAGGAAAAGAAGCAGAAGGCTTATAGTGGGTCGTACGAAGGCCGGGGAGGCAGATCGAGATCGCCGGCGGTGACAGATCCGGCGATCGAACCTGTGCAGTGGGGTGCGCGCAGGCGCGGTGAAGGTGCAGGGGTGCGGGAAAAGGAGAAAGGAGGATGATGGTGAAGGCAAGACGGCGAGGTGGTCGTCGGCGGCGAGACGCTGGAACGGTTTCTGGTGGTCGCGGGTGGTGAGCATGTGGCTGCAGCGGCGAGGGCGAGGCCGCTGTGAGGGTGCAGGCGCATGGGAAGGAGGACGAGGGGCTTGGTGAGGTGAGGAGGTGCGGGCGTAGGCGACGGTGGCGCCGGCGTGGGGTTGCGGCGGCGACGGGGGACGAGGCGGCCGAGGTTCGCTGGGCTCGGATGGGTTCTGCGTTCTCTTTTTTAAAAAAATGAAGGAGGGAAGATAATGTTATAAGAGAGAGAGAGAGAGAATAAAGTTATAGGGAGAGAGAGATTTGAGGGTAGAGAGAGAGATATATAGAAGGTGGGGCCGCGGGGGAATAATAGCCTCGTGATTGGCTGAAGAAGATTTAGAGGTTTAGGAAAAATACTTAAAGATTTAATATAAAACAGTAAAATGTATATAAGTTATCGAAATATATTATGGTTTAAATATTATTAAAATTTAGGATTTTGGCGCCAAATAAAACATTTCCAAATCGCGCCCAGGTCGGGTCCAAAAATTTGAAATTGAAATAATAGGATTTTAAGCGGGTTCCAAATTTTAAAATTAAGTGTTTTATGATTAAAAAGCATACCCCCAAAACGGACACACGCACGCGCACGTAGCCATCCAAACTCGCCCGTTTCACTGAACTGGACGAGAACACGATGCACGGACGCTACCACAAGGCTAGGGGTGTCGAGTAGACCAAGATGAATATTTTTAATTTTATTTTAGATGCCAAAATTGTTATATGCAGAAATGACTTTGCCAGGTAAAATTTTACAGTAAGTAACAATCAAGCAGGCTAAATGAAATGAGTACCACATTATGCTCAAACAGTAACAGAAATTAGTAGTATTGGGCTCGGGTGTTACATCATACCCAACTACAGAAAGAATTTCATTCTCGAAATTCCAAGAATACAAAGATAGAAAACTACAGCAAAATGTGAGGAAACTTCTGCCGAATCTCATCTTCTCGTTCCCAAGTGGATTCTCCATTCGAGCGATTACCCCAAGAAACAAGCACAAGGGGGATAACCTTGTTCTTAAGAACCTTTTCCCTTCGATCCACAATTTCAACCGGTCGCTCCTCAAAAGTTAAGTCTTCCTTTACTGTTAACTCCGAATGATCCAATACGTGCGTTTCATCTCGAACATACCTTCGTAGTTGAGATACGTGAACCACATCGTGCACATTTGCCAAGGTCTGCGGTAACGCCAAACGGTACGCTACCTCACCAACACGCTCCAAGATCTCAAAGGGTCCAAAGAATCGAGGACTAAGCTTTCCTCGACTCCCAAAACGAATCACCCCTCTAGTCGGTGATATCTTCAAGAACACCAAATCACCCACGGCGAACTCTAGAGGTCTTCTTGACGTGTCTGTCCAACTCTTTTGTCGGTCTTGTGCTGCCTTCATATGATTTCTGATAGTGTTAACCTTCTCAACTGTCTGCACAACCAAATCTAGTCCCAACAATCTTCGTTCACCGACATCATCCCAACAAACAGGTGAACGGCATTTACGACCATACAAAGCTTCAAACGGAGCCATCTGGATAGTTGCTTGAAAACTGCTGTTGCAAGAAAACTCCACCAAGTGTAGATGATCCTCCCACGAACTCTTGAAGTCCAACATGCATGCTCTCAATATATCTTCAAGAGTTTGGATCGTTCTCTCCGACTGACCATCGGTTTGAGGATGATAAGCTGTGCTAAACTTCAATCGAGTCCCCAAACTTTCCTGTAAACTCCTCCAGAAGTGTGATAAGAACCGAGTGTCCCGATCGGACACGATGCTCCCCGGTACCCAATGCAATCTTACAATCTCCTGCATGTACCGCTCTGCCAAAGTCTCCGTTGATTGACCAACCCGGAAAGGAATAAAGTGAGCTACCTTGGTCAACCGATCAACAATCACCCATACTGCATTGTTGCCCTTTGGACTCCGCGGTAAAGCCGTCATGAAATCCATGGTTATATGTTCCCACTTCCACTGAGGAATCAGAAGTGGTTGTAATAAACCAGCAACCTTTGATGTTCAGCCTTAACTTGCTGACACAACAAGCACTTAGCCACAAAGCGAGCAATCTCCCGTTTCATGTCTTCCCACCAGAAATGCTGTCGAATATCTCGGTACATCTTTGTGCCTCCTGGATGTACAGAATAAGCTGAACTGTGTGCCTCCTTCATAAGCTCTTCACAAACATCTCCCTTTGGCACACATAAACGGCTACCATACCTCAACGAACCATCTTCGTGGACCAGTAAATCTGTTGGTAGTCCGGCTTCAACTTGCTCTCGAAACTTTTGCAGTCTAGGATCCTGCGATTGTGCTGCTTTAATTTTCTCAATCAAAGACGACTGCACTTGCAGCTGCATCAACTGTCCCGTAGAACGCGGTAGCACAACCTCCAAGTCAAATCTTCGAAAATCTGCAACGATCTCCTTCTGCGTAGTTAACACCTGAATTGCTGGTAACCGACTAAGTGCATCCGGCACAACATTAACCTTCCCCGGATGGTACTTAAGGTCAAGATCGTAGTCAGCCATCAGCTCCAACCATCTACGCTGCCCCATATTCAGCTCCTTCTGTATGAACACATACTTCAAGCTCTTATGATCTGTAAAAACTTCGACTCTTTCGCCCAAAAGGTAGTGTCTCCAAATCTTCAAAGCGAAAATCACAGCCGCAAGCTCCAAGTCATGAGTCGGATAATTCTTCTCATGGGTCTTCAATTGTCTCGATGCGTATGCTACAACTTTCCTATGCTGCATCAAAACACATCCCAATCCTTTCCCAGTTGCGTCGCTGTGAATCACCAATCCTCCGGAATTGTCTGGCACGGTTAGAATAGGGGCGGTTATCAACTTCTGCTTCAACGTCTCAAAAGCAAACGCACATTTATCCGTCCATACAAAAGGTACCTCTTTGCGCGTAAGCTTGGTCAATGGCTCTGCCAGACGAGCAAAGTTCTCCACAAATCTCCTGTAGTATCCGGCTAATCCAAGGAAACTTATTATCTCAGCAACATTCTTTGGAATAGGCCAATCTCGAACTGCTGCAATCTTTTCTGGATCGACGGCAATGCCATCGCCAGACACACCATGTCCCAAAAACTTCACTTCCTCCAGCCAAAACTCGCACTTACTCATCTTCGCATAAAGCTTCTCCTATCTCAATGCCTGCAGTGCGATCTTCAAATGCTCAGCATGCTCCTCAAAACTCTTCGAGTAAACCAGAATATCGTCAATGAAGACCACGATAAACTGGTTCAAGAACGGTGAAAAGATTCGGTTCATCAAGTCCATGAATACTGCCGGCGCATTCGTTACTCCGAAGGGCATCACTAAGTACTCGTAATGTCCATACCGAGTTCGGAACGCCGTCTTGCCAATATCTTCTGTTTTCACTCGGACCTGATGATATCCGGATCGCAAATCCAGCTTCGAGAATACCCTCGCGCCACTAAGCTGCTTAAAAAGTTCTCCAATGCGAGGGATCGGGTACTTGTTCTTAATAGTCACCCGGTTTAGTTCTCGATAGTCGATGCACATTCTTCTTGTGCCATCCTTCTTCTTTACCAGAAGAACTGGAGCTCCCCAAGGCGAGTTACTGCTTCGAATCCAACCTTTCTCAAGCAATTCAGCAACTTGTTTCTTAACTTCCTCCAACTCTACTGGTGCCATTGGATAATACGCTTTAGATACTGGCGCTGCACCAGGAATAAGATCAATTGCGAATTCCACGTCTCGCTTCGGCGGTAAACCCGATATATTTTCAAATACGTCCATAAAATCGCGAACAACTGCCGGTTCTTCACCACTATCAACTTCCATTGCTACAAGAATATTGTTTGTCGGCCTAGCCCTAAACTCGACTGGCCCGACAGAACTGCTTCCTCCAGTGAAGGTAAACTCGGGATGTCCGGGAATCTGAAAAATTACTTTCTTTGCCCTACAGTTAATGTGAGCGTGGAAAGTGCCAAGGAAATCCATTCCCAAGACGACTTCGTAGCTGCCCGTATCAATCACCAAGAAATCTGCAAAAAGCTCCCATCCGCACACAACAACTGTAGAATCTTTACACTCCCTACTAGATATGATTTTCCCATTCCCAGTGTGTATGTCCCAAAAACTAGACAGAGTCGTACAGGTAATCGAGTGTGTAGTTATAAATTTGGATGACATAAAACAGTGGGATGCACCAGAATCAAATAATGCCAATGCGGGAAAACCATGAACGAGTAAAGTACCTGAAACCACTTCTCCTGACGCCTTGGCTTCCTCAGCTGTCAAGGTAAAAGCTCGAGCCTGATTAGGTCCTTGAGTCAGCTGTTTCTGCCCTTGGAACGGTTTCTGCGGAGGCTTCTGAGTATCATCCCTCGTACGAAGCTTCGACGGGAAAACACCAACGGCATGATCTGCCGCTCCATAAACCAAACAGAGTCCCAGCCTCCTTCGACAATCCTTCTGCACGTGCCCAGGTAAACGGCAGTAGTCACAAATCACGCTCCTTCTTCGATCAACAATCACAGGATTCTTCATGGGTGCTACACCTCGACGGTCCACTGGAATACCTCTGTGACCATGAGCTCGGTTAGGTACAAATGCGGGCTTCCTGGCCGCAACTGTTGTCTGCTGCAAGCTCCCTTTCATCCCAGATAAACTCTGTTGTTCCCGAGCTGCCGTAAGAACCTGTGAGAAAGTGGTCAAACCCAGGGAGACAATCTTCCTCTGGATGTCCACATCCAAGCTGCGCATGAACCTTCGTGCCCTTTCTGCATCGTTGGCGACTAAAGGTCCAGCGAATCTGCTGAGTTTCGTCCACTCTGCTGCATGCACGTCCACGGGTGCTCCATTCTGCCTTAGCCCAATAAATTTCTCTTCCATTTCCTCCCGTGCAGTCCGCGGGAAGAACTTCTCCAGGAAACTCTTAGAAAAATCCGCCCACTTGATCAGCTTGGGCAAGCGGGCCTCCTCCACAAGCCACCACTCTCGGGTGTAGTCCACTAACTGAATGCGTACCACATCAACTCTTTTGTCATCTGGAATCTGTGCCGCAATCAGCAAATTCTCCGTGTCAACTAGCAACTGCTCGGCTGGCAGCGGCTCCTCCAAACCAGTAAATGTAGACGGACCCAAACGCCTGAAGTCTGCCACGGTCCCTACTCGATCAATTGGTTTAGCTCCAACGTTGTTTACAGACTGCTGAACGATCTGCAAACCTTCCTGGAATGAGTCTGCTTGCTGCTGGATCAGCTCGGTCTGTCTCTTTTGATTTTCCAGCATTCCTCTTATCACTCCAAGCATGGCGGTTTCGTCCACATGCCTCTGGTACGTCTTGAAATTCTTATCTGCCATATCCTGAAATCAAAAACACCCAACATTAGCATGATGATAGATTCAATATATAGATCAAGGCTAGAACTCCAAGATACTTAAATAGAGTACCGCATTGTAACTATGCCACAGTATCATAGCCACAATTACTTAACTCCACCCAAGTCGCCTAAGTCCTAGAGATAACAAGAAATCATGTTTTTCGAGTCGATATGCAAAGGAAGTTTGAACATCGTAAAAGATATAATCAGGACGAATGTGATTCAAGAATGGTAAACGGCAAGTGGCAGGACATGTTTCCTAAACACGGGTATTATGATTCGTGTATTGGGTACAATACCCAACTACAAAAGAATCAACCCAACTAACCTATGGCCCTGATACCAAAAGAACCATGTCACGCCCAGCTTCCCAGAGTATGCTAGATTGGGCACGTGACATAGCCAACCATGCTACCTGTGGGTAGGAAGTATCCATCCACAGTCACATTACGGCTGTAGAGATATCAAGAACAAGATAAAACTATCTAAAACATGTCCATAATCCAGAATAACAGGAGTCAATAATAAATGAATGCGGAAGCAAATGATCCAATACAAATAACTGAAAAGTATGTCCCATAATGCGGGCTCACATCAGGAAATAAATGCAGGAAATAAAATTAACTACTACTGAACTCACAGCTCAGCCTGCTGGCTGAAGTACTCCTACTCGGACTGCGACAGCGGTACAGAATCTGGGCCATGCAAAACCCAGACGTCAGCGCGTCATGTCAACAAGTAATATAATATGAACAATGTAACAGGCAATGCAAAATAAACATGAATAAAATGAGAGTAGCAATAATGAGAATCAAGCAGTGCAGGGTAGTGTGCAGTGGGTAACTAAACTGTTCTATCAGGTTTTCTATTCTAAAGTCGTTGAAATCAATTGATGAATCGTCGATGTAACTCAATATTATCCCGTGCATGCCCGGGACCACGGTCAAGATCCTCGGGGCTGAATCCGAGACGTGCTGCTAGGCAATAACAGGTAGCAGGATGGGCGAGTGATGTCAGCATCATCACTCCGGGGCTGGCCTAGCCCGTAAGACTGATCAGAACAGGTATCGAACTGTTGAGTTACAAGTCGGTTTCACCTTTGATTTCCCCATACCCCCAAGCTATGTATGTCGAGTCAGGTATTCAGTAATCAAGAACTAAAACCAATACAGGATCAGGTAAAAGCAGGTTTGTCTGGATAGACAACAGGAACGGTCCATGAGGACTACATGTCAGGTTTGTTGGCATTAGACACAAGATCAGGTAACGGGTCGAGTCATGGTACATCAGGTCAAGTCAACAGTATACGGTACCATGTCAGGTATATCAATATATACATGTGTAGCAATGTCAGGTCAAGATGTAAACAATATCGTGGGTGTGCTCACAATCAGATATATAATCAAACATGGGTATTAACAACATGAGATAAGCAATGAATTACACAATAAGCAGTTTCATTCAAATTACAAGAGTGCAGTAAAACGATATAGCCGTTTAGTCATGTTAAAAGAAAGAGATCTATGACCTTGCTCTCTTTCTTTTGAGTTTTCTCAAAGTTTGTATGGGGGTCTCTCTATACCAGATTTGAAATCTTGGGGCATTTATAGGGCGAATTGATTTGTTAAATCAGTTAGAGAGATCTTTCTTTGATCTATTTGGGGATATTTCCCCACCGTTGGATCTTTGATCCTAGGGTTTCTGTTTTACAGAAAGCAATCTTCTTATTTTTAACAAGATTGGAAAAATCTTTCCATAACAGAATTTTAATTCTGATTAATTAATGATTTATCATTATTAGATCTTTTTATCTAACGGTGGGGAATTTTTAATTCCAGCGCTGGCGCACCTGTGCTTTGCACGTGGTGCGCTGCTAAGAGCGCAATGCACTTTACGCTAGCGCACCTACGTTTGATACATGGCGCGCAGCGCAGAGCGCAGCGAAGCCTGCGCTAGCGCGCCCGTGTTTGACACGTGGCAGGCAGCGCGCCTAGCGCTGGATCTAAAGCGTTGCTTCAATTTTTGAATTTTGAATTTTAAAACAGAGTTTTGCTCTGATTGGGGATGCACTGCCTAGGGCGCAGCGTACCTGGCGCTAGCGCATCCGTGTTTGACACGTGGCGTGCAGCGCACCTAGCGCTGGATCTGAAGTATTGCTTCAACTTTTAAATTTTGAATTTCAAAACAGAGCTTTGCTCTGATTGGGGGAAACAAATGCCCCCCACCGTTGCGCTTACGTGGCGCACACGTGAGTGCCGCGATGGAAGCATCTGAGCTTTTGGATCAACTCAGAAGTTAAAGAGGCGGTTCAATGCTTATAAATAGGACTTTTGGTCCCTTAGATGATTTTCATCTTCTTCTTGAGAATTTTTATTCAGAGCATTGCTCTTCAGTTTAAGAACTTTTTCAAGAGTCAAAACTCTATCAAAACTTAGGTAAAGTTTAAATTTTTTTAATAAATTAGGGTTTTACCCATTAACAGAGCCTTGCTCTTCATAGATCTTTGATCTAAAGAAAATCCATTTAGGGTTTCATTAGCAGAGTTTTGCTCTCATGAACCCATAGATCTAAAGAGATCTTTTCTTGGGGTTTCTTAGCCCATGAATAAGAGCTCTGCTCTTTTGCTCACATGTAGATTTCTTAATCTTTGATGAAGAACTCTTAAGAGTTTTCTCATGGATCTTGAAGATCCCAGAATTTTTAATTCATAAAAAATTAATTTTAGTTAATTCTTTTCTGATGGATTTTTCCATCATCATTACAGAGCCAGGCTCTTTAAGGAATTTTATTTCTTCATGATCAGAGTTTGACAAGTGTCACTCTGTCATAGAGTTTTGCTCTCAAAGGGAGATTATCTCCTTTTCCAGAGGGATCTCTCATTCAATGAGAATTTTCTTTAGGATTTCCTCATTAATTAACAGTCTCATCCAATGATGAGGCTGTTTTATTAATTATTAATGGATGAATTGTCATCTAGATTTTGTAGGTCCCCTTTTGGTTCCCTTTCCACTGCATTGCAGTGTGGTACAACTTTAAAGTACCGAGTGTCAGAAATTTAAAATTAAATTATAGCACTGACAGTTGATTTCTGTCCCTCTTTTTTGCGGGCGACATGTCTTTCGATGCTTCGTTTCCGTTCGTCCGTTCAGAGGGAGGATTCCCTGAGGCACCTGTGGACCGGTAGGTTCTCGCGCTCATCAGAGACCATGACCCGGAACACAAAAAACATCACTTGTGGGGTAGATGGTACGACCAGATTATCAGAGGTCGTCGAAGCTTCTCTTGTGCAACATCATCGGAGCCTATCTCGGCAATCCCGTATGCAGATGCACCCCCGGTGAACTATGTCGTAGAGGTTGTTAATTGGACTTCGGAGGGTCTTCTTCAGCCTTCGATCGCCGCAGTACCCATGCAGCCGCCAGCGGCTTTGGATACCTTGGGGCGGCGCATATGCCAGGGCGAGTCGCGCCCTTAGGGACAGCCTACAACATCAGGCTAACTCCCCATCATCCAGCCGGATACTTGCAGTGAGCCCGGTACATCTTGTCGACGAAGAAATCGCAGCTGCTAAAGCTCGGCTTATACCCTGCGTACTGCATTTCGTTGTTCCAATATTCTGCACCTCCCACATGGTGGATCAAGGCGTTCTTGGAGCAATGGAACATCCCGACACATACCTTCCTTCTACTGGACAGAGAGGTTTCTATTTCCTTGGAAGAATTTGCCGAGGTTTCCGGTCTACTGGTCAGGGGGGAGCACTACGAGGAGCTGCGTCCTCCGGATGAACATGTTTTTGCCACCAAGCCAGTGGTGATGGGCCTCACGCCGGAGAACGCCATTCGGCACCAGTTCCCTAGCTGATAAAGGTGCTGAACATGTACGAGAGCCTCTTCCTGGAATCCGGAGGCCGGGGGGTCAGTTTTGCGGACTTCATTGCCCGTTTTCTTCGCCAGGAGATTTTGTCACGACGAGGCGAAAAGTTTGCTAATCTCAATGATCCCTTCGGCTTTGGCTTGGACCGTCAGCTGGTACTGGAAGCTGATCAGAAGGGCTTCTTTCTTCCTGACGCTGCGATCATCCCTCTGTCAGAAATCGCCGCCTCGGGCATTGATGAGGATGCGTTCTTTCTTGGGTTTCTTAGGCTATGGTTGAGTTGGTTCGCACTCCCTATGCATCCTCGTTACATGAGGCCTTCCGTCTTCTACCCAGCACATCGCATGGTTGCCGGAATACAAGTGGCCATCGGGATCGCCAGGTTAGCCCACTTATACCATGGTCTTAGCGTAGCGGCGGATACCACTGAACCGGGGGTGCATCCTTCCAACTTCCCGATGCATTACTTCACTTCATGGATGGAGATGCACGTGCTCGAGGTTTTTAGCATTCACAAGAGACCTCCGTTTTACGAGAGATGCAAGTTTCCTCGGATCATGCGGCTGGTTGACGCCTCCATCGTGAGTCCATCACAGCGGGAAGCTAGGGGCTTGCTCCTTCGTCCGTGCACAGTCGGAGATGGTATGTCTTTCATGGAAAAAGTCTTGACCATCGGCCAGGAAACTTCAAAGGCGGTGCTGTCACTGCAAGACATTTTTAAGGACGGGGCCTCCGTGTTGAAAGCCCGGGAGATTCTCTACTTGTACTCCATCAGGCCGGGCTTTCTTGTATTTAGGCAAAATGATGCGGCGCTATTCATGAGATACAACCCCCATCATTTTGCCCAGCAGCTGAGTTATAATCAGGGAGTCCCGCTGGAGGCTTTCTTGGTAGAACCCACTGCCACTGAAGAGGGAATGTGGGGCGCGCTGCATCATTTCATGCGCTTGAATACGAGCTCTCACTTCTTTATCAGTGAACCGAGTTGTGTCCCGAGGGCCCTTACCGTACACGTGGCCTGGTATCAATATGCAATGGGTGCTGTTATCAGGGAGAAGAAGCGGCTGCTACTCGACCGCAATGGTGCACCCCCTGCTAGTGACCGAAACCTCCCCTTGAAGCGACGGACGATTTTCCTTCCTCCGCTCAGAGAAGCTGCCGTGATTGAAGTCCCCGGCGATAGGCCTGAGCTACCGGTGCCCCGTGCTCCCGTGGAGACGGTGGATGTACCACCGGTGCCTCGTGCTCCCGCGGAGACGGTAAATGTAACTTTCCCCGAATCTGGCATGGGCTCAGATATCGGGACTCGTCTCCCCAAAGTGCCCGCCAAGTGTAAGCTTGTGCTTGTTGCGACTGGAGCTCGCGCGCAGAAGAGGAAGAAGAATTCGGTCCTCTCTCTAGATGTTGTACTCAGCCTGGAGCCTCAGGCTCCTTATAATGAGGGCCTGAGCGAATATGGGACCAACGAAGGTCTCTTCATAACACCGGAAGATACTGATCTCAAGGCCGCTATTGCAGCTTCTGTGCGATCCGCAAGCCACCAAGCGGAAATGGCCACCCTCGTGCAATCAAGTAAACATCAGTCACACCTTTTGTTATTGCATTATATTTTTAATTTTATTATCATGTCTTGGCTGAAATTTTTCCTTCTGTAACAGTCTTTACCACTGAAGAGGCTCTGGCGGCTTCCCTTAGGACCTTTGAAGAGGAGGAGAGGAATCGCGCTTTGTTGGGCATTGGTATGTCTCGCCTTATTGCATCTTCATTCTCCTTTCTTATAGACAATCTGACCCCTTCTTCATCTTATCGCAGGGACTACCTCTACTCATGTTCTTCCGAGTGTGGCACCGACTTCGCAGGGCGGTGCGGAGATGCTTGTTGGGCCAGCTATCTCAGTTCCGCCGGTATTATTGAAGGAAGCTTCACTTAAGCAACCGATGACGGATGCCATAATGGCTCCAGAGGTAACCCTTGGCACGGATGACGACGTCCTATTGATGGAGGCGTCTAGAAGATCCGCTTTGACGGCCCAAGAGGAGAGGAAGCGCCGAATGCACGCGGAAAGGGAGCGTAGTGCTGCCTTGGCCGCGGGTGCGAGTTCGAGCACCGCTATCCCTGCCCCTACTCCTTCAAAGGAATCCCCGGCTGCCTTTTCCACTGCCTATAGACGGGCAGCACGTGCGGCTCGGGAAGCAGTCGGAAGACCGACTCAAGATAATGTGATGCGGGGTTCCGTTATCAAAGTTTTAAATATCAGTTTTCATATATCTTATCTTGCAGGGCCGAGTCTTACTGAAGAAGTAGCGGCGACCGCTGAGCCTGGGGTAGCGGTACAGGAGGTAGCCGTGATTGCCAAACCCAAGGCGGCGGTAGGCGAGATGGCTGCAATTGCCGAGCTCGAGGTAGTGACTGGTGAGACAGTCATGATTGTCGAGCCTAAAATGGCGGTAGGTGAGATAGCTACCATTGCCGAGCCCGAGATGGCGATGGGTGAGATGGCTACAGCCGCCGAGCCTGAGGTGACGATGGGTAAGACGGCTACAGCCGCCGAGCCCGAGGTAGTCACTCTTTCGCAAGAGTCGGGCACTGCCCCAATCGTCGCTCTTTCCGCCTGCGGCTCTTTGCCATCTCCTGGCGTCGCAAGCGTTACGACGGCTCTCTTAGAGTCAGTGGATGAAGCGACGGGAGGTGAGATCATCCTGATGGAGGAGGGTGAAGCAGTCGCTATATCAAGTGATGCCCTCATCGCGGTTCCGACCGGTGACTCACCAGGTAGATGTTGGGTCATTGCTTTTCTTTTTATTCTGCAATCCTTTTCCATCTTTCCTGATAGTTTTTTTCTTTTTTTTTCTCGTTTCTAATGCAGGCGTGGCGAGCGCTGAGGTCACTCTACCCGAGGCAACGCCATCAGTTACCGTTTTGACGGTGACCTCTCCTTTACCTTCTCTCGTACCGTCTCAGAGGTTGGAAGGTATGGATTCGTGAACCATCGGTCTTATTTTTAGGTTGTATGACTTATGTACTGACGTTGCATTACAGTGTCTTTGCAGGAGTTCTTTTTGATCACCTGTATCAGGTGTTGCACCCACACTTCTCTTTACAGTCAGAGATTAGTCTGCCTGCTAGTGTCGGTGAGTATCTTTTCTACACGACGTCCTTTCTTTAACGGGCGGTTGCATTATTGCCAACTCTTCTTTGTATTGCTTGTAGCCTTACAAATTGAAGGAGGAGACGAGGCTATCGTTGCGCCACCAGTAATTCCGACTCTGCCCCCTGTTGCAGCCGGTATAGTAGACTCTATTGTTCGTATACTTTTTTTTATTTCTTGAGCCGACATCTGATTGTGATTTGTTTTGTATCGGTCACATCGATTCCAGACCCTTTCGAGTCTCTTATTATAACTCCGGCAGGGCCCTTTTCCAGACGTCCATCCTCAAAAGGTGCTATGACCAGTCTGCGTATGCTGAGCGAATATGTCGAAGAGCTTGACGCGGTGGCTCCTACATCTGCCGCAGATTTTGCTGCCGAGATCAATCCAATGCTGGCGATGCTTGTGAACTTCCATAATGAAGGCGTCGTCGAGTCTTGGGTTAATCATTGCAAGAAGATCGATGCCTGCCTGCATGAGCTTGAGCTTATGCGTCCTGCCTCTGAGATTCAGGCTTTGAACTCCCAGCGGGCCGCATGGGTCGAGCAGAGCGTGTCCTTCCTCCGCTATTTCGAACAAGAAGCGACTTTGAGGCGGAAGTAACGCGAGGAGGCTTCCGCTGAGTCTGTCCAGTTACGTGTCCAGGTCGAAGCGAACGCCGCACAACTGAGAGTCGTCTTTGACACCTTGCAGCAATGTATCTCGGACGGGCTTGTATTGAGACGGAAGATCGACTCTATCGAGCGGGTTACGCAGAGTCGTGAAGCTGCCCAACGGGATCTCGATGAGAAGATTTCATCATGCTTACAACAAAGGACTCAAATCGAAGCGGAGCTGGCCGCGGCGGCTGATCATGAGAAGGCACTAAAAGAAGTGCGAGAGCAGCTTACGGACTTGTTGAAAACGCTTCCTTCTTAGTAGCTGTTTTGTATCAATTACACACTTGTAATCTTTAAATAACATGTATCCATTTTTTATTCTTTTATATGATGTATCTTGTATTCAAATGAGTTCATGAATAAAGACACATTTTTCTTATCTCTCACTGTCGTTTTCTTTTCTTTGCTGTGTTGTTGGTATGTTACTCTGGCAAGTGTGGCCTGTAGATAATAAAGAACATTTCATCTTGAACTCTTCAAGAGATAGTAATGGCTTAGGAAGCAGGTTCAGATCTGCTATCTAAGACTTTTCAACTCTATGAGCCGTGAAGGTCTCATAAAGACTTTTCTCCCTACGAGTCGTGAGGATCTCGTAGGTGTCTTTTCTCCTTTGGTGTCGTAAGGATTCCTAAGTGTGCTTTCCCTTATAATTCGTAAGGATCTTATAAGAGACTTTTCTTCCTTACGAATCGAGAGGATCCGTAAGTGTTTAATGAAATTGACTTTATCCCCATTTCACGGCGTCATTGGGTGACGTACTTTCGAGGCGGGGTCATGTGGATGACGTATTTTCGAGGCGGGGTCATGCGGATGACGTATTTCCCCGACAGGGTCATGTGGATGGCGTATTTCCGAGACGGGGTCATGTGGATGACGTATTTCCGAGACGAGGTCATGTAGATGACGTATTTCTGAGACGGGGTCATGGGGATGACGTATTTCTATGACGGGGTCATGTGGATGACGTATTTCCAAGAAGGGGTCATGTGGATGACGTATTTCCGCGATGGGGTCATGTGGATGACGTATTTCCGAGACGGGGTCATATGGATGACGTATTTCCGAGACGGGGTCATATGGATGACGTATTTCCGTGACGGGGTCATATAGATGAAGTATTTCCGTGACGGGGTTATGTGGATGACGTATTTTCGAGACGGGGTCATATGGATGACGTATTTCCATGACGGGGTCATATGGATGACGTATTTCCGTGACGAGGTCATTTGGATGACGTATTTCCGTGACGAGATCATGCGGATGACGTATTTCCGAGACGGGGTCATGTAGATGACGTATTTCCATGACGGGGTCATGTGGATGACGTATTTCCAAGACGGGGTCATATGGATGACGTATTTCCGTGACGGGGTCATATGGATGACGTATTTCCGTGACGGGGTCATATGGATGACGTATTTCCGTGACGGGGTCATGTGGATGACGTATTTCCGAAACGGGGTCATATGGATGGCGTATTTCCGTGACGGGGTCATATGGAAGACGTATTTCCATAACGGGGTCATGTGGATGACGTATTTCCGATATGGGGTCATATGGATGACGTATTTCCGTGACGGGGTCATATGGATGACGTATTTCCATGACGGGGTCATGTAGATGATGTATTTCCGGTACGGGGTCATGTGAATGACGTATTTCCACGACGGGGTCATATGGATGACATATTTTCGAGACGGGGTCATGTGGATGACGTATTTCCGAGACGGGGTCATGTGGATGACGTATTTCCATGACGGGGTCATATAGATGACGTATTTCCATGACGGGGTCACGTGGATGACGTATTTCCGAAACGGGGTCATATGGATGACATATTTCCGTCACGGGGTCATATGGATGATGTATTTCCGTAATGGGGTCATGTGGATGACGTATTTCTGAAACGGGGTCATGTGGATGACGTATTTCCGAGACAGGGTCATGTGGATGACGTATTTCCGCGACGGGGTCATATGGATGACGTCGCGTCTCTTGTAATGAGACGAATATCGAAGTGGTCTCCAGGTTGTCTGGGAACCATCAAGATTTGGAGTAGGGGCTTTCCCGTAGCTCCAGGGTTGATTGTAGCGTCTGAATCCTGCTGGAATAGGGAGGAACGTTGTTGATGATCTCTGTGCTATCCCTGAACCGTCGAGATTTGGCTTCGTTTTCTGATGGAGCCTGGGGAGGGAAGGTGTGATTCCTTCTTTGTTTGCGCCCCTGGATTGTATACAGGGATTGATGTGATATCACCTGTAGGGCATAAATTTCATTTTTATTTATTTCTTTCCGTGATGCTCTATCATTTCAGCTTTATATTGCGAAGGTCGCAATTGCCCAATCATTTCGGCTATTTTTCACGGTGCCCGATCATTTCGGCTATTTATTTTGTTTTTACTCGTTGCTTTTTATCGCGAGTTGCCCAATCATTTCGGCTATTTTTGCATGCATACATTTTTACTTGCTGATTTTGTTGCAAGTTACCCCATCATTTTGGCTATTTCGTATGCATGTGCGGCTCGCTAGCTTTTTTGCTGAAAGCTTGGAATTAGACACCGATTTCGGCATCAGCACCGCTGCAACTGGAATATTGCCAAGAGCGATTCATCATTTGCCTCTGTCGATGTCGAACAAAGGTGGCTTAGCGAACAGGGTTAGGATCCTGTCGACTAAGGCTTTCGACTTCATGAGCCGTAAGGGTCTTATAATTGTTTTTCTCCCTACGAATCATGAGGATTTCGTAGGTGCATTTTCTCCTTAGGAATCGTGAGGACTCCTAAGTGTATGGCCTCTCGTAAGTCGTAAGGATCTTACAAGAGTATTTTCTCCATATAAGTCGAGAGGACTTACAAGGGCTGTTCACTGTATAAACACATCCCTAATCACGGATGGGACTTTGTTAAGGAAATGTTTATTCGCGCCCGTGGATTGTATACAAGGGTCAGCGTTGAGCTGCTTGTAGGGCAAAATTGGAAGTTGTGGTGGCCGCCTAAGAACAGGTTCAGATCCCTGTAGCTTAAGAGTTTTGAATCTTATGAGCCGTGAGGGTCCCATAAGAGGGTTCTCCTTACGAGTCGTGAGGATCTCGCAAGTGTAATTTCTTCCTAGGGATCGTGGGGATCTCTAAGTGTGTTGCTACCTTATGATTCATAAGTATCTCGCGCAGGTAGTTTCTCCTCACAAGGTCGAGAGGACCTTGCAAGTGTCTTTTAACGAGATTGCGCCCTTTCGGGTTTTCACAAAACTCGCTGGTAGCCCTACTGTTTTTACTCACGGAGCCCTTTCGGGTTTTCATCCGTGCCTTTTTCGCGAGTGGACATACCGTTTTTCTTTCTTTGTTCTTCTTTCTTTTTTTTATTCTTTTCTCTTTCTTTTTTTTTGTATCAGCCTTAGGATGCTGTAGTCTATAGTAGTTTATCGACGTCTCGGTCAGCAACTAGTTTTAGGACATAGTGATCTATCATTAGTTTGAGAACGTTTCGGTCCGTTGTTAGTTTTAGGACATTTCGGTCCGTTGTTAGTTTAAGGACGTTTCGGTCCGTCTTTAGTTTAAGGACGTTTCGGTCCATTAGCCGGCTACTACTTATAGAGTTTGGGTTTAGGAAGATAGAGAGCGGACATAGTCGTCGTCATCTATCGTTGACCTAGGCCGTGACTCCTCAGGCGTAGTATTTCATTAGGAAGCGACCGTTTATTGGCCTGAAAGGTCTTTCGCCATGCATGTCCATGAGTAGATAGGCCCCACCCTGGTAGACCTTGTCTATAATATACGGGCCTTCATAGTTTGGCTCGAATTTCCTCCGTTTGGAACGATTGGGGATCATATGTCTTTTAACCACTAGCATGAGTTCGCCTTGGCGGAATGTCCTCGGCCTAGTCAATCTTTCGTATGAGCGCGCCATCTTTGCTTTATAAGCCTCCAGATTTTGTTGCACTATAAGCCACGTTTCATCAAGGGCATCGAGCTCCTCAAGCCGAAGGCGAGCATTCTCTTCGTCCGTTAGCTCGTAATGAACTGCCACTCGTAGAGAGGGTAGCTCTATCTCGAGGGGGAGTACCACCTCTATACCGAATACCAATGCGTACGGCGTTGTGTTCGTGGCCGTTTTGAATGTAGTTCGATATGCCCAGAGAGCTTCATGGATTCTCTCGTGCCAGTCCTTCTTATTTCGGGACACTGTCTTTTTCACGATCTTCGTCAAAGTCTTGTTGAAAGCCTCAGCTAGACCGTTAGCTCGGAGATTATAGACTGAGAAGTATCTCCAGTTTATGTTATGCTGTTGTGCGAAGCGGCTGATCTTGTGGCTTCTATAGGCTGGCCCGTTATCAGAGATAGTCCGCCGTGGAGTTACAAACCGATAAATGACGTGTGTCTTGAAGAAATGGATGCTGTTCTCCATTTTCACTTCCCTTAGCGGTACTGCTTCTGCCCATTTGGAGAAGTAATCAGTTGTCGCCAAAATGAATCGATGTCCTCTGGACGATACTGGTTTGATGGGGCCGATTATATCAGTCCCCCACATTTCGAACGGCTAGCTAGCCACTGTTGGATGTAGTGGATTTTGATGCTGATGGATAAAATCCCTGTGAATCTGGCACGAACGGCACTGCTTAGCGTATTCGAGGCAGTCTTGGATCATCGTGGGCCAATAATAACCCATCCGTTTGATCTTCAGTTTCATCTTCGGCCCGGCCTGATGATAACTGCAGAGTCCGTCGTGAGTTTCTTGGACGACTCTTATTGCCTCTTCAGGTCCCAGGCATCTTATCCACAGAGAATCAAATGATCTCTTATACAGAGTATCATTGACAAAAGAAAAGGACAGAGCTCATTTCATAAGCTGATGTCCTTAGGACGCATCTTCAGGTGTTCGACGGGATTTGAAGTAATCTATAAAGACTTCTCTCCAATCCATAGCCTTTTCCTGGTCTTTTATTTATAGATTCGTTTGCTCGGTCGCTCCCTTTTCTTCGGATGACTCCGGAGATATTTCTGCCGGTGCGAGAACCCGACGGCTTTGCACAACGATCCTCACGTCATCTAGGTTTTCATCAGCCAGTTCTTTAGCGAGCTTGGCTAATGCATCCGTTTTACTATTTTCTGCACGCGGTATGCTTTCCAAGGTGTAGGAATGAATTTGGATCAACAGTTGCTGCACCCTCTCACCGTACTTCACCAACTCTGGCTTGCACGTTTGGTAGTCACCGTTTATTTGACTAAAGACCAGCTGGGAATCTCCGTATATGAGAAGGTTTTCAATTCCCATATCGATAGCGATCTCGAGACCTGCTATCAAAGCTTCATATTCGGCCTCATTGTTCATTCTCGGCTCTGTCAAGGAGAAGACGAAGTGCATTATTTCTCCTTGTGGAGTCATGAAGATGAGGCCTACCCCTGATTTGATTATGGGGGTGCTTTGTCTGCGCTTCTTCATAGAAGACGCTGCATCAAAATAGAGTTCCCACCGGGTATCATCCACGTCGATCGTGTCAAACGCATGTTCGTCAGGCAACTCGCAGTTCAAAGGAGAATCGGCGGGTATCGCGTGCTCAGCGAGGAAGTCGGCGATGGCCTGGCCTTTCACTGCCTTAAGAGGCCGATAAGTTATCGAAAACCCCATCAAGAGCAAGGCCCACTTAGAAGGTCGTCCTGTTAATATGGCCTTCGGCATCAAATATTTGAGAGGATCCACCTTTGATATAAGATGGACCTCATGCGCCAACGCATAGTGTCTGAGCTTCGTTATTGCGAAGATCAACGCCAGGCAGTGTTTTTCAATGGGAGAATAATTGCTTTCTGCCTCCAGGAGAACTTGACTCAGATAGTAGAGAGCTCTCTCTTTCCCTTGGTCATTCTCTGATGCCCATAATGCGCCAAAGGAACTTTCAAGGGCGGTTGTATACAGAATGAGAGGTTTTCCTTTAACGGGAGCGGCCAGTACTGGCAGATTCTGCAGGTATTGCTTGATTTCGTCCAGTGCGTTTTGGCATTTGCGATCCCAGACGAAAGGGGTTCCCTTCTTCATCAGGTGACTGTAGGGGCGGCATTTGCCCGAAAGATTGGCTATGAATCGCCGGATATATGCGAGCTTTCCTTAAAGAGATCGTAGCTGCTTGAGAGTCCTTGGCGGGGGCATTTCCGCCTTGATCTTCGACGGGTCTATTTCGATGCCTCGGTGTCGGACGATGAATCCTAGGAATTTGCCCGGGGAAACTCCGAACGCGCATTTGAGAGGGTTCATCTTCAAATTGTATTTCTGAAGGAACCGAAATACGATCTTCAGATGCTCTAAGTGTTCCTCGTATGATTTTCTTTTAACCACGGGGTCTTCGATATAGCATTCGACGATTTCATGTATGAGGTCATCGAAGATCTTCTTCATGGCCCTCTGATTAGTGGCACCGGCATTCTTTAGACCGAAAGGCATCACCTTGTAGCAGAATATACCCAACGGAGTCCGGAAAGCGGTATGCTTCTGGTCCTCGAGATGCATCTTTATCTGATTGTATCCTGACGAGCCGTCCATGAAGGAGAAAACTTCGTGAGTGGACGTGTTATCTATCATCAGCTCAGTGACTGGTACTGGGAAGTCGTCCTTCGGGCAAGCTATGTTGAGATCCCGAAAGTCCATACATATGCGCATCGTCCCATTTTTCTTCATCACTGGGACGATGTTGGCGATCCAATCAGGATATTGAACCTCTTGGATGAAGCCGAAGTCGATTAGCTTTTTGACCTCAGCGTTGATGCTCATCTCAAGCTCGAGTTGCATTCTTCTCAGCGCTTATTTGATTGGCTTGACGTCCGGAGATATCGCCAATTTGTACACAGCAATCTCTGGATCTAATCCTGGCATCTCGAAATAGTTCCATGCGAAGCAATCTTTATGCTGCATGAGCACGTCCTTTAGCGTAGCCACCCTTTCTTCAGACAATAGCTCACTGACGAATGTCGGCCGCGGGTCACTTGCCGTCCCCAAATCAATTTTCTTGAGGTTATCTACAGTAGTATGTATTATATCTTCCAGCTCTTTTGGTGCCGGTGAAAATTCTGAGATTACCTCGTCATCATCATTTTTGAAGCACCAGGGGAGTTCATCCATACTCTCAGGCTCTTCTTCTGACAACATTATCATATGACAAGTACGGGATTGCTTCCAAGACCGATGTTGATCTGGTTCTACCCTCACGGCTTTGGGTTCATGCTTCTGCGGCGGGGTTACCTTCCAGCCCTGGATAGAGCGAACCTGCCTTGCTGATACTGGTTTTCTACCCAATCTTTAAATGTGAAGCAGTCTTCGAGAGGATGTCCTATTGTCCTGTGATAGGAGCAATAGTCCGGGTGGGAGACTTTGCCTGCTTGCTCAGGGTGCTTGGACTCCGAGAGTGTCATCATCTGATGTTTTATGACAAGATCGAATATCTTCCTTGTCTTGTCTTGGGGAAAAGAATATGCTCGACCCATCTTTTTTATAAGAGACGAATCCAGACTGCTCGATTCCTGATCGCGTGGCCTCTTGGACCTGCTTTGTCGTTGTCGAACGCCTTTCCTGTTCTTTGGTTTGTTTCTGACTCTGTGTCGGGCCTTTTGTACAACGGGTTGACAAGGAGGAGCATCTTCATTTTTCACAGCCTATTGAAAGAGGCATTGCATCCTGGCTTTTTCGTAAATGACCATTTCGCGATTATGGTCGTCTCGAACCTTTTGACCTGCTTTCCTTATAAGCTTGTTCATCTGTTCTTCGAACGACGGACTTGGCATTTTCACGGCGGGAGCTCTTTCTGGTTCAGGGTTAGCATCTTCCCATAGAGCATCCCCTTCTTCATCAAAGTCATGTATTACGTAGCAGTCGCGGAGTAGCTCCCGTTTCTTGGATTGAACATACCGAAGCCCGGTCGTTTCCATTCTCCCGTTGGGCAACTTTCGCTGAGTTTCGGGAACGTTCCAGATCTTGTTATAGAACCGTGCTTGTCGAGCAGTTTGCTTAAGGGGTACACCTTGGCGTCTCAAGAGTCTCTTTAGTCCGTCTGTGTAATATCTGGGCAAACGGATGGGCTGGAGCCTGTCAAGTGTATAATCCGCGCCATACCGGATTTCTTTCTCCACTTTAGTTTCCACGGATCGGTAGAACAGGATCGCCTTTTCACCTTTTCACTTGGGAGTGACGTAGAATGTCTGTATTTCCTCCACACTGTAGGTATCAAGCACGTCCAGCTCTTTATGGTGCTTGGGCGGAACCATGGCAACTTGCAAACTTTGATCTTCATCAGCGAAGATTTGTATGGATGGCCAAACCAAGAATATGGCATTGACCTCATCTTCTGAGTCTCTGCCGAAGATCAACATAGGAGCGGACGGTCCCGGCTTGTTGTAGTGGGGCGGCCCTGAATAAACTAGCTCTTCTTCCTCCTCGGTATCACTCCCGAAGACCGGAATGGTGGTGATAGCTTTATTCTTTCTCTCCGGTTTGTGGCATCTTTCCTTGTCATCGAAATCCGGCGGGAAATATTTTGCATCTTTGTACTTTCGAACTTCGTTCACAGAGAATGGGTTCAGCTCTCCTGTTACGGTATACTCGAGACCATCCTTGAAATACTTCATACACTGATGTTGTGTAGAAGGGATGATGTTGTACTCGTGTAACCAAGGCCTGCCGAGCAAAGCATTATAGCAGGTCTTGGCGTCAATGACATGAAACTTGATGTCCGTGACGAGCAGCCCAAAGCGCAGCCTCAGTATCACCGACCCGAGCATCTGAAACGATTGGGAGTCAAACCCAGAAATGGTGATTTTATCACGAGCGAGGTACTGAACGCTCATGCAAATTTCATTCAACACTCTCATATTGAAGAGATTGACGGAGGACCCGTTGTCAACCAGGATTTTGCCTATCTTGATGTCATGACAGTATCCGGAGACATATAGGGGACAGTTGTGCTCGCATGTCCCAAGGAGGAGATCTTCGTCGCCGAAGGTGATATCGGCTGTGTGCACTTCTTCCAGCTTGTCCTTCATATTTTCTTCAGCGAGGAAAGCTTGGAACTATTCGGGCTCTTGTAACGTCTTGAACAGAGAATCTCTCGCCTCTTTGGATAGCAGAAGAGCGTCGAGAATGCTTAGTTGCGAAGGTAGCTTTCTCAAGTGTGACAGAACGATGTAGTCCACCTTACTTTTTTTTGGCGGGTGCTTGGCTGTCAACTTTTCGACGGCTTGGTCATCAAGGATGATATCCTCAGGGACCTTTTCTTTCCCTTTATCTTTTCTATTTGACCCACTGTTCGAGGGACCAAGATTCTTTTCGGGAAGCGTACGATTGCGCAGCTGAATATTTTCACAGGTCTTCGGTTCTTCCTCTTTTCCCGAGGTGGACTCTTTAAAGAGAGGGCCAAGAGTCATTTCTTCGTCAGAGTCGCTCCCGAAGGTGAGAACTTGCGATCCCCCGGCGTTGACCATGTAACAGTTGCCGGTAGTTCTTTTATGCTCCTCGGTCGTACTTCTTTGCTCCCGACGAGTTTTGCATTTCATTCGCTTAAAATGTTGCCGGTGAGAAACATATCCCTGCCGCCAGTTTTTAAAGGCGTTGCACTCTTCAGTCGGCTGCACAATCCTTTGATGATATAAGCAGTAGCTAGGATGTATATCCGCTTCATCAGGGACGTTTCCTTCAGAGAAAGGCAGCTTCATTCCCATCGATATGGCTTTGGCGAACCTCTTCCTCGTCTTGAACCTGCTTTTATTTGCGGCGGATGTATTTTGATCTGGTGGGAGTGTTTCAACCCTTTCGTCCAGTCGCCGGTGTTTGGCTTTTTCGAATATGGCCATCTCACGCTCTCGAGCCGCTTTGCTTTTAAGAAGAGCTTCGTCCAGGAATGCATCAATCATTTCGTCTGATGACCCTAGAAATTCCGGATTAGGATCTGCCCTTAGTTTCTCTGTGTAAGGAGCTTCTTCATCGTTTATCAACGAGTGAGAGATCACATGGCAACTTGCCACATAATTCTCAGATTCATCCGACGAGTCTTCTCCATTGTCGTCATCTCTGTCCTCAAGGACGTAGCTGAGAAACTCATGAAGTGTGACCGGAGTCCGCGCCTTCTGGTTATATTCTTCCAGCGCGTCAATTTTCTTTTGTAGGTCTGTGCGCTTGTCGCCAGGCTTCACAGGCTTTTTGGATTTCTTCTTCTTCTTTGAAGATTTTGACGGCTGGATGTGAGTGCTTTGGCTATCACCACCGATCTTTGGAGTTGGGCGCGGCTTCAGCATCCCTTCGATAATTTCTGGTTCGAGTGGAATGTTCTACCTGATCGCCGGGCATGTATACAGATCCTTTAGAATTCTTTTCGTCTTGGATGAAAGAGCGACCTCCCATAGAGCTTCTTCTACGAAAGAGCATGATGCCCCCTGTGTATCCGTCTTCTTGGGAGTGTGTGGCCGATGAGGGTTCACCTTCCAATTCTCGGATAATACGAATTTGCCCTGATGGTACTGATCTTCTATCCATCTTTTGAAGATATAACAATCCTCGATCGGATGGCCCAACATTCGGCGATAAGGGCAATAGTTAGGATTGCTAATGTCGCCGGGTTGCACTAGGCGTCTTGGCTCCGGAAGATTGATGAGCCTGTTGCGCAGTGCAAGCTCGAATAACCTCTTCATCTTGTCTCGAGGGAACGAGTAAGGGTATCTCATTTTATCTTCGAGAGATCGAGTTCTGTTATTTTGGCGATCAACTGGTCTCGGGCCATCGGGCTGCTGTTGAGCATTGGCTACGACGATCGCTTTCCCCTTTCTCTTCTCATTTCGAGAGTCCGGCTTTGGAGGAGACGGTCTATGACCCATCTGGTCCATTTGGGCCAACTTGTCGATCAAGGCCTGGAAAGTAGTCGGCTTGAAAAACATCATGAACTGGGAAATAGTTGCATGAGGGTCTAGAATGCCCACGAACATGCCCACTGCCGGCGCTAGTTCGATGCGCTGTTCGCATTTTGAACACAGATTCCGCTATCGTATTGCGTATTGAACCCATGTCCGTCCAGATTTCACCCTGGCATTGATCAATGTCGTTATTGGGGTGCGTTCACTAGAACTCGCGAATCGCTGGGTGAATAATAGCTCCATTTCTGCGAAAGTCTTGACGGAGTCGTTTGGAAGTTCAGAGTACCATTCGAACGCTGTATCCTACAAGCTGCCAACAAACTGACGGAGCAAAAGTTTATCATCACCCCCGATGTTGCCGCAAAGAGCCTTGAACTGGGTGACATGCTGGTGGGGATTGCCCGTCCCGTTGTATACATGAAATTTAGGGATCGTATATCCCAGTGGTTACTTTATTTGGTCATACCAGCCTGGATATGGATGCCCAGTTTTAACGACTTAGCCGGCTGCCTAATTCACCTGGTGAGCTCGTATTGCTGAGCAATATAGTCATCCAGAGCGGCCTTGGAAATAGTTTCCTCTTTGGCTGCTGAAAGAGCCGGAGGAGGGTTCGATGTCTCTCCTCTGTCGTTTTCAATAATGATCGGAGGGTCTTCAGCTGGAGGTTCCGGCTGTAACATCATCCCGACCATGTCTTGGAAGAGAAGCGTCATTCGTTTAATGTTGACAGCTTATTCTGCTGCTTCTCTGTCCTTCTTTTCGAGGACTCTGCAGAGGAAGTCAGCATCGGTTTCTTGTTCATGACGCTGCTCTGATGACGCCTCCGGGCTTTCTTTTGGCCCGGTGAGTGCGGCCATTTGCGTCAGCATTTCTTGAAGCTTCTGTTGCTGCTCCTGGGCTTTTTTCACGGATCGGGTGAGCGGTCGGTGACCCGTCGAAGCGCGGCTTTCCTCTTTTTCGGAAGCCATGTAAACTGTATGCACCATTATGCCCCCAAACTTGGGGCGTTTGGGATCAGCATCTTTGTGATCTGCCGTAGTCACAGGGGCATTCTCTGGCCTCCTTCTGTTTTGAGTGATTGACGTTGAGGGGGGCGTTGCAGCGGACACCCAAGTGGTTGTCGTCCTTTGTGGCTTTCCAGGACGGTTCTCTTCCTGCTGAACCTTCAGCTTTTTCTGTCGGCGAGGTTATTCTTGATCAATCACCGACTCCTGGACCCGTCGCCAGACTTTGTAAACTTTGGAGGACAGCCGCTGAGGGGGCTGCTCCGTCTTTGTTTCTTTAACATTCTCCACGGGCGGAGGAGATCTTTTTAGTACGGCGGTAGGAGAGTTCCTGCGCACCTTGTTTAGCAATTCAAAGCTGTTCCCGGTTGGAACAGCAGCATTGACTTCCACCGTTGGGGCTGGTAGAGCTAGCCCAGAGGAGGAGTTGCCCCCAGCTTTCCTTATTCGGCGCCAGTGGCGACGTCGAGCGTATCGAGCCGTTGGGATTGTTTCAGCTTGAGGGGTGACTTCGTCATGCCCCTGTTCTGATGAGGCGCTGCTGGTACCAGCCTCTTAAAGACTGACGTTCATTGAGTGGCAGTATCCAATATGTCAAAAACAGACTTTTGAGCAGGAACGGGAGCCGAATTGGGAGCCGGAACAGTCAGTCTTGTGAAGACCGACCCTTTGGCAGGAGAAGCCGCCTTGACGACTTCGGGAGCAGGGATGGCTATCCTCTTCAGAATAACCTTTTCTGAAATTGCAGGCTTCATCATGGGCCCACGTGAACTTTGGCCCAAGCTGGCGAAAACTAATGCGCTGGAGTTGGACGACCCGTCGAGAGGGGTCGCAGTAGTGGCAAGTCGATCAAAAATCGACTTCTTTTGCGCTTCTTGCGGTAGCGGGCTATTAATGTTTACTGGTGGGAGCATGGTCCCGAAGAACAAACTAGTGGTAACCTGCGTCACCTGTTCTATTGGCATTGTGAACAGGGAGGCCACCTGAGGCCCGTAAGCTATGCCTCCAGATGAGGCGGAACGCGAGTTACAATTGCAGCTGGAACACTTCATGCAAGTAGACGCCATTGTTTTCTGCACCCAGTAAGACACCAAATCTTAGTATCTCGAACCCAAGGGAAACCATTAACAAACCGCGATTCGTTCGCAAACGTGACACACGAAGTGTGGAGTGGAAAGAAGAAAAGGACCCACCGGGTGTGCCAGAATATGCCCCGAAATTCAGGCGAGACGTCCACCGAAAAGTTTGCTAAGCTCAATGAGTTCCACCGGGCATGCCAGAATCTGTTCCCCGCCGAAAGACGCGGTGGACGTCTCGCCTGAATTTCGGGGCAGATGCTAATTGGTGCTATCCGTCCACCTCTCCGAAGATGCCAAGTTGATTTATGGCACCATGAATCGAAGGTTTAAACGAATGCAGCCGATGTAGCAGACTTCGTCAGATTCCCCTCGTTTGAGGGGGTTTTGATTGTGGGGACGCTCTTCCCTGCAGGCGCAAGCCCCTGCAGTTAATTACGCTACCGCATCGCGGTAACAACTTTCTCCTTCTCCAGATGGTCACTTCGTGTCGTGGGTGTTTGTTTTGTTTGTGGTTGACTATGGATTGTATACGGAGACTAATTTAGGTTGTCGCCCGTAGGCCGTGGATTAGTCCAAATCCGTATCTTCTTAGATTTGGGTTTGGGGTTTGGGTTTAAGGATACATTAGCCTCATTTGAGACTAAGATCAACTTAAACATTAGTTAAGGATACGTTAGTCTAATTTTAGACTAAGATCAACTTAACAGGATCGTTTAGATCCGACAAAAGAGCATATGGACTCTATTGTTTAGTTTAGGGACATTGCGGTCAATTAGTTTAAGCACATTGTGGTCTATTAGTTTAAGGACATTACGGTCCAGGTTAAGGACATCATAGTCCGTGAGTTTAAAGGGACTCCACAGTCCGAAGTTAAGGACATCATAGTCCGTGGGCTTAAGGACCCCACAGTCCATTAAGGACATCGTAGTCCGTGAGTTTAAGGACCCCACAGTCCAGGTTAAGGACATCGTGGTCCATGGGCTTAAGGACCCCACAGTCCATGAAATGTGTGGTTGTCGGGACCCGTCACCTCTCTGAAAACGTTGAAGGATTACAACGACAGATATCAGAGGAGTAAAGAGATGTACACTTGAACCGGTGTGAGTTGGTTGAAAGATCTGTAGTCCAGTTTGGGACTGAGATCTGTTAAATATTCGTGAGCAGATGAGCTCAGTTCAATATAAGTTGAGGACTTATGGCCAATATTGGGCTAAGTCTAATAAAATTTAAATGTTTAACATTTTATTGTTCTGGGCTGTTGAGCCTTGATTAGGGCTTAGCCCGTTTAATAATGCTGAGCATTAGATCCTGACATTTTTTTGCCTTGTATTGAATGCATAACATTCATCAGAACAATGTGTGTTCTGACAGCGCGCCACGTAGCACGCCAGGCGTTTTGCGCCAATTAAAGGGCGCATTGCGCTTCTGCCAAGTAGTGCATACGAAAAGGACACGTGTCCTGCTTGGCACTAAGCGCCAGACGATGGGCTGATTGCGCCAGTTTATGAGCGCATTGCGCTTTCAATTTATGAGCACGTTGCGCTAGTTTAGTGGCACACAAGTAAGTGACACGTGGCGCACTTGGCTCTGAGCACCAGCCCATGAGCGCAGTGCGCTGTTTCAGAAGCGCAAAGCGCAAGTTGCATACGTGGTTGACACAAGGCACGTTTTGGCGCTGTGCGCCGGTCTAGGGAGCGCAGAAGCGCAGTTCAAGAGTGCAAAACACTTTTCAATAGCGCAAAGCGCATTTGATTAAATTTATGATCTGTGAACAAATTTATGTTCTTTCTAAAGGAGGCTTTGCCTCAAGTTTCAAGAACAATAGTTCTTATTTTTGAAAGGTCTTTGCCTCAGTAGATCAATGATCTGTGTGAAGAATATGTTTTTCTTTATTATGTGATGAGATCTTTTGATCTCTTTTATGAAATACCTTGGTCTTTATAGATCTATGATCTTTTAAGAAGATAATTCTTCTGTTTTAATGAGATGATTTCATTTCTTTGTTCAAGAATCATTCTTTTTACCTTAAAGAAATGATCTTCTTTCAAGAGCTTGCTCTCTTTCTTTTGAGTTTTCTCAAAGTTTGTAGGGGGGTCTCTCTATATCAGACTTGAAGTCTTGGGGCCTTTATATAAGGCGAATTGATTTGTTAAATCAGTTAGAGAGATCTTTCTCTGATTGATTTGGGGATATTTCCCCACTGTTGAATCTTTGATCCTAGGGTTTCTGTTTTACAGAAGGCAATCTTCTTGTTTTTAACAAGATTGGAAAAATCTTTCCATAACAGAATTTTAATTCTGATTAATTAATGATTTATCATTATTAGATCTTTTGATCTAACGGTGGGGAATTTTTAATTCCAGCGCTGGCGCACCCGTGCTATGCACGTGGTGCGCTGCTCAGAGCGCAGCGCACTTTGCGCTAGCGCACCTACGTTTGACACGTGGCGCGCAGCGTAGAGCGCAGCGCAGCCTGCGCTAGCGCACCCGTGTTTGACACGTGGCGCGCGGCGCGTCTAGCGCTGGATCTGAAGCGTTGCTTCAATTTTTGAATTTTGAATTTTAAAATAGAGTTTTGCTCTGATTAGGGGTGCACTGCCTAGGGCGCAGCGCACCTGGCGCTAGCGCATCCGTGCTTGACACGTGGCGCGCAACGCACCTAGTGCTGGATCTGAAGCGTTGCTTCAACTTTTAAATTTTGAATTTTAAAATAGAGCTTTGCTCTGATTGGGGGAAACACGAGTCAAAACTCAAGTATCAAAAACCAAGTTCCAAAAGTCGGAAAATATCGACAGGAAACAAGTAAAATAAATCCAGATCTTTCTTAAGGTGAAATTAAACATTTTTGCATATAGGGTAGGTCTAGTTATCTAATAAGTAAGCTATAGACCAAATTCCAGACCTTATCTCCAAAATTAGGCCGAAATTTGTGGCTAAAGTGAATAAAACGGTGGCCAGAATATGGGGTTTAGGCTCAGGTTTCTAGGATGGCTTTCTATTGGTCTGCACATCTCACTACATCCGCTATTTAATTTTCAGAGTCGCCGAGTCATCCCAAATTCTAATTGATCACCACAATTTCAACAAAACCAATATCGGAAAATTCTAAATTCAAGTTTGAAACTTCTAAGCTCATATTAGGTCAAGGATTCTCTCACTAATAGGGTTATGGTCACTAACTAAACCTCAATAACATCACCACCTCTCATAACATCCACTAAAAATCATCCTAGACATTTCTAAGTTCATAAAACATAACCTATTTAACTCTAAACCATAATATGTGGTTCGGAAACTTACAAACTAGTCTAAAGGAGGAGTTATTATCTCATGGAGCAACTGAAGAAAATTTTAGGATAGCCAAGGTTGCTCAAAACTAGAACTTGTTCACTCCATATTGCTTGAAATGAGCTAAGAAGCAATTTTTGTGAAGGCTAGACGATATTCTGAGATGGTTTTTGTGGTGGTTTCATGGTGGTAGAGGAGATGGTGGAAGGATGAAGAAGAGGAATATGTGATGAGATAAAGAATGAAAGAGATGTAGAAACAAAAGAATGGTTGATGACATCTCTCTCTCTCTCTCTCTCTCTCATTCACTCTCCTCATAACTCCATGTTACCTCCGTGTCCCTCCTCTCATTTATTTTATTTTCTTTTATCTTTTCTTTTAATTTCTCTTTTCTTTTTCTCTTTTTAAAAAAACATAAACCATGATAAAACAATATGAGGTGTTAACATGTACATGATATGTCATGCACACTAAAACATATTTAACAAATAAATTTGGTTTAATACATAATTAGTGAAATACTAATCGAGTTTAACATTAACCTATAAGGAAATAAATATATTTTAATTTGTAAAATGCCCAAAGCAAATAATTGCTTTCCTAATTAATAATTTATTTTAAATTACAATTATTTTCCAAAAAATAGGTATATAATCATACCATTCTTCGAAAACTAAAATGTATACTCATATGATATTCGTGAAATTTATTATTTTATTATTTAAATTCCAAAAATAATATTTTATATTTTCTGAAATTTTACACAAGCTTTAGCTTCACCTAAGGAACACTAAAGTGATGCAACTTGCTCTCACTTTTGCAAAAAGTGAAAAGGAAGATGATGTAGATGAAGAACACTCTTGCTCTCTCTTTTTTTCTCTTTTTCTTTTTTCCTTTTAGAAAACTAACATTCGAAGAGAGAGAGAGAATGAGAGAATCAACAGGCATATCAACATTTCCCCCTCTTTTAATGCTTTTGTGGAGAAAAGGAAGCATCCAAGTGTGACTCACAAGTCTACACTCTTCATAAGCCTTCTGGAAGAAAAGAGAAAAGAGATTACGTAACAAAATACATATATAATTGAATTAATATCAAATACAAATACATAGAGAAAAATATAATATGTGTGTGTATTATTAAATCAACACTTGATTTAATAATCTGATTTTATGATAAATCGGCTAGTATTAATCAAATATCCGATTAATGTACGTGTATCAAATACACTTGTTTAATCGAACTCCCATATATATCATCATACGCACTCTACATCGTTTTGCCTGAGCCGAGAAACCCTCTGTGTGGGACTCTAAAAACTCGACAATACGTTGGCAGTGAGTTACTGGATAAATCTATAAGCATAAACACGTCAGTAGTATAAACTGTATGTAACGGCTACCAAGATATCTATCGAAAGAAAGGTCGACAAGTAAGCTCATTCGTATCCTGCAGAGCCTATCAGTGACAATCACTGTACAGTCTGGTCTCTTTATCAACAATGTCGAATACCAGGTCCGGGGATGGATCCTATCAGACCTCAATAACCCAATAAGCCATGCTAATATCAAACTCGTAATCATCAGAGATACAACTGATAATGCTTATCAGTTTATCTCAACCGTCTTGACCATAAACTTATGATTAGTCAATCAGGCACAGCACGACATCAACTCCTTATACCGGGAGAGACGAATCCCTTCGATCGCTCACTGCTTCCATATGGTTCTGGACCGTACCCAACTAAAACCTGGATGCACGGATCTTTAAAGCAGTGGTTGGATAGTAATCAAAGTACAATGGATACACACACAAGACACTATGACGGTCTCAGATCTACAGACTATTATGTACTCATGTTACCAAAGAACCGTTATCTAACAATAAGTATGTATCATTCAGGAGTTCTCAGTGGGTCTATTCGGTGTACTCATTCACCAATGAGCATACAATCTTTGGTGTCAAACACTAATGGTTGTGGGACCAACCATCGCTCCGATCAAGGTCAAGAAATGTATACACTTATCTATTCTGGAGTGTTGATACCCAGTCTTGATACTCACATGATTATGACCATTTAAAAATGTGCTTATGGACTACCCAGGCCCAGCTAGTATGATCAAATCATAATCCCGATAATTAAGAAAAATCCTACGAGATTTATCAACATGTTTAAGCGATACGTAATAATACGTAAAATATATACACATATAAGATACTAACATATCGAGCAAGAATATTATGTAAATATATATCTACAAACATAATTAATTGTACAATTATGAAATAGAATGAATCAAATAAATTTGCTTCCCGTTGCTGCAATTAAACATGGCAGTGAATGAATATTATTTGCGCAAGCAATGAAATTTATTGGCATGAAATCATAACCCCCACATGCTTGATTAATGCTTGATTAATGGAGAGTAATAAGATTCCAGCACCTTAATGGTTGGTGTCAGTGAGTGGCAGCGAATGAATATTATTTGCACAATCAATGAAATTTATTGGCATGGAATCATAAACCCCACATGCATGCTTGATTAATGGAGAGTAATAAGAGTCAAGCACCTTAGCGGTGTCAGTGGAGAATAATTTATAAATCCGAAATTCTAAATCAAATTCCCTGTTATTGTGACGACATGATCGAATTTTTCAAAATTTCAGAATGAAAATGCTCAGCATTCTTAAATGCATTTCAACTTATTTATGTAAAATTTAATAAACGCATAACAAATATACATACCATTTAAAGTTCATATAAGACGACAATATAAATTACTTCATGCCAAACAAAAGGACTTTTGACCTCAAATGATTATATCGGCATCAAAAACAATTTTATAAAATAAATAGATACTCCAACCATATGGTTTTCAAATAAGTCAAACACAAAACATCATCTAGTAATCATTTTTACCATACTAAAATCACACATTTTATTTTATTGTCATGTATGGTTGCATGAAAAGCATTAATCTATATATTGAAAAGCATTAATCTATATATCCTCTGCAATTTTATTTCTCCAATCCACTGCAGCCATAGTCATAAATTCGTCATTCGGGAATAATTCGGCGAGGTTGAAAATTCGGATTCGGAGAACTATTCGGAAAAAATCGGCAGGTATTCGGGAAAGATTCGGTAAGTGTTCGGGAAATGTTCGGGAAGGATTTCGAACAATAAATTAATATATGAGACGCTAGGTTTTGATTTTGTGAATTATTTGCTGTTTTTTGAATTATTCGTTGTTTTTTCACATAATTCGGGAATAATTCGCAAATTATTCGTGAATTATTCGGCCAGTTCGGCAATGGCGATTAATTCGAAGATTAATTCGTTCGATCAAAAATTCGAGAATTATTCGCGAATTCGGCGAATAATTCGCGAATTATGTGACTATGACTGCAGCTGCTCCTTGAGTAGTTTCTGTTTGCAAATCATTATCTGAATCTGAATCTTCATCTTCATCTAGAGGGACATTCTTTGGTGCCTCAATCTCTCCTACATCAATATCAAATTTCTAACGCTTTTTGATCGTATGGTAGATGGTTCGCTACCCATTCTTACAAAGATTAATACGATTGAATTTATATAAAAACCTATAAACTTAATCCATAAAATTCATATTGAAATAAACAAGAATTGAACACTAAGGGATTTGAAAGAGCATGTAAATTATTAACAATATATGTATCTGACTTTGAATGCTCATTTTTAAACCATCAAATGCTTCCATAATTACTGTTTAATATGCACAATCTAAGTTTATATGCTTCTTAGTAGAAGCAAAAGGTAGCATGCTAAAAATTATCAACTACAACAACCAAATGTTTGGTTAAAATTCAATCAGATGCTATATTCATCAACAAATAGATTCAACTGTCAACTACAACAATTAAAGGTTTGGTTAATGTATACACAATTACACATTAGTAGGAAAAAAGAAAACACATGAAAAACTATGGAAATATAGAAAGGTGTAACAATTTTTAACATGTTATCAACCTTAAATTTCAAACTCAGAATAGAATGATTAAAGATCCATGTTTACTCAAACTTTTTTTTGGATGGAACCTGTTTACTCAAACTTTGCTATGGGACGAAAGCTGATGGAGGTCCTTTTCGGATCTCCCTCAGATGTTGTCTTCCGTCGATATTCCGGTGGATTTGGAAGGTGATCTCCTGTTGCGTGCGGGTCTCAATGGGTTTTGAGGAGATTGGTGATTTGAGGAGTTTAACGCCGAGTGCCTGCAAAGAAGTCCTGGGGTGGTTTGGTTTGGTACCACCGAGGACCCTCCGACGATCAAGTCAGTACGAGATCCGAGCAGAGTAACGGCTAAGTGGAATAAAAATGGCTTACTTGACCCCTCTGTGATGGGGGTTTAAATAGTGGCGGTAGCACGCAGCAGCAGGCGCGAGAATCTCACCGACAATTATGCTCCCGACGTCACGCCTGCGTAAAGAGCGGATCGCCTATTAATGGGGATCGTGATGGCGTGGAACGTGGGATGTTGCTGACGGAGAATCTGCACATGGCGAGATTTGCATAGCGGCGGTTATGCCTGTGAGTGGTGGAGTCGGTCGGCTGGAGGACCGAGGAAGATGGCTTCGGCTGGGGAGCTCGGGAACGAGCGAGAGGGCCGAGGAATCTTTGTCCTGTGGCAGACCGGGGCGAGCTTAGAGGTCGAGGAGGACAAGTTCCAAGAGGCTCTGAGGTGACCCAGCTTGTGCTTGCAGGTCGGGTACAGGGGTGGCCTGGTCGACTCCTGCAGCCCTTTCTTCCGAACTCTGGGACACGTCATCTGCCACGTGTCCTGATCTTGGAGATCGCCAATAATGAGCATCATCATTAACCCCCCACTCTTGTCCCGACCAGCTAGCGGGTCGGGTCAGGAGTGGACTGCCGGGCCGCCCGGGGTGAGCTCCCTCTAAGGTTTCGTCGGGACGCGTCCCCGAGCTGTCGCTGTCTTTTCTACCAGTGAATCAAAGCGAGATCTCTACATTTAAGGAAGGTGTGTCGGTTCGTGCATCCTGCCACTGAAGCGATGGTCCACGTGTCGAGCGTCGGTTGGGCGACGCGACGTATGCAGACCTGCGGCGTCTGACGGGGCGCGGTCCAGTATGGGAACGACAAGTGGAGCAATCGGAGCCGTTGGACGCGAGGATGCGTTTTGGCGGGAGATGAAGGGCGTCGTTGGATGAGGTCGCTTGCAGTGATAAATAGGGGTGTGGCCCGTTCCAGGGCCCCTACTCCTTCATATTTCCCCTTTCTAAGTCCTGGTTGCCCGGCGCTCGCCTTCTCTCTTCCACTTTCGTTTTCCGAGGATCCCTCTTCTCAAGGTTAGATGTCTTCCTTTATAGAGTCAGTAGATGTCGTAGGAGCAGGTTTTAGGGACCCTTTAATTGAGCCTGAGTCCTCCTGGGGAGTAGGGGTCGGATCCTCTCCCAGGGATCGTGCGGCAGGGGCAGCCCCCAGGGAGGAGGCGGTAGATGCTGCCTCCGGTGCCTCGTGTTGGGTGAGGCATGAGAACGAGCTCGCCAATGCTCGGGATCGCTTCCACATCCTCTCACGTTATACACTTTGTCTGGCCAAGGAGGGAGAGAGGGCAGACCAAGTACGGGGCAGAGAGATCGCCCTGTATTTGGAAGCTTTTTGGGGTGGAATGTGCATGCCCTTCTCTCCCGAGGTTGTCGAAGCGCTGAACTTTTTCGGGTTAGCCTCTGGCCAGTTATTGCCGAACTCATGGAGGATTCTCCTCGGGTTCCTGATCCTCCTGAAGTTACAGGCGGTTCCCTTCAGCCTCTCCCTCCTTGATTCTTCCCTCATCTTCAAAAATCACTCCGGTGGTCAAGCGGGAGACCCGGGGTTGGTCTACCTCTCTTTCAGAAAGCGACAGGGCGGCGCCGCCGGGACAGGGGTTGTGGCCTTGAAAAAGAAGTTCTTCTTCCATTCACGACTGGAAAAAGAAGTTCTTCTTCGTTTTTCCTCCCGAGGGCGAGGACCGGCCAGTGCCTACAAAGTGGTCGAGGGAGAAATGCTTGCCGGGGAATCAGTCCAGTGACCCCGTCGAGGTGAGAGTGGTGTTGTGGGAGCCCATCACCCGATTCGACGTGCTGCTGTCTGAGAGGGTCCTGAGTTGGGCTGGGCTCATCCCCGTTGAGTTCGTCGGTAAGTTTAGGCTTGCTTTTTGGCTTGTATATTGCTTGTGTCGCTGACTTTTTTACATTTGGTTTTGCGCAGGACCCATGGATATGGACGAGCTCAAAGCCTCCATGCGCCATCCGAAGAGGGTCATGAAGGCCGGAGGCGCCGGCCCTTCCTGCTCGAAGCCCCCCCGGCTCCTTCTCCTCCGGTGGTCGCGTCCCGTGAGCGTTCCATGGTGGATTCCGTCCCGGGGCCTAGTGGAGCGTCGGGCCGGAAGCGGGCTCGGATTCTGGAAGACCCGGCCTCGGAGGAAGAGATCGGCTCTCCATCAGAGCCGCTCAAGAGGGGTTCCCGGAGGTCTTCCCGGGGCCCGCCCTCGCCGATCATGGTGGAGGAAGGAGGACTCCAGTTCGAGGTGCCCTCGGGGCTGTCCGTCACGGACAGCCTGCTTCATGAGATAGAGAAATCGGCGGGGAGTAGGGTCCCCGGGGGGTCCTTCAGGGCCCAGATGGCGTCCATCGCCCAGGAGTCCGTGCAGGTAAGTGTTTGGTTTTTTTGTAAGATTCAGTGCCTCCTTCATTTTTTCTTATCTCTTTCCTATCTTTTAGGATCTCCAGCACGTTGCCCTTGCCCTACACATGGAGGCCGAGGTGATAGCCCCAGCGATGAAGGCTGAGGGCCAGCTCTCCTCGCTGGAAGAGAGATCCAAGCGGGAGCTGGAGGCGGTGATGGCGAGGGTTGCCACCCTGGAGGGCAAGGTGGAGGCCGGGAAACGGGAGGTTGCCCGGTACTGCGAGGCCGCCGTGGCTGCCGAGGCCAAGCTTGAGGACGCTCAAGTGCTTGCCGGCAACCTGAAGAAGACGGTGAAGACCCTCCGGAAGGAGCTGGGGGCAGCGGCCGAGTCAGCGAAGTCGGCCGACCTAAGAGCAGCGAAGTTAGCCGACCTCTCGGCGGCGAAGGCGGTGGAGCGCTACAAGAAATCGAAGGACTTCTATGATTACCTGGCCGTGGCCACAACCCTCATCTGGAAAGAGGCCATCGACGCCGCTAAGGCCCGGATGCCGGAGCTCGCCGACGAATAGCTCCGAGCCGAGTACCCCCTCGCGGACGCCGAGGAGCAGGGGAAAGAGATTCCTGACGAGAAAGTCGTCGAGGACCCTGCTCGTCCTATGGTGAATGTCGAGGACCCCGAGGTCGCGCCCGGCCCCGAGGCCTAAATCCCCCGTCTTCCTCCTTCTTTTATTTTGTTGCTTTTGTAATTTTTGTAAGCCTCCGGGCAGTTTGTAAGGCTAGGGAGCCCAAAATACCCTTTGTAAATACTCTGCCTTTGGTAATAAAACTTTTTTCTTTCTTTGGTTTGCACTTTATCTTCTGTTCATGAAAAATGCTCGTAAAATTTTTCTTCTTGCACTGTTGGGCTTCCATGTCAGGTCAGCTATTTGTCTAGCGATCGTTCGTCGAGTTGATTTCGATTACTTGCCAAGCGTGCCAAGCGCTGCTGACAAGGAGGCGTTTCCATGGCCTCTGTGGCCCCGAAGTCGAGGGGAGATCGCTCGAGAATTGGATAGACCTGATGCCCCTTGTTGGTAGCTCGGATCCTTTGCATGTGATGGGCAGAGGGCTGTCCGCCGTATTTGTGCTGAGGATGGATGGGAAGCTGCTCGGTTGCCCCATGGCGAGGTCTTCCTGATTTCTGGCGCTGTGAGCAACGACCACTAGCTGGGGATGGTCGAGCGAGGGTCGGGCTCGACTGCCTCTGGGAGGACTTTAGGTCCTTAGCGTTGGAGGGGCTGCAAGAAGCCCACTAAGGATGACCAGGCAGTGAAGCTGCGCGGTTGCCTCTTGACGATGGCTTTGATCTCTGGCATTGTGGGTAGGCAACTACCATCCTGGGACGACCGAGCGGGGTAGCCACTCGGAGGCCTCTTTCGAGGGCTTCGATCCCTGGCGTCATAGGTAGGGAGCTACCAGCCGGAGTCGACCGAGCAGGGCAGCCGCTCGGTTGCCTCTTGCGAGGTCTTTGATCCTTAGCGTTGGAGGGGCTGTAAGAAGCCCACTAAGGATGACTGGGAAGTGAAGCTGTTGTTCATATCATAATTTTGCATTATTATATTCCCCATTCTTATTCATTTTACAAATAAACAGGTGCTTTTGATCCATATCTGCTATATAGTTGCAGGTTACAGGTTCTCGGAACAAAACAGTGAAAATGATGAAAAGACGATACAAAAGTGAGACTACGACCAACAAATAGAAGAATCTTGATCATGCCTACAGTTTGAGGGACAAACAAAGATCAATGAACAATTTCACAAAGTAAAATGGCAGCACAAGATTCAAGACTTCGATACGAAGAAAACGGTAAAAGTACACGACATTATGCACTATGGAAATCTGGAAGAGACTAGAAGACATTCTGAAGAACCAAGTGAAGAAAAGCCAAGTAAAATGCAACAGGAAGCATCCCAGAAGAATCCAGCAAAATTACAAAAAAGAACAAATTAGCACACGATCCCCGGCAACGGCGCCATTTGATTGATCATTTCTCGATGTGTATGGAAAATGTAAAATATATCACAACCAAAGAAATTTGTAAACCGCAATCAATTAACGGTGTCGATGTAGCGCATTAATGGATACGGATCGTCCACAGGAAAAGTGAGATTTGATCGTAATTGTTTTAGTCGAGTTGAAAATTAAAGAAGAAAAGAAAATGATTCAAGAATTTTGAAATTTAGTTTCAAGCATCAAGAGAAAATAAAGATCAAGAATCAAGAATCGTCTAATTTGAATTAGTTATCAAGATTTGTAATGAGGCTCGTAGGAATCGATCCAATCGATAGTGATAATGAAGTATTAGGATTACAAATTCTTATCTATTGATGATTTGTTGCTAGATCGATGACGATCAACGAGAATTAGGGATCTAGCGAAGAAACTAGGGTTTCTTCATCACATCCCTTGTCCATTCGTTGATTAGCATTCAAATTCTAGCCTCTGGGAAATTCAATCATCAATCATTGATCTCTAATTAGGAGCGAAAACATTCAAGAAAGCATCTCGCTCGAAACTAGGTTGTCGATAATTCAATTTCCTAGAGTTTACAAAACTCATAAGACTTAAGAATCGTTCAAGAATTTAATCATCGTCATCTATTTATTTTCTCGATTCCTCCACGAGCGGAGTTTTCACTCAAACATCATGAACAAGAAAACAATCAAGAATTGGTAACTCATCACAATGCTCAAATGTAAAGAAAAGCAAGTTCAAGAATTTCACCTTTTATTATTCAACATTTCGTTACAATTCACTCAAGACTACAAGAATTGAGGAGAGAACTCGATCGTCGAACTAGCTTCGCATCGTCTTCGTGAGTCGCGGATCGTCGTGGATCACTTGCTCTGATGAAGATCGGCGTTGTTGGGGTAAAAATTTACACCCCGGTTGACCAAGTCAAAATCAAAGTCAACCCCAAGCCAAGTGGGCCCAAGCCCAGATCCAGTGGGTCCACGCCCGGGTCGAGCTCGAACATGAAGTGGCCGGCCTCCCACCACGCCAAGATAAAAATTTTTGTAATAAATAATTTTGTTGAATTTCTTTATGGACAAATGTAAGAAAAATAGGCATAAAGCCAATTTTTTGTAAAGCCCATGGCTTATGTGCAAAAAGAAATGGCACATGAGCCATGGGATAGGCAAAATGCCATTTTGTGAAGCCCAAGGGGCTATGTGTAAAATGTATAGCCTATAAAGGCAAAAGATAATGAAAATATCTCATAACTTTTTCTCTCTCCAAAAAAAAGTTTCAGAGCTGAGCTCTTTCCTGCTTCTTCTCCAAGGTTCTAAAACCTTCTCATTTCTTTTGAATTAAATCAAGAGTTTTACTCTTTCTTTTCAAAAACTAAGTGGTTTTCCACCACAAAACCCACAAAGGGGAACTCAGATCTCCCATCAGATCTCAAAAAGGAGTGATTTTTAAAAATCTCCTACTTCTTGATCTTCAAGATCCGGCCAAACAACAGGAGGAAGAAGAAGAACCCCCTTTATCAGCTTCAAAACATCATAGGAGTTTAACTCCATACATATATACATAATAAATATTTCATTTCTGAAGCACAGCTTCCGTTCTTAGGCTAAAAGCCTCTTATGCCTCTCCGGCGCGCAGCGCAAGTGCGCAAGGCGCCAGCGTGCCGACAAGTGGCGCGCGCGCTTGCGCACCTGCGTGCTTGCGCAAGTGCGCAAGGCGCCCGCGTGCCGACACGTGGCGCGCGCGCTTGCGCACCTCCGCAAGTGCGCAAGGCGCCCGCGTGCCGACACGTGGCGCGCGCGCTTGCGCACCTGCGCACAGCACCTAAGCGCACAGCGCCCAAGGTGCTGCCCCACGCATCTGGATGCCTTTTCCCCCTCTTTTTATGTATATACATATATATATATTTGTATACAAATGTACACATACACATATTCCGCAACATTCTCCCCCTCCAAAAAATTTTCGGGCCGGGACGCTGCCCCTCACCCCGCAAGGGGGCTGCTAGCCCCCTTGACCCCCAGCCCGCTATCCGGGTAGCGGGACCCCCGTAAAAACTCTGCGTGGCTCCCGATATATCCAAAACCCCCCCTTTCAGAACAGAACACACGTACACTGCACATTGAGTTCGCATGACCAGTTTAACCCGTTAATCGGAGGTTCCCTCGCCCCAAAGACGAGGGGTAATTAACGGCAGCTTAGTCCGCGGCTGCCGGAGATTCGGATCCCCACAATCATTTAACCCCGGCCTACCCTAGGCAGGGGGAATCTGTAGTACGCCTGACAAGCGCGCGCGTATTCCCATCTCAATGGGGTGACGAAAAACACCCTACAGATTCTGGCAGGCCCGGTGGGACCTTTCTCTCCTCCCATATTTCGGGTTAAACGTTCATGCGAACTCAATTAATATACATATCTATTGTCTATACTGAAGTGATATTTTCTTTTCTATGCAGCAATCAACCTTCGACGACAATGTCTCTCCAGACGAATTCAGCTTCCAACGTGACCCCGATTCCATACGTGGTCAAGATCAACGCTCGTGTGGTTCTCCCTGCAAGCCTCAGTCGACAGTGGGAGGAACCACCCCGCCAGTTTGGCTCCGTCGTCATCTACCCTGCTGGAAGCGCTCATCTGGTAGAAATCCCGGCGGAACAGGTGGTCAAGCCGGTCCCAAGGGGCAAGAGGGCGAATGTTGTGATTGCTAAGGCACCACAACCGAAACTTAAGATGGTGTCTGAACGATTCCTTGACGCTCTAGCTGGGGGCAAGACTTCTGGTGCGAAGGGAAACAACAAATGTCGCGGACGAGCTCAAGCGATAACTCCAACAAACGCACAATCGAGCGTATCTCCAAAGCCCTCCATCGCCCAGTCCGCGGTGTCTTCCCAAAAAGCTGAAGTCTGCCAGGTGCTTAGAACAGAAAAGTTAAGGCAGAAGCGGCTCAGGTATCGAGCCAACAAGAGGGCCAAGGCTTCAGCCAAATGGAATCATGTGAAGTTCCAAGTGCAGGATTGCCCCGCGACGACGGCTAAGTCGGACGTAAGAATCAGCAATTCCTTCGAGCCTCTGAAGTGGGTTCAGAAAAATGCCATGACCGCCAGAATCAAGAAGACAGCGGTCCGAACGGTGCTACAAAAAGAGGTGTCCCAGCCCCAACATAAAAAGTATGACACTGTCTCTTCAAGAGTCTATCAGGCGCTCTGTGCCGCACGAAAGCAGCGGGGCAAATCCAGAAAAGAAGCGCCAGCACCATTTAAGAACCTGGTTAGGCCAGCCGCCTTCAATCGATTACCAGCTACCGAAGCAAGGGGGTCAAGATAGCGATCCGTGAAATCAGCTTCCAATGATAGAAAGACGGCTGGATACATCATCCATACAGTCTATATGGCGGGCGGGCGCCCCAGCGACAACCTTCACAGCAAAAGCAAGGATGGGGCCACCACATCCCAAGCCCAATCTAGCCCGAATGTGGTTGCCGCTGCCCAAGAACAGCCGCCCCCGCTGGATGAAGAAAACCCTCTCGATGAGGATGATAGGCAGAAAGACCCCTCGATCCATGCAGAGTCAAGCTCGGATAGCGAGGAGGAGCCGACTTTCCGCCCCAGGACTGCGGAGCAAGAGCTGCTTCAAGAGCTTCGAAAACAGCTCAGGAGCAAAGATAAAGAGATGGCCAAGCTCTATTCGAAGATAGACGACTTAACGAACGTGGTGATGCAGCTTACGGCTCAAATTGCTCGAGCGTCTCCCAATCAAGCACAAGCCGCTACTAATCAGCCGGGTGATGACAATCTGAGGCAGCCAATGCCTGTTCCTTTGGGTCCAAGACTGGTCGAGCCGCATGAAAGCCGGCCACACTCCGCTTCTGGGGACGCCTTAGCCCCAGATAGCACTATCCCGCTAACACAGGATCGGATAATGGATTTGGTCACCAGCAAGGTTAAAACATTGGTGGCCGAAGCCGAAGCTCAAAAAGAAATCGGCAGTAGTGGGCGGCCATATCCCGCGCGGTACGATCTGATTGAGTTCCCAAGCGGCTACGTCATTCCTAAGTTCGGAAGATTTGATGGAACGGGGAATGCAAATCAGCACGTCGCCCACTTCAAAGCATCGTGCGGAAATACAGGGGGCAATGACGCACTCCTTCTTCGTCAGTTTGTCAACAGCCTGACCGGTGTTGCTTTCGACTGGTACGCGAGCATACCAGATGGGTCCGTCATTACCTTTGCCCAAATGGAGTCTCTGTTCCGGCAAAGGTTCATGAGCGTCAGTGATAAAATCTCCATTGCCGACCTTGTGAGGACCAAGCCGGGGAAGAATGAAAGTAACACTGACTTTATCGCCCGATGGCGTAATCTCACGGTCAAGTGCGAACCGCCGCTGGAGCAGGACCAGTCCGTTAGCCTTCTCATTGGGAACCTCAGCAATTGGATGGTCCCATTCTTGTGTACACCAGGCCTCAAAACATTCCAGGAGCTAACCAAGAAAGTCCAAATGCTGGAACGCTTTAAGCAAGAGTCCCCGCCAGACTCTCAGAGAGACAAAACTTGGAAAAGCAAGCGGGACGACAACCGTAGAAGCGGGAGTTCCAGCAGTACCAATGTCTTCAATGCCTCCGATAATGAAGAAAAGCGAAGGGCGGCCGAATCCAAAACTAACCGGTCTCGAAAGCCATTGCTGGGAGGAGATGGGCCTTCTCTAGAGGAGAAAAAGAACAAGGTTTACTCTTTTAGAAGGGACAAGGTCCGCAAGATATTTAAAGATGCCTTGAACAACGGCCTACAATTGCCGGAGTCGAAAAGACCCCAGGAAGCAAAAATGACCGACAATCCTTTGTATTGCCCGTACCACCGAGTAGTGAGCCATGCGATCGAGGATTGCTATATCTTCAAAGATTGGGTCGAGAAGCAGTACAAGGATGGAGAGATCGAGCTGTCCAAAAGTGTGTTGGTGAACAATCAAGTTGCAACCACCAACTTTATACAGACAGAAGTTGAAGTCTTCTGGGAGAAGACAGCCGAACCCGCTGCCCTGAGAGATGAAACTGACTCATCGCGGCCTCCGTGGAGTACGCACATATCTAATAAGACGAAGAAGATGATAAAGCTACTTCAGAAAGAACCCAGGACGGAATGGGAAGGGCAGAAGAAGCCTACCAGTCCAGCTGCCAATGCGGCTCCATCAGGCTCAAAATCCAAGAAGCTGAAGAAGAAGAAAAGTGCAGCTCGGCGCGAAAAAGAGTCTGCAGGGAGATCGACCATTTAAAAATATATCGATTCTCTCGAAGAATATGAACAAAAGGAAAGAACATTGATTCAATTGAAGGAGTTCTTCCCTGTACAAGCGGCTGAAATTCTGGAGGAGTTAGAAGAAGACTCCAATAAAGAGATCCCAGTAGTGACCTGCTACGCCATCCATCTTGGCAGCGACTCCGAGGATGATCTTTGTTTTCCCGAAGAGGATGAGGAGCTCGCCACAACGACCAATCAAATCCAGCTCAGAAGCGGCAGGGCTCTACCGCCGAATCAGGGCAACGCCCCAAAAGGGAAGGAAAAACAAGTCGCTAATGAAGAAGATGGCAGAGAACCGGCAGATGAAAACATAAGTCCTTCCTCGGTGGACTATAATGTCTTGGCGCATCTCCGGAAGCTTCCGTCTCTCCTGAGCATCTACGACGCCTTGGTCCTATCTAAGGAGCTTAGAGATGTTCTCATCCACGCTCTACAAAACCCCGAGCGGTATCAGGCCCACTTTGCGGAAATTAATATGAAAGAAGCCCAACACGCTTTGTATGCCGCCGCAGTCACATTTAAGGATGAAAACTTGCTACTGGGAACGGCTGAGCATAATCGGCCACTTTACGTGACCGGGTACAGCGACGGAGATCGAATTAATCGCATATTGATTGATCCGGGGTCCTCAGTGAACATCATGAACTTGCGAACTCTGAAGAGTTTGTCAATGGACGTCCGACACCTGTCAAGGGAAAGGATTGTCATTCAAGGCTTCAACCAAAATTGCCAGCAAGTTCTGGGGTCTATAGCTTTGCCAATCAAATTTGGGGATCTGCAAACTGAAGCTAAGATATACGTGATCGACGCCGACACGTCTTATAAGATTCTCTTAGGGCGGCCGTGGCTCCACGATTACGGCATCATTCCGTCAACTCTCCATCAATGCATGAAGTATACTAAAAATGGCGAAGAAAGACGCATTGACGGAGACATCCAGCCGTTCGGTGTGCATGAAGTCAGGTATGAAGATTCTCGGTACTTTATGAACCACCAAAATTCTAAGCCACAACTGACTGAGGATAGACCAGCCCCAAGGCTCAAAAGCAAATCTGCGCCGGCTGTCACATTCAAAAGTAAAAACGCCCAAGTGCGCCCACATTTCGGTAGCGACACTGACGAGTCCGATGCTGGAAGCCCGTCCTTCCGTAAAACTCGCCCTCGTTTCGGCAGCGATACGGACGAATCTGTTACTGAAGGCCCATCTAGCAGTAAAGTCCGCCCTCATCTTGGTAGCGACACTGAAGAGTCGGAGGAAGAGGACCTGCCGTGCAACAGCAATGCAGATTGGACCCCTATGCAACAAGCGAAACTACGAGAGACCTTTGAAGTTGCAGAAGGGTCCCTAGCCGTCACAAGGGTACCAGAGCAAATGTGCAAAGAGCTCGATGCATTATCAATCTCCACCGTGGACCAGCTGAAAACTTTCTACGTTCCCGGGAGGAAAAGTGGACAGAAGGGCATCCTGTTTTATGGGTCAAACCCCGTTGTGCACCCGGACGATCTTTCTGTCGCGTGCCTTCCCTATGAGAGAGGCATAAGAGCCGTTCTCAATCCCAGATACTATGCGCCCGAGATGCGGGAATACTTTAAAAAGTGCGGATGCCGGTTATATCAAACGGAGTCCGAAGCAAAGTTTTACGAAGGGCTATGGTATCCGCCCCAGGTCCGAGCACTCATCGATGGACGAATTCCAGATAGACGGGGCATAGGTTACATTCAACCTGATTCCAAAGCGTGCTACATGATCCATGTTGGTGAGGCCAGCGAAAGATCAAATGATGATGACGAGATAGCCGAGCCAGAAGAAGCTCCTCAAGAGCTCGAAGATGGCGGACAAGCAACCTTTGATGAGCTAGCCGAGATTGACTTAGTAACGCCCGATAATCCAAGGCCGACCTACATCAGCTCGCTCTTGTCAGAGGAAATGAAAGAGCAGATAATTGCCCTGCTGCGCGAGTTCGTCGACTGCTTCGCGTGGACATACAAAGAAATGCCGGGCCTTTCCCCTGAGGTAGCCGTGCATAAGCTGGCTATATCTCCTGATGCTAAGCCAGTCAAACAAGCTCCTCGAAGAATGAGAAGGGAGTTGGAAGAAAAGGTCATCGTGGAAACCAAGAAGCTCATCGATGCCGGCTTCATCAGGGAAGAGAAATATGCAAATTGGATCGCATGCATAGTCCCAGTGAAGAAGAAAAATGGGCAGATCCGAGTTTGTGTCGATTTCAGGGACCTCAACAAAGCATGTCCTAAAAACGACTTCCCGCTACCGGTCATGGAAATGATGGTCGATGACACCTCAAATTACGAACTGTTCACCTTTATGGACGGCTTGTCTGGATATAATCAGATCAAGATGTCGCCTGAGGATGAGAAGCACACAGCATTTCGAACCCCGATCGGAATATATTGCTACAAGGTGATGCCGTTCGGACTGAAGAACGCAGGTGCTACATATCAAAGGGCAATGACTAATATCTTTGATGACCTAATCCATAAAGTCGTCGAATGTTACGTTGATGACTTGGTCGTCAAGACTGAAGCCAAGGCCGATCATATCCAAGATCTCAGAACCGTTCTCACCAGACTGAGGGAATACGATCTGAAGATGAATCCTCTGAAGTGCGCTTTTGGCGTGTCATCGGGAAAATTCCTGGGCTTCATAGTCCGACATCGAGGGATCGAAGTTGACCCATCAAAGATAAAGGCCATCATGGAGATGCCCCCTCCAAAGAGTCTGACGCAGCTAAGATCTTTTCAAGGCAAGCTTGCTTATATAAGGAGGTTTATCTCAAATTTATCGGGGAAATGTAGGCCCTTCTCAAAGCTCATGAAGAAAGGAGCTCCTTTTATCTGGAATGCCGAATGTCAAGCAGCGTTCGAAAGCATCAAACAATACTTATTGCACCCTCCAGTGCTGGCTGCTCCCATCCCAAATAAACCGCTGATTCTCTACACTGCCGCGCTGGACGAGTCACTCGGTGCGCTCCTTGCCCAGAATAACGAGGAGGGAAAAGAAAATGCCCTCTACTACCTCAGTCGAACTCTAGTCGGGGCGGAACACAACTATTCCCCAATCGAAAAGCAATGCCTGGCTCTGATATTTGCTGTGAAGAAGCTGAGGCACTATCTGCTGGCTCATCGGGTTATGCTGATCTCCAAGGTCGACCCGCTCAAACACCTGATGACCAAAGCGAGCCTAGCCGGCAGAATGGCAAGATGGGCTGTTATGCTACTTGAGTTCGACATAGTTTACACTCCTCAGAAAGCAGTAAAAGGGCAAGCCCTTGCAGACTTTCTCGCTGCTCATCCCATACCAGAAGGGTCGCCGCTAAATTGTGAGTTACCCGACGAACAAGTGCTACACCTCGAGGAAGATGGGCCATGTTAGGAGCTCTACTTCGATGGAGCCTCATCAATAAGAACCTCCAGTAAATCAAGCATCCCGGAGATAAGAGCAGGGATAGGATTGGTGTTCATCACACCATCAATGGGAACCCTACGGCGTTCTTTCGCTCTCACCGAGCCTCGGACAAACAACGAAGCTGAGTATGAAGCTCTGATAGCTGGTTTGGAGCTCGCCGTAGAAATGGAAATCCGTCGGCTATGAGCCTACGGTGACTCCCAGCTTGTCGTCAACCAAGTAAGCGGCGACTATAAGATATACAAACCCGAGTTAGCTCGGTACAGAGGTCGAGTGGTGGAACTCATGAAACGGTTCACTCATATTGAACTAACGAGAGTCCCTAGAGCGTTGAACGGAAAGGCTGATGTACTCGCTCGCTTGGCCAAGGAGCTGGCTGATCCTGACATGGACGAAATTCTGATCACAGTCAGGAGCCGGCAAATCCTACCCCCTGTCTCTCTACGAGAAGAGGAAAGCACGGAACAGAAGAGAAATCCCGCCGAAGAAGCTTCGATCGTTCAAGACGAGCCCGATTGGAGAGAACCCTTCATAGAGTACCTCCGATATGACAAGCTTCCCGAAGAAAAATCTGCGAGGATTCAGCTGAAGAAAAGAGCTCTCCGATACGTGTTTGTAAATGACACGTTATACCGCAGGTCATATGACCAACTCTGGCTCAGGTGTCTGTCATTGGCCGAAGCCCAAAAGGTCATGAAAGATGTTCACTCGGGCGTTTGCGGTGCTCACCAATCTGGCCCCAGGATTCGACTGCAAATTAAACGGCTTGGGTATTATTGGCCCACCATGATACGGGATTGCGGAGAGCATGCAAAGAAATGTTATATCTGCCAAATTCACGGTGATTTTATTCACAAACATCCCAATCCATTGCATCCTACAGTGGCGTCGTGGCCCTTCGAAGTTTGGGGCACCGACATTGTTGGCCCGATTGATCCTCCGTCATCTAAAGGTCACCGGTTCATACTGGCCGCGACAGACTACTTCTCCAGATGGGCTGAAGCTGTCCCGCTAAAAGAAGTTAAGACAAAGGATATTCTGACATTCTTCCAGCATAATATTCTATACCGCTTCGGTACACCAAGAAGAATCATTTCTGACAACGGGCCTTCTTTCAAGAGCCTCAATGTCTCAAGGTTCGCTACTCAGCACAAGATAGACTGGAGATATTCCTCCATCTATAATCCAAGAGCCAATGGGCTTGCCGAAGCCTTCAATAAGACTCTATGCAAGCTCCTGAGGAAAAATGCTTCAGCCAACAAGAGAGACTGGAATCTCAAGCTTCACGAGGCATTGTGGGCATATCGCACCACGCACCGTACTCCAACTCAGTCCACTCCATACTCATTGCTCTTCGGAGTGGAGGCGGTCCTCCCCCTCGAAGTCGAAGTTCCAAGCTTAAGAATGGCCGTTCAGCACGAGTTGACGGAGGAGGAAAACGTGCTCCTTCGACTTGAAGAACTCGATGCCCTCGAAGAAAAGAGGCTCGCGGTGCAGCAAAATCTGGAGCTATACCGAGCCCAAATGTTACGGGCCTATGACAAGATAACCCGTCTCCGCGCTTTCAAGAAAGGTGAATTGGTGCTGGTCCTCAAAAGACCGATCATCCCCAATCGACATGCCAAGGGAAAATTCGAGCCGAACTGGGAAGGACCATACGTCATCGAGAAAGTGTTCGACGGAGGATCCTACCAACTAATAAGTGCCGAGGGAGAAAGGCCTATGCCATCCATCAATGGCCGATATCTCAAGAAATACTACACATGAATGCTCCAAGTCGCAGGCGAATTGAGCACATCAGCCCTACGGTCTGGATCAGACATCCTGCAAAACCGTATACAATCCACGGGCGTAAATGACCCCTATTTCTCCCAAATCCTGCCGGTGAGACTACTTTTAAAGTCCCACCAGCGGCAACAAAAAAAAACAAACAAAAAAAAACGGTATGTCCACAAGCAAAACGGGCACGGATGAAAACCCGAAAGGGCTCCGTGAGTAAAAACAGCAGGACTACCGGCGAGTCTGTGAAAACCCGAAAGGGCGCAAACTCGTGAAAAGAGATGAAATACACTCGCAAAGCCCTCTCGACCTTGCGAGGAGAAAACCCCTGCGTGAGATCCTTACGACTCACAAAGGAGCAACACAGTTAGGAATCCTCACGATTCCTAAGGAGAAAATACACCTGCGGGATCCTTACGACTCGTAGGGAGAAAATGCTTTTATGGGACCCTCACGGCCCATAAAATTGAAAAGCCTTAGGTGATAGGGACCCAAACCTGTCTCCTAAGCCATCGTTCCCCAACGGGCAACGGCAAATGATGAGTCGCTCCTGGCATTTCTTTTCAGTGTTAGCGGTGCTGATGCCGACCAAAAACCTAAATCCCAAGTCCTCCCAAGGCAAATGATGAGTTGCTCCTGGTATTATTCCAGTGCAGCAATGCTGATGCCAAACAAGATCCAAATTCCAAGTCCCCAAACGGCGAATGATGAGTCGCTCCTGGTACTACATTCCAGTGCAGCGATGCAGACGCCAACCAAAATCCAATTTCTCAAAATTCTCCCGGCCCTACGGTGGGTCCCCAAGTTGACCAGCGTATACAATCCACGGGCTTAAATAATTCTCATCATACCCATGCCCCACCACAATTACCAGTTACGCGGCTGGTCTCCGCCTTTGGAATTATGCTCCATTAAGAAGACCCACTCATGTGTCCTCACGATACATGAGGAGAACAAACCTTTGTGGGATCCTTACGACTCATAAAGGAAAAACACGCTTAGGAGTCCTCACGACTCTTAAGGAGAAAATACACCTGCGGGATCCTTACGACTCGTAGGGAGGAAATGCTTTTATGGGACCCTCACGGCCCATAAAATTGAAAAGCCTTAGGCGATAGGGATCTAAACCTGTCTCCTAAGCCATCGCTCCCCAATCCCCAAATGGCGAATGATGAGTCGCTCCTGGTACCATATTCCAGTGCAGCGATGCAGACGCCAACCAAATTCCAAATCCCATACCCCAACGGTGAATGATGAGTCGCTCCTGGTACCATATTCCAGTGCAGCGATACAGACGCCGACAAAGTCCCAAAATTTTTCCGGCCCTACGGTCTGGATCATACATCCTGCAAAACCGTATACAATCCACGGGCGTAAAACAATCCCAATTTCTCCCAAATCCTCTCAGGGCAAATGATGAGTTGCTCCTGGCATTATTCCAGTGCAGCAATGCAGATGCCAAACAAAAACCAAAATCCCAAAATCCTCTCCATGACAGATGATGATTCGCTCCTGGTACCATATTCCAGTATAGCGATGCTGATGTCAACCCAAATCAAAATCAACAAGTCAACTTCCACTCCGACACCACAAGAAGCGGAGCAAGTCAAGTCTACCCCTGGCATTGCAAGAAGCAGAGCAAGTCAAATCAAGCATCGACCGTCCACGTCGCTAAAATGGCAGAACCGACCGTCCACGTCGCTAAAAGGGCAGCATCGACCGTCCACGTCGCTAAAAGGGCAGAACCGACCGTCCAAGTCGCAAAAAGGGCAGAACCGACCGTCCACGTCGCTAAAAGGGCAGCACCGACCGTCCAAGTCGCAAAAAGGGCAGCACCGACCGTCCAAGTCGCAAAAAGGGCAGCATCGACCGTCCACGTCGCTAAAAGGGCAGCACCGACCGTCCACGTCGTTAAAAGGGCAGCACCGACCGTCCACGTCGCTAAAAGGGCAGAACCGACCGTCCACGTCGCTAAAAGGGCAGAACCGACCGTCCAAGTCGCAAAAAGGGCAGAACCGACCGTCCACGTCGCTAAAAGGGCAGCATCGACCGTCCACGTCGCTAAAATGGCAAAACCGACCGTCCACGTCGCTAAAAGGGCAGCATCGACCGTCCACGTCACTAAAAGGGCAGAACCGACCGTCCACGTCGTTAAAAGGGCAGCATCGACCGTCCACGTCGCTAAAAGGGCAGCATCGACCGTCCAAGTCGCAAAAAGGGCATCACCGACCGTCCAAGTCACAAAAAGGGCCGCATCGACCGTCCATGTCGTAAAAAGGGCAGTGCCAGCTTCCCAAAAGGTGGGAACCGAATCAAGTCGCCCCCACGTGAAAGAAGATCCATCAATTTCATGCACACGACCCACATATATGGTGTGCATTTATTAATGGGGGGCAATTTGTTGGGGTAAAAATTTACACCCCGGTTGACCAAGTCAAAATCAAAGTCAACCCCAAGCCAAGTGGGCCCAAGCCCAGATCCAGTGGGTCCACGCCCGGGTCGAGCTCGAACATGAAGTGGCCGGCCTCCCACCACGCCAAGATAAAAATTTTTGTAATAAATAATTTTGTTGAATTTCTTTATGGACAAATGTAAGAAAAATAGGCATAAAGCCAATTTTTTGTAAAGCCCATGGCTTATGTGCAAAAAGAAATGGCACATGAGCCATGGGATAGGCAAAATGCCATTTTGTGAAGCCCAAGGGGCTATGTGTAAAATGTATAGCCTATAAAGGCAAAAGATAATGAAAATATCTCATAACTTTTTCTCTCTCCAAAAAAAAGTTTCAGAGCTGAGCTCTTTCCTGCTTCTTCTCCAAGGTTCTAAAACCTTCTCATTTCTTTTGAATTAAATCAAGAGTTTTACTCTTTCTTTTCAAAAACTAAGTGGTTTTCCACCACAAAACCCACAAAGGGGAACTCAGATCTCCCATCAGATCTCAAAAAGGAGTGATTTTTAAAAATCTCCTACTTCTTGATCTTCAAGATCCGGCCAAACAACAGGAAGAAGAAGAAGAACCCCCTTTATCAGCTTCAAAACATCATAGGAGTTTAACTCCATACATATATACATAATAAATATTTCATTTCTGAAGCACAGCTTCCGTTCTTAGGCTAAAAGCCTCTTGTGCCTCTCCGGCGCGCAGCGCAAGTGCGCAAGGCGCCAGCGTGCCGACACGTGGCGCGCGCGCTTGCGCACCTGCGTGCTTGCGCAAGTGCGCATGGCGCCCGCGTGCCGACACGTGGCGCGCGCGCTTGCGCACCTGCGCAAGTGCGCAACGCGCCCGCGTGCCGACACGGCGCACCTGCGTGCTTGCGCAAGTGCGCAAGGCGCCCGCGTGCCGACACGTGGCGCGCGCGCTTGCGCACCTCCGCAAGTGCGCAAGGCGCCCGCGTGCCGACACGTGGCGCGCGCGCGCTTGCGCACCTGCGCACAGCACCTAAGCGCACAGCGCCCAAGGTGCTGCCCCACGCATCCCTTGGATGCCTTTTCCCCCTCTTTTTATGTATATACATATATATATACATTTGTATACAAATGTACACATACACATATTCCGCAACATTCTCCCCCTCCAAAAAATATTCGGGCCGGGGCGCTGCCCCGCACCCCGCACCCCCTCGCGGACGCCGAGGAGCAGGGGAAAGAGATTCCTGACGAGAAAGTCGTCGAGGACCCTGCTCGTCCTATGGTGAATGTCGAGGACCCCGAGGTCGCGCCCGGCCCCGAGGCCTAAATCCCCCGTCTTCCTCCTTCTTTTATTTTGTTGCTTTTGTAATTTTTGTAAGCCTCCGGGCAGTTTGTAAGGCTAGGGAGCCCAAAATACCCTTTGTAAATACTCTGCCTTTGGTAATAAAACTTTTTTCTTTCTTTGGTTTGCACTTTATCTTCTGTTCATGAAAAATGCTCGTAAAATTTTTCTTCTTGCACTGTTGGGCTTCCATGTCAGGTCAGCTATTTGTCTAGCGATCGTTCGTCGAGTTGATTTCGATTACTTGCCAAGCGTGCCAAGCGCTGCTGACAAGGAGGCGTTTCCATGGCCTCTGTGGCCCCGAAGTCGAGGGGAGATCGCTCGAGACTTGGATAGACCTGATGCCCCTTGTTGGTAGCTCGGATCCTTTGCATGTGATGGGCAGAGGGCTGTCCGCCGTATTTGTGCTGAGGATGGATGGGAAGCTGCTCGGTTGCCCCATGGCGAGGTCTTCCTGATTTCTGGCGCTGTGAGCAACGACCACTAGCTGGGGATGGTCGAGCGAGGGTCGGGCTCGACTGCCTCTGGGAGGACTTTAGGTCCTTAGCGTTGGAGGGGCTGCAAGAAGCCCACTAAGGATGACCAGGCAGTGAAGCTGCGCGGTTGCCTCTTGACGATGGCTTTGATCTCTGGCATTGTGGGTAGGCAACTACCATCCTGGGACGACCGAGCGGGGTAGCCGCTCGGAGGCCTCTTTCGAGGGCTTCGATCCCTGGCGTCATGGGTAGGGAGCTACCAGCCGGAGTCGACCGAGCAGGGCAGCCGCTCGGTTGCCTCTTGCGAGGTCTTTGATCCTTAGCGTTGGAGGGGCTGTAAGAAGCCCACTAAGGATGACCGGGAAGTGAAGCTGTTGTTCATATCATAATTTTGCATTATTATATTCCCCATTCTTATTCATTTTACAAATAAACAGGTGCTTTTGATCCATATCTGCTATATAGTTGCAGGTTACAGGTTCTCGGAACAAAACAGTGAAAATGATGAAAAGACGATACAAAAGTGAGACTACGACCAACAAATAGAAGAATCTTGATCATGCCTACAGTTTGAGGGACAAACAAAGATCAATGAACAATTTCACAAAGTAAAATGGCAGCACAAGATTCAAGACTTCGATACGAAGAAAACGATAAAAGTACACGACATTATGCACTATGGAAATCTGGAAGAGACTAGAAGACATTCTGAAGAACCAAGTGAAGAAAAGCCAAGTAAAATGCAACAGGAAGCATCCCAGAAGAATCCAGCAAAATTACAAAAAAGAACAAATTAGCACACGATCCCCGGCAACGGCGCCATTTGATTGATCATTTCTCGATGTGTATGGAAAATGTAAAATATATCACAACCAAAGAAATTTGTAAACCGCAATCAATTAACGGTGTCGATGTAGCGCATTAATGGATACGGATCGTCCACAGGAAAAGTGAGATTTGATCGTAATTGTTTTAGTCGAGTTGAAAATTAAAGAAGAAAAGAAAATGATTCAAGAATTTTGAAATTTAGTTTCAAGCATCAAGAGAAAATAAAGATCAAGAATCAAGAATCGTCTAATTTGAATTAGTTATCAAGATTTGTAATGAGGCTCATAGGAATCGATCCAATCGATAGTGATAATGAAGTATTAGGATTACAAATTCTTATCTATTGATGATTTGTTGCTAGATCGATGACGATCAACGAGAATTAGGGATCTAGCGAAGAAACTAGGGTTTCTTCATCACATCCCTTGTCCATTCGTTGATTAGCATTCAAATTCTAGCCTCTGGGAAATTCAATCATCAATCATTGATCTCTAATTAGGAGCGAAAACATTCAAGAAAGCATCTCGCTCGAAACTAGGTTGTCGATAATTCAATTTCCTAGAGTTTACAAAACTCATAAGACTTAAGAATCGTTCAAGAATTTAATCATCGTCATCTATTTATTTTCTCGATTCCTCCACGAGCGGAGTTTTCACTCAAACATCATGAACAAGAAAACAATCAAGAATTGGTAACTCATCACAATGCTCAAATGTAAAGAAAAGCAAGTTCAAGAATTTCACCTTTTATTATTCAACATTTCGTTACAATTCACTCAAGACTACAAGAATTGAGGAGAGAACTCGATCGTCGAACTAGCTTCGCATCGTCTTCGTGAGTCGCGGATCGTCGTGGATCACTTGCTCTGATGAAGATCGGCGTTGTTGGGGTAAAAATTTACACCCCGGTTGACCAAGTCAAAATCAAAGTCAACCCCAAGCCAAGTGGGCCCAAGCCCAGATCCAGTGGGTCCACGCCCGGGTCGAGCTCGAACATGAAGTGGCCGGCCTCCCACCACGCCAAGATAAAAATTTTTGTAATAAATAATTTTGTTGAATTTCTTTATGGACAAATGTAAGAAAAATAGGCATAAAGCCAATTTTTTGTAAAGCCCATGGCTTATGTGCAAAAAGAAATGGCACATGAGCCATGGGATAGGCAAAATGCCATTTTGTGAAGCCCAAGGGGCTATGTGTAAAATGTATAGCCTATAAAGGCAAAAGATAATGAAAATATCTCATAACTTTTTCTCTCTCCAAAAAAAAGTTTCAGAGCTGAGCTCTTTCCTGCTTCTTCTCCAAGGTTCTAAAACCTTCTCATTTCTTTTGAATTAAATCAAGAGTTTTACTCTTTCTTTTCAAAAACTAAGTGGTTTTCCACCACAAAACCCACAAAGGGGAACTCAGATCTCCCATCAGAGCTCAAAAAGGAGTGATTTTTAAAAATCTCCTACTTCTTGATCTTCAAGATCCGGCCAAACAACAGGAGGAAGAAGAAGAACCCCCTTTATCAGCTTCAAAACATCATAGGAGTTTAACTCCATACATATATACATAATAAATATTTCATTTCTGAAGCACAGCTTCCGTTCTTAGGCTAAAAGCCTCTTGTGCCTCTCCGGCGCGCAGCGCAAGTGCGCAAGGCGCCAGCGTGCCGACACGTGGCGCGCGCGCTTGCGCACCTGCGTGCTTGCGCAAGTGCGCAAGGCGCCCGCGTGCCGACACGTGGCGCGCGCGCTTGCGCACCTCCGCAAGTGCGCAAGGCGCCCGCGTGCCGACACGTGGCGCGCGCGCGCTTGCGCACCTGCGCACAGCACCTAAGCGCACAGCGCCCAAGGTGCTGCCCCACGCATCTGGATGCCTTTTCCCCCTCTTTTTATGTATATACATATATATATATTTGTATACAAATGTACACATACACATATTCCGCAACATTCTCCCCCTCCAAAAAATTTTCGGGCCGGGGCGCTGCCCCGCACCCCGCACCCCGCAAGGGGGCTGCTAGCCCCCTTGACCCCCAGCCCGCTATCCGGGTAGCGGGACCCCCGTAAAAACTCTGCGTGGCTCCCGATATATCCAAAACCCCCCCTTTCAGAACAGAACACACGTACACTGCACATTGAGTTCGCATGACCAGTTTAACCCGTTAATCGGAGGTTCCCTCGCCCCAAAGACGAGGGGTAATTAACGGCAGCTTAGTCCGCGGCTGCCGGAGATTCGGATCCCCACAATCATTTAACCCTGGCCTACCCTAGGCAGGGGGAATCTGTAGTACGCCTGACAAGCGCGCGCGTATTCCCATCTCAATGGGGTGACGAAAAACACCCTACAGGCGTTGCTCCAAAAAGGCTTGATGGATTCATGCTTGATTTTGTACTCGGTGATCTTGAATTTGCTTTAAGAATTGGATTTGGGCAAGGGTTTAGATGCACAAGTTGTGTCACTCAACTTGCGGAATTTTGGCTCAACTTTCAACAACCTTAGAATGATACCTAGGGTCCCTTTATATAGCCTTCTCCTTTAGCTTCCCTAAGAAGTTTGAACTAGCTTCCTTTAGAAGCTAAGCTAGGTTTAGCTTCTCTTACAAGCTTGGTAGTTATCTAGCTTCCTTGAGATGCTTGGTAGTGTTTAGGCTGTACAAGAAGCTTGGCTGTTAGAACAGAAGCTTCTGGAGATCTCTGGAGAATGAAGTGTGTTGAAGAAGTTTACCATTTGAAAGGGGAAGCCTGCAAGAAGTTGCCGCCGATGACGAGTCACTATGGCTGCGGATCCGCCGCCAATAGGCCCCTTCGGCCGCAGATCCGCAGCCCTTTGGAAGGCTTGGAGTCTGGAAATTCCTGTGGTGCTTGATGTTGGCCTCATGGTATTTTTCGAATGTTTGAAATATTTTTATACTTTCTTGTTCACTGCCAGATCACAAGTCTTGGACTTGGTGTATTTTTATCAGCACTTTTATGATTCCGGCTCTTTTACCTGGAATTTCCTGCACAAAAATCTCGAGACAAGTGTTGCGATATACAAAGATCATGCATGCAATAATAAACACTCAGTTTCCCTAAAAATGCCGGTTATAATGTATAACACAAGTTATTTGGTATTTTGCAGACGAATTGCTAATATGTGTTATATTCATACCGAACACCTTTAGATGATTGCAAATAGTAGGGAAATTGATGTGTTAAAAATGCAATATTTTCGACTGATCAAATTCCCCCAAACTTAATTTTGGTCTTCTCGAGCAAACTTGTTTTATTAGAAAGAGAAAGAGAAAGAGAAAATATAAGAAAAAGAAAAACTAACTAGCATACTTTCGTAGGCAACACGATTGCACTGAGCACGTGCAACAAGCCTTTAAACCTCTAGGTGTCCCTAGTAGGAGGAGTGTTGTCTCCTAAGGGTTGTCATCGGATTGCACCCACAAAATCCAATAATAAAAGGAAGACCGTGAAAGTTACATGTAAAGATAAGAATTATAAAAGAAAGACTTTGAAAATCAGAGTTTCCAACTATACTAGCTTTTCGGTTGTCATGAGCCCTATCTTAATAGTCATGAAAAGATATTAGAAATCACATCATCCCTCAATAAAACATCGTCTTTATTCTTCATTCCTATCTTTCTTCCAAATATCGATCATATACCCCTACGTATGTGTAAAAGACATCCCTACACTCGGAGACTTCAATTCAAGCTATCATACTCTTGTCCATCACCTCAGTACTTTTTAATTAATGAATATTTAGATGGATTTGCTCACACATTTTTCATGTGACCGTTAATACTTCTTGAGGTACTAACCGACCGATTACTCATGTGCTTGCTTATTAGGCGTAAGTAGCATTTTTCTCGTCTTGCACCACCTAAGGCTTAGCAGTGACTCCCAAACCAGTTGGTCTAAGGCACTATGTGATGAAGCACCCTCGCTATATTTTTTTATTGCTGCCATGGCGACAACAAAACCAGTGTTCATTTTTTTCTTAACACCATTTTATTTTTATTCATTTATAATTTCTTTCATACTTTGACTTTTAGACAAGAGCATTTTAAGGTATCCTCTACTATCCCGAGTTTCAAGACGTGTGTAAGTGCGTAGAGTAGGGTATCAACGTTCAAATGTTTGGCTTCCAGAATAGAAACTATTTTTCAGACTTATTTTTATCCTCAGATTAGTGACTTCCTTCATCTTACTAACCCTTGAGACAACGGCTCATAACTACTTATTACTAGTTTCGTTTAAGAAAACTTCTAATTTTCTTGGTTTTCTTAAATTTTTCCAATCTTTTGGATGTAATTTTCACTATCTAATTTTTTATTATCTTATTTATGTACAAAAATTTTAATTTTTTTCATTTTTTTAATGTTTTGTGCTTATGCAAAGTATGATGTAAAGTGATACGTAAATAAGCACAAACCTCCCCCAAAATTGTTTTCAACAGTGTCTTCACTGTTGCAATCTGCTAAACCTCGAAAAAACCTGTAAGCTTGGAAGGAAATTTATTAACGGGGGCAAAAAATATGATCGTGAAAATCCTCTCCCAAACTTATTCTTTGGCTCACCATTTTGAGTAAAAATTTTATTTTCAAGTGCCAGCTTATACCCCCCTCCCCCCAAACTTGAGTTAAACAATGTTAATCTTTTGAAAATCATAAGAGGGGGTCAAAGTCATTGGTCAATGCCAAGCTTTGCAAAGACCGAAAGTCAACACCAACCATTCGAAGATTTTATCCGTGTAGTGCACCGGTTGGTGAAAGAACATATTGTAGAGAGACAGAAAGAAGTGGGGAAAAGATAAGTTGTGTGAAAGAATGTGTTTGCGTCTCGTTTTGGAGAGACGACACAGTGATTGTGATGGATTACTTGCATTCTCTTTATAGTCCAGAAGAAGGGGTGGAGGTTCAATTTCTTTGTTTGGGAGATGATTCATCTCAACACCTATGTTTGCTAAAAATGCGAGCTCATCAGCGAACATTTCCTCAAAAGTCTCATCAATACCCTGAAGAATAATATCATCAAAAAGCGTGGGGTGATTTTCAGACTCCAGAAACGGTTCATAATCAGTGTTAGTTTTTGACCCGGACAACTCGGTGGAAGAGTCCGTATGTGTATAATACATAGTTGGGTTAAACAACAATATATGAAAAAAGTCAAGATCAGTATCATGAGGCTGATCAAATTCGCTGCTGTCGACATCCATTAATTCGACAGAACGGACCTGAGCAGTATGTTCGGAGGGTACATTTCCCAACTTGTAAATGTTCAGCTCAATTAACATCTTCACGAAAGATAGGGTCATAAAGCCGTTACGACAGTTGATTATAGCATTGGAAGTGGCCAAAAAGGGGCGACCAAGAATCACCGGAATTTGATTCTGTGGGTTTGCAACAGACTGTGTATCAAGTAAAATAAAGTCCACAGGGAATACAAATTCCCCGATTTTTATCAACGCATCCTCAAGCTCACCCCTAGGTTTGGTGATTGATCAGTCGGCCATCTGGAAAGTGCAGTGGGCTGGTTTCAACTCTTTGATCCCTAACTGCTCATAAACTGAGAAAGAAAGCAGGTTAACACTTGCGCCAAGGTTAAGTAGAGCACGGTTAATGTGTTTATCCCTAATAGAAATAGAAATAGAAATAGTAAGATAGCCAGGATCCTTACGTTTCCTAGGTAATTGTTGGGGAAAAGCTGTGTCTACAGTTTTTGACATGAATACCTTTTTCGACACTTGAGTCTTCCTCTTTCTAGTGCACAAGTCTTTGAGAATTTTCGCATAAGCGGAGACTTGTTGTATTGCATCTAGAAGAGGGATGTTGGTTGTCACGACCCGCAGGGTATGGAACGTGACTGGCACTTAAGTTTACGAAACGTCCAAAGACGTCCGTAAAATAAGTAAGCCAAAGCCCAGAAAACAAAACCAATTAAGCAAAAGAGTGAAGAAAACCCAATCAATTGAAAGCGAGTTTATCAAATAAGTCATGTAAAACCCTTTTTTTAAACACAATACCAATTTTTCCGAAAATTTCGGCAGAGTCTCCTTTGTAAATACTGGCCCCCAAAATGGGTACAACAAAATATATATGAATCCAACAAAATAGGGCATCCCCAAGCGGGAGCTAGCTCTTCGCCACAAGGCGGTCACAAATCCCACGCAATATAAAATGACAACAAGCAAAATAATCATAATGAAGCATAAGAAAACATCATGTCCACTCAAGTGAGCTCGACCCCAAAATACAGCATAAAAGTCCACAAACCTCACAGTCTCATCTCTAGGTCAATATACAATAATACTGGTAGAACAGTAGATGGAGTACCTAGGTACAAAGAATATACAAGGTGGTACAAAAATAATAACATAACCCACCTAGGAGCAAAACCTCGAGTCCAGGCAAAGGAGGCAAAAGAACAAGTGCGCCCGCCGCTACTGAACTGACGGAGCGGACCTGCAAAGGACTGTGGCACAACGGGGGTGAGTTGCCAACTCGTGAGTAATAAATAACATCTGCAAAGGCTATCGTATGCATGCACACAAGCATCCTAGCATCTAAAATACAGGTATGACTGGATGCACTAGCAGGTGTGTATACAACATCAGTGTACTAATATGTATGCAACATGAATATCTGAGGTCTCAATAGGTATATATAAGAAACATTTTTATCTCTTTTTGTTTTTGAAACTCCTTTAGAATGCCAGCATAATATCAATGAATCGACGAAAACCGGTGTCCAGCAACGACACCCCAAAAGCTGTCTCAAATCTCATAAATCCATGTCATAGTGTCTCTGGCCTCAGCCATCCGGCTGACCCATCTCAATATCAATATCTCATCCTCTCACGGCCCCGGTCGGTATCCTCTGGATATCCGCCGTGCCCAATGAAGTCACCGGTAGGTAATCCGCCCCCTGCCAGGCTCATCGTCAACACCACGAGCTTCTTGCCCCGGGGTACCCTACCGGGCCCACCATGTACCCGAAACGGTTCATCCAACTCCTCGAAACGGGTCTCCAAAAACCACAGCAAACTCATGGTGGACGACACTTACATCACTAGGAAACCGCAATTTACATGTTTTAAAAATATAATAAGTTTAGAAATTTTGCGGCTTTCCCCCGAAATCCAGAAATATCATAAAATCTCAAGAAGTCCTCATAAGTGCATATATCAATGATAATGAATGCATATGGTGTCAATAATCAAGTTGCGATGTGTGATTAATAGATTAGGCATGAACAATTAATATGATGAAGTACATGCACATGAATAGCAATCCTACGGTTTCATTTTAAGGAATTAAAGGCAATAGCACAAGTTTAAGTATCATTTAGTAAAAGGTTTAAATTTAAAGGTTATCTAGTGTGGTGGCATGGCAATTACCAGGGTGTGTGTGTAAGCATGAATAGTGCTCGTGCTGCATATAAAAACCCTGGCAATGGTGCAGGTGTCCTATAAAATGGTTTCGTATAGGTATGTCAATATAATGCATGGATGCAGCAAATAGTCAAACAAGTATTTCACCCCTAATTACTAACATCACTAAGGATCTTGTAAGTTACTAAAACTATCGGGCGGCTTGCGCCATCCAATGATAGTCCCCCGTAGATGTTACATCTACTCACCGGAATCCCTGGCTAGCTGTGTCCAATCACCGCTTTCCCCTTTCGCGTCGCGTCTGACGTCTCCGCGACCGAACCTGGAATTTACATCAATACCAAATATAAGGTTACATATCAAGAACGACACAAAACCCAAACGAAACTACTAAAGTTCACTAGCTAGGTACAACGTGCACAAAGTGCGCGGAACACACACGAAAATCGCAAAAACTGCCAAAAAACGCCGATTTGGTCGCCCGGCAAAACTAAAACCCGACTACCCAAAAATCCGCACTCACTCATCCTAAACGTCATAGGATAAGCCAACACAAACATCAAGATGTCGAAAATAATCCATCACATAATTTTTATAAAAATCTAGTAAGCACAAAACTAGCAATTTTGGTGCAAAAATCGAAAATTAGCGATACGGTTATCACAATCCAACCACACAACAAGCAATCTACAAACACTATAATTACAACACCTTTGCAAAGATTCAAAACCTATTTTCCATAAACAACCATTACTTGAATTATATAACCTAGCAATTCTTAATCCAAACTATATAAGAAAACCTTAAATTAACACTAATTTATAACTCAATTAGCAAGTTAACCTTCTAGATTAGGTTAGCAAAATAACTAGATAACAAATTAGATCTAATGAACTAAATAATGGTTTCTAAACCCTAATTCAACTCATTAATCATGCTTCACAACCCATTTCCATACACTAACCCTCTCTTGAAATTCCTAAAACAACAATTTACAACCAAAATCAAACTTTTAAAATTAACTAAATTAGCATAAATTTGAAGACTACATAACAATGTAACCATATAGATTAGCTAATTAACAACTAGATTAACTACAAAACAATTCAATTAACTATCATGGCTTCAAAAACCCTAGTTTAATACAAACTATTCTTTTATAAACTAGATTAGAAATACACTAAATTAACACTAAACCATACAATTAAAGGAATTTAGCCACAAGTGTTGAATGGGTAAGAATTATACCTCAATTCCTATGGATCAAGCATGCGATTTGCCTCTAAGGATGGCTTCCTAGCTCCAAGATTCAAGCAAGAATGGCTAAGGATAAATGATAGCATAAGGATTTTGTTTGGATTTTTGAATAAATTGTGGATTTTGATGTGGTTTTTTGAAGAAATTTGAAGAAAAATGAAAAGAAAAGAGATGAAGAAGAGAGGGTGCAGGTTTCGGCCAGAGGAGGTAAGGGGGAGGGGTGTGGGTGAGTGGGGAAAAGTCATTGGTCAAGTCTCCAAAAGTCAATGCACCATACCTTATCAACTATATTTAAAATAAATCAATAAACCACTAATTCAACTCAAGAAAGAAAACAAAGAAATGAGGCCAGAAATTTCTGGACTTGCACAAGGTGGGGCTGTCCTAGGGCTGAGGGAAGAGAGAGAGGGGTTTTACAAAAGAAATTTTATGCAAAAAGACCCCCTACAAGTCAAAAATTGCAAGTTTTAGCTTAAAATTCAATAAATTCGTTTCATATCATAAAAATTTGTTAAAAATCAAAATAAAATACTAAAAATTTATGTTACAACTAGATTTTAATTATCATAATTTTAAAGATCAAAATTAGCCCGTAAAAATTTGTATTTATCGCTAATTTAATGTATTTTCTTACCGGCTTAAAATAATATTAAAAAATTGAAAAATAGGGAAAAATTTTTAAACAACCAGAATTTCATAAGTAACTCATTAGCTACTAAAAACAAGCAATTACCTATCCATTTAAGGTATAATTAGCCCTAAACTGCAAAATAACGAGAAAGACGGTTTTCGGAAAAATACCGAATTTTCACCGAATTTCAGGAAAACACCAAAACGACTTTTCAAGACGCTACAATCTTCCCCCCTTAAAGAAATTCGGTCCCCGAATTTAAAAATATAGCTACGCGTACCTTCAAAGAGATGGGGATATTTCTTCCTCATCTCGCCCTCGGTCTCCCAGGTAACCTCCTCGCTGCTCGGGCTACGCCAAAGGACCTTAACGGTTGGTATAATCTTCGACCTCAACTTCTTCACCTGCCGATCCAGGATGGCCACCGGCTGCTCTGCAAAAGAAAGGTCGCGCTCTAGCTGGACTGTCGGGTGCTGAATCGCATGCGAAGGGTCGTGAAGGTACTTGCGGAGCATCGAAACATGGAAGACGGGGTGAACATCGGGAAAGCTGGGAGGAAGAGCCAAACGATAAGCAACAGCGCCGACACGCTCGAGGATCTCGAAGGGACGAATCTAGGGCTAAGATTCCCCTTTTGCCCAAAACGCATCACGCCCTTCATCGGAGAGACTTTCAGAAAAACATGGTCGCCGACTGCGAACTCTAATCTGCGACGGCGCCTGTCCGCATACGATTTCTGCCTGCTCTGAGCCGCTCTCATCCGGTCTCGGATCAACTGTATCTTCGCTGTCGTCTCCTCAATAAGCTGCGGCCCCAAAATGCTGCTCTCGCTGAGCTCTGTCCAACAAACGGGCGATCTGCATCTCCTCCCATACAATGCCTCGAAAGGTGCCATCTGAATAGTATCCTGGAAGCTGTTGTTGTAGGAGAACTCCACTAGAGGTAAATGACGATCCCAGCTACCACCAAAGTCTAAAACGCATGCTCTGAGCATGTCCTCGAGAGTCTGAATGGTCCGCTCTGACTGTCCGTCGGTCTGCGAATGAAACGCTGTGCTGAAGCTCAAACGAGTGCCCAAAGCCTCCTGAAGTCCCTGCCAAAGTCGGCTGGTGAACTGAGTGCCTCGATCTGACACGATACAAGTCGGTACGCCATGTAGTCGCACGATCTCGTCAATATAGAGCTGAGCATACTGAGCGAAGCTGAAAGTGGTCTTCACCGGTAAGAAGTGAGTCGTTTTCGTCAATCTATCCATGATCACCCAGATGGAGTCGTACCCTCGACTAGTCCTGGGTAGACCCACAATGAAATCCATCGAAATCTGCTCCCATTTCCACTCTGGAATGGGTAACGGCTGTAGCTCTCCTGCGGGCCTCTGGTGCTCGGCCTTGACTTGCTGACAAGTCAGGCATCTCGAAACGAACTCCGCAATGTCCCTCTTCATCCCGTCCCACCAGTAGGTCTCTCTCATATCATGGTACATCTTGGTGGAACCGGGGTGGACACTATACACTGATCGGTGTGCCTCCTCAAGAATGTCGCGCCGCAATCCATCAGCATCTGGTACGCACAGTCTAGATCCATATCGTAAAATCCCCTGATCGTCAACCACGAACTCGGAAAATCTGCCATGTCCCATCTGTGCCATGATCTCTGAGCAACGGTCGTCACTGCGCTGTACCTCACATATACGGTCAAGCAACTGTGGGCGTGCACGAACATACGCGAGCTGTCCCCCTGTCTGAGTGAACTCGAACTCAACTCGGCTGTCGCATAACATCTGCCAATCTGCTGACGACTGCCTCTGCACTGCGCGCAAAAAGGATAGACTACCCCCGGGCCTCCTACTCAACGCATCTGCCACCACATTCGCCTTGCCTGGGTGATATAAGATCTCACAGTCGTAGTCTTTCACCAACTCCATCCAACGACACTGTCTAAGGTTCAGGTCTCGCTGCTGAAATATATACTTTAAGCTCTTGTGATCGGTGAATATCTGACACGACTCGCCGTACAAGTAATGTCGCCAAATCTTCAGTGCAAAGACCACTGCAGCCATCTCCAAATCATGAGTGGGGTAGTTCTGTTCATGCTTCTTCAACTGCCGAGAAGCATAAGCGATCACCCGGCCATGCTGCATCAATACGCATCCTAATCCCACCCGCGAAGCATCACAGTAGACAACAAATCCGCCTGATCCCGAAGGCAAAGATAATACCGGCACCGTAGTCAAACAAGTCCGTAGCTGCTAAAAACTGCGCTCGCACTCCTCTGTCCAGAAGAAAGGAACTCCCTTCCAGGTCAAACTGGTCAACGGTGCAGCTATACGGGAGAAGTCCTGAACAAAAAGCCTGTAGTAGCCCGCCAAGCCTAGAAAACAACGGATCTCAGTAACCGATGTAGGTCGGGGCCACTGCTGAACAGCCTCAATCTTCTTCGGGTCCACACAAATGCCGTCTCTCGTAACCACGTGACCCAAGAATCCGACGCTGTCCAGCCAGAATGCACACTTGGAGAACTTCGCAAACAGCTGGTGCTCCCTCAGAGTCTGTAACGTAATCCGCAAGTGCTGCTCGTGCTCCTCTCTGCTCCGGGAGTACACCAAGATATCGTCGATAAACACGATGATGAACAAGTCAAGATACGGCCTGAATGTACGGTTCATCAAATCCATGAATGCTGCTGGGGCGTTGGTGAGTCCGAACGACATCACCAAAAACTCGTAGTGGCCGTAGCGCGTGCGGAAAGCTGTCCTCGGTATATCCTCCTGTCGAACTCGCAGCTGATGGTATCCTGATCGCAAGTCGATCCTCGAAAAATACCCTGCACCCTGAAGCTGGTCGAACAAATCATCAATGCGCGGCAACGGATATCTGTTCCGAACGGTAACTTTGTTCAGCTGGCGGTAGTCGATACATAAGCGCAAACTTCCATCCTTCTTCTTGACAAACAGGACCGGAGCACCCCACGGAGAAACACTCGGTCGAATAAGCCCCTTATCTAACAAATCCTGCAACTGATCCTTCAGCTCTCGAAGCTCTGCCGGGGCCATCCGATAAGGCGGTATAGAAATAGGCCCCGAACCGGGAATCAAATCAATGCAGAACTCAACATCGCGCTCAGGCGGTAGCCCAGGTAACTCATCAGGGAAAACATCAAGGAACTCACAAACTACCGGGACCCGGTCTAACGGAACCTCTGCAGCTCGAGTATCACAAATAAACGCTAAGAATCCCTGACATCCCCTCCGCAAGAGCTGACCAGCGCGAAGAGACGAAATTAAGCTGGGAAGGGTGACACTGCGGTCTCCCTGAATAACAAGGACTGGCTCTCCCGGAAAGCTAAATCTGACTGCCTTCTCACGGCAGTCCACCGAAGCATAACAAGTGGCCAGCCAGTCCATGCCTAGAAGCACATCAAAGTCCAACATATCGAGAAGTATCAAATCAACTGATGAATCCCTCTCCCCGATACGAACGGAACACAAACGAAATACAAAACGAGCGACAAACGACTCGCCTACCGGAGTAACAACAACAAGCGGCTGATCTAACGACGACGACTCACGGCCCAACATCGGTGCAAAGTGTGTAGATACATACGAATGTGTGGAACCTGGGTCGAATAATACCCGTGCATCGAAAGAACAAACTGGCAAGGTACCTGTCACAACGGCATTGGATGCCTGCGCATCCTGCGGTGTCAAAGCAAAAACTCGGGCCTGTCCTCCACCGATAGCGGGCTGACCTCGACCTCGGCCTCTGCCTCCTCGTCCTCTCTGAACAGGACCGCCGCGTCCACGGCCTCTCGGTGCACCTAACTGGCGTGGAGCATCGCCTGGGGTAGGAAGTAGGGCTCTCTGAGGAGGGGGTGGTGATGGTAGCAGGGTCACATGCGGAACTGTCGCTGCTCCCTGTCGTCTCGCCGGACAGTCTCTGACAAGATGGTGCAAACTTCCGCACCCAAAACACCCTGGCGACGGCTGCTGCCCCTGTGGATAAGAACCATATAACTGTCCCCGCCCAAATCCTCTGCCAGGCCTATCTCTCGGAAAGAATCTGGCGCGCTGCCTTTGAGATGGTACATCGGTGCGAATCCTCTTCGGCCCAGAAACGGCCGAAGTCCGTGATATGCGTGCCTCCATCCGCAATGCCGTATCTATAGCAGCTGAATAAGTGTCGTAGTGCTGGGCGCCAATGGCAAGATATAGCTGAGCATCAAGTCCCTGTACGAACCTCTTCACCATCTTCTCCTCGGTATCCACCAAATACTGAGCATATCGGGATAACTGTGTAAACTGGATGTCATACTCAGACACCGTCATCCCAGGTGTCTTGACTAAGGCCTCGAAGCTACGAGCTCTGGCGTCACGAACGCTCTCTGGAAGGAAACGGACTAGAAAGACCGCTGTAAACTCGACCCAAGTCATAGGCGGCAGACCTGCAGCTCGACCACTCAAGACTGACTCCCACCATGTCTGCGCGAGACCCTCTAGTCGGAAACTCGCAAGCTCTACCCATCGATCATCCGAACATCTCAGCGAACGGCAGATCCTGGCCAAACTGTCAAGGAACGTCTATGGGTCCTCCGCTGTCTCGGTGCCGGTGAATACTGGAGGTCTCAGCCTCATGAAATCCTATAGCGAAACCGGAATGGCCACGGTGGTAGTAGTAGGAGCAGGTATCATGGTCGTCTGGGATGTAGTAGGTACGTCATCCGGCCTCGGTGTACGACTGGCTGCAACTAGGGATCCTACCATCTGACATAGCTCCTGCATGCCTTCCATCATCTGTCGCAACTCCTCCATACCAGTCTCAAGCCTATCCATACGGCCTGGGGAAGGTGGATCGGTCTGTCCCTGCGGCGTAGGCATACCACCCTGCTCAGTCCTAGTCTCGGACGAGCCAGCTCGAATCTCGTCTCTGGCGGCAGCCTTCTGTGCCCTCGTAGCCTTCGGCGGCATAGTGGCTGTTACAGGAAAACGGATAGTAAGAACAGTGCAAAAGAATCATAGGATACACGGAATTGAAGAAGGAATTTCAAGCAAGTATCCTAAAGTCACTTAGGCGGAGTACCGTATCGCAAGTATGCCGCGGACATACGCACGCTACGTTACCCTGCTTAAGTCACTTACTCCATCTACCAAGGGTCATCCTACACTCAAAAAGGTAAAACCTATCGCTCTGATACCAACTTTGTCACGACCCGCAGGGTACGGAACGTGACTGGCACTTAAGTTTACGAAACGTCTAAAGACGTCCGTAAAATAAGTAAGCCAAAGCCCAGAAAACAAAACCAATTAAACAAAAGAGTGAAGAAAACCCAATCAATTGAAAGCGAGTTTATCAAATAAGTCATGTAAAACCCTTTTTTTAAACACAATACCAATTTTTCCGAAAATTTCGGCAGAGTCTCCTTTGTAAATACTGGCCCCCAAAATGGGTACAACAAAATATATATGAATCCAACAAAATAGGGCATCCCCAAGCGGGAGCTAGCTCTTCGCCACAAGGCGGTCACAAATCCCACGCAATATAAAATGACAACAAGCAAAATAATCATAATGAAGCATAAGAAAACATCATGTCGACTCAAGTGAGCTCGACCCCAAAATACAGCATAAAAGTCCACAAACCTCACAGTCTCATCTCTAGGTCAATATACAATAATACTGGTAGAAACAGTAGATGGAGTATACTAGATACAAAGAATATACAAGGTGGTACAAAAATAATAACATAACCCACCTAGGAGCAAAACCTCGAGTCCAGGCAAAGGAGGCAAAAGAACAAGTGCGCCCGCCGCTACTGAACTGACGGAGCGGACCTGCAAAGGACTGTGGCACAACGGGGGTGAGTTGCCAACTCGTGAGTAATAAATAACATCTACAAAGGCTATCGTATGCATGCACACAAGCATCCTAGCATCTAAAATACAGGTATGACTGGATGCACTAGCAGGTGTGTATACAACATCAGTGTACTAATATGTATGCAACATGAATATCTGAGGTCTCAATAGGTATATATAAGAAACATTTTTATCTCTTTTTGTTTTTGAAACTCCTTTAGAATGCCAGCATAATATCAATGAATCGACGAAAACCGGTGTCCAGCAACGACACCCCAAAAGCTGCCTCAAATCTCATAAATCCATGTCATAGTGTCTCTGGCATCAGCCATCTGGCTGACCCATCTCAATATCAATATCTCATCCTCTCACGGCCCCGGTCGGTATCCTCTGGATATCCGCCGTGCCCAATGAAGTCACCGGTAGGTAATCCGCCCCCTGCCAGGCTCATCGTCAACACCACGAGCTTCTTGCCCCGGGGTACTCTACCGGGCCCACCATGTACCCGAAACGGTTCATCCAACTCCTCGAAACGGGTCTCCAAAAACCACAGCAAACTCATGGTGGACGACACTTACATCACTAGGAAACCGCAATTTACATGTTTTAAAAATATAATAAGTTTAGAAATTTTGCGGCTTTCCCCCGAAATCCAGAAATATCATAAAATCTCAAGAAGTCCTCATAAGTGCATATATCAATGATAATGAATGCATATGGTGTCAATAATCAAGTTGCGATGTGTGATTAATAGATTAGGCATGAACAATTAATATGATGAAGTACATGCACATGAATAGCAATCCTACGGTTTCATTTTAAGGAATTAAAGGCAATAGCACAAGTTTAAGTATCATTTAGTAAAAGGTTTAAATTTAAAGGTTATCTAGTGTGGTGGCATAGCAATTACCAGGGTGTGTGTGTAAGCATGAATAGTGCTCGTGCTGCATATAAAAACCCTGGCAATGGTGCAGGTGTCCTATAAAATGGTTTCGTATAGGTATGTCAATATAATGCATGGATGCAGCAAATAGTCAAACAAGTATTTCACCCCTAATTACTAACATCACTAAGGATCTTGTAAGTTACTAAAACTATCGGGCGGCTTGCGCCATCCAACGATAGTCCCCCGTAGATGTTACATCTACTCACCGGAATCCCTGGCTAGCTGTGTCCAATCACCGCTTTCCCCTTTCGCGCCGCGTCTGACGTCTCCGCGACCGAACCTGGAATTTACATCAATACCAAACATAAGGTTACATATCAAGAACGACGCAAAACCCAAACGAAACTACTAAAGTTCACTAACTAGGTACAACATGCACAAAGTGCGCGGAACACACGCGAAAATCGCAAAAACTGCCAAAAAACGCCGATTTGGTCGCCCGGCAAAACTAAAACCCGACTACCCAAAAATCCGCACTCACTCATCCTAAACGTCATAGGATAAGCCAACACAAACATCAAGATGTCGAAAATAATCCATCACATAATTTTTATAAAAATCTAGTAAGCACAAAACTAGCAATTTTGTTGCAAAAATCGAAAATTAGCGATACGGTTATCACAATCCAACCACACAACAAGCAATCTACAAACACTATAATTACAACACCTTTGCAAAGATTCAAAACCTATTTTCCATAAACAACCATTACTTGAATTATATAACCTAGCAATTCTTAATCCAAACTATATAAGAAAACCTTAAATTAACACTAATTTATAACTCAATTAGCAAGTTAACCTTCTAGATTAGGTTAGCAAAATAACTAGATAACAAATTAGATCTAATGAACTAAATAATGGTTTCTAAACCCTAATTCAACTCATTAATCATGCTTCACAACCCATTTCCATACACTAACCCTCTCTTGAAATTCCTAAAACAACAATTTACAACCAAAATCAAACTTTTAAAATTAACTAAATTAGCATAAATTTGAAGACTACATAACAAGGTAACCATATAGATTAGCTAACTAACAACTAGATTAACTACAAAACAATTCAATTAACTATCATGGCTTCAAAAACCCTAGTTTAATACAAACTATTCTTTTATAAACTAGATTAGAAATACACTAAATTAACACTAAACCATACAATTAAAGGAATTTAGCCACAAGTGTTGAATGGGTAAGAATTATACCTCAATTCCTATGGATCAAGCATGTGATTTGCCTCTAAGGATGGCTTCCTATCTCCAAGATTCAAGCAAGAATGGCTAAGGATAAATGATAGCATAAGGATTTTGTTTGGATTTTTGAATAAATTGTGGATTTTGATGTGGTTTTTTGAAGAAATTTGAAGAAAAATGAAAAGAAAAGAGATGAAGAAGAGAGGGTGCAGGTTTCAGCCAGAGGAGGTAAGGGGGAGGGGTGTGGGTGAGTGGGGAAAAGTCATTGGTCAAGTCTCCAAAAGTCAATGCACCATACCTTATCAACTATATTTAAAATAAATCAATAAACCACTAATTCAACTCAAGAAAGAAAACAAAGAAATGAGGCCAGAAATTTCTGGACTTGCACAAGGTGGGGCTGTCCTAGGGCTGAGGGAAGAGAGAGAGGGGTTTTACAAAAGAAATTTTATGCAAAAAGACCCCCTACATGTCAAAAATTGCAAGTTTTAGCTTAAAATTCAATAAATTCGTTTCCTATCATAAAAATTTGTTAAAAATCAAAATAAAATACTAAAAATTTATGTTACAACTAGATTTTAATTATCATAATTTTAAATATTAAAATTAGCCCGGAAAAATTTGTATTTATCGCTAATTTAATGTATTTTCTTACCGGCTTAAAATAATATTAAAAAATTGAAAAATAGGGAAAAATTTTTAAACGACCAGAATTTCATAAGTAACTCATTAGCTACTAAAAACAAGCAATTATCTATCCATTTAAGGTATAATTAGCCCTAAACTGCAAAATAACGAGAAAGACGGTTTTCGGAAAAATACCGAATTTTCACCGAATTTCAGGAAAACACCAAAACGACTTTTCAAGACGCTACATTGGTATTAACCTGTTTAAAGATTTCCGTGATCTTCTCCATTTGCTGACTTGGTCTGTTTTCCCTTAACCGATTCGGATAAGAAGCTTGAGCAATAAGATCGGGGTCCAACATTGGAGAAGATCGTGTGGGTAAGAACAATCTAAGAATAGGAGTGGGGATCGTCTTTGGTGGACTAGAAGAGGTTTGCTGAGGTGTCGAGCCTTGGGGAAAACGGAGAATAGGCTCGGGAGAAAATGGTGGGATAGACGAACTGGGGTCAGAATTAGAAGCAGAAATGGAAGGAAAAGTCTCAGCCGGGGTATCATCGATTGATTTTTCATGATCATCAATTTCTTCCCCAACATGGTTGTCAAGCACTCTTCCAGATCTCAACGTGGTGATAGCGTTCACATGATGTGAATAGCCAGGATTGGGTAAAGGTTGAGCTGGAAGTTTCCCTTTCTCTCTAGCACTCAATTCGGCATTTATACGGGCAATTTGTGCTTCCATCGATTTAATACTCTCACTTTGGGAGTCAGAGTTTTTCTGGATTTTATCGACGGAAGACTATATTTCAGCCGAAACTTGCATGAAATTTGTCAGAAGCAAATTCATGAGTGAAGAGGATTCATCAGTACCGGTCAACTGCAAAGGATTATTCGGTGCAGGTGAGTTGCCCGGATTTTGAAAGTTTTGTGATTGGTAGGGGTGCTGACTCAGTTGAAGTGGTTGCTGTTGTGGTGGAGGAGCCCTTTGGAAATTGTTTTGATTTGGGACCGTGTTTTGAGTTTGTGATTGGTTCCAAACAAAGTTAGGGTGGTTCCTCCAAACCTGATTATACGTGGAAGAATACGGATCGTTTCTAGGTCTTTGTTGGAAAGCTACATTGATATTCTCATGACCTTGAAACGGAGAATTTAAAGGACATTCTTCCGTAAGATGTGATGGATCAGAACAGCATCCACAGACAGTTTTGGAGAGTGACATCTGATTTAGGGCGGCTGCTAAAAATTTATTTTCCATAGTTTCAAGTTTCTTTTGCATTGCTGACATTTCAGCTCTAACTCCTATGGAAATATCAGATTGGTTATTGCCACCCCAAGACGATGACTGACTTACACTCTCCCACTGTAAAGATTTTTCAGCGAAATCTTCTAAGAATCTCCAGGCTTCACCATCATCTTTAGTCACGAAGGTGCCTTGACACATGGATTCAAGGGTCTGTTTTGTGGTAGAATTAATGCCCTCATATATGATTCTGCACATATCCCATCTAGGGATTCCCTGATGTGGACATTGAACTAACAGATCCTTGAAGCGTTCAAAACACTTCGAGAATGGTTCATTTGGAAGCTGGGTAAATTGATTTATTTCGCTACGGACTCGAGCTGTTTTATGATTGGGGTAAAATTTCTTTAGGAATGCTTTTACGAATTCTTCCCAGTTTGAAATAGAATGTGCTGCTGTGTTATAAAGCCACTTCTCGGCTATATCGCACAAGGTGAATGGGAGAAGACGTGGACGCATAGCATCCACAGAAAGCTGTGAAGTACCCATCATAGCGCATACATTTTCAAATTTGGTAATAAAGACGTATGCGTCTTCAGACTCGAGACCGTGATATTTGGGTAGAAGATTGATGTATTAGGGTTTTATTTCAAAATTGTTCTCGTTGGCTGGTGGAATGGTGAGACAGGTCGAAAGAGGACCTCGCATAGGATAACATCTCTCTTGGAGAGAGATACGGGGTGGATTCTGGGCACCTATGGACGGCGGCAGAGTAGTGTTAAATAAGTTCGATGGAGAATTGTCCATCGAAGTGGGTGTGGTGGTGGGTAAAGAAGCAGTAGACGTAGAAATACCGACTTTGGAGTCGATAGGAGGAACGCGGACAAGACGAGCACTAGAATCCCGTGTCCAGCCGAGCATGCACTAAATGGTTTAGCACAAGTAGCAACGTTGTGATAATTAAGAAAAAGATGAGTTTGGTGTTTGGTTTTGAAAAAGATACGATTTTTAAAAAATTCAAATCACAAAAAATGCATAAGAAACCCTAGATCTAATGGTCACCTAGGTCAAGTCTCTGGACCGCTCCTAGACTTCCAGAAGACAAGTCCCAAGATCAATCCTCTACTGTCTCTTTGTCTCTCCTGTAGCCAGGTAAGTGCCAGGTAAGTGGGAGGTTCTCCACTACGTAAGTAGGCCTAATTAAGTAACCACTTGCCTTAGACATACTTGCCTTAGACACCACAAAAGAAACGTGGATAAGCAATAGATTACCCATGACCTCCTTCTGTCCTAAGTGAGCACGACAGTCCTTAGAGTCATGTCTAGACATTTTTTAGTTAATGAGGGTGATGCGGATGCAGTTTTGTGATTTTTGGGGCTTAGGAAAGGTAATGAACTCCCCATCTAATCTGAATTTGGTCTTTGCCCCTTAATTTCCGTATTAGAAATGCAAACAATCAAGATCAAACACGCAACAATTTTTCTTTTTGCAGCGCTGCGAATTTTTGCAAAAAAACCTGTAGAAATTGGTTAATGGAACAGAGCAGGGAGGAGATAAGAAAGTGAGAATTATACCTGAGAAAATTTGTGCACTGAAGCCCTAGGGGTGCCCCGGAACCGCCGCACTATAGCTATATTCGCCGCGGAAGTGCGGTCCTTTGTTGAGATCTCTGCACAAAAATTGCTGCAGATGCTCCTGTTTACTTACTGGACTTTTTGAGATGTCCTGAAAAATTTTCCTCTTGCTCCATAGATTCCAGATTTCCTCGCAACAATCCACAACAAATCGTTAAGCACTTATGCGAATTTTGATCCAAAAACTCTGATGGAATAATAAATTTTTTTAACTCAAATTACAAAAACGAACAAATTAGCACACGATCCCCGGCAACGGCGCCATTTGATTGATCATTTCTCGATGTGTATGGAAAATGTAAAATATATCACAACCAAAGAAATTTGTAAACCGCAATCATTTAACGGTGTCGATGTAGCGCGTTAATGAATACGGATCATCCACAGGGAAAATGAGATTTGATCGTAATTGTTTTAGTCGAGTTGAAAATTAAAGAAGAAAAGAAAATGATTCAAGAATTTTGAAATTTAGTTTCAAGAATCAATAGAAAATAAAGATCAAGAATCAAGAATCGTCCAATTTGAATTAGCTATCAAGATTTGTAATGAGGTTCGTAGGAATCGATCCAATCGATAGTGATAATGAAGAATTAGGACTACAAATTCTTATCTATTGATGATTTGTTGCTAGATCGATGACGATCAATGAGAATTAGGGATCTAGCAAAGAAACTAGGGTTTCTTCATCACATCCCTTGTCCATTCGTTGATTAGCATTCAAATTCTAGCCTCTAGGAAATTCAATCATCAATCATTGATCTCTAATTAGGAGCGAAAATATTCAAGAAAGCATCTCGCTCGAAACTAGGTTGTCGATGATTCAATTTCCTAGAGTTTACAAAACTCATAAGACTTAGGAATCATTCAAGAATTTAATCATCGTCATCTATTTATTTTCTCGATTCCTCCACGAGATGAGTTTTCACTCAAACATCATGAACAAGAAAACAATCAAGAATTGGTAACTCATCACAATGCTCAAATGTAAAGAAAAGCAAGTTCAAGAATTTCACCTTTTATTATTCAACATTTCGTTACAATTCACTCAAGACTGCGAGAATTGAGGAGAGAACTCGATCGTCGAACTAGCTTTACATCGTCTTCGTGAGTCACGGATCATCGTGGATCACTTGCTCGGATGAAGATCGACGTTGCTCTAAAACGGCTTGACGGTTTCTTGCTTGATTTTGTACTCGGTGAGCTTGAATTTGCTTTTGGAATTGGATTTGGGCTAGGGTTTAGATGCACAAGTTGTGTCACTCAACTTGCGGAATTTTAGCTCGACTTTCAACAACCTTAGAATGATACCTAGGGTCCCTTTATATAGCCTTCTCCCTTAGCTTCGCCAAGAAGCTTGAACTAGCTTCCTTTAGAAGCTAAGTTAGGTTTAGCTTCTCGTGCAAGCTTGGTAGTTATGAAAGAAGCTTCTCGATTTAGGTAGTTAGCTAGCTTCCTTGAGAAGCTTGGTAGTGTTTAGCTTGTACAAGAACCTTGGCTGTTAGGATAAAAGCTTCTGGAGATCTCTTGAGAATGAAGTGTGTTGAAGAAGTTTACCATTTGAAAGGATAAGCCTGCAAGAAGTTGCTGCCCATGACGAGTCACCATGGCCGCGGATCCGCCGCCAATAGGCCCCTTCGGCCGCGGATCCGCAGCCCTTTGGAAGGCTTGGAGTCTGGAAATTCCTGTGGTGCTTGATGTTGGCCTCATGGTATTTTTTGGATGTCTGAAATATTTTTATACTTTCTTGTTCACTGCCAGATCACAAGTCTTCGACTTGGTGTTTTTTATCAGCACTTTTATGATTCCGGCTCTTTTACCTGGAATTTCCTGCACAAAAATCTCGAGACAAGTGTTGCGATATACAAAGATCATGCGTGCAATAATAAACACTCAATTTCCCTCAAAATACCGGTTATAATGTATAACACAAGTTATTTGATATTTTGCAGACAAATTGCTAATATGTGCTATATTCATACCGAACACATTTAGATGATTGCAAATAGTAGGGAAATTGATGTATTAAAAATGCAATATTTTCGACTGATCACCTACAGTTTGAGGGACAAACAAAGATCAATGAACAATTTCACAAGGTACAAAGGCAGCACAAGATTCAAGACTTCGACACGAAGCAAACGGTAAAAGTCCACGACATTATGCACTGTGGAAATCTGGAAGAGACTAGAAGACATTCTGAAGAACCAAGTGAAGAAAAGCCAAGTAAAATGCAACAGGAAGCATCCCAGAAGAATCCAGCAAAAGACCTCACTATATGGCCGCGGACCCGCGGCCAAACAGGGCATTTGGCCGCGGTTCCACGGCCATGGTAAGCACGTGTCGGTGCGTTTTGACAGTGGATGGCGGTGCGTTGACCAGGCTTCTCAGGGTAGTTTTGTAGATGTAGATAGGGATCAGATGTAAACCCTAGGGTTTCTATAATCTATAAATAGGAACCCTACAGCTCTTTTTAAAGCACGCATCTTCTTATGCCTCTTTTTGTTTATCAAATTCAGAATTTTATTCGCTGTAAATGTTTGAAGAGTGCATCAAATAAAGTAAGTCCTTCTTTTCTATGCCCTAGTTAATTTTTCTATCTGCCCTACTTAATTTTATTTATCTGCTCTAGTTTAGCACTTTTATTTATCTGCCGTAGATTAGATAATTAGGTTATTAAAAACAAACAAAAAATGTCTCTTTTTATCAATTCCCTAATGAGTGAGTAGTTCCTCACTTGTTAGGGTTAGGAATAGGGAAGGTTTGAGAGATGAAAATCTCTCACCCCTTTCTTGCCCATCATACATTTTTTTTATAGGACTCCATGCATACATACACACACCGCTCACTACGGCACCCTTTCCCAAGAGGTAGCGTGATACCGTAGTTTAAAAGACCGGTTGTGTATGTTTTCCATAGAGATTAGGGTAAGAATTAAGAAAGGACGGATAAGGACCTAGAGGAAGAAACCTAGTTTCTTCCCGATCGTGCTAATCCCCGTTGTTAATTATTACCTTAACACCTAAATAGATCTTAATTAAGGCATAGAAAGCGGTGAGAAATATTGAATTTCCAAACTTAACATAAACCTAACCCTAGCAAGATTTTAATTCTAATCAAACTCATTTCAGTTTTAGTGATAATCAATCCTACCACAATTGGAATTAACCCGTTAGAACAAATAGAAAATACACAAAATCCCTGTGGACCGACCCGTACTCAACCGGCTAGCTACCAAGCGATGTCGTTCTTGATTGCGGTTAATATTCTTTGATTCATCTCTTAAAAGCTAAAGCATTAAAATATCTCGAACAATCAAATGGCGTCGTTGCCGGGGATGGCGTAGTTATTTTCTTTTTGCAATTTCGGCTTAATATAAAAATTTAAAAAAATCATAAAAACTGAAAAATAAAAAAAAATATAAAAACTTATCATCATGTTATTTTTTGAAGGGTTTTCGTTTGAATTGTGCAGGATCGACGAACAGATTCAGAACTGGAAAAATCCAGTGAGCAAAACAGCAAACAGCAGATCTGAACCAACAGAGGAGAATCACAACAGAGAAACAGAAGAAATTGGAGATCTGAACCGATAAAGCCACCGCGGAACCGCCGCTATTTCCTTCATTTAGTCGCGGAACCGCCGCGGCTTGCTGACGTCAGCAAGCCAAAATCCCTCTGTAAGCTTTCTTTTCTTCTTCTGAACCCCCTGATATCCTCTGAAAAATTTTCTTGCAGGGTTCTTTGCGCAAAAACTTCTCCCCTTCTCCAATAACTTGATCTTGTGCAGGATTCTTTGCGCCGCAATAAAAAAAAATCTTTTGGCAAGTGTTTGTGTGTTTACTGCTTTGCATTCTTTAAAATTGACATTAAGGGGCTTTAACATCAATCCAGATTGGGTGGGGATTTCATTACCCTTCCTAAGACCACAAAAATCACAAAAAGCATATTGCATTAACCATCGAGTTAATTAAAAAAGATTAGACTCAGGCTATAAGGACTGTCATGCTCGATAGGACAAAGGAATAGTTGTAGGCATCGATCGTTTATCTAAACCAGACTTTGTGGTGCCTAGGCTAGACAAGTGGGGAAAGGTAATTTTAAAAGGCCCGTCTCACGGTGATTCGTGAGCATATCCCTCCTTTCTTTACTTGTGCTTACCTGGCCACAATTGGTGGTGAAGAGGCGATTTGAGAACCTCACAACTTGCCCCTTGGAACAGTTAGGAGCAGTCTAGTTGACCTAGAAGATCCTAGATCTAGGCTTGATTGTGCATATTGTGATTGCTTGAACGTGTGTCTAACTTCTTATAAAAATCTTTTTGTAAAAAGCTCCTTATATATATTTAAAAAAACACAAAACAGAATGTTTTTACAAAGACTTGCCAATTTTGTCGCTAGAAATCCATTGCACCCCACTTGCACCTACATTCTTTTTCTTCTCCTTCTTACATCATGGGTACCCCACCTTCCAAAACTCTTGCCGAACTTTGGTGCCCTCATCCAAACATTGCTTCCTACGCGAATTGTTTTGGTCGAATTACGGACGACCCCTCCATGCCCAAAATTTCTTTGAAAGATCGAATAGAAGCGTCTAGGAGAAACAGTTGGACTCCGCAATCCACTTTGTATCAACTGTTTCAACCTTCACCACCTTCTTACGTTGATACTCCTTTTTCGAGTCCTGTTGTAACTCCGAAACCCATGTCTATTGCTCAACATATTGAACAATCTCGTAACTAATCTTTTACTCCTTTCAACGCATCTAGTTCTTGGGATCAAAAAGTCCATTCACCTTTTTATCCAAATGTTGATCCTACTCATGTCCAACAATTCAATTCCTACCAGTCCTACCCGACTTTCGCACCTTCCCTAGACATTGTTTCTACACAGCCATTTGGGAGTTTCCAGAATCCAAACAGTTTTGAATCATTTTCTGAAACCCTTCACAACCCATGTCTAGTCTGGAACAGTCGTTTGAAGCTTATATTGTAGCGACAAACCAACAGATGAAGAATTTGGATGCGTCCATTGCCGCCCTTAATTCATCAAGACAACCTAGTAAACCGGTAGCTAGTTTCTAACTAGCTCAAAATTTTCCAATGTATGATGAGACGGTTGGACAGATCGAGAATTTGAGTGGAGAGAGTGAGCTATACACCCTTCCAAATCAAACCTACCCATCCCCAATTGAATCCCACAACTCCGGTTTTGAAGGTCTATCAAGTGTTCCAAATGATTCACCAGAAGATAAAACGTCTAATGAGTTGTGCGACTTTGTAGTGTTTGATTTACCTGATTGTGAAGGGTCTCTTTTGAGTGAACCCACACCCAATCCTTTTGAACTTTACACCTCCAATCTAGAACCTGAATTGATAAATATCCATGCTTTTGATGAGGTGTCCGAAAAAATTGATTTTCACTTGATTGGGGATATTGACGCAGGGAATAATTTGGATGATGAACCCGCATATTTGGCCGAGTTTTTCTCTCCAATTCATCACCCCGAATCATTAAATGTTTTTCCCGAACTTCATATGCGTCTTGATTTTGATGAGAATGGCATGGATAAGCTAAATTTTGAGGAGAATATTGAGGAAATTATTGAGGATAAACCAGTTTTGTTTGATGAGTCGGATTTTCCAATTCAACCTGTTCTTTCCACTGACTGTGTACACCCTCCTGCACCTTTAACTGTGACCCTTCCTAAATCACTCCCCTTCATCCTTTCCATCGTTTCGACTGCGCAAGAGACCGTATCGCTTTCAATTCCAATGTCTGGTTTACCAAGTTTGACATACCTATGTTTGGTCACGAATCTTGAGGGATTTGACCTCATTTCTCAGTGGGTTGATTGATTAGCATAATCGCTTTTTACACATCGGTCATTACAAAATGTGCTAATTTATACACTCCATCTCCACCCTCAAGTTCGTATTAAACTTCTTTCTCCCACTTTCTCTGGTTCTTCTTCTAATCTTCCTTTAATGATACCGAGTGTTAATGAATCACAATCCGATATTTTGAGTTCGATAATTCTAGAAAAACAACTTGATTTAGACTCTTTTGAAAATAAGGTAAATGAGCCTTACGACTATCCTACCTTCATAATTTTTGAAAAATCAAGTGTGTTGAATTCTGGCGAAATACTTATTTACATTGAAACGTTCAATCGAACTTTCGATGAAAGTTTCGAAGATATTTTCGCCGACGAACTAGCATTCTTAAACGACACGGATTTTATGATTAATCAACCTCCACCTGAAGAAGTCGAACCACCACCATTTCTTTTTCCCATCCGCCATTCTTCTTCTCCACCGAGACCGTATACTGCTTCTATCTCCACACGGTCTTGTGTGCTTCTCATTTTTTTTCTCTACACTCCATTCTTTCACCAACCACACCATTATAACGATAAATTTTTTGAATGGTTGGTACTAACCTTTGGCCTGTGTAAAACCTTGTATAGCTTGATACTGTGTTTTTCTCCTCCCTAACTCTGAACTTTAACGCTTAATCAGTGGAAACACTGTTTCACTTAAGTTTGGGGGGCGACCTTTTTGTATATATATTTTGTTTTTCTTTTAACAATAAAAATAAATAAATAAATAAATAGGGGAGTGCCGACATTTTTTATCCTCTTGGTGTGGCATGACAGTGAGGACACTGTCAAGTTTAAGTTTGGGGGTTGTGCTCGGTAAGTTTTCTTCCTTTGCATTCATATGTATAATTTTGTATTTGCATACTTATTTTTAAACCCATAAAAACTGAAAAACTTTAAAAATTATAAAAATTGAAAAATTCAATTTTGGCCATAATTGACTTAAGTTTAACAGGTCGGTTAACTAGTTAGGAAAAACTAGATCCTAAACTTAGTAAATTAAAAACCCTAAAAATAACATTTCTTAAAGTTTAACTGTAGAAAATATATGTCTTGTAGTTTACTTAGAAATAGGCAAATTTTGAGTTCACTTCTTGGGCTAAGTCAAAATAAGGGGAGTGTATTAATATTTTTATTAAAGTGTAAGTCTGAAAAATAATCCCTAAACTTAAGTCTAAATTCTGAAAATATATACCCTACAACCTTGCACAAACACGAACCTTGAAACTTGGAATAGTAGAAGAGACCTTGAAATGCTCTTGTCTAAAGTCCTTAGTATGAAGGAAAATAAAATAAAAATACAAGTGTGAATAAAAGAGATTAAAAAAATGAACACTGGTTTTGTAATTACTTAAGGCTGCATAAATAGAAAAAATATTTAGCGAGGGTGCTTTATCACCTAGTGCCTTAGACCAACTGGTTTGGGAGTCACTGCTAAAGCCTTAGGTGTTACAAGACGAGGAATTACGCCAAAATGCGCGAACACATTTTGTAATCGGTCGTTAGTACCTCAAGAAGTATTAACGGTCGCATGAAGGATGTGTGAGCAATTTCATCTAAAATTCACCAACTAAAAGTACTTTGGACGATGGACAAGAGTATAAGAGCTTGAATTGAATTTCTAAGTGTAAGGGTGATACATACACACACGTAGGAGTATATGATTGGGGTTTGGATGAGAGATAGGAATGAAAAATAGGACTTATATCTTTAATAGAGATGATAAAAATTCCGAAGTTAAGATGGAACCTTAGAATGAAAACTCAAAAGATGCTAAAAGCTAAATAAATTTACAGAACATATACAATTTTAAGTTAAATGATAAGGAAGCGTGAAAAATATGGGTTGATAATTTCTGAGTTAAAGATAATAGAATTTCTTGTTAGAAAACCGAATTGGAGAATAAAAGTCAATAAGCCAAATTGATAGGATTTTGTGGGTAGTATCCGCTGAAAACCCTCAGGAGACAACACTCCTCCTACTAGGGACACCTAGAGGTTTAACGGCTTGTTGCACGAGATCAGTGCAATCGTGTTTCCCAGCGAAAGTGAGGTTAGGTTTATTCGAGAATAAACTAGTTTTGCTCGAGGACGAGCAAAAGATAAGTTTGGGGGTATTTGATGATATCATAATTTTGCATTATTATATTCCCCATTCTTATTCATTTTATAAATAAACAGGTGCTTTTGATCCATGTCTGCTATATAGTTGCAGGTTACAGGTTCTCGGAACAAAATAGTGAAAATAATGAAAAGACGATACAAAAGTGAGACTACGACCAAAAAATAGAAGAATCTTGATCATGCCTACAGTTTGAGGGACAAACAAAGATCAATGAACAATTTCACAATGTACAAAGGCAGCGCAAGATTCAAGACTTCGACACGAAGCAAACGGTAAAAGTCCACGACATTATGCACTGTGGGAATCTGGAAGAGACTAGAAGACATTCTGAAGAACCAAGTGAAGAAAAGCCAAGTAAAATGCAACAGGAACCATCCCAGAAGAATCCAGCAAAAGACCTCACTATATGGTCGCGGATCCTCGGCCAAACAGGGCATTTGGCCGCGGTTCCGCGGCCATGGTAAGCATGTGTCGGTGCGTTTTGACGGTGAATGGTGGTGCGTTGACCAGGCTTCTCAGGATAGTTTTGTAAATGTAGAAAGGGATCAGATGTAAACCCTAGGATTTCTATAATCTATAAATAGGAACCCTACAGCTCTTTTTGGAGCATGCCTCTTCTTATGCCTCTTTTTGTTTATCAAATTCAGAATTTTATTCACTGTAAATGTTTGAAGAGTGCATCAAATAAAGTAAATCCTTTTCTATGCCCTAGTTAATTTTTCTTTCTGCCCTAGTTAATTTTATTTATATGCCCTAGTTTAGCACTTTTATTTATCTGCCGTAGATTAGATAATTAGGTTATTAAAAACAAACAAAAAAATGTCTCTTTTTATCAATTCCCTAATGAGTGAGTAGTTCCTCACTTGTTAGGGTTAGGAATAGGGAAGGTTTGAGAGATGAAATACTCTCACCCCTTTCTTGCCCATCATACATTTTTTTATAGGACTCCATGCATACATACACACACCGCTCACTACGGCACCCTATCCTAAGAGGTAGCGGTGATACCGTAGTTTAAAAGACCGGTAGTGTATGTTTCCCATAGAGGTTAGGGTAAGAATTAAGAAAGGACGGACAAGGACCTAGAGGAAGAAACCTAGTTTCTTCCCGATCGTGCTAATCACCTTTGTTAATTATTACCTTAACACCTAAATAGATCTTAATTAGGGCATAGAAAGCGGTGAGAAATATTGAATTTCCAAACTTAACATAAACCTAACCCTAGTAAGGTTTCAATTCTAATCAAACTCATTTCAGTTTTAGTGATAATCAATCCTACCACAATTGGAATTAACTCGTTAGAACAAATAGAAAATACACAACATCCCTGTGGACCGACCCGTACTCAACCGGCTAGCTACGAAGCGACGCCATTCTTGATTGCAGTTAATATTCTTTGATTCATCTCTTAAAAGAGAAAGCATTAAAATATCTCGAACAATCAGCTGCGCGGTTGCCTCTTGGCAAGCTCTTTGATCTTTGGCGTCGTGGGTAGGCAACTACCAGCCTGGGACAACCGAGCGGGGTAGCCGCTCGGATGCCAGCTTCGATCCCTGGCGTTATGGGTAGGGAGCTACCAGCCGGAGTTGACCGAGCAGGGAAGCCGCTCGGTTGCCTCTTGCTAGGGCTTTGATCCTTCAGGACGGGGACCGAGCAGGGTTACTGCCCAGTGCCTCTTGGCGAGGACTTTGATCCCTGTCGGTTGTGATAGGAAGCTACCAGCCGGGGATAGTCGAGCAAAGACTCGACTGCCTCTGGAAGGACTTTGGTCCTTAGCGCGGGAGGGACTGTAAGAAGCCTACCAAGGACCCTTGGCCGGGCGGGGTTATCGCCCGGTGCCTCTTGGCGAGGGCTATTGTCCTGAAGGTAGCCAAGCGAGGGATCCTCGGGCTCGACTGCCTCTGGGAGGGCTTTTGATCCCAGTCGGTCGTGGTAGGAAGCTACCAGCCGGGGATAGCCGAGCAGGGTAGCTGCTGAGCTGCCTCTAAGGAGAACTTTGATCCTTAGTGTTGGAGGGGCCGTATGAGGCCTGCTAAGGATAACCGGGCAGTGAAGTTGTGCAGTTGTCTCTTGGGGAGGGCTTTGATCTCTGGCGTTGCGAGTAGGAAAGTTACCGGCCTGGGATAGCCGAGTAGGGGAGCCGCTCGGCTGCCTCTATGGAGGACTTTGATCCTTAGCGTTGGAAGGGTCGTACAAGGCTTGCTAAGGATAACCGGGCAGTGAAGCTGCGTGTTTGCCTCTTGGTGAGGGCTTTGATCCCTGGCGTCGCGAGTAGGGAAGCTACCGGCCAGGGATAGCCGAGCAGGGGAGCCGCTCGGCTCCCTCTACGGAGGACTTTGATCCTTAGCGTTGGAAGGGCCTGAGGAAGCCGGTTAAGGATAACCGGGCAGGGTAGCTGCTCGACCGAATCTTCATGAGGTTTCGCCCGATCATCCAGTTGCAGGTATAGGGAACAGGAACGGTCGCGGCGGGTGTGCGCATAGCATGCGCATAGAATATGGGGGGAGGTGAAGCGCCAGGGTCGCGTCGCTCCGATTCTGCCAGAGAAGGCTCGATAATTGTCGTGTGGCAGCGACTTCTTAGGCGAGAGCGGGCGACCGTTGAGTTCCGATGAGGCGCAGCGGGCTATATAAGGCTGAAGGAGCACTAGTCCTTCCTTTCCTCATAAACAGAGCATCGAGAATGCAGGACTTCCCCTTTACCATCCTCGAGATCATCCACTTCGAAGACGTATACCTCTATGACCAGAATTGCACCGAGGACACGGTGCAGTTAGTATATGGGAGCATCGAAGACCACTTCGGTCGGCTGCTCCCCCGACGCTCCTCCCTGCTGCAGTTGCTGATGTGCTCCATCTGGAGGGCGTCACCGGGGCTTTACAACCCCCTGTCCTAGCAGCTTTATGACGTAGCCGTAGGCAAGCTCCAGTCTCTGAGGCGCTTTGGCCTGATCTCCGCGAACCGGCTGGCTCGCTCGGAGGCGCTCGTTCGTGAGTGCTACGAGTTGAGACTCGGGGTCAACGCACGCGGGGGAACCGAGGGCAGAGGTTGGATCTCGCGAGGCCTCAGCTGGCGAAGATCTTTACCGAGTATCATGAGCAGTGCACTCTGCACCCCCTTCCCCCGCTGTTATAATTTTCTTTTTCTTTTTGTATGTATGGCTGAGGAGCCCATAATACCCCCTTTTTTTTGAATAAATGAGATTTTTCCTTCTTTTCCGCAATGTTCCGTTGATCTTTATTAAATTAACAATAAACCCTAGGAAGAGTTTACATTGCCCCAAAAGAAAAGTACATGCTAATAGATGACCTTATTAGCATGGCCCGAGCTCCCCGGAGGCTTGTTGGTCTCCGTGCTCAGCATCGGGTACGGGGCTTCCCGAGCGCCGGACTGGTCATCTTCCGAGATGAGCATAATCTGGCCGATGGTCAGCTCGATGGGAGGGAGACGCTGCTCCTGTTCGCGGTTGGCCTGTCGTTTGTCCCTTAAGTAGGCGGCGAGGTGCCCCGATCGGATGAGCTCCTCGATGTAGTCCCGGAGTTGCTTACAATCCTCCGTGGCGTGGCCCAGCGTCCGGTGGAAGGCGCAGTAAGGGCCCCGGGTTCGCTTCGAGGCCTGACGCGGGATTGGAGGGAACTTGAAGAACCCCTCGCCTTGGGCCTCCTCTAGTAACACTGCAAGGGAGACATTGAGCGAGGTGTACTCCTGGAACTTCGGGTAATAGGGTTGCTGACGCTCCGGCCTTTCTTCCCGAGCCCTCTTCTTCTGGTCAGACCGTTCTGCTCGGGGGAGGTTCGCGTTCACCTCGGACTCTAGCTGAACCTTGAGCTCGGTCCATGCCTTGACCTCGGCCATGGTCTTAGGCTGTGCCAACGCAAAGGAGCGCAACCACTCCTTGTGCCTAAGACCAGATCTGAGCGCCGTGATGACGGTCTCGTCCCGGTGCTCGGGAACCTCGAGAAGGGCATTGTAGAAGCGGGTGACAAGCCTTGAACGTCTTCATGTCCCCGCTCTTAATTGCGAAGAGGTAGTCGACCGTGTGCTTCTGCCGACGGTTCCCAACGAAGTTGCCGAGAAACTGAGTAGCCAGCTCGTCGAAGGTCGAGATTGAGCGAGGCTCGAGTCCTCGGAACCAGTCCCGACCAGAGCGGATGAGGGTGGCTGAGAAGTCCCTGCACTGGGCGGCGTCGAAATGGTCCTAGAAGCTCATCCCCACGGTGAAAGCATCGAAATGGTCTTTGGGGTCGGTTTTCCCGTCGAACAGAGAGACCTTCGGGGGCTTGTTGCACGAGGAGACAGGGAGAGCGAGCAGTCCCTCGGTTAACGGCTTGGTGAGCGAGTCGGTGGCGTACTTAGCCCCGTCGCCCGAGAGGTTACCTTCCCGGCACATGCCCTCGATCTTCTTTTCGAGGGCGTCGAGTCGACCGCGGTACTCCGAGGATTCGGTGCCTTGTAATCCCTGGCCTCTGTTGTGGGAGACCTGCGTCTGGGCGCGGCTTCGGTTCCTCTCGATGAGGTCCCTCAGATCGCCGGGCGAGGTAGCTTTCGAGCCTTCGTGGCGAGCCCCCTCTGTGCGAACACGTCAAGGGAGGGGGTGTCGATCATGCCTGTTGACAGGTGAGGTGACCGACATCTCCTCAGGAGGGTAAGGGTCACAAGGAGGCTTGAGGCGAGGCTCTCTGGCGGCGGATTTTGGCATGGAGCAGTGGGGCGCCCAGCGGGCCTCACGGAGTATCGGCCCGTGGGATCTGTGGCTAAGGGTCATAGCCTACTGATGGTCAGCCATGCCAACGAGGGCAGAGACTTCTGGAGGTGGAGGAGCAGCGATCTGGGCCCTTGGCCCGGCCATCTGGACACGGACGAGCACCTCCATGAGGGACTGTAACCGATCTATTCGGCTGGCGAGGGCGTTGATGATGGTCGCCGGGGGAGGTTCTTCCGCACCTTCGGTGAGGGGAAGGCGGCGGCTGGTACCTAGATCTTCAGGGTGGTCGCTCGCCATGTGGATGGAGATCGGAAGGCCAACTTTGTTTTTTTGTGGAGTTTTTCCCACAAACGGCGCCAACTGATGGAGGTCCTTTTCGGTTCTCCCTCAGATGTTGTCTTCCGTCGATCTCCCGGTGGATTTGGAAGGTGATCTCCTGTTGCGTGCGGGTCTCAATTGGTTTTGAGGAGATTGGTGATTTAAGGAGTTTAACACCAAGTACCTACAAAGAAGTCCCGGGGTGGTTTGGTACCACCGAGGACCCTCCGACGATCAAGTTAGTACTAGATCCGAGCAGAGTAACGGCTATGTGGAATAAAAATGGCTTACTTGACCCTTCTGTGATGGGGTTTATATAGTGGCGGTAGCACGCAGCAGCAGGCGCGAGAATCTCGCCGGCAGTTACGCTCCTCACGTCACTCCTGCGTAAAGAGCGGATCGCCCATTAATGGGGATCGTGATGGCGTGGAACGTGGGATGTTGCTGGCGGAGAATCTGCGCATGGAGAGATTTACGGAGCGGCGGTTACGCCTGTGAGTGGTGGAGTCGGTCGGTTAGAGAACCGAGGAAGATGGCGTTGGCTGGGGAGCTCGGGAACGAGCGAGAGGGCCGAGAAATCTTGGTCCTGTGGCAGACCGGGGCGATCTTAGAGGTCGAGGAGGCCAAGTTCCAAGGGGCTCTGAGGTGAGCCAGCTTGTTCTTTCCGGTCGGGTACAGGGATGGCCTGGTCGACCCCTGCAGCCCTTTCTTCTGAGCTCTGGGACACGTCATCTGCCACGTGTCCTGATCTTAGAGATCGCCAATACTGAGCATCATCAAAAGCGAAAAAAGAAACTCTCGATCAAAAAACAATGTAGCAGTCGTCACATATATACTCACTTATGATTTTCCTAACCGAAAGTTGATAAAAGCCTGAAAATAAACCAACTAATAGGTAAAGATGATAGTTGCATCCCAAAAAAAAGATTGACGTACAATATATAAACATAATGAAAATTTACAAACGATATTATAGATCTCGCTATAAGTAAATAGAACTTAAGACTACAAGATGCAGGGGAAAATGATTTATTTTTTTTATTTTTTTACAGAAAAGGAGGAAAAAAGAGATCATCCAAACCCCAATTAGGCATTGCAAAATGATATGCAGAACATATAATATAAACTCCTATTTTAATACCATGTGAGACATATATCACAAGCTCTTAACAACATGCACGTACCCAATTTGTATCACAAACATAAGGGAATCCCAATCATATCCAATCCAAAACCCTGTAGAATCAAAATAGAAAAAAGAAAAACGATGAATCAAAGAGCGGTAAATATTAAAATACGTAGTATATGCCTGATTTTCAAAGGATGATTTTTCCTCAAGGTAATATCAAGACCTATTTGGACCCAAAGACCAACAAAAAAATTTAGGGCTTTATGAAAGAGATAGGAAGGAGATGAAGAGAATTGATGATACTCATAAGTGGGAATTCCCCAGATCATGACACGTAGTATATGACGTGTCCCGGGGTTTACGGGACAGAAGCAAGCACAATACATTGAAGGTATTCCTCGGGCCTTCGCCCCGAGGATTGGCCCGACCTTCAATGGCCTCCCAGAACACTCCTATGCTCGCCTTACAAATAACCATCGGCTCGCCTCTAAGCCCACCTACACGCTGAGCTTCCTCAGCCATCCCAGCTAGCCTCCGAGCTATCACAGAACCGAGCCTCCTCGGCCTCCCTCTCGCCTCCGAGCCTCCCGCCGAGCTAAGCCTCCCCGGTTCTACCGAGCAATCAAGAACACAGAGCACGACCGCCTCCGCCACGGCTCCACGTATCTCACCAGAAGTGAGATATCCGCCACCCAACATCCCGCGTTCCATACTGTCGTATCCCCCCATTAACGAGTGTATCTCATCATTAATGGAGGGATCCCGTCATTCACGTAGGAGTAACGTCAAGGGCGTAACTGACGGCGAAGATCTCGCGCCAACTCGCTCCATGCGACCACTATAAAAAACCCTCTCCCAGACGACTCGGGTAAGGCAATTCCAATCCAACAAGCCGCAACTCTGCTCAAATTCCTCGGCTAACTTGATCGTCGGAGGGTCTACGGTGATACAACTTGTAAGTCTACGGTAGCGCCCTGGCCGTCAATCCGAAACCAAAATGCGGAAACAAAAACTTTTCCATAAACTTGAAATCGGCTCTATCGTATACTTTCACCCAGATCGAACCATTAACATAAACTAGCTAACTAGAGAAGGGTTAGAAAGGCTATACCGATCGATCATGTCCTTCGGTCTTTGGCCACCATCCCAAACTCCTCGCGGCATCTCCGACCTCCGGTCTCCTCGTTGGAAGGGCACCACATCAATGAGTCTGTTTACGGGCTCCCGCTTCATCCGAAGTAACTCGGACACGAAATTTGCTAGCCGACGTGTCCAAGGTGAAGTAGAGAATGTTTACGATCACTTTGTCTCAAACATCCATTGATTCTCAACGCATGAGAGTGTATGGATAGAGGTCGAAGATGAAGCCATGGTGGATGTTGTGAGCTAGATGAAGAAGAAGAAGAAGAAGAGGCTCATTTCTTTTCTGTTTTTGTGTTGATAAAATGAGAGCTAGAATGATAATACAAGAGCAATCCCAAGCCTATATGGCTATCCACTCTCTCTCCAAGCATCATATCAACACAATAATCAAATCCTAATGTGACATTAGCACAAATAAAGAGACCATGAGTCACTAAACATGTCCATGTCACATTAAATGCACCTCATGATCATTTCCACTCACAATTTCCACATGTAAACATTAATCCAAATGTTTACAACAAAAAGATACGGCAACATCTAAAGTAAACTCGTGACGGATCATAAGGATACCCCGCACCTGTATATACATACCTGCATCCGCGTTCCGACTGAATGCGAATGCAATGAGACTAATGTAATCCAACAAATCTAATACTAGGATCCGGTTTAAACCAAAGCCCACTAGTATGATTCGTCCGATCATGATCCGTGCACTACTGGTAGTTTGAGAATTCTGCTGATCCCAAGTACTCACGAATATGATCGAACCCTGCCATAATACCATACGGCCTCTATAACGTTTCGCCCGAAACTTGAGAAACTGTCTGTGGGGGACTCTAAAGACTCGTCAATACTTTGGCTGTGGATTTAACCACTAGTACGTCAGTGGTACTAGCCGTACGTAACGGGCTACCAGGTATTGTCCAAAAGGGAGGTCGGTGAGCGAACTCATCCTGACACCCTACTGAGCCTGTCAGTGACAATATCCGTACAGTCCGGTCCGTTCGTCTAGGAGTATCGCATGTCAGGCCTAGGGGGTTGGTGAAAATCAGACCCCCAAAAGCGGTACAAGTCGTGTCGGAGTGTAGCCCAGAGCACCCTGAGATACTACTGGAATACCTACCAGTAAATCTCCTATCTTGGCCAAGGACTTCGTGTAATGGCTCCCCTAGACACAGCGCGATCTCACCCTCAATACCGGGAGAGACGAAACCCCTGTCGATCCGCTCACTGCCTCCATGTGGCTCGGGACTGTACCCAACTAAAACCTGTTTGCATGGCTCCTTTGAGCCGTGGTAGGGTAGTAATCAAAGCACAGTGGGAACTCACACGAGACAAAATGACGATCTCAGGTCGATGAACTAACCTGTACACATGTCACCAGGGAACTGCTATCTGACGTCAGGTATAATACCAACTAGCATGTTCCCGGCGAGTCATGTCCGGTGTACTCATAACCCAATGAGCACCTGTATATATCTTAGGTGAACCAACTGACACCAATGGCTTGTGAGACCGGCCATCGCCCCTCATCGGGGTCTTGACTGTATACACAAGTCTACTCTGGAGTATCGACGCCCTGTCTCGAAACTCCCTCGACTTGGGACCTTTTAAGGATGTGCTTATAGACCCCAGCTCCCACGTATATGATCGCCATCATACTGCTGGCAGTCAAGAAAGAATCCTAAGGGCTCTATCAACGCGCTATAGTGATCTGTAACATCACCTAAAGCATGTACACAATGATAAAGATAAACCAGATAGCATACTATCATCTTGAGTAAGACTGTCCTACCGGCTTAGGTCCTCCCTCAATCATTGGAGTCACGTGCCTGCGACCCAATAATTGACTTTGAGGGCACTATATCCAACACAACCACCCCGAGACTTCTTTGCAGGTAGCTCGGCTTTACCTCAAAATCAACCCATTGAGATCCACACGTCCAAGTAGACAACCTTCAACATCAATCTCAACCCTTCATCAACTCTCGCGACAGATTGAAGGAGGACAACATCTAAAGGAGATCAAGGCCGCCATCGGTTGGCGTCGTTCATAGGAAACCAATTTTTTCCACCCATCGAAAGTTGATCTTCCGCTATCGACTTCATGGCAAGCGAAAACCGCGACGATCCCAGCACAAGCCGCCGCCTACTCCACAACAGAGACACGAACGGATCTACTTGTTGAAGTCAAAATTTGCACCCCGGTTGACCGAGTCAAAGTCAAGGTCAACCCCCAAGCTAGGTGGGCCCAAGCCAGGTCAAGTGGGCCCATGCCCAAGTCGAGCCCGCGGCCAGCCTCCCCATGCCAACAACAAAATCATGTAATAAATAATTTTTATGTAATTTTTTATACATGAATGTATGCAAAATGGGCATAAAGCCAATATTTTGTAAGCTCGTGGCTAATGTGCAAAAATGAAATGGCACATGAGCCATGGGATAGGCAAAATGCCATTTTGTGAAGTCCAAGGGGCTATATGTAAATATGTAAGCCTATAAAAGGCAACATGATGATGAATAAAATATATAACTTTTCATTCTCTCAAAAAAAACTAGGGTTTGAGCCTCTTTCCTCTTTCTGAAGATTCAAAACCTTCTTCTTTCTTTTGAATTAAATCAAGAGTTTTACTCTTCTTTTTTCAAAACTAAATAGTTTTTCACCACAAAACCCATAAAGGGGAACTTGGATCTGTCATTAGATCTTAAAAAGAAGAGATCTTTAAAATCTCACATCTCTTGATCTTCAAGATCCGGCCAAACAAAGGAAGAAGAAGGAGACTCATCTCCAGAAACCCCACTTTGGGGAAGAACTAGGGCTCAAGGGGAGAATCCCTTCATCAGCTTCAAAACATCCTAGGAGTTTAACTCCATACACACACACACACACACACACACACACACACACACACATATATATATATATATATATATAATAAATAGTTCCTTTCTGAAGCATAGCTTCTGGTTCTGGGACTAAAAGCCCCCTTTTCCTCGCCAGCGCCCAAGCACTCAAGCGTTCAAGCGCCAAGCGCCCACGTGGCGCGCTGGCGCTCGAGCGTCCTGTACTCAAGCGCAAAGCGCCCACGTGCCGACACTTGGCGCGCTTGCGCTGAAGCGCCCAGTGCTCAAGCGCGGAGCGCCAACGTGCCGACACGTGGCGCGCTTGCGCTCAAGCGCAAAGCGCCTACAGGCTGACACGTGGCGCGCTAGCGCTCTTGCGCTCAAAGTGCTGGCCCCACGCATCCTTTGGATGTCTTTTCCCCCCTTTATATATATACATTTATATATATACATATATATACATATGTACACATACACATACTCTACAACACTCTACCTCCCAAAAAAATTTTGGGTCGGGGCGCTGCCCTGCACCCCGCAAAGGGGCTGCTAGCCCCCTTGACCCCCAGCCCGCTATCCGGGTAGCAGAACCCCGTGAAAACTCTGCGTGGCTCCCGATATATCCAAACCCCCCTTCCAAAACAACACACACGTACACTGCACATTGAGTTCGCATGACCAGTTTAACCCGTCAATCGGAGGTTCCCTCGCTCCAAAGGCGATGGGTAATTAACGGTAGTTTAGTCCGCGGCTGCCGGAGATTCGGATCCCCACAATCATTAAACCCCGGCCTACCTTAGGCAGGAGGAATCTATAGTACGCCGACAAGCGCGCGCGTATTTCTATCTCAATAGGGTGACAAAAAACACCCTACACTACTGTCCCTCCGAACGGCATCCATGCCCTCTCGGTAAGGATCGACTGGCTCGCGTCCATAGTGGAAGCCCTTGTCCATGTCCAAACGGCGGGCCCAGCCCCCCAGGTCATTGTTCCCCCTCCCAGGGATCACGACCTCCACAGAGGGGCGGATGACACCGCCCATACTGGCACCACAGAACAACGCCATGCTCACTCCGGCGACCGCGGCTTCCCCGCGGCGACAGATTCAATGGCCCACGGGACGGCACATGGTTCCACGCCGAGGTCTCGTGAAAGAGCCCATCGCCCTGAAGCCCGTCACATTCTTGTCCCTCCCGAGGAGGTATCGGTCAGCTCGCCCGCTCCCTGGCATGACCGACTCCCTCTCCCTCGGCGGGATCGCACAAACGGCACTCGCCGCGAATACTCAAGAAGGACCTCGCCAGGGGACCTAAGGAATTTAATAGAACAGAATCGGAGTCGCAGCCTGGCGCAAACCACAAGCGGGAAGGGCCACCACTCTGACTATGCCGAATTCTCGAGGTATCACCACCGCCTCGACGTCCTCGAAAAGAAAATCGAGGGTATACATCGGGAGGGTCATACATTCGGTGAAGGGGCCAGGTACGCCGCCGACTCACTTATGAAGCCCTTCACTGAGGAGTTGCTCGCCGTACATGTCTCGTCCAGGAACAAGCCTCCCAAGGTGGCCGTTTTCGACGGAAAATCCGACCCAAAGGACCATATATACGCATTTACTGTTAGTTATGTATATGCCCTAGAGGCCATTGATATACATATGATGTATATTATAATGGATGCTTGGTTATATATAGAGATGACTTTCTTGCTCGTCATGATAGTATGCTATTTGGTTGCACTTTATCTTAACATGTTGACTTGTATTGGTTTACTGTTTTACTCTCACATGTTGATAAAGCCCTTAGGATCTGTACTCGACTACTGGGACTATGATGAGATCATACTAGTAGGGCCGCGGTAGTCGATGAGTATATCCTATAACTGTTCCTAGTCGAGGGTATATCGAGACAGGGCATCGATACACCAGAGTAGACTAGCGTATACGCATCTTGACCCATATGATGGGCGATGGATGATCCCATATCCATCGGTGTTAGACATCAGAGATGGTGTACGGGTGCTTAGTGGAGACTGGGTACACTGGACGGACTCGCCGAGAACTCCCAGATGGTGATATACCACACGTCAGATGGCAGTTATCCGGTGACACTGGTACAGGGTAGTCTGTAGACCCGAGATCGTCATAGAGTCTTGTGTGATTCCCACTGTGCTTTGATTTCCACCTTACCACGTCCAAGAGGGCGTGCAAAACGGTGGCTTTTGGGTACAGTCCCGAATCACATAGAGGAAATGAGCGATAGGAGGGGATTCGTCTCTCCCGGTATAGGGAGTTGATGTTGTGCTGTGTTCGATTGGCTATAACTGGAAGTCCCTGGCCAAGGCTGATATAGAGATTTACTGGTAAGTGTTACTAGTAGTTTCTCGACCCGTTATGAGCCACACATCGACACGACTTATCGGTTACTGGGGTCTGACGTATACCACCCCTAGACTTGATATACGACATATCAGACGAACAGACCGGACTGTACGGGAGTGTTACTGGTTGGATTCACAGGAGAACGCACAGGCTAGCTTGTTGATCTTCTGATCGCTCAATACCTGGGTGGCTGTTACGTTTAGCTGACCGCTTGCAGCTTGTGGGTGTTTGATATGATCATCACCTGCTACCGGCGTATTGACGATTCTTTAGAGTCCTACACAGAGGTTTCTTGGCTCAGGCGAAACGGAGTAGAGGCACATATGTGATATGTGCAGGACCGAGAATAATGCGATATGGGATACCGTATTATATTCTCGCGATATTTAGTTATGAACCGGGTCATCGAATCAAGTGTTGATTCGATGAATCGGTACATGATATATTAGTCGGTAATATTCGATATAGCCGGATCGTTGGATCAAGTGTTGATTCGATGATTTAATGTATAATAATATATATATGATATATTATTACATTATCTAATATTGGCTCGCTTTATTATTTCATTTTCTCATTGGATGATACATTGATATATATGCGATATATGTTAATTGTATTATTTTCTTTTGTTGCAAATATATAATATATATGTGATATATATTATTGTGACATGATATGATTAATTGTTAAACATGTTTAAGGATGATTAATTGAGGTTAGGGTTTGATTAGGGTTAGTTGCTTCATGCACCTTCTAGAAGCAACTTCTTTTGTCATGGTTAAGATATTTGTTGATGACACATTTTAACCCAACCAAACCCTAACTCTAGTTTATTCTCTACACATTATTAGCCACTCATCCTTGACCATGGTTAATATATCAATCATATGCTTTTATTTCTATTCATCACAAAAGAAAATAATCTCATTATCTTTTCCATTATCATCTTCTTCTCTCTTGAAGAAAGCTTGCTAGTTTTTCTTTATGTGATGAAATAATATGAGAAAATGATTTAAAAAGAAAGCAAAAATACTACTCTCTCATCCTCATCTCATCTAGCCCATGAGATTAGTGTGTTCATCTCTTTAGAGTGAAAAAGCTTGAGTCTTTGCAACTTCGAGGTAGATCATCGGAGATTTGGAATACTTCGAGCTAGCATGGATCGTTCGAGTCGTGGAGCCTCTCATGAGTCCGGGAGATCGTGGATCACGGCAAAGGGACTTCTACTCGGAGCTTGTGAAGTGAAGGAGCGGACTACAAAGGTTGTAATCCCTCACACTTAGATAAAAGTTATCATCTTGCATGTTAAACCCTAATAATCTAGCAAAGATCCCGGCTTTGGGTTGTTCGGCACGTCTAAATTTTTATCCGGGCATGTTTGATGCCTTTTGAACCTTCACAAGAGTGCCTAGGAACCCTACAGTGGTATCAGAGCCTAGCTAGAGCATTAGGCGATGTGTTTACGAAGTTAAAACTCCGATCGAACCCGAAACGACAAAATTGGACCCCTCTCTGGAAATTTTTTAAATTTTGGGATTTTTCTGAATTAAAAATATGTAAAAAAATCAGCAGGGAATTCTAAGAATTACCATAAAACCCGAGCCCCTAATTCGACTAAACGGCGGCGGAACCGCGGCGCTAGCATGCCTTGCGCGGCTGTTCCGCGGCGGAATAGTGGATTTGTGACACGTGGATTTTATGGTAATGTCCGTAGGTGCTTGTTGATGCTTCTGGGTATTTTTAATCTGTTTCAGGTGTTCGAAATTCTGGGGTTTGTTTTGTAATAGTAGACTCGATCGGAAATTTTAAATTCGTATTTCTTTCCGGATATTTAGAAATTGTTAAACTATTTGAACGGATATCATTAACTCACTGTTTCCCGGTACGGCAAACTTTCAAGTGTTGAAATTTCTTCGGGTTTAAATCTTTCGGCAAAATTGTACAAGTTAAGAGGTGGACCCTCTAGAAGACAACAAACCTTAACTCGATTATGTGACCGTCTTGAACTGCCTTTTGAACCTTCGGGTTTGGGGCAGTACGGCGTGCCACATGTGAGGCGTTGGCTTGACCCTTCTATGGCTGGATCACCGGTACTGTGACATATTCTGGGATTATTTGAACTCCGCTCAAGTGTTGAGCAGTTTAGGAAATTTTGGGTGTTTGATTATCTGTTCGAAAAGTTTAATACTGTCTATTTATCTGGAATGTGATACAATATGTGGAATTCATAGAGTTAGGCATGAAATACGAAGTATGTGATATTTCGGATTTACGATGTCTAAAGTGATTGTGGATTCCAAATATTATAGTTTTACACTTTCTTTTCTGTGACCGTAAGTGTAATATGTGATATCGCCGGTTTCGTTGCTATATGTCAACGACAATTGGGATGCGCATATTTACTTACGTTGATGATATGAGATATTATGTGTTGCTGTGATATGTTATATTGGATCGTCGCGTTCTGAATAGCCGGGGGTTTTATGTGAGATGAGGGTTTTTATTTTCATTCATGTAAAATTCATTTGTAATGTAATATTCTTTTATTTGGGGCACTTCCAGGTTGCGGTTGCTGTCACCAGTGTATATTATTTACTTTTCCGCATTAGGTAGACCCAAGGAGAGGAGCACAAGTAACCGGGTTCTAGGGTCCAGTGGGAGGCCATCTCGAGGAGTCGAGACCGGGTCTCCTAACCCTAGAATTGGCAGTGTTACTTGCCGCTCTCGTAGGGGTCTTGGGATGTGGGTTTGGCTATTCGTCGCGACCGTGGAATCCGTGTTTTATACAGGCTCGTATTGAAAACACGGACGTCCTAGTATATCCAATATTTCATATATGTTCTTCTGCTGCAATGTTCTGTGATGAGATCATATTACTGCCTAAGACGAATGCCTATACTATATATATATGCTGATATATAAATATTACTGCTTTCGTTTCTTCTGTGATGCTTAGGAAGCATAAGCTGATGGGATTTTTATTAATGAGATTAATAAAAGAAAAGAAACCTAAAGATATTGTAGAATCAAAAACTTTATAAAAAGGGGTAGCTACAGTTTTGCTTTGCACAGTGATATATATGATATATCCTGCACCTTATTCGATGAGGAAAGGACCGAGATCCCTTCATCGGGAGTGACTCCTTTAGCGAAACTGGCAGATGCTACAACACTCGGTTTGTCTTTTGATTGTTTTTAGAATTTTGCTTTGCACAGTGATATATATGATATATCCTGCACCTTATTCGATGAGGAAAGGGCCGACGATCCCTTCACCGGGAGTGACCCCTTTAGCGAAACTAAGAAAAGCCTCAAAAACACTCCTTTTGAAAAACTTCACTCGATTCTACGACGATATCAAGTTCATTACGCTCAGGGTTTTCAGAAAAACCTGCGTAGCCCTCCGTCATTTCAGATAAGTAATCTTTAGTATTCGTGCTACGGTAGTTTGGCATGCGTCAAGGCGTAGTGTACGGTAGCTGATTATTACTTATCTGCAGCATGAGATGCGATTGGATTAGGGTATTCGTACGGCGTTATTTGGCATGCGTCAAGGGTCGTACGGGTGGGTTTAATTCAATCACGAAATGTACGGGTTGAACTTGACTAGTGGACTATGGGTTTTTTAGCATGCGTCAAGGTCATAGCACACTAGGGGTAAAAGCTTTATCGGGAATTTCAAGCGTTGAAATTTGCAATGAGATTGCATACCTTCTATGAGATAGTTGGATCCCGATACCCACTGCGAGTAAGAGTTACTCCTGGGAGAGTTTTACACAGGACAATTAGTCATTCAAGTAGGTGTCTAGAAAAGTGTTAACGAGGTTACGCCTCTGGAAAAACGAGGTTTACTTTAATTAGGTCCGTGCGGTAGCACGGGGAACCTCCCTCAAATTACCGACACTGATCTGGCTGAAAGATTGACGAAATTGTAAGGTGTAATTAATCCCGGCTAATCTTACCTTTTAGGGTTTTAAGGTAGATTTGATGAAAACAGTGGGAGACATCCTGATTAGATAAGATAATAACCAATCTAATCTTGCAAGAGCATACGCTAAAGTGTTTTCTTCTCTCTCTCTCCAGGTAGCGACCATGTCTTGCCATAATCAAGATAATAATATGGATGTATTGACTGAACCCAATTATTGTACTGAGCTAGGGAATGTTGGACCCGTTCTTTCTTATAAGAGTTATAAGACTGAACAGGAAATAGAAGAATATCTGGATTCTCACGCCGCCCAACAGAATATGCATGTTGATGCATCTTCTTCGGGTGTGTTAGTTATTGAGAACTGTTTCTCAGTTCACCCTACGTCCTGGGTATTAGATACCGGATCAGGATCCCACATATGTAAGTTGTTACATGGGCTACGAAAAGGTAGAGAACTAGGAAAAGGTGATCATTCCGTTCAAGTAGGGAACGGTGCAAGTATTGTAGCCAAAGCAGTTGGCGAATATCACCTTGTATTGCCAAGTCGTAATACACTGATTCTAAATGAGTGCTATTATATACCGAACATGATGTGCAACATTATATCAGTTTCTTTATTGAGTAAAGAGGGATATAATTTTGTAGTACAGGATAATGTTATGAACATATTCCTAGATCAAAAGTTGATTGCATCAGGCTCGTTACAGAATGGCATATTCATTCTAAATCAGAATACAGTCCTGAATATACAAAACACACACAAGAGGAAAAGTTCAGATATGAATGAATCCTACTTGTGGCATTATAGACTTGGTCATATCAATGCGACACGACTGGCTAAGTTGCATAAAGATGGTTATTTGAATCCGTTCGAATTATCATCTTATGATACTTGCCATTCATGTCTCAAAGGAAAAATGACCAAAACTCCGTTTAGTGGACACGGAGAAAGAGTTACCGAACTCTTAGGACTGGTACATAGTGATGTATGCGGTCCCATGTCTACGCATGCCAGGAACGGTTCTTCCTACTTCATTACATTCACTGACGATCTCTCAAGATTCGGATATGTGTTCCTGATGAAACACAAGTCTGAAGCTTTTGAGAAATTCAAAGAATATAAGCAAGAAGTAGAGAATCAAACGGGCAAAAGTATTAAGATTCTTCGATCTGATCGAGGGGGTGAATACTTAAGCAGTGAGTTCCTAGATTATCTAAAAGAGAATGGGATTCTCTCTCAGCTTACTCCTCCTTATACACCACAGCACAACGGTGTATCTGAGCGAAGAAATCGCACCCTATTAGATATGGTGCGCTCGATGATGAGTACAGCTGGGTTACCTATTTCTTTTTGGGGGTATGCGCTTGAGACAGCCATAGACCTATTGAATAGAGTTCCTACCAAATCTGTGCTTACCACTCCATATGAGATATGGAAAGGGAAGAGACCACATCTTAATTACATTAAGATATGGGGTTGTCCGGCCTATGTCAAAAGACAAAATCCGGACAAACTCGAGGCAAGATCTGTCTTATGTAAGTTTGTAGGATATCCCAAAAACTCACAAGGGTATATCTTCTACCACCCCGAGGAACAAAAGGTGTTTGTTTCTCGACATGCCACTTTCTTAGAAAAAGGTTTTCTTATGAAACAGAACAGTAGCATTGAAGTAGAACTGGAAGAGCTTCCAGCAGAACAAACTACAACAGATGATTTAGTGGAACCAGAGGATTCAGTAGTACCCGACGAACCCCAGCCTCTCCGCCGATCTAGTAGGGTTTCTCGTCCACCTGAGAGATACTACGGTTTTCTCATTGATGGTGGAAGCGAGGATTGCATCATGGATGATGATGACCCAACTAGTTTCGAGCAGGCCATCACGAGTGGTGACTCTGTGAAATGGCTGGATGCAATGCGATCTGAGATGGAATCCATGTACACCAATAAAGTATGGATTTTAGAAAATGCTCCTGAAGGGGTAAAACCCATAGGGAGCAAGTGGATTTTTAAAAGGAAATTTGGTGTAGATGGAAAAGTTGAGACTTTCAAAGCTAGACTTGTGGCAAAGGGTTTTCATCAACGACCAGGTATGGATTATAACGAAACCTTTTCTCCAGTGGCTATGCTTAAGTCCATCCGGATCTTACTTGCCATTGCTGCATACCATGACTATGAAATCTGGCAAATGGATGTTAAGACCGCCTTTCTAAACGGTGATTTAGAAGAGTGCGTGTACATGACTCAGCCAGAGGGCTTCGTAGATAGTGGGAGCAGCGGAAAGGTGTGCAAGCTGCTTAAATCCATTTATGGGTTAAAGCAAGCATCGCGGAGTTGGAACATCTGTTTTGATGTTGTAGTCAAAGAGTTTGACTTCATCAAAAATATAGATGAACCTTGTATCTATAAGAAGGTAGCAGAGGGTAAGGTTGTCTTCCTCGTATTGTACGTCGATGACATACTCTTGATAGGAAATGATATTCCTATGCTGCAATCAGTCAAGCTCTTCTTATCACAGAGATTCTCAATGAAAGATCTAGGTGATGCCTCCTGCATATTGGGAATCATGATCTATAGAGATAGATCTAAACGGATACTGGGATTGTCCCAATCCAGGTACATTGACACCATACTAAAGAGGTTTAGTATGGAAGAATCCAAGCGTGGGAACCAACCCACGATCTCTGGACTCACTCTCTCCAAAGAGATGTCTCCCAAGACTGATTTGGAGAGAGCTCGCATGCAAGGGATACCCTATGCTTCGGCAGTAGGCTCTATCATGTATGCGATGCTATGTACCAGACCCGATGTAGCATACTCACTAAGTGTAGTGAGTCGGTATCAAGCAGATCCTGGAGAGAGTCACTGGACAGCTGTGAAGAACATTCTCAAGTACTTACGAAGGACTAAGGAGATGTTCTTGGTGTATGGTAACGGAGAACTCCAAGTGGAGTCCTTTACCGATTCCAGCTTCCAAAGTGATAAGGACGACTCTAAGTCGCATTCGGGTTTTGTCTTTACCCTCAATGGAGGGGCGGTATGTTGGAAGAGTTCCAAACAGGATACCATTGCAGACTCAACGATGGAGGCTGAATACATCGCTGCCAACGATGCTGCCAAAGAGGCTGTCTGGATAAAGAAGTTCATTAGTGAACTTGGTGTGGTTCCATCCATTGAGCATCCAATACCTCTGTATTGTGATAACAATGGAGCTGTGGCTTTAGCCAAGGAACCCAGATCCCATCAAAAGTCCAGACATATTCTGAGGCGGTATCACCTGATCAGGGAGATAGTTGATCGCCGGGAGATCGAGGTCAGGAGAGTAGATACGAAGGACAACACTGCGGATCCATTCACGAAGGCTATTCCCCAGATACAGTTTGAGAGATTATTCGGGATGCTAGGTATGAGATACTACAGCAGCTGGCCTTAGTGCAAGTGGGAGATTGTTAGTTATGTATATGCCCTAGAGGCCATTGTTGTACATATGATGTATATTATAATGGATGCTTGGTTTTATATAGAGATGACTTTCTTGCTCGTCATGATAGTATGCTATTTGGTTGCACTTTATCTTAACATGTTGACTTGTATTGGTTTACTGTTTTACTCTCACATGTTGATAAAGCCCTTAGGATCTGTACTCGACTACTGGGACTATGATGAGATCATACTAGTGGGGCCGCGGTAGTCGATGAGTACATCCTATAACTGTTCCTAGTCGAGGGTATATCGAGACAGGGCATCGATACACCAGAGTAGACTAGCGTATACACATCTTGACCCATATGATGGGCGATGGATGATCCTATATCCATCGGTGTTAGACATCAGAGATGGTGTACGGGTGCTCAGTGGAGACTGGGTACACTGGACGGACTCGCCGAGAACTCCCAGATGGTGATATACCACACGTCAGATGGCAGTTCTCCGGTGACACTGGTACAGGGTAGTCTGTAGACCCGAGATCGTCATAGTGTCTTGTGTGATTCCCACTGTGTTTTGATTTCCACCTTACCACGTCCAAGAGGGCGTGCAAAACGGTGGCTTTTGGGTACAGTCCCGAATCATATGGAGGCAATGAGCGATAGGAGGGGATTCGTCTCTCCCGGTATAGGGAGTTGATGTTGTGCTGTGTTCGATTGGTTATAACTGGAAGTCCCTGGCCAGGGCTGATATAGAGATTTACTGGTAAGTGTTACTAGTAGTTTCTCGACCCGTTATGAGCCACACATCGACACGACTTATCGGTTACTGGGGTCTGACGTATACCACCCCTAGACTTGATATGCGACATATCAGACGAACAGACCGGACTGTACGGGAGTGTTACTGGTTGGATTCACAGGAGAACGCACAGGCTAGCTTGTTGATCTTCTGATCGCTCAATACCTGGGTGGCTGTTACGTTTAGCTGACCGCTTGCAGCTTGTGGGTGTTTGATATGATCATCACCTGCTACCGGCGTATTGACGATTCTTTAGAGTCCTACACAGAGGTTTCTTGGCTCAGGCGAAACGGAGTAGAGGCACATATGTGATATGTGCAGGACCGAGAATAATGCGATATGGGATACCGTATTATATTCTCGCGATATTTAGTTATGAACCGGGTCATCGGATCAAGTGTTGATTCGATGAATCGGTACATGATATATTAGTCGGTAATATTCGATATAGCCGGATCGTCGGATCAAGTGTTGATTCGATGATTTAATGTATAATAATATATATATGATATATTATTACATTATCTAATATTGGCTCGCTTTATTATTTCATTTTCTCATTGGATGATACATTGATATATATGCGATATATGTTAATTGTATTATTTTCTTTTGTTGCAAATATATAATATATATGTGATATATATTATTGTGACATGATATGATTAATTGTTAAACATGTTTAAGGATGATTAATTAAGGTTAGGGTTTGATTAGGGTTAGTTGCTTCATGCACCTTCTAGAAGCAACTTCTTTTGTCATGGTTAAGATATTTGTTGATGACACATTTTAACCCAACCAAACCCTAACTCTAGTTTATTCTCTACACATTATTAGCCACTCATCCTTGACCACGGTTAATATATCAATCATATGCTTTTATTTCTATTCATCACAAAAGAAAATAATCTCATTATCTTTTCCATTATCATCTTCTTCTCTCTTGAAGAAAGCTTGCTAGTTTTTCTTTATGTGATGAAATAATATGAGAAAATGATTTAAAAAGAAAGCAAAAATACTACTCTCTCATCCTCATCTCATCTAGCCCATGAGATTAGTGTGTTCATCTCTTTAGAGTGAGAAAGCTTAAGTCTTTGCAACTTCGAGGTAGATTATCGGAGATTTGGAATACTTCGAGCTAGCATGGATCGTTCGAGTCGTGGAGCCTCTCATGAGTCCGGGAGATCGTGGATCGCGGCAAAGGGACTTCTAATCGGAGCTTGTGAAGTGAAGGAGCGGACTACAAAGGTTGTAATCCCTCACACTTAGATAAAAGTTATCATCTTGCATGTTAAACCCTAATAATCTAGCAAAGATCCCGGCTTTGGGTTGTTCGGCACGTCTAAATTTTTATCCGGGCATGTTTGATGCCTTTTGAACCTTCACAAGAGTGCCTAGGAACCCTACATTTACGGCGGGCATGAGCTTCCAGGATAACTCCGACGTTGCTCAATGCCGAGCATTTCCCGCCACCCTCATCCGGGCTGGATGGGACTGGTTCCATGGACTCACTCTACTCTCCATCTCTACCTTTGATGAGCTGGCCGCCCAGTTCCTCGGTCACTTCGTTGGAAACAGACAACAAAAGCGGACTGTCGATTACCTCTTCACCATAAAGAGCGGGGACAAGAAATCCTTTAAAGGATACGTCACTCGCTTCTACAATGCTCTTCTCGAGGTTCCCGAGCACCGGGATGAAACTGTCATCACCGCCCTAAGGTCGGATCTTAGGCACAAAGAGTGGCTCCACTCTTTTACACTAACGCAAGCTAAGACCATGGTCGAGGTAAAAGCTTGGACCGAGCGAGAGATCCAACTCGAGTCTGAGGAGAACGCCAACCTGCCCAGGGGCGATCAAGCCGACCAAAAGAAGAGGGGAAGAGAGGAGAACAAGAAGGTCTACCGACCTAAACCATACTCCCCAAAGTTCCAGGAGTATACTCCTCTGAACATCTCCTAGACCGAGCTGTTAGAGGAGGCGAAGGGCGAGCGATTCTTCAACCTCCTGCCGGTCACCCATAGAGTGGGTAAACGTATCCGGGGTCCGTACTGCACTTTCCATAGGTCGCAGGGCCACCTGACCGAAAATTGCAAACAACTCCGTGACTATATCGTGGAGTTGATCCGCTCTGGCCACCTGGCGAAGTACCTGCGGGACAAGCGACAAGAAGACAGGGAGCATGAGAACCAGCCCCCTCCCGGTGAATTAACGATTGGCCAAATCTTGGTCGTTTCCTCGGGGTCTGCCCGTGGAGCCGACGAGACTCACCGCCTCCTACCCGTCAAGGGAACAAGCGACCCTCCCCAGAAGAAATGCAGGACAGTCGAGCCCATCATCCTCACTGATGAAGACCTCCACGGTATATCCTTGCCTCACAACGACCCTCTCGTGATTACGGTATGGGTCCACCGTTATGAGGTTCAGAGGATATTAGTCGATTCCGGAAGCTCGGCAGATATCCTCTTCTATGACTGCTTCCAGCGTATGGGGCTAGGGCCGTCCCACCAAAGGCCAACCTCCTACGTCCTATCAGGGTTTACCAACAACTCCATCCCGGCCGAAGGAGTGGTCATCCTCCTCCTCAATATTGGGGAAGCAGGCCATACGAGGACCGTACCGGTGGAATTCATCGTCGCTAAGATCCCCTCATCCTACAACATCCTCCTGGGACGCCCGACATTAAATGCCCTCCGAGCTCAAATCTCGACCAGCCACCTTGCGATCAAATTTCCATTAGATCAAAGGGAATAGGTCGGGCCTGTGGGAACCAGCGAATCGCCAAGATCTGCTTCACCGCGACATCCACCACCGGAGAGCAGAGCGACGACCTCAAAGGCGCAAATGATTTTCAGGGGTCCTTGGACACTCGCGATGAACAGAAAGAAATCCGAGGAGTCCCGGTGGAAGCACTAACAGAAGTCCCCGTCGTCAAGGGGAATGAGAGACGAAACATCCAGATCGGATCCCTTTTAATAGAAACCCGGAGCGAAGACTTGATCCGCTTTCTCCGAGGGAAGTAGGACGTGTTCGCCTGGGTGCCTGCTGACATGCCCGGGATCGACCCCAAAGTAATCTCGCACAAGCTCGGGGTCGACCCGAAGGCCCGACCCGTCAGACAAAAGAAGCGAAGTTTCACGCCGATCAAGCAAAAGGCGATTGAGGACAAGGTCGACAGATTGCTCGTAGCCAACTTCATTCGAAATGTTGACTACTCGGATTGGCTGGCGAATGTAGTCATGGTTAAAAAGGAGAGCGGGAAGTGGTGCATGTGTGTCAACTTCACAGACCTGAAGAAGGCCTGCCCGAAAGACAACTATCCCCTCTCTCGAATAGACCAGCTAGTAGACAGCTCGGCAGGCCATGAATTGCTCAGCTTTATGGACGCTTTCTACGGATACAACCAGATCTGTATGAACCCGGCAGATGAAGAAGTTACCGCATTCACCACGGACCGGGGGTATAATGCTACAAAGTGATGCCCTTCGGAAGAAGGCGTCCGAAGTGGCCCTCCACGCGGTCTATCACCACCTCGTAGGTCTGTTCGGATCGGTCGAGATTGTAGAGATACACATCATCGCGAGAAATGATCTAGCTCATGAGCACAAACGGACATCCGGCCATTTTCAAAAACGCAAGGCTAATAGAAACCAACATGCCTTCGCTATTTATAGCCCCAACAGAATCACTAAAGGCTGAAATTTGCGCACGCAGCAACGTGAATCACAGGATATTTTCAAATTTCTCAATACAGAGCTGCCATATGGCGACCATGCCAATCCTCACGAGCCCTTAAGCGGTCAAAGGAAGTTGGAACGACGCGAACCACGGAGCGTAGCGCCTTGCCTGTACGTTTCTGCCACGTGTTGTCTGCAACAGTCACTCTTCCAGATTTTATGGGTCAAGGGAGATTGAACGACGCCCCATGAAGGCGAAGAGAAGTCTAAAAAGCCCTCATCTCGAGGCCACCGAGCAGCTTCCCTGCTCGGTCAATCCTTAGCGGGTAACTTCCTACCCACCTACGCTAAGGATCGAAGCCCTCACCAAGAGGCCATCGAGCAGCTTCCCTGCTCGGTCAATCCCTAGTAGGTAGTTCCCTACCCACCGACACCAAGGATCTAAAGCCCTCATCAAGAGGCCACCAAGCAACTTCCCTGCTCGGTCAATCCCTAGCAGGTAGTTCCCTACCCACCGACGCCAAGGATCTAAAGCCCTCATCAAGAGGCCACCGAGCAACTTCCCTACTCAATCAATCCCTAGCGGGTAGTTTCCTACCCATCTACGCCAAGGATCAAAGCCCTCCTCACGAGGCCACCGAGCAGCTTCCCTACTCGGTCAATCCTTGGCGGGTAGTTTCCTACCCACCAACACCAAGGATCAAAGCCCTCATCAAGAAGCCACCGAGCAGCTTCCCTGCTCGATCAATCCCTGGCGGTTAGTTTCCTACCATCTACACCAAGGATCAAAGCCCTCCTCACGAGGCCACTGAGCAGCTTCCATGTTCGGTCAATCCTTACTGGGTAACTTCCTACCCACCTACGTTAAGGATCGAATCCCTCATCAAGAGGCCACCGAGCAACTTCCCTGCCCGGTCAATCCTTGGCGCGTAGTTTCCTACCAACCTACACCAAGGATCGAAGCCCTCATCAAGAGGCCACCGAGCAGCTTCCTTGCTAGGTCAATCCCTGGTGGGTAATTCCCTACCCACTGACATCAAGTATCTAAAGCCCTTATCAAGAGGGTACCAAGCAGCTTCCCTGCTCGATCAATCCTCAGCGGGTAACTTCCTACCCACCTACACTAAGGATCAAAGCCCTCGTCAAGAGGCCATCAAGCAGCTTCCCTGCTCGATCCATCCTCAGCGGGTAACTTCCTACCCACTGACGCTAAGGATCGAAGCCCCACCAAGGGCCAACCGCGCAGATCCCTGCTCGGCTAACCTCCGAGTGATAAATTCCTACCATCCCAAGACGAGGGTCTAGGAACTACATCAAGGAGGAATCAGTCAACGCCGACCAGTTCTAACTTGGCTATTGTCCAACTTACGCTAAGAGATGTGGTCATCTGTCCGACTCTAGGAAGGAGCAGATACCGACCATCCTATACTGAGGGATCTTCCGGTGTATTCTAAGTGAATGATCGACACCTCGACTCTGGGGGTGGGAGGGCACCGACCTTCCTGCACTTGGCGATTAGTTGACTTACACTCGATGAGTGATCATCATCTAAAAGGCTAGTCATCAACCTACGGCCTAACATGAATCGAGGAAAAGACCGACAAGCTCAAGTACTCACGCAAGAAACACATTGTCATGCAGAGGAAAATAAACCCAGTTTTATTCATGTTCCGAAAGTCTTCACAAGGTATTCTGGACTCCTCAGCCTTACAAAAAGTGCCAGGAGGCTTACAAAATTTGAGAAAAAATAAAGGAAAAAAAAAAACAAAAGCGCAGGATGCAAGCTCGGCCCGGATCTCGCATTGCTCGGCACCGTCCTCAAGGGCCAGAGCTTCTACTTCCGTAACCGCCCCTTCCCCGGCGCCAGGCACTGTCATGCCCCGCTTTCCAGAGTGCGCTAAGATCGGTACGTGACAGAGCCAACCATGCTACCTGTAGCTAGGAAACACCCCTCCACAGTCACATTACGGCTGTATATAAGATATCAAGAACAGGAAAAAATATAAAACTATCTAATACATGTCCATCTGCCAGAATAAACGAGCCAAGAAATATAAATGCGGAAGCAATAAATCCAATAAACAAAAACAACTGGAAAGTACGTCCCAAATACGGGCTCACATCAGGAAATAAAACTAAACTAACTGGATACTAACAGGATCCTCACTGCTCGGTCTGTCGGCTGAAATACTCCGGATCGGCCTGCGAAAGAAGTAAAGGATCTGGGCCATGCAAAACCCGGACGTCGGCGCGTCATAATATCAAACAATAATAAATGAACAAGATACACGAGATATGCAAGCATGAGTATAAACGATAACATGAATATAACCAAAAACATGGATATGGAACAGTGAAGTGTATACGTGCAGGTGAAGTGTAGTGAGTAATCTAAACTATACTACTGGGTTATCAATTCTAAAGTCTTCGAAATCAATTAATGTAATTCTCATTGTAACCCATCGGTCTATGCCCTGTTCATTCCCCACGGGACCACGGTAACAGGATTATTCCGTAACGCCCGGAAAAACGGCAAGCAATATATTCCGTAACGCCCGAAAAAACGGTAAACAATATATTCCGTAACGCCCGGAAAAAAGGCAAACAATATAATATCCCTTTGAGTTACTTTCGGTTACATTCTTGATTTTCTCTTACCCCCAAGGTTATGTATTCAAGTCAGGTATTACCAATCGCTATCTAATGCCAACACAGGATCAAGCAGGTACAACTTTTGTCTATACAGACAACAGTAACGTCCATCGGGACAACAAGTCAGGGTTGTCTGGATTAGTAACAGGATCAGGTAACAGGTCAAGTAGTGGTGTATCAGGTCATGACAGGTAGTGCACAGGTATCAAACGGATGCTCATAATAAAACTGTAGAAAGTACGGATCCACGATAAAAGTACGGATGTACAATAAAGCACGGATGCACAAATATCTATCAGGGTTTACATCTACAACTCATGGCTACGTTGGATGCACATTATCAAGCATTGGGTGCTAAGGTAACAGTAATATGAAATAATGTGACATGGCATGCAGCTATGTATGTAATTAATGATATGGATGTACACGGGTATCGAAAAACTGTAAAACAGTAATATGGATGTACAATGCAGTTAACATGTGATATTTTTATCGAAGCTCTTTCAATAAATAGTGAAAGAATAACTGAACCACTAAAAGTCATTCGATTCATATGGATGCAAAATTTATATCATAGCATGTAATAAGATAAACTTGCCTGAACGGATCTCACAACGGGGTGCGTACGCCACGTCTGACATTGGGTAAACGTCGCAATGCACACACGGCGTACAGAACTGAACCAAGCACAGCAAGAACATGACTACGCTGGCTGAGAACGTCCACTGGGTCGCCTGGATTGTCAGCGACGAGCACGGCTCCGGTGATGACCAGAAAAAGCAAGATCGAGCACAAGAAAAATTAGAAGAAAGAAGAAGAAAAAGAAAGAGAAGAGTTGAAGGTTGCTGCTCTGGGGTATGGTGTTTGGTGACAAAAGCGAGACAGGGGAGACGACGGCGATGAGTTTTTCGGTGAGGTTTTACGGTAAGAACAGTGGGCGTTCTTGATCCCGAGATTGGGTGTGTGGGTTCTGGTCAGCATGCAGGGAGGAGGAGAGGAGAGAGATGGTGGTGATGGGGTGAGGCCAACGGGGTCGGAGCTCCGGCGAGGCGCCGGTGTGCAGGCGAGGGTTGTTGCGAGTTCTTGCGTTGTTTTCAAGGGTGTATAGAGTTTCAGTCGGGATAAAGAAGGTGAGAAGAAGGTGGAGGTGAGGAAGAGGGCATGGATACGAGGGTGTTGACGAGGGTGAGGGGTAGTCGAGGTCGACGGCGTGAGGTCGGGAAACGGAGGTTGCAGCGGGTTCTTGGGTTGCAGGAATCTTGGGAGAAGGAGGGTGGCGTCGGGAGTCGGAAGTGGTGAGGAAGAGGTGAGCTGGTCGAGGGCATGGAGATGAGGGCGAGAAGGCGACGACAAAGACGAGGAGAGCGCGAGGCAGGGTCTTGGGTTCGAGCGCGCGAAGGGAAAAAGAAGAAGGAAAATAAAATGTGAGGGGGAGAGAGAGAGAGACGTGGGGGTAAGTTAAAGAAAGATTTGTATATAATATATATATATATATATATATATATATATGGAGGAGAGAGACTGAGAGAAAGGCTGAACTGTTAGGATATAAATATTGTTATATGTAGAGAGAGTGTGCTAGGCAGTAGTTAAGATTAGGATGTAGAAAATCTTTTAGAATAAAAATATAATTTTTTTATGTGTTAGAATAAGTCTGTAAACGTAAATAATTTATGTTTAACAGTTAAAATATTATAAGAATATAATATTCGTTAAATTTGAGTTTACAGGTTAATACAAAAATATTCCTAAACACGTCCGGGTCGGGTCTAAAATTATGGTTTGAAAATACGGATAATATACGTGTCAACCAAAACCAAAATAGGATATCCGGTTAACAAAAATGCATACCCCCAAGAACAGATGCACGCAGCGTGCACGTGTTAGTTATATGTATGCCCTAGAGGCCATTACTATACATAGGATGTATATTGTAGTGGATGCTTGGACATATATAGGGATGACTTTCTTGCTCGATATGATAGTATGCTATCTGGTTACTATTTACTTTAACGTGTACACTGATTTTCTCTCTGTTACATGTTGGTAAAGCCCTTAGGATGTGTACTTGACTACCTGGACTATGATGCGGATCATACTAGTGGGGACATGGTAGTCCATAAGTACATCCTTCAAAGTCCCTAGTCGTGGGTGTATCGAGACGGGGCATCGATATACCAGAGTAGACTAGCGTATACCTTCTCGACCCATACAGATGGGCGATGGATGATCCCATATCCATTGGTGTTCGACATCAGAGATGATATATGGGTGCTCAGTGGAGACTGGGTACACTGGACGGACTCACCTAGAACTCCCAGCTGGTATTATACCTTACGTCAGATGGCAGCTCTCTGGTGACACTGGTGCAGGTTAGTCTGTAGACCGGAGATCGTCATAGAGTCTTGTGTGATTCCTACTGTGCTTTGATTTCCACCTTACCACGTCCAAGAAGGCGTGCAAAATGGTGGTTTTTGGGTACAATCCCGAATCATATGGAGGCAATGAGCGATAGGAGGGGTTTCGTCTCTCCCGGTATAGGGAGTTGATGTTGCGCTATGCTCGATTAGCTATAACAGGAAGTGTCAAGGCTGCTTTAGGGATTTACTGGTAAGTGTTACCAGTAGTTTCTCGACCCGTTATGAGCCTCATATCGACACGACTTATCGAGTTATTGGGGTCTGACGTTTACCACCCCTAGACGAGATATGCGACATATCAGACGAACAGACCGGACTGTACGGTAGTGTTACTGGTTGGATTCACAGGAGTGTGAGCGGGCTTGCTCGTTGATCTTCTGATCGCTCAATACCCGGGTGGCCGTTACGTTTAGCAGACCGCTTGCGGCTTATGGGTGTTTGATATGATCATCACCTACTGCCGGCATATTGACGAGTCTTTAGAGTCCTACACAGGGGTTTCCTGACTCAAGCGAAACGAAATAGGAGCGCATATGAGATATGTGCGAGACCAAGAATAATACTAGTATGTGATACTGTATTCTATTCTCGCGATTTGTGAAATTAATCGGTTGTATGCGATATAGCCGGGTTATCGGATCAAGTGTTGATTCGATAAGTTGTTACTATTGATATTAGTCGGTTATATGCAGTATGACCGGATCATTAAATCAAGTGTTGATTTAATGATTTAATGTATAATTATATATTTGATATATTACTTTACATTAACTAGCATTTGTTCACTTAAGATTGATTTTCTCACTTGATGTGCACAAGTAGTATATGTGATATATTTTTATGCACTTGATTGTATCATGTTTGATGATACATGCAAACTTGGGTGTGTGTATGCTATGCACCATGTTTAGTTAATGGTTAGGATTTCATTTGCCTTATTTATTTATTTTCTTTATTTATTTTTTGGCAAGAAACAAAATGGTGGTGGCTTTCTTTGTTTTATTCTTGAAGATTCATGAAGCTTCAACCATTTTGTTTTATGCTTAACCTAACCATTTAACTAAACCTTAGTTTATTCTCTACATGAGTTACACTCACCCATGGTTGCTAAATGATAAGCATCACTTGATTTTCTATTATTGATTATTCATTTTCATTATTTTCTTTCTTCTTCTTCATCTTCTTCATGAAGAGAAGAAAACGATTGCTAGAAAATTCCAAGTGATGAATCCAAGTGAGAAATCCAAATCCAAAGTGAACCCGCTTCCTATTTCTTCATCCTCTACCACTTGCAATGTAGTAGAGTGTGTTATCTTCACAAGTTTCATAACCAAGTGAAGATGGAGCTTGAGTTAGAGTTGCCTCGACGTAGATCATCTTCGGCATCGAAGTCAACAACCTGGCCCGCTCATTTCTCCGACGAAACCATCGCAAGAGTCCGGGATCCCGGTGATCGCAGCGAAGGAACGTCATCACGGAGCTAAAGAAGTGGAGGACCGGATCTACAAAGGTTGTATTTCCATTCACTTGTTAGCAAAGTAGTTTGCTTGCTTCTCTTTTTCACCTTACCTCTAGTAATCGATCTAGTTTAGGATTTCTCGGCACCGGAAAATTTGAATTTGGCATGGTTGATGCCTTGAGGAACCCCTTGAGTGTGCCTAGTAACCCTACAGCACGTAGCTATCCAAACGAGTCTGTTTCACCGTACGGGATGAGAACACGATGTGCGGATGCTACCACAGGGTCAAGGGTATCATGCAGGCCATGCTAGATATTTTTAAAATATTTTATTTGACTTTATTTGTTTTATTAAAAAAATGCAGATGTCAGATATAATGCAGTTATAAAATATGAAAGTTCACAGATTCTCATAACAAGCCGGGAAAAATCATAAACAGGAATCGAAACGGGTTTCCAGCATGCGGGTCGAGTCGGACGCAAACACGGATACCAATTATATTATTCATACCCAAAAACAATAAATCAAGAAATAGCCATAAATAAAGAAATACCCAAAATAGAACTGGTATAAATGAACTAGGGTGTTATATTATACCCAACTACAAAAATAATTTCGTTCTCGAAATTCCAGGAACAAGAAAAGAAAACAAGCATGAATCTAGGAATATAGGTGTGGAAACTTCTGTCAAATCTCGTCTTCTCATTCCCAAGTCGATTCTCCGTGCGAGCGATTTCCCCAAGAAACAAGTACAAGAGGGATAATCTTGTTCTTTAGGACCTTTTCTTTTCGATCAACAATCGTCATCGGTCGTTCTTCATAGGTCAAATCCTCCCTTACAGTCAGCTCCGAATGATCTAGCACGTGTGTTTCATCTCGAATATACTTACGGAGTTGAGATACAAGAAACACGTTATGAACACTCGCCAAAGATGGTGGTAAAGCCAATCGATAAGCCACTTCTCCAACACGCTCAATAATCTCGAAAGGCCCCACGAATCGAGGACTAAGCTTGCCTCGACTCCCAAAACAAATCACTCCTCTAGTCGGTGATATCTTCAAGAATACAAAATCACCAACAGAGAACTCTAGAGGTCTTCTCGATATATCTGCCTAACTCTTCTGCCGATCTTGTGCTGCCTTCATGTGATTCCAGATAGTATTAACTTTCTCTACGGTTTGCACGATCAAATCTAGTCCCAACAATCTTCGTTCTCCAACATCTTCCCAACAAACGGGTGAGCGACACTTGCGACCATACAATGCTTCGAATGGAACAATCTGAATAGTCACCTGAAAGCTGTTATTGTAAGAAAACTCCACCAAGTGTAGATGATCCTCCCATGAACCCTTGAAGTCCAACATGCAAGCTCTCAACATATCTTCAAGAGTTTGGATCGTTCTCTCTGACTGGCCATCAGTCTGAGGATGATAAGAAGTGCTAAACTTCAATCGCGTCCCCAAACTTTCCTGTAAACTCCTCCAGAAGTGCGATAAGAATCGCGTATCACGATCAGAAACGATGCTCATAGGTACTCCATGCAATCTCACAATCTCCTGCATGTACCGTTCTGCTAACGCTTCCGTCGACTGACCCACTCGAAATGGAATGAAATGAGCTGTCTTGGTCAATCAATCAACAATCACCCAAACTGCATTGTTGCCCTTTGGACTCCACGGTAAAGCTGTCACGAAATCCATGGTTATATGTTCCCACTTCCACTGAGGAATCATAAGTGGTTGTAATAAACCAGCTACTCTTTGATATTCAGCCTTAACTTGCTGACACACCAAGCACTTTGCTACAAAGCGGGCAATCACCCTTTTCATGCCTTCCCACTAGAAATGCTGTCGTAGATCACGGTACATCTTTGTACTTTCTGGATGTACGGAATATGCGGAACTATGCGCCTCTTCCATAACTTCTTCATAAATGTCTCTTTTCGGCACACACAAACAGCTACCATATCGTAACGAACCATCTTCATGAATCAACAAGTCCGTTCGAAGTCCCGCTTCAACCTGTTCTCAAAACTTCTGCAATCTTGGGGCCTGTGACTGCGCTGCTTTAATATTATCGATCAATGATGACTGTACTTGCAGCTGCATCAACTGTCCCGAAGAATGCGGTGGCATGATCTCCAACTCGAATCTCCTAAAATTTTCGATATGCTCTATCTGTGCAGTCAACATCTGAATTGCTCGCAACCGACTAAGTGCATCCGGTACTACATTAACTTTCTCGGGATGGTACTTGAGATCAAGATCATAGTCAGCCATCAGCTCCAACCATCTACGCTACCTCATGTTAAGCTCTTTCTACGTGAACACATACTTAGACTTTTGTGATCGGTGAATACTTCGACCCTTTCGTCCAAAAAGTAGTGTCTCCAAATCTTCAAAACGAAAATCACAGCTGCTAGCTCCAAATCATGAGTTAGGTAATTCTTCTCATAGTCTTCAACTGTCTCGATGCATAGCCTATAACTTTCCCATGCTGCATCAAAACACATCCCAAACCTTTCCCAGATGCGTCGCTGTGAATCACCAATCCTCCAGAAGCGTCTGGTACGGTCAAAATAGGAGAGGTTATCAACCTTTGCTTCAACGCCTCAAAAGCTGACGGACAACTATCCGTCTATACGAACGGTACCTCCTTCCGTGTAAGCTTGGTCAAAGGCTCAGCCAATCGAGCAAAATTCTCCACAAATTTTCTGTAGTATCCTGCAAGTCCCAGAAAACTTCTGATCTCCGCTACATTCCTCGGAATCGGCCAATCTTGAACTGCTGCAATCTTCTAAGGGTCAACGGTGATTCCATCTCCGGATACGACGTGCCCCAAAAACTTCACTTCTTCAAGCCAAAACTCGCACTTGCTCATCTTCGCATACAATCTTTCATGCCTCAATGTCTGTAGTGTGATTCTCAAGTGTTCTGCATGCTCTTCTAGGCTCCTCGAATAGACTAGAATATCATCGATGAACACCACTATAAACTGGTCCAAGAACGGTGAAAAGATTTGGTTCATCAAGTCCATAAATATCACCGGTGCATTCGTGACTCCGAATGGCATCACTAAATACTCGTAATGTCCATATCGAGTTCGGAACATAGTCTTGCAGATATCCTCTGATTTAACTCGGACCTGATGATATCTGGATCGCAAATCTAGCTTCGAGAATACCCTCGCGCCACTGAGTTGCTCGAATAATTCGCCAATGCAAGGGATCAGGTACTTGTTCTTAATAATCACCCTGTTTAATTCTCGATAATCGATGCGCATCCTCCTTATGCCATCTTTCTTCTTCACTAGAAGAACTGGAGCTCCCCAGGGTGAATTGCTGCTGCGAATCCAACCCTTCGCTAGCAATTCGGTAACCTGCTTCTTTACTTCTTCCAACTCCACTGGTGCCATTGGATAATACGCCTTTGAAATTGGCGCTGCACCAGGAACAAGAGCGATCACAAACTCCACATCTCGTTTTGGTGGTAAACCCGAGATGTCCTCGAACATGTCCATAAACTCTCTAACTACAGCTGGCGCTTCCTCCTTATCAACTTCCATCGACGAAAAAACACTGTTTGTCGGCCTAGCCCTAAACTCGACTGGCCCGACAGAACTGCTACCTCCAGCAAAAACAAACTCCGGATGTCCGGGAATCTGGAAAATCACTTTCTTTGCCCTACAATCAATGTGAGCGTGGAAAGTGTCGAGAAAGTCCATTCCCAAAACAACATCATAACTGCCGGTATCGATCACCAAGAAATCTGCAAATAACTCTCGTCCGCAGATACAACTGAACAATCCTTGCACTCACTACTAGATTTGATCTTCCCGTTCCCAGTGTATATGTCCCAACAACTAGACAGGGTCGTGCAAGAAATCAAGCGTGCAGCAATAAACTTGGACGACATACAACAATGGGATGCACCTGAATCGAATAGTGCTAATGCGGAAAAATCATGAACAAATAGGATACCTAAAACGACTTCATCTGAAGTCGAGACACCGAAGAAGATAATCACCATAAACAGGATTCAAGCTTGCGATAAAACATAAACTAGTAAACAATGAAACCGAGAGAAGCAAGGTAATATCATAACCATAAATCAAGGAAATGAATCAAGACCAGGACTCCAAGTTACTTAAATAGAGTACTGCATTGTAACCATGCTGCAGTTCATAGTTACAATCACATAACTCCGTTTAAGTTGCCCAAATCATAGTATCAGAATCAAAAGAATAGGACGGGAGAAACAATAGGGAACCAAAAGGATTTCAATTCGAGATGCAAGGTCATTTGCATATCGTCAAGACAAGGGTCAAGAGAAAGATAAGATTCAAGGATCACGACAACAATGTGGCAGGACATGTTCCTAATTACAGATTTTCTGATTCGTGTATTGGGTCCAATACCCAACTACAAAACAATCAAACCCGATTAACCTAAATCCTATGGCTCTGGTACCAAATAAACCCTGTCATGCCCCTCTTCCCAGAGTGCACTAAGATCGGCACGTGACAGAGCCAACCATGCTACCTATGGCTAGGAAACATCCCTCCACAGTCACATTACGGCTGTATATAAGATATCAAGAACAGGAAAAAATATAAAACTATATAATATATGTCCATCTGCCAGAATAAACGAGTTAAGAAATATAAATGCAGAAGCAATAAATCCAATAAACAAAAACATCTGGAAAGTACGTCCCAAATACGGGCTCACATCAGGAAATAAAACTACGGAAATAAAACTAAACTAACTAGATACTAACAGGATCCTCACTGCTCGGCCTGTCGGCTGAAATACTCCTGATCGGCCTGCGAAAGAAGTAAAGGATCTGGGCCATGCAAAACCCAGACGTCAGTACGTCATAATATCAAACAAAAATAAATGAACAGGATACACGAGATATGCAAGCATGAGTATAAACGATAACATGAATATAACTAATAGCATGGATATGGAACAGTGAAGTGTATACGTGCAGGTGAAGTGCAATGAGTAATCTAAACTATACTAATGGATTATCTATTCTAAAGTCTTTGAAATCAATTAATGTAATTCTCATCGTAACCCATCGGTCTATACCCCGTTCATTCCCCACAGGACCACGGTAACAGGATTATTCCATAACGCCCGGAAAAACGGCAAACAATATATTCCGTAACGCCTGGAAAAACGGCAAACAATATATTCCGTAACGCCCGGAAAAACGGCAAACAATATAATAGCCCTTTGAGTTACATTCGGTTACATTCTTGATTTCTCCTTACCCCCAAGGTTATGTGTTCAAGTCAGGTAATGCCAATCGCTATCTAATGCCAACACAGGATCAAGCAGATACAGGTTTTTTCTATACGGACAACAGTAACGTCCATCGGGTCAACAAGTCAAGGTTGTCGGCATTAGTAACAGGATCGGGTAACAGGTCAAGTAGTGATGTATCAGGTCATGACAGGTAGTGTACAGGCATCAAACGGATGCTCATAATAAAACTGTAGCAAGTACGGATGCAGAATAAAAGTACGGATGTACAATAAAACACGGATGCACAAATATCTATCAGGGGTTACATCTACAACTCCATGGCTACGTAGGATGCACATTATCAAGCATGGGATGATAAGGTAATAGTAACATGAAATAATGTGACATGGCATGCAGCTAGGTATATAATTAATGATATGGATGCGCATGGGTATCGAAAAATTGTAAAACAGTAATATGGATGTACAATGCAGTTAACATGTGATATTTTTATTCATATGTATGCAAAATATATATCATAGCATGTAGCAAGATAAACTTGCCTGAACGGATCTCACGACGAGGTTCATACGCCACGTCCAACGTCTGGTAAACGTCGCAATGCACACACGGCATACAGAACTGAACCAAGTAAAGAAAGAACATGACCATGCTGGCTGGGAATATCCACTGGGTCGCCTGGATTGTCAGCGACGAGCACGGCTCCGGTGATGACCGGAAAAAGCAAGATCAAGCACAAGAAAACTAAGAAGAAAGAAGAAGAAGAAGAAAGAGAAGAGATGAAGGCTGCTGCTTTGGGGTATGGTGTTTGGTGATAGAGGCGAGACAGGGGAGACGACGGCGATGAGTTTTCCGGCGAGGTTTTACGGTAAGAACAGTGAGTGTTCCTGATCACCGGGATTGGGTGTGTGGGTTCTGGTCAGGGTGCAGGGAGGAGGAGAGGAGACAGGAGACAGGAGACAGGAGAGAGATGGTGGTGATGGGGTGAGGCCGAAGGGTCGGAGCTCCGGCGAGGCACCGGTGTGCAGGCGAGGGCTGTAGCGGGTTCTTGCGTTATTTTCAAGGGTGTGCAGGGTAGCAGTCGGGACAAAGAAGGAGAAAAGAAGGTGGAGGTGAAGAAGAGGGCATGGATACAAGGGTGTTGACGAGGGTGAGGGGTGGTCGAGGTCGACGGCGTGAGGTCGGGAAACGGAGGTTGCAGCGGGTTCTTGGGTTGCAGGAATCTTGGGAGAAGGAGGGCGGCGTCGGGAGTCGGAAGTGGTGAGGAAGAGGTGAGCTAGTTGAGGGCATGGAGATGAGAGCGAGAAGGTGACGACGGAGACGAGGCGAGCATGAGGCAGGGGCGTAGGTTCGATCGCACGAAGGGAAAAAGAAGAAGAAGGAAAAGAAAATGTGAGGGAGAGAGAAAGAGACGAGGGGGTAAGTTAAAGAAATATTTGTATATAATATATATATATATATATGGAGGAGAGAGGCTGAGAGAGAGGCTGAACTTTTAGGATATAAATATTGTTATATGTAGAGAGAGTGCTAGGCAGTAGTTAAGATTAGGATGTAGAAAATCTTTTAGAATATATATATATATATATATATATATATATTAATTATGTGTTAGAATAAATTTGTAAACGTAAATAATTTATGTTTAACAGTTAAAATATTATAATAATATAATATTCGTTAAATTTGAGTTTTCAGGTTAATACAAAAATATTCCAAAACACGTCCGGGTCGGGTCTAAAATTATGGTTTGAAAATACGGATAATATACGTATCAACCAAAACCAAAATAGGATATCCTGTTAACGAAAATGCATACCCCAAGAACGGATGCACGCAGCGTACACGTAGCTATCCAAACGAGTCCGTTTCACCAAACGGGACGAGAACACAAGGTGCGGATGCTACCACAGGGTTAGGGGTATCATTCAGGCCATGCTAGATATTTTTAAAATATTTTATTTGACTTTATTTGTTTTATTAAAAAAAATGCAGAAGTCAGATATAATGCAGTTATAAAATATGAAAGTGCACTGATTCTCATAACAAGCCGGGATAAATCATAAATAGGAATCGAGACCGGATTCCAACATGCAGGTCGGGTCGGACGCAAACACGAATACCAATTATATTATTCGCACCCAAAACACAATAAATTAAAAAATAGCCATAATAAAGAAATACCCAAAATAGAACTGGTATAAATGAACTAGGGTGTTACAGCCGCTTGCGGTGTGTCCACCGAAAGCGAGACCCGAGCACGGACCTCACCGTCGGCAAACTCCGGCATTAACGCCTTGACGGCATCAAGAGCTTCATGCCAAATGATAGCAAAGGCTTCGTCGATGTCGGCGTAAAACTGGTCTGACGCCTAGTACAAGTCTACCGACTTGCGAGCTCTGAGCTCGGCGATCATCGCCGCCTCGAGCACAGCCTCGGTCTCCCTCTTGCTGGCGTCCCTCGCCTTCTTCATTATGGCGTAACGCCTGCCTAACTCCTCCAACTTGATCTCGACGGCTCGGTGGGACTCGCTTAGAAGTCGGTGGGACTCCTGGAACTTGGAGATCGTGAGCTCCCCGGCGGCCAACCGGGTTTCGAAGGAAGCTGCCTTCTCCTTCTCCTGCCGCAGCTGAAGGCGCAGATCCTCCGCCTCCGAAGACGATTCCCCCGCCTTTCTCATAGCTGTGGCAATCTCCTCGGACTCCATGTTAACGATAAGGGCACAATCCTGGAGGACCTAAGGAAAGCAGCAGATGGATTTAGAGATGTTCAGACTAAGAAAGGGCACTTAAGATAATACTTAAACGGATACCAACCTGAACTGCCTCCTAAGCAATGGTGGCCACTTGGGCTTTCAGGGTCCCCCGGGGAATCTTTCCCCCGGCCGACTGCTCCATGTTCACGGGCAAGCTGTCGGTGTTGGAAAGCCCTGAGGGGACCACAAAACAGACGTCCCCCTCCTGCACGGGAATCCCCTCAGGGATCTCAGTCAACGGCACATGAGAGACCGTCCTTTTCCTCTTGAGGGGAACCTTGGTTCCTTCCTCCTCCCTCGCCCGGGGTTCCGGGTCTCGCGCGTGCTTCTGACTACCCCCGCGGAGGTCATTGGGGGCTCGGGGCGATGCGGAAGGCCTCGCCGATGGAGATGGTCTCAAGGCCGAGCTTGAGCCATCTCGGGACAAGCTTACGCCCCCGGCCTTCTTCTGGGACGTAGCGGCTATGGCAGCTAGGATCCTGGATCGGTCCATTTATCCTACAAAAGGAGAATACACAGAAATGTTAGTAATGAGAGAAGGGCAAAAGAAAATTATTCAAGTCTAAATAGATCGTCCAAGCTCCTAACTTACCCACGAAGCGCGCAAGGCTGAGCCCGGCCCAGCTAAGGACCTGCTCGGAAAGCAAGACGTTGGTCCGCTGGATCGGCTCCCACATGGACACCACCCTCGCCTCAGGAGAGGACGACTGCTTCGTCCGCGGGCAGTCGGCCCTATGCCACTGTATAGGCACAGGACAATCCTCGCCCTCGGGTGGCCCGACGAATACAAACTTCTCCTTCCATTCGTGAATGGAAGAAGGAACGACTACTAATCCCAACCCCGCTGCCCCTCCTTTGCGTTTTTTGAAAGAAATATACACCCAGCTTGGCTCATCCTTGCGGATGCCAGGGTGATTTTTGTAACAGAGGAAGGAAGTAAGAAGGGCCAGGATGAAAGGGATGTCGTCAAGTTTCAACTGGACCAGGAACCCTAGAAGAATTCTCTACAAGTTCGGCACTAGCAGGCCCGGGTCAAGTTGGAAGCAACGAAGTTCCCCATATACTTCAGGTGGAAAGGGCAGACGCATTCCAGTCCAGAATGCATCCAGGTACAGGGTAATCTCCTTGCCCTGCACCTGATCCGCCCTTTTATCCTCCCTAGCTAAACGAAGCGAATAGCTAAAGGGGATGTGGAAGCGAGACCGAATCTCGGTAAGCTCGTCCACGTTTCTCAAGATGGAAGGAGCATCGTGAGCATTCCCGATGCGCACTTTAGAGGCCCTTGCCGTCGCCTGGCGACGAGCGGTACGGGTAGCCCTAACTCTATGGGGGGAACCCAACACAGATGGGGCAGTCGAAGAGGCGGGAGAAGACACCCTGGACTCAGCTCCAACAACTGGAACCTCATCGCCCGACCCGATCCTAACAACTTCTACAGACTCCTCGAAGAAAGACATCTAACCTGATTCAAAGGGAAGGTCTCGCCGAGGAAAGGTGCGGGAGATCTGATCTGAAAAAAGGAGGAACGCCGAGCAATCTTTCGCAACGAAGAAAAATAATGGCGGAAGTGTTAACCCTAGGGGAATACCCCTCCTATTTATACAACTCGAGGGGAAGCATCTGACGGCCCTGATCAATTCCCGCCAAAACGAAGCGTCGCATCTGCCAGCCATCGAAGCCCCGCGTGTCGAACGACCATTGGATATGTCCTTTCGGCCGCAGGTGACAGCGACAGCCTATCGCATCAACAAATCTGCGCCGGACACGTGGCCTACACCTCAACAGACGTACGAACAAATCGGCGCCCCTTCTTTAATACATGATCCTTTCCCTGATCCGCTAATGTCATAAAAGATGCACGCGGAGATCCAAGCATCCGGAATACGCCACGCAGGATCGTAAATCTGAACGACGCAACCGCCCTACACCGAGTCGCCCTGGAAATCCGCGTCGATAGATTTTTGGCAGCAGGCTGCACCCAGAAAACCGATCAGACCACTCTAGATCCGACCTATAAATAGGTCGGGATGAGAGTGGAGGGCTAATGATGATACTCATAAGTATGAATTCCCCAGATAATGACACGTGGTAGATGATGTATCTCGGGGCTTACAGGACAGGAGCAAGAACGATACACTGAAGGTATTCCCAGGGCCTTCGCCCCGAGGATTGGCAATGGCCTCCCAGAACACTCCTATGCTCGCCTTATAAATAACCATCGGCTCTCCTCCGATTCCTCCTGCATGCTGAGCTTCTTCAGCCCTCTCAGCTCGTCTCCGAGCTATCATAGAACCGAGCCTCCTCGGCCTCCCACTCGCCTCCAAGCCTCCAGCCGAGCTAAGCATCCCCAGTTCTACCGAGCAACCAAGAACGCAGAGCCCAAGTGCCTCCGCCACGGCTCCGCGTATCTCGCCAGAAGCGAGATATCCACCACCCAACATCCTGTGTTCCACGCTGTCGTATCCCTCCATTAGTGAGCGTATCTCATCATTAATGGAGGGATCCCATCATTCACGTAGGCGTAACTGACGGCGAAGATCTCGCGCCAGCTCGCTCCATGCGACCACTATAAAAACCCCTCTCCCAGACGACTTAGGTAAGGTAATTCCAATCCAACAAGCCGCTACTCTGCTCAAATTCCTTAGCTAACTTGATCGTCGAAGGGCCCACGGTGGTACAACTACCCTGGGACTTCTTTGCAGGTAGCTCGGCTTCACCTCAAAATCAACCCATTGAGATCCACACATCCAAGGAGACAACCTACAACATCAATCTCAACCCTTCATCAACGCTCGCGACAGATCGACGTAGGACAACATCTGAAGGAGATCAAGGCCTCCATCAAGAATAGAAAGAGATGAATGAAAACAATTCTCACACCTTATCTTTATTGAATGCAAAAGAGTAGTCAAGATTGCGTTCTTCATGCGGAAGATGAGAAGACGATACGTATAGAAGATTGAGAATTTGAGATTTCCTGAGTTAGGGCGTGGATTAATATGGATCCCATTTTATTACTTTTACTTTATAGTTAGCCTTGTTGGAATTACAGAATAAAAATTCCCAAACTTTTGTTATACTAGCCCACTAACACTTTATTGATAGATGTCTTCCTCAAATGCTGGCACACTAACATAAAAATTTTAAATAGTCCGTATACCAGATATAGAATTATACTTGACTAACAACCCCTAAATGAATTCAAGAGGATCCTAACACAGGGCCATGTACACTACTACAAAAGTGCTCAAAAGTCATGGGGATTTGGTCATGGTTCAAACCGTGACCAATTTATCATAACGGTCGTAAAAGAATTGGTCACAATGTAAACCATGACCAATTGCATAAGGTGGCAAGCCCCATAACCCTGGCACGATAAAACCCAATTCTCCCTCACCCCATATCCCTTGAGCCCTAATTATTTTTCCCTCTACCCTAAAAATTTCCCCCTCCTGCACTCCTTTCCGCCGCCATCGATCAATCGATCGAAACCATCTCCTCCAAAGATAAAAGCCTGCCTCCAGAGCTCTCCGTCGTCGATCGAAACCGCCCTGGCTGCCGCAACTCGATCGAGCTCGTCGGAGCTCAACGCCGCTCGAAACTTGCTCGTCAAAGAGGTAAGTATAAATTAACCGGTTAAATTTTAATTTTTTTGTTTAATTTTAATTGTTGAGCTCAATTGACCCCAAAAATTTTGTTGTCGCAAGTTATTGCTGCTGCTATTGTTATTGGTGTTGCTAGTGTTTTTGTTATTATTGTTGTTGCCGAGCCCCACTCGAGTTGGTCGGCCGGATATTGGTTAGGGTTGGGTTTTGGTTGGGGGTTAACTAGAGCTGGCCGGATTAGGGTTAGGGTTTTAGGGTTAGGGCTAGATTAGGGGTGTAATGACTCTTTTTATAATGTATAAAATTTGTTTAAAGTTAAAGTACTAAATGGAGTATTTGCAACCCTGAGTATGCTATAAGTATTTGATTTGTTTTAGTAGAGCAAGAAAACACTTGTAGCTCATTGGTAAAGCCTTGCACTGCTGTGACATAGCCCCTATGCTCAAATCCCCTCAGCCACATATTATTTTACTGATTTTTCTTTTAAAACTTTTTGGAAGCCTAAAAGCTTGCACGTGCAATACACGTAAAAATGAAAAGTCACTAAAATCAAACATATGAAAATTGTTATTTGAACAGACCCTGGCACGTGGCACTAATCCCACACCCCACCTCTCTTGATGGACCGACAATATTACCCCAAGGGCCGGCGCCGCCGGTCCCCCCCCCCCCCCGTGGGGAATGCTCCAATTTTTTCACCCTAACACCCCCCCTGGGGAATGCCTCCCCCCACTACTCCTCTTCTTTTTGATTTCTTGCACATTAACAGAGAATTAAAATGAGCTTTAAAACCAAATTTTAATGCATTTTAATTCTCATTTTAATACCCTAAACCCTAATTCAATCCTATAAATAACACTCCACATCCCAGCCCTCTCTATTCTGAAATCTATCATCAAAACTCTCAAAATTTTCCAAGTCAAATATGGTGTACAAGTGGAGTTAGCCCAAGGTCATCTTCCGGCGATGATTCGGGACAAAATCGGTGACACCACGACTCCATGACGCTTTCAAAACCTTCCTCCACCTCTTCTCAACCAGTAAATTCCCTCTCCTCTCCTCTCTTTCTATTCTAAAATGATCTTTTATTAAAACTCATCGGAAACGGAGTTATTCCGACTTCCGATTATAATTTCATTAAAAACCCAACTTTTCTTTACAAAAAATCAACCATTTCTTTATATCTTATTTAGCAACCATCAAACAACATTTAGAACAAGTTTTAATTCAAAATAAAATTCTATGCAACTTGTATTACACTTTTTCGTTTAAATACCACAAAGTTTACCTACGACGTTACTTCATCATATTGCTCATATTACCTTTAGAAAACTCACGAGGTAATGACCTACCTCATCAAAACACTCATCATGACATAGCACGGTGTCTTGAAAATAATATTTTTGTGGCTAAGACAAATTTACAGTTAAATACCATAAACTATCAAAACCGTATTTCTTTTAATTGTTTTAATCAAATTCCATACGATTATGTTCTTACAACCCATTTTGGGGAATCTGATTTGGTTGGTGCGGGTTATCGCACATCTATCGGACAAGGAGAGATGAAGACTTCCTCACAGAGCATACAATCTCGATGGAATTTTTATTATTACAATTTTTAAGAAAACGCGATTTCTATTAATAAATAAATTCTATTTTTAATAAATATATATATGTAAATATTATCAAAATATATTTTTTAAATATATAATATATTCCATGCTTTCTAAATCAAAAGAAAAGAACCACAAAAGTTCATGAAAATACCATCAAGAAATCAATACAAGTCATTTTACATAAAAATACCATATACTATTCAATTTAGGTTTATATCCACTAGAATATCTCATCTTATAAAAATTACATCTATGAAAACCCTAAAGACAATAAATAAATACTTGAGCTTTATTTTCAAAATATATCAAAACTATTTTTCATATAACCCGCTCAAGTTATATTAATTTACAATAAGGACCCTAGTAAATATAGGTTTAAGCGGGACCAGTTCTCTTGAGCCTCGGGGAGCCGAAGAAAGTGGGTGCTTGCCTATTTAAGGTAGACAACTAAAAATGAGGTTATCAATACGGTAATTTTCTTGGAAAAAGACACAAATCATGTCGTCCGTGTGCAGCAGTTACCGATAACTCCAAAACAAATTCAGGACTTCAATTCTGTTTAAGGTGTCTGACTCAATCTGAGTCTCGGTCTGATCTGAAATCAATCCATCCAAGAATACAATTCAAATATAGCTCCAATACAACATGAATCCATTTATACCAGAATACAATCAATATCAACATGAATTGATTTGACCGAACCATGGATATACATGGACTTGATCACATGACTATACGTTTATATTCTTTCCGTTTAGATGAACAACTGATATCATGATTTCGGCAAGTCTTACATCTACAAATTACTACAAAACAACATAATAAAACATTACGGGGTTTTAAAGGGGTAGGCTGGTACAGAATGTGTTAAAAGTGGCACGAGATGATCATTAAAAGACGTAACTAAATATCCATTGTCGTTGTTCCATTAGGTTTGACGGAGCCTTGTACTACGGGTTACCTTAGTCCATGAGATAGTTGGACTCCTTGTAAACACTAATACCTTCTGTATCAAGCTACAAACAACTGCGTTAACATAACTATCAAACATTATACCGGTTATATTCTCTCTTATCTTTCGATTCTAGTTCTATCTCTATTTGGGACTTACCGAGCGATTGTTCGCTGACGACATTCCTTTCATATTCTTTCTTTGGAATGCTGTCAGAAGGACCCGACTCTCTGGAGATCAAACCCAACTCAGACGACTTGGAGCAGTTCGTAGAAGACCCCGAGCTTTAGTCACTTGTATATACTTTTACTTTCAGTTCATGCCATTTTTTAGACATTGCTTTCCATATTGTATTTACTTTTCAGTTGCATTGTAAAGAATGTTTAATAAATAAAAAATTGTTGTTCATTTACATCTCATGTCTTTCTTGTGCACATTTACATTATATTGCTTATTTACGCTTAGCATGTTTACTTCTGAGTAAATACGTCGCGGGCCGTGTCACGTCTCCTTACCGTACACTGGGAAGTGGGGCATGACAAGAGGTATGATTAGGGTTAGGGTTAATGGTAGGGTTATTAGGGTTAACGGTTAAGGTTAGGTTTAGGGTAATGGTTGTGGTCAGATTTAGGGTTCGGGTTCGGGTAATTTGGCGAATTTTTGTAGGTAATTTAGTGAAAAGCAACAACAGTTTACGGTATTTTAGTGAAAAACAACAATAATTAATGGTATTTGAGTGAAATTTATAGCAATTTAGTTAATTCAAGAAGATTAATTGTTTATTTAAATTTGTTAAGCTAGTTTAGTGAAAAACCAACAATAATTAAGGAAATTTTAGTGTACTTTACTGAAATTGAAAAAATAGGTTACTTAGGACCCTCGTTAAGGAAGTTTAGTGACAAAACAACAATAGCCAAGGATAGTTTAGTAAAACATTATAAGGTATTTTATAGTAATTTAATAAATATGTGTGTATGCATGTATATATGTGTGTGTTTTGTCACTAAACTTCCTCAGTGCTACTCCTGTCCCTCAAGACACATTTAAATAGACCAGAGTGTCGTAAATAATACAACAGAAACTGGTCGAGGAACGGCCTGCAGAAATCTGGTTCATCATATCTACAAATGCTGCTAGGGCGACAGTGAATCCAACGACTCACAAAAACACACAAAGCCCGTAGCACGCACAAGGCAGTCTTCGGAATGCCGTCACTCCGAATCCGCAATAATGATGACCTGATCCCAAACACACCTAGAAAAATGTCTCGCACTCTGGAGCTGATCGAAGAAATCGCCACGGCAAGGTGAAGGATACCTATCCGCACCATAAGCCGGTTCAATTGACGATCCGTCGACACGCAACCCTAAACTGCCGTCTTTCTCCTCGACGAACAGAAATAGGAGTTTCCAAAAGCGAAACACTCAGACGCACAAAACTCCCTAAACTAAAACTCTGCAGCTGATCCTTTAAGCTCCCTCAGCTTCGCCGGCCCATCCGGAACAACGTCGGAAAAACTCTCGCACGAAAAGAACCCGGTCCAACAATCCCACTGTGGCTCCGGTATCACGAATGAACGCCAAGAATCCACGACATCTCCTCAGTAGCCGACTAGCGAAAAAGGCTGAATTCAAGCTGTGAGAGGCGGCACAACTATCCACCTGCACAACAAGAACTGACTTGCCGGGGAAAACAAAACCTAACTCGTTTCCTCACGGTAGTCCACAGACGCCTAACACGTAGTTAACCAGTCCGTGCCCAGGAGAACGTCAAATCCAACATCTCTAGAAGGACCAAAACGACGGACGAATCTCTATCTCCTATCCGATTGGCACGAAACTGAAATACGTGTCGCGTAACAAAAGAATCGCTGACAGAAGTTAAAACAACTACTACTAAACTACCCAACAACGATACAAGCAAGAAACAAACAAATACATCAAAAGAACATAAAACTCAAGGTACCTGAAAACTCCATATTGGACGTCTGCGCGTCCCGATGAGTAGAAGCAAACTCCTGTGTCTGCACTCTACTCGCAGCTGGATGAACTCCTCTGGTAAACTAAGCCCTCTGAGCGAATCTTCCACGTCCACGGCCTCTCTGAAAACGATCCTGACGAGGGGCTAAGGAACAGTCCCTGACGAAGTGCTGAAGGCTCCCGCATCGAAAACATCCACGTGCTGACTGCTGACCATCCTGGGGATGAGAGCTGAACGACTGTCCTCGTCCTAAGCCTCTGTTACTCCCGCTACGGCCACGAAATCTGTCTCGACGACCAAACCTCTGTCTCTGGGCTGGTACGCTGGTACGAGTCCTCCACTGTCCTGGAATATGTGTCTCGTCAACTGGAGCTGCAACCACTGGTGCTATGTAGGTGACGGACTGTTGCATGCTGACTGTAAGGGACAGCTGAGTAACGGGGGTGACAACTTCCTGTCGTAGCTCCCGAACGACGTCAACTAACGAATTCATCGTCTGGCGGAACTCCAGCATCTCTACCAACAGTCTATCCATGGTATAGGTCATAGGCTGATCCGTCTGCACCTGTGCAACTAGAGTGCCATCCTGGTCAGTACTCGTCTCACCCGAGCTAACTCTGACCTCGGCCCTCGCTGCATCGCTCTGAGTCCCCATAGTCATCGGCGGCAAGGCTATAAATAGATATAAGATGAGATTCGATAAGAATGAAGAAATCGAATCTCAAAGATATGAATCATCAAGGAAGGAATGTCAAGCAAATTGTACTTAGGTCACTTAATGCAAGGTACCGCGCTGTGGGTATGCAGCAGACATACACACATTACGTTACTCTGCTTAAGCTACCTACTCCATCATACTAAGGTCATCCTACACTCCGAAAGGTAAAACCTAACGCTCTGATACCAACTTTGTCACGACCCAAAAATGGCCCGTGACGGCCCTAATACTACGCAACGCCTAAAGACGCAACGTAGTAAAAGAAAGCCAAACCCAGAAATCTAAACCAAGAAAAAATACTGAAAAGATAATACAAGTTTAGAAACAATTGAAATCGCAACCCAAATTCTTTAAAAGTCTTACTTTCTTTCTTTAAAATTTTAGCAACACCCCCTTTTTGTAAAGACAAGTCAAGAAGAATGCAACACAAAAATAATGACAGTAGAGGAAAAGCTGTATATAAAAGACATCAAATCCACAATAATACATGCTAACGTCCTCACCAAGTCTCTATGTCCACAAATACAATAGTAGATGGAGAGTGCAAATACAACGAATATACAATATGAAACACAGATAACCATCTAACCCACCTAAGCAAAATGGTACTATGAGCTGATGCGGTATCTGTAGCAAAAGATGGTAGCTGGATAGCTGAATAGAGGAATAGCCTGCCTCGACTACTCTGGGAAACAACCTGAAACACCTGTGGCACAACGGGGGTGAGTTGCCAACTCGTGAATAGTATAAAACATATGCAGGTAATCGCAGGAATACACGTACAGCATGAATCTAAGATATGCGATTACAGTAGTAATATGTCATGCAATGCTGAAATAAGAAGAGTACACTAGCAGGTACAATTACTATGTGAAGCAATGATGACATGATAATAGTATGCAATAACTATGCAATAGAGATATATGAAAGCAATATGCAACTATCATAAGGGTACACTACAAGTACTACCACTATATGAATCTGTGCATAAGGTAGGTAAGGGTGAGGTATAGGGTGGAATATGTCATTTTCCACAGAAACCTGACGTCGTGGCAGGATCACAATCCATCAAGATACTCCAATCCCAAATCCTCGAACCAAGCCCCCACATTGGGCACTCACATCAAATAAGTCTCACATCTCCTCAATGTACAATATCGAGTAATCTCCTACATCCCGAATGTACAAGTCACCAATCACATAGGTATATCCAATGTCCAAGTCCTAATGAATCACCTAGTATCCCAAGTCCAATCTCAAGTAAGAATCTAACATCCTAAAGATATATATATACAGAAATAAATATGATGGGGGCAATACACATATATTAGCGTCCCATACCACTAATATTGGTGTAAGGATATATATAATAACGGCTAAATCCCCTGTTATATATACAAAAAGGGGGTTAAAGAAATATCATGAAACCGTGTGCCAAGCATCGACACAGAAATCCTCGTATATGGGGCTCCGTCAGTCCGGATCAGCCCACGGGGTCCGTCTGCAGTGTCGGCCCTCGGCCTCGATAGTACAGGTCATCCCGCAACCATCTCTCTACTCTGGCCAGTAGCCTCCGGACAACTGCCAGGTCAAATCAATCACCGGTAGGTACTCGCCCGCCTCCAGGCTCAATCGGCAAACCCATCAATCTTCTTGCCGAGGGGAACCATACCGGGCCCCACCATGTACTCTCATACGGCAACCACACATCGTATGGAGCATAAAATCAGCACCGATAAAACTCATGGGGGATGCTCGAAATATCATATCAAGGAAACCGGGTTGTTACATGTATGCATAATTTCATGAACTCCCGCGGTTCCCAAATCCCGAAAACATCATGTAAAATCCAGATAAACAATGCACAATCCAGGAATAAATGTATGCGATATATCTGAATGCGAGCAGGTAAACACAAGTATATAGCTGAACCAGATGTATGCGAAATCGAGATAAGGTGCAGCTAAGTAACATCAGTAAATGTAAAATATGCGACAGCAACTGAATATGTATCTAACATACAGGTGTAGCAAAGTATAGGTATCTACCTATAAGAACTGATGTCGTATACCCCCCTGGGTATAAGTAACATATGTAGGAAATCCCTCCCGGTATAGGTAAAATATGTAGGAGGTATACATGTAGCTGTATCGCAAGTGAAAATATACCTATCACTAAAGGTATGATACACTATAGGTATACCGATAAACTAGATGTCAAGTGGGTCAAGCAATGATAGCTATAAGGGGTAGTGTGTGACATGGCAATTATTGACGGTGTGTGTGTAGCAAACAATCCGTGCTCGTGCAACATGAACCGTCAATAATGTGTGCAGTGTCCTACGGCTGCTAGTCACAGTATATAACTATATCTAGGAAATGCAGTAAAGGCGCATTTCTACAATGACGTAGAATATGCGACAGGTAAATGAATCCTAGCCCAGACGCATAACGCCATGCAGGCGATTCCCCTGTAGATGTTATATCTACTCACCTAAACTCCACGCGGGGTGAATCCTACCGTCTGCTCCCTCTGTAGTGGTGTCTGTAGTCCCTGTCTACAAACCTGCAATTAAGACATGGAAATCACATATAAGCCACATATCTCGCGAAACGCGATATCGAATCGAAACGAGAAACTCGCGTCGCGAACTAAACGCGCGTGTGCACGATACGCTGAATCGTGTGTGTACGCGTCTAAAACCATCGCGACACGCCGCGATACACTGGATCACAGAACCCACTCACGTATCGCGCGTATCGCGCAAACACAACGAAACACAAAAGCGACATATAGTCCCAGATTTTCCTACAGGCAAGATATTACAAAACTAGACATGCCAAAGACCTAGACAACACAGCAGGGACCCCTAGACAAAAAACCCAACACCCAATTCCCCAACTTGGCCGCAATTTGCGGCCAAACTGTAGAAATTGGCGGCCAGTGTAGGGAATGGGGGTCTCGTATTCTGGTGGTGTCATCTATACCTAGTGTACATGCTCCAGTTTCCTCAATTTTGTTCTGTAGGGTCCGGGTCTATAGCAGATCACATAAGTCACAAATATCGCATTAAAACACCAATTTAGCACAATATGGAAACCTATGGTATTTTAGTGTAATCTGGCTATTCCTCAGTTGAAGTGGCCTTGTTAACACTTAAATATACTAGGTTAGCCCACACAATCATCAATTTCCCAAAATTCCACCTAAACACCACAATCTAGCACTAAACTAGCAATTTAACACTAAACGACACAAAACCATACACCATAAGCAAGTTAGGGATTTGGGGTTCAGAAATATACCCAATTGGACCCTAGAGAGCAGGTGAAGAAGTGTGTGCAGGTGCTGGGGTTGCTGCTGCTACAGTTGCTGCCTGTTGCTGCTGCTTCTGCCACTTGCTGCTGCTACTGATGTTGATGATGATGATAATGGTGATGATGTTGCTGTTGTTATTGTAGTTGCCCTTGCTATTGCTGCTACTGCTGCTCCTGCTCCTGCAGCTGCTGTTGTTGTTATTGTTGTTGATGTTGTTGCTACTGCCACTGCTTGTTGCTGCTGCTGCCAAGGCTTGCTGCTGCTGCTGCTTCTTCTCTCTCTCTCTCTCTCTGCAGTGAGTGTGTGTGTGTGATGAAGCTGCTGTCGTTGCTGTTATTGTTATTGTGTTGTTGCTGTTGTAGTGTTGTTGTTGTTGTAGTGCTGTTGTTGTTGCTGCTGCTGCCTCGGCTGCCTCTGCTGCTTCTGCTGCTGCTGCTGCTGTAGGTGTGAGGGTGTGTGTGTGTGAGAGAATGAGAGAAAAGAAAAATGAGAGGAGGAATGAGAGAACAAGGCCTAGACCCCCCTCTCTCTCTCTTCCCTCCATGATGAGGCATGGCTCACACCATACCTCCCATGCCCCCACCCTCACACAAAGTCAACCATCAACAAAAGAAATAAAAAAAAACCTTTTTTAAATACAAATCAAAAATCCTTTTCCTAAAAGCAACCATAACCCTTAAACAAAATATAAAACTAACTTAAGACAAAGGTTAGCTAACCATGTTTGCTAATCATGGTTAAACCCCCAAAACAACCCTAGTTATCAAGCACAAGTGTGTGTGTGCCTAACAAAATTCCAATAAAATACACAATAAATAGGATAAAATATTTAAAAACCAATTTGGTAAACTTTTTATTAAAAACCACACATTAAAATATAATTAGCTACAAAACACATTCTAAGGTGTTACAAATACCATCTGGGAGTTCTTGGCGAGTCCGTTTAGTGTACCCAGTCTCCACTGAGCACCCGCATACCATCTTCGATGTCAAACACCAATGGATATGGGATCATCCATCGCCCATCGCATGGGTCGAGAAGATATGCGCTAGTCTACTCTGGAATATCGATGCCCCGTCTCGATATTCCCACGACTAGGAACATTTCAAGGATGTACTCATGGACTATCCAGGCCCCACTAGTATGATCTGCATCATAGTCCTGGAAGTCGAGTACACATCCTATGGGCTTTATCAACATGTAATCAGAGAGACAGAAAGTATACATGTTAAGATAAAGTGCAACCAGATAGCGTACTATCATGTCGAGCAAGAAAGTCCTACCTATATATGTCCCAGCATCCACTACAATATACATCCAATGTACAGTAATGGCCTCTAGGGCATACATATAACTAACAGATACTTCGGAGTAGACTAGTGTATACTTTTTGAGACCCCGACGAGAGACAGTGACCGGTCTCACAAGCCATTGTTGTTGAGTCACTGGACAGTGACCGGTCTCACAAGCCATTGTATTTTTCTATCTCGTGCGTATTCGTATTTTGATACGAATACAGGCATGTATTTGCAGGGACGTATTCTTGTATTTATACAAGAATACTTCTAGAAGGAGGACACCTCATTTCTAGGTTTTTATTTCTTTTTAAAGAAATTAAGAAATGAGGTGGAAGAAAGAAATGGTGGAGGGTATGGGAAAATGAATTATTAATTCATTTGCACATACTATTCAAGTATGGTTACAATTTTAAAATATGAAAATCTTTTAACGAAAGAAAAACATGCATGCTTGAATTTGGTAAGAAGTTTTTTCATTCTACCATTTAACTTCTCTCTCTTAGCTGGCCCCTCCTTCTTCTTCTTCATCTTCAACCCTCTCATGAGTTGAGAATCATAAAGAGAAAGAGATAGAAAAATACTAGAACACTCACACACATCACTAAGCATCCTAGATTAGCAACCTAGGATCTTTAGTTACTTCATTGATGAAGTTGAAGCTTGAACTTGGTTCTCTTGGATGGATCATCTTCGATGATGGAAGACCGGCTTGCAAGCACGATCCAGAGCCCTTGAGAGCATGCTAGAGTCCAACTCAATTGGAGCAAATGAAGACGCTACAGAGGATGTGATTTCTATCCTTTTATGCTTACTAGTTTAGGTGTTTAGTTTAGATTCTTGGGTATAAATTTCTAGTGCCATCAAAATTTTCATTTTTGTATTCCGCATTGGCCACTGGTTAGCGGCGAGAGCACTAGGAACCTTTCGATTGAAATGATTATTTGTTCTATTACAGTATACTCGAAGAACGGCGGGGAGGTGCTGCTGAAATTTTCTCGAAATGGATGAATGCACAAGTGAATGGGTGTATGCTTTATACATTCTTAATGGGATAAGTGTCTTACCCCTACAGCCGTTACTCTCGACATCCAATAAAGAAAATTTAATATTATCATTATCTTTCTTGGAAATAGAATCCAACTATCGAGTTTTGAGATTAGAAAGAGAAATTTCTCAATAGGAGTTGGAGGAGATTAGAAGGAGAAAGTTCTTAATAGGAGTTTGAGGAGAGCCCAATCCAATAACAATTGAAACCAAATTTAACGAAGTCGTCAATTAAACCTAAAACTAACGCTTCTTATTATCCGTCTATCTTGTATTTGTCACGAAATCTTAATTTCACGACTCTTATCTATAGGAACCTTACTACGTTCCATTTTCTTCCAATATGGCATTCCCGTACTTTCACGACAAGAGTTGGATGTACGTTGAGATTTCTTCGAGGGCCACTGATTTTTTCCTTAACGATGTTTACTTTTTCACCTATTTTTCCTACGCACATCTTGGGATACCGAAAGAGCACGAAATCTATTGTTCTTGCTATAAATGTATGAATACGCGATTGTAGAAGAAGTCAGATGTTAAGATACACATCATGAAAAATAGTTTCGTTAGAAATTACATTAAGTGGGATATTCACGGAGAAAAGGATGATGGAGGGTCAGTGCAAGAGACGAAAAACGAATTCATTAAAGTGGAAACTGAAGAGTGGTAAGGGATAGTCGAAGAAGAGGAGGAATGTCAGTTTGAAGAAGACAAAACCATCAAAGATGATGATGATGTATTCTCGCCGGTCGATGATATGGATGGGCTTATAAATGCCGCTGGACTTCCTTATGATACGGAAAGTACTGGACCCGCGTTATTGGAGAAGTACAAGGCTTCCTCGAGAATCTCTCTATATCCAAATTGTAAAGGGTTTTCGATACTATCCTTTTTCGTACATCTCTTCCAGATCAAGCGCAAGAACAGATGGAATGACCAATCTTTTATCGATCTCCTAGCATTGCTGAAGGAAGTTTCTCCCGACGGAAATGAAGTGCCACCGAGCTGGTACGAGGCGTAAAAGATAATTACAAACATCGGCCTAAAGTGTGAGAAGATACATGCATGCGAGAATGGCTGTGTTTTATTCCGGAAAGAACACGCCGTACTCAAAAGCTGCCCAGTGTGCGGGAAAAGCCGATTCAAGCCTAAAAAAGACTCCCGTTCGAGTGATGTACCTGTGAAGATTCTTCATCATTTTCCGTCAATACCGAGGCTGAACGGTTATTTATGTGTGAGGAGACGGCGTCTGAAATGCAGTGGCACCATAAAACGCCTCGTGAAGAGGGGAAAATAAGTCATCCTAAAGATTCGATATCGGGAAATTTTTAGATGAAAAACATCCTTCGCTCCACACAGACCCTCATAACGTAAGGCTGGGGATTGCGAGCGACGGTTTCAGTCTATTTGGGATGGTTCGCGACGGGCGTACTCATAGTACTTGGCCCGTTGTGGTGACTATATACAACCTGCCGCTATGGAGGGATATGACACAATTTTATTTTACGTTAGCGCTTTTAATCGACAATCTCTCGTCTCCTGAGAAAACCATCAACGTGTACCTTCAACCCTTGATCGGTGAGTTAAAGTTACTATGGGAACCTGGTGTGCAACCTATGACGCAGATGGTAAACAATTTTTTCAGATGCATGCTGCTGACGATTAATGATTTTCCTGCCTACGGCATGCTGTCGGGATGGACAACTCAAGGTAAGCTTGCTTTCCCTGATTGTCATACTCATATGAGCAGCGTACACTTGAAGTTTAGCGGGAAAGAGTCGTTTATGGGTCACCGACGATTCTTGCCTATAACTCACATATTCAAAAGGAATAAAGAAATGTTTAATGGCAATACGGAGACCGGTATGCCGTCTGAATCATTGTCCGATAACGACATACTGCAACAATGGAGAGGTTATCAGAATATCACATTCAGAAAGAAACAGAACAAAGATGCAATGCCATGCCCATCTGGCTAGAAGAAACTTAGTGGTTTATTTCAGCTTCCGTACTGGTCCGATCTACCGCTGTGCTACAATTTAGATGTCATGCATATCGAGAAGAGCGTCTTCGAGCACTTCATCAATATTCTGCTGTGTAAGGATGGAAATACGAAGGACAAGCTCAACGCCCGTCGTGATTTGATGAATTTGGATGGTTTGTCCATTAGAAAAGAATTGCAATCTCGGCCGATGGCTGGTAAACCAGGTTATTACGAGATCCCACCAGAAATCTACAATATGAACAAAGAGGAGAAGCGGCGGTTCTTGCGTGTGTTGAAAGAATTGAAAGTCCCTGACAGTTTCTCATCAAACATTTCTAAACAAGTGCGGGTAGAAAACGAAAAAATTGTAGGATTCAAGAGTCACAATTAACACATATTGATGCAGCATCTTCTTCCTTTACGTCTCAGTCCATCTATTGAACGTACCAGGGATCCAAACTATTTTGCGCCGCCCATCAATACGTTTGTAAGAAGTGATATCGGCCAATTGATTGTCACGGATCAAGATTTTAAGAATCCACCGAACGAATTTTTAAATAATGTGCCACGTAAACGTGTTAGGTAATGAAGTTAAATTGAATATTCTAAATTGTATAACGATTATAAGTAATGAAATAACGTTTATATATATATATATATATATATATATGTAGGATTTGATCATGGGCGTAGATAAAGGCATTAAACGCCAGAAGAAACGGCGTCAACAAGAAATTCTGAATCGATCCATACCTGCCGACGAGACTGTCCCAGGACCCTCAGCAGGCACGGGAGCCGTAGCAGCAGCGCCTATCCCTAGCAGAGCCTATCCCTAGCAGCGCTCCCCTATTACTGTCACGACCCGGAAAAGGTACGTGACTGGCCCTTGAATCATGTGAGTCTATAAGACCCCACTTAATTCAAGTAGGCCAAAAGCCCAGAAATCTAAACCTTTTTAGGGAAAATAGTAGAGGTGATGTTTTGAAATAATGGCATAATGAAATCAAGATCTTTCTTTTAAACATAAGTTATAGTCTATGAAAATGCAATACTTTATATCTATCTTGAAAACATTTTTCGTCGTTTGAAATTTGGGCAGCACCTCCTTCGTAATTTTTAACCCGAAAACAATACAACAATAATAATAATAGGCATCCCCAAGCGGGAGCTAGCTTTTCGCCAATTGGCGGAAATAACCACGCAAAGATATAAATATACAACGCCGAAGGCGAGGATCAAACACAGAAGTAAAGTAAAGAAAACTAAGCATAATCAAGAAAACAAATACAATAATAAATACATAAGCATGACTCTAAGGCCAAAAGAATATACAACAGCGTTTTCTAAGTCTACAATTATACATAGTCTGGTTGATGGAGCTTTTAACTAGATATGACTGAAATAAAAGTACAAGTACAATGGTGGTCACGATGCAAGTGTATCCTACCTAAAACAATGCAATCACCTGGAAGAAAGCGGTATGCCAGCAAGCCGCAACGGAACCTGTGCGGTCAAACCTGTAAGAAAACTGTGGCACAACGGGGTGGGTTGCCAACTCGTGAGTACAAGACATCACCGAGTAGAAACCGAATGTATGACTATCTCCTAGATCATACAGTACGATACAATAGTAATAATAACACGATAATATCGGGTAGTAGTAAGGGTAACAATATAAGCATATGAGTAATGTCAAGTACTCATGTCCGTGTCACAAAATAATTATATGTCATGTATATTATGTATGAATACATCATAAAATGGGTGTGTCCGGTATCGACACAAAAAATCATGATAAAACCTGAGTGCCCAGTATCAACACTCGAAAATATCATGAAAACCGTGTCCATCAGCGACACATCATCCTCATATATCTCGGGCTCCGTCAATACGGATCGACCCATATCATTTGATCTCACGACTACGGTCGGTATCCTCCGGATATTCGTCGCGCCAACTATCACCGGTCAGTAGTGCCCCCTGCCGGGCTCAACGTCTCTCTATACGGCCTTCTTATCCCAGGGTACCGCACCGGGTCCACCATGTACCCGCAGATGGTGTCTCCTCGCTCCTCGAATCAGGTAATCATATATCATATATGCTTCAGAATAGAGAAATCTCATGGTAGACGTCACACATCATATCAAGGAAAACCACATTTTTCTTTTAAAAAAAGCATAAGTTTTCAATTTCACATGCAGTTTCCCAAATTCAGAAATCTCATGAAAATCGGAAGATAGTGAACAACGAATATCGGCATAGAGCCTAACTGTAGTATATAACCAGAATGTAGGTATACAAATGCATGTGGCCTCTAACTAAGAAATGCAATATCTAAACCAGTATGTGAGAGTAAGAATACTAACAATATAATTAAACTACCAGCTATCAGGTTATACAAGTGAGATAACGGTTTCTAATGTGTACGTGACATGGCAATTACCAATGATGATATGTGTGAGCCGGCTAGTAAGTGTACATGCAACATACGTATCATCGGTAATGGTGCATGTGTCCTAGAAGGCGGGATCATAATAGCTAATAAAAACACATGTATATACAAAATGAACATGACAGGAAATAAACAGTAAATGTAACATTACAAGATATATATCTATATACGATCCATATAGTTATAGTATAGGAAATAGCAGCGCGAATCGTTGTTTTGGAAAAGTAGGAGCTACGGTGTTTTGAGAAAAAAGATATCATTTTGAAAATCTGTGGCGTCCATCGGATTGTCTTTTGAAATACATACGATTCGTTAGTTTTGGAAATAGGTATGACTCGAGCCTAATCTAACATCTATCTAAGCAACTAAAAGACTAAACTAAGAACCGAGTCGAAAGTAAATAGAAATCGAAAGCATATCCGAGTCAATATATCTAGTAGTCGGCGATCTAGCCTCATAGCATCACGTACGGTAATATCCATCGTACGGCATGCTCAAGTCAAGAGTGTGGATCAATCATCATCATCATCATATATATATATATATATATATATATATATATATCGTACGGTATAGTCTATCGTACGGCATCCTCAAAATCGAAAGTACGGGTCAAATATCATATATAGATCACAGTTCGTACGGTATCATTCATCGTACAATATCATACTCAGGAGTATGGATCTAAGGTCACGTACAATCTATTATCTCATCAAATCACATATTATCGCACGTTATGTATATAACGCCCAACGATTCTTTAATATATCGCATCATAAACGATGTCTCATCTCAAATTATATATCATAATCCCTTGACATCCAGTTCGATCGTATCGACTCAAAACCACATAACATATCATATCCTTATCTTACACGTATGTGTGTGTGTATCAACACATCCATATATACACACACACACACACACACACACACACACACACACACACACACACACACACATATCATATCAAGTGTGTGTGTGTGCGCGTGCGACAAAGCAAACCGACGACTCACGATTAAGGAACTAAACTAAGAGTAAACTATCCTATAAGTACGCTTAATCTAACTTATAGTCTCCTAGAAACCCTATTTGCTAGGTATCCAAGTCTCGCATAAACATATATATATAATATATAAACACATCATATTCTACGGTTGCGGGGGTGCTATACGCCATCCACCCGACTTCCCCCGTAAATATACATCTACTCATCTTCGATCCTCGCTTGCTAAAATCGATGACGCCTTGCTTTCCCTTGTCGTCCCGAAGTCCACGCGAAGGTACCTACAGTTTCAAACACGTCATATCGTAACAAGAATCCAACACGAAAACCGATACGTCACGTGGAGTGCACATAAGTTAAAACCTATGGTCTGCGCATGCAAGAATAACCAAAAACTCTCGAAGTCAACGTACAAACGTCAATTGACCAATTCAAAATCCAAACATCAAAACTCAAGTCATTAAAAGTCGCAAACTGAAATCAGAAACTTTGAAAAAAACTTCCAGATTTTACCCTAGGTGAAATTGGGACATTTTGTTGGATATAGTGCCCTCAGAGTCAATTATTGGATCACAGGCACGTGATTGCAATGATTGAGGGAGGACCTATGCCGGTAGGACAGTCTTACTCGAGATAATAGTATGCTATCTGGTTTACCTTTATCATCGTGTACTGTTTTAGATGACCTTACAGGTCACTATTGCGTGTTGATAGAGCCCATAGGATTCTTGCTTGACTGCCAGCAGTATGAGGGCGATCATATACATGGGAGCTGGGGTCTATAAGCAAATCCTTAAAAGGTCCCTAGTCGTGGGAGTTTCGAGACAGGGCATCGATACTCCAGAGTAGACTAGTGTATACAGTCGAGACCCCGACAAGGGGCGGTGGCCGGTCTCACAAGCCACTGGTGTCAGTTGGTTCACCTAAGATGTATACAGGTGCTCATTGGGTTATGAGTACACCGGACAGGACTCGCCGGGAACATGCTAGTTGGTCGTATACCAGACGTCAGATAGCAGTTCCCTGGTGACATGTGTACAGGTTAGTTCATCGACCTAAGATCGTCATTTTTCTCGTGTGAGTTCCCACTGTACTTTGATTACTACCCTACCACGCTCAAATGAGTTGTGCAAACAAGTTTTGGTTGGGTACAGTCCCGAGCCACATGGAGGCAGTGAGCGGATCTGCAAGGGTTCGTCTCTCCCGGTATTGGGGGTGAGGTCGCGCTGTGTCTAGGAGAGCCATTACACGAAATCCTTGGCCAAGGCAGGAGATTTACTGGTAGGTATTCCAGTAATATCTCAGGGTGTTCTGGGCTACACTCCGACACGACTTGTACCGCTTTTGGGGGTCTGACTTTTACCAACCCCCTAGGCCCGCCATGCGATGCTCATAGACGAACGGACCGGACTGTACGGATATTGTCACTGACAGGCTCAGTAGGGTGTCAGGATGAGTTCGCTCATCGACGTCCCTTTTGGTCAATACCTGGTTGCCCGTTACGTATGGCTAATACCTCCGACGTGCTAGTGGTTAAATCCACAGCCAAACTATTGACGAGTCTTTAGAGTCCCCCACAGACCGTTGCTCAAGTTTCGGGCGAAACGCCGTAGAGGCTGTATGGAGATATGGCAGGATTCGATCAGATACGTGTGGTATTGGACGGATCATGATCGGACGGATAAGACTGGCGGGCTTTGGTTTAAGCCGGATCCTAGTATTGTACAGTGTAGATTTTGTCTCATTGCATTTGTATTCAGTGGGAATACAAATGCGGATATGTATATAAAGTCGCGGGGTTTTCCTGTAATTTATTACGGGATCAGTTTTCTGAAGTTGCCAGTTTTCATTCCGTTTCGGCCAGTTTTCCTTTGTTCCTTTACGGCCGGATTTTTCCGATGGAGGGGTTTTTTTTTGCAAGTGTGAAAATTTGATTTGTGGAGGGTGTCTTTTGTGATTTGAGGGATTATGATATTTCTAGCATTATTAGATTCCTTTTGCTTCATGATGGCTAGCATTTATGGTGATGGATTATGAAGGGATTGATTTGGAAAATGGTGTGACCATTTTCTTCTCATTATCATACATTTTCTTCTCTTGCAATTAGAGATTTCTTTTTCCCTCCACCATAAGAGAGGTCGGCCACTTCTTGTGAGAGAGAGAGGGTTCATTTTTGGTGTGGGAGAAATTATCATATCATATTATGCTTTGCCACAAAAATCCATAGCCATCTCAAAAGCTCATCTTCTTCTTCCCTCCTTCAAAGGCAACTTCACCACCCGTAAGAGACAAAGCATTCTACACTGATCCTACAGCACCCTTGGGCACGTCGGCTCGCCAACTTCGTGCCCGAGTTGCTTCGGTCTAGAGGTGGGAGCCCGTAAAAGAACCCGGCGATGTGGTGCCCGTTCCGACGAGGAAATAAAGACGGAGATTCCGCAAGGAGATCGGAGCGGAGGCCAAAGACCGAAGGACACGGATCGCTCGGTATAGCTCTCTACCCTTTCTCGTATTTGCTAGCATTAGGTTAATGGCCCGATCCGGGTTTAAAGTGCGCGGTGCTGCCGGTTTACAAGTTCTATAAAAGTTTCGTTTCCGCATTCAGGCGTCGGATTAACGGCCGGGGCGCTGCCGTGCACTTACATTGGTATCAGAGCCACGCCATTAACCTAGTCTAGTTTGCTCTAATGTGTTTACAAGTTCGATCGAACGGATTTTCCAAAAACCGTATTTTCAAGTCCAGTTTCTGTCGAATTTTTGCAGTGGTCAAAAAATTATTTGGTACATTGTAAAAATACGAGCATGGTTTTTTGAGAACACTGAAGAAAATTGGTACCATGATGTTACTGTAGCGCCGCAGAACCGCGGTAAAAATCCCATTTTGGCCGCGGTTCCGCCGCCGAACAGTGGCTTCACTGCACCAAATTTCTTCAATGAGTCTCTGTCTTGAAAATGGGGTTTATGGTATATTCTTTTTGGGCCTAGATTTTCTTTGAGTGCTACAGTTGTGCTTGGGGCCCACTTTGGTAAATTTGATCGATCGAAAATTTTAAACATGTCAGTTCACAGTATTTACATTATATCTGCGACCGTGAATGTCATTTGATCGGTAAATCCTGTCTAACTGCTGTAGCCCTTTTAGACGGATTTGCGAACGTGACATTCACGTTGATGTTCTGTGTTATGCTATGATGTTGCGGATTTGTCGTGGGGATAGCCTGGATGCAATGTTAGTACAGTTTGGTTTATTATGTACATTTGATATTGCGGGGCGAGCGTCCGACATGTGGACTGCCGTCACTGCCTGTTTGTATATTATTCTTTTGGGGCACGACCGGGCTGAGGTCGATGCACCAGTTGTATGTATATTTTACTTTCTGTACTAGGATTACCCGCGGTGGGGTGCACGGATAGCCGGGTTCTAGAGGGTAACGGGCCCGCGTCTCATGGCGTTGAGATGGAGGGGGCTTCACTCTAGAATTGGCGGGCTATTCACCGCACTCGTAGAGGGTACAGGTTGACCCAAGAAGGGGTGCCCAAGTTACCAGATTCCGTGAAGTGCTGGGTGGTCCATTCACGTTGCTGAAGGGGGCTGCCTCGCTTCAGCTTTTGGAGGGTAACTTGCCGCGCCCGTAGGGGTCTAGGATTTCATTGCACAGGCTATCCACACGACCAGGGGAACGTCGGGTTTCAGTACCAGCTCTATGAACCCGGGGATCCCAGATATCTGTATTGTTCTGTGATGCTTATTACATTTCTGTGATGTTGCATTTTATCACGCCTTGAGCGAATATTATATATTGATATATATACTAGTAGATGTTGTATATGTTTTGCATCCGCGCTAGTCCAGTCCCCGCTCTGTCGTTAGTTAAGTAACCTAACGGGTGATGACGGGACCCAGTGGCGAATGCGGATGGCATATACGTACATCATTATTTTCGTTCTTTATTGGTGTGATCAATTGATGGGACTGCGTTGATTCGGATAAATGCAAGCTAAACAAACCTATTCTGATGTTGTTGGAACATTTTTCAAAAAGCTGTTATTGCAAGGACGTTCTCTTTTGTTTTGCACAGTGGTATTCGGTTATGAATATCCAGCACCTCAGTCGACGAGGCAAGGGCCGAGATCCCTTCACCGGGAGTGACCCCTTGGACAGAAGTTTGCGTCAGGGCAATAACTTCACTATAGTCAATTACTTTTGCTTTGCATCGTGGTATTCAGTTGGAATATCCTGCACCTCATTCCACGGGGAAAGAGCCGAGATCCCTTCACCGGGAGTGACCTCTTTAGCAAAAGTTTTCGTCACTATATTTTTATAAAAGCTATCCGGTTCCTTCAACGATATCAAATTCATTACGTTAAAGGTTTTTCGCGAGAAACCATTCGTAGCCCTCCGTCGTTTCAGACGGGTAGCACGTAGTATTCATGCTATGTTTGTTGACCTTCGTCAAGGCATAGTGTATGGTAGCTGTTTGTTACCTTTCTGCTGCATAGATAGATGCGTTGGTTAGGGACAGTCGTATAGCCTTGTTGACCTTCATCAAGGGCTTGTACGGGTGGGTTCAAATTAACCTGGGCAATGATGGATAGAACTTGACATGTGACTTATGATTTGTTGACCTTCGTTAAGGTCATAAGAGCATGGGGCAAAAATCACATCGGGAGTTTCTAAAGAAACTGAAACTTGCCAGATATGCGCATACCTTCTGGAGTGTAATAACGTGAGCGGATTCCGTCACGTTATCATGCAATGATAGTTGGATCCCGACTCCCACTGATGAGTTGGTTTACTCCTTGGGTGATCCCGACTAATTCTTCTTTCAGGTTTGAAGGAGAATTTGACGTTACAGTGGGAGGTTTCCTGATTAGATAAAGTGATAACCATTCTGATCTAGGTTAGAGTGCACGCTGAGTGTTTCTTTTCTCTCTCTTTGGCAGCGACCATGACCCGACCCTTGACTATGACTCAGTGACCAAGATTAACCGAACCTTCTTAAACACTGGCTTTTGGATTGTCAGAGTTGCAAACCTCATTGCCACTCCTACTTTTACCCTTTTCTCCAGGACACCCCGTATTACTACGAACGTCCACTTCCATTGGACAAAACTATCGTATGGTTATATACGAACTCGAAGGAATTTATTCGAGGATGGTTTCCGGTTCTGGAGAAAACGAATAGGACTATTCAGTTGTCTTTTCCTTTTACCTTCTCTCAGGTTGCGAGTACTCCTTGGTTTAGGAGATAGTACACCTATTACGCAAATTGGATAGTCTTCTTCCAAACCTTAGGCCGGTGCCGAACGGTGGAGAATGAAGAAAACCAATTAGCATAACGATGGTGTGCAGAAGGTATTAAGTTAAGACAAATAAAGGGATTAGTAAGAGGGCAAAGTAAACTACGACTGCTATTCACGACCAAACCAAGTATTTCTTTACCACTCCCACTTCACCTTTGTATTTCTCCAGAACACTCCGTATTACTACGAAGATCCACAGTTTATTTGGATACTCCATCGTATGGTTATATACGAACTCGAAAGGAACTTGTTCCAGTTCGGGGATGGATTCTGGTTCAGGAGAAATAGGAATAAGGTTAATTCGGTTGTCTTTTATCTTCACCTTCTCTCGCATTGCGAGTGCTCCTAGGATTAGGACAGTACACCCATTATGCTTATTAGATAGTCTTCTTCTAAACCATAGGCTGGTGCCGAACGGTAGGGAAGGAAGAAAACCATTTGGCCTAAAGGGGGTGTGCAGAAGGTAATGACTAAAGACATATAAAGGGATTTGGAGATGTGGCAAAGAAATATACGATTACAGTTGTGAATCTGGATAATGGAAGAGGCATTACTAGGAATACCCGGATACCCCTACGAAACATTTCAATGTTTCAGTATTCACTGTGTACTGTTGAAAGAAAACTGATTTTCCAATTAGTCCTTGCTCCAGGGTATGTATTTACCAGGTTTGATTCTCACATCTGTATGGTTTTACAGATGATGAGTGGGAGTAAGTTATTGGGAATTAGGTGATCATCCTCATTATATCGGAATTCGTTGTAATTGGTGATATTTGAGGAAATCACCTGGGCTGTTTGCCGGACGGCAAATATTTGGTTTTGGATATCCGTTGCTATGCACCAATTTCAAATTGGTATATCTGTACGTCTATTTTTATAGAGTGAGATATACCTTTTTGAAATTATGTCCATGACATTTACCTATATCAGTGGATGGTTAGGTAAGGAGCATTAAAACAGCGGTGTAATTCTTCTTAACCATAAATACAGTTTTCAACCTACGACACACAGGGAGTGAGTTATTACACTCAAGGGACTTGTACAGAGTATTGTATATTGTCCAGTGTCCATTAGGACAGAGGGGTTGGTACTCGTACTATATTCTGTTTTACTTATGACTTCTCTAATTCTTAGACATGTGTTTCGTAGAAATACAAGGTCCAAGTTTTGAGAAGTTATAGGTATAAGAGTACAGTAGAGAACCAGGTGTTGCAAGTATCGGGATTCTTCAAAGTGATCGAAGATGTAGATACTTGTGTATGGTATTCAGTTGATAGTAATGTTTAAGAGAACTTGCTTCTCTTTCAGGTTACTCATAATTGGAAGCATTCCTAAGTTGAGTAACGCTGATTGGCCTCCTTCCATTTAGTTGACATGCACTGGAGACAGCTGCATGATTTGAATCTGGTTCAATTAAATCAGTACCTCTGTTTCTATATTGGATATAGAACAGTTCATATCTTGACATTGTTAAGGTACGGGGAGTTGTCCAGCTTATGCTTAAAACCATATTCTGGATAACTCAAGGCACGTTTCCGTAATAGCTGTTTGTGGGTTGACCCAGGCTATGACGAGGGTTGACTTTCTACCATCTGGAAGATCAATAGTGATATTGTTCTTGACTCGCCGCAGTTTTAATAAAAATGGATTTTTTTAGAAAACAGAAGTGGGAGTATGATAGAACTGGAAGTGATTCCAGAACCGCAAACGATTACTGAAGATTTGATAAGAACCTAAAGATTCAATCTGGTTTGACATTCCATTGGCCACTCCGCAGATATGGTGGGTAACCTCAGGCACCCGAGAGGTACTCCAGTAGCCTCAAGGACGGTGACAGGGAGGTTCTTGTTTACCCAGACTTGTCATTGTTATTGCTCCAGGCTGTAAGACCCGGCAGGAGGATGAGTATAGCGTCGTTCTGGACTAGCTTTAGAAGTGTACGTCTATATGACTCTGCCAGAGGGTTGTCGTAGTCAGTGGGAGCAGCGGAAGCATAGTGGACAAGTGGCTTATGTCTATTTATAGACTAAAGCAGATATAGCGGAGATAGATCATCTATTTCTTATGTGACAGTCATAGGTTTGACTTTATCAGAATAGGTGATGGATCTCTTAAGAAGGTAGTAGGGTGTGATGTCCTGGTATTTGGTTGACATACACAGAGTAGGAAGTGAAGTTCATATACTACGATCGGTTATACTTTGGTTGTTACACAGTGGTTTCTCCACATGGGACTTGGATATTATATCAGACATTCTGGTTACTAGATCTATAGTTTTAGATCTAGATTTGGGAAGTGTCCCAATCAGGGTACTTAGACAGCATTCTAAAGGTGTTTTAGAATGGACGACTCCTGGCACAGTAGTGTACCTGCAGGTGATGGAATCACCCTCTCTAAAGGTGTCTTACAGACTAAAGGGGAGAGGGATGTGCATGATTGGCAGATCACTTGTTTAGGCAATTGAGTCAATCATGAGATGTCAAGTATCACACCAGATGTTGTTTTTGCAGTAGGTGCAATAAGTTGATATTGATCCAATCCTGGAGAAACATTCGGAAGCAGTTTTAGAACATAAGTGAATGTTCTAGGGATATGATAACGACAGCCTCCTTTAGGAGACGGTTATCATTCCAGGCTTCCAAGGTGACCTGGATGACAGAGTGGCTGCCAGATGTATAGTTTTCTCTCTGACGAGGGGCAGTAGTTTGGACAGGAGGTCCAAGCGGATAATGAGGGAGGCAAGGCGCAGGATACTGATTAAGTTCAGTTGACGATACAATCTAAGAAGTTTGGATTTGGAGTTCATTTATGAGCTAGGTCCCATCAGATATCCAGACATATTCTAAAACAGGTATTGCTCATTTCGGGAGATGACTTTCTCCGCGAACTTGAGATAAAGAGAGATATAGAAAGAAACATCTGAGCGGATCCACTCACTGAGGCTATTCCTCGAACGCATTAGTTTCGCAAACAGGTTTTGTGAGACTGATTTGTAGAGGAGTTGGGTGTTCGGTATCACACGGGCTGTGAGTATGCGACATCGCAATAATTAGCCTTGAGTGCAAGTGGGAGATTGTTGGATATAGTGCCCTCAGAGTCAATTATTGGATCACAGGCACGTGATTGCAATGATTGAGGGAGGACCTATGCCGGTAGGACAGTCTTACTCGAGATGATAGTATGCTATCTGGTTTACCTTTATCATCGTGTACTGTTTTAGATGACCTTACAGGTCACTATTGCGTGTTGATAGAGCCCCTAGGATTCTTGCTTGACTGCCAGCAGTATGAGGGCGATCATATACGTGGGAGCTGGGGTCTATAAGCAAATCCTTAAAAGGTCCCTAGTCGTGGGAGTTTCGAGACAGGGCATCGATACTCCAGAGTAGACTAGTGTATACAGTCGAGACCCCGACAAGGGGCGGTGGCCGGTCTCACAAGCCACTGGTGTCAGTTGGTTCACCTAAGATGTATACAGGTGCTCATTGGGTTATGAGTACACCGGACAGGACTCGCCGGGAACATGCTAGTTGGTCGTATACCAGACGTCAGATAGCAGTTCCTTGGTGACATGTGTACAGGTTAGTTCATCGACCTAAGATCGTCATTTTTCTCGTGTGAGTTCCCACTGTACTTTGATTACTACCCTACCACGCTCAAAGGAGTTGTGCAAACAAGTTTTGGTTGGGTACAGTCCCGAGCCACATGGAGGCAGTGAGCGGATCTGCAGGGGTTCGTCTCTCCCGGTATTGGGGGTGAGGTCGCACTGTGTCTAGGAGAGCCATTACACGAAATCCTTGGCCAAGACAGGAGATTTACTGGTAGGTATTCCAGTAATATCTCAGGGTGTTCTGGGCTACACTCCGACACGACTTATACCGCTTTTGGGGGTCTGACTTTTACCAACCCCCTAGGCCCGCCATGCGATGCTCATAGACGAACGGACCGGACTATACGGATATTGTCACTGACAGGCTCAGTAGGGTGTCAGGATGAGTTCGCTCATCGACGTCCCTTTTGGTCAATACCTGGTTGCCCGTTACGTATGGCTAATACCTCCGACGTGCTAGTGGTTAAATCCACAGCCAAACTATTGACGAGTCTTTAGAGTCCCCCACAGACCGTTGCTCAAGTTTCGGGCGAAACGCCGTAGAGGCTGTATGGAGATATGGCAGGATTCGATCAGATACGTGCGGTATTGGACGGATCATGATCGGACGGATAAGACTGGCGGGCTTTGGTTTAAGCCGGATCCTAGTATTGTACAGTGTAGATTTTGTCTCATTGCATTTGTATTCAGTGGGAATACAAATGCGGATATGTATATAAAGTCGCGGGGTTTTCCTGTAATTTATTACGGGATCAGTTTTCTGAAGTTGCCAGTTTGCATTCCGTTTCGGCCAGTTTTCCTTTGTTCCTTCACGGCCGGATTTTTCCGATGGAGGGGGGTTTTTTTTTGCAAGTGTGCAAATTTGATTTGTGGAGGGTGTCTTTTATGATTTGAGGGATTATGATATTTCTAGCATCATTAGATTCCTTTTGCTTCATGATGGGTAGCATTTATGGTGATGGATTATGAAGGGATTGATTTGGAAAATGGTGTGACCATTTTCTTCTCATTATCATACATTTTCTTCTCTTGCAATTAGAGATTTCTTTTTCCCTCCACCATAGGAGAGGCCGGCCACTTCTTGTGAGAGAGAGAGGGTTCATTTTTGGTGTGGGAGAAATTATCATATCATATTATGCTTTGCCACAAAAATCCATAGCCATCTCAAAAGCTCATCTTCTTCTTCCCTCCTTCAAAAGCAACTTCACCACCCGTAAGAGACAAAGTATTCTACACTGATCCTACAGCACCCTTGGGCACGTCGGTTCGCCAACTTCGTGCCCGAGTTGCCTCGGTCCAGAGGTGGGAGCCCGTAAAAGAACCCGGCGATGTGGTGCCCGTTCCGACGAGGAAATGAAGACCGAAGATTCCGCGAGGAGATCGGAGCGGAGGCCGAAGATCGAAGGACACGGATCGCTCAGTATAGCTCTCTACCCTTTCTCGTATTTGCTAGCATTAGGTTAATGGCCCGATCCGGGTTTAAAGTGCGCGGTGGTGCCGGTTTATAAGTTCTGTAAAAGTTTCGTTTCCACATTCCGGCATCGGATTGACGGCCGGGGCGCTGCCGTGCACTTACACATTTTACATATGTGGAGGGTCTAATTACAGGATATAGGAGTTATGGACCAAGCACGAACCAAATTGACCATACCTAGGCCGCAAATTGCAGCCAGTTGGGTTAAATCTGCGGCCAAGGGTTAGGGTCTTGGGTCTCGGGGTAGCTTTTATGTCACCTGCATCTCTCACTGTAATCGCTATATATTTTTCAGGTCCTCCGGATCATAGCAGATCCCTAAATATCATCATAAATCCCACAAAATTCGATATCGGCAAATCTAAAGTTCAAGTCTTGGGGTTTAGTCTTTGGTTTTGTCCATAATACTAACACTACAGGGTTGTGGTCACTAATTACACCTCAATGACACTTTCACAACTCATAAAATTCCCTAACCCTCATCTTGGAATTTTCCAAGATCACTAAACCTCATTAGTTGTGCTCTAAACTACATTAGGAGGTAAGAAAACTCAAATACTTAACTAAGGGTGTATGATTTACCTCATATAGCAACTGAAGAAAATTCTTGGGTTTCCCAAAGTGCTCAAGACCTTAACTTGCTTCATCCATAGGGTTTGTAGTGAGCTTGTGATCATATTTTGTGAAGGTGGCATAAGGTTTTAGCTAAATTTTGAGGGTGTTTGTGGGTGGTAGAGGAGGTGGAGGAATGAGGGAGATGAAGGAAGAGAAGAAAAGGAAATGAAGTGAAGAAGGAAATGAACCATGTTGTGTAAAAACTCCCCCCCCCCCTCTCTCCCTAGCCCATGCCTCATGGTCCCCCCTCATCAAAATATCTCCATGTCATCCTCTTTTTTTTATTTTAAAACAAAAATCATTTTACAAAAGGAAAAGAAGCCATGGTTAATAACAAAATATAACAAGTGTTTTGCAACATGTTTTGTTGCATGCCATGCACATAAACAAGATCAATGCATAATTAGCAACATATTAATTAAGTTTAGCATTAACTTGCATAAAATTAATGGTATAATAATTTATAAAATATCCAAATCACATAAATTCTTTCAAAATCAATAATTCATATAAATTTTCCAATTATTCTTCAAACTATAAATATATAGTTATACTACTTCATTGAAACCAATTTCTATATCTTTATAATATTTATGAAATTTATTAATTATTTATTTAAATTCCAAAAATAATATTTTATTTTTCTGAAATATTACAATTACCGTCACATCATCCCCCATGGCCCCCTACTCACACCGCATCACCTCCGACTGCCCCTCCTATCCTTACTAGCGCTCCTCCTATTACCGCCACATCATCCCCCATGGCCCCTTACTCATACCGCATCATCTCCGGCTGTCCCCATTATCTTTACTAGCGCTCTCCATACTACTGCCAGATCACCCATAGCGTCGCAGCCTCCCCCTATCCCCGCTATTGTCCATGTTCTGGATTCGATATCCGGCGGGCATTACGGTGGGTATGAGCACGGGTTGGTCCCAGGGCCCATCAATTTTTTTATAGACGTTCGACTGCGCATGAGTACGCCATGACCCAAATGTGGACGGATGCGGCAGCTGCGTCGCGGGAGGAGATCTATCGGCTCCACGAGCATGTGGAACAGCAGCATCAGACACGGCAAGAGACGCGACATGAGCTTCAGGAGACGCGGCACGAGCTGCAGGAGCTTAGGGCGGAGATCCGAGACATGAGGCGGTCGCACTCCGATTCCATCCAGCAGGCTATACGGAATGAGTCAAGCGCATTCTTTAAGCCACGGGATGATGGAGGTGGATCGTCGTCCCAACGGCATTAGTTCTATTTTTTTTGATTTGTTGACACATACAATAGGATTTTAGTAGAGTATTGATCATATTGGACGATTTTTTGACACAGACATTTTTTGATTTGTTGATTAGTGGAGTATTAATCATATTGATTGTATATATATTTTTTGTTTATGTTTGCATGCGATTAAGAGCTTATTATTTTGATTATCGTATATTGCGTGAGATTTGAATATATTGCGTGAATGGTAATTATATATTGATGTTTGTGAATGGAAATTATATATTGCTTGTAATTGAAATTAACGCGGGACGTGAAAAATTTAATTATTTAAAAAAATAACTTGTCATGGTTGTAACCGTGACCAACTGTCTTTAATCACGATTACAACCGTGAACAAAAGGCTGCTCCCGATACTGATATCCGGAGCAGATCTGTGTTATGAATCACGGCTAAAAGTTTTGTTCACGGTTGTAACCGTGACCCATAACTGGTTTTGTTCACGGTTAGAACCGTGAACAAAAACCTAGGCCTCCCTACTAACCGATTTTTTAACATTACGCTAATAAACGTTCACGGTTACAATCATGAACGTCTTTTATTTTGTTCACGGTCGGAACCGTGACCCAATATTTGTTTACACAGGTTTGAATCATGGTTAAACCGTGAGCAAATCCCTGACCGCTGCAGGGAATGGGATTGTAAAATGAATAATGAAGTCTCCAAATGCATGCTAGTTCCCACACAACCACTTCCCTTCCCCTTCACGAGGATTGTACCATGCACTCTATTTGTATCATGTTAAAGATAGCTTGCTGACTTCATTGATGAGACTTGACTTGATGGAATAAGGATGATGTGGACCCAATTTGTAATCAACTTATATAGCTTTATAATAATTTACATAAACTGAGGTTAAAAGCATAACTCAAAATTGTACGATTGATGCTGTTGGGGATAATTGCTGGAAATAAAAAAAAATAAAACATAAAATCAAATTGGCTTGGACAGCATTCGTCATCTTTAAGATAATGATTTCCAACTTCTTCTATAAATGAGAATCAAATATCTGGATCCATAAAAAGATGACTTTTATCGAAGACTTGATTTTTTTAAAACAATCACATCCCTTAATAATTATAATTATGTTAATATTTAATTTATATTAATATTATAAAATTTCCATCACATCCATGTATCATGCACTAAGAGAAAATAATTGAGAAGACCTCTTCAGTAGAATCAATTGGAGTATGACTGTTCAACTCAAAGTCCTCATCTCTTTCTTCTCATTCCCACCATATGAAGATGCAATATTCTCAATGTCAGAATCTGCAACCTCCAAAGTTTGTTTAACTTTCTACATCTCTGTATATTCATGAAGATGCAAGCCACCATGCACAAGACTTGAAGTGGATAATAAAGCAAACTTTATCGTCTTTTGCATGCCCATGTGTTGCTGACTCAGAAGATGAAGATTCCTTTAGATCTGAATTTTTAGGAGAAAAGTCCAAATGCTTCCATTATTGTTTTGTGAGAATGCAAAGGTAAGCAGCCAGCCTTAGCATTGATTTGATGAGGAAGAGAATTAAACAACTGAAAGTGATGATGCTCACGAGTCGTATCTCCTTAAAATTATGACACGTGTCCCGAAAGCTACGAGAGTGGAACAAAATGAGTCGCACTATGAGTATTTCTTGGGATTTCGTCTCGAGGAACGTGTCCGACCTTTCACAGGGTCTCCCTAAATACATTACATCTCCATCTAGGAAACTATCAACAAGTCGTCTCCAAGCTAACTCAGACTCCCGGCTCGTTTCCAAGCCGTCTGACGCGCCGAGCTTCCTCGGCCTACCGGTTCGTCTCCGAGCCTCCGACGTGCCGAGCTTCCTCGGCCTCCCCGACCCACCAGGAGTGCGGATCCCATGCGCCCCGTAACGGCTCCGCCTATATCGCCAGGATGAAATATCCACCGCCCCGCGTCCCACGCTGGCGCATCCCTCTGTTAATAAGCGTATCCCGTCATTAATGGAGTGACTCCATCATTCACGCAGGCGTAACGTCAGGGGCGAAACTGACGGCAAAGATCTCGCACCTGCTCACTTCATGCAACCACTATAAAAACCTCTCTCTCAGACGACTCTGGTAATTCGAATTATCTCAATACGCCGCTACTTTGCTCCTATTCCTTGGCTCTAACTTGATCGTTGGAGGGTCCTACGGTGATCACCCATTCCGGGACTTCTTTGCTGGTAACTTGGCGTCCAACACCAACCTATTGAGATCCACACCGAACTACACCAAAACCAAATCTCAGCCATCCAAGATCATCATCGCAGGATCGACGGAGGAAAGCGTCTAAAGGAGATCGGAAGCTCCATCAGAAAAGGGAAGGTATGTACCCACCATGCACAACTTGTCCTTGTAAAAGCTTTCGATGGCCCAATTATTGAATGCAGAATAGTAAAGAAGTACATGATATTAATGTAAATCATCTTGTATATTTTCATGACAAAAAGTGCATGGCTCCAATTTGGGTAAAGGAGGAGAAAATTTGTGCCCCATGTGAAGAAAGTGGGTGTCAGGGGATTAGGTGATGCAGCAAAAGGGTGTTTGGTTTGGTGTTTGTGTGAGTTGATTTGTTGAGTTTGTGAGTTAGGAGTTGCTTAGTGAGATTAATTTGAAAAATTGGGGTTGATGTTGTAGCTTGATTTGATATTTTCATGTATGGTTAGCAAGTAAGGGAAATTATTATAAATACAACAGCAAATATATAGCAGTAAAAGTGCTCGCAAATCATTCTCGTCGCCTCTATACCTCTTTGTAATATATAATTGACCAAAAAAAAAACAAGACTTATTGCAAAAAAATACCTTTTCATCCTAAGATTTGGGTTATAATACTAAAAGATAAAACTATGTCCGGTGCGCTTTCTATCCATGACCACTCGCATGAACTTGTCCATGATCACAAAGCTCTACAGGTTTAGAAGGCGACGGATTTTATACACACATCCCTTTCTTTTCTTTCCTTCTTTTATAAAGGTTTAATTTATACAAATAATGGGACTTTCGAGGATTCCAATTTTTTAGGTATCTTAAAACGAATCATGAGCTCCTATGTGCAAATTTGTAAAATATTTTTCATACAGACCTATTACATGAATTCTACGTAGGATTAGCTACTCGATATAGAGACATGATAGCTTTTAGAGTTGAACTCTACCCTATCTCTCTGTCCAACCACTGATCTACCCTCTATTTATAGAATGTACCATACATTAATGCATTGATTGGGGTGTGTTTTTGGAACTGGCCCGTAAACCTCATCCAAGTATACACCCACGCCACACGTACAGCACACACAATACACACGCAACTAGAGGACTCACGGATTTATCCCGAAAGCGTTAATTTGTGGTCACTTTCCCTCCAAAGAGTTTCAGTTGCTATAGATTAAGGAAATGGCATGGTTCAGGTATAGATTTTCTTTTTGAACTTAAATTGCATATTGGTTTATTTATTTGCGGAAGGGCTTTTAAAATCACACATATTTTTCGATTTATGTAGAAGTGAAGATTAACACCGGTTAGGACTTCAGATTCACCCAAGAAAATATGTCATAAAGTTATGAGAAAATGAATAACCAAGGATCTTGAAGAAACTCATTTTACGTTTTAAGATAAAGATTGGATATCCACCATGATGCATCACACAAACCATTGAGATTTGGCAAGAAAAAATGTGTTGAAATTTGATATAAATTCAGAATTAGTTAGAGATTAAATCTAGTCACTTTAATATAGATAAAAATCCAATCTCGATATTAGATTCATATTTATCTCTAGTCTTAATATGAATTTATCTCCAAGCATCTATTTACGCTTTCTTTCTGTAGTTTTTTAATTTCTTTTTTAATCCGTAATTCTCTAATATACCGATGAGCAATAGCTCAGTTGGTATGGACACTTCCCCTCTTGGGGAGAGTGCGGGGTTTGAACCTCAGAATCACCAAAAGGGGAAGTGGGTACAAATTAACGCTTTCTGGGCAAATTCATGGGTCCCTAGATGTGTGTTGTGTACTTGTGTGTGTGGATGTGTTGGGTGTATTATGTGAATATGTTAGGGCTTACGGGCGAGTCCAAAAAAAAAACTAGTTTGATTAGAGTGGGAGAAAGCGGTCAAGTGCGTTCACGAATAAAGATAGAAAGGGTTGCATCAGGATTGTGGGGATTTAAGTGAGTCCCATGCAATCCTAACTCCAGTGGAAATTCTCATCGCGAAGGTAGGACTAGACGTGAGTTGGCACCGAATCTAGGTATACCGTTATGTTTTTGGTTGTTTGGTATGTTTTTCTATTTGCTTGTGGTGTGTTGCAATAGCCATCGGTAGAAATTTTTCATCATCTTCGTTGGCACGCGATCCTTATCCGCTGCCTATCGATTTATGCGGTCCCTTCGAACAAGCTATCGGCATGTGTGATCCTTTCGGGGTTCACGGTGCCGAGTAGTTAGAGGAGATTGGTATACAACAAAAACAATATCCTTAAAAATATGATTTGATTTGAACAAGTTATCGGCATGTGTGATCCCCTCAGGGTTCACCGTGCCGAGTAGTTAGAGAAGATCAGTGTATAACAAAAGGAATATCCTTAAAAATATGATTTGATTTATGTTTTTATCTTAGCCTCCGTATACTACCATTAAAAGTGGATAATATGTTTCCACCTAAATATATCCAATGGTAATTCTACGGAATTCTTCTCCGGTTAAAAAAAAACATGGTAACTAAAAAATCACAAATTGACTTCTGGGGATTCTTTGCATGTGCATGTTGGTTAATTGCTTCACATGACTCGTACTACTATATTATATACATGGAATTTTTTGCATTTGATTCTCCCTTGGCTCGATGTTTAGACAGCAGTTGCGTAGCCATATTTTATTACAACACTTGCATGGACTTTTGTGCGGAAAGGGTTGCAAAATATCTTTATTTATACAGCATAGTATTTAATTTTCGAAGACTATTTCATAAAGAATTAAAATTAAATTCTTACTGTACTAATCAACAATTTGATGCTCCTAGACTGTACATGTCATTTTTTGGATGGTATTGAAATGCTTTTGATATGGTTTTAAATTTTGTATAATTTTAACCTGACATGATATTAAGTTGCCGGAAATCCAAAGTTTCATTTTGTTACCATCTCGGAAATGTAATTAAATTGTAACCGAACGATTTTGTTAGCCCATCGAAAATCTAAATTCATGCCAGATTATCACACTACCATAGTAATCGGATGAGTGGAGATTGTAGTTTAATTAGTGGGCTAAATAAAATCCGAAAGCAGGTGTCTAAATATTATATTTGGATCCACGTCCGTACGGTAATCCTTCCAGACCATATATGCGGTCATATGATTTCAATATCATATTACCTGACTGAACATGTTCGTAACCTGACCGAATATGCTCGTTATATAATTATATCAATCTCGTTATCTGAGAAAATATATTGATTATCTGACCGAATCCATCCCATCACCTTCTTGAATATCTAAATCCAAATCGTGTTACAACTTAAACTTGTGTTGGCCTGTGTGGATAATTTTTTCCACAAACAATCCTTCGAAGAAAGCAAGATGGAAGAATCTAAAATTCATAATGAAGCTTAGCTTCTATCAACAGAGAAGATGGGGGCTTAAGTGCATTTCCATTTTTCATAGCATGCATTTGTTAACCTTTGGCTAAATATGTTTATTTTAGCGTTGCATGCAATTAAGGGCAGAGACATGTTTGCTAAAATACATGAAAGCGAAGGAGGGGGCCAAACTGAATTTGAAACCAAATTTGGAGCATTAATGAATTTTTACATCGCCTTATATGAGAGGCAAAATCAATTAGAAGCAAAGGAGGGGCAGCAATAAAATGTGTGTGTGTGTAATATTTGAAACAATTACTCAGCCTAAATATTTTGTTGTGTATATCGAGCAATATAACCGAATCCATCCGTTAGTACTCTCTCGAAATAAAATTTAGTTTTATTTATGTATAATTTAAGATACTTATTTGTGAAATGCTTAAAAAGAAAGATGCTTTTGCCAAATGTAAACCTTTTCCGCAAGAGCGCGTTCCTAATGTCAACTGTGGGTGATAATCAAAGTTGGAAAAAAATTGAGGATCATAAATTAATTTTACTATTCAAAATGTGGGTGTTGATAACATTTAAAAACAATTGAGGGTCCTAAATAAAGTTCTGCAATCCATGGTTGACCGGCATGAGAGACTGAAACTGAAATAAAAAGCAACTTCGGGGTCATTTATAACTTTTGCAGGATTTGATTGCCCATTCGGTATGCCTGAAAATGAAGCTCAATTTTGTCCTCCTCCGCGTCGCGAATATAAACATAGACGAAACGGTATGTTGATCCAAGCATACCTATCCCTGGCTCAGAACACATCTACCCCCATATATTTCACCGATCCAAACCAGTCATGCTAATCTACATATCTTGAAACCTCTATATATAACAAATCTTGAGATTTAAAGACCTTTTAACGCATCTATCAAATGTTCGTACTTTTACTATATCAATAAACCGTTGATTTTTCTATCCGTTTGATGAACGCGTTATAGGTCTCTAAATTACGAGATTTTTTGTACATAAAGGTTTTTTTTAATAAATAGATCAAGATGGTCGGATTGAATCGGTAAAAACATGGGGGTAACATGTACTTGAGATGGGGGTCCTTTTAAAAAAAAAAGTCGCGGCCTCTCTATAGAGAGAGAGAATAATGGAGGAAAGAGGCCATAGGAGCGAATTTTCTCCTATGGCGTCGAAAAAGTACGTCCTCCGTCGTATTTTCCGACGATCGGGATCCATCATCTTCATCGTTATCATCTAAGATGTGGGTACACCAAATTTCATATAATTCTACAACTTTTCACCGTTGATTTAGCAATTTAAAAAGTTCTATTGTCAGTAAACCGTTAATTTTGAACCCACTAATTCAACGATGAAAAAGTTGTTGAATCACATGAAATTTGGTGTAGCCATATATTAGATGATAACAATGAAGATGGTGGGTGCCGATCGTCGGAAAACACGATGGAGGGCGTGCTTTTTCGAAACCATAGGAGGAAATTCCCTCTTATGGCCTATGGCATCTTTCCTCCATTATACTCATATATATATATATATATATATATATAACCTTGTGAGAAGCAACATTAAGGTAAATATAGAAAATACAGCATAATTAAATTAAATCTTATAAAATATCTTTTCCTCTCTTTAAGAGAGAATCTACAGTAGATAAAATCTATCAAAATAAATTAGAAACACGTTTTTCCCTTATAAAGAAAACTAACATACTTTGAAACATTATTCGATTTTAATTAAATTAAAAAATTTAGTTATGAAGAAAAATATAATTAACAAAAACGTAATGTGAAAATCAAGAGGGATAATTCAACTAGTGGATTCAACACTCAATGTCAAATAGATTGCATTTTGGAAGGCAAAAGCAGTCATAGATTTCAACTCCTCAGATTCAGAGAATGATGATATGAAGATTTTTCTGGAGTTCCAAAAATTCAAAAAAATGCAGAAACAAATGAGAAGCTCAAAATCAAACTCCAAGCATTCCTCAGAAGGATCCTCCACTGATCCTATGGGAGGGCCTTGTGCTCAAGACCCTTTCGAATTGTAAACACAACTCATTCATGTAACTTGGTATCAGAGCCAAGTTTCTCTGGTAATTCCACTCTTTGTTGAGAGCAACGAGTAACCTATTCATAGTGAATATCCTGAGCGTTGGTAAGACATTGGTAAGCTCGTGAATCCGTTGGTAAGCCCGAGAGAGAGCGTGGTGTTCCCGGTGGAGTGTTCCCGTTGTTCCCGGTCAAGGTATGATCTGTGTTTAGTTCATAAAATTGCTATTGATGATGGCTGGTATTATTAGAAAAATTTTCTCTGGTTCTGGAAGTAGTTCAGGACACATAATACAAAGCAAAGAAGAGATGATTAATGAGGATTATTCAAACTGGACTATTCCTAATGAAAATATTGAAAATATTTATAAAATTGGTACTTTTGATTTCAAAAGCGCTTTTAGCGTAAAAATTCATGAAGAGACCTTAAACATTCAAAATAAATTTCAATCAATTCCTCTTTTATCTCATGTTTCTATACGAAAATATTTAGAAAAAGGATTTCGTTATATTCATTTTGGTATGATTCAAGTAGCAGTCAAACCACTTGCTCATATTGGCATAGACATTCCTGTTTACATGGCTTTACGTGATAAACGATTGCGAAGATACAAATCGTCAATTTTAAGTATGATTCAGACTAATATTTATAATGGTCCTATTTATTTCAATTGTATTCCTAATTTTCCTGTTTCAATAACTGATCCTTTAATTATGAATTCCTTAATTCTTGATGTTCATCTGCAAGGAGACGAATTTGAAAAACTTGCAGAACAATTTGTGATTATTTATCGCATTTACTTTCAATTAATGAGTTCTGCTATTAGTCCCAAATGCAAATTAGTTAATAATTTTACCGATGAGACAATACTATTACAAATTGATGCTGACTATTCAAAGACCTTTGTTCCTAAACGCCTGAAATGGAATGAAATTACCATTCCAGAAGCCTTTCAAATAGATGTTCCTCAGAGACCAAGAAATCTCGAGAGAACAGAAATTCAAGAGATAGTTGAAGAACAAGATGGTACAGTCCTGGTTCGTTTCAACTCACTTAATGAAAATAGGAGATCCATCAGACCCTACTCTATTCCTAGAAATTCATTTAGAGAATCTAGATCTTTCATAGTAGAAACTCCTTTTACTCAAGAAGATCCTTCAATAAGGATTCACAATCAAACACCTATACCTGACATTTCAAATGAACTCAATTTTTCTCCTAATAATTCTCCTAATTCCAGTCAGATGCATGGAGAATTCCACGGTATTAATGTTATCACTAAACTTGGTGTTAAGATTGATATCGAAAAACTTGAAAAAGATTTCAAAGAAGAATCAGAATACTACACATGGTATTCTAAGCTAGATGCTTACTGTCAAGCAAAGATTCGACTTCAATGGATAAAAGATATTCAAAAATATCATGCTCCCTTTCATTTTGAAAACTGGTTAGAATTTTATTTTACAAAAAATGAAATTTCTGAACCATTCAAAAAATCTTCTATTAATGTACAAACAAGTTTGTACAAGAAATGGCAACTTCAAGATGGCACTACTACTACTGCTATCACTCCTCCCTTACAGACCTTGAAACTCCATTCCAAAGAAGGAGAAGTCATAGCTACACCTTTCAAAAAGGGTCGTGAAAGTATTGACCCTAGAGGAAATGATCAAGTTAATTTGGATGATATCAAGAAATTATATCACCAGAATAACTACTCCAATCAAGTTTTACACACGATTTCAACACAAATAGATTCCTTATCTACTGACATTAAGGCTATTCCAAAACCAACAAGTTCAACATTCCTTCACAGTACTTCTTTACCACATTTTCAACCAAGAAGTATTCCTAGAGCTTTAGAAAATAAGCTCACGTTTGAGAACGAGTCATTATTATCTAAAATAAATCAAACACTTGATTAAATTAACAAGAACCTTCCTGTTCCTTCAAAAATCAACAATATTGATACTATAGAAGACAAGGAAGAATCAGATTCAGATTCCTCATTATCTTCTGATTCATCTGAAAACTTTGTAGTTCAATCCTCTGAAAACTCTGTAGTTCAACAAATCAATAAAGTTGAAAACGATATCTTACAAATTAATTCTGATCAAGATATTAATAAAATTAAAAGAGGAAAGAAACCAAATTTCAATAGACCTCGTAAAAATTGGAACAATAGTAGAACCAAAGACTACTATCCAAGACCAACCCCTCCTGACATTATGTATGAAGAAAGAGCAAAATTCCATACGAAAGATTATGATGGAAATTCCATTTATGAATGGAATATTGATGGAAAAAGTGAGTATGAAATACTCAACACATTGCAAGAAATGGGTATGGCCAAATTGGCATACAAAATGAAAAGATGTTCTGAACAAGATATTGCGAGTTTATTCATAACTGGTTTTACTGGACAGTTAAAGTATTGGTGGGACAATACTTTGACTTTGCAAGACAAAACAGCAATTCTTGAGCATACTATAGACGTAGAAAATGCCCAAGGAGAAATTACTACCCAAAACTATTCAAGTGATTTCCTTATAGTCACCATAGCTATGCACTTTGTAGGAAATCCTCAGGAAGAATTAGCTTCTTCAAAAATATTCCTTACTAACATTAGGTGTCCAACACTTAGTGATTTCAGATGGTACAAAGACATGTTTTTGACTCATGTTCTTAAACGAACAGATAGTACTGCACCATTCTGGAAAGAAAAATTCATTACTGGTTTACCAACTCTGTTTTCCCAAAGAATTATGATTAATTTACAAAAGGAAATGGGAACAGAACAGATTGATTTCACTTCAATGACCTTTGGTCAACTTTTTGCTTTTGTCAAAAAAGAAGCCCTTGCAGCTTGCCAAGAACTCAAATTCCAGGCTAAATATGGCAGTAAGAGAAAAGAAATGGGATCTTTCTGTCAAGCTTTTGGAATTACTGGAATCAGTGCTCCTTCCACTGAAAGAAAGAAAAAATTCCTTCAAAAATCTTTTTCACAAAAAAGATATTCTAAGAAAAAGGAATATAAAGACGATTCATTTTCCCCGAACAAATTCAGGAGATTCAATAGAAAAAAAGAATTCAAGTGATTTCAAGTGCTTTAAATGTGGCAAGAAAGGTCATATTGCTAGCAAATGTCGAAGCAAAGGAAAAGGAAAGATAAACGAAATCATTGATGGCATTTCTGATGTTGAAGAAAATATCAGAAATAAATTAAAAGAAAGATTGCAAATCTATTCTGAGATCAATTATATTACTGACGATGATAATGGCAATTATGATTCCTCTAGTGAAAGTCAGGATGACTGTCACTGTAAACAGATTAATATGATTAAGTCTTCTACTGATAATAAGAAGATAAATTCTGATACAAAAGAATTCATCTTTGATATGATTCAACAATTACCTGATCCTATCAAACAAAAGAAACTTTTTGAAAGATTAAAATCTTTAATTCTGCAAGAAGAAGAGAAATTTAATATCATTCAACCTTTCAGTATATCAAAAGTTTTTGAAAAGTATCCTATGAATCAAACCTCTGGTATTAAGTCTATCTCTACCAGAGAATTGCAAACAGAAATTCATATTCTAAAAGAAGAAGTCAAGTTTTTAAAACAAACTACTAACAATATAGAGATGAAAAATCTCTCTTTAGAAGCTCATATTGCAATTATTCAATCTAGACTTTCCAAAGGAAAAGAAACTTATCTAGAAGAAGAAGAAGAAACACTTATTCCTCCACAAGAAATAAATATTACCCCTACTCAACCTTCAGCTTCTCAATTCATTTCTACGATTGAGAAATTCCAATTCCAAAAATGGTTAGTTCATCTAACTATTTCTATAGGAAACTTCAAACAAACCTTTGTTGCTATGTTAGACAGTGGTGCAGATCAAAGCTGCATCAGAGATGGTCTAATACCAACAAAATATTATAATTTTACTAATGAAGTCCTTATAGCAGCCAACAACTCTCCTCTTCGAATCAAAGGAAAGTTGACAAAGACCGAAATATGTAATCAAAATTACTGCTTTAAACATCAGTTTATTGTAGTAGAAAATCTCAACACTGATATTATCTTAGGCACTCCATTCCTTACTCAGATTTACCCTTTTGTTGTTGATAACAAAGGTATCAACACTAACATTATGGGTAATACTATACATTTCACATTCTTGATTCCTGTTCGACAAAAGGAGTTAAATGTTTTGCAAAATAACTCCATTTATCAACATATCAATCTTATTCAAAGAAAGCAGAATAAGATAAATTTTCTCAAAGAAGATTTGTCTTATGCTCAAATTGAAGAGCACTTACAATTACCCAACACAAAGCAAGAAATTCAACAGTTAGAAGATCTATTCAAAAGAGAAGTCTGTGCAGATCTTCCTAATGCTTTTTGGGAAAGAAAAAGGCACATCGTTGAATTACCATATGAAAAGGAATTTTCAGAAAGAAATATTCCTACAAAGGCAAGACCCATTCAAATGAATCATGATCTATTAGAAGTTTGTAAAAAAGAAATTCAAACTCTTTTAGATAAAGAACTGATACGGCCATCCAAATCACCTTGGAGCTGTGCAGCATTTTATGTCATAAATCAAGCAGAAAAGGAACGTGGTGTCTCTAGGCTTGTTATTAATTATAAACCTCTCAACAAGGTTCTTCAATGGATTCGTTACCCTATTCCAAATAAAAGAGACTTATTAAAACGATTAAGTGTTGCAAAAATCTTTTCAAAATTTGACATGAAATCTGGCTTTTGGCAAATTCAAGTTGCTGAAAAAGACAGATACAAAACAGCCTTCACTATACCCTTTGGCCATTACGAATGGAATGTAATGCCTTTTGGACTCAAAAACGCCCCTTCAGAATTCCAAAGGATAATGAATGACATTCTGAATCCATATTCAAAGTTTATGATTGTTTATATTGATGACGTATTAGTTTTCTCTGAAAACATTAATCAACATTTTAAACATTTGAAAACTTTCTTATATACTATAAAGAAAAATGGCTTAGTTCTTTCAGCCACAAAAATGAAATTATTTCAAAACAATATTCGTTTTCTTGGACATTTCATAAATCAAAGAACTATTTATTCTTTACCTTGCATTAATATTTCTCATCATGATGTTTTCATGATTGTTGAGACTGATGATTTAAAAGGTACTGACAATTCATTACCAGACTTTTTCTCACAGGAAAAAATGGGTGATCCCAATTCAAAAGTTCGCACTTCAAAGGACTATGAGATGAAAAAATTGACAACAGCAACTTCATCAACAAACAAATTCCATATTCTCCAAGGTTTCCCTGCTCTGACTTACTCATCAGTAGTAGAAAGCAAGAAATCTCAAAATTCAACTCCACAAGTTCAAACTTCTCCAAAAGATCAAGACAGCCCATATTTCACAAAATCTGGTGTTCAACACATCTGCTTGACCACCTTCAAAGAACCTCCCCACTACAACACACTTCAAATCTACACTCATCAATTATTCCCGCCAAACTCCTATTGGCTGGATGATCCCCTCAAAACTCAACAATTCTATGAGTTGATCTTAGTTGACTCTGGGTCAGCTGAAATCACTCATACTCCTGATAGAAAAACTCCTTCACTGATTTCTTATTCAAAATGTGTCATAAAGAAGGTTATTCCACCAAATGATTGGTCCAGCATTTGGACTACAAAAGAATTCTCAATTACTTACGTTCCCAAAGGTTATACATACCAAGACTATCAAATGGCTTGGTTTCGAACCTTATTCTATAGGCCATTCAATCATTCATGGTTCCTTACCTTCCACTCAAATTGTGCTGACAATATTCCTATCTATGAATGGTAGCTACGTTTTGGCCCCGTTCCAGAGATACTTTCGCCAGTTGTTCTAAAGGCCTTCCAGACTTGGGTCCAAAGAACGGGAGGTGAACATTTCAAAAAAGCCCTCCTATTCCACAAATCCTTCAAAGTCCCATGGATATTTTGTTGGACATTTACATTATTCAAACACTACAACAGTGACTACCCTCTCAGTCTGGGTAGAGAATTCAAAGTCAAATGGTGGACCCGTTACACTCAAGATTACTGCAATGAGAAGGCAGTAATACATTACATTCAAACAGGGAAGAAACTTCAACAAGAAATTCAGCAAATTCCAAAAGAACCAGCAAAACCTGAACCAAAAACTCCTGCAAAAGAAGTGAAGACTCAAAAGAAGGCAAAAGCAGTCATAGATTTCAACTCCTCAGATTCAGAGAATGATGATATGAAGATTTTTCTGGAGTTCCAAAAATTCAAAAAAATGCAGAAACAAATGAGAAGCTCAAAATCAAACTCCAAGCATTCCTCAGAAGGATCCTCCACTGATCCTATGGGAGGGCCTTGTGCTCAAGACCCTTTCGAATTGTAAATTATAAAAAAAAAAAAATGTATATATCTTATCTTATCTTTCTAGTGTTCTCTGTAGTGAATGGTAACTACAGCTAGTCCGGAGCAAACGGCTACCGGTAAAGACTTATCAAATCCGTTCTAAAAAGGTTTGCTCCTAATCCAAAGGAGTATGGCTCTTAAACAGCCAATTTACTGGAGAAGTAATTCTCCACAACAACGTCATATGTAGAACGGTTCAAATCTATATGCTAGCCCAATCTCAAACGGTGGTTGGTAAAGGCATATTAAATCCGTTAATGGCTGCGGATTTGCCAAAAATTCGATTACTAAAGATTCCTACTCAAAGATGCCAGCTCAAAAGAAGACGAAAGATGTCTACTCAAAATATGCCAGCTCAAAAGTAAAGATTCCTACTCAAAGAAGATAGCTCAAAAGAAGACAAAAGATGTCTACTCAAAGATGCCAGCTCAAAAGAAAAGATGCCCGCTAGAAGACGCCAGCTCAAAAGGAAAAGGACTCAAAAGTCAAAAGATGCTTTTACAAAAGAAGAAAGGACAACACAACCACTCAAATAATTGAAGACAACTAGCCACTCAGCTTTTCAAAAAGCAAGACAAGACATCCACTTAAAAGATTCGTGCTGATCCAAAGAGCATTCAAGAGGAGCATTCAAGTCTATATAAACACAACTCATTCATGTAACTAGGCAGAGGTTTTTCAATAGAGGTTTTTGGAGAGGTTTTAGAGAGAGAGTTCACACTTTGTAAACTTTACTCTTTGCTTCTGTATTCAAATACTCTCAATTCAAATAAAGATCAAAGCCTACCAACGAATTCACTCTTAGAACTGATTGTCAGGCCATAGTGAATATCCTGAGCGTTGGTAAGACGTTGGTAAGCTCGTGAATCCGTTGGTAAGCCCGATAGAGAGCGTGGTGTTCCCGGTGGAGTGTTCCCATTGTTCCCGGTCAAGGTATGATCTGTGTTTAGTTCATAAAATTGCTATTGATGATGGCTGGTATTATTAGAAAAATTTTCTCTGGTTCTGGAAGTAGTTCAGGACACATAATACAAAGCAAAGAAGAGATGATTAATGAGGATTATTCAAACTGGACTATTCCTAATGAAAATATTGAAAATATTTATAAAATTGGTACTTTTGATTTCAAAAGCGCTTTTAGCGTAAAAATTCATGAAGAGACCTTAAACATTCAAAATAAATTTCAATCAATTCCTCTTTTATCTCATGTTTCTATACGAAAATATTTAGAAAAAGGATTTCGTTATATTCATTTTGGTATGATTCAAGCAGCAGTCAAACCACTTGCTCATATTGGCATAGACATTCCTGTTTACATGGCTTTACGTGATAAACGATTGCGAAGATACAAATCGTCAATTTTAAGTATGATTCAGACTAATATTTGTAATGGTCCTATTTATTTCAATTGTATTCCTAATTTTCCTGTTTCAATAACTGATCCTTTAATTATGAATTCCTTAATTCTTGATGTTCATCTGCAAAGAGACGAATTTGAAAAACTTGCAGAACAATTTGTGATTATTTATCGCATTTACTTTCGATTAATGAGTTCTGCTATTAATCCCAAATGCAAATTAGTTAATAATTTTACCGATGAGACAATACTATTACAAATTGATACTGACTATTCAAAGACCTTTGTTCCTAAACGCCTGAAATGGAATGAAATTACCATTCCAGAAGCCTTTCAAATAGATGTTCCTCAGAGACCAAGAAATCTCGAGAGAACAGAAATTCAAGAGATAGTTGAAGAACAAGATGGTACAGTCCTGGTTCGTTTCAACTCACTTAATGAAAATAGGAGATCCATCAGACCCTACTCTATTCCTAGAAATTCATTTAGAGAATCTAGATCTTTCATGGTAGAAACTCGTTCTACTCAAGAAGATCCTTCAATAAGGATTCACAATCAAACACCTATTCCTGACATTTCAAATGAACTCAATTTTTCTCCTAATAATTCTCCTAATTCCAGTCAGATGCATGGAGAATTCCACGGTATTAATGTTATCACTAAACTTGGTGTTAAGATTGATATCGAAGAACTTGAAAAAGATTTCAAAGAAGAATCAGAATACTACACATGGTATTCTAAGCTAGATGCTTACTGTCAAGCTAAGATTCGACTTCAATGGATAAAAGATATTCAAAAATATCATGCTCCATTTCATTTCGAAAACTGGTTAGAATTTTATTTTACAAAAAATGAAATTTCTGAACCATTCAAAAAATCTGCTATTAATGTACAAACAAGTTTGTACAAGAAATGGCAACTTCAAGATGGCACTACTATTACTGCTATCACTCCTCCCTTACAGACCTTGAAACTCCATTCCAAAGAAGGAGAAGTCATAGCTACACCTTTCAAAAAGGGCCGTGAAAGTATTGACCCTAGAGGAAATGATCAAGTTAATTTGGATGATATTAAGAAATTATATCACCAGAATAACTACTCCAATCAAGTTTTACACACGATTTCAACCCAAATAGATTCCTTATCTACTGATATTAAGGCTATTTCAAAACCAACAAGTTCAACATTCCCTCACAGTACTTCTTTACCACATTTTCAACCAAGAAGTATTCCTAGAGCCTTAGAAAATAAGCTCACGTTTGAAAACAAGTCATTATTATCTAAAATAAATCAAACACTTGATTCAATTAACAAGAACCTTCCCGGTCCTTCAAAAATCAACAATATTGACACTATAGAAGAAAATGAAGAATCAGATTCCTCATCAGAATCTAATTCCTCTGAAAACTCTGTAGTTCAACAAATCAATAATGTAGAAAACGATATTTTACAGATTAATTCTGATCAAGATATTAATAAAATTGGAAGAGAAAGGAAACCAAATTTCAATAGACCTCATCAAAATTGGAACAGTAGTAGAACTAAAGACTACTATCCACGACCTACTCCTCCTGACATTATGTATGAAGAAAGAGCAAAATTCCATACGAAAGATTATGATGGAAATTCCATTTATGAATGGAATATTGATGGAAAAAGTGAGTATGAAATTCTCAACACATTACAAGAAATGGGTATGGCCAAATTGGCATACAAAATGAAAAGATGTTCTGAACAAGATATTGCGAGTTTATTCATAACTGGTTTTACTGGACAGTTAAAGTATTGGTGGGACAATGCTTTGACTTTGCAAGACAAAACAGCAATTCTTGAGCATACTATAGACGTAGAAAATGCCCAAGGAGAAATTACTACCCAAAACGATTCAAGTGATTTCCTTATAGTCACCATAGCTATGCACTTTGTAGGAAATCCTCAGGAAGAATTAGCTTCTTCAAAAATATTCCTTACTAACATTAGGTGTCCAACACTTAGTGATTTCAGATGGTACAAAGACATGTTTTTGACTCATGTTCTTAAACGAACAGATAGTACTGCACCATTCTGGAAAGAAAAATTCATTACTGGTTTATCAACTCTGTTTTCCCAAAGAATTATGATTAATTTACAAAAGAAAATGGGAACAGAACAGATTGATTTCACTTCAATGACCTTTGGTCAACTTTTTGCTTTTGTCAAAAAAGAAGCCCTTGCAGCTTGCCAAGAACTCAAATTCCAGGCTAAATATGGCAGTAAGAGAAAAGAAATGGGATCTTTCTGTCAAGCTTTTGGAATTACTGAAATCAGTGCTCCTTCCACTGAAAGAAAGAAAAAATTCCTTCAAAAATCTTTTTCACAAAAAAGATATTCTAAGAAAAAGGAATATAAAGACGATTCATTTTCCCCGAACAAATTCAGGAGATTCAATAGAAAAAAGAATTCAAGTGATTTCAAGTGCTTTAAATGTGGCAAGAAAGGTCATATTGCTAGCAAATGTCGAAGCAAAGGAAAAGGAAAGATAAACGAAATCATTGATGGCATTTCTGATGTTGAAGAAAATATCAGAAACAAATTAAAAGAAAGATTGCAAATCTATTCTAAGATCAATTATATTACTGACGATGATAATGGCAATTATGATTCCTCTAGTGAAAGTCAGGATGACTGTCACTGTAAACAGATTAATATGATTAAGTCTTCTACTGATAATAAGAAGATAAATTCTGATACAAAAGAATTCATCTTTGATATGATTCAACAATTACCTGATCCTATCAAACAAAAGAAACTTTTTGAAAGATTAAAATCTTTAACTCTGCAAGAAGAAGAGAAGTTTAATATCATTCAATCTTTCAGTATATCAAAAGTTTTTGAAAAGTATCCTATGAATCAAACCTCTGGTATTAAGTCTATCTCTACCAGAGAATTGCAAACAGAAATTCATATTCTAAAAGAAGAAGTCAAGTCTTTAAAACAAACTACTAACAATATAGAGATGAAAAATCTCTCTTTAGAAGCTCATATTGCAATTATTCAATCTAGACTTTCCAAAGGAAAAGAAACTTATCTAGAAGAAGAAGAAGAAACACTTATTCCTCCACAAGAAATAAATATTACCCCTACTCAACCTTCAGCTTCTCAATTCATTTCTACGATTGAGAAATTCCAATTCCAAAAATGGTTAGTTCATCTAACTATTTCTATAGGAAACTTCAAACAAACCTTTGTTGCTATGTTAGACAGTGGTGCAGATCAAAGCTGCATCAGAGATGGTCTAATACCAACAAAATATTATAGTTTTACTAATGAAGTCCTTATAGCAGCCAACAACTCTCCTCTTCGAATCAAAGGAAAGTTGACAAAGACCGAAATATGTAATCAAAATTACTGCTTTAAACATCAGTTTATTGTAGTAGAAAATCTCAACACTGATATTATCTTAGGCACTCCATTCCTTACTCAGATTTACCCTTTTGTTGTTGATAACAAAGGTATCAACACTAACATTATGGGTAATACTATACATTTCACATTCTTGATTCCTGTTCGACAAAAGGAGTTAAATGCTTTGCAAAATAACTCCATTTATCAACATATCAATCTTATTCAAAGAAAGCAGAATAAGATAAATTTTCTCAAAGAAGATTTGTCTTATGCTCAAATTGAAGAGCACTTACAATTACCCAACACAAAGCAAGAAATTCAACAGTTAGAAGATCTATTCAAAAGAGAAGTCTGTACAGATCTTCCTAATGCTTTTTGGGAAAGAAAAAGGCACATCGTTGAATTACCATATGAAAAGGAATTTTCAGAAAGAAATATTCCTACAAAGGCAAGACCCATTCAAATGAATCATGATCTATTAGAAGTTTGTAAAAAAGAAATTCAAACTCTTTTAGATAAAGAACTGATACGGCCATCCAAATCACCTTGGAGCTGTGCAGCATTTTATGTCATGAATCAAGCAGAAAAGGAACGTGGTGTCCCTAGGCTTGTTATTAATTATAAACCTCTCAACAAGGTTCTTCAATGGATTCGTTACCCTATTCCAAATAAAAGAGATTTATTAAAATGTTTAAGTATTGCAAAAATCTTTTCAAAGTTTGACATGAAATCTGGCTTTTGGCAAATTCAAGTTGCTGAAAAAGACAGATACAAAACAGCCTTTACTGTACCCTTTGGTCATTACGAATGGAATGTAATGCCTTTTGGACTCAAAAACGCCCCTTCAGAATTCCAAAGGATAATGAATGACATTCTGAATCCATATTCAAAGTTTATGATTGTTTATATTGATGATGTATTAGTTTTCTCTGAAAATATTGATCAGCATTTCAAACATTTGAAAACTTTCCTATATACTGTAAAGAAAAATGGCTTGGTTCTTTCAGCCACAAAAATGAAATTATTCCAAAACAATATTCGCTTTCTTGGACATTTCATAAATCAAGGTACTATTATTCCTATAAATCGAAGTTTTGATTTTGCTGATAAATTATACAGAAATCGTTGGGTTAACTTTGTGGATTATTTATGCAGGATCAATGTTCAAGTTACCATTGAGCATGTAAAAGGAAAGATAATTCAGGAGCTGGTGTTTATTACTTCTAACTCTGTTTATATGTTTCAATGTAGCCACAAAGGTAACAGCAACAAAAATATGAAGTTCGGAAGGATTACCCTCCCTTTACTTCAAGCAAATGACGACAAATCTTATAAAGTCGCAAAAGGATCATCAGTTGATGAGCAACAACAGTGTATTCTTAACGCACTGTGGATGGCAAGAACACCACAAGAGAAATTAAAAGCTCTTAGTGCTCTTACATATTATTTTACAAAAATTATTACAAAGCCCACTTCAAAGAATTTTACTCATTATGTACTCTTCAACGGCCCAAAGCCCGGAGTCTATATCAATTATGGTTCTTTGATGAATACAGTCGGCAACAGAAAAGACTGTAGATGGAAAGGTTATTACAAGCTTGAAGAAGCATTGAGGGATTTTTCGCTTTCAAACAATAATGTTCGTAACTTCTTTGTGGAAGACGAACATGATAAAGAGCAATTAAAGCTCATAGAGATCTTGAAATCTCAAATTGGTAGTTCATCACCAATTAAAATAAATGATGAACCGAGTCCTTTTCAAACGGTAAAAGGTAAAAACATCTCAAATCCGTTGATGGTTGATGATTTACCAAAAATCATAGTAGATCCGTTGGGATCCCCAATTCAAATAAGTGAGGATGAGAGTTCCACTAAAATGAGTGAGTATAAAAAAGAAAATGAGCGTTTCAATTCGCAAGTTAAAAGGCTGAAGAAAGAAAATCTTTACTTCAAAGAGATGGCCAGAAAAACTCAAGAAACTTATTCTTCAGTTACTCACAATATTGAAGATTATGTCGAAGAAATTTCCAGATTAAATGACATAATTTATCATTTGGAGGCACAATTAAGGATGGAACCTATTCCCTTCCTACAATTCAAGAAGATGATGACATTGAGTCATTCATTCCGACAAAATTTCTTGGAAGAACTTCCTTATGAAATCCAAGAAAAAATCAAAGATATGGCAGAAAAATCACATTATGATAAACTCATAGAACTCCAGAATATTCTAAAGAAGAATGCAGAAACAGACAGGTGGTACACTCATAACAATGTTGTTCAAGAAGTAATTCAGTTCTTCGATCTACAGCCCTTACTTTTGAATATTACATTCAATGAAGGAGCGATGCCATACTTATTACAAAATCTTCAGGATTTTTATTGGGCAGGTATGATTAGGGAAATTGTTAATCTTGACAGAATCCCTGAATTCTTCGGAGAAAAAATATTTAATGCTATCAGAGATTTTGCCTCTGAAGGAAAATATTACTTAACAATATTTTCAACATTCCCACATCAAGAAAGCAGGATCTTCTATCCCGCAGAAAGAATTATAATAATGTCCTCTTTACATATGCCCTTGGGAGGATTCAGGGCTCAATATGATTTCAAGGATATCAATAATCAATCAAAATATTTCAAATTCCGAAGAAATCTGAAAGACGTCGATTTAACAAATTTGGAATTATTGGCTGAATCCAACACCACAAAACTGTTCTCATATATCTATGGACAAGAAGACGGAGAAGAAGATCAATTTGAAGGACCAGCAAATCCAATGAATTATTAGCAGAGGGATCTTCCACCCCAATAATTGAAACTCAAAAGATGCCAGTTCAAAAAAAAACAAAAGATGTCTACTCAAAAGATGCCAGCTCAAAAGTAAAGATTCCTACTCAAAGATGCCAGTTCAAAAGAAGACGAAAGATATCTACTCAAAAGATGCCAACTCAAAAGTAAAGATTCCTACTCAAAGATGCCAGCTCAAAAGAAAACAAAAGATGTCTACTCAAAGATGCCTGCTCAAAAGAAAAACAAACGTTTTCAAAAAAAGGTGATGCTTTTAAAAGATGCTTTTAGCAAGACAAGACAGCCACTCAAAAGATTCGTGTTAAAGAATGGACGACCACTCAAATAATTGAAGACAGCTAAGGCGATGGGCCACTCAGCTTTTCAAAAAGCAAGACAAGACATTCACTCAAAAGATTCATGCTAATCAAACTCAAAGAGCATTCAAGTCTATTTAAACAAGAGCTCATTCATGTAACAAGGCAGAGGTTTTTGAAGAGGTTTCAGAGAGAGTTCAGACTTTGTAACTTTTACTCTTTGTTTCTGTATCCAAATACTTTTCAATTCAAATAAAATCAAAGCCAGTTCTCATTCCATCTTCTTGTTTACCTTGTTTTATGATCCTGACCCCCTTATGAACATTTATCATCGATATAAAAATAATTTCATTTTGATCATATAATAGTTTAGTTTTCTTTTAATTTCTCTTTTTTTAAATTTATCATTCATCCTTCTATGTTTTTTTCCGAAAAAAGAAATCAGATAAAAAAATTGATGAGAGAGAGAGAGATTATGTAGGATTTTGTAAAGAATTTGTTTTGATTTGGTTTTCATTTCTATATTTAAATTAAAAAATATTTATTAAATCTCATCTGTCAAATAATATCCCACGGTTACAGTCACTCGCTCGCTCTCTTGCTTCTCTCACGATCATTCCAATATATATATACACCCCTACTTTTCCTCAAAGATTCAACACTAAAAATTAAATAAGTTTTGATAAGTTGAATATTTCCTAAAATATATATACCATTCCGTTGACTCGTAGGCAGGAATTTGACGCCAATCGGATCTTTTATTCAACGGTAAAAGGCCTTTGCAATGACACTCACTGAAAAATACTTGTAATTTCAATATATATATATATATATATATAATTAATGCGTGAAAGGGAGCAAACAGATTATAATTATTTTTGTGATATTTTTCTACATTAAGAATGTAATATGCACATAAAAATATTACCATAGGTACAGTTTCTTTATTATCAGAAAGGTTCATCATTTTTGGTGTTAAACATAAGCTATCATGTCAATTTTGATACTCTTTGGATCATACATTATCCAAAAACCCTTAATTTTACAACAAATCTACGCAAAAGATAAATGGTAAAAAAAAATCACATTGTATTTTTGTGTCTGCATGTTTTAGTACTCGAATGTCACCAATGCACAATATTGATTATCCCAAGAATGGATGGATGGTTTTTCTATATTCAACCCTAAAAAATTTCGAGCTCGTAAGAGGACCCCAAAAACTTCATATTTATAAATAAGGCCCCCAATTGCTGTAAGTTGTCTAAATTGGTCTCATGATTAGTTTTCCATCCAAATTCGTTATTTTACCCTTTTTTTCCTTCTTCCACACTCCATCAACTTCATTTTTCCATTTCTTTTCAAATTCAAACACTCAACCGTCCATAAGTTCCACCCATCTATAATTATGATTCCGGTGGTCATGCTCTTAAACCATTTAGAACCGTCTTTATGAATAACAAATGATTATTTCCGCAGAGGACCAAATATACCAAGCAAGAATGGATTGACGGTTGATTAGGTTGCTAAGAGTAGATTATGTATTTAGTAGTTTAGTTAGGCCAATTAATCGCTATTTAATTGATAAGGATGTCCGGACAACTTAAAGGATTTAGAGGTCTTATTTATAAATATGAAGTTTTAGAATTGCGAATAGAAAAGACCCTTTTTATCTATCAATACACTCCACAGGTTTTTTGGGCCAAGTACTAAGGATGTAAACGGATCGGATATATGCATTACCATATCCGTATCCGAAATCTATTTACGGATGCGAATGCGGGTACAGATAGTTGTCGGTTACTATCCGTATCCTCTACAAATCGAATATAGATGTTAATCGGATATTGTAGAAACCATATCTGCTAAAATCAGATACAGATACTATTCAGATAAATATAAAAAGGCATGATTCATGAGCACAACTAATAAAATATTTAAACTTATATTCATACACTCATATCAATTCCACACCACAGGGCTTAATGGTTTCAAATTAGGATTTTTTTATGTAACATCAAATTAGGGGCCATCCATAAGTCTATCTAACTAATAGTAGTTAGTAGTTGGATAGTGGGTACCATTATTTCGGATCTCCGGATAGGAAATTTGTATTCAAATCGGATCCGACTCGAATCCGGATACTAAAAAACCTGTCAGGATATGGATTTTCAATATCTATATACCCGAGCTGTCGTATTCGAAAACGGACCCGGATCAGATTTTTCGAGTCCATTTACATTCCTGCCAGGTAGCCAGACCCAATTTTCCTTTGAGCAAAAAAGTTTTACTACACAAATGTAAATATTTTAGTAGGTGCATTAATCCTTTTAAAAAAGACAAACATATTAATTGTTTTATTTTTTCTTTGCTGCATGCTCCATTGCCAGCCTCTCACTTCATTCTAGTGGAGTCGGGGCTCCACTCTCCTTCTCTCTCTCTCTCTCTCTCTCTCAAACTTTTTGCATGTAATCAACCTCTCTCTCTTTCTCTCTATAGAGATAGAGATGATAGAGATAGAGAGCATACAGAAACGTCTTCAGTGGTAATCTCCCCCCGTACAATTCGATCTCAGGTACCCAAACTTCTGCTTCCAATTCAATTGTTTTCATCCAACTTTGAGCATGGAATCATCTCCCTTCACCTTTTTAATCCCCTTTGTTGATGCCTTTTTCATTGCTTTTCTCATCGAATCCCCAGTTGGGTATTGGAAGTTTGACTCTCTGTAGGCCTTTTAAGAATCTTTTCTTAGCTAGCAAAGGATTACTTTTTCTTGAAATTTGCCTTCAGACTAAAGATGGGTCAGATTTAATTTGATCGAGAAATTCTTGATTTGGGTTTTCATCTTTAAGTTCTAAGATCCAGAATCTGAAGGCAATTCCTTGTTTTTGTGATTTTTTCCCTTCTTTTTTTGTTATTTTTTGGCCATCCTATTGTGAAAATAGAGATTTGGCTTATCTGACAATTAGATGGATAGTAACTGTGGGCTTCCATTGAATTTAATTCACTTTTGAATTTGATTTGCTTTGGGTTATTTTAAAATTTCAATGCTTGTCTGATAACAGAGTTCATAGATTGATTTTTGTTAGCTTGAAATTATTGAATATTTGACTATTCTGTGATTAATAGGGGAATGTGTTGCCACATAATTAGAGGTATATGAGTTACTACTTGCGCAATCATTCGCTTACTTTTGTCATGGAGAATCCAGTGATAAAGTTACTACATTTGAATCTGTGTTGAAAACTGAGTTTATAGGAGTGAATTATTGATATTTGTATGTTACGGTTTTCCTGTTCAAACTAATTTTATTTCCTTTTGATTTCTTTCTTAACTGCTGGAAATTTAGATATTAAGAATAGCCCCTCGCCACCGTTCAAACATTATCAAACATTATGATATCTGAAATTTAAGCAGGAATGCTGAATATTGAAAAGAAGGTAGGTTTTTTTTTCTTTTTTGGATGATTGCCAAATTTGTTTTGGAGAGGGAATATAGAGATTTTGGTTTCTAATTTATGTTTTGTGAAATAGTTTCGTGATACGAGTGACAAAACTTTAGCATTACGGAATTTAATTTGAAATAGCTGATCGATTTTCGCTGGTCTTGAAATACAGGAACAACACAAACTTGACAACTCGTTAAACAGTGATGGCTTGATGCTTGCTCTGAAGCCTATTTGACTATCCTTTTAGCTCAAGCATTCTGCAATGAATTTTGCCCAAACAATTGGTAAATTCTTTAGGTTCGGATCAGAATTTTGTCATCGTTCTCTATAGAAATGGGGGCTTCGAGCTCGAAGATTGAAGACGACAAAGCGCTTCTATTATGCCGTGAAAGAAAACGCTTCGTGAGACAAGCAATTGATGGAAGATGCTCATTAGCAGCTGCTCAGGTTGTATACATACAATCCCTTAGGAACACTGGAGCCGCACTTAGAAAATCCGTGCAGCCAGAGGTTCATTCAGAATCTTCATTGTACACTACATCAACCTCCGCAACACCTGAACCTCTGGCTGTTACAGAAAAATCCAACTCTCGGTTATCAAACTCATCTCCATCTCTTTCTCACAATGTAGAAACAAGCGACTCTTACTCTCCAATTCCTTCTCCTCCCCATTCAAGCCGATTTCATGTGAATCATATGAAAGCAGGGACGGGTAATTCAAGAACTATTGAGGAGAGACCACCGATTCAACTAATGGCAACTGTACAAAGTTCTTCCCCGACTCCTAAACACAATGAATCACATGTAGACGAGTCTTTGTTTGAATCTCCTCAGACAGCCGGTGCTCAATGGGATTATTTTGGGTTTTTCCATCCAATAGACAATCAATTCTCATTTCAAGCCGGGGAAGGTTTGGACAATTTTTCTGATATTAGACGCCTTAGAGAAGAGGAGGGAATTCCCGAGCTTGAAGACGAAGGAGAAAAAACTCCCATAAAGGAAAGGGACAACGAGTTTACGGACTCAGATAATGAATTTGACCAACCATCTACTGAGCCGCTTGTCCGAATGTATAAAAATCGAAATGATGCATCGGATAACACTTTAATTGATGTTCCTTCTGTGAGAAACATTGCTTCAGAAACTGAGCAGCAAAATGGGGAGAAAACGGTGCTTGGTAATGACGTACATGAAACCGATGAAACTTCTGAAGTTACACCATCTAAGTCTTTATCTTCTGCGATCACACTCCCAATGAATGGAAAAGAGAAAGAACTTGGTTCTGAAAACAAACTTTCCGCAAAGGACTTCATTTCATGTGTAAAAGATATCGAAGATCTATTTCTTACAGCTTCTGAAGCTGGAAGAGAGGTTCCGAGGATGTTAGAGGCAAATAAAGTGCATTTTCGCCCCTTGATCCCAGAAGAGATAGGTATTCCTTGAAGTTTCCTTCCACAGTGTTTGCAAGCTATAACTTCATTTTTTATTTATTGTGGGCTTGAGTACTGAAATCATTCCATTCTTCTTGATAGTAACTAAAATTTCTTACGTTTTTTTTTCATATGCAGCACATAAATCAAGAATATCAAAGTATTGTACAGCTTGCTTTACTTATTGTACAGAAGAAGCTAATCATCCCCAAGGTAGGCTACTTCTTCACATTTATCTTTTTATACTTACAGGTCTCGTTACTTGAAAAACGATAGAGTTACATGTGACCTTTTTTAATACAACCTTTTCATTCGCTAGTTCTTTCTTCTGAGCGAATTCATTCCGAATAAAGGAAGGTGGTCCATGGAAACATTTTTTTATAAACAATGTTTGAATTTAGTTAGGTTCTATTCTGTCCAGCAAAATTGCTAATATGGTTCTTTTTGTACATGTGAGATGCTTAAACTAGATGTTATGTGGGGTTCAAAAACGCTTGTATGTTTTTTTCTCTATCCGCACCTTCCATCATGATACCCCCCACCCCACCCCGTGCGAATATATGGATAAGAACTCATGTGCTCTATATGCATTTCGCCTATGTTATTATTTGTGCTTTAGCTTCGAATATAGTTTCTCTATAACAATACTATCATGTTTCTTCTAGACTTTTTTCTCGTTAAGGAGAATTTGGAGTATGCCTACTGGTCTTTTAGAATTATGGCAAGCCCTTGCCTTGTTAACAGTATCCTCAGCATGTAACTTGACACTAAGCATGAGGGAGTTGACAACTAGTCATATAAAATTTTCAATCATTTATGGAGCCTTGGGCTCCATAGAGGCTCAATTTTGATGGGGAAAATATTTGATAATGATGATGCTAATTATTTTGGTACATAAAGATCACGGTGGAGGTTGTTAATCATCCTTGGAATGTTCCAAGTTTGCAGTATGTGTTTTCGGGTGACTAGTATAATAACTGTACCAAATTTGGATATTTATCTAATGGTATCAATTGCTATTGCACTTGCTGCATGCGAAGTTTTACACAAATGTTTAATGTAAAAGGTTAATCTTTTAGATGGGGCGTATGTGAAACTCTTCCATCTAGAACAAATTTCTTACCATATTATGTCTTCTTATAATTATAACAATTCTTTTTTTTCAGTCAAATTTTCTTAAGTTCTTTGGATTTGAACGTAACCTTTTCTTAGCTGGATTCTACATGGAACAATTTAATCCCAACTTAATTTGAGATCATATTTGTGTTCCGAGAACACTTCTAAATCTAAAATTAAAACTATACATTCTACATACAATTACTTTTTTATTGAATCAAAATTAGGTCAGGTACACATCAATTGTACAGAAATCTAGGATGCTCTGATTCTGTCTACATTTGAGTTCAATTTGTTTATATTTGGTAAACTTGGCATGAAATTACAAAAAATTATAAGCAATATTAAAAGTTGCTAGATTTATCTACTGGATGCATCTACATTTCAGTTACAAGATAAGTAATTTCTAATTACTTGGCAAAATTTGGATGCCAAGAAAATTAGCATGATCTAGGTGCAAGTATTAAGTGCACAGTGGATTAACTAGCAAAACACGCTTTTGACAAAAGATGACCGGAAGAAAAGGATTCATGTAGCCCACTCCACAAATTTTCTATGAAGGCTATTTTCTTATTGTTTATGGTTATCCTCTATCAGTGAAGAGTGCATAAGTGATGTTCCACGTGCACACCATGTGAAATTCGAGCCATACTTGTTTACCAAGCTTGGCCATGCAGAAATTACTAATGGATCCTGCAGGGTTGCATGTTCAGAGCTCAATCATTTAATTAAAATTGTAATGTCATGTGCAGCTTCTCATCCAACTGAGGTGAAATACTTAACATGGCACAGATCGGCATCATCACGCTCTTCATCGTCACGAAACCCTCTTGTTCCTACATCGAAGGACGACGTTGATGACCTCAGCAGCAATCTATTTGGCAGCATATGCATGAATTCAGGCAGTCATGCCTCGACATTGGATAGATTATATGCATGGGAGAGAAAGCTTTATGATGAAGTCAAGGTAACCGATAAACTTATCTTTAGGTTTCAGTATTGACATTAGGTGATGTGGTGCGCATGTGTATACCCTTGCATTTTATTTTCTGCATCATTGAGCTTAACTTACATAGACAGAATTAAAGGAAAGATGCATTTCTTCAAATGGTTTATGAAAAACATTTAATGCAAGTCCTGAATTAGTTATTAAAATGATCATGGATGGGGATCCAAGTGTAAGCAGTTCATTCAACCAATCTTTCTGAGTACTAATCGAATTTGAGATGAAATCTGGAGCTAATCATAATCATATACAATTATAGTTTGATTATAGCAGCTGGTTCCTGGCAACATTAATGTTGTTTGGGCTATAGGTGGTAGATGGTTTGATTTCTATATTTTCATTTTGCATTCCATATAGATGGTTTGATTTCTATATTTTCATTTTGCATTCCATATATATATTGGAATTAACTGGCCCGTAAGCCTCATCCAAGCACACACCACACCCATGTACACAACACATACAAGCACACAACATACATACGCACCCAGGAGACCTACAAATTTGCCTGAAAGCCTTAATTTGTGGCTGCTTTCCCTCCTAGGGTTCGAACACCGCACTATCCGTAGGAGGGGAAGTGCCATACCATCCGAGCAAGTGCTCATTGGTTGTATTCCATTGTTACTCACTTCTTGTTGTTGTTGCTGTTTACGAATTATGTGTTATATATAGGAGGAAGAGATACTTGTTGGAAGTTTCATTTCATTAATCCTGTAGTTTCTTCTTTAAACTACCTCACTTGCCGGAAACAATGCATTCTTGCATTTATATAATTCATGATGATCAATGTGCGGTGACTTCCTACAGCTATATGTTGCTTTGTTTCAAATATATAGTATACCAATGCTTCTGGGCCCTGATCACTAATTTATGAGCCAAATTTCCTATATTTGAATCATCATGTTATGCAACAACAAAGAAAACATCAAAACATGTAAATCTTTGGGGTTGGCTACTTGAGCTTCGATCATCATGATGTTATCTATTCAGATCTTTTGAATAAATGCTTTGATCATCATGGTGTTTCTTTGCATTGCAAAACAAATAAATCTAAATATGGAAAAAAAAATTTATTTTTTTACTTTGTCAAACTTTTAGGCCAGTGGTATCGTCCGAAGGAAGTATGATATGAAATGTAAGCTGTTAAGGGACCAGACCTCAAGAGATGAAGAACCACACAGAATCGAAAAAACTCGTGCTTCTGTGAAGGACTTGCACTCTAGAGTTCGAGTTGCAATTCACAGAATTGACTCAATATCGAAGAGAATTGAAGAATTAAGAGACAAGGAATTACAACCACAGCTTGAGGAGTTGATTGGAGGGTAATTTTTTTCCCCGCCGTATTTACTTGATGCTTGGTACTCTACACTCTGAAACACGTGTGTGGTATGTGTCCACCTATGACCCAATCAATCACTTGCTAATGCATTTGAATTGGTGTAGTTATTATTGAATTAGCTTGCAAATGCTCAAAATTTATTACTACTGATAGTAGCCTAATTTGACCATTCGATCAACTGGGCTTAAGCTCAGTTGGTTCCAATTTCCTCCCAAATGTGAGCTCACAAGTTCAATCCCGGAAGTGGGCTGATTTCAAAACAACTACAACAACAACATGACCATCGGCCCATGTTGTTGCCAACTAATATGATCATTGGACGAAAGTTTAGGCATCTGAATTTTGGACTTCAATTATATGCATATTATTATTCTTGTTTTATTGTGCAGGAATAGTATCAGAATTTATTTTTTGTTCTTAATTGAAGCGATTTAATGTAGAAAACAAGAGGAATTAGATGATAAGCTTTTACAAATTATGCTATTTGAACGCGAGAAAACTCGTTTCTATAATCTATTCCTTCTTTGTAATTTCTTTCATTAGTTTAAATGAGGAAAAATTATGCTAAAATACCTTTAACTATCATTATTTTTCACTAAACCACCGTAATTTTTTTTATTACAGTAAACTCCCTTAATCTTTAATTTTAAGAGTTTTTTCCTCACTAGAATGCCTTTATTAAATATTGCAGTTAAAGGGAGGTTGTAATAAAAAAGGTTGCAGGTAGTTTAAAAAAATGGTCGTAGTTGAGGAATAGTCAGTGTAATTTAGCTTTTAAACAAACTGCACACGACATCTCCGAAACAGCAAATAAAATCTGACCTAATTGCATATTTGCATATTCTTCTATTTATGACTTATATGTTCTTTGGATATCACAACAGTTTGACACAGATGTGGAGGACGATGCTCGACTGCCACAGGAACCAACACATCATAATATCTTCCGCATCCAATAGCGGAATCACCAAACTTTCTTCAACCAGCTCTGAATCTCATCGCCAAGCTGCCGCCGTCTTCCAATTTGAGCTCGCCTCGCTCTGCTCAAGCTTCACCAAATGGATCTCCTCTCAAGAATCATACCTCAAATCCATCAATGACTGGCTCCGTAAGTGCATATCACTTGCCCCCATGAGACAAAAGTCCTCACGTCGAAGAAACGACTCTCAATTTGATCCAGTAAGAGATCGAGCTCCCCCTATTTTTGTCACATGCGGAAACTGGCTTAGCTCGCTAAACAAGCTGCCTACTAAGGAAGCGGCCGATGCTATTAGAGATTTGCTTGATTTGACCGCCCATTTCTTGCCTCGACAAGAAAAGGGACATGGTAAAAGGCAAGGAGGAAGTGGAAGTTACGAGGAGTTACGGGGAAACGAAGCCGAAGCGGACTTGAGTTTGAACTATGATAGTCTGCAGACGGGCTTGCTCGACTTCTTGGATCGGTTGAGGTCATTTTCCGAGGTTTCGGTCGTAATGTATGAACAACTTCAGAAGGATATTGATGTGGCTAGGGCTAATTATGAGAGAGATGGCAATGGCGGAGCAAGGTGATTATGTGATGTTGTGGTCAATTTTGCGAGAAACTTACCTGTATGACACAAGTATCGGAATGATATGGGTATGTTTGTTTATTTTCTAGGTACGCTAGATAATTAGGATTAGGGCAGGCAGGGAAAATATTTATTAGTGAATAATGGGGATGGCTAATTGTCGTCATTTATAAACAATAAGCATCATGAGTAATGAAAGAGAATAAGTAGATATATATATTTTTACTAGTAGAAGCTTGGGCAAGTGTTGTTATGTGTAGGTTCGTTTATTGCAAGTGTTGTGGTGAGTTGTATAAGATGAAATTTTGTGAGAAATACTTGGGATTGGTACACAAATTTGATATATGCTCAAAGTTGAAATTCTTGGATGACTCTTGAATTTGTTAATGAGCATTGTTGTGTCCCACTGGGCTATTTTGCATGCCCTTGTAGCCATGCTAATGGTTGCTATATACACATTGGGAGAAGGATAAATAATCAAGCCCCACCCGCTTCAAACTCCTGCAAAAATCCCTGAGCTTTTTGCTCTTGTTTAAAGAACCCTGGTTCCAATCAAAAACCCATGTATACAAGTTGTCTGTAATATCTAAGCAGTTGCATGGTTGCCTGTAATATCTAAGAAGGTGCAGTCACATGTAATATCTAAACAGTTGTAATATCTAAACAGTTGCATGTAATATCTAAACAGTTGTCTGTAATATTCAAGCAGTTGAGAGAATACAAGATCTGAATGAAATACAACCTAAGGGGTTTTTCATAAAGATTTTGAACAGTAAGCCCTTTACAACTATTTAGAAAATTACAGGGTTTTTTAGACAACTCCCGAGCGAGCCGGGGGCTTTTTGACAATTTACCCTTGGGAGAAAAAATGTGTATGATTGATGAAAATTTGGGAAAAGAGTGGCTGCTGTGTGCCAAATAATAGCATGATGCTCTTGAGCAATCTGAGCCACACATCCTATATGGAAACTACATAGGATACACCAATACCAAAGTCCTCTGGTTCACATAAATCTCGACTGTTTATTTCTATCTTGGATGAATCTGGACCGTTGGATTTACTAGCAGTAATGGTATTATGTCTTAACTGCGCACGGATCCCATAAATTATAGAAGCTAATGATATGATTTCCTTTTTCATTAAAATTGTACAAGGTGTCATAATTCATAAAAGCTGGCCACCCACCTGCATGCCAAAAAGAGTAGATTGTCAAATCGATCTGAATTGTTTTTTTGTCTGGACAGTTTTTTGGAAACGATTCCCTTTGCTTTTTTGCTTATCAAAAATATTGGATGCCGAAAGCATATATTTTGGAAACAATTCATGTCATTTAACCTTTTCTTATTATGATACTAATGATTCTTTAATTTTCAAAGAAAATATTTTATCTCCCAGTCCGGTAGATTTGACATAGGTTAGCAGATTGGTAATTGGCTATAAAAGTAGAGGAAAAAATGAAAGTCTCAAAATTACGTTTTTGTCTCCGACCGGCCTGTAGCCAATCATTAGCCCGGCAGCATACATGAAATCTACCATGTTTGTAGGTAAAGTATCTCACTTTGCAAAATACATCTTTGCTCCTATAAAAAAAATCCTACAAATATGTACTTTAAACTTATTATTAATTTTAGTCGTTTGGGATTCTTGCATTGAATACTGCTTTCATTATAAAAAAAAAAGTTTTTCCCCGCTGATTCTGTGCGAGGTTCAAATTTTCATATTAGATGTCGATTATTATTTGAATTGTGAGCCTGTCGGCACGTGAAACTCACCTGCCATGAACTCGTCGTGGAAACCGCGGGAAATAGGATTCCGTGTCCTAAGCCGTTGCCCATCTTTCCCGCGGTAAGATATGCCCATGCCCATAATGCACTTATCATACTCCAAAAATACCTCCATTGTTTTAAACATAATATGGGTATTATTACTTGATTTAAGGCCACTTTAGTCATTGGCAATTACTTGCCACAATCATCTAAATCAACAATTTTATTTTTACAAATCTGAGTTCTGGATGGAAAATAACCTATCTTGACGGTAACTGATGGAGGTCCTTTTCGGGTCTCCCTCAGATATTGTCTTCCGTCGATCTTCCGATGGATTTGGAAGATGATCTCCTGTTGCGTGCGGGTCTCAATGGGTTTTGAGGAGATTGGTGATTTGAGGAGTTTAGCGCCGAGTACCTACAAAGAAGCCCCGGGGTGGTTTGTACCACCGAGGACCCTCCGACAATCAAGTTAGCATGAGATCCGAGCAGAGCAACGGCTAAGTGGAATAAAAAAATGGCTTACTTGACCCCTCTGTGATGGGGGTTTATATAGTGGCGGCAGCACGCAGCAGCAGGCGCGAGAATCTCGCCGGCAGTTACGCTCCCGACGTCACATCCGCGTAAAGAGCGGATCGCCCATTAATGGAGATCGTGATAGCGTGGAACGCGGGACGTTGCTGGCGGAGAATCTGCGCGTGGCGAGATTTGCGGAGCGGCGGTTACGCCTGTGAGTGGTGGAGTTGGTCGGTCGGAGGGATCAAAGAAGATGGCCTCGGTTGGGGAGCTCAGAGACGAGCATGAGGGCCGAGGAGTCCTAGTCCTGTGGCATCTCGGGGCGAGCTGAGGGGTCGAGGAGGCCAATTTGCAGGGGGCTCCGAGGAGGGCCAGCTTGTGCTTGCGGGTCGGGTACAGGGGTGGTCTGGTCGGCCCATGTGGGCCCTTTCTTCTGAGTTCTGGGACACGTCATCTGCCATGTGTCCTGATCTTTGAGATCACTAATATTGAGTATCATCATTAGCCTCCCACTCTTGTCCCGACCAGCTAGCGGATCGGGTCAGGAGTGGACTGCTGGGCCGCCCGGGGTAAGCTCCCTCCTAAGGTTTCGTCGGGACGCATCCCTGGGCTGTCAGTTGTCTTTTCTACCAGCGTATCAGGGTAAGATCTCTGCATTTAAGGAAGGCGCGTCGGTTCGTGCATCCTGCCACTGAGGCGACGGTCCACGTGTCAAGCGTCGGTTGGCCGACGCGACGTGTGCAGACCTGCGGCGTCTGATGGGGTACGGTCCGGTACCGGAACGACAAGTGGAACAATCCGGGCCGTTGGACGCGAGGAGGCGTTTTGGCGGGAGACGAAAGGCACCGTTGGATGAGGTCGTTTGCGGTGATAAACAGGGGTGGGGCCCGCCCCAGGGCCCCTACTTCTTCATGCTTCCCTGTTCTAAGTCTTGGTTGCTCGGCGCTCGTCTTCTTTCTTCCGCTTTCGTTTTTCGAGAATCCCTCTTCTCAAGGTTAGATGCCTTCTTTCGTAGAGTCTGCAGATGTCGTAGGAGTAGGTTTTAGGGACCCTTTAGTTGAGCCTCAGTCCTCCCGGGGAGCAGGAGTCGGGCCCTCTTCCCGGGATCGTGCGGCGGGGGCAGGCCCAAGGAAGGAGGCGGTAGATGCTTCTCCCGGCGCCTCGTGTTGGGTGAGACATAAGGACGAGCTCGCCAATGCTCGAGCTCGCTTCCACATCCCCTCACGTTATACGCTTCGTCTGGCCAAGGAGGGAGAGAGGGCAGACCAAGTACGGGGTAGGGAGATTGCCCTGTACTTGGAAGCTTTTTAGGGTGGAACACGTCTGCCTTTCTCTCCCGAGGTTGTCGAAGCGCTGAACTTCTTCGGGTTAGCCCCTGGCCAGTTAGTGCCGAACTCGTGGAGGATTTTCCTCGGGTTCCTGATTCGCCTGAAGTTACAGGCGATTCCTTTCAGCCTCTCCTTCCTTAATTCTTCGCTCGTCTTCAAAAATCATCCCGGTGGTCGAGCGGGCGACCCAAGGTAGGTCTACCTCTCTTTTAGAAAGCGGCAGGGGGGCGCCGTCGGGACAGGGGTTGTGGCCCTGCCTTCTTTCATTCACGACTGGAAGAAAAAGTTTTTCTTCGTTTCCACTCCCGAGGGCGAGGACTGGCCCGTGCCTACAAAGTGGTCGAGAGAGAAATGCTTGTCGGAGAACCAGTCCAATGACCCCGCCGCGGTGAGAGTGGCGTCGTGGGATCCCATCCCCCGATTCGACGTGCTGCTGTCTGAGATGGTCCTGAGTTGGGCCGGGCTCAGCCCCATTGAGTTCGTCGGTAAGTTTAGGCTTGCTTTTTGGTTTTTATATTGCATGTGTCGCTGACTTCTTTGCATTTGGTTTTGTGTAGGACCCATGGATATGGACTCGCTCTGATCCTCCATGCGCCAGCCGAGGAAGGTCGCGAAGGCTGAAAGCGCCAGCTCTTCCCGCTCAAAGCCTGCCCCGGCTCCCTTTCCTTCGGTGGTCGCGTCCCGCGAGCGTTCGGGGATGGATATTGCCCCGGGGCCTAGCAGAGTGTCGGGTCGGAAGAGGGCTCGGATTTAGGAGGACCCGGTCTCGGAGGAGGAGATCAGCTCTCCCTCAGAGCCGCTCAAGAGGAGTTCTCGGAGATCTTCCTGGGGCCCGTCCTCGCCGATCATGATGGAGGAGGGGGGCCTCCAGTTCGCAGTGCTTTCGGGGTTATCCGTCGTGGATAGCCTACTGCATGAAATAGAGAAATCGGCCGGAGGTAGAGAAATCGGCCGGACCTTCAGGGCTCAGATGGCGTCTATCACCCAGGAGTCCGTGCAGGTAAGTGTTTGGTTTTTTTTTTGTGAGATTCGGTGCCTCTTTCGTCTTTCTGATCTCTTTTCTATCTTTCAGGTTCTCCAGCACGTTGCCCTCGCCTTACGCATGGAGGCCGAGGTGATAGCCCCGACGATGAAGGCTGTGGGCCAGCTCACCTCGCTGGAAGAGAGCTCCAAGCGGGAGTTGGAGGCGGTGATGGCGAGGGTCGCCGCCCTGGAGGGCGAAGTGGAGGCCGGGAAGCGGGAGGTTGCCTGGTACCGCGAGGCCGTCGTGGCTGCCGAGGCCAAGCTTGAGGATGCTCAAGTGCTTGCCGGCAACCTGAAGAAGACGGTGAAAACCCTCCGGAAGGAGCTGGGGGCGGCGGCCGAGTCGGCGAAGTTGGCCGACTTGAGAGCAGCAAAGTTGGCCGACCTCTCGGCGGTGAAGGCGGTGGAGGGCTACAAGAAGTCGAAGGACTTCTATGATGACCTGGCCGTTGCCACGACCCTTATTTGGCACGAGGCCCTCAACGCCGTTAAGGCCCGGATGCCGGGGTTCACCAACAAAGAGCTCCGGGCCGAATACCCCCTCGCGGATGCCGATGAGCAGGGGAAGGAGATTCCTGACGAGGAAGTCGCCGAGGACCCAGCTCGTCTCGTGGTGGATGTCGAGAGCCCTGAGGTCGCGCCTGGCCCCGAGGCCTAAAGCCCCCGTCTTCCTCCTCCTTTTATTTTGTTGCTTCTGGAATTTTTTAAGCCTCCGGTTATTTTGTAAGGCTGGGGAGCCCAAAATACCCTTTGTAAAGACTTTTCCTTTAGTAATAAAACTTTTTCTTTGGTTTCATCGGTTTGAACTTTGTCTTTTGTTTGTGAAGAATGCTTGTAAAATATCTCTGCTTGCACTGTTGGGCTTCCATGTCAGGACGCCCATCTGTCTAGTGATCGTTCGTCAAGTTGATTCCGATCACTTGCCAAGCGTGCCAAGCGCTGCCGAGAAGGAGGCATCTCCATGGCCCCGAAGTCGATGGGGATCGCTCAGGCTTGGATAGACCTGATGCCCTTTATTGGGGCCACGGATCCTCTGCATGTGATGGGCAGAAGGACGTCCACCGCATTTGTGCCGAGCATGAATGGGCTCAGAGGCCCCGTTATAAGGGCTACAAGCCCGCAGCGTCCGTTGGGCATGAACGAGCCGGGAAGCTGATCGGTTGCCCCTTGGCGAGGGCTTTGATCCCTGGCTTTGCGAGTAGGGAAGCTACCGGCCAGGGATAGCCGAGCAGGGGAGCCGCTCTGCTGCTTCTACGGAGGACTTTGATCCTTAGCGTTGGAGGGGCTATAAGAAGCGCACTAAGGATGACCGGACAGTGAAGCTGCGCGGCTGCCTCTTGGCGGGGGCTTTGATCTCTGGCGTCGTGGGTAGGCAACTACCAGCCTAGGACGATCGAACGGGGTAGCCGCTTGGATACCTCTTACGAGGGCTTCGATCCCTGGCGCCATGGGTAGGGAGCTACCAGCTGGAGATAGCCGAGCAGGGTAGCTGCTGGGCTGCCTCTAAGGAGGACTTTAATCCTTAGCATTGGAAGGGCTGTAAGAAGCCCACTAAGGATGACCGGGCAGTGAAGCTGCGCGGTTGCCACTTGGCAAGGGCTTTGATCTCTGGCGTCGTGGGTAGGCAACTACCAGCCTGGGACGACCGAGCGGGGTAGCCGCTCGGGTGCCTCTTGCGAGGGCTTCGATCCCTGGCATCATGGGTAGGGAGCTACCAGCCAGAGATGACCGAGCAGGGTAGCTGCTCGGTTGCCTCTTGCGAGGGCTTTGATCCTTCAGGATGGGGACCGAGCAGGGTTACTGCCTGTTGGGGTAAAAATTTACACCCCCGTTGACCGAGTCAAAGTCAAGGTCAACCCCAAGCCAGGTGGGCCCAAGCCTAGGTCAAGCGGGCCCATACCCGAGTCGAGCCCGCAGCCAGCCTCCCACATGCCAACAACAAAATCATGTAATAAATAATTTCTATGTAATTGTTTATGCATGAATGTAAAAAAAAAATGGGCATAAAGCCAATATTTTGTAAGCCCATGGCTTATGTGCAAAAATGAAATGGCACATGTGCCATGGGATGGCTAAAATGCCATTTTTGTAAAGCCCAAGGGGCTATATGTAAATATGTAAGCCTATATAAGGCAAAATGATGATGAATAAATACACTTTTCATCCTCTACAAAAAAATTAGAGCTGAGCTCTTTCTTCCTTCTTCAAGGTTCCAAAACCTTCTTCTTTCTCTTGAATTAAATCAAGAGTTTTACTCTTCCTTTTTCAAAACTAAATAGTTTTCCACCACAAAACCCACAAAGGGGAACTTGGATCTGCCATCAGATCTTAAAAAGGAGAGATTTTGAGATTTTTACATCTCTTGATCTTCAAGATCCAGCAAGCAACAGGAGGAAGAAGAAGAACCCTTCCATTAACCTAACAGAAAACAAAAAAAAAACAAAACAAAAACACACTCAGGAGTCTAACTCCTCTTTGATTTCTCTTCAGAGAAATCTTTTTAGGCTAAAAGCCTGTTGTGTGCGCAAGGCGCCCGCGTGCCGACACGTGGCGCGCGCGCTTGCGCAACTGCGCAAGTGCGCAAGTCGCCCGCGTGCCGACACGTGGCGCGCGCGCTTGCGCAACTGCGCAAGTGCGCAAGTCGCCCGCGTGCCGACACGTGGCTGCGCGCGCTTGCGCACCTGCGCAGTTGCGCAAGGCGCCCGCGTGCCGACACGTGGCGCGCAGCGCGCTTGCGCAACTGCGCAAGTGCGCAAGTCGCCCGCGTGCCGACACGTGGCGCGCGCACTTGCGCACCTGCGCAGTTGCGCAAGGCGCCCGCGTGCCGACACGTGGCGCGCGCGCTTGCGCAACTGCGCAAGTCGCCCGCGTGCCGACACGTGGCGCGCGCGCTTGCGCACCTGCGCATCCCTTGGATGTCTTTTCCCCCTCTTTTTGTGTACATACATACATATATACATATGTATACAAATTTATACACACATATACTCCGCAACATTCTCCCCCTCCAAAAAATTTTCGGGCCGGGGCGCTGCCCCGCACCCCGCAAGGGGGCTGCTAGCCCCCTTGACCCCCAGCCCGCTATCCGGGTAGCGGGACCCCCGTAAAAACTCTGCGTGGCTCCCGATATATCCAAAACCCCCTTTCAAAACACAACACACGTACACTGCACATTGAGTTCGCATGACCAGTTTAACCCGTCAATCGGAGGTTCCCTCGCCCCAAAGGCGAGGGGTAATTAACGGCAGCTTAGTCCGCGGCTGCCGGAGATTCGGATCCCCACAATCATTAAACCCCGGCCTACTCCAGGCAGGGGGAATCTGTAGTACGCCTGACAAGCGCGCGCGTATTCCCGTCTCAATGGGGTGACGAAAAACACCCTACAGATTCTGGCACGCCCGGTGGGACCAATCTCTCCTCCCATATTTCGGGTTAAACGTTCATGCGAACTCAATTAATTTACATGTCTATATTTATACAAAAATAATGCTTTTTCATGCAGATTTTCAAGCAATCAACCTTCGACGACAATGTCTCCGAAGATGAACTCAGCTCCCGTCTCCTACACAATGAAGATAGACTCCAGGACGGTCCTCCCGGCCAGTCTCGGGCGACAATGGGAGGAGCCGCTGCTACCATTCGGCTCTATTCTGTTCATGCCAGTTGGCACCATCCCAGCTCCTCAAGCCCCGGTAGCAGACAAACCGGTCTCGAAAGGCAAGAGACCAAATGTGGTGATCTCGAGGGCGCCCCAACCCAAACGCAAGTCGGTGTCTGAACCACTTTCCTTGGCCCCAACTGGGGGCAAGGCCATCGACACCAACAAAGCTGTAAGGCGTTTCGAGCAAGCTCCAACGGTACCCTCAACAACTGCTCGATCGAGTGCTTTCTCTAAGCTCCCCGCCAATGAAAAAGAGATGACTGGATATGAGGTCCACACTGTCTACATGGTGGGCACGCGCAGCAGGAGCAAGAACGGAGCCACTACATCTCAAATCCAATCTGGCTTGAATGTGGTGGCCGCTTCCCAAGAACAGCCGCCTCTGCTGGTTGATGAAAACCCTCTCGATGAGGATGATAGGCAGAAAGACCTTTCGGTCCATGAGGAGTCGGACTCAGAAAGCGAAGAAGAGCCGACTTTCCGCCCCAGGACCGCGGAGCAAGAGCTGCTTCAAGAGCTCCGAAAGCAGCTCAGAAGCAAAGACAAGGAGATGGCCAAGCTCTACTCAAAAATTGACGACTTGACAAATGTTGTCCTACAACTCACGGCCCAACTTGCCTCTCGGCCGCCCAATCAAGCACATGGCTCTACTCATGAACCAGGAAATGGTGTCCCGAGACAGCCGACGCCTATTCCCTCAAATCCAAAAGTGGGCGGACCGTATGAAAATCAGTCGCATCCTATCTCGGGGAATGTCTTGGCCACCGATGACAGTAACCCGCTAACTCAAGATCAAATCATGGATTTGGTTACCAGCAAAGTCAAAACATTGGTGGCCGAAGCCGAAGCGCAAAAAGATATCAGCAGTAGTGGGAGACCATATCCTGCTCAGTATGATCTGGTGGAATTTCCTAGCGGCTATGTCATCCCCAAATTCGGAAGATTCGATGGGACGGGAAATGCGAATCAGCACATCGCCCACTTCAAAGCCTCATGCGGGAACACTGGGGGCAACGATGCGCTTCTCCTCCGCCAGTTTGTTAATAGCTTGACCGATGTTGCTTTCGACTGGTACGCGAGCATACCGGATGGCTCCGTCACAACTTTTGTCCAAATGGAGTCTCTGTTTCGGCAGAGGTTCATGAGCGTCAGCGATAAGATTACCATTGCCGAGCTCGTAAGGACTAAGCCCAAGAGCGATGAAAGTAGCACGGATTTTATAACCCGATGGCGTAATCTCTCCGTCAAATGTGAACCGCCAATAGAGCAGGACCAATCTGTCAGTCTCCTTGTCGGAAATCTCAACAACTGGATGGCCCCGTTTCTATGTACCGCGGGTCTCAAAACATTCCAAGAGCTGACCAAAAAGGTCCAAACGTTGGAACGCTCAAAGCCCGATTCCGCTCAGGACCTTCAGTTCACAAATAGACCGAAACCTTGGAGGGACGACAACCGAAAAGGCGGAAGTTCTAACATCACCGGTTCTCCAAATAAGCAGAGAACGGGCGGAGCAAAAACTGACCAGCCTCGAGAGCCAACTTTGGAGGAAAGAAGAAATAAGGTCTACTCATTCCGAAGGGACAAGGTCCACAAAATTTTTAAAGATGCTCTGAAGAATGGCCTGCGGCTACCCGAACCGAAAAGGCTAAGTGAAGCAAACAAGACTGATCATCCCAACTTTTGCCCATACCACCGAGTGCTGGGGCACACTATTGAAGACTGTTGCATCTTCAAGGATTGGGTTGAGAAACAATACAAGGCGGGAGAAATATCATTATCCCCTGGCGTGTTAACAAACAATCAAGCTGCGACTGCCAATTTCATACAAATGGGGACCGAAGTCCTTCAGGGACCTGCTTCTCTCAAACACCCGCCTTTCTTTGGGAACAACAGACCTCCAAGTCTTTAAACTGGGAATAATCGACCTCTAAGTCGTTAAACTGGGAATGTAAAAAAAAAGTTGTTGTAAAAATGTAAATAAAAAAAATGTGCAAATAAATAAAAAATAAATAAAAAGCCGAAATGATGGGGCAACTCGCAATAAAAATCAGCGAGCAAAATAAAGATGAAAATAAAGCCGAAATGATGGGGCAACTCGCAATAAAAATCAGCGAGTAAAAATAAAAATGAAAATAAAGCCGAAATGATGGGGCAACCGCGAATAAAAGCCGAAATGGTAGGGCAATCGCGACCTTCGCGATAAGAAAAGCCGAAATGATAGAGCAATCGCGGTAAAACAAAAGCAAAAAAAAAGGCGGATGATGAGTTGCTCCTGGCATTATTCCAGTGCAGCAATGCAGACGCCAACAAAAATTCAAATTTCCAAAATTCTCCCAGCCCTACGGCCAGTCCCCAAATTGACTACCGTATACAATCCACGGGCTCAAATAATTCTCATCATACCCATGCCCCACCGTAATCACCAGTTACGCGGCCGGTCTCCGCTTTGGGAATGACGCTCCATTGATAAGACCCACTCATGTGTCCTCACGATATATGAGGAGAACAAACCTTTGTGGGATCCTTACGACTCATAAAGGAAAAACACACTTAGGAGTCCTCACGACTCTTAAGGAGAAAATACACCTGCGGGATCCTTACGACTCGTAGGGAGAAAATGCTTTTATGGGACCCTCACGGCCCATAAAATTGAAAAGTCTTAGGTGATAGGGATCCAAACCTGTCTCCTAAGCCATCGCTCCCCAATCCCCAAGTGGCGAATGATGAGTCGCTCCTGGTACCATATTCCAGTGCAGCGATGCAGACGCCAACCAAATTCCAAATCCCAATCCCCAAGTGGCGAATGATGAGTCGCTCCTGGTACCATATTCCAGTGCAGCGATGCAGACGCCAACCAAATTCCAAATCCCAATCCCCAAGTGGTGAATGATGAGTCGCTCCTGGTACCATATTCCAGTGTAGCGATGCAGACGCCAACCAAATTCCAAATCTCATACCAATGGCGAATGATGAGTCGCTCCTGGTACCATATTCCAGTGCAGCGATGCAGACGCCAACAAAGTCCTGAAGTGTTTCTGGCCCTACGGTCTGGATCATACATCCTGCAAAACCGTATACAATCCACGGGCGTAAAACAATCCCAATCTCTCCCAATTCCTCCCGGGGCAAATGATGAGTTGCTCCTGGCATCATTCCAGTGCAGCAATGCTGATGCCAAACAAACCAAATCCAAATTCTCTCGGGGCACATGATGAGTTGCTCCTGGCATTATTCCAGTGCAGCATGCAGATGCCAAACGAAAAAAAAACCAAATCCAAATTCTCCCGGGGCAAATGATGACTTGCTCCTGGCATTATTCCAGTGCAGCAATGCTGATGCTAAACAAACCAAATCCAAATTCTCTCGGGGCACATGATGAGTTGCTCCTGGCATTATTCCAGTGCAGCAATGCAGATGCCAAACGAAAAAAAAAAACCAAATCCAAATTCTCCCGGGGCAAATGATGAGTTGCTCCTGGCATTATTCCAGTGCAGCAATGCAGATGCAAACCAACCAATTCCAACATCGACCTCTGCGTCAACCAGCGACACTCCGCATCGGGGAAACATCCTACCACAGGCACTCCGTCTCGGGGAAACGTCCTACAACAGGCACTCCGTCTCGGGGAAACGTCCTACAACAGGCACTCCGTCTCGGGGAAACGTCCTACCACAGGCACTCCGTTTCGGGGATACGTCCTACCACAGGCACTCCGTCTCGGGGATACGTCCAACCACAGGCACTCCGTCTCGGGGAAACGTCCTACCACAGGCACTCCGTCTCGGGGAAACGTCCTACAACAGGCACTCCGTCTCGGGGATACGTCCTACAACCGGCACTCCTTCTCGGGGATACGTCCAACCACAGGCACTCCGTCTCGGGGAAACGTCCTACCACAGGCACTCCGTCTCGGGGATACGTCCTACAACAGGCACTCCGTCTCGGGGATACGTCCAACCACAGGCACTCCGTCTCGGGGAAACGTCCTACCACAGGCACTCCGTCTCGGGGAAACGTCCTACAACAGGCACTCCGTCTCGGGGATACGTCCTACAACCGGCACTCCTTCTCGGGGATACGTCCAACCACAGGCACTCCGTCTCGGGGAAACGTCCTACCACAGGCACTCCGTCTCGGGGATACGTCCTACAACAGGCACTCCGTCTCGGGGATACGTCCTACCACAGGCACTCCGTACCGGGGATACGTCCTACCACAGGCACTCCGTCTCGGGGATACGTCCTACCACAGGCACTCCGTCTCGGGGACACGTCTACCAAATCGCTTAGGATCGGAGCGTCGACCGTCCACGTCGCAAAAAGGGCAGTGCGTCCCGAAAAGCGGGAACCAAAGCAAGTCACCCCCACGTGAAAGAAGATCCATCAATTTCATCCACACGATCCACATATGCTGTGTGCATTTATTGATGGGGGGCACTTTGTTGGGGTAAAAATTTACACCCCCGTTGACCGAGTCAAAGTCAAGGTCAACCCCAAGCCAGGTGGGCCCAAGCCTAGGTCAAGCGGGCCCATACCCGAGTCGAGCCCGCAGCCAGCCTCCCACATGCCAACAACAAAATCATGTAATAAATAATTTCTATGTAATTGTTTATGCATGAATGTAAAAAAAAATGGGCATAAAGCCAATATTTTGTAAGCCCATGGCTTATGTGCAAAAATGAAATGGCACATGTGCCATGGGATGGCTAAAATGCCATTTTTGTAAAGCCCAAGGGGCTATATGTAAATATGTAAGCCTATATAAGGCAAAATGATGATGAATAAATACACTTTTCATCCTCTACAAAAAAATTAGAGCTGAGCTCTTTCTTCCTTCTTCAAGGTTCCAAAACCTTCTTCTTTCTCTTGAATTAAATCAAGAGTTTTACTCTTCCTTTTTCAAAACTAAATAGTTTTCCACCACAAAACCCACAAAGGGGAACTTGGATCTGCCATCAGATCTTAAAAAGGAGAGATTTTGAGATTTTTACATCTCTTGATCTTCAAGATCCAGCAAGCAACAGGAGGAAGAAGAAGAACCCTTCCATTAACCTAACAGAAAACAAAAAAAAAACAAAACAAAAACACACTCAGGAGTCTAACTCCTCTTTGATTTCTCTTCAGAGAAATCTTTTTAGGCTAAAAGCCTGTTGTGTGCGCAAGTCGCCCGCGTGCCGACACGTGGCGCGCGCGCTTGCGCAACTGCGCAAGTGCGCAAGTCGCCCGCGTGCCGACACGTGGCGCGCGCGCTTGCGCAACTGCGCAAGTGCGCAAGTCGCCCGCGTGCCGACACGTGGCGCGCGCGCTTGCGCACCTGCGCAGTTGCGCAAGGCGCCCGCGTGCCGACACGTGGCGCGCGCGCTTGCGTAACTGCGCAAGTCGCCCGCGTGCCGACACGTGGCGCGCGCGCTTGCGCACCTGCGCATCCCTTGGATGTCTTTTCCCCCTCTTTTTGTGTACATACATACATATATACATATGTATACAAATTTATACACACATATACTCCGCAACATTCTCCCCCTCCAAAAAATTTTCGGGCCGGGGCGCTGCCCCGCACCCCGCAAGGGGGCTGCTAGCCCCCTTGACCCCCAGCCCGCTATCCGGGTAGCGGGACCCCCGTAAAAACTCTGCGTGGCTCCCGATATATCCAAAACCCCCTTTCAAAACACAACACACGTACACTGCACATTGAGTTCGCATGACCAGTTTAACCCGTCAATCGGAGGTTCCCTCGCCCCAAAGGCGAGGGGTAATTAACGGCAGCTTAGTCCGCGGCTGCCGGAGATTCGGATCCCCACAATCATTAAACCCCGGCCTACTCCAGGCAGGGGGAATCTGTAGTACGCCTGACAAGCGCGCGCGTATTCCCGTCTCAATGGGGTGACGAAAAACACCCTACACTGCCCAGTGCCTCTTGGCGAGGACTTTTATCCCTGTCGGTTGTGGTAGGAAGCTACCAGCCGAGGATAGCCGAGCAAGGACTCGACTACCTCTGGAAGGACTTTGGTCCTTAGTGCGGGATGGGCTATAAGAAGCTTACCAAGGACCCTTGGCTGGGCAGGGTTACTGCTCGGTGCCTCTTAGAGAGGGCTTTTGTCCTGAAGGATAGCCGAGCGAGGGATCCTCGGGCTCGACTGCTTCTTGGAGAGCTTTTGATCCCTGTCGGTCGTGGTAGGAAGCTACCGGCAGGGGATAGCCGAGCAGGGTAGCTGCTGAGCTGCCTCTAAGGAGGACTTGGATCCTTAGCGTTGGAGGGGCCTTAGGAGGCCTGCTAAGGATAACCGGGCAGTGAAGCTGCACGGTTGCCTCTTGGCGAGGGCTTTGATCCCTGGCGTTGCGAGTAGGGGAGCTACCGGCTAGGGATAGCCGAGTAGGGAAGCCGCTCGGCTGCCTCTACGGAGGACTTTGATCCTTAGCGTTGGAAGGGCTGTAAGAAGCCCACTAAGGATGACCGAGCAGTAAAGCTGCGCGGTCGCCTCTTGGCGAAGGCTTCGATCCCTGGTGTTGCGAGTAAGGAAGCTAACGGCCAGGGATGACCAAGCAGGGTAGCTACTCGGCTGATTCTTCATGAGGTTTCGCCCGACCATCCAGTTGCAGGTATGGGGAACAGGAATGGTCGCGGCGAACGCGTGCGCAGCATGCGCATTGAATATGGGGGGAGGCGAGGCGCCAGGGTCGCGTCGTTTCAATTTCGCCAGGGAAGGCTCGTTGATCGCCGCGCGGCAGCGAAATTTTGGGCGAAGGCGGGCGACTTTTGAGTTCTGTTGGGGCACAGTGGGCTATATAAAGCTGAAGGAGCACTGGTCCTTCCTTTCTTCGTAAACAGATCGTTGAGAATGCAAGACTTTCCCTTTACCATCCCCGAGATCATCCACTTCGAAGACGTATACCTCTATGACCAGAACTGCACCGAGGACATGGTGCAGTTGGTCTACGGGAGCATCGAGGACCACTTCGGCCGGCTGCTCCCCCGACGCTCCTCCCTGCTGCAGTTGCTGATGTACTCCATTTGGAGGGCGTCGCTGGGCTTTACAACCCCCTGTCCGAGCAGCTCTATGACGAGGCCGTGGGCAAGCTGCGGTCTCTGAGGCGCTTCGGCCTGATCTCCGCGAACCGGCTGGATCGCTCAGAGGCGCACGTCCGCGAATGCTACGAGCTGAGGCTCGGGGTTAACGCGCACGGGGGGAACCGAGGGCAGAGGTTGGATCTCGCGAGGCCTCGGTTAGCGGAGATCTTTACCGAGTATTATGAGCAGTGCTCTCTGCACCCCCTTCCTCCGCTGTTGTAATTTTCTTTTTCTTTTTGTATGTATGGCTGGGGAGTCCATAATACCTTTTTTGAATAAATGAGATCTTTCCTTCTTTTTCGCAATGTTCCATTGATCTTTATTAAATTAACAACAGACCCTAGGAAGAGTTTACATTGCCTCAAAATAAAAGTACATGCTAATATATGACCTTATTAGCGTGGCCCGAGCTCCCCGGAGGCTTGTTGGTCTCCGTGCTCAGCACCGGGTACGGGGCTCCCTGAGCGCCGGACTGGTCATTTGCCGAAATGAGTATGATCTCGCCGATGGTCAGCTCGGCGGGAGGGGACGCTGCTCCTGCTCACGGTCGGCCTGCCGTTTGTCCTTCAAGTAGGCGGCGAGGTGCCCGATGAGCTCCTCGATGTAGTCCCGGAGTTGCTTACAATCCTCCGTGGCGTGGCCCAGCGTCCGGTGAAAGGTGCAGTAAGGGCCCCGGGTTCGCTTCGAGGCCTGACGCGGGATTGGAGGGAACTTGAAAAACCTCTCGCCTTGTGCCTCCTCTGGTAACACTGCAAGGGAGACGTTGAGCGGGGTATACTCCTGGAACTTCGGGTGATAGGGCTGCTGACGCTCCGACCTCTCCTCCCGAGCCCTCTTCTTCTGGTCGGACCGTTCTGCTCGGGGGAGGTTCGCGTTCACCTTGGACTCCAGCTGAACCTCGCACTCGGTTCACACCTTGACCTCGGCCATGGTTTTAGGCTGTGCCAATGCAAAGGAGCGCAACCACTCCTTGTGTCTCAGACCAGATCTGAGCGCCGTGATGACGGTCTCGTCCCGGTGCTCGGGAACCTCGAGGAGGGCGTTGTAGAAGAGGGTGATGTAAGCCTTGAACATCTCTTTATCCCTCATCTTAATTGTGAAGAGGTAGTCGACCGTGCGCTTCTGTCGACGGTTCCCAACGAAGTGGCCGAGGAACTGAGTAGCAGCTCGTCGAAGGTCGAGATTGAGTGGGACGAAGAGCTCCGGGCCGAATACCCCCTCGACATCCACCACGAGACGAGATGATGGGGGCGACCATCATCAACGCCCTCGCCAGCGGAATAGATCGGCTATAGTCCCTTGTGGAGGCGCTCGTCCGCGTCCAGACAGCCGGGCCAGGGCCCCAGATCGCCGCTCCTCTGCCTCCAGAAGGTTCTGCCCTCGTCAGCACGGCTGACCATCGGCAGGCTACGACCCCTGGCCACAGATCTCACGGGCCGATACTCCCTGAGGCCCGCTGGGCGCCCCATGGCTCCACACCAAGATCCGCCGCCAGTGCGCCTCGCGTCGAGCCTCCCCGCGATCCTTACCCCCCTCAGGAGACGTCGGCCACCCCGCCTGTCCACAGGCATGATCGACACCCCCTCCCTCGACGGGGGCGCACAGAAGGGGCTCGCCACGACGGCTCGAGAGCCACCTCGCCCGGGGATATGAGGGACCTCATCGAGAGGAACCGAGGCCGCGCCCAGACCCAGGTCTCCCACAGCAGAGGCCGGGATCACAAGGCGACGAATCCTCGGGTACCACGGCCGACTCGACGCCCTCAAAAAGAAGATCGAGGGCATGCGCCGGGAAGGTAACCTCTCGGATGACGGGGCTAAGTACGCCGCCGACTCGCTCACCAAGTCGATTGCCGAGGGACTGCTCGCTGTCCACGTCTCCTTGCGCAGCAATCCCCCGAAGGTCTCTCTGATCAACGGGAAAACCGACCCTAAAGACTATTTGGATGCTTTCACCGCGAGGCTCGAGTCCTCGGAACCAGTCCCGACCAGAGCGGATGAGGGTGGCTGGAAAGGCCCTGCACTGGGCGGTGTTGGAATGGTCCTGAAAGCCCATCCCCACGGTGAAAGCATCCAAATGGTCTTTGGGGTCGATTTTCCCGCCGAACAGAGAGACCTTCGGGGGCTTGTTGCGCGAGGAGACGTGGACAGCGAGCAGTCCCTCGGTAAACGGCTTGGTGAGCGAGTCAAGAGCGTACTTAGCCCCGTCGCCCGAGAGGTTACCTTCTCGGCGCATGCCATCGATCTTCTTTTCGAGGGCGTCGAGTCAGCCGTGGTACCTCGAGGATTCGGCGCCTTGTGATCCCTGGCCTCTGCTGTGGGAGACCTGGGTCTGGGCGCGGCCTCGGTTCCTCTCGATGAGGTCCCTCATATCCCCGGGCGAGGTGGCTCTCGAGCCGTCGTGGCGAGCCCCTTCTGTGCGACCCCGTCGAGGGAGGGGGTGTCGATCATGCCTGTGGACAGGCGAGGTGACCGACATCTCCTCAGGGGGGTAAGGATCGTGAGGAGGCTCAAAGCGAGGCGCTCTGGCGGCGGATCTTGGTGTGGAGCCGTGGGGCGCCCAGCGGGCCTCAGGGAGTATCGGCCTGTGAGATCTGTGGCCAGGGGTCGTAGCCTGCCAATGGTCAGCCGTGCCGACGAGGGCAGAGCCTTGTGGAGGCGGAGGAGCGGCGATCTGGGGCCCTGGCCCGACCGTCTGGATGCGGACGAGCGCCTCCACGAGGAACTGTAGCCGATCTATTCGGCTGGCGAGGGTGTTAATGATGGTCGCCTGGGGAGGTTCATCCGCGCCTCCGGTGAGGTGGCGGTGGCTGGTACCTGGATCTTCAGGGTGGTCGCTCGCCATGTGGATGGAGATCGGAAGGCCAACTTAGTTTTTTGTGGAGTTTTTCCTACAGACGGCGCCAACTGATGGAGGTCTTTTTCGGGTCTCCCTCAAATGTTGTCTTCCGTCGATCTCTCGGTGGATTTGGAAGGTGATCTCCTATTGCGTGCGGGTCTCAATGGGTTTTGAGGAGATTGGTGATTTGAGGAGTTTAGCGTCGAGTACCTGCAAAGAAGTCCCGGGGTGGTTTGGTACCACCGAGGACCCTCCGACGATCAAGTTAACACGAGATCCGAGCAGAGTAACGGCTAAGTGGAATCAAAAAATGGCTTACTTGACCCCTCTATGATGGGGATTTATATAGTGGCGGCAGCACGCAGCAGCAGCCGCGAGAATCTCGCCGGCAGTTACGCTCCCGACGTCACGCCCGCGTAAAGAGCGGATCGCCCATTAATGGGGATCGTGATGGCGTGGGACGTGGGACGTTGCTGGCGGAGAATCTGCGTATGGCGAGATTTGCGGAGCGGCGGTTACGCCTGTGAATGGTGGAGTTGGTCGGTCGGAGGGACTGAGGAAGATGGTCTTGGTTGGGGTGCTCGGAGACGAGCAGGAGGGCCGAGGAGTCCTAGTCCTGTGGCAGCTCGGGGCGAGCTAAGGGGTCGAGGAGGCCAATTTGCAGGGGGTTTCGAGGAGGGCCAGCTTGTGCTTGCGGGTCGGGTACAGGGGTGGCCTGGTCGGCTCCTGTGAGCCATTTCTTCTAAGTTCTGGGACACGTCATCTGCCACGTGTCCTGATCTTGGAGATCGCCAATATTGAGCATCATTAGTAACAAAAACTAGAGTTTGGTTTGATGCCAGTAGGATAGTACCGGTAAAATTTTATGCAGAAACGTAATTTTATTGCAAAAGCTAAATCGTCTTTATGTTGATGTAACGGGTCATCATTTTAACATCGCAGATATTTTACGCATACAAGATGCAACATAAAACAAATTGTCGATAAAATGGTTTGCCTAGTTCGAATAGAGTGTTAGCAGGTCATTTCACCACGGGATGAGGAGCGATATAACTTTACTATATATATTGTACTACATCCAACTCTAATACCATAAGCTATCACTGTTTTGGAGATAGAATTCTGTAATAGATAATAAATACCACATAATTAGTTGCAAATGAATAAAAATGAACTTTTGGCATTTTTCAGTATAAGGTAAAATAAATGCTAGTTTGAAAATCAAAATATAGTATTAATGAAAAATGCTGAAATAACATAATATTTACGTAAATGTCAAATTGGAAGCAGAAATACGGTATTCAATGAAAAATGCTGAAATTCCATGGTAATTATTTAAAATGCTCAATTGAGAGTCAAATAATGGTATGAAATCGGAAAGCGCTGAAATTCCATGGTATTCATTTAAATGCTGAATTGAAAATCAAAATACCGCATAAGATCGAAAAACATCAAAATTCTACGGTATTTATTTAATTGCTAGATTGAAAACCAAAATATGGCATTAAATTGAACAATGCTGAAATTTCCATGCTATTTACATTCAGCTAACCAATTCCATACAGTTTAAGAAGATTATGATATTCATCTCAAGAATGTAAATAATTCAGGGTATTTAATTGGATAGTCCTTACTAATATTAGTATTGATTGTCTCTCAATATGATAAAAAAAAGAGGGTCATTTATATTATTATAAGCATTACAATCTATTTAGTTTTTCGGTTGTAGATGGGGATTTCTAAATTTTCTCAAAATTAAAACAAATCTAGCTTAATATAAATCTTAATTTCCCATTTATCCTTTCTTCTTTTGGTGTTTAATCGCTGTTTAAGATTTTTGGCATTTTCATGTTCATGACTGAATATATTTAATATTTAGGATTAGAATGGCTTTTTTAAATCTCCTCGCGTTTCACACCAACTAGCTAAAAGACAAATGTGACTAATGTTTTAATTATTTATTTAAGGGTTAATTGCACAAAAATCCCATGTTGTTGACCCTTTTTGCACTTCTTATTATGTTTATTTATTTATTCTTTTTTGATAAAACAGTGTTAACCCAGTAACCCACCACTTAGGCTCTTTCCATGAACGAAACCCCACCAAAAAACAACGAAATTTAAACAAACAAGCTCTAGAGCAAATTAGTTAATAATTTGAATTTCCAGAGTTGAATTTGACAGTTTTCAGAAGTTTCGGTCATGAGACGAGGGGACGTTTGGACTGATAAACCACTTGAGACTGAATAACTGTTATCTGTGGTAAACTACATGAGTGTTTTTTGCAATCAACCTTCTTCCAATTATACATATGATGGATGGCATTACAGGTGGATTTAAGGCATTGTGAAAGTGGGTTGATTTTTTTGAAAACCTACATGTGTTTGTAAATTGGAAAAAGAAATTTAATTAAAAAGAAAAATGAAAAAAAGGGAGAAACTATATCATTTGGGTAAATTGTTAAAACCCCGGCAGGCTGTCCAGGGGTTAGCTATCAATCGCCGAGGGCTAGATACCCGGTCTTGCTTGCTTGTCTCGTCTTTTTCTAAGTCCCGTAGGCCCGAAATGGTTGTCAAAAGCCATTTGATTTTTTTTTCTGTGATATATCTAATTAGCTCTTAGGTATGCAACTGCATAGATAAGCAACTGAGATATAGCAGGTAACTATACAAATACCACAGACAGGGATTTTTTGACAACTGAAAACCTTTTCAGGAGGTGTTGACAGCCGCTCTGAGGCTTTTGTTAGCTGGAAAACTTGCCAGGGGATTTTGACAATTTACTCGAAAAAAGGAAGGGAAAAAAAACAACTAACCAAATAAGCCAGCTTTACCTAAGCTAAAAAATCATTATTTCTAAAAATAGTTTTTATTTCTCGCATATAAAAAGGACGGCGCCGGAGAAATCGAGCGTCATCCCTTGACTCTCAATTCGTCTCTCTCTCGATCCTTCGTATTTTTCAAAGAGGAGAACGAAAGCTCAAAACCTTTTAGGGATGGAGCTCGATCGAAACCCTAAAAACCACAACTTTTTTTAGGGTTTCTTGTTCTAGGGCTTCAATTCCTCCGCATCAGAGCTTTGGTTTCTCCTCTCTCGATAATAAGCGATGGATGTCTTCAATAAGTTGAGGAATCTCGATGCGTACCCTAAGATCAACGAGGATTTCTACAGCAGGACGCTCGCTGGGGGTCTTATCACGATAATTTCCTCCATTGTTATATTCTTCTTGTTCTTATCGGAGATCAGTAAGTTCTTGTTTGAATTTTTTTTTGGAAACTATGTGATGGGTTCGTTGTGTGGTTGGTGGAAAAGAAATAAAGTTTTGATATTTGTGGTGATACTTGAAATTGATATCTTTATAATGCATTTTTGAGTATGAAAGAAGCGAATTTTATGTGAGGACAAAGGTTTAGTTCCAGTTCATGATGTTTAGTTCTGTTGCAAGTTTGAATTAATGGGCTTTAGTGAAATCTTTGGGATGAGGAGTTAGCTAATAGCCTTTGATTGTGTCGTTGGATTTAAGGGGAATTTTGTCTTTGGTTTTTAGGCTTGCTCCCACTAATAGATAAAAAAGGAAGTAGCTTGTGCTAAGAGTTCTTATAAGGTTGAGTCTGTTTTGGCTGTTGTCTGTAAATTGTGCAGTAGATATTGTTTGAAGTGGGTTTACTTCTTTCATGCTCTGTTGTTGGAAATATGCAACTATGCAAGATGTGTAAGAAATCGGGGTTGTGGTATTTTTATCATGCTCTGTTTTGTACTTCTGTCTCCCGAAATGATGTTAATTCCAAAAAGGTTGGTTTTGCGGTTTTATTTAACGTTTTGGTGATAATGCTATCATGGATGTTATACATTGCCCTTTCTTTTTGATGTAATATGGATTCTTTAGACTTGTTGGCTGTTTTGATTAAACAAATACAAGAAGAAGAAGGCAGTCTTTGATCTCATACCTTTAAGATCAGCTATTAGAATTCCTTTTCTCCTTAAGCTCCATTGGGAGCCAGCTTCAAGCTAAAATTAATAGCTGCTTCAGTTACATTTTTCACATATATCTAGCTAATATTGTGACATCCACTATGCCCATATCCAATATTACGAAAAGATGTATGCTGGAGTATGTGTTTTAAAACGGGAGAAGAAAAAGGATGGATGAACAAAAGTGGAAGCGTGAGGGATAGAAATGATATAAGGATGAATATAAATATAGAGGAAGAGAAAAGGGTTAGAGATGATCTGCCAACAGAGTTTTCTCGAGTTCTTCACCTTAGGTGAAAGAGGGAGGAGAATGAAAGAGGAAGAAGTGGTTAAGTTTTAAATTAATGGGTTTGGATTGAATCTTGTATATTTATATAGCACATGTTGTGAAACCTCTTACCCTGTATGAATTGGTTGCAAAATGAATTCCAATAACTCAACAAATCAGATAGTCAAGTAGTGGATCCATGAGCAAATTCGAATTCATGATTTTTCGTCGATGCATGTCTTAAGATGCAACGATATCGATGCTAATCAAGTAGTGGATCTTCAAGTATTAGAGTTTTAGACTTCATAACGAGGGATATTTCTTGTATGATACATGATTGATGGTATACCACATAAACACAAAATATGAGCTACAAGACTGGCAGGTCTATTAAAGTTGAAGATTCAAATTTGGAAGTGTCTAGGGACAACTATAGTTTCAACTATGAAATTAAGCTTATGACTGAATACAATGAAACTTCTATGGAGGTATGCCAAACTATACTTGGGTCAGCGCATTTAAAAGGATACACTAATGTAAAAGAGGATCCTTAGCAAGGTTGCATGGACACGGACTCGGGGAAACGACAAAGTCCGAGACTATAGGGACATGACTATATAATTTTTAACGTGTGTGTGTGTGTGATTTTATCGATCGATAAAAATAAAATATCAAACTTCCAAAACAACATAAACGAGAAAATTAACAAGACTAATATCCAAATAGATAAATCATAACGATAATATACAACCATATGTCCGGAGACAACTACCATGTTTCCATTTGGTTCCCATCATCAACAATAGCGCCAATTTTAACTCTAGTTCATTCAAAGAATGATTACAAATCTCCAAAACTCCTAGTTCATCGATGGAACCCATAACTTGATTCTCATTATCCATATCGTGTGGAGCATCCACATAGAAGACGAAGGTTAGACACATAAGAATTTTTATAAAAAAAATAGATGCATGAAAACGAAGACTTTCTTAAGACGTGTAAGAATGTATGACATATAGGACACACATGGCACATATGCATTGTGTCCGATATGTATACGGTGTGTTTAATACATGTTGTGCTATTTTTGGTTTCTCATACGTGTCGGACATTGACATTGAAACAACTGGAAGTGTCCATGCAACCTTGATCCTTGGTCGTTAATGGAGCTTGATGGAAAAAAGGGTGCATGTAGCCAACCCATACCTAATTGGGGTAAAGATCTGTTGTTGTATATGTGTTTTATCTTTCTCTTATATCTATTGCTTTTATGCAAAAGGAGGAAAAAGATATGATGCTCATGTGTGTGTTGAGTCTGATCTTCATGTTCTAATACCATGGTGATGTTTGCCCTCATAATCAAGCAACACAGGGCAAATTATGTATTTTCTCCGCACTACAACATATAGTGTTGGCTTCTCGCTATGAAAAATTATTCAGTAGTAATTAGAAGACTTTTTACTAAGCATACAACTTTGTGGATTACCCATTCTATGTCTTTTTAACTTCCAAAGCACACTCAAGTGCTGTGAAGATCATAGCAAGTGTAAAAATTATACCCTTTACTTCTCTGCAAGTAATCAAACTGTACTTGCAAAGTGTACCAGTTAACCCAAAAGCGCAAGCTAGAGTGGATCATACAATTGTTTAATGCCGTATCATCTAACAAGGCCTTATTAACTTCTCTGGTTTCACATTTTTCCACCTGAAAGAGTCTTTTGACTAACTACTCTCTCTCTCTCTCTCTCTTTATGTGTGCGTATTTTTTCCCTCTATTTTTTCCTTTAACTCTCTTTCATTTGACTTGTTTGTCAGGTGCTGGTTGACTTTGTTATTTATGCAGCATCTGATGACTTGTCTATATCTGTGTATGCAGGTCTATATCTTCACTCAGGAACTGAGACAACACTTGTAGTAGATACTTCAAGAGGCGAAAGATTACGTGTCAATGTTAGCGACTAACTCTTATATCTTTTTTAAAATAATTTGAACATACATTAGGCGAAGAATTCTGCTTTTGTTAATGTGTGTGCGTGCCATGCGTGCGTGGGTCTGTGCGTGCATGGAACTTTATACATGTCCATTGAGCTGTCTAAAGAAAATCATGTCACATCAATATGATGGTTTCTTACTGAACATTTTTTGGTGAGACTTCAAAGCTTTCTTGCCTGATCACCTTATAGATTTAAGGTTCACTATTGTCCGATTAGATCACAATATCGATGAAGTACTGGATTATCATTTACATCATTACACTGTGTACTGAGTATGATTTTGGTTTTTGCAGTTTGATGTTACCTTCCCTTCCCTTGCTTGTTCTCTTGTAGCTGTTGATACTGAAGATATCAGCAGTGAACGACATTATGATATAGTATGTTCATAAGATTTTTAGCTGGCTTTAACTTTTAGTTTTGTAATCATGTATAGTTCATTTTATTCATGCATGTAGTTGTGCACACATCTAATATGTTCCATCTTTACAGAGGCATGACATTCTAAAGACAAGAATAGATCATCTTGGTAATGTAATTGAATCAAGACAGGATGGTGTTGGTGCACCCAAGGTAGGTAACCTACTATATTAGCACTGGTTTCCTATTACGTTGGATGTTGCAATCTGATTCATATACAATATGCTACTAATCTCTTAAGATCAGGGAGCTTCTTCACGTGTCCTTGTCTTCAAAATGCAACATAAGAATAGAAATAACAAATGGCACAAATGGCCATGCTAATTTTTTAAATGCAACGTATAAGTGTATGGAGCGATTATAGTTCTTTTCCATGAGACCGTTCATGTTTAAAGCACATGACTTACATGTTTAAAGCATATATGAGATAGATAACTAAATTCTACCTTTATGTAGAAGCTGCCTCATACAGGACCCATGTCCCTTTCATAATTACTGAGTCCTGAAAATTATATTTTTGCTATTTTCAATCTGTACTGTGATTGATTTTGCTTTGTGGAGTTTGTTTAGGATTAAGATTCCCTATTATTGGATTTTGGTAATTCTGTTTCAAGAAGATTTGTTTGAAATGCTGGAGTTTGGCATAAGGAATGAATTTGGAATTTAAGGCGCCATTGTTATTAATTTGTCTATTTGGGGTGGGTTATTGTTTATAGAACAAAGCTATTCTGGCACATCTTTTGGTGACAATGTGTAGATCCTACGGGTGAACCCCATCAGTTTTATCCCAATAATTATTTAATTTCGGTGTGCAATGTTCAAATACTATTTGTTGCATTACATTTTATGTAGGCATGCACTTTTGAAACTGGATAATTTCACTTCATTACAATGTGCATGCACGTTAGCCCAAATTTTACGTCAAATATAGAATAATGGCCAACGTAATTTAGAAACTTTTATCGATATAAATTGAACAATGTTTCATTATATAATATTTATGCATACCCGATACACGTAATTTGCATAGAGATCACATTCATTGTTAATGACCTTTGCATATGTTTAGTTTATTATATTCATTCAGTTCTTAAATTGTTAATGACCTTTGCTTATGCATGCACATTCATTGTCAATGACGTTTACATCTATTTATATTTTATTCATTCATTGTTAACAAACCTTTGCATGCCTACTTTTAAATTTGATTGTTATTTTTTTTGCTCTATTTTTTTCAGATTGAAAAGCCTTTACAGCGGCATGGTGGAAGGCTTGATCATAATGAGACTTACTGTGGTTCTTGTTATGGTGCAGAAGTGGTATGTATTTTTCTCAACATTGTAATACTTATCTTTCAGTAATCTCTTATTGTTTGCCAGTTTGTCCTTCCATCGTTCTTTACTGAAAGAGGTTTAATGAGATGCATTTTTCACTACAGTCAGATGATGACTGCTGTAACTCATGCGAAGCAGTTCGTGAAGCATACCGAAAGAAAGGGTGGGGTCTCTCAAATCCTGAATTAATCGACCAGGTATGAATTTTTTTAATAATCTTCAGCTTATTATTTGTACTTCTTAGTTTAATGTTTCTAAAGCATCAATATATGCCTGTGTACGCTATGGATTTGACATCTGATAGAGCATTTCTCACATTGTTACTCTCTCTTTCTACTGTTAGTTTGAGATGATTTTATAGACAATCTATATAGATCATTAATGTGTCAAGCATGCCGGTCACTGGTACTAACTTGTCCTTGACACGAGCAAAACTTAGCAACTATATGAGAATAATTTTTTTAATTTCCTGGCTCAGCTTTTCATTCAATTTGTAGATGCAATTTTATTTTTTATTAAACTGTGGCCTGCTGTAATAATTTATGGAGCATCACGTTCTCCAACCATGACTGAACTACTATATATGGTATTACGGTGCATACCCATGAAAGGGATTGTGTTTCGTTAGTTCTTGCTCTCATGTTGGTTGCTTAACACATGGCCAGTAAGTTGCTCATTACAAGTATACCCCTTGTTCTTTATATGTTTATTCAAATAACTTGTTTGTCTCACACACGTGAAAAAGCTTAATGTTGATTATTATTATGATTTGCCCTGGATTAATTATTATCTATTGGTCATATTCTTCCGTTCCCTCTTAAATACTTCTATTGAACATAAATACATCTACTATGGAATAAAATTCCAAAACAGTATAAACACACACACATGAATTCATATAAATGTTTTTTTCCCTAATCCATATAGATCATATATAGCATAGATTTGTACAGAACACTATGCTTTATATCTGCACAGTTGTGCACGCCTCATAACTCTAGTACAATTAATGTGAATGGCCTTGAGTTAGGAACCTTGATGTGCGCGCAATCAATTGGTTATAATTTAAATTTCTTAGAATTAGTAGGATGTAAGTGGAGAAATATGAAAATTTTCCTGAGCAAAATTTGTGGAGAAATGACATCATTGACTACATTGATGGCCAAGAATAACCAGGGAGTAGTTCTTTCAGTATAAGGTTCTTTCATCAATTATTGATGGTACATGGTAAATTGAGGATGTTATTCATTAAATTGTTCTGTCATGAGGAACCTTTGAAGTTTGAAGGGAAAATCTTATACAAGGAATTAATGCTTTATGAGTTTTGAGTTATTGCTTAATTAGAAAACAACCACCCAAAAAAACAAAAAAACAAATAAGAAGGCAACTGAAGCAAGAATGTTGAGATAGATCAGAAATATTGTAAAGGATAGGATAAGAAGGGGCTCATTCGGAAGGCATATGCATCTTCAATTGACTATAAGATACGGGATGAATTGTTTGAGATGCTTGATTATGTACAATGGAGATGAACATGCTAGACAGCTAGCAGGAGCAAGGTTTTAAATATCAGATATCGGGATCGTATCAACTGATGCATTATATCGTCTATATGGCCGATATATCGTCCGATATCACTATATCGGCGATATTATATCGGTTTTATCGTATCACAAGTGGTCCCAAAACGATATATCGGCCGATATGACCAATATTTGATTTACCGAGCAGGAGGGATTTGATGGTTGCTGAGGGGAGACATAAAACCAAAACATGGTTAGGCAGTAAATTAGGAGGCAAGAGATGCCTCCTAGCAGCATAATGGAGAAAATGGATTCAAGCACCGCACTCCAAATCTTTCAAATTGAAGTCGCTGCTGCTGCTGCTGTTTACCTCATTGTCTCTATTTTATGAACCCACTTCCATTGTGACAGATAAAATGTTGAGCTGCTCTCAGCAGCTTCAGTCAGGGGAAATAATTCTGTTGGGCTTTGAGAAATACTGTACATGTGTATGCCCTGTTTGAATTGTCATTCTTTAAAACTGTCAGTGTAAAAGTTTGGAACATTAATGCTATACATTGAATTCAGTGATATTAGCTCATAATCTTGGTCCAGATCATTTCTAATAGAAATACAAGTAGGGCAGTGTTAACCACCCATTTCTGGTGTGAAACTTGGGATTCGATAGGATCATTAGGCAAGCCTCTCCAGTTACTCAAGCACATGGGAGGAATTTGGTTAAGTTTCTTAATGTCTATGCAACATAAAGTTTCTACCAAGTATTGAAGCATGAAATATAATTTACTGGATATAATTTTGGTTACATTTATTCTGGGACATGCCTCTTCATGCTGGCTTATTTTACATAATTTTGGTTACATTTTTCTGCTTCACATAATTATAGTTTACTGCACCTTAATGTCTAAATTTTAGGCTTGTTCTACATCAAGTGAATCTTTGTTAGCTTTTCCTTCGACCTTTTATTTCCTGAATTGTTGTTGACGCGAATGCTAATAATTGCTTTAGTGCACAAGAGAGGGCTTCATCAATAAGATCAAAGAGGAGGAAGGAGAAGGATGCAAGATCAACGGATTTGTAGAAGTCAGTAAAGTAGCTGGTAATTTTCACTTTGCCGCAGGAAAATCTTTGCACCACTCTCAACATCTTATTTCAGAATTGGTGGATGTGCCACTAGGAAATTATAATGTGAGCATAACTCAACTTGTGTTCCATGTCATGCTTTTTCCCTTCATTTATCGAACTGTTTCTAGGTATTTTATATTATCTTTTATTGCTTACTGGCAGTATACTTACTACGTCCATTATTCATAAAACCAGATAAGCCACAAAATAAACAAATTATCTTTCGGAGAAGCATTCCCAGGTGTTGTCAACCCACTTGATGGGTAAGTCTGATATTGCATTGCATGCTTCGTTTGGGAAGCAAACAAGAACTTGAATGCACACAAAGGCCTTTGATAATGTTATTTGTTGCTGCTGCTGTTTTTTCATGACATAATTCCAGTGCGCAATGGACGCAGCACGCAACATCAGGGGTATACCAGTACTTTATCAAAGTGAGCCTCATGAATTAATTTCGCTTCCAATTTAAATTACTCTTTTAAACAAAATATCAAGTAACAGTGAGAACATCAATTTTTCCACTCAGGTGGTTCCAACAATCTACAAGAATTTAAGAGGGCATGAGATTCACTCGAATCAGGTATTAGGCTTGATCTTAGCTTTTATTCATATTTATGAGAAGACCAGTTTAAAATTTGAATACAAATTTGCAGTTCTCAGTAACGGAGCACTTCAAAGATGACAAAGGTCATCCTAAGTCCCATCCTGGGGTTTACTTTACCTATGACTTCTCACCAATTAAGGTGAGTTATTTGAGCATAATCTGAACTGGTGAAAGATGAATGTATCTTTATTTGAGCATACTTAATTGATCGAGGTGAGATATGACTTATGTTTAATCAAGTGCATCTGATGCTGGCTTAATTTTGTCTTAGTTTTAGGTAAACTAAAATGAACATGAAGGGAATGTGGCTCCGTGTGAGGATTTGATGATGTTGCTTTTCTTTATAAAAAACGTGAAGTGCATAAAGAAAAATCTAATATCTTTTTCTTAAAAGAAAGCTTGTAACATCATCCTTCCAATGTATCAAATTCATAATCCCCAAAGCACTTAAATGACGGAAAGCACTAATTGGTTTAGGAGGTACTGTTCCCAGATTACTTTGTACGAACACACACACTACGGTTCTCTCTGAGGCACTGAAGATATTAGCAGGAAACCATGAATGACCCAATGTCTATATCTTTAAATTCTACTTGGAATCATTACATTCTATGTTCACCTCTAGAGAAATGTTTTCTGTTTCTAGATTGTTTTTAGGAAAATTCCTTGGTTTTGCTGCAACATCTTCTTTGGGATTCTACTGGATAAGTTGAATCTTCTTGGATCTCAACTTTTATATTCTTGTTTTTTTTTATCCTGTCAAATTTATGACAATGAATTACACTGCTACTGCAGGTGATCTACACTGAAGGAAAAACGCCTTTCCTGCACTTCCTGACAAATATATGCGCTATAGTCGGAGGTCTTCTCTTTACCCATATATACATTTATTTCAAATTAGATATTTTTCGGTCAATGCAATAGTTGCTCTAGTAACAAGATCACCATGTCTCAGCTTTTGATTGTTGGATTTGTGTTTCAGGCGTGTTCACAGTAGCTGGAATAATCGACTCGTTTATCTATCATGGCCAAAAAGCAATTAAGAAGAAGGTGGATCTTGGAAAATATAGGTGATCTCGTTTATTCGCAAATTAAGTTTTTTCTTGCAACTGCAACCATGAGAACAGGTATATGGGTCACTGTAAGATCAGTATCAGAAGCAACGAGAACTTTTTGAGCGAGCAGGTGCTGGACATGGATCATGCAATTTTCTGTTCTATAAATATAACTTTATTGTAACATTATTTGTTATTTAACCAGCACAATATTTTAATCATCTCTAATGAGTCATGTTTCTAATTTCTTTGGCAGTTAATCATTGTTGATGCATGCACTTGTTGGGTTTAAATTTGAGCGTTATCATATGCGAGGAGTGAGCTGCTCGCATGCGGCGTAAGTTGAAAACATTGTACATTATTAAATTCCAAGTTAGTGCGGTTATCTCAGTGAATCGCTCTCTTTTGCCATACTGCGGAAACAACAACAACAAAGTGTTTAAACTCTAGATATTACCTTCAATTCTTCTGATGCAACTATTTCTGCAAGGGAAAGACAATAGACACGAGCCCCGTCTAGGATACAGATACGGGATGTCCATTTGAAAACCATGTTAAATTCGGTATCCTTTTTTGGGGGGTAAATTATACTAAATTACCCTCAACTATTACGATTTTCACTAAAATACCTTATTAGTTTTTTTATTAGAGAATTATACCTTAAACTGTGCTTTTCCGTTTTTTTTTATTACAGCATAACCTTAAACTGTGTTTTTTTAGAGAATTTTTTTGCAGTAAAATGCCCTCAACAGTAGTAGTTAAGGTTTTTCATTGTAATAAAAGAGCAGTAAGGAATTTTAGTGAAAAAGAACATGATAGTTGAGGTATTTTAGTGTAATTTTATACCCTTTTTAATTTACTAGTAAGCAATGGAACCATTAACATATATGTATTTGATGCCACTTCTCAACATTTATTTGAATTTGGGCATGTATAATTGAAATTAAATATTATTGATTTCTAACCCTGGAAGTTTTGATTTTTTTGGTGAGACCCTTTATAATTCATATTTCTAAATAAGACTTCCAAATCTTCTAAGTTATCTAGATTGTCCGTAAATGGGTTCGGTTCAGGATAGCATGCCTCAAACCTGATTATTTTTATGGCCGCAAATTCACCCATTATTCAAAGGGTCTAGCGGAATGGATCCAGACTTGGAACCATTAATAATTGGGTCAGACCTATTTATCTGAACCCGTTTATCAACCTTTTTTATATCTAAAATAAATAAAGAAAATTATCAGTAATTTATTTTTAAAATAATAATATGTATGGCATGTACTTGAACATAAAAAGAAAGCTCATAGTACATCCAAACTGAAAATAAGTGAACAAAAAATGAATTCTTAAACATATCAAACCATTGCTCCCCACGCATACTCACGCAAAAACAAAAAAAAAACACCTATTTTCACGTCATCTCTTTCATTTCTGAAGTAATACCAACAACTTTTTTCAAATCTAAATTTTTGATCACATAATATTTACTTAAATAATACATATCATCACATGTGCAAAATACTAGTTAAATACAAAGTTTAACCAAATTAGCTTAAGCATCAAGATAAAGCGTGTGTTCATTGTGTTATATATGTCATGGGATCAAAGAACTCAATATCATCATAAGTTTTGAAATTTAAATTTCAGCAAGCTCTAATCCTTACTCGAACCTCGATTTACGAAGAAATCAATCGGCATGTTTTTCAATTTAACAAGACTCTTTTCGGAAACTGAAATATGCGTATCCTTATACCACAAGTGATTGTCTTGTTAACAAGACATTTTTAAGAGTCAATTGAGAGAAACTATGACATGTAAAAACACAAAATGCGATTATTCCACACTTTAATAACAAGCTACATGAAATCTTTTCTTCCATTCATTTCATTTATGTGAAGAATATATAATCTCCTAATTAAATTAACAACATATCTTTTTCAAAAATCCTCATTGCTCCATTATCTCTGGTTCTCGCTCCATTAACCGTGAAGTTATCTGACCGCCACATTTTAAAGCCTCCATAAACAAAAAGATTAAATTTAGAATATTGGTCAAAAGTAACAATTTAAGTGCTTTGGTTTCAGATGTTTAATGCTCAGGGATTTTTTTAATATATTTTTTTATATAAACTAATTGCATATATAGGAAATGGATCATCAAAGCATTTGCTGTTTAAGTTTCTGAACTTTATGGCATATTCCTCTTTGATCTAACAAGTAACTATGTTTCAGCTACCAAAACACAAGTACAAATTTCAAGAAGGCTGTTATGAAAAATCACATATTGGTCCAGGATGCATGTGATAGAAGTGTAGGTCACGTTTTAAATAAATCGCTTTATTCTATGAACATATTATTCTTATTACAAATCATCTCATCCCTCTCCTTGGAACCTTTTTTACAATTACGAAGAATTTGGAGAATGTAACCTGACCATTTAGAAGTATGGCAATCCCTCACTTTTCCATAGTCTCATTGTTCAGGAATTAAGACATAAAGAGAGTTGGCGTTGGTTCGACACCGACAATAAAACATTGTTAAATCTTATGGAAGTTACTTCACATGCAACCCCATTTTGACTATAATGATGATGATAAAATGTCCCAAGACAAAAAAATTTGATTTGTGTGGGAGAAGAAACTTTAAGCATATGCATTGCAATATGATGAACTGCTGTTAATATGTAGTCATCCATAATTGCTAATTACATAATTACATTACTCCAAACAAATGATTCTTCTGATTAAACATTTTCTCTGCTAATTGATTTTGGATAGCTTTATCTCACAACCAATGATTTGATGCCACATCCATTAAATTATTAACATAACATTGAATGAATTACTGCACACAATTCTACAATGATGAAAGAGCATAAAAACATGCAATAAGTATTGAAATAAATCATCTCATTCATGCCCTTGGAAGGCCATTAAACTACATAACATTATATATTATCTGTAACATTTAGGTGCATAGATCTTAACATCAAATCATGACAGCAGAAAAGAAGATCTACACATAAGATTCTATAAGAATTATCTTAACCCGAAGGTGGTGGGATCATTATCCTCGTCCATCTTACCACGACAAACTTTGACCTTCGCCTCTTTACAACGGCCGGAAAGAAACCATATCCTTGATGAGCGAGAATCTCCCACGTGATCGCCTCATAAGCCAACCCTCGATAAAACTTGAAGAAAAGAAGACGACGGCTCAAATCCTAGCAATCTCTTAGAACTCTCCTTTCTCTTAATTAGATTAATTAACCCTAGCAACCATATATCACACACATATATATAAGGGCCATTAGAAGGGGCAGGTGAAATCCAATAGCCAACATACTCCCATTCGCATCTTCGAATGGGCGCCGTCCATAGCTCCTTTAGCTGGTTCCTTGAACCCTTGATTCCCTGAGTCAATTATCTCCCTGAGTCAATTGTCACCTTAAGAATATCCTTTTCCGTCATTGTTCATACACATACATGTTGGTGCAAGATAGACCGTTGAGAATCTGCAAGTGGATAGCCTTGCAGTCAGATCCGTTAGGACCGACACAAGAATCTCCTTAAAAGAAAAACAACATAAACCAAATATATGTTAGACTAGCAAAATCTCGTACCCTAGATTCAATCAGGCATGTCTGTCCAAGTACCTTTGATCCCTCTCGGAAGCGTACTTGAATACCGTGGTAGTTCCTCAATTCATCGCACTCTTAAACTTTGCCACCATGGCGTCAATAAGAGTTGGTCATGCAATACAATCATGAGACATCCCAATGGATCTTCCTTCGGTTTTTAATAGCTAGGTATGCTATTTACCCGCTTTCCTTGTTAGTGGATATTGCACACTCTCACAACACTTGTGAGGAGGCGGAAGCGGTAAACAAAAATTTTCTTGCATGCAACACCCACATAACCCTAGATCTTGTGTTTAAACCTTAACAAGCAAACCTATCTAGAGATCTTATCTACTATGATAGTGTTGTACCTAAGGAACCGGTCTTTCGCGTCTTTGTTTGGATGTGACTCCTAGACTCCTTGTGGTCGCAAAGAACTCAATCTCCGGCCACCTCAAGATCCAAGATGATCCACCAGAGAGCTATCGAACAAGCTACAAACTTTTCACAAGAGTTTAACTAAGAGATCAAGTGTGCTAGAAGTGATCACGTAGATGATGTAGAGATCAAGTATTGGATTATTATGTCTTTTGACCTATGATTCACAACTCATGTGAGTGATTTAGGTCAAGAGGTAGAGGGAGGAGATAATGAGGAGAGAGAAGGTGAATGTGATGAATGAAAAAATCAAGCATGGAGAAAATGATATAGCTAAAGAAAAATAATTGAAGCATGTATTATTTTTCTCCAAAATAATACACCATGCTTCAATAGTAACTCCAAATGAATATAAAATGAATTTAGCCATGCCATCACCCATGCTTAGACTTTCTCCAAATTCCACCTCATTGTTTTATTTTCACAAAATAAAAACCCATTTATGAGGTGTCTCCTTCTAGAATGTATTCTTGTACAATTATAAGAATACCCCTCACCGTATACCGTACAAGTATACCCGTATCTGAATTCCGAAAAATACGAATACAAATAATCCAATATATGTAATACCGGCATGCGGCTTAAAACAAAGCTTACCAGTATTAACCTTCCGATCATCATTCCTGTAACCATTACACAAACATGATCGAAATCCTGCCGTAACAACTTACGACCTCTATATCTTTTGCTTGAATCAGGGAACCTTCTGTATGGGACTCTAAAGACTCGACAGTACGCTGGCAGTAGGTTTAACCATAAGCACGTCAACGACACTAGCTGTACGTAACGGCTACCGAGGTACATGACGAAAAAGTGGCCGACGAGCGAACTCATCACAACCCTAACAAGCCTGTAAGCAACACTTACCGTACAGTCTGTTCTCTTCGTCTGATACGTCGCATATGAAGTCTAGGGGTGGTAAATGTCAAACCCCGGTAACTTTATAAGTCATGCCGATTTACGGCCCATAACGGTTCGAGAAACTGCTGATAACTCTTATCAGTAAATCTCGAGAACCCTGGCCAGGGATTTGCTGTTATGGCCGATCAAGCATAGCACGACATCAACTCCCTATACCGGGAGAGACGAAACCTCTCCTATCGCTCACTGCCTCCATGCGATTCGGGACTATACCAAAAATCCACCTGTTTGCACGAGCCATGGTAGGAAAGAAATCAAAGCATAGTGGGAATCACACAAGGCACTATGACGATCTCGGGTCTACATATTAACCTGTACAAGTGTCACCCGAGAACTACTATCTAACAATTGGTATATATACCATCTAGGAGTTCTCAGCGAGTCCTTTCCGGTGTACCCATTCTCCAATGAGCACATGTGTACAATTTTTGATGTCAAACACCAATGGTTGTGGGATAAACCATCGCCCTCAGGGTCAAGAAACGTACACACTAGTCTACTCTGGTAATATCGATGCCCTGTCTCGATATACTCTCGACTAGGAATTATTAAAGGATATGCTTATAGACTACCCAGGCCCCACTAGTATGATCTACATCATAATCCTGGCAGTCAAGCATAATCCTAAGGGCTTCATTAACATATATATAAAGATATAAAATACAACACATCACACGTTAAGATGAAGATAAACCAGATAGCATACTATCATTTCGAGCAAAGATTGTTTCTGTACATATACATGCCTAGCATCCTATACAATACAGGCCTCTAGGGCATACATATCGAACAATCTCCCACTTGCACTAAGGCCTGTAGTTGGTGCAATAAGTACTCACTGTCTACACTAGAACCAGTTGCCGGTGTACCGCATGCCCAACAGCTCGAACAATTTCTCAAACTGGACTTGAGGGATGGCCTTGGTGAATGGATCTGCTGTGTTGTCTTTCATGTCTACTCTCCACACCTCGATGTCCTAGCGATCCACTATCTCCCTGATGAGGTGATACCGCCTCAAGATATGTCTGGATTTCTAATGGGACCTCGGTTCCTTTGCCAAAGCCATGGCTCCATTGTTATCGCAATACAGAGGTATTGGATTAGTAATGGATGGAACCACCTGAAGTTCAGAAATGAACTTTCTCATCCAGACTGCCTCTTTTGCGGCATCATTAGCAGCAATATACTCAGCTTCCATTGTCGAGTCAGTGAAGGTATCTTGCTTGGAACTCTTCCAACATACCGCTCCTCTATTTAGGGTAAATACAAACCCCGAGATAGACTTACTATCATCCTTGTCGCTCTGGAAGCTGGAGTCGGTAAAGCCCTCCATTTGGAGATCTCCGTTACCATACACCAAGAACATTTCTTTAGTTCTTCTCAAGTACTTCAGAATGTTCTTCACAACAGTCCAGTGTTTCTCCCCTGGATTGGATTGATACTTGCTTACTGCACTCAGTGCATAAGCTACATATGGGCGAGTACACAGCATCGCATACATTATAGATCCTACCGCTGAAGCGTAGGGTATAATGCTCATGCGATCCCTCTTCTCATCAGTCTTTGGAGACATCTCTTTGGAGAGGGTGATCCTGTGACAAGCGGGTAAATTACCTCGCTTGGAATCTTCCATACTAAACCTCTTCAGTATGGTATCAATGTATCTCGATTAGGGCAATCTCAATAATTTCTTAGATCTGTCTTTATAGATCTTAATCCCCAGAATGTACGGGGCATCACCCAGGTCTTTCATGGAGAACCTCTGCAATAAGAATAGTTTGACCGATTGTAGCATAGGAACATCATTTCCTATCAAGAGAATGTCGTCCACGTACAATACGAGGAATGCAACAGTACTCTCTACAATTCTTTTATAAATACATGGTTCATCTACATTTTTGATAAAACCAAACTCTTTGATTGTATCATCAAAGCAGATGTTCCAACTTCGTGATGCCTGCTTTAATCCATAGATGGATTTAAGCAATCTGCATACTTTTCCGCTGCTCCCACTATTAATGAAGCCTTCTGATTGATCCATAAAAATGCATTCTTCTAAATCACCATTTAGAAATGCCGTTTTAATATCCATCTGCCAGATCTCATAGTCATAGTGAGCAGCTATAGCAAGCAGGATCCGAATGGATTTGAGCATCGCGACTGGTGAAAAGGTTTCATCATAGTCCAAGCCTGGTCTTTGACGAAAGCCTTTTGCGACCAGCCTAGCTTTATAGGTCTCCACCTGACCACTCACACCGATCTTTCTCTTAAAGATCCATTTGCACCTTATGGGTTTTACTCCAGAAGGTGCAACCTCCAAAATCCATATTTTGTTGATGTGCATGGATACCATTTCGGATCTCATGGCATCCAGCCACTTCACTGAGTCACCACTCGTGATAGCTTGTGTAAAACTAGTAGGATCATTTGTGCATACTATTCAAGTATGTGTTATATATTTTAATTGGAAAAATGTTTTTACAAAACCTAGCCATGAGATTTTCTCTCTAATGGATGGCTTCATTATTTTTGAGATGGTTCATTTCTTGAGTTCTCTTCTTCTCACCATTAGCATCGCTCTCATCTTATTTCTCTTGAGTTTCCTCCACCTTCATCTTCCATCTCCTCTCAACCCTCTCATGTGTTAAGAATCATGAGAGGATGTGAGATGAGATAGATAAACACTTAGATCACTACATCCTAGGCATTCTAGACTAGCATCCTAGAATCCCTAGTTACTTCACTTGCATTCCTCGATGTGGTGCTAGAGCCATGACTATATCCCTCGGGTGGATCATCTTCGACGGAGGAAGACCGGCAGCCAAAGTTGTTCGAGCATGCTTCAAGGAGCTAAGGAAGTTGATGGAAGACCGAAGGAGTTGGTTCATTCGGTATAACACTTTTAACCCTTCAGTTAGCTCTTTGTTATATGCTAGCATAGGTTTATGGTTTGATATTGAGAGGGTTTTGTTTGCGCCAAAATTTTAAACGCCGGTTTTTGTTCCGCATCGGCCATGGTAGATGGCCAGGGTGCAGACGAAAACCCAACAATATATACCAGCTAATATCAATAAACACCCGATTAAAATACGCGTATCAAATACACGTGTTTAATCGAACTCCTGCACGTATCCCTATACGTGCCCTACATCATTTCACGTGTGCTGGGAAACCTCTGTGTGGGACTCTAAAGACTCGACAATACGCTGGCAGTAGGTTATGATCATATCCATAGCCTATAAACACGTCGGCGGTACTAGCTGCATGTAACGGCTACCCATGTATTGAACGAAATAAGGTCAATGAGTAAACTTATCTGAACCTTGCAAAGTCTATCAGCGACATTATCGTACATTCCGGTCTCTTCGTCTAAGGGTATCGCATATCGGGTCTAGGGTTTGGAAACTGTCAGACCCCAATAACTCTATAAGTCGTGCGATAGAGGACTCATAATCAACTGGAGATACAACTGATAACACCTATCTGTTTATCTCCACTGTGATGGCCATCGACTTGTGGTTGTAATCATGTCATGCACAGCGTGACATCAACTCCCTATACTGGGAGAGAAGAATCACTTCGACCGCTCACTGTTTCTACGTGCTTCGAGACTATACCCAACAAAAACCTGCTTGCACGACTTCTTTGAGCCGTGGTAGGGTATAAGTCAAGGTATAATAGGAACACATATGAGACACTGTGACGATCGTAGGTACTAGGGACTACCCTGTACCCATGTCACAAAAGAACCGCTACTTGACATTGGTATATTACCAACTAAGGGTTCTCGGCGAGTCCGTCTAGTGTAACTCATCCAATGAACACCTGTATACAGTCCTTGATGTCAAACACTAATAGTTGCAGGATCAACCATCGCCCTCCAACCGAGTCAGGAAATGTACACACTAGTCTAAACTGGAGTAATGATTCCCAATCTCGATACTCCTACGACTAAGGAGTTTTAAGTATGTGCTTATCAACTACCCAGGCCCCATTAGTATGATCTCCATCATCGTCCTGGTAATCAAGCAAAATCCTACGGCTTTATCTCATGTCTAAACGATACGTGACAATAAATAACACGCATCACATGAATGACAAAGGCAAACCAGATAGCATACTATCATCTCGGGTAAGATTGTTCTCTCGTATAGATCCTTCTTCAATTGCAATAATTGCCTTGATGGCATCTATATCCAACAATGTTATCAAGCTTTCTATGTTGAGGCTTATATGTTGAGGCTTAAACACACTTCGCAAAACTATTCAGATAGCCGTCTTTTTTATTTTGGCGGTCATGGCATTTTTCTGAACCCACTTCAAGAGTTCGAAGGAATTGTTGACTTTCACGGTCGACTCAGCTATCATCGTGGGGTAACCCAGTTCTTGGAACCTCACAAAATTCAACTTGGCCGGAGCCCTCTCCCTCTTGTTGGCTCTATATTTTGTAGGGTGTTTTTCGTCACCCCATTGAGATGGGAATACGCGCTTGCTTGTCGGGCGTACTACAGATTCCCCCTACCTAGGGTAGGCTGGAGTTTATTGACTGTGGGAATCCGAATCTCCGGCAGCCGCGGACTAAGCTGCTGTTAATTACCCCTCGCATTTAGAGTGAGAGAACCTCTGATTAACGGGTTAAACTGGTCATGCGAACTCAATGTGCAGTATCGTGTTTTGAAGGGGTTTTGGAAACATCGGGGCCCCGCAGAGTTTTTACGGGGGTCCCGCTACCCGGATAGCGGGCTGGGGGTCAAGGGGGCGAGCAGCCCCCTTGCGGGGTGCGGGGCAACGCCCCATTAGAAATTTTTTCTAACGGAAGACAGTGTCGTGGAGTCTGTGTGTGTTTTCCTCCCCCTCCCCTTTTTTTTAAATGTGGAGTTTAATTTTAAAAGGAATTTTACTGTGGAGTTAAACTCCAAAGAATTTTAGATGGAGTTAAACTCCTAAAAGAATTTTATGCGGAGTTAAACTCCCAAAACAGAACTTTATTGTGGAGTTAAACTCCAAAGAATTTTAAAAAAAAATTTAACTCCAAAAGGGATTTTATTGGGGAGTGCATGTAAAACGAGGGGGGAAAGAAAACAAAATGGCGTCTAAGGGACGCTCGCATGGCAGGTGGGCGCACATGGGCGCCTTAATGCCCGAGGTCACGTGCGCGCACGTGACCGATGGGCGCCTTGGCGCCCCCGGGGCCACGTGGGCATACGTGACCGAAGGGCGCCTTGACGCCCCGGGGTCACGTGCGCACACGTGACCGATGGGTGCCTTGGCGCCCCCAGGGTCACGTGGGCACACGTGACCGATGGGCGCCTTGGCGCCCCAGGGTCACGTGCGCACAAGTGACCGATGGGCGCCTTGGCGCCCCTCGGGGTCACGTGCGCACACGTGGCCGATGGGCGCCTTGGCGCCCTGGGGTCACGTGCGCACACGTGGCCGATGGGCGCCTTGGCGCCCCGGGGTCACGTGGGCACACGTGACCGCGGGAAAGACCCGCGGAAAGGGGCCTAGCCCCTAGGCTGGAGAGTTGAACTCCCAGGGAAATTTTGGAGTTGAACTCCTAACAGAAACAAATTTATAGAGTTAAAACTCCAACAGATCTAGGGAGGAGTTAAACTCCTATGAATATTTGGCTCTTCTTTTGAGCCTTGGGTCTATCCAAAATTAGATTTTTGGAGATGGGTCTTCTTCTTCCTTCTCTTGATCGGCGGGATCTTGGAGAAAAGGGGATGAGACTTAAAAGTCTCCCCTTTTCGAGATCTGATCGGAGATCCAAGGTCCCCTTTGTGGGTTTTGTGGTGGAAAACTATTTAGTTTTGGAAAATGAAGAGTAAAACTGTTGATTTAATTCAAAGAAAGAAGAAGGTTTTTTGAACCTTGAGGAAGGAGAAAGAGGCAGATTTGGATTCTTTTGGGGAGAGAGAAAAAGTTGTTGAGATATTTTCATTATCCTTGCCTTTATAGGCTATACAGTTTACACGTAGCCCCTTGGGCTTCACAAAATGACATTTTGCCTATCCCATGTCTCATGTGCCATTTCTTTTTGCATATAAGCCATGGGCTTTACAAAAATTTGGCTTTATGCCTATTTTTCTTATATTTATCCATAAAATAAAATAAAAGAAATACAACAAAATTATTTATTACAAAATTTTTATGTTGGCATGGGGGAGGCCGGCCGCTTCATGTTCGGGTCCGACCTGGGCATAGGCCTACTGGATCTAGGCTTGGGCCCACTTGGCTTGGGGTTGACTTCGATTTTGACTTGGTCAACCAGGGTGTAAATTTTTACCCCAACAAACTGCCCCCCATCAATAAATGCACACCACATGTGGTCGTGTGTATGAAATTGATGGATCTTCTTTCACGTGGAGACGACTTGATTCGGTTCCCACCTTTTGGGAAGCTGGCACTGCCCTTTTTACGACATGGACGGTCGATGCTGCCCTTTTTACGACATGGGCGCTCGATGCTGCCCTTTTTGCGACTTGGACGGTCGGTTCTGCCATTTTAGCGACGTGGACGGTCGATACTGCCCTTTTTGCGACTTGGACGGTTGGTGCTGCCCTTTTTGCGACTTGGACGGTCGGTTCTGCCATTTTAGCGACGTGGACGGTCGATGCTGCCTTTTTTGCGACTTAGACGGTCGGTTCTGCCATTTTAGCGACGTGGACGGTCGATGCTGCCCTTTTTGCGACTTGGACGGTCGGTGCTGCTCTTTTTGCGACTTGGACGGTCGATGCTGCCCTTTTTGCGACGTGGACGGTCGGTGCTGCCATTTTAGTGACGTGGACGGTCGGTACTGCCCTTTTAGCGACGTGGACGGTCGGTGCTGCCCTTTTTGCGACGTGAACGGTCGGTGCTGCCATTTTAGCGACGTGGACGGTCGGTACTGCCCTTTTAGCGACGTGGACGATCGGTGCTGCCATTTTAGTGACATGGACGGTCGGTTCTGTCCTTTTTGCGACTTGGACGGTCGATGCTGCCCTTTTTACGACTTGGACGGTCGGTTCTGCCCTTTTTGCGACTTGGACGGTCGGTGCTGCCCTTTTTGCGACTTCGACGGTCGGTGCTGCCCTTTTTGCAACTTGGACGGTCGGTGCTGACCTTTTTGCGACTTGGACGGTCGGTGCTGCCCTTTTTGCGACTTGGATGGTCGGTGCTTGATTTGATTTGCTCCGCTTCTTGCGGTGTCGGGATTTGACCTGTTTCCGAGGTGGAGTTTGATTCTGCCAGGGAGGTCGTTGGTTGTTGTACCGATTTGATGTGATTTGGGTTGACATCAGCACCGCTACACTGGAATATGGTACCAGAAGCGAATCATCATCTGTCATGAGGAAATTTCCCTCGTTCCCAGTTTAACGACTTAGGGGTCATCTGTTCCCAGTTTAACGACTTAGAGGTCATCTGTTTCCAGTTTAACGACTTAGAGGTCATCTGTTTCCAGTTTAACGACTTAGGGGTCATCTGTTGGATCAGAAGCTTGGAATTTTGGGGTAGGGGTCAGCATCAGCGTTGCTAACACTAAAGTACAGGTGCCAGGAGCAATTCATCATTTGCCTTTCCCTGTTGGGGAGCGATGGCTTAGGAGACAGGTTTAGGTCCCTATCACCTAAGGCTTTTCAATTTTATGGGCCGTAAGGGTCCCATAAAAGCATTTCTCCCTACGAGTCGTAAAGATCCCGTAGGTGCATTTTCTCCTTAGGAGTCGTGAGAGCCCCCAAGTATGTTTTTCCTTCGTGAGTCGTAAGGATCCCATGAAGGTGTTTTCTTACAAGTCGATCTCGCAAGTTTTGTTCTCCTCATGCATCGTGAGGTCACATGAGTGGGTCTTTCCAGATAGAGCATAATTCCAAGGGCGGAGACCAGCCGCGTAACTGGTGATTGCGGTGGGGCATGGGTATGATGAGAATTATTTGAGCCCGTGGATTGTGTACGGTTTTACAGGTTGGGGACTGACCGTAGGGCCGGGAGAATTTTGAGAAATTGGATTTTGGTTGGCGTCTGCATCGCTGCACTGGAATATGGTACCAGGAGCGACTCATCATTCACCGTTTGCGGACTTGGAATTTGGATCTTCTTTGGAATCAGTATTGCTGCACTGGAATAATGCTAGGAGCAACTCATCATTTGCCCCGGGAGGACCTGGGATTTGGTTTTTTGGGTCGGCATCAGCACCGCTAACACTGAAGCGAAATGCCAGGAGCGACTCATTATTTGTCGTTGCCCGTTGAGGAACGATGGCTTAGGGGACAGGTTTAGGTCCCTATCACCTTAGGCTTTTCAATTTTATAAGCCGTAAGGGTCTCATAAAAGCATTTTCTCCCTAAGAATCGAGAGGATCTCGCAGGTGTATATTCTCCTTAGGAATCGTGAGGATTCCTAAGTGTGTTGCTCCTTTGTGAGTCGTAAAGATCTCACGCAGGGATTTTCTCCTCGCAAGGTCAAGAGGACTTTGCGAGTGTATTTCATCTCCTTTCACGAGTTTGCACCCTTTCGGATTTTCACAAACTCGCCGGTAGTCCTGCTGTTTTTGCTCACAGAGCCCTTTCGGGTTTTCATCCGTGCCCGTTTTGCTAGTGGACATACCTTTTTTTTTAAGCGCTGGTGGGACTTTTTAAAAGTAGTCTCACCGGCCGAATTTGGGAGAGATAGGGGTCGTTTACGCCGGTGGATTGTACACGGTTTTACAGGATGCATGATCCAAACCGTAGGGCTGGTGTGCTCAATTCGCCTGCGATTTGGAGCATTCACGCATAGTATTTCTTGAGATATCGGTCATTGATGGGTAGCATGGGCCTTTCTCCCTCGGCACTTATTAGTTGGTAGGATATTCCGTCGAACACTTTCTCGATGACGTACGGTCCTTCCCAATTTGGCTTGAATTTTCCCTTGGCATGTCGATTGGGGATGATCGGTCTTTTGAGGACCAATACCAATTCGCCTTTCTTGAAAGTGTGGAGACGAGTCATCTTGTTATAGGCCCGTGACATTTGGGCTCGGTACAGCTCCAGATTTTGCTGTACTGCAAGCCTCTTTTCTTCGAGGGTGTCGAGCTCTTCAAGCCGAAGGAGCACGTTTTCCTCTTCCGTCAACTCATGCTGGACGGCCATTCTTAAACTTGGAACTTCGACTTCGGGAGGGAGGACCACCTCCACTCCGAAGAGCAATGAGTATGGAGTGGATTGAGTTGGAGTACGGTGCGTGGTACGATACTCCCACAACGCCTCGTGAAGCTTGAGATTCCAGTCTCTCTTGTTGACTGAAGAATTTTTCCTCAGGAGCTTGCATAGAGTCTTATTGAAAGCTTCGGCTAGCTCATTGGCCCTTGGATTGTAGATGGAGGAATATCTCCAGTCTATCTTATGCTGAGTAGCGAACCTTGAGACTTTGAAGCTCTTGAAAGAAGGCCCGTTGTCAGAAATGATTCTTCTTGGTGTACCGAAGCGGTATAGAATATTATGCTGGAAGAATGTCAGAATATCTTCTGTCTTGACTTCTTTTAGCGAACAGCTTCATCCCATCTAGAGAAGTAGTCTGTTGCGGCCAATATGAACTGGTGGCCTCTGGATGACGGAGGATCAATTGGGCCAAACATGTCGGTGTCCCAAACTTCAAAGGGCCACGACGCCACTGTAGGATGCAACGGATTGGGATGCTTGTGAATGAAATCACCATGGATTTGGCAGAGATGGCATTTCTTTGCATGCTCTTCGTAATCCCTTATCATGGTGGGCCAGTAATATCCAAGCCGTTTGATCTGAAGCCGCATTTTGGGGCCGGACTGGTGAGCCCCGCAAACGCCTGAGTGAACTTCTTTCATGACCTTTTAGGCTTCGGCTAATGACAAACACCTGAGCCAGAGTTGGTCATATGACCTGCGGTATAGCGTGTCATTTATAAACACGTATCGGAGAGCTCTCTTCTTCAACTGAATCCTCACAGATTTTCCTTCGGGCTGCTTTTCGTATCGGAGGTACTCTATGAAGGGTTCTCTCCAATCGGGCTCGTCTCGGATGATCGAAGCTTCTTCGGCAGGAGTGTTCTCTTGTTCTACGCTTCCTTCTTCACGCAAAGTGGCTGGAGGCAGAATTTGCCGGCTTCTGACTGTGATTAGAATTTCGTCCATGTCAGGATCAGCCAACTCTTTAGCTAGGCGAGCGAGTATGTCGGCTTTTCCGTTCAACGCTCTGGGGACTCTCATTAGTTCAATATGGGTGAACCGTTTCATGAGTTCCACCACTCCGCTTCTATATCGAGCTAACTCGGGTTTGTATATCTTATAGTCGCCGCTTACTTGGTTGACGACAAGCTGGGAGTCACCGTAAACCCGTAGCCGAAGGACTTCCATTTCTATAGCGAGCTCCAGACCAGCTATCAGAGCCTCATACTCAGCCTCGTTGTTTGTGCGAGGTTCGGTAAGAGCGAAAGAACGCTTTAGGCTTTCTATCGATGGCATGATGAACATCAATCCTATCCCTGCTTTTATCTCCGGGATGCTTGATTTACTGGAAGTCCTTATTGATGAGGCTCCATCGAAGTAGAGCTCCCATTGTAGCTCGCTATCCTTGATGTGCAATATTTGTTCATCGGGTAGTTCATAGTTTAGCGGCGACCCTTCTGGTATGGGATGAGCAGCGAGGAAATCGGCGAGGGTTTGCCCTTTCACCGCTTTCTGAGGAGTATAGACTATGTCTAACTCAAGTAGCATGACATCCCATCTTGCCATTCTGCCGTCTAGGCTTGCCTTGGTCATTAAGTGTTTGAGCGGGTCGACTTTGGAGATCAAAATGACCCGATGAGCAAGCAGATAGTACCTCAGCTTCTTCACAGCGAATATCAGAGCCAGCTGTTGGGGTAAAAATTTACACCCCGGTTGACCGAGTCAAAGTCAAGGTCAACCCCCAAACTAGGTGGGCCCAAGCCCAGGTCAATCGGGCCCATGCCCAAGTCGAGCCCGCGGCCAGCCTCCCCATGCCAACAACGAAATCATGTCATAAATAATTTTTATGTAATTGTTTATGCATGAATGTAAACGAAATAGGCATAAAGCCAATATTTTGTAAGCCCATGGCTTATGTGTAAAAATGAAATGGCACATGAGCCATGGGATAGGCAAAAAGCCATTTCGAAAAGCCCAAGGGGCTATATGTAAATATGTAAGCCTATAAAAGGCAACATGATGATGAATAAAAGAACACTTTTCATTCCCCTCAAAAAAATCTAGGGCTTGTGCCTCTTTCTCCTTCTTCAAGGTTCTAAAAACCTTCTTCTTTCTTTTGAATTAAATCAAGAGTTTAACTCTTCCTTTTCTCAAAATAAATAGTTTTCCACCACAAAACCTACGAAGGGGAACTTAGATCTCCCACCAGATCTCGAAAAAGAGAGATCTTTAAAATCTCACATCTCTTGGTCTTCGAGATCCGGCCAAAAGAAAAAGAAGAAGGATACCCATCTCTAAGAATCTAACTTTGGACAGATCCATGGCTCAGAAGAAGGGCCAAAGATTCCTAGGAGTTTAACTCCTTTCTAGATCTGTTGGAGTTTAACTCCATAATTTAATTTTCTGTCAAGAGTTTAACTCCAAAAATCATTTGGGAGTTCAACTCCCCAACATAAGGGCTAGGGCCCCCCCTCCAGCGGGTGTTTTCCCATGGTCACGTGCGCCCACGTGACCTCGGGCGCTGAGGCGCCCAATGGTCACGTGCGCCCACGTGACCCCGGGCGCTGAGGCGCCCAATGGTCACGTGCGCCCACGTGACCCGGGGCGCTGAGGCGCCCAAAGGTCACGTGTGCGCCACGTGACCCCGGGGCGCTGAGGCGCCCAACGGTCACGTGCGCCCACGTGACCCTGGGGCGCTGAGGCGCCCTACGGTCACGTGTGCGCCACGTGACCCCGGGCGCTGAGGCGCCCAACGGTCACGTGTGCGCACGTGACCCCGGGCACCACGTGCCCACGTGCTACGCACGCGTCTTTAAGACGCTTTTTCCCTTCCTTATTTTTGTGCACTCCACACTAAATGTGTCTCCTCCGTTAGAAATTTTTTTCCAACGGGGCGCTGCCCCGCACCCCGCAAGGGGGCTGCTAGCCCCCTTGACCTCCAGCCCGCTATCCGGGTAGCGGGACCCCCGTAAAAACTCTGCGGGGCCCCCGATATATCCAAACCCCCCTTCAAAACACAACACTGCACATTGAGTTCGCATGACCAGTTTAACCGGTCAATCGGAGGTTCCTTCACTCCAAATGCGAGGGGTAATTAAGGGCAGCTTAGTCCGCGGTTGCCGGAGATTCGGATCCCCAAAATCAATAAGCCCCAGCCTACCCTAGGCAGGGGGAATCTGTAGTACGCCTGACAAGCGCGCTCGTATTGCCATCTCAATGGGGTGACGAAAAACACCCTACAGATTTTGGCACGCCCGGTGGGACCAATCTCTCCTCCCATATTTCGGGTTAAGCATTCATGCGAACTCAATCATTATACATACCTGTATTTATACTAAAATGATACTCTTTCATGCAGATTTTCAAGCAATCACCTTTCAACGATGTCTTCGATAATGAACTCAGCTCCCGTCTCCTACACGATGAGGATAGACTCTAGGACGGTCCTTCCGGCCAGTCTCGGACGACAATGGAAGGAGACGCTGCTACCATTCGGCTCTATTATGTTCATGCTAGTTGGCGCCATCCCAGCTCCTCAAGCCCCGGTGGAAGACAAACTGATCTCGAAAGGCAGGAGACCAAATGTGGTGGTCGCGAGGGCATCTCAGCCCAAGCGCAAGTCCGTTTCCGAACGACTCTCCATGGCCCCAGCCGGGGGCAAGGCCATCGGCACCAATAAAGCTACAACGCGTCCCGAGTAAGCTCCAGCGGTGCCATTGACCACTGCTCGATCGGGTGTCTTCTCTAAGCTCCCCGCCAGTGAGAAAGAGACGACTGGATATGAGGCCCACACTGTCTACATGGTGGGCACGCGCAGCAAGAGCAAGGACGGAGCCACTACATCCCAAATCCAATCTGGCGTGAATATGGTTGCCACATCTCAAGGCCAGCCTCCTTTGGAAGGTAATGAAGACCTTCCCAGTAAGGCTGATAAGCAGAAAGACCCTTCGGTCCATGAAGAGTCGGGCTCGGAAAGCGAAGAAGAGCCGACTTTCCGCCCTAGGACCGCGGAGCAAGAGCTGCTTCAAGAGCTCCGAAAGCAGCTCAGAAGCAAAGATAAGGAGATGGCCAAGATCTACTCAAAGATCGACGACTTGACAAATGTCGTCTTACGGCTTACGGCCCAACTTGCCTCTCAGCCGCCCAATCAAGCACAGGGCTCTGCTCATGAACCGAGAAACGTTGACCCGAGACAGCCGGTGCCTATTCCCTCAAATCCAAGGGTGGGCGGACCGCACGAATGTCAGCCGCATCCTATTTCGGCAAATATCTTGGCTACCGATGACAATAGCCCGCTAACTCAAGATCAAATCATGGATTTGGTTACCGACAAAGTCAAAACCTTGGTAGCCGAAGCTGAAGCGCAAAAAGATGTCAGCAGTAGTGGGAGACCATATCCTGCTCAGTATGATCTGGTAGAATTTCCTAGCGGCTATGTCATCCCCAAATTCGGAAGATTCAACGGGACAGGAAATGCGAATCAGCACATCGCCCACTTCAAAGCCTCATGCAGGAATACTGGGGCCAATGATGCGCTTCTCCTCCGCCAGTTCGTTAATAGCCTGACCGATATTGCTTTCGACTGGTACGCGAGCATACCAGATGGCTCCGTCACAACTTTTTTCCAAATGGAGTCTCTGTTTCGGCAGAGGTTCATGAGCGTCAGCGATAAGATTACCATTGCCGAGCTCGTAAGGACCAAGCCCAAGAGCGACGAAAGCAGCACGGATTTTATAACCCGATGGCGTAATCTCTCCGTCAAATGCGAACCGCCGATAGAGCAGGACCAATCTGTCAGTCTCCTTGTCGGAAATCTCAACAACTGGATGACCCCGTTTCTATGTACCGCGGGTCTCAAAACATTCCAAGAGCTGACCAAAAAGGTCCAAACGTTGGAACGCTCAAAGCCCGAGTCCGCTCAGGATCTTTAGTTCACAAACAGACCGAAACCTTGGAGGGACGACAACCGAAAAGGCGGAAGTTCTAATATCACCGATTCTCCAAATAACCAGAGAACGGGCGGAGCAAAAACTGACCAGTCTCGAGAGCCAACTTTGGAGGAAAGAAGAAATAAGGTTTACTCATTTCGAAGGGACAAGGTTCACAAAAATTTTAAAGATGCTCTGACGAGTGGCCTGCGGCTACCAGAACCAAGAAGGCTAAGTGAAGCGAACAGGACCGATCATCCTAACTTTTGCCCATATCATCGAGTGCTGGGGCACACTATTGAAGACTGTTGCATCTTCAAGGATTGGGTCGAGAAACAATATAAGGCGGGAGAAATATCATTGTCCCCTGGCGTGTTAACAAACAATCAAGTTGCGACCGCCAACTTCATACATACCGGCACTTAGATTACGAAGCGTCTAGAGGCGCCACGTAACCTAAGTAAGCCGAAGCCCAGAAATCTAAACCATATAAAAGAAGAAGTAAAAGAAACATGAAGAAAAACAAGTTTAAAAGTATCAGCAAATTTTCCCAAAAATTTCGGCAGAGTCTCCTCTGTAAAAACTGGCACCCAAACGGGTACAACAAGTATAATATACATAAACAACAATAAAAAGCATCCCCAAACGGGAGCTAACTCAACGCCAACAGGCGGAAACAACCACAACAAGCATAAAAAGTACAACGCCAAAGGGCGAGGATCAAAACTCAAAAGAAAACAAAACCACCAGATCAGAATAATATATGCGCGACTCTAAGGTCGAAATAAAAGACTGGTCCAATAAACTTATCAAGTAATACAAGTATGGTTGATGGAGCTTACTAGATACAAATGAATGAATAAAAGTACAATGGTGGTTCGGATACAAGTGAACCAACCTACCGTGCAAATCACCCTGAAAGAATAGATGTGCCAGCAAGTTGCCAGGGAAACCTGTACACCGAACCTGTAATAAAATTTGGCACAACGGGGGTGAGTTGCCAACTCGTGAGTAGAAGACATCTACGAAAAGAAATCGAATGCACGACGCTATCCTAGGTCATAATAATACGCTATTATATCCCAATCATCTAGTAATAGCAGGGTAAAACTACGTGTAAATACAGATACTTCGTGCTCGTGTCTGTGCCTCATATAATACTATGTCATATGAATGTATATGCATGCATCATGAATATAAAATAACCAATCCTGAAATCCAGAAATATCTGTATAAGAAATCTTTAGCTGTTATCATAGTAAAATGTGTATAAGAATCTGAAATCTCAACAATGAAATCCATGGAAATCCGTGTCAAGCACCGACACAACACATGTAATCTCAAGTCTCAATATCTCGGGCTCCGTCAGTCCGGATCGGCCCATATCATCAAATCTCACGACAACGGTCGGTATCCTCCGAATATCCGCCGCGCCAGACATCACCGGTAGGTAGCCTTCCCCTGCCAGGCTCATCGTCTACAACTCGATCTTCTTGCCCCGGGTACCATACCGGGCCCACCATGTACCCGAGACGGTTCATCCACTCCTCGAATCGGGTCTCGAAATCCAACAGAAAACATGAAATCTCATGGTGGACGACACATACATCACGAGAAAACCGCATCTTATATTTTAAAAAGAGAGGAGGAGAGAGAGAGAAGCTTTTATATATTCTTGCGGTTTTCCCCAAAAATCCAGAAATCTCATAGAAACCCAAATCTCAAAATCATGAGTAATTATATGATAAGTGTCGGCATATGCCCATAATACTGCATGATAACATGAAAATATGAATGCATGAATGTCTAAGTAATCAATACCATGTCTATACTAACATCCGAGAGTAATCACAATATTATATCGGTCTAGTTGTTAACTGATTCTCTCAATAAAAGATAATATGATCTAAAGTGTACGTGACATAGCAATTACCGATGATGATGTGTGTGAGCCGGCAAATAAGTGTGCGTGGAATATGCGCATCATCGGTAATGGTGTTGGTGTCCTAACAGGTATGGTTTATACTGATTATAGCAACATATGTAAGAACATGCACCATGATGATTACAGTATGAATGTATAAACAGATGTGCAGTATCCACCCCTCTGCGACATACGAGTACAACTATCACTATATGGATCGAACCTAAACTAGTGTCCATCTAACCTCCTAAAGAACTTAACCTAAGGAACTAGTCAATAAGAAACAAGAGTCTACCTGTCACGCCCCGCTTCCCAGAGTACGCAAGATTAGGCACGTGACATAGCCAACCATGCTACCTGTGGGTAGGAAGTATCCATCCACAGTCACATTACGGTTGTAAGGATATCAAGAACAAGATAAAAACTAATCTAATACATGTCCAAATCCATAATAACAAGAATCAATAAACAATAAGTGCGGAAGCTAATGATCCAATACAATGAATAAACAGTACGTCCCATAATGCGGGCTCACATCTGGAAATGAAAAGAAATAAATAAACTAAACCCTAAGGACTCACTGTTCAGCCTGCTGGCTGAAGTACTCCTGCTCGGTCGTCGACAATGGTACGGAATCTGGGCCATGCAAAACCCAGACGTCAGCGCGTCATGACATCAAGTATATAGTATAAACATGGTAATAAGCAATGCAAGTATGAACATGAATAAAGCAGTAGTACGAAATAACAAGCAGGGTAATGTGCAATGGTGACTAAACTGTCCTACAGGTTTTCTACTCTATAGTCTTTGAAACCAATTGATGAATCGTCGATGTAACTCAATAGTATCCCGTGCGTGCCCGGGACCACGGTCAAGATCCTCGGGGCTGAATCCGAGACGTGCCGCTAAGCAGTAAAAGGTAGTAGGATGGACGAGTGATGTCAGCATCAACACTCTGGAGCTGGCCAAGCCCGTAAGACTGATCAGAACAATGTATCGAACTGTTGAGTTACAAGTCGGTTTCACCTTTGATTTCCCCATACCCCCAAGCTATGTATGTCAGGTCAGGTATTCAGTAGTCAAGGACTAATGCCAACACAAGATCCGGTAAGAGTAGGTCTGTCTGGATAGACAGCGGGAATGGTCAAGTTTGTCGGCATTAGGCATGAAATCAGGTAACAGGTCAGGTTACTTTTCAACAGGTTGGGTCGATATGTACAGGGTGTCATGTCCGGTGTATCAGTACATGTGTCAGGTGTATCAAGATTGGTCAATATGTAATGCAATCAGATGTATGCTGATAACAGGTATAGTAACGAGTAATGAATAGCAGCAGGAACAGTAACTAACAATATTAATTTATGTAAACACAGTGATGTTTTGTATTCTCTTATTAATCAGGTTCACGCACCTTTAGGGTGCAATAGCCACAAGGTGAAGCAATATCCACAATCATGAAGTAATGAAGCTACAGGAATTTACACTAAGTATAATAATTGTCTCGTGAATGATTTAACAGTTAAAACAGATATGATCCAGTCGTTTTATATAGTTGAAATATGGATTGATGTGGGTTGATTAATTACGAGGAACTATTATAACAATTCCATGATAAAGATAACTGCAACTATCAATTCTAACTTATAAAATAATATCAATTTCCATCATTAAGTTGTTGTGTTATATAGTATGAATTCAACTGCGTGGCAAGACTAGATCTCGCACACTAGCATGCTAAAGCAAGTATTCAGATACTTGCCTCGACGGTTCTGCAATCTGGAACACGGATGCGATGTCGGCAAAACACGATATGATAGCACGGGCCACGGATCGAGTCCCAACAGAGAACAACGGAATCACACGGACCAGGGGGCTTCGCTGGAGCGTCGGGTTCGCCAAGACGGCATGGTCGGATTCCGGCAAAACGCGACAACAAGTTAGCAACACATAAAGAACTCAAGGCGATCAGTGGGGGGGGGAGGGTTTACTGCACAACGGAAAGGTGAGGAAGGCTTACCGAGAGATATACCAGGTGACTCCGGCGGGCTCGACGGCGCCGGGACGCCGGCGAGGCAACGGCGGCGGCGGCGGCAAGGGCTGAAAGCCTCGGGGTGTGCGGGAGAAGGTGCTGCGGCGAGTGGAGGAAAGGGTGGTCGGCTCTGGTGGTCGAGGGGGAGAAGGAGGTGGCCCTGGTGACGACGTCGAGGTCGCCGGCGCGTTCTCCGGCGAACAGCGGAGGGTAGGCGATGGGTTAAGGGCTCGAGTTGGTGTTCCGGCGAGGGGAGGAGGGCAGCGACGACGAGGTCGGGACGAGGAGGGTGAGAGGGAGTCGCGGGAGTCGTCAACGACGAGAGGTGGCGTCGACGGCGAGATCTGCGAGGGTTGGAGGCGTCGTCGGGGTTGGGTGCAGGCGCGGGAATCGTCGGAGGAATGAGGTAGGTGGGTGCGGTGAGGTCGACGAGGTGGTGACGGCGACGGCGAGGTCGTGAGGAGGTCGGCGGTGAGGTCGCGAGGCTAGGGTTAGGGTTTGAGGCGATTTCTCGTGAAGAAGATGGGTTGGGGGGAGGCGGCTGCATGAGTTTCTTTTAAATAGAGGAGGAGAGAGAGAGAGAGATTGGAGAGAGATTGAGGGAAGAGAGAGAGAGAGATGGGGAAAAGGGAAGGGGCCCACGCTGGAGGGTTGGCGGCCTGTGATTGGCCACGAAAAGGATTTGAGAAGGAAATACGTAGGATTTGTGAAGGATTTATTGTTAAGGAATTTTAGATTCGTATATATAATTTTAGATATTAAATTGAAATGGGTTCTTTTTGGCGCGAAATGAAACATTTCCAAATCGCGCCCGGGTTGCGCCCAAATGTTCCAAATTCAAATTATAGGATTTTAAGCGGGTTCCAAATTTTGAAAAGAGGTGTTTAATGATTAAAATGCATGCCCCCAAGTCGTACACTCGTACGTGTGCGTAGTCGTCCAAACTTGCCCGTTTAGCCAAACGGGACGGAATCTCGACATGCGGACGCTACCACGCGACTAGTGGCGACGAGTAGGCCAACATGGACACTTTTAATTTCATTTTAGGAGTTAAAATTTGTTATGTGCCAAAATGACTTAACCGGTTATAATTTAGTAATAAACACCAGAAAATCAGAATAATTGGAAATGAGCAATATAAAACCCTCAACTTGTAATATAAATAGTATTATTGGGCTCGGGTATTACATCATACCCAACTACAAAAAGAATTTCGTCCTCGAAATTCCAAGAATACAAGATAGCTAACTATTGGAACAGGTGGGGAAATTTCTGTCGGATCTCGTCTTCTCGCTCCCAAGTGGATTCTCCATGCGATCGATTACCCCAAGAAACTAGCACAAGAGGGATAACCTTGTTCTTAAGAACCTTTTCTCTCCGATCCTTGATTTCAACTGGTCGCTCCTCAAAAGTCAGGTCCTCCCGTACGGTCAACTCCGAATGATCCAAGACATGAGTCTCATCACGAACATACCTCCGTAGTTGAGACACATGAAACACGTCGTGAACTCCTACTAATGACGGCGGTAACACCAACCGGTACGACACCTCTCCAACACGCTCCAATATCTCGAAGGGTCCAACGAATCGGGGACTAAGCTTTCCCCGACTTCCAAAGCGAATCACTCCTCTAGTCGGTGATATCTTCAGGAATACCAAATCACCCACGGCGAACTCTAGAGGTCTTCTTGACGTGTCGGCCCAACTCTTCTGTCTGTCTTGAGCTGCCTTCATATGCTTCCTGATTGTATTCACCTTCTCGACTTCTGTACCACCAAATCTGGTCCTAGTAACCTTCGTTCTCCAACATCATCCCAACAAACAGGTGAACGGCACTTACGACCATACAGTGCTTCAAACGGGGCCATCTGAATAGTTGCTTGGAAGCTATTGTTGTACGAAAACTCCACCAGGTGTAGATGATCTTCCCAAGAACCTTTGAAGTCCAACATGCAAGCCCTCAACATATCTTCAAGGGTCTGGATCATTCTCTCCGATTGTCCATCAGTCTGAGGATGATAAGCTGTGCTAAACTTCAATCGAGTCCCCAAACTTTCTTGTAAGCTCCTCCAAAAGTGCGACAAGAACCGAGTGTCCCGATCGGACACGATGCTTACCGGCACTCCATGCAATCTGACAATCTCCTGCATGTATCGCTCTGCCAAAGTCTCCGTCGATTGACCAACCCGAAAAGGAATAAAGTGAGCTGCCTTGGTCAACCGATCGACAATCACCCATACGGCAGTGTTGCCCTTTGGACTCCGCGGTAAAGCCGTCACGAAATCCATGGTTATATGTTCCCACTTCCACTGAGGAATCGGAAGTGGTTGCAACAAACCAGCAATCCTTTGGTGTTCGGCCTTGACTTGCTGACACACCAAGCACTTAGCCACGAAGCGAGCAATTTCCTGTTTCATACCTTCCCACCAGAAGTGCTGTCGAATATCCCGGTACATCTTTGTCCCTCCTGGATGTACAGAGTAAGCTGAACTGTGTGCCTCCCTCATAAGCTCTTCACGCACATCTCCCTTTGGCGCACACACACACGGCTACCATATCTCAACGAACCGTCTTCATGGATCAGTAAATCGGTTCGTAGTCCGGCTCCAACCTGCTCTCGAAACTTTTGCAGTCTAGGATCCTGCGATTGTGTCGCTTTAATCTTCTCAACTAAGGATGACTGTACTTGCAACTGCATCAACTGTCCTGTAGCATGTGGTAGCACAACCTCCAAGTCAAATCTCTGAAAATCCGCAATGATCTCCCTTTGTGCGGTCAAAACCTGAATTGCTGGTAACCGACTCAGCGCATCTGGCGCGACGTTAACTTTTCCCGGATGGTACTTAAGATCAAGGTCGTAGTCGGCCATCAGCTCCAACCATCTGCGTTGCCTCATGTTCAACTCCTTCTGAGTGAACACATATTTCAAACTCTTGTGATCCGTAAAGACTTCAACTCTCTCGCCCAGAAGGTAGTGTCTCCAAATCTTCAGGGTGAAGATCACGGCTGCAAGCTCTAAGTCATGAGTCGGATAGTTCTTCTCATGAGTCTTCAGTTGTCTCGATGCGTAAGCGACGACTTTCCCATTCTGCATCAAAACACATCCCAATCCCTTTCCGGATGCGTCGCTATGAATCACCAGTCCTCCTGAATTATCCGGTACGGTCAGGATAGGGGCGGTTATCAATTTCTGCTTCAACGTCTCGAAGGCCAATGCACATCCATCCGTCCAAACAAACGGTACCTCCTTACGCGTAAGCTTGGTTAACGGCTCAGCTAAACGAGTGAAGTTCTCCACAAATCTCCTGTAGTATCCGGCGAGTCCAAGGAAACTTCTTATTTCCGCAACATTCTTTGGAATAGGCCAATCTCGAACTGCTGCAATCTTTTCGGGATCGACGGCGATTCCATCGCCCGACACGACATGCCCCAGAAACTTCACTTCTTCTAGCCAGAATTCACACTTACTCATCTTCGTAAATAACTTCTCTTGTCTCAGCGTCTGCCGTGCGATCCTTAAGTGCTCAGCATGCTCCTCCGGACTACTCGAGTACACCAGAATATCGTCAATGAATACCACAATAAACTGGTCCAAGAACGGTGAAAAGATCCTGTTCATCAAATCCATGAATATTGCCGGCGCATTAGTCACTCCGAAGGGCATCACTAAATACTCGAAATGCCCATACCGAGTTCGAAACGCCGTCTTGCAAATGTCTTCTGCTTTCACTCGGACTTGATGATATCCTGATCGCATGTCCAGTTTCGAGAATACCCTCGCGCCACTAAGCTGCTCAAAAGTTCTCCAATGCGAGGGATCGGGTACTTGTTCTTAATAGTCACCCGGTTCAATTCTCGATAATCAATGCACATCCTTCTCGTGCCATCCTTCTTCTTTACTAAAAGAACTAGAGCTCCCCACGGCGAGTTGCTGCTTCGAATCCATCCCTTCTCGAGTAATTCACCCACTTGTTTCTTAACTTCTTCCAATTCCACCGGTGCCATCGGATAATAAGATTTTGATACTGGCGCTGCACCAGGAATAAGGTCAATCGCAAACTCCACATCTCGCTTCGGCGGTAAGCCCGAAATATCTTCAAACACATCCATAAAGTCGCGGACAACCGCCGGCTCTTCATTATTATCCACTACCATAGCCGCAAGAACACTGTTCGTCGGCCTAGCCCTAAACTCGACTGGCCCGACAGAACTGCTTCCTCCAATGAAAGTAAACTCAGGGTGTCCGGGAATCTGGAAAATCACTTTCCTTGCCCTACAATCAATGTGTGCGTGGAAAGTGCCAAGAAAATCCATTCCCAAGACTACTTCATAACTGCCCGTATCAATCACCAAGAAATCTGCAAAAAGCTCTCGTCCGCAAACAACAACTGTACAATCTCTACACTCCTTACTAGCTATGATTTTCCCATTCCCAGTGTGTATGTCCCAAAAACTAGACAGGGTCGTGCAGGTAATCGAGTGTGCAGTTACAAATTGGGATGACATAAAATAGAAGGATGCTCCGAAATTAACTAATGCCAATGCGGGAAAACCAAGAACGAGTAAATTACCTGAAACCACTTCTCCCGATGCCTTAGCTTCCTCAGCTGTCAATGTGAACGCTCGAGCCTGATTTGGTCCTTGAGTAAGCCGTTCCTGCCCTTGGAACGGTCCCTGCGGAGGCTTCGATGGACAAGCAATAACGGCGTGATCTACCGCTCCACATCTAAAACAGAGTCCCAGCCTCCTTCGACAATCCTTTTTCATGTGGCCCGGTAAATTGCAGTAATTACAACTTATGCTCTTTCTTCGATCAGCGATCACAGGCTTCTTCATTGGCGCTACGCTGCGCCTGTTCACTGGAATACTTCTACGTACCGACGTTTGGTTCAGTGCAAAAGCCGGTTCCAGCTCGGTTTGTTCCTTTAGACTCTCCAGCAATCCCCGTATCACTCTACGCCTGGCGGCTAAGACCGCACTTCTTTGGTCCATCTTCAAATTCGTACCGGCCATATTCCTGGAAATCAAAGTACCCAATATTAGCATGATGATAGATTCTGAGTATAGATCAAGGTTAGAACTCCAAGATACTTCAATAGAGTACTGTATTGTAGCTATGCCGCGGTATCATAGCCGCAATTACTTAACTCCACCCAAGTCGCCTAAGTCCTAGAGATAACAAGAAATTGGGTTTTCGAATTGACAATGCAAAGTAAGTTTGCATGTCGACATGATCCGGAAGAATGATTCAAGGACGGTAAAACGGTCAAGGTGGCAGGACATGTTTCCTAATCACGAGTATTATGATTCGTGTATCGGGTGCAATACCCAACTACATAGAATCGACCCAATTAACCTATGGCTCTGATACCAAAAGAACCATGTCACGCCCCGCTTCCCAGAGTACGCAAGATTGGGCACGTGACATAGCCAACCATGCTACCTGTGGGTAGGAAGTATCCATCCACAGTCACATTACGGTTGTAAGGATATCAAGAACAAGATAAAAACTAATCTAATACATGTCCAAATCCATAATAACAAGAATCAATAAACAATAAGTGCGGAAGCTAATGATCCAATACAATGAATAAACAGTACGTCCCATAATGCGGGCTCACATCTGGAAATGAAAAGAAATAAATAAACTAAACTCTAAGGACTCACTGTTCAGCCTGCTGGCTGAAGTACTCCTGCTCGGTCGTCGACAATGGTACGGAATCTGGGCCATGCAAAACCCAGACGTCAGCGCGTCATGACATCAAGTATATAGTATAAACATGGTAATAAGCAATGCAAGTATGAACATGAATAAAGCAGTAGTAAGAAATAACAAGCAGGGTAATGTGCAATGGTGACTAAACTGTCCTACAGGTTTTCTACTCTATAGTCTTTGAAACCAATTGATGAATCGTCGATGTAACTCAATAGTATCCCGTGCGTGTCCGGGACCACGGTCAAGATCCTCGGGGCTGAATCCGAGACGTGCCGCTAAGCAGTAAAAGGTAGTAGGATGGACGAGTGATGTCAGCATCAACACTCCGGAGCTGGCCAAGCCCGTAAGACTGATCAGAACAATGTATCGAACTGTTGAGTTACAAGTCGGTTTCACCTTTGATTTCCCCATACCCCCAAGCTATGTATGTCAGGTCAGGTATTCAGTAGTCAAGGACTAATGCCAACACAAGATCCGGTAAGAGTAGGTCTGTCTGGATAGACAGCGGGAATGGTCAAGTTTGTCGGCATTAGGCATGAAATCAGGTAACATGTCAGGTTACTTTTCAACAGGTTGGGTCGATATGTACAGGGTGTCATGTCCGGTGTATCAGTACATGTGTCAGGTGTATCAAGATTGGTCAATATGTAATGCAATCAGATGTATGCTGATAACAGGTATAGTAACGAGTAATGAACAGCAGCAGGAACAGTAACTAACAATATTAATTTATGTAAACACAGTGATGTTTTGTATTCTCTTATTAATCAGGTTCACGCACCTTTAGGGTGCAATAGCCACAAGGTGAAGCAATATCCACAATCATGAAGTAATGAAGCTACAGGAATTTACACTAAGTATAATAATTGTCTCGTGAATGATTTAACAGTTAAAGCAGATATGATCCAGTCGTTTTATTTAGTTGAAATATGGATTGATGTGGGTTGATTAATTACGAGGAACTATTATAACGATTCCATGATAAAGATAACTGCAACTATCAATTCTAACTTATAAAATAATATCAATTTCCATCATTAAGTTGTTGTGTTATATAGTATGAATTCAACTGTGTGGTAAGACTAGATCTCGCACACTAGCATGCTAAAGCAAGTATTCAGATACTTGCCTCGACGGTTCTGCAATCTGGAACACGGATGCGATGTCGGCAAAACACGATATGATAGCACGGGCCACGGATCGAGTCCCAACAGAGAACAACGGAATCACACGGACCAGGGGGCTTCGCTGGAGCGTCGGGTTCGCCAAGACGGCACGGTCGGATTCTGGCAAAACGCGACAACAAGTTAGCAACACATAAAGAACTCAAGGCGATCAGCGGGGGGGGGGGTTTACTGCACAACGGAAAGGTGAGGAAGGCTTACCGAGAGATATACCAGGTGACTCCGGCGGGCTCGACGGCGCCGGGACGCCGGCGAGGCAACGGCGGCGGCGGCTGCAAGGGCTGAAAGCCTCGGGGTGTGCGGGAGAAGGTGCTGCGGCGAGTGGAGGAAAGGGTGGTCGGCTCTGGTGGTCGAGGGGGAGAAGGAGGTGGCCCTGGTGACGACGTCGAGGTCGCCGGCGCGTTCTCCGGCGAACAGCGGAGGGTAGGCGATGGGTTAAGGGCTCGAGTTGGTGTTCCGGCGAGGGGAGGAGGGCAGCGACGACGAGGTCGGGATGAGGAGGGTGAGAGGGAGTCGCGGGAGTCGTCAACGACGAGAGGTGGCGTCGACGGCGAGATCTGCGAGGGTTGGAGGCGTCGTCGGGGTTGGGTGCAGGCGCGGGAATCGTCGGAGGAATGAGGTAGGTGGGTGCGGTGAGGTCGACGAGGTGGTGACGGCGACGGCGAGGTCGTGAGGAGGTCGGCGGTAAGGTCGCGAGGCTAGGGTTAGGGTTTGAGGCGATTTCTCGTGAAGAAGATGGGTTGGGGGGAGGCGGCTGCATGAGTTTCTTTTAAATAGAGGAGGAGAGAGAGAGAGAGAGATTGGAGAGAGATTGAGGGAAGAGAAAGAGAGAGATGGGGAAAAGGGAAGGGGCCCACGCTGGAGGGTTGGCGGCCTCTGATTGGCCACGAAAAGGATTTGAGAAGGAAATACGTAGGATTTGTGAAGGATTTATTGTTAAGGAATTTTAGATTCGTATATATAATTTTAGATATTAAATTGAAATTGGTCCTTTTTGGCGCGAAATGAAACATTTCCAAATCGCGCCCGGGTTGCGCCCAAATGTTCCAAATTCAAATTATAGGATTTTAAGCGGGTTCCAAATTTTGAAAAGAGGTGTTTAATGATTAAAATGTATGCCCCCAAGTCGTACACTCGTACGTGTGCGTAGTCGTCCAAACTTGCCCGTTTAGCCAAACGGGACGGAATCTCGACATGCGGACGCTACCACGCAACTAGTGGCGACGAGTAGGCCAACATGGATACTTTTAATTTCATTTTAGGAGTTAAAATTTGTTATGTGCCAAAATGACTTAACCGGTTATAATTTAGCAATAAACACCAGAAAATCAGAATAATTGGAAATGAGCAATATAAAACCCTCAACTTGTAATATAAATAGTATTATTGGGCTCGGGTGTTACACTACCTAAGGTCCGAATCAATATCTCTAATAGTCGGTGATCCAGCCTCAATAGCGTCACGTACGAAGTACGGCTTCCTCGAACCAAGAGTGCGGATCAATCATCATATCTATGCCTCGTACGGTAAAATCCATCGTACGGCATCCCAATATCGGGGTACGGGTCAAGTATCTCCTAGGTGTCTCATTATTCGTATAATGTCATCACCAACACATCTCATGATCAAGGTGCTAAACTGTAATCGCCTACATCAATCATATATCATTGCCATCATAATAAGTATCATTAGTTTATCCTCAGAAATATCATGTCATATGTATCATATCGTAATCAAGTCATACATATCCCATATTGTGATCAATCACAAGTTATAGTCCGGGTACTATTTTAGAGTCCCATGTACCTCAATATCATCACTACCCCTTATAATTTAAGTATACATGTTCATTATCTCATTCTCTAATGATCCGCTAACACTTAATACGACTGTATAGCCAAGAATCACGGCATCAAGCCTAGTTACACTATTTCATCATACCTCGGATATCATATCACATCAATGAATCACATATACGTGTTGTATATATATGTATATACCTATACCTAGTTCTATATATATACACATACACGTATACCCCATGTCGAGTTTCAGTGTGTTTCTATCTGAAACCTACGAACCTCTTCCAAGGTACTCATCCTCTGATATGGTTTTCCTAAATCAGTCTAGTCCAGCCTAGGGTCAATACTAGGGTCCTACTAGGGTCATATCTGGTTTCCTAATGTCAATAAGTACTATTCCTATTCCACGTTGCGGGGGTGCTAAACGCCATCCACCCGACTTCCCCCCGTAGATATACATCTACTCACCTGGTCCATGTTTGCCGAAGATGGTGTCGCCATCCTCCTCTTCATCGCCCGCAGTCCATGTGAGGGGTACCTAAACGCAACATATAAATAGCATCGTAAACTGAATCACATACAAAAGTCAAAACGACGCAATGAACCAGCATAGGTTAAAACTTATGTCCCGTCCACGCAAAAGAACCAAATATCGCTCGATATCAGCGTACAAACTCCGATGGATCGAGATAAACATCAACAAATAACTCGTAGTTTTAAAACACATCACTTATATTATAAAACATGATTAAATCCATCGAAACCCTAAAATCCATCAAACCGTCCAATTTCGTAAAACCCGAAATGCCAATTTACCGTTTTTCATCAAAACTTGACATTTAAATGAAACCAATAGTTATAAAACTCATTAAACAGCATAACTAGACTATACAAACCATTACTACATTTTTATTACACAAATTTGTATTAATTTAAAATTTCTAGTTTGCAACTTTTAACAATTTTCAACATTTTTCAAGCAAAATACCACAATTCCACCACAAAACATGATTTTGCATGAATTAATGTCTTAAACTACAATTCATGATGATAATGATTTAATGAAACCATAAATTATATTTTTAATCATATTTATTTAGAAATTTCTAAAATCTAGTTTACAAAATAGCAATTTCTATCACAATTTATCAATTATCAATAGAAACTAGCAATCAAACTAAGTTTTTCTTTCCATTAACATGCTAAAGTTCTCACTAAAACTACAATCTAATGATAGCAATCTTAATTGGAATTTTATATTACCCACATATATATTTTACAAAAACTAGTTAGCTAAATAGCTTCATTTAAACAATTTTAAATGAAAAATTTACAATTCAACAAATATGCAAGATTTTCCAATTCTAAAAGTGTTAAACTAACTATCATAACCCTAATTAATTAATAAAAATCATAACTTGAATTTACAAACCCTAACTTGAATTTTAGAAATTGAACATAGAATTAATTCATTAAATCTAAACATGCTTAAAAGAAACATCTAATAACAAATAAACAAAAGAAGGAAATTTATACCTCCACAATATAAAATCCAAACAAGAAAATGAGCCTCCAAAATGCATGCTTTCCCACTCCAAAATCCATGTAAAGAAGAGTAGAGAATAAAGGGTATGAAATAAATAGGATTTTGTGGATTTTTATTGAATTTTTTTGATGTATTTTAAAGGATTTTTGAGACAAAATCAAGAGAGGAAAAATGGGGGGCTGCTTGGGGAGGAGGCCGACCATGTGAGGGTGAGGGAGAGGAGAGTGAGAAAAGTAGAGAAAAGTGTAGAAACTTCACCCCAAAATATCACCTCTTTATGTCTTTTCATGAATTTCTTTATTTTCTTTTATTTCTTTACTATAGCAACTCAAGAAAACTCTAGAAAAATGGAAAAATTTGTAAATAAATTTTGCATGTTACACACTAAATTCTAATATGTCATGGTTCATTTTTACAAATTAAAACCATTCAAATTTATAATTTACACTAATTTAGTGTAAAAATAAAGCTTATGTTAATATTTAAAATAATTAATTTAGGAAAAATATTTAATTGAACTAAAAATTTATAAGTGGATAAATAAACACCATTTACTAGTAATTACATAATTAAAATAGGTATTTTTTTGAATTTATAATGAAAAACAATCGCGGTTTGGTTTTACGAAAAATACATTTTGCTTTACCGAAAATCATAAAATTCACTTAAACAATTTTATTCATTTAATTATTTATTTAATTATTTTTAAAACGTTACAGTCATCCCCAAATTCGGAAGATTCAACGGGACGGGAAATGCGAATCAGCACATCGCCCACTTCAAAGCCTCATGCAGGAATACTGGGGGCAATGATGCGCTTCTCCTCCGCCAGTTCGTTAATAGCCTGACCGATATTGCTTTCGACTGGTACGCGAGCATACCAGATGGCTCCGTCACAACTTTTGTCCAAATGGAGTCTCTGTTTCGGCAGAGGTTCATGAGCGTCAGCGATAAGATTACCATTGCCGAGCTCGTAAGGACCAAGCCCAAGAGCGACGAAAGCAGCACGGATTTTATAACCCGATGGCGTAATCTCTCCGTCAAATGCGAACCGCCGATAGAGCAGGACCAATCTGTCAGTCTCCTTGTCGGAAATCTCAACAACTGGATGACCCCGTTTCTATGTACCACGGGTCTCAAAACATTCCAAGAGCTGACCAAAAAGGTCCAAACGTTGGAACGCTCAAAGCCCGAGTCCGCTCAGGATCTTTAGTTCACAAACAGACTGAAACCTTGGAGGGACGACAACCGAAAAGGCGGAAGTTCTAATATCACCGATTCTCCAAATAACCAGAGAACGGGCGGAGCAAAAACTGACCAGTCTCGAGAGCCAACTTTGGAGGAAAGAAGAAATAAGATCTACTCATTTCGAAGGGACAAGGTTCACAAAAATTTTAAAGATGCTCTGAAGAGTGGCCTGCGGCTACCAGAACCAAGAAGGCTAAGTGAAGCGAACAGGACCGATCATCCTAACTTTTGCCCATGCCACCGAGTGCTGGGGCACACTATTGAAGACTGTTGCATCTTCAAGGATTGGGTCGAGAAACAATATAAGGCGGGAGAAATATCATTGTCCCCTGGCGTGTTAACAAACAATCAAGCTGCGACCGCCAACTTCATACATACGGGGACCGATGTCCTTCAGGGACCTGATTCTCTCAAACACCCGCCTTTATCTGGGAACAGTCGACCTCTAAGTCGTTAAACTGGGAATGTACAAAATATATATATGTGTGTGTGTGTGTAAATAAACAAAAAAAGTGTAAATAAAAGAAAAATAAAGAAAAGCTGAAATGATAGGGCAACCCGCAATAAAAATCAGCGAGTAAAATAAAGATGAAAATAAAGCCGAAATGATGGGGCAACCGCGAATAAATAGCCGAAATGATAGGGCAATCGCGACCTTCGCGATAAGAAAAGCTGAAATGATAGAGCAATCGTGGTAAAACAAAAAAACAAAAACAAAAAACAAAACAAAAAAACGGTGAATGATGAGTCGCTCCTGGTACCATATTCCAGTGCAGCGATGCAGACGCCGACCAAAATCCAATTTCTCGAAATTCCTCCGGCCCTACGGCCAGTCCCCAAATTGACTGCCGTATATAATCCATAGGCTCAAATAATCCTCAGCATACCCATACCCCACCGCAACCACCAGTTACGCGGCTGGCCTCCGCCTTTGGAATTATACTCCATTGGGAAGACCCACCCATGTGTCCTGGCACATGTGCTTCAGTGTTAACAACGCTGATGTCGGCCCCTATCCCAAAATTCCAAATCAATCCAATAGATCTCCACATCTTTAAAACTGGAAGCAGATGACCTCTAAGTCGTTAAACTGGAAATAGCAGACCTCTAAGTCTTTAAACTGGAAACAGATGACCTCTAAGTCGTTAAACTGGAAACAGTAGACCTCTAAGTCTTTAAACTGGAAACAGACTATGTCGTTAAACTGGAAACAGATGACCTCTAAGTCGTTAAACTGGAAACAGATGACCACTACGTCGTTAAACTGGAAACAGATGACCACTACGTCGTTAAACTGGAAACAGATGACCACTACATCGTTAAACTGGAAACAGTAAACCTCTAAGTCTTTAAACTGGAAACAGATGACCACTATATCGTTAAACTGGAAACAGATGACCTCTATGTCGTTAAACTGGAAACAGCAGACCTCTAAGTCTTTAAACTGGAAACAGACGACCTCTAAGTCGTTAAACTGGAAATAGAAGACTCTAAGTCTTTAAACTGGAAACAGATGACCACTATGTCGTTAAACTGGAAACAGATGACCTCCAAGTCGTTAAACTGGAAACAGATGACCTCCACGTCGTTAAACTGGAAACAGATGACCTCCACGTCGTTAAACTGGAGACAGATGACCTCTACGTCTTTAAACTGGAGACAGACGACCACCAAGTCGTTAAACTGGAAACAGCAGACCTCTAAGTCGTTAAACTGGAAACGGCAGACCTCTAAGTCGTTAAACTGGAAACAGATGACCACCAAGTCTTTAAACTGGAAACAGATGACCGCTAAGTCGTTAAACTGGAAACAGATGACCGCTAAGTCGTTAAACTGGGCACCACAGACCCCTAAGTCTTTAAACTGGAAACAGATGACCTCTAAGTCGTTAAACTGGAAACAGTCGACCTCTAAGTCATTAAACTGGGAACGAGGAAAATCCACTCATGTGTCCTCACGATACATGAGGAGAACAAACCTTTGTGGGATCCTTACGACTCACAAAGGAAAAGCACACTTAGGAGTCCTCACGACTCCTAAGGAGAACATACACCTGCGGGATCCTTACGACTCGCAGGGAGAAAATACCTTTATGGGACCCTCGCGGCCCATAAAATTGAAAAGCCTTAGGCCATAGGGATCTAAACCTGTCTCCTAAGCCATCGCTCCCCAGTTCCTAAGTGGCGAATGATAAGTCGCTCCTGGTACCATATTCCAGTGCAGCGATGCAGACGCCAACCAAATTCCAAATCCAAATCCCTAAGTGGCGAATGATGAGTCGCTCCTGGTACCATATTCCAGTGCAGCGATGCAGACGCCAACCAAATTCCAAATCCAAATCCCCAAGTGGCGAATGATGAGTCGCTCCTGGTACCATATTCCAGTGCAGCGATGCAGACGCCAACCAAATTCCATATCCCATACCTCAACGGCGAATGATGAGTCGCTCCTGGTACCATATTCCAGTGCAGCGATACAGACGCCAACAAAGTCCCGAAACGTTTATGGCCCTACGGTCTAGATCATACATCCTGCAAAACCGTATACAATCCACGGGCATAAAACAATCCCAATCTCTCCAAAAATAATAAAATAAAAATAAAAGGAGGTATGTCCACAAGTAAAATGGGCACGGATGAAAACCCGAAAGGGCTCCGTGAGTAAAAACAGCAGGACTGCCGGCGAGTTTGTGAAAACCCGAAAGGGCGCAAACTCATAAAAAAAAGATGAAATGCACTCACAAGGTCCTCTCGACTTTGTGAGGAGAAAATTCCCGCGTGAGATCCTTACGACTCACAAAGGAGCAACACACTTGGGAGTCCCCACGACTCCTAAGGAGAAAATACACTTACGGGATCCTTACGACCCGCAGGGAGAAAATGCTTTGTGGGACCCTCACGGCCCATAAAATTGAAAAGTCTTAGGTGATAGGGATCTAAACCTGTCTCCTAAGCCATCGCTCCCCAACCCCTAAGTGGTGAATGATGAGTTTTTCCTGGTACCATATTCCAGTGCAGCGATGTAGACGCCAACCAAATCCCAAATCCAAATTCCCAAGTGGCGAATGATGAGTCGCTCCTGGTACTACATTCCAGTGCAGCGATGCAGACGCCAACCAAATTCTAAATCCAAATCCCCAAGTGGCGAATGATGAGTCGCTCCTGGTACCATATTCCAGTGCAGTGATGCAAACGCCAACCAAATTCTATATCCCATACCTCAACGGCGAATGATGAGTCGCTCCTGGTACCATATTCCAGTGCAGCGATGCAGACGCCAACCAAAATCCAATTCCTCAAAATTCTCCTTGCCCTACAGTCTGGATCATACATCCTGCAAAACCGTATACAATCTACGGGCGTAAAACCAATTCCCAAATCCTCCCGCGGGAATGATGAGTCGCTCCTGGTACTACATTCCAGTGCAGCGATGCAGACGCCAACCAAAATCCAATTCCTTAAAATTCTCCTGGCCCTACGGTCTAGATCATACATCCTGCAAAACCGTATACAATCCACGGGCGTAAAACCAATTCCCAAATCCTCCCGGGGCGAATGATGAGTTGCTCCTGGCATTATTCCAGTGCAGCAATGCAGATGCCAAACAAAAAAAAAACAATTCCCACAAAGACACTCCGTCTCGGGGATACGCCCTACAACAGGCACTCCGTATCGGGGAAACGTCCTACCACAGACACTCCGTATCAGGGAAACGTCCTACCACAGGCACTCCGTATCGGGGATACGCCCTACAACAGGCACTCCGTCTTGGGGAAACGCCCTACCACAGGTACTCCGTATCGGGGAAACGTCCTACCACAGGCACTCCGTCTCGGGGATATGCCCTACAACAGGCACTCCGTCTCGGGGAAACGTCCTACCACAGGCACTCCGTATCGGGGATACGCCCTACCACAGGCACTCCGTCTCGGGGAAACGCCCTACAACAGGCACTCCGTATCGGGGAAACGTCCTACCACAGACACTCCGTATCGGGGATACGCCCTACCACATGCACTCCATCTCGGGGAAACGCCCTACAACAGGCACTCCGTATCGGGGAAACGTCCTACCACAGACACTCCGTGCCGGGGACACGTCAACCAACAGGCACTCCGTGCCGGGGACACGTCAACCAACAGGCACTCCGCCTCGGGGAAACGTCTGCCAGCGACACTCCGCGCCGGGGAAAAGTCGATCAGCGACACTCCGTGTCGGGGAAAAGTTGATCAGACACTCCACGCCGGGGAAAAGTCCATCAGCGACACTCCGTGCCGGGGAAAAGTCAACCCGACACTCCGCGCCAGGGAAAAGTCTATCAGCGACACTCCGTACCGGGGAAAAGTCAACCCGACACTCCGCGCCGGGGAAAAGTCGATCAGCGACACTCCGTGCAGGGGAAAAGTCAACCCGCGAAACTCCGCGCCGGGAAAAAGTCCATCAGCGACACTCCGTGCCGGGAAAAAGTCAACCCGACACTCCGCGCCGGGGAAAAGTCCATCAGCGACACTCCGTGCCGGGAAAAAGTCAACCCGACACTCCGTGCCGGGGAAAAGTCGATCAGCGACACTCCGTGCCGGGGACACGTCAACCAGCGACACTCTGCATCGGGGAAACGTCCAACACAGACACTCCGCATCAGGGAAACGTCAACCAGCCGATACTCCGCCTCGGGGAAACGTCAAGCAGACACTTCGTGCCGGGGGAACATCGACAACAGACACTCCGTCGTGGGGACACGTCAACCAGCGACACTCTGCATCGGGGAAACGTCCAACACAGACACTCCGCATCAGGGAAATGTCCAACAGCGACACTCCGTGCCGGGGACACGTCTACCAAATCGCTCCGGATCAGAGCGTCGACCGTCCATGTCGCAAAAAGGGCAGTGCAGGCTTCCTACAAAGCAGGAACCAGATCGCTCCAGGCCAGGGAAATGTCTACCACGGACACTCTGTCTCGGAGACGCGTCAAGCGTCGACCGTCCACGTCGTAAAAAGGGCAGTGCATCCCAAAAAGTGGGAACCAAAGCAAGTCGCCTCCACGTGAAAGAAGATCCATCAATTTCATGCACATGACCCACATGTGCGGTGTGCATTTATTGATGGGGGGGCAATTTGTTGGGGTAAAAATTTACACCCCGGTTGACCGAGTCAAAGTCAAGGTCAACCCCCAAACTAGGTGGGCCCAAGCCCAGGTCAAGCGGGCCCATGCCCAAGTCGAGCCCGCGACCAGCCTCCCCATGCCAACAACGAAATCATGTCATAAATAATTTTTATGTAATTGTTTATGCATGAATGTAAACGAAATGGGCATAAAGCCAATATTTTGTAAGCCCATGGCTTATGTGCAAAAATGAAATGGCACATGAGCCATGGGATAGGCAAAAAGCCATTTTGAAAAGCCCAAGGGGTTATATGTAAATATGTAAGCCTATAAAAGGCAACATGATGATGAATAAAAGAACACTTTTCATTCCTTTCAAAAAAATCTAGGGTTTGTGCCTCTTTCTCCTTCTTCAAGGTTCTAAAAACCTTCTTCTTTCTTTTGAATTAAATCAAGAGTTTAACTCTTCCTTTTCTCAAAATAAATAGTTTTCCACCACAAAACCTACGAAGGGGAACTTAGATCTCACACCAGATCTCGAAAAAGAGAGATCTTTAAAATCTCACATCTTTTGGTCTTCGAGATCCGGCCATAAGAAAAAGAAGAAGGAGACCCATCTCTAAGAATCTAACTTTGGATAGATCCAAGGCTCAGAAGAAGGGCCAAAGATTCATAGGAGTTTAACTCCTTTCTAGATCTGTTGGAGTTTAACTCCATAATTTAATTTTCTGTCAGGAGTTTAACTCCAAAAATCCCTTGGGAGTTCAACTCCCCAACCTAAGGGCTAGGGCCCCCCCTCCAGCGGGTGTTTTCCTGTGGTCACGTGCGCCCACGTGACCTCGGGCGCTGAGGCGCCCAATGGTCACGTGCGCCCACGTGACCCCGGGCGCTGAGGCGCCCAAAGGTCACGTGTGCGCCACGTAACCCCGTGGCGCTGAGGCGCCCAATGGTCACGTGCGCCCATGTGACCCCGGGCGCTGAGGCGCCCAAAGGTCACGTATGCCCAAGTGACCCTGGAGCGCTGAGGCGCCCAACGGTCACGTGCGCCCACGTGACCCCGGGCGCTGAGGCGCCCAAAAGGTCACGTGTGCCCACGTGACCCCGGGGAGCTGAGGCGCCCAACGGTCACGTGTGCGCCACGTGACCCCGGGCGCTGAGGCGCCCAACGGTCATGTGTGCGCATGTGACCCCGGGCACCACGCGCCCACGTGCTACGCACGCATCTTTAAGACGGTTTTTCCCTTCCTTATTTTTGTGCACTCCACACTAAATGTGTCTCCTCCGTTAGAAATTTTTTTTCAACGGGGCGCTGCCTCGCACCCCGCAAGGGGGCTGCTAGCCCCCTTGACCCCCAGCCCGCTATCCGGGTAGCGGGACCCCCGTAAAAACTCTGCGGGCCCCCCGATATATCCAAACCCCCCTTCAAAACACAACACTGCACATTGAGTTCGCATGACCAGTTTAACCCGTCAGTCGGAGGTTCCTTCACTCCAAATGCGAGGGGTAATTAACGGCAGCTTAGTCCGCGGCTGCCGGAGATTCGGATCCCCACAATCAATAAGCCCCAGCCTACCCTAGGCAGGGGGAATCTGTAGTATGCCTGACAAGCGCACGTGTATTCCCATCTCAATAGGGTGACGAAAAACACCCTACACCAGGCATTGCTTTTCGATCGGGGAATAGTTGTGTTCCGCCCCGACCAAAGTTCGACTGAGGTAGTAGAGGGCATTCTCTTTTCCCTCCTCGTTGTTCTGTGCAAAGTGCGCACCGAGTGACTCATCTAGCGCGGCAGTGTAGAGAATCGGCGGTTTATTTGGAAGGGGAGCGGCCAGCACTGGAGGGTGCAACAAGTACTGTTTGATGCTTTCGAACGCTTCTTGACATTCGGCATCCCAGACAAAAAGAGCTCCTTTCTTCATGAGCTTTGAGAAGGGCCTACATCTCCCCGATAAATTTGAGATAAACCTCCGTATGTACGCAAGTTTTCCCTGAAAGGATCTTAGCTGCGTCAGATTTTTCGAAGGGGGCATCTTCATGATGGCCTTTATCTTTGATGGGTCAACTTCGATTCCTCTATATCGGGCTATGAAGCCCAGGAATTTTCCCGATGGCACGCCAAAAGCGCACTTCAGAGGATTCATTTTCAGATCGTACTCCCTCAGTCTGGTGAGAACAGTCCTAAGATCTTGGATGTGATCGGCCTTGGCTTTAGTCTTGATGACAAGATCATCAACGTAGCATTCGACGACTTTATGGATTATGTCATCAAAGATATTGGTCATTGCCCTTTGATATGTAGCACCTGCGTTCTTCAGTCCGAACGGCATCACCTTGTAGCAGTATATTCCGATCGGGGTTCGAAATGCTGTGTGTTCTCATCCTCAGGCGACATCTTGATATGATTATATCCAGATGAGCCATCCATAAAGGCGAACAGCTCGTAATTTGAGGTGTCATCGACCATCATTTCCATGACCGGTAGCGGGAAGTCATCTTTAGGGCATGCCTTGTTGAGGTCCCTAAAATCGACACAAATTCGGATCTGCCCATTTTTCTTCTTCACTGGGACTACGCATGCGATCCAGTCCGCATATTTCTCTTCTCTGATGAAGCCAGCATCGATAAGTTTCTTATTTTCCTCGATGACCTTTTCTTCTAGCTCCCTTCTCATTCTTCGAGGAGCTTGTTTGACTGGCTTAGCATCAGGAGATATAGCCAGCTTATGCACGGCCACTTCAGGGGAGAGGCCAGGCATTTCTTTGTACGTCCACGTGAAGCAGTCGACGAACTCATGCAGCAGGGCAATTGTCTGCTCTTTCATTTGCTCCGACAAGAGTGAGCTGATGTAGGTCGACCTTGGATTATCGGGCGTTCCTAAGTCAATCTCGGTTAGCTCGTCAAAGGTTGCTTGTCCGCCATCTTCGAGCTCTTGAGGAGCTTCTTCTGGCTCGTCTAGCTCGTCTTCACCATTGGACTCTTCGCTGGCTTCCCCAATATGGATCATGTAGCATGCCTTAGAATCAGGCTGGATGAAACCTATGTCGCGTCTATCTGGAGTTCGTCCATCGATGAGTGCTCGGACCTGAGGTGGATGCCATAGCCCTTCGTAAAACTTTGCTTCGGACTCCGTTTGATATAACCGGCATCCGCATCTTTTGAAGTATTCCCGCATCTCGGGCGCAAAGTATCTGGGATTGAGGATGGCCCTTATGCCTCTCTCGTATGGAAGGCATGCGGCAGACAAATCGTCCGGGCGCACAACCGGATTTGACCTATAAAACAAGATGCCTTTCTGTCCACTTTTCCTTCCAGGAACGTAGAAAGTTTTCAGCTGGTCCACGGTGGAGACTGAAAATGCATCAAGCTCTTTGCACATCTGCTCCGGCACCCTTGTGATGGCCAGGAACCCTTCTGCAATTTCGAAGGTCTCTCGTAGTTTCGCTTGCTACATGGGGGTCCAATCTGCACATCTGTTGCACGGCAGGTCCTCTTCCTCTGACTCTTCAGTGTCACTGCCAAGATGAGGGCGGACTTTGTTGCTAGATGGGTTTTCAGTATCGGATTCGTCCGTATCGCTACCAAAACGAGGGCGAGCTTTACGGAAGGACGGACTTCCAGCGTCGGACTCATCGGTGTCGCTACCGAAACGCGGGCGCACTTGGGCGTTTTTGCTCTTGAAAGTGACAGACGGCTAAGATTTGCTTTTGAGTCTTGGGGCCGCTCTATCCCCAATCAGTTGTGGCTTAGCATTTTGGTGGTTCATAAAGTACCGAGAATCTTCATATCTGACTTTATGCACACCGAACGGCTGGATGTCTCCGTCAATACGTCTTTCTTCGCCATTTTTAGTATACTTCATGCATTGATGGAGAGTTGACGGAATGATACTGTAATCGTGGAGCCACGGCCGTCCTAAGAGAATTTTATAAGACGTGCCAGCGTCGATCATGTATATCTTAGCTTCAGTTTGTAGATCCCCAAATTTGATTGGCAGAGCTATGGACCCCAGAACTTGCTGGCAATTTTGGTTGAAGCCTTGAATGACAATCCTTTCCCCTGAGAGGTGTCGGACGTCCATTGACAAACTCTTCAAAGTTCGCAAGTTCATGATGTTCACTTAGGGCCTCGGATCGATCAATATGCGATTAATCCGAACTCCGTCGCTGTACCCGGTCACGTAAAGCGGCCGATAATGCTCAGCCGTTCCCAGTAGCAAGTCTTCGTCGTTAAACGTCACTGCGGCGGCTTGCAAAGTGTACTGAGCTTCTTTCATATTAATTTCCGCAAAGCGAGCCTGATACTGCTCAGGGTTTTGTAGAGCATGAATGAGAACATCTCTAAGCTCTTGAGAGAACCAAGGTATTGTAGATGCTAAGGAGAGACGGAAGCTTTCGGAGGTGAGCCAAGACATTATAGTCCACTGGGGGAGGACTCGAATCTTCATTCGCCGGTTCCCTTCCATCTTCTTCATTAGCCACCTGTTTTTCCTTTCCTTTTGAGGCGTTTCCCTGATTTGGCGGTAGAGCCCTGCCGCTTCTGAGCTGGATCTGGTTGGCCATTGTGGCGAGCTCCTCGTCCTCTTCGGGAAAACAAAGCTCCTCCTCAGAGTCGCTGCCAAGATGGATGGAGTAGCATGTCACTACTGGGATCTCTTCATTGGAGTCTTCTTCTAGCTCCTCGAGGATTTCAGCCACTTCCATGGGGAGGAACTCCTTCAATTGGATCATAGTTCTTTCCTTCTGTTCATATTCTTCGAGGGAATCGATATATTTTTGAATGGTCGATCTCCCTGTAGACTCCTTTTCGCGCCGAGCTGCACTTTTCTTCTTCTTGAGCTTCTTGGATTTTGAGCCTGACGGAGCCGCATTGGCAGCTGGGATGACAGGCTTCTCCTGCCCTTCCCACTCTTTCTTGGGCTCTTTCTGAAGTAGCCTTAGCATCTTCTTCGTCTTGTTAGATACGTGCGTACTCCACGGAGGCTGCGGTGAGTTAGTTTCATTTCTCAGGGCAGCGGGTTCGGCTGTTTTCTCCCAGAAGGCTTCAGCTTGTGTCTGTATAAAGTTGGTGGTTGCAACTTGATTATTCACCAACACACTTTTGGACAGCTCGATCTCTCCAGCCTTGTACTGCTTCTCGACCCAGTCCTTGAAGATATAGCAATCCTCGATCGCATGGCTCACTACTCGGTGGTACGGGCAATACAGGGGATTGTCGGTCATTTTTGCTTCTTGGGGTCTTTTCGACTCTGGCAATTGTAGACCGTTGTTCAAGGCATCTTTAAATATCTTGCAAACCTTGTCCCTTCTGAAAGAGTAAACATTGTTCTTTTTCTCCTCTAGGGAGGGCCCTTCTCCTCCTAGCACTGGCTTTCGAGACCGGTTGGTTTTGGATTCGCCCGCCCTTCGCTTTTCTTCATTGTCGGACGCATTGAAGACATTGGTACTGCTGGAACTCCCGCTTCTACGGTTGTCGTCCCGCTTGCTTTTCCAAGTCTTGTCTCTCTGAGAGTCCGGGGGAGACTCTTGCTTCGAGCGCTCTAGCATTTATACTTTCTTGGTTAGCTCTTGAAACGTCTTGAGACCTGCTGTACACAAGAATGAGACCATCCAATTGCTGAGGTTCCCAATGAGAATGCTGACGGACTGGTCCTGCTTCAGCGGCAGTTCACACTTGACTGTGAGATTACGCCATCGGGCGATAAAGTCGGTGTTGCTTTCATTCTTCCCTGGCTTAGTCCACAAGGTCGGCAATGGAGATTTTATCACTGACACTTATGAACCTTTGCCGAAACAGAGACTCCATTTGGGCAAAGGTAATGACGAACCCATCTGGTATACTCGCGTACCAGTCGAAAGCGACACCGGTCAGGCTGTTGACAAACTGACGAAGAAGGAGCGCATCATTGCCCCATGTATTTCCGCACGATACTTTGAAGTGGGCGACGTGCTGATTTGCATTTCCCGTCCCGTCAAATCTTCCGAACTTAGGAATGACGTAACCGCTCGGGAACTCGATCAGATCGTACTGTGCGGGATATGGCCGCCCACTACTGCCAATCTCCGTCTTCTTTCCCTCTGTCCTCTCTCTCACTCTGTTTCTCTCTATATCACTCACTCTCTCTTTCTCAATCTCTCTCTCTCTGTTCCCTCTCATCTCACTCTCTCACTCTAAATCTCCCTCCCTTTAACTCTCTACCTCTCTCTCTCTCTCTCTTCCTCACCCTCTCTCTGTTCTCTCTCTCTTTCTCACTTCTACCCTCTTTGTCTCTCTCTCTCCCTGCACCCTTTCTCTCTCTAAACCCTACTCTCTCTCTCTAAATCTCACTCTCTCTCTCTCTCTCCCCTCGCAACGTCTCTCTACAACTCCATAACTAACCATCGACGGAGCCACAACCTCCCCAAGCTCGCAGCCGTCTCGGGTATAAGTCGTTGTACTAGTCGTTGCCGTGTCGCACGTGTGTCGTTTCCACTGCCGTGTGCCCTAAAAATGTCTCCAGGCAAGTTCTCTACTTGCTTCATGCTAATCTATTTATGTTACAAATTCAAATCGTATGAATTGCAATATTACTATTCGTGATAACGTACACTATTTACCTGTTCGATGTATGGTCCCAATGAAAATACTTGCTTAATTTGACGGAATTCAATTGTATAATCTGGCCCGTATGGCTGTGAATCTAGTGTGTGAATTTCGTTGGAAAATGTGACCGTTAATGACTAAAACGACTACCCCCAAGTTTACCCGTAAAACTGGAAATTCCTTGTACCTGAAAACCGTTAAAATCACCATAAATTATATACAAACTGGAATGATGCGTTCGAGGGGTCAAATCGAAACCGAATCGACGAACTATAACCCTATGCAAGTTTCTAAATATTTATGCACTTAAACTGTGACAATATTTGGATCGGAGTGCGACTCTGGACTGCAGTCCAGAGCGACTCTATTTACTGGGTGCTGTCCCGTAATGGGCACCACACTGTTTCCTTAACTTGTAGGTTGCGGAACTCCACTGTTTAGTAAAGGTGAATCTGTTAGCTAGACAACACAAGTAGTTTCACCCTGTTTCGTCATCATTTGCTATTTAATCTGCAATTTAATAGATGAGGACGTATAACAGTCCCAACAGAATCAGAATTGACATACCAGTATTGAACAGTGTACATCTCCTGACGTACAGACACAATGAAAGATCCGTCTATTGCGTTGAAAAACTTACTGAAAACTCTAGGTTTCATTCAACTGCAGCGTCGCTAAAATCTGATCCCAACTGGGATTAAAATGCGTTGCGAAACGGACTTCCGATTCTGAAACCGGATTTCCAGCCGTGAACGCTTAAAATAAAATAGCTATAATTAATGATCCTGGAACCCGATTGGCATGTAACAAAATTCGCTGGATAGATAACTGAACATACTATTTAATCCCCGTTCACCGTTTCACTAAACTGTAATCGTATGATTTATGATAAATTATGCAAGTGGTAGATTATTGATTCATGATACCCTAATCATGCCTTACATACTGTTTACGCATCATATCATACACATGTCACTGCATTGATAACCTAGTGATAACATGCATTACCCAGTGTTAGGTATTAGTGATGATTGTGGCAAGTACGTTAGTGTTCGTGTATCATTGAATAAGTGAAGGTGACACGTACTTGTACACAATCAGTGAACCTTATGATTCTATTGCATTGTCGACGTCTGTGGGACGCGTGTACGTGTAACTATAAGTGGTATGGGACACTTATGGAAACTCTTGCACGGGTGTCACAGATAAGACACCAACCTCTGCCATTTATCTTAGGTATTAGTCGGGACGTACTTGATGGAGGTCCTGCCTCCAATTCTCGCGCAGACTTGTCACAGACCGACTGGTATTTAGGGTTATGGTTAGCGATTGATGTAGACCACGGGGTGTGGGGTAGTTTGAGTGTGAGTTCAACAGAATCTCGGGAGTCCCTTGCCGGCTTATATATATGGAGATATATGAAGATTTACAGGGTACATGATTATTACCGTGAGTTATATGTTGGGCCCGTGGTCCCTTGCCCTTGGGTTCTACCCTTGGGTGGAGAACACTCGCGAGTGGTTGACTCTCACACTTGGACTGACGATCGGCTTAGTGACTTGTATAGTGAGACTTAGAGACTGATAGGGATGATAGCATCGATATACATACTTACTGTGTTGACATACGTGGCATATCATTCTACTGCTTTTACTGTCCCGCTGCATTGATTACTGCATGTTCATACCTATACCATCATTGATTTACTGTTATATATATCTATTATCACTGTTAGAATTGTCGCAGGAATTTATATATTATACTGTTGTTGTGTCGCTCTGACAACCTGAGTATGCATGCTCAGTGTGAGGAGAAGATTTAGCCTGGACCAGGACTAGATGTACATCACGGACATCTTGATTAGCTATCCAGGGTTATACCTTTTGTTTCCCATCAGGTCAGTTCTTTATACTGTTTTGTTCCAGTTACTGCATTTCTCATTACCTGCGCATTATTTACTGATTACCATGTAAAGCTAGAAGCCGAAGTGTGACTACGGCAGGATGTTTCCTTGACCGTAGGAGCATGGCTGGCCTTGTTAACCCCTCGTATTCCGTATTTTGGGAAGCGGGGCGTGACAGTCGTTGAAAGTTGATTGTTTGAAAACCTGCATGAAAGAACATTATTTTAGTATAAATATAGACATGTATATTGATTGAGTTCGCATGAACGTTTAATCCGAAATATGGGAGGAGAGACTGGTCCCACCGGGCGTGCCAGAATCTGTAGGGTGTTTTTCGTCACCCCATTGAGATGGGAATACGCGTGCGCTTGTCGAGCGTACTACAGATTCTCCCTACCTAGGGTAGGCTGGGGTTTATTGACTGTGGGAATCCGAATCTCCAGCAGCCGCGGACTAAGATGCCTTTAATTATCCCTCGCATTTGGAGCGAGAGAAACTCCGATTAACGGGTTAAACTTCAATGTGCAGTATCGTGTTTTGAAGGGGTTTTGGAAACATCGGGGCCCCGCAGGGTTTTTACTAACGGAAGACAGTGTCGTGGAGTCTGTGTGTGTTTTCCTCCCCCTCCCTTTTTTTTAAATGTGGAGTTTAATTTCAAAAGGAATTTTATTGTGGAGTTAAACTCCAAAGAATTTTAGGTGGAGTTAAACTCCTAAAAGAATTTTATGCGGAGTTAAACTCCCAAAACAGAACTTTATTGTGGAGTTAAACTCCAAAGAATTTTAAAAAAAAATTTTAACTCCAAAAGGGATTTTATTGGGGAGTGCACGTAAAACGAGGGGGGAAAGAAAACAAAATGGCGTCTAAGGGACGCTCTCATGGCAGGTGGGCGCTGATTTGTATGTCAAAAACTATCTATTAACCGCAATCAAGAACGGCGTTGCTTTGCAGCTAGCCGGTGAGTACGGGTCGGTCCAGAGAGATGTTGTGAATCTCCTAATCGCGCTTACGAGTTAATTCCGAAGGGTATTCGGATTGATTATTAAATCTAAAAACCTAGTTATTCTATACTACGATTATCTAGATCTAGTCTTGTTAGGGTTAGGTTTAGGGATGGTTTGGAAATGCAAGTAAATCTCAACGCTTTCTATACCCAAATAAAGATCTATGAGGAGTTATGGTAATTATCAATAAAGGGGATTAGATCCATTCGGGAAGGTGTTCCTTCCTCTAGGTTCTTGTCCTTCCTTTAGAGATCCTTACCCTAACCTCCATGGAAAACATGCGCAATCGGGCCTTTATACTACGGTGTCATCGTTACCTTGAGGGGTAGGATGCCGTAGGGCGCGGTGTATGCGTGTATGCATGGAGTCCTATTGAAAATATATGATGGGTAAGAAAGGGATGAGAGATCTCATCTCTCAAAAGCCTTCCCCAAAGCTAACTCTAAACAATTATCTACGGCAAGAAATTAAATCTACCTAGGACAAAGAATTAAAATCTAAACTAGAGCAATTAAATAAAACTACTTACAGATGGCTCTCTCCAAACATCAACGCAGGGTTATCAGATCTGAATTCATGAATTGAAAAGAGGCACCGATACTCTCCAAAAGAATTTTGGAATTTATTATTAAAAGGAGGCATAGGGAGGCATAGCCTTTACAATGATTTAGAGTTCCTATTTATAGAGGATAGAAAACCCTATGTTACAATTAATTCGCACGTCTGCTATTACAGAAATATCCTTAGGAAGACCTGGTCAAAGTAGACTCCAAGTTTTGGTAAAATTTTATGTCTCTGAAGTATTGGGCCTTGAAATTTCCTTTGTTGGCTCTTCTGTTTTTGGGCTTCCTTATTATTTGGTTCTTTTATTAAAATAGCTTGTATGTTTCTTCCAGATCTCCAGTGAACAATTGCGGTGGACTTTTAACCGTTTGCTTTTTAATCTTGGACCTTGTGTTGCCTTGTACTGATCTTTTGTGTAGGCTTGATTAAGATCCTTCTATTTGTTGGTCAAAGTCCCTTTTTTGTGCCTTCTTTTGTCTTTTTCACTGTTTTTGTCCAAGAACCTGTAACCTGTAATATGTAGCAGACATGCGTCAAAAGCACCTGTTTATTTGTAAAACGAATAAGAATGGGGAATAGAATAATGCAATATTATGATATGAACAGGCGCACATGGGCGCCTTAATGCCCGGGGTCACGTGCACGCACGTGACCGATGGGCGCCTTGGCGCCCCGGGGGTTACGTGGGCACACGTGACCGAAGGGCTCCTTGACGCCCCGGGGTCACGTGCGCACACGTGACCTATGGGAGCCTTGGATGGGCGCCTTGGCGCCCCGGGGTCACGTGGGCACACGTGACCGATGGCGTCTTGGCGCCCCAGGGTCACGTGCGCATACGTGACCGATGGGCGCCTTGGCGCCCCTCGGGGTCACGTGTGCACACGTGACCGATGGGCGCCTTGGCGCCCCCTGGGGTCACGTGGGCACACGTGACCGCGGGAAAGACCCGCGGAAAGGGGCTGTTACCCTCCGAACGGCGGCCGAGACGCGGTGAACGTCTCGCCTGAGATTCGGGGGCAGATGCTAATAGGTGCTATCCGTTCACCTCTCCGAAGATGCCAAGTTGATTTATGGCACCGTACATCGAAGGTTTAGATGGATGCGGCCGATGTAGCAGACATCGTCAGATTCCCCCTCGCTTGAGGGGTTTTTGATTGTGGGGACGCTCTTCCCTGCAGGCGCAAGCCCCTGCAGTTAATTACGCTACCGCATCGCGGTAACAACTTTCTCCTTCTCCAGCTGGTCATTTTGTGTCGTGGGTGTTTGTTTTGTGTTTGGTTGCCCGTGGATTGTATACGGAGACTAAGTTATGTCGTCGCCCGTAGGACGTGGATTAGTCCAAATCCGTATTTTCTTAGATTTGGGTTTGGGGGTTTGGGTTTAAGGATACGTTAGCCTCATTTGAGACTAAGATCGACTTAAACGTTTGTTAAGGATACGCAAGTCTAGTTTTAGACTAAGATCGACTTAACGGGATCGTTTAGATCCGACAAAAGAGCGTTTGGGCTCTATTGTTCCAGTTTAGGGACATAGTGGTCCATTGAATATATGGCCGTCGGGACCCGTCACCTCTCTGACGACGTTGAAGGATTACAACGACAGATGTCAGAGGAGTTCTGAGATGTACCCTTGAACCAAAGTTGGTTGGGAGACCTGTAGTCCAATTTGGGACTAAAGTCTGTTTGAGGGTTTAAGGATATGTTAACCATATTTGAGACTAAGATCAACTTAAACGGTTGTTAAGGATACGTTAGTCCAGTTTGGGAGTAAGATCGACTTAACGGGATCGTTTAGATCCGACAAAAGAGCGTTTGGGCTCTATTGTTCCAGTTTAGGGACATAGTGGTCCATTGCCAGTTTAGGGACATGGTGGTCCATCTCCAGTTTAGGGACATGGAGGTCCATTGGTAGTTTAAGGACGCATAAGTCCATGGGTTTAAGGACCCCACAGTCCATATGGGTGTGTTTAAGGACGCATTAGTCCGTTAGTTTAAGGACGCATAAGTCCGCGGGTTTAAGGACCCCACAGTCCGTATCTTGGTTTAAGGACGCATAAGTCCATGAGTTTAAGGACCCCACAGTCCGTGTTAATGTGTGGTTGTCGGGACCCGTCACCTCTCTGAAGACGTTGAAGGATTACAACGACAAATATCAGAGGAGTTCAGAGATGTACCCTTGAACCAATGAGTTGGTTGAAAGAGCAGATGTGCTCAGTTCAAGATGATTTGAGGACTTATGGCCAGTTTGGGCTAAGTCCAATTATGTTTGAAATATTGGCCCTCTGTTGGTCCATTGAAGGAGAGGTTTTGCCTCTAGAAACTTAGCCAATTGGGCTAAAGCTAGTGTTAAACACTAAAGACCAACAGTGTTGAACACTGGGAATAAGATTAGCAAGTTAGTGTTAAACACTAAAAGATAATCAGTGTTAAACACTGAGAACAGAGTTTTCAAATTAGTGTTAAACACTAAGCAAATCAGTATTAAACACCGCCAATAGAGTTTTCCAAATTAGTGTTAAACACTAAGAAAATCAGTGTTAAACACTGAGGACAAAGTCTTCAGATTAGTGTTAAACACTAAGGAGAGAGGGGTCACGTGTGGACACGTGAAAGCGCCCTGATTCCCTTTATTTTATTCTGCAGATCAGTGTTTAACTCTTTTAATTCTGGCGGCCATCACGTGTGAGCACGTGATGGAGGCCCCCGCTCTGGTCTAACACGTGTGAGCACGTGATGGAGGCCCCCGCTCTGGTCTGTTAGAATGCTCATTAGGGGTCACGTGGTGACACGTGAGGGCGCCCTAAATGTGGAGCCAGATCTCCTTTTGGTTTATCCTCAAATCTGCGAATAAGTGTTAAACACTTTTGTTTTTATTTTAGAGCATCACGTGTTGGCACGTGATGGGGATCTGTGCGCCAATTGTTAAAGCATTTGCTGAGGGGTCACGTGATAACATGTGAGAGCGCCCAAAGCTTTCATTTCTTTTGCTTTTTCTTTCTGCGTTTTGGGAGTCACGTGGGAGCACGTGGGGTGATGCTTCAAAGTTCTTTGCAGGGGATCTTTTCAAGGGTCACGTGGGGGCACGTGACCCTAGTTCTTTTCATGAACAGAGATCTTTTAAGAATTGAATTCTTTGTAGGGTTAAACCCTAATTATGATTTTGGAGGAATTAAATTCCTATCGTGAAAGAATTAAATTCTTATTTAGGATGAAACCCTGATTTCTTTTCAGAGGAATTAAATTCCCAGATATGTAAAAGAATTAAATTCTTGATTAGGGTTAAACCCTAGTTTTGTTTTAGGAGAATTAAATTCTCAAAACTCAATTCCCCTTCTAAGTTTAGGATCTGCATGGCAGGATCTCGACCCGATGAGAATTAAATTCTCAAGTTATGGGGAGATGTGTTCTGTGCAAATCTTCAACCAGAAGAAGAACTAAGTTCCTTTTTGCATAAGAGTTAAACTCTTGGATTTTGAGAATTAAATTCTCTGTTTGAAGTTTTGATTCCCTTTCTTTTCTCACCTAGGGTTTTCTTTGTCGAGAATTAAATTCTCCTTTCTTTTCTTCCCTCTTGAGAATTAAATTCTCCTCTCTCTGTTTTTTTTCTCTCCAAAAAAGTAGATCCCTTCTCTTCTCTTCTTGGCTCATATTTATAAGAGAAGGAAAAGAATCAATTTGTTTAGCAAATCTCTCATTGAAAGATTTGATTTGATTGTTGAGAGATTTGATTTATATTTATCATTAATCTGGGCCTTTAGATCATTCAGTGAATTTTATTCACCGTGGATTTTAAATCCAAAAGATATTCTATTTGTTATTCTGGTGAGATTTTCAGGGAAATCTTTCCTTGTCCAAGATTTTTCCATAAATTGGTGATTTTTAATCACCCTTGGATCTTTAATCCAACGGTCCCCATAATCCTTTTCCATTTGGAAAGATTTAGAAGCTTTTAGAATTTTAATTCTATTTCGAAAGATTTAAATGATATTTTTTTAGAATTTAATTATGTTGAACAGCAAGGATTTTACAGCCAGTCACGTGTTGCCGCGTGACTCCCAATTGAGTCATTTTCTCAGTGTTTACTTACGCTTCAGTTGTAACCATCACGTGTCAACACGTGACCATTGGTCACGTGTGAGCACGTGACACCTCATTGAGGTATTTCTTTCAGCTGTTTGTTTACGCTTCAGTTTTAACCATCACGTGTCAACACGTGACCATTGGTCACGTGTGAGCACTTGATTCCTGATTTTTAATCAGGGAATAGATTTTAGAATTTAATTCTATTCATTATTTTAGAGGCCTTAAAAGCCCATCACGTGTCTGCACGTGACCCATAGTCACGTGTGAGCACGTGATGCCCCATTGGGGTCTTTTCTGAGTTTATATTATATTTTTTAACTCCTCCTGCGGGTTCTTAAAAGTCCATCACGTGTGGACACGTAATTCCTTATAACTTTTGATCCCGAATGAATTACGAGGCCCATAATATATCAAATCGAAGGGTTTTTCGAGCCGCTTTCGATACCATCAGAATTTATCTATTTCTCATTCGGGAGTTTGTCAAAAAACAGCCCGGAAGATACTGGTTCGCATTTCCTTAAGCATACCGCTGCCATTTGATACCTTGGACTCTTTTGCGCAGAAATTTTTGGCGGGAACAAATGCCCCCCACTGCTTTGCCCACGTAAGTATATACGTGAGTGAAGTAGTGCAGAGTAATGCATAGTGTATGACCAGTTTCGGGTTGGTATATAACTTTCAGAATCTTGATCTAAGAAGATAACGAGCGGACACAAGCATCGTCATTTATCATTGACTCAAATCTTGACTCTTAAGAGATATAGTTCCAAACCCTTAACTCCATGAGCCGCACCCTTTTATCTCTTTATGTTTTACTCTGGCGTGGAGTAGTTTATATGCTTATGAGTAAGTTCTCCATTTCAGTGGCATGTAGTTTTGGCAAGTGTGGCTCATAGATGGTCCATCTTGAGCTCTTTGCAGGGCAGTGATGGCTTAGAAGACAGGGTTAGAATCTGCCACCTAAGACTTTTCAACTTTATGAGCCGTGAGGGTCTCATAAAGACTTTTCTCCCTACGGATCGAGAGGATCTCGTAGGTGTATTTTCTCCTTAGGAGTCGTGAGGATTCCTAAGTGTGTTTCTCTTATAAGTCGTAAGGATCTTATAAGAGAATTTTTCCCTCTTACGAGTCGAGAGGACCCGTAAGCGGTTGTTCCCCTCCTTGTCGAAATTCGACTTCGGAAAGTGAGACCCGTGGATAGTATGCAAGAGACCATTTTGGGCCGACTTGCAGGATCCCAGTACTTAGGAAACAGGTTTTTTTAATCCCTACTGCCTAAGGCTTTATCTCACGAGTCGAGACGAATCGAGAAGTTCTCGCAAAGACATCAATTTCCTCACGAGTCGAAACGAATCGAGCAGATCTCGCAAGAATATCCTAACGTCACAGTTAACCTCTGCTCTTTACGACAGAAGTCCGTTAGGATCTGTGGTACTTAGGGTTTTGGCCGTCGTATCGTCGCATGAGCTGATGTATTCCTCGATAGGCAATCGTGTTGTTCGAGTAGCCCTGCGACTGCTGTGTCTCTGATCCCTTCGGGGGCTGGAAAGACGTCTTCAAGCAATCCTCCTTGGCAGTTTGACCGTCGGAAGAGCAAGCGCTAGGAATTTGCCATGCCGCTTTTTACTTGAGGTTAGGCTCATTTTGGAGAGCCCCGATGAGTCATAACCGCTCCGCGCTGGTGTGGGGATGATCTCCGATAGTCTTTCAGGCTTTATATGACTTGCCGTTAAGACCCTGAAGCTAGGAATTTGGCCTTTGCTTCGTTTTGCTGGCATTGCGTCCTCTGTATCGAGACGAATGTCGCGGTTGTCTCTAGGTTGCTGGTGAACCGTCGAGCTCTGGAACCAGGGATTTTGCCGTGGCTCCATTCGGTGATGTTGCGTCTGCTGTGTCGAGACGAACATCGAGGTGGTGATCACTCCATGTTGGTGTGAGATGATCTCTGATTGTCTTTCCGGTTTTATATGACTTGCCATTAAGACCCTGAAGCTAGGAATTTGGCCTTCACTTCATTTGCTGGCATTGCGTCTGGTGTGTCGAAACGAATGTCGCGATTATCTCTGGGTTGCTGATGAACCGTCGAGGTTTGGAACTAGGGATTTTGCCGTGGCTCCTTTTGGTGATGTTGCGTCTGCTGTATCGAGACGAACGTCGAGGTGGTGACCACTCCACACTGGTACGAGATGATCTCCGATTGTCTTTCCGGTCTTATATGACTTGCCGTTAAGACCCTGAAGCTAGGAATTTGGCCTTTGCTTCGTTTGCTGGCATCGCGTCTGCTGTATCGAGATGAATGTTACGGTGGTGATCACTCCATGTTGGTGTGAGATGATCTCTGATTGTCTTTCCAGTTTTATATGACTTAACGTTAAGACCCTGAAGCTAGGAATTTGGCATTCGCTTCGTTTTCTTTGGCGTGTTTGGATCCTGTTGGAGGAAGGACGCTGTAGTGACATCTCGTCTGCTGTATCGAGACGAATGTCGTGGTGGTGACCACTCCATGTGGTGCAAGATGATCTCCGATGGTCTTTCAGGCTTTATATGACTTGCCGTCAAAACACTGAAGCTAGGAATTTGGCCTTTCCTTCGTTTGCTTTGTCACGTCCGAATCCTGTTGGAGGAAGAACGCTGGGGTGACATCTCGTCTGCTGTATCGAGACGAACGTCGAGGTGGTGACCACTCCACGCTGGGGTGAGATGATCTCTGGTGGTCTTTCAGGTTTTATATGACTTACAGTCAAGACGTTGAAGCTAGGAATTTGGCCTTCGCTTCGTTTTCTTTGATGTGTCTGGATCCTGTTGGAGGAAGGACGCTGTAGTGACATTTCGTCTGCTGTATCGAGATGAATGTCGTGGTGGTGACCACTCCATGTTGGATGATCTCTTTTTGTCTTTCCGGTTTTATATGACTTACCGTCAATACGTTGAAGTTAGGAATTTGGCCTTCGCTTTGTTTGCCTTGTCGCTTCCGAATCCTGTTGGGGGAAGAACGCTGGGGTGACATTTCATCTGCTGTATCGAGACGAACGTCGAGGTGGTGACCACTCCGCGCTGGTGTGGGATGATCTTCGATTGTCTTTCAGGCTTTATATGACTTGCCGTCAAGACCCTGAAGCTAGGAATTTGGCCTTCGCTTCGTTTGCTGGTATCGCGTCCTCTGTATCGAGATGAATGTCATGGTGGTAATCACTCCATGTTGGTGTAAGGACCAGGATCCGCTCTGGACGTTTCCCACGGGGTTGAAGAGTGACGTTATCCGCGTTCCACGTGACCAGGAATTTTGCTCTAGATGCTTCACACGGGTTCACTACCGTGTTAGGCGAGGACTAGGCTCCGCTCTGGATGCTTCGCACGGGTTCACTGCCGTGTTCTGCGAGGACCAGGCTCCGCTCTGGATGCTTCACATGGGTTCACTGCCGTGCTCTACGAGGACCAGGATCCGCTCTGGACGTTTTCCACGGGGTCAAAGAGTGACGTTATCCGCGTTCCACGTGACCAGGAATTTTGCACTAGATGCTTCACACGGGTTCACTGCCGCGTTAAGCAAGGGCTAGGCTCCGCTCTGGATGCTTTGCACGGGTTCACTGCCGTGCTCTGCGAGGACCAGGATCCGCTCTGGACGTTTTCCACGGGTCAAAGAGTGACGTTATCCGCGTTCCATGTGACCAGGAATTTTGCACTAGATGCTTCACACGGGTTCACTGCCGTGTTAGGCGAGGACTAGGCTCCGCTCTGGATGCTTCGCACGGGTTCACTGCCGTGCTCTGCGAGGACCAGGATCCGCTCTGGACGTTTTCCACGGGGTCAAAGAGTGACGTTTTCCGCGTTCCACGTGACCAGGAATTTTGTTGATTATATCCGTATTTCACGGAGTTGGGATTTGACTCTCTGTGGGAGTACATCGTCGAGTCATGGAACTGGGAGTTGCCGCTGTTCCGCTTTGCTTGATGATGTGTCCGCTGTGATGAGACGAGTGTTGAGATGATCTCTAGGTTATTTGTGGCCCGTCGAGATTCGGCTTCTTCTTCTAATGAAACCTGGGGAGGAAGAGTGCGACTCCTTCTTTGTTTGCGCTCCTGGATTGTATACAGGGATTGATGTAACATCACCTGTAGGGCAAAAAGTTTCATTCTTTCATCATTTTTTTTATTCTTTCCGCGATGCTCTATCATTTCAGCTTTTTATATCGCGAAAATCGCGATTGCCCAATCATTTCGGCTATTTTTCGCGGTGCCCAATCATTTCGGCTATTTATTTTATTTTTACTTGCTGCTTTTTATTGCGAGTTGCCCAATCATTTCGGCTATTTTTCATGCATATATTTTTTTACTTGCCGATTTTTATTGCAAGTTGCCCCATCATTTCGGCTATTTCGTATGCACGTATGGCTCGCTGGTTTTTTTTTATCGCGAGTGTGGAACTTGGAATCTGGTGCCAATCTCAGCATCAGCATCGCTACAACTAGAATATTGCCAGGAGCGAATCATCATTTGCCATGAACGGACTTGGAATTTGATACCGGTTTAGGTATCAGCATCGCTGCAACTGGGATATTGCCAGGAGCGAATCATCATTTGCCTTGAAAGGGCTTGGAATTTGATACCGGTTTAGGCATCAGCATCGCTACAACTGGGATATTGCCAGGAGCGAATCATCATTTTCCTCTGTCGATGTTGAACAAAGGTGGCTTAGTAAACAGGGTTAGGATCCTGTCGACTAAGGCTTTTGACTTCATGAGCCGTAAGGGTCTTACAAAGGTATTTCTCCCTACGAGTCGTGAGGATCTCGTAGGTGTGTTTTCTCCTTAGAAATCGTGAGGATTCCTAAGTGTATGTTCCCCTGTAAGTCGTAAGGATCTTACAAAAGGGTTTTCTCCTTGCAAGTCAAGAGGACTTATAAGGGTTGTTTACCGTTCGGACATATCCCCAGTCACGGGTGGGGCTTGGTTAGGGAAATGTTTATTCGCGCCCGTGGATTGTATACAAGGGTCAATATGAGCTGCTTGTAAGGCATTAATAGAGGTTGTGGGGGTTGCTTAAGAACAGGTTCAAATCTCTGTAACTTAAGACTTTCAAATCTTATGAGCCGTGAGGGTCCCATAAGAGAGTTCTCCTTACGAGTCGTGAGGATCTCGCAAGTGTATTTTCTCCTTAGGAATCGTGAGGATCCCTAAGTGTGTTACTCCCTTGTGAGTCGTAAGGATCTCACGCAGGTGGTTTCTCCTTACAAGGTCGAGAGGATCCTATAAGTGTCTTTTAACGAGGTTGCGCCCTTTCGGGTTTTCACAAACACTCGCCGGTAGCCCTGCTGTTTTTACTCACGGAGCCCTTTCGGGTTTTCATCCGTGCCCATTTTGCTTGTAGACATACCGTTTTTTTATTCTTTTTTTTTTTAACGAGGTCGCGCCCTTTCGGGTTTTCACGAACACTCGCCAGTAGCCCTGCTGTTTTTACTCACGGAGCCCTTTCGGGTTTTCATCCGTGCCCATTTTGCTTGTGGACATACCGTTTTTTTTGTTTTTTGTTTTGTTGTTGGTACGTCAGCCTGAAGATGCTGTGGGTTGGGAGTAGTTTAACGACGTTTCGGTCATTTGCAAGTTTTAGGACATTGTAGTCCGCCGTTAGTTTAAGGACGTTTCGGTCCACCGTCGCCGTATTTGACACGCATCTCTAGTTTATTGACTTTTCGGTCTATGGGGCTTTCTCTATGACTGAGCATGATGCCCCCGGCATATCTATCTTTCTCGGAGCATGTGGTTGTGGCGGGTTTACTTTCCACTTTTTGGGCAGCGCGAACTTGCCTTATTGGTATTGGTCTTCAACCCGGTTTTTGAAGACGTAGCAATTTTCGAGTGGTGACCTATTACTCTGTGGTAGGGACAATAGTTAGGATTGTTAACGTCACCTGGTTGCAATGGACGTTTTGGATCTGGCAGAGTGATGAGCCCGCTGCGCACTGCTAGTTCGAACAATTTCTTTGTTTTATCTTTAGGAAACGAGTAAGGACATTTCAACTTCTCATTGAGGTATCGCGGCTTGTTGTTTTGACGACAAAACGGTCTCGGGTTACTCGGCTGTTGTTGAGTGTTGGCCACAAAGGCCGTTTTTTCCTTTTCCTTGCTCATTTTGTTTGCTCCGTCGTTTGCGGATCCGAGATTCTTTCCGGGTAGCGTGAGATTGTACGGCTGAACGTTCTCGCAACTCTCCAATTCTTTTGTTTTAGAAATGAATTCCTTGAAGAGAGGGTTGAGGGTGGCTTCTTCGTCAGAATTGCTTCCAAAGGTGAGAACTCGTGATCCCCCGGGCTCGTCCCTATGACAATTGCCGGCAACTCTTTTATGCTCATCTATCGTATTTTTTCGCTGTCTACGAGCTTCCCGCTTTATTCTATTGACGTGTTGCCTATGAGCGACATATCCTTGCCACCAACACTAAAAGGAGTTGCAGTCTTCAGTAGGATGTGCGATCCTCTGATGATATAAGCAAAAGTTAGGGGGTACGTCCGTTTCATCAAAATGTATACCACCAGGAGAATTTTCTCTGAAAGAGAGCGGCCTCATCCCCATTGATATGGCTTTGGCGAATCGTTTCCTTGTCTTAATCCTGCTTTCATTTGCGGCGGATGTACCTTGATGTGGTGGGAGTGTTTCGACCCTTTCGTCCAGTCGCCGGCGTTTGGCCTTTTCAAATATGGCCATCTCGCGCTCCCGATCAGCTTTACTTTTTAGACGAATCTCATCTAGAAAAGCGTCGATCATTTCGTCTGACGGCCACACGAATTCTGGCTCAGGCTCTGCCCCCAGTTTCTCAGTGCAAGGAGTTTTTTCATCGTCTGTAAATGAGTGGGAGATCACGTGACAAGTTGCCCCCGGTGCGTCCGTCTTCTTTGGAGTGTACGGCTGTGGTGAGTTTACTTTCCACTTTTCAGATAGCACGAACTTGCCTTGTAGGTACTGATCCTCGATCCATCCCTTAAAGACGAAACAATCCTCGATCGGGTGACTTACCGTTTGGTGGTAAGGGCAATAATTGGGATCGTTGACATCGCCTGGTTGCAATGGACGTTTTGGACTCGGCAGATTGATAAGTCTGTTGCGCACTGCCAGCTCGAACGGTTTTCTCGTTTTATCCTGAGGAAATGAGTAAGGACGTTCCAGTCTCTCCTCAAGGGATGGGCGTGGACGCATATTGTTTTGACGGACAACCGGCTTTAAGTTGCTTGACTGTTGTTGAGTCTTAGCGACGAAAGTTGCTTTCCCTTTGTCCTTTTCATTCCAAGGCTCTGTCTTTGAAGGAGATGGTCGATGACCCATCTGGTCCATTTGGGCCAGCTTGTCAATCAAGGCCTGAAAAGTGGTCGGCTTGAAGAACATCATGAATTGGGATATGGTCGCTTGAGGGTCGAGAGTACCTACGAACATGCCCACGGCAGGAGCTTCTTCGATGCGCTGCTCGCACTTTGACCATAGATTACGCTACCGTATCGCATACTGGACCCAAGTTTCGCCTGGCCTTACCCTGGCGTTGATCAATGCCGTGATCGGGGTGCGTCCGCTAGCACTCGCGAATCTTTGTGTAAACAGCAGCTCCATCTCCGCAAATGTTTTAACAGAGTCGTTAGGTAGCTCCGAATACCATTCAAAGGCTGTTTCTGTTAAGCTGCCGATGAATTGGCGAAGCAACAGTTTGTCATCGCCTCCCGTATTGCCGCATAAGGCCCTGAATTGAGCGACATGCTGATGGGGATTCCCTGTCCCTTTATATACGTGAAACTTAGGGATCGTATATCCCGGCGGGTAACTGATTTGGTCATACCAGCACGGATAGGGCCGTCCGGTTCTAACAATTTGCTCAGCCGCTTCACTTGCTTGATGAGCTCGTATTTGCTGAGCTATATATTCCTCCAGGGAAGCTTTGGAAATTGTCTCCTCCTTGGCTGTTGACAGAGCCGGTGGAGGATTCGATGTCTCTCCTTTGTCATCTTCAAGGACAATCGGAGGATCTTCAGCAGGAGGATCTTGCTGGATCATCATCCCTACCATATCTTGGATGAGAAGCGCCATTTGTTTTATATTAGCCGCTTGCTCGGCGGCTTCTTTGTCCTTCTTTTCGAGGACTCTGCGTAGGTAGTCAGCGTCAGTTTCTTGTTCATGACGCTGCTCTAATGATGCCTCCGAGCTTTCTTTTGGCCCGGTAAGTGCGACCATTGCAGTCATAATCTCCTGAAGCTTCTGTTGTTGCTCCTGGGCTTTTGTCACGGATCGGGTGAGCAGTCGGTGACCCGTCGAAGCGCAGCTATCCTCCTTTCCGGAAGCCATATAAACGGTGTGCACCACCATGCCTCTAAACTTGGGGTGTTTAGCTTCAGTGTCTTTGCGATTTGCCAAAGACACAGGGATCTTCTCCGACCTTCTTCTTTTTTGAATGGTCGAAGTTGAGGGGGCCGCTGTAGTGGGTACCCAAGTAGCTGTCACTTTTGGTGGCTTGACAGAGTAGTCCTTCTCCTGCCGAACCTTCATCTTTTTCTGTCGGCGGAGATAGTCTTGATCCACTACGGAGTCCTGGACTTGACGCCAGACCTTGTAAATTTTAGAGGACAGCTGTTGAGGGGGCTGCTCCAGCTTCACCTTTGGGGCATTATCCACAGGTGTACGAGATTTTTTTAATACGGCAGTTGGCGAGTTTTTGCGCACCCTTCTTAGCGGTTCAAAGCTATTCCCGGTCGGAACAGCAGCATTGATTTCCACCATCGGAGCTGGCGGAGTTATCCCAGAGGGGGAGTTGCCCCCAGCCTTCCTTACCCGGCGCCAGTGACGACGGCGAGCATGTCGAGCGGACGACGCTATTTCAGCGATGGGGATGGCTTTGTCTTGCCCCCTGTCCAGATGAAGCACTGCTGGTGCCAGTCTCTTGAATACTGACATCTTTTGAGTAGCGGTATCCAATCTGTCAAAGACAGACCTTTGAGCAGGAACGGGAGACGGGATAGTCAGTCTTGTGAAGACCGACCCTTTGGCAGGAGAAGCCGCCTTGACGACTTCAGGAGCAGGGATGACTATCCTCTTCGGAACAACATTTTCTGGTATTGCAGGCTTCTTTATGGGCCCACATGAGTTTTGGCCCAGTTTGCTGAAAGCTGAGGCATTGGGCTTGGGCGACCCGTTGAGAGGGGCCGCGATAGTTGTAAGCCGATCGAAGACCGACTTCTTCGGAGCTTCTTGCGATGGTAATGGGGCATTGAAGCTCATATGTGGGATCATGGTCCCGAAGAATAGCCCAGTAGTGGCCTGAGTCACCTGTTCCACCGGCATAGCGAAGATGGAGGCCGTTTGGGGCCCATAAGTTACTCCTCCAGCAAGGACGGAGCGAGAGTTGCAGTTGCAGGTAGTGCAGTTTGAAGCTATTGATCTTCTGTTTTCTGCACGGAGCAAGACACCAAATCTTAGTACCTCGAATCCACAGGCAACCACAGCAAACCGCGATTCGTTTGCGAACACGACACACGAAGTGTGGAGTGGAAAGAGAAAAGGTCCCACCGGGCGTGCCAGAATCTGTTCCCCTCCGAATGGCGGCCGAGACGCGGTGAACGTCTTGCCTGAGATTCGGGGGCAGATGCTAATAGGTGCTATCCGTCCACCTCTCCGAAGATGCCAAGTTGATTTATGGCACCGTACATCGAAGGTTTAGACGGATGCGGCCGATGTAGCAGACTTCGTCAGATTCCCCCTCGCTTGAGGGGTTTTTGATTATGGGGACGCTCTTCCCTGCAGGCGCAAGCCCCTGCAGTTAATTACGCTACTGCATCGCGGTAACAACTTTCTCCTTCTCCAGCTGGTCACTTCGTGTCGTGGGTGTTTGTTTTGTGTTTGGTTGCCCGTGGATTGTATACGGAGACTAAGTTATGTCGTCGCCCGTAGGACGTGGATTAGTCCAAATCCGTATTTTCTTAGATTTGGGTTTGGGGGTTTGGGTTTAAGGATACGTTAGCCTCATTTGAGACTAAGATCGACTTAAACGTTTGTTAAGGATACGCTAGTCTAGTTTTAGACTAAGATCGACTTAACGGGATCGTTTAGATCCGACAAAAGAGCGTTTGGGCTCTATTGTTCCAGTTTAGGGACATAGTGGTCCATTGAATATATGGCCGTCGGGACCCGTCACCTCTTTGACGACGTTGAAGGATTACAACGACAGATGTCAGAGGAGTTCTGAGATGTACCCTTGAACCAAAGTTGGTTGGGAGACCTGTAGTCCAATTTGGGACTAAAGTCTGTTTGAGGGTTTAAGGATATGTTAGCCATATTTGAGACTAAGATCAACTTAAACGGTTGTTAAGGATACGTTAGTTCAGTTTGGGACTAAGATCGACTTAACAGGATCGTTTAGATCCGACAAAAGAGCGTTTGGGCTCTATTGTTCCAGTTTAGGGACATAGTGGTCCATTGCCAGTTTAGGGACATGGTGGTCCATCTCCAGTTTAGGGACATAGGGGTCCATTGGTAGTTTAAGGACGCATAAGTCCATGGGTTTAAGGACCCCACAGTCCATATGGGTATGTTTAAGGACGCATTAGTCCGTTAGTTTAAGGACGCATAAGTCCGCGGGTTTAAGGACCCCACAGTCCGTATCTTGGTTTAAGGACGCATAAGTCCATGAGTTTAAGAACCCCACAGTCCGTGTTAATGTGTGGTTGTCGGGACCCGTCACCTCTCTGAAGACGTTGAAGGATTACAACGACAAATATCAGAGGAGTTCAGAGATGTACCCTTGAACCAATGAGTTGGTTGAAAGAGCATATGTGCTCAGTTCAAGATGATTTGAGGACTTATGGCCAGTTTGGGCTAAGTCCAATTATGTTTGAAATATTGGCCCTCTGTTGGTCCATTGAAGGGGAGGCTTTGCCTCTAGAAACTTAGCCAATTGGGCTAAAGCTGGTGTTAAACACTAAAGACCAACAGTGTTGAACACTTGGAATAAGATTAGCAAGTTAGTGTTAAACACTAAAAGATAATCAGTGTTAAACACTGGGAACAGAGTTTTGAAATTAGTGTTAAACACTAAGCAAATCAGTATTAAACACCGCCAATAGAGTTTTCCAAATTAGTGTTAAACACTAAGAAAATCAGTGTTAAACACTGAGGACAAAGTCTTCAGATTAGTGTTAAACACTAAGGAGAGAGGGGTCACGTGTGGACACGTGAAAGCGCCCTGATTCCCTTTATTTTATTCTGCAGATCAGTGTTTAACTCTTTTAATTCTGGCGGCCATCACGTGTGAGCACGTGATGGAGGCCCCCGCTCTGGTCTGTTAGAATGCTCATTAGGGGTCACGTGGTGACACGTGAGGGCGCCCTAAATGTGGAGCCAGATCTCCTTTTGGTTTATCCTCAAATCTGCGAATAAGTGTTAAACACTTTTGTTTTTATTTTAGAGCATCACGTGTTAGCACGTGATGGGGATCTATGCGCCAATTGTTAAAGCATTTGCTGAGGGGTCACGTGATAACACGTGAGAGCGCCCAAAGCTTTCATTTCTTTTGCTTTTTCTTTCTGCGTTTTGGGAGTCACGTGGGAGCACGTGGGGTGATGCTTCAAAGTTCTTTGCAGGGGATCTTTTCAAGGGTCACGTGGGGGCACGTGATCCTAGTTCTTTTCATGAACAGAGATCTTTTAAGAACTGAATTCTTTGTAGGGTTAAACCCTAATTATGATTTTGGAGGAATAAAATTCCTATCGTGAAAGAATTAAATTCTTATTTAGGATGAAACCCTGATTTCTTTTTAAAGGAATTAAATTCCCAGATATGTAAAAGAATTAAATTCTTGATTAGGGTTAAACCCTAGTTTTGTTTTAGGAGAATTAAATTCTCAAAACTCAATTCCCCTTCTAAGTTTAGGATCTGCATGGCAGGATCTCGACCCGGTGAGAATTAAATTCTCAAGTTATGGGGAGATGTGCTCTGTGCAAATCTTCAACCAGAAGAAGAACTAAGTTCCTTTTTGCATAAGAGTTAAACTCTTGGATTTTGAAAATTAAATTCTCTGTTTGAAGTTTTGATTCCCTTTCTTTTCTCACCTGGGGTTTTCTTTGTCGAGAATTAAATTCTCCTTTCTTTTCTTCCCACTTAAGAATTAAATTCTCCTCTCTCTGTTTTTTTTCTCTCCAAAAAAGTAGATCCCTTCTCTTCTCTTCTTGGCTCATATTTATAGGAGAAGGAAAAGAATCAATTTGTTTAGCAAATCTCTCATTGAAAGATTTGATTTGATTGTTGAGAGATTTGATTTATATTTATCATTAATCTGGGCCTTTAGATCATTCAGTGAATTTTATTCACCGTGGATTTTAAATCCAAAAGATATTCTATTTGTTATTCTGGTGAGATTTTCAGGGAAATCTTTCCTTGTCCAAGATTTTTCCATAAATTGGTGATTTTTAATCACCCTTGGATCTTTAATCCAACGGTCCCCATAATTCTTTTCCATTTGGAAAGATTTAGAAGCTTTTAGAATTTTAATTCTATTTCGAAAGATTTAAATGATATTTTTTTTTAGAATTTAATTATGTTGAACAGCAAGGATTTTACAGCCAGTCACGTGTTGCCACGTGACTCCCAATTGAGTCATTTTCTCAGTGTTTACTTACGCTTCAGTTGTAACCATCACGTGTCAACACGTGACCATTGGTCACGTGTGAGCACGTGACATCTCATTGAGGTATTTCCTTCAGCTGTTTGTTTACGCTTCAGTTTTAACCATCACGTGTCAACACGTGACCATTGGTCACGTGAGAGCACGTGATTCCTGATTTTTAATCAGAGAACAGATTTTAGAATTTAATTCTATTCATTATTTTAGAGGCCTTAAAAGCCCATCACGTGTCTGCACGTGACCCATAGTCACGTGTGAGCACGTGATGCCCCATTGGGGTCTTTTCTGAGCTTATTTTATATTTTTTAACTCCTCCAGCGGGTTCTTAAAAGTCCATCACGTGTGGACACGTAATTCCTCATAACTTTTGATCCAGGATGAATTACGAGGCACATAATATATCAAATCGAAGGGTTTTTCGAGCCGCTTTCGATACCATCAGAATTTATCTTTTTCTCATTCGGGAGTTTGTCAAAAAACAGCCCGGAAGATACTGGTTCGCATTTCCTTAAGCATATCGCTGCCATTTGATACCTTGGACTCTTTTGCGCAGAAATTTTTGGCGGGAATAGGGGCCTAGCCCCTAGGCTGGGGAGTTGAACTCTCAGGGAAATTTTGGAGTTGAACTCCTAACAGAAACAAATTTATAGTGTTAAAACTCCAATAGATCTAGGGAGGAGTTAAACTCCTATGAATATTTGGCTCTTCTTTTGAGCCTTGGGTCTATCCAAAGTTAGATTTTTGGAGATGGGTCTTCTTCTTCCTTCTCTTGATCGGCGGGATCTTGGAGAAAAGGGGACGAGACTTAAAAGTCTCCCCTTTTCGAGATCTGATCGGAGATCCGAGGTCCCCTTTGTGGGTTTTGTGGTGGAAAACTATTTAGTTTTGGAAAATGAAGAGTAAAACTCTTGATTTAATTCAAAAAAAGAAGAAGGTTTTTTGAACCTTGAGGAAGGAGAAAGAGGCAGATCTGGATTCTTTTGGGGAGAGAGAAAAAATTGTTGGGATAATTTCATTATCCTTGCCTTTATAGGCTATACAGTTTACACGTTGCCCCTTGGGCTTCACAAAATGGCATTTTGCCTATCCCATGGCTCATGTGCTATTTTTTTTTGCACATAAGCCATGGGCTTTACAAAAATTTGGCTTTATGCCTATTTTTCTTACATTTATCCTTAAAATAAAATAAAAGAAATACAACAAAATTATTTATTACAAAATTTTTATCTTGGCATGGGGGGAGGCCAGCCGCTTCATGTTCAGGCTCGACCTGGGCATGGGCCCACTGGATCTGGGCTTGGCTCACTTGGCTTGGGGTTGACTTCGATTTTGACTTGGTCAACCGGGGTGTAAATTTTTACCCAACATATTTGAGCCGCTTTTGTCTCAATTTTTCTACCTTGAGAGCTTGGCGGGCATCTGATTTCCTGGAAGCTGCCGTATACCGATTGACAGGGAATCCAAAGAAGACGCCCGATTGTGCAATTGTCAAGGTCACTGCCTGAGCTTGCCCGAGACGCTTTGTAGCTTCATTGGTGTTGACGGCCTTGCCCCCCGTTGGAGCAATGGAGAGCTGTTCAAATACAGATTTTTGCTTGGGCTGGGTGCCCTTGTGATCATGACATTTGGCATCCTTTCCTTTGAGGCTGGTTTGACCACTTTGCTTATCGGAGCCTCAGCAATAGGAGCACTGACGGCTGAGGTGAATATGACGAAACCGAATAGAAGCAACGGCTCCTCCCATTGCCGCATAAGGTTTGACGGGAGAATCACCCATGCATTCGTCTTCATTTTGTATGAGACTGTGGCTACCTCGGAAATCGAGTTTGTTTTTTGAGACATCGTCGTTGTGTTTGAAATTCCAATTGATAGTTGCTAATCTGCATGAAGGAGCATGATTTCAGTACAACGAAGATTTATATATTGATTGAGTTCGCATAATTGTTTGACCCGAGATATGGGAGGAGTGATAAAGTCCCACCGGACGTGCCAGAATCTATAGAGTATTTTTTGCCACCCTATTTAGATAGAAATGCGCTCGCTTGTCAGGCCATTACAGATTCTCTCTGCCTAGAGGGTTTATTAATTGTGGGGATCCTGATCTCCGACAGCCGCGGACTAAACTACTATTAATTAACCTTCGCTCCGAAACGAGAGAACTTCTGATTAACAGGTCATGCGAACGCAATTTGGAATAGTATTTGGAAGTATACGGATGTGTGTCATTTCGCTAATTTTCATTTGTTCAGCACACATTTTTTTAATCTGAGCTTACTAAAAAATATTTTTTAATAAAATGCATGCATATATATTTTTTAAATTTTTTTTTAATAAAAGGGGAGCTTCTCAAAAAGGAAACTCTCAGAAGATAGGAGGGCCTTCCTCATGTGGGGAGGTCCTAAGCGGAGTCCCTTCCTATGTGGAGGAGGTCTCTGCGAGTGCAGACCCTCCCCACATGTGGGAGGTCTCCGCGTACGAGGATCTTCCCCATTTTGGGGAAGTCCCCACAATGGCTGTTCAGTCGAAAATAGTGCACTTTTAACATGACAATTTCCTTACTTTTCTTAGTCATCTAAAAATATTTGTTATGAATATAACACATATTAGAAGTTTATCTGCAAAATATCATTTACCATGTGTTTATATATTTTAATCAACATTATGAAGAAAATTGTATGTTTAATATTTCACGCATAATATTTTGTATCTCAAATATAACTAACATTCTTCATTGAGATATTCTGCAATATTAGCTCAGGTCAGATATCAGGAATCTGCCAATAAAGTAAAGAAAGTCGAATAAGCAAATACTGGCAGAGATTCAGAAAAAATAAGAAGATTCCAGATATTACATAAATACCCAAAGACCAGAATGAGAATAATCCAGAAGTTTCAACCCAAGAACCCACCAATCAACCGCGAAACCGCGGCCGAGTCAGGCCGAGTCGCCGCGGATCCGCGGCCGAGTCAGGCCGAGTCGCCGCGGATCCGCGGCCGATCCAGGGACTTAGGGTGCGAGAATTCTCTGGAATCTTTTTCGTAACAAACTTAGTTTGTTGGAGGTTTCTGTTACTGGTTTCGAGGCTATAAAAAGGACTGAGAGCTACATCTACAAGGGATCGAATTTTGATTCAATCTCTTCAAATCAAATCAAGAAAAGAGCCAACAAATCTCTACATCAAATTCAAGATCAAAACCAATCTCAAAAGGGGATCTAAGATCTAAGATCAAGAATTTTCGATCTTGAGATCCTCGATCAAGAAATTATCGAGAAATTCATCAAGCGACATCAATCAATTCTCCTTTACACAAAGCCGATCATTATCAACGAGCAAGCGATCCAAGACAGGTCCACGACTCGAGGTGATCAAGCGACGTGAAGATCGACAGAATATTGACTTCTTCGAGGCAGAGATTGAGAGCAATTCTTCTTCCTCTTGTAATCTAAACTCGAAGAATTGTATTGTAAAGTTGAGTAATAAAGGTGATCATTAGTTTTAATTTCGTTTTCTTTTAATTTCCGCATTATGAATTCTTTCTCTATTTCTGCTTTTATTTTCATAATGCGTGAGTAATTCTCAGCTTGATAGAATTCGTAGGATTAGGGTAGATCAATAGGTGAGAAAATTCTATACTCTTTTTAAATCTTATGAAGTTTATTAACTTTAACAAAAAAAACGTCAACATCCTTATCGGGCGCGATATCAATTTCTTGATAATCTCGACCACGATTTGAGATAAGATTGACGATCTTTTTGTTAAGGGTTAGATATGAATGGAGATCAATGAAAGAACAATGGTCAATAGAGGAGAAACCCTAATTTCTTCCAAAGAACCATAATCCTCGTTCATCGGTATCAATCTAGTTTTAAATCTATCAATAGATAAGAGGAGTCATCTTTATTAGTCATCCAGGACTACTAAATCCAATTGAATCCTACAAGTTTTCTTCATATAAAATTTTCTTGATGACTCAATTAGATCTTGGACCATTTTCTTGATAATTCAATTAGATCTTGAAACTATTTTCTTAATTTTCTTGAAACCATCTTCTTAATTTTCTTGAAACTATCTTCTTAATTTTCTCTTTTTTATTTTCCGACCTATTTAAAGTAAGAATTAAGAAATTCCACGATCCCAGAGGACGACCCGTACTTATTAACGCTCGCTACACGCGACACCGTTATTGATTGCGGTTACTTTACTATTTTTTTTTCTTTCACAAAATTATTGAATCATGGCCCTCTTTTTCAATTTAAATTTTTTTTGTTTAGAAGCGGGGATCTCTTCGTTTGAAGAGTCCCCACGTCCAATACTTTTTTTTATTTTTGTTTTATTAAAAAAAATGTGTTTATATATATTTTTTGTTTTATTGTTTAACTTTGTAAACGAGTACAAACGTACGTATATCAACAGAATTTCGGCAATATGGCTGCTGCACCTGTCAATATATCATACGGGGAGGTGAAATACGGAAAACTCGGTACCTATCAAAAAAGAAATAAGTACCGAAATCCATATTTCAAAAGAAAATACGAACCTAAGTACGCATTCAAGATTTACCGAAGGGGAAATACGAATCGGAATACGCATTCTCAAACCGCTGAAGAGAAATACGTATCGCTCCGCATTTTTGAGGGTTTCTCCAAGGAAAAAGCTTGACGAATTTCCCTTTTATGAGGTCACCCTCCTCCGATTCCGTGCAAGTTATAAAGAAACCTTTTTTTATTTGCAAAACTTTAGATTTGAGTTTTAAATAATAATAACAAAATCTTCTTTTTCCCTTTCTCCCGATCTTTTGTTCCAATGAGCTTTGAAGATGCATCCCTTTTATACCCTCTGCATCTTAATGAACAAAGAGAATAAAACAGGAAAATCACTCTTTCTCTGTCTTTTTTTGTAAGCCTTAAATGTATGGATGCATGCACAGAGAAAAGAGGGAATTTTCTCCGAAGGAAAAAAAAGAATCTTAAAGATAGAATAAGAAGAAGGACATAGGCGAGGAACTGAGAAATGGAGAAATAAGACGACGGCCGTAAAAGCCCTAATTTTTTTTGGTAAGAATCAACATGTTTTATTTCATGATAGGGTTGGTTTTATATAGCCTTTACACTTTTATGGGCTTTTCTAATTGGATTTTTCCTATTACATTTATTCATAAAAAAAAGAAATTACATTAAATATTTATCACATAATTTTTTTTCTTTCTCTTAGCATGGAGCCGGCTACACTTGGGCTCAAACTTGACTCGAGTCCATTTGGACGCTGACTTTGACATTTTAGGCAAACGGATGTAAATTTTGATCCCAACATTTTATCTAGCAATTCGGTAGATTTCACGTAAGCTACCGGCTCGGTAAGGCAACAAAAACATAGACGAAAGTGCAAGTTTCATTTCACAGCAACATGGAGATGGGATAAGTGAAATCCACCGGTGATGATGCTCTATATTGGCGACCTCCCAGATCAGGACACGTGGCAGATGACGTGTCCCAGAACTCAGAAGAAAGGGCCTACCGGGGGCCGACCAAGCCACCCCTGTACCCGACCTGCCAGCACAAGCCGGCCCTCCTCAGGACCCTCTGCAAATTGGCCTCCTCGGCCTCGCAGCTCGCCCCGAGCTGCTACGGGACCAAGACTCCTCGGCCCTTCCGCTCGTTCCCGAGCTCCCCCGCCGAGGCCATTTTCCTCGGTCCTTTCGACCGACCAACTCCACCACTTACAGACGTAACCGCCGCTCCGCAAATCTCGCCATGTGCAGATTCTCCGCCGGTAACATCCCACATTCCACGCCATCACGATCCCCGTTGACGGGCGATCCGCTCGTTACGCGGGCGTGACGTCGGGAGTGTAACTGCCGGCGAGATTCTCGCGCCTGCTGCTGCGTGCTGCCGCCACTATATAAACCCCCATAACAGAGGGGTCAAGTAAGCTTTTTTTTTACCCCACTTAGCCGTTACTCTGCTCGGATCTGGTGCTAACTTGATCGTCGGAGGGTTCTCGGTGGTACCAAACCACCCCGGGACTTCCTTGCAGGTACTAGGCGCTAAACTCCTCAAACTACCAATCTCCTCAAAACCCATTGAGACCCACGCGCAACAGGAGATCACCTCCAAAATCCACCGGGAAATCGACGGAAGACATCTGACGGAGACCCGAAAAGGACCTCCACGACGCCAGGGATCGAAACCCTCGCAAGAGGCATCTGAACGGCTACCCCGCTCGATCATCCCAGGCTGGTAGTTGCCTACCCAAGACGCCAAATTTCAAAGCCCTCACCAAGAGGCAACCGCGCAGCTTCACTGCCCGGTTATCCTTAGTAGGCTTCTTACAGCCCATCCAACGCTAAGGATCAAAGTCCTCCTTAGAGGCAACCGAGCGGCTTCCCTGCCCAGCTATCCTTGGCCGGTAGTTTCCCTACTCGCAACGTCACGGATCAAAGCCCTCGCCAAGAGACAACTGCGCAGCTTCACTGCCCGGTTATCCTTAGCAGGCCTACTACGGCCCCTCCAACGCTAAGGATCAAAAGTCCTCCCAGAGGCAATCGAGCCCAACCCTTGCTCGGCCCTCCCCAGCTGGTGGTCGCCTGCTCGTAACGCCAGAAATCAAATGCCCTTGCCAAGGGGCAACCGAGCAGCTTCCCGGCTCGGTCATACCCAGCAGGCACTTCCCTACCCAACAGACGTTGCGGGCTTGTAGCCCTCATAACGAAGCCTCTGAGCCCATTCATGCTCGCCACAAATACGGCGGACATCCCTTTGCCCATCACATGAAGAGGATCCGAGGCCCCAACAAGAGACATCAGGTCTATCCAAGTCTGAGCGATTCCCCCTCGGCTTCGGGGCCATGGAGATGCCTCATTCTCAGTAGCGCTTGGCACACTTGGCAAATGATCGATCAACTTGACGAACGATCGCTAGACAGATAGCCGACCTGACATGGAAGCCCAATAGTGCAAGCAAAGATATCTTATGAGCATTCTTCACAAACAAAAGATAAAGCGCAAACTGATGAGACAAAAAACTTTTACTACCAAAAGCGAAGTCTTTACAAAGGGTATTTTGGGCTCCCCAGCCCTACGGACTGCCCGGAGGCTTACAAAAATTCCAGGAGCGGCAAAATAAAAAGAGGAGGAAGACGGGGGCTTTAGGCCTCGGGGCCAGGCGCAACCTCGGGATCCTCAACGTCTACCACGAGACGAGCAGGGTCCTCAGCCACCTCCTCGTCAGGAATCTCTTCCCCTTGCTCATCGAAGTCCGCGAGGGGGTATTCGGCCCGGAGCTCTTCGTCGTCGAACTCCGGCATCCGAGCCTTGACGGCATCAAGAGCCTCGTGCCAGATGCGGATGGTGGCCATGTTAGTGTATATACCCTAGGAGCCATTATTGTATCATACTAGCTTGTATATTACTTAATGGAAGTTTGGGATATTCATAGTTGTATTAACAGTCTTGCTCAACATAGTAGTATGCTACCTGGTTTATATCTATCTTAATATATGTATATGTTTCTTTTAGCACATCGCGAATACATATTGATAGAGCCCATAAGATCTTGCTTGACTACCAGCGTTGTGATGGCAGTCACACTAGTGGGGGCTGGGTAGTCTACAAGCACATCCTTTTTCAGGTCCCTAGTCGTAAGATTATCGAGACAGGGCATCGATACTCCAGAGCAGACTAGTGTATACGCTTCTCATCCCAGCATGGGAAATGGTCTGTCCCACAGCCATTAGTACGTTGTACTGGAGATAGTATGCAAGTGCTCGTTGGGTTACGGGTACACCGGACAGGACTCGCAGGGAACTGTTGGTTGATATTATACCCGTCGTCAGTTAACAGTTCCCAGGTGACATGAGTACAGCATAGTCCATTGACTTGACACTGCTGCTTCGTCTCGAGTGTGTTCCCACTGTTCTTAGATTGCTACCCTACCACGGCTCAAAAGAGTCGTGCAAACAGGTAGCGGTTGGGTGCAGTCCCGAAGTACTTAGAGGCAGTGGCAGTTAGATAGGATTCTTCTCTTCCGGTATTGGGGGTTGATATCGCGCTGTGTTTGGAGAGCCATTACGCAAGGTCCCTGGCCAGGGCAAGCGAGATTTACTGGTAGGTTTTCCAGTAGTTACTCAAGGTGTGATGGTCTTCACTCCATCACGACTTATACCGCTTTTAGGGGACTGACGCTTGCCGCCCCTAGGTCCGATATGCGATAGTCTTAGACGAACAGACCGGACTGTACGGAGATTGTCACATTAGGCTCAGTAGAAGTTCGGATGGGTTTCCTCATCGGCCTTCGTATCAACATCTACTTGGGGACCGTTACGTACAGTTAGTACCGCTTGCGGCCTGTGGTTAAACCCACCGCCAGCGTAGTGTCGAGTCTTTAGAGTCTCACACAGAGAGTTTCCCTGCTTCAGGCGAAACGATATAGAGGTCGTATGGTTTTATGACAGGGTTCAGATATATACGTATACTTGTGCACGTATGATGTTCGGACAGATTATACTAGCGGGCTTTAGTTTAAGCCAGATTCTAGTATTGGATTATTGGATTTATGCAGTCTCGGTATATCCGTGTTTTTCGTAAATACGGATGTGAGGGGCATTCTCGTAATTAGTCGAGAAGCTTCTAGAAGAAAGGTGACTCATTTAGATTTAATTCATTTATGAATTAAACTAAATGAGGTGGAGAGCTTATGTGTTATTTGCATTAAATGTTTTAATGACTAATGGGATGATTCATCCAAAGTGAGTTAATGAAGCATTAATTGTTTTAATGACTCATGTGATGATTCATCCAAAGTGAGTTAATGAAGCATGGTTGTTATTATTGTATATTTTTATTTGAATAATTATCATGCTTCATATATTCACAAATGAGTAATAATTCATTTCATTCTCACATACACACTCTCTCTCCTCAGGCTCTCCTCTTCTTCAACCTAACCCTAATCCTCTCATGTGTTGAGATCCCAAGGGTTAGAAAGACTAATAGATCCTTAATCCACTTCTATATCTTCTAGGTCACCTGGATTAGCAATCCTAGCGACTTAGTTACCTCAAGTTAGAGGTTAAAGCTTGGAGAAGGAACTCTAGGGTGGATCTTCTATCACATCGAGGAGGCCGACGAGGAGGTGAACAACAAGAACAAGAAGGACTAGTATCTTGAGGTATAATCATCTATCATAGTGCTTTAGCACTTCTAGATACTTTGTTAGTTAGGGTTTAGTAAAGATCCGTAAAGTTAGTCGATATTACCTTGAACAAAATGATTATTTTACCTATTCCGCCTCCCCGCATCTTGTGGGGTGTGCAACGTCGACTTACAGGCCACGGCTAAGTCGTTGTAGAAGTCCTTCGACTTCTTGTAGCCCCCACCGCCTTCGCCGCCGAGAGCTCGGCCTGCTCCGCTGCCTTGACCGCCGCCCCTAGCTCCTTCCGGAGGGTCCTCATCGTCTTCTTCAAGTTGCCGGCGAGCGCCTGAGCGTCCTCAAGCTTGACCTCGGCAGCCACGGCGGCCTCACGGTGCCGGGTAGCCTCCCGTTTCCCGGCCTCCACCTCGCTCTCCGGGGCGGCAACCCTTGCTATCGCCGCCTCCAGCTCCCGCTTGGAGCTCTCTTCCAGCGAGGCAAGCTGGTCCGCGGCCTTCATCGCCGGGGCTATCACCTCGGCCTCCATGCGTAAGGCAAGGGCAACGTGCTGGAGGACCTGAAAAAAATAATAAAGAGGTCAGGGAGTCGAAGGAAGCACCAAATCTCTCAAACAGTCGAGCACTTACCTGCACGGACTCCTGGGCGATGACGCCATCTGGGCCCTGAAGGTTCCCCCGGGGACCCTGCCCCCTGCCGACGTCTCTATTTCGTGCATCAGGCTATCCGCGACGGATAGCCCCGAGGGCACCGCAAACTGGAGGCCCCCTCCTCCACCATGATCGGCGAGGGCGGGCACCGGGAAGACCTGTGGAAACCCCTCTTAAGCGGCTCCGATGGGGAGCCGATCTCCTCCTCCGAGACCGGGTCTTCCAGAATTCGAGCCCGCTTCTGGCTCGGCGCTCTGCTAGGCCCCCGGGTAGGATCCGCCCCCGAACGCTCACGGGACACGGCCGCCGGAGGAGAGGGAGCCGGGGCAGTCTTCGAACGAGAAGAGCTGGCGCCCCCAGCCTTCATGCCCTTCTTCGGCTGGCGCATGGAGGCTCGGAGCTCGTCCATATCCATGGGTCCTGCACAGAACCAAATGCAAATGAGTCAGCGACACAACCAATATACAAGCTAAAAAGCAAGCCTAACTTACCGACGAACTCAAAGGGGCTGAGCCCGGCCCAACTCAGGACCCTCTTAGACAACAGCACATCGAATTGGGGGATGGGCTCCCACGACACCACTCTCACCGTGGCGGGGTCATTCGACTGGATCCCCGGCAAGCATTTTTCCCTCGACCACCTGGTGGGCACGGGCCAGTCCTCGCCCTCGGGCGGCGTGACGAAGAAAAACTTCTTCTTCCAATCGTGAATGGAAGAAGGCAGGGCTACAACCCCTGTCCCGACGGCGACCCCTGTCGCTTTCTAAAAGAGAGGTAGACCCACCTCGGGTCGCCCGCTCGACCCCCAGAATGATTTTTGAAAACGAGGGAAGAATTAAGGATGGAGAGGCTGAAGGGGTCCGCCTGCAATATCAGGCGGATCAGGAACCCGAGGAGAATCCTCCATGAGTTCAGCACTAACTGGCCAATGGCTAGCCCGAAGAAGTTCAGCGCTTCGACGACCTCAGAAGAGAAAGGCAGGCGCATTCCACCCCAAAAAGCTTCCAGGTACAGGGCGATCTCCCTATCCCGTACTTGGTCTGCCCTCTCTCCCTCCTTGGCCAGACGAAGCATATAACGTGGGGGGATGTGGAAGCGAGCCCGAGCATTGGCAAACTTTTCCTCATGCCTCACCCAACACGAGGCGCCGGGGGCAGCATCTACCGCCTCCTCCCTGGGGGCTGCCCCCACCGCACGATCCCGAGAAGAGGGTCCGATCCTTACTTCCCGAGAAGACTCAGGCTCAACTAAAGGGTCCTTAGTTACTACTCCTACGGCATCTACAGATCCTATGAAAGAAGACATTTAACCCGAAGGAGAGAGATCCTCGGAAAACGAAAGCAGAAGAAAGAAGACGAGCACCGAGCAACCAGGTCTTAAAGCGAGAAAATATGAAGGAGTAGGGGCCCTGGAGTAGGCCCCACCCCTAATCGCCCTCATCCAACGACGCCCTTCATCTCCCGCTAAAACGCCTTCTCGCGTCCAACGGCCCCGATCGCTCCACTTGTCGTTCCCACACTAGGCCGCATCCCATCAGACGCCGCAGGTCTGCACACGTCGCGTCAGCCAACTGACGCTTGACACGCGGACCGTCGCTTTAGTGACAGGATGCACTAACCGGCGCACCTTCCTTAAATGCAGAGATCTCGCCCTGATTCGTTGGCAGAAAAGACAGCCGACAGCCCGGTGACGCGTCCCGACAAAATCTTAAGAGGGAGCTCATCCCGGGCGTCCAGGCAGTCCACCCTTGACCCGACCCGCTATCTGGTCGGGATAAGCGTGGGGGGCTAATGATGATGCTCTATATTGGCGACCTCCCAGATCAAGACACGTGGCAGATGACGTGTCTCAGAACTCAGAAGAAATGGCCCACCGGGGGCCGACCAGGCCACCCCTGTACCCGACCTGCCAGCACAAGCCGGCCCTCCTCAGGACCCCCTGCAAATTGGCCTCCTCGGCCTCGCAGCTCGCCCCGAGCTGCCACGGGACCAAGACTCCTCGGCCCTCCCGCTCGTTCCCGAGCTCCCCCGCCGAGACCATCTTCCTCGGTCCCTCCGACCGACCAACTCCACCACTCACAGGCGTAACCGCCGCTCCGCAAATCTCGCCATGCGCAGATTCTCCGCCGGTAACATCCCACGTTCCACGCCATCACGATCCCCGTAGACGGGCGATCCGCTCGTTACGCGGGCGTGATGTCGGGAGCGTAACTGCCGGCGATATTCTCGCGTCTGCTGCTGCGTGCTGCCGCCACTATATAAACCCCATCACAGAGTGGTCAAGTAAGCTTTTTTTACCCCACTTAGCCGTTACTCTGCTCGGATCTGGTGCTAACTTGATCGTCGGAGGGCCTCGGTGGTACCAAACCACTCCGGAACTTCCTTGCAGGTACTCGGTGCTAAACTCCTCAAACCACCAATTTCCTCAAAACCCATTGAGACCCACGCGCAACAGGAGATCACCTTCAAAATCCACCGGGAAATCGACGGAAGACAACATCTGACGGAGAGCAGAAAATGACCTCCATCAACCGGGCTGCTAGATAAAGTATTTTCATAATATAATATTTAACTTGGTTGCCTAGAGGGTAATTAGGTGGCCCGGTGTGTGGGGTCCAGAGTAGACTCCGGAGCCCACGATAAATAAAAGCAAATTGTATTTTATTCAATTTTATTATTTTCGCTGCTGCTTGCTAATTATAAGAAGAATCCAGGAAAGAAAAAAGGAAATTTCTGGAAGCATTCTCTTTTCTTCTTCATCGTCTTCGTCTTCAATATTGTTGGTCAAAAATGGCGGATCAGCTGACGGACGATCAGATCTCGGAGTTCAAGGAGGCCTTCAGCCTCTTCGACAAGGACGGCGACGGTCAGCCCTCTTCCTTTCCCCCCTCAGATCTGTATCTATTCATGTGATCTCGAGCTTATATTCGCCAGATCTGGCCTTTTATCCGCTTGATCTCGTGTTATTCTAGGGTTTAGATTGTGCCTAGGGTTTCATATCATGATTCTTAGGGTTTCTTCGATTTGTTTGGATTGCGATCGTGATGTTGGAGATCATATTTTGTGCCATGTACTGGTTTTTGTCGCAGATCTGTTGCTAGGTTGATTGTTTGTATCCTGGGTGTTACGAGCTTCATTCATTCAAACACACAAGTAGTGCAATTATTGGCAGAAGATGTAGTCAATGGCATTAATGCCGCGAGTTTCTTGCACGTGTGATGCACATGGATTCGATTTAGATAGCAAGTTTTTAAAACTAACTCTTATAGAAATCTCTAGTAATTAAAGGGGATGAGTTGGATAATGGTGTCTAAATGTATTGGAGGCATTCAAAAGATTTAAGTGTGATGATGTTATCATCTTGAATGAGAGAATATATTGTTAGATTTTCCTTATATTTTGAATTCTTTTATTGAAAGAATAGACAATCAATTGATTGATATTAGCTACTGGAGTTTGCATTATAGTATTAGCAGTACAGATGAATTTAGGGGGAAAGAAAAGGAAACAAGTGAGTTTGAAAAAGGCTATCCATAAATGATTGTGTATAAATGAAACTAGTCACCAAAAGCTTCATGTAGGCATGAAGTTCAGACGATCTGCCCGTAATCAGGCAAGTCCGTTGAATGGTTATATGTCACTAATGCAAAGTAATAGAAGCAGAGCAGGAAGGCCAAATACAGCTATCTTTATTTACCCTCTTCATTAGCTATATGCTATAGCTACCTTTTGGGGTTGTCAGCTCCACGTGGCTCATTTAGAGCCTATTCGAGGGAGCGGCGCTCGCCGCTGCGTTGAGCGGTGGGCGCCGCTCAACGCTCGACCGCGCCACGTTCGGGAGAGCAGCGAGTCGGTTCCCACCGCTCGATTCAAGCGGTGGGCCCCGTGGCAGCTTTCCCCCGTGCGGTGAGCGGTGGGAACGACCGGTGGACCCCCAATCAAACCCATCATACCTCTAATTGTCTTTTGCCTGATTCTGACCCAAAAGCCACAATCCTGACATTTGAGCTCCTCTTGAATTGGCTCTTTGGAAGAAGAGAGCAAGACCCATGTCTTGAAATTGATGGGAGTGTCCATTTGAGGAGAATTCGATGGGGTTTTTTGCCAGAAGAGGAACACGTGTGGAAGAGATGAGGGGAGAGGGGTTGGGTAGCAACAGCCATTGAAATGGGGTTGTTGACACAAGGGGGAATAGCACATGTAATATATGCTTATATTTTATAGAAACTTATATTTTATAGAAAATATAGTTAAAATATTTGGTTTAAGTCACATCAACCATTTTTTTTGGTAATTTACATTTAAAATCATGGTTACAAAACCATGATTTAGGTTACCCAAACACGCTATAATTTCAAAACCATGGTTTCACATTGCTCCCTAACACACCTCAAAATATGGTTTGGTTAGAAAACCATGGTTTCATACCGCTCACCCGAACGGAGCCTTGGTTTAATGATAGTGCAATAAGTTTTTCTCCAACTTCATTTTCCACTTTTTTACTTTTTGGGAATAAAGTTATCCAAGGTTCTTTATGCAACTTTCTGCGTTATGGTTTTTACCTTTCATTTCCATAATTTACTTTTTGACCTTTTACGTTTTGATGAATATATATGTGCCAACCCAAGTATTTTTGTGCAAACAAGAAATTTGGCGAAGTAAAATAATGAAGCAATACTATAATATATCCCTGAAGGGGTGATACTGTTTTTTCTTATGTAAACCCCTTTAGTACATAAAGGGGAAACAATGGAATATCCATGGATTTTGTTGGGCAAGTTGATCTTAGGAAAATAATCATGCACCTTCACTTTACTAAGCCCTTTCTTGTTCCTGATTTATGTTATAATGGAATATGGTTTGATGCTCTGAATTTGGTTTCGCAACGGATGAATTTCCAGAGTTTTTGGCTATGTTGATGTATTGGTCAGTCCATACATATATATTTAAAAATGCATAAGAGCATCAAAATGTCTTTGATAAAACCTAATCTCAAGAAACTCGTTATGTGATACATTTTTTTAATATTGAGATTCTCAATCATCCATCACTAAGTATCTATGTTATTGTTCAGCCTTCCTATTCCCATTATTAGCAAAATATTTTACCATCTACTAGGAACCTTATCTCTCATTACTATGTACCATTGCATGACAAGCATATTTTGTTGTGTATGCATGGGCGTACTCACACCATCACATGCCTTGCGGGCAATATATTCATAAGCTACTCTTGTTGTTTGAAATATTTTATGAGGCAAACTCAGTGAAGTTTGTATGCAGCATCCCTTCTGAAGCAAATAAGACTTCAGAAATTAGACTCTAGATTGTAGCATATACTTTTACATTAAAAATTCAACATATAGACAGCTATGCACATGACAATTTAATGCAATTCTAGGCAACATGATGGTATGCCCATTCTTACAAACAAGGTACAACTTGATCAGCGAAAGAAAAAATAATTAATATATCCTGTTGCACATAAGAATTATAATAATTTTTTTCATAATAAGTAGATAAAAACCTGAAAAAAACATGTAATATGCGGTTCGATAGCAACATAGTATAATGATGTAGTAAATGGAATCATGGAAATCTGAGATTGCTTTACTCCTCGGTAATGTAAGTATTTTAAAATGTGCATATTTTTAAAGAGTTATCCAACATGGATTCAATGAGTATCCACAAATGTTGCATTAACAAAGTGACGAAAAAGTGTTTGTCCCACACATATTGTTACCCAGTAGGGCATGTGAATGAGTAGGGCATGTGAGTGGCCATGATACAAGAAAAGCGTACAAGATAAGCTATTCTGGAGGGAAGAAGATTTGCGACAATTACTTTATAATATATCTGTGTATTTGGGTGAAAGTTAAAATAGTTTTTTTCTCAAAGTTTTCTTATTTATGGTGTATATTTTCAAATCTGTCTTTTATGAAAAGGCAACTTATTTATCCAAGTTTCCAAATAAACACACATATATGTATGTGTAATTGTTTATACATATATTCATTGCTAAAGAGGTTCAAATAAAGGATTTATAATGGTAATTGATGTTTTTTTAAGGACAAGTGTCACATAAACAATGTCTTAAATAGTGCCTACTTATGTGATTAAGCGGGTCACCTAAGCACTTAAGCAGCTTGCCAAGATGGTTTAGGGTGTTGACTGTGCTAAATATCTCAAAATCCCTTATTCCTTCAATTGTCAATGGACATTTTCCTCCCAATCTTTAAATAAATGAAATCTTAGTATCAAATCATTGCATCACAAACTTCCTCTATTGCCGCTTCTAGTGACCGCATTTATATGGAGAATGCCTTTGGCTTCTAGAGATATCACACATTCATGTTTTTTTTCCTTTATATAAAATATTTCCTTATTTTGCACAAAGTGAGACCTTGTATACATCACACTTTGTTTTAGGTCATTGTAACTTAAATATTTCATTGGTCATATATTGTCTAATGTAGAGTGGATTTAATTTCTCTCTGTGTATAGGCATGTAGATGGTTGTTTAAGCAGCTAATACATTGGAAGTGTTGGCTCTTTTCCTATGTTAAAACATTAAACATAAGTCATCACAATGAGTATTGTAATACAATTGTCGGAATGTGTTCTATGAGATTCTAATGCAATTCGGTGTCTGTGTTTGAGACTTTGATTAGCCCCCCTCATATGTACTGTTTCACAAATATGAAATCTAACATGGGCACAACTTCATGATAAAAATGCATGTGCATAATTCATGATAGAAATGTTGCCACATTGCTTTGTCATGATGAAAAATGGTATGTTAGGAATGCAATAGAAAGGTATCTTGTAGTGTCGTTCGATTTCAACATTTTCCTTGATATATGTTAGTTCATTGGTGTAAATATCACATAGTACTTGCAAATATGCTGCTAAAGTACTATGTATACCGGGTCAATATTAAATTAGATTTTAGAACTAGCGGTTTAGATGCTCAACAAACTTTAATACCACATACAGCAATTGGCTATAGAAGTTTTTGGACTTCCAAATATCTTTATACTAGATTTGGACCCTACACGTAACGCGTGAGGGCAAAGATGATCAAATATATTTATAGACGAATATAATTTTTTGCTATATTTAAGAAAAATATACAAATATTATATTTTACACACGTTTGAAAAATGAAAAATGATGTTAATTATTTTTTGTTATTTAGATACAAATATTAAAATCTTTGAGAAATAACTCAACCATGAACGTGTTTTTAAGGAAATCATGAATATTTTTCTTTGCAAAAACTCAATATATGATGTCCTAAGGATAAATCTTTGCAAAAAACTCAATCCTGGATATTTTTCAAAAATTAAAATAAAAAAATAAGGGAAAAATTTAATTGATTGTTTTTAGTTATGAGAAATTCTTGAGAAATAACTTTTTAGCCAAATGAATTAAAATAAAATAAAAAACAAATTATTAAAAAAGAAATAGCTCACAAATTAATTTTCCTTTGTTCTTGGGTTTTGTATTAATGGGCCTTTTGAAAATGAATAATGGAAAATGATATGGAAATAAATATAGGTAAAGAGAAGGGAAAAAGGGGAAATGCCAAAATTAGTATTTTGACTTGCAAAAGATTCCTTGACCAATCCAAATTTGTATTTGAGTAATAGATTGAAGTGCCTAGTTGTTGGCTGGTACCTTGTAATAATCAAGTTGAATGGTTTTGGAAGATAGCGATTCTAATAATAACTTTCTTCAAGGAAAAAAGATTATAATAATGACAATTGACACAGACCTTCCTGATTGGATTTGTTACATTTCCTTAGGAATTAAAGCTTTAACAAATGTCTTCGGAGCATTCTTGGTTTGATTGGTTATCATGCCCCGCTTCCAAATGTACTGTAGCGAGACGTGATCCGGTTCACAACCTAACTATATCGAGGGATGGACTCAGCTCGATATAGTTACGTCAAGCGTAAAATAATCATGCATGCAATGTACAAAAACAAACAAATAAAGGCGAAACATTTATTCCATTAACCAAAAGTTTATTACATCACAATGCACAAGGAAAAATCAAGTTTATTACATCTCTAAAGAAAAGCCGGTCCTAAACAAGTGGGCAACAAAAAAGGAAAAGAACAACTAGGCTTAATAGTAGGCAGGTAGCTACGTGTAATCCTCCGTATTAAGTTCCACTTCATCATTTCCGTCTTGGGTTCCATCCCCATCTAATGGACATTCAGAGAAGGTAAAAGGAAAAGAGATGTCCGTCAGAGAGTTATACTCGGGTTGGATGTCTCATGAAGGTTAAGTAAGAGAAAGGTAGCTATGTGTGTGCGATGCATAATGTCATATGTGTAGTGTGATGGATGTCGGGTATCGACTAAACGTTGTGTATTTTTAGTTTGGTTAGGTAAGGATACCGGGTTCTTAAGATTATTCCGTTGTGGCCATGGAATAACAGTTAGGAGCAAATAGCGTTCTGTTTCACCACCGGAACCACGGTTAATATGAAGAGGAATCTGAGACCCTTAATACAGCTTTACATATTCCAAACAACCCACCCCGGTCTTGTTTAGCTGTATGTGTATGGGTAAGCGCTGGCACACGGTTTTATTAGGTATGGAACATGGGGTTCATTTTCCAAATTAAGGTCATCCGTATATCGAAATCTGCAATAGTACTCCATGCCTAGGTTCACGCGTCTAACCCAAACCGTACAAGTTAGCATGTCATATAGAATTCCTTGCATTCGATTAAGAGTAGCATTCAAGTTGTATAGGGTTTGCAAGTCAGCAGTAAAAGGTAAGTATAAGGTCTTCTTAGGAAACTAGGGTTTGATAAAAGTTCATGGTATTTTTGTGTAATAATATTTTTAAAAAGTATGGTATTTTATTTAAGTAGGGTTTTCAAAGTTCGGGGTATTAGTGTGAAAGTGGTTTATTATTTATTTGAAAAGATGTAATAGTTTAGGGTGTTTAATTGAAATACGACTTTTAGAAAAGTCAAGATATTTAATTGAAATACGACTTTTTAGAAATGTCGAGATATTTATTAGAAAATACGATTTTTGGAAAAGTCGAGTTATTTATTTGAAAATACGACTTTTGAAACTTGAGGGTATTTCGGTGAAAATACCGATTTTAGAAATTTCAGGGTATTAATGTAAAAATACGCATTTTGGAAACTTTGGGGTATTTTGCAGAAAATACGGGGTTTAGGAATTTTACGGTATTTTTGTGTAAAGTACGAAGTTACAATCTGGAGGAGTTTTGATGAAATATATTCATCTAGAAAAATAGGGTATTTTAGCGTAACAAGTTATTTAGAAATTTGCCAGCATTTTGGCTGCAAACCGGTGTTATATCAAAATGAGAGGGTAGTTCGTTACGTCTTGTCTCAAGTGTGCAAAGAATTTCAATAGTGTAGGTCATGAGTTAGAAGCAATCTAAAGAAGTTCGTTATATATCGATCAAAACTAAACTATCAATAACTGAGATTTCTGTATTAAAATTTGGAGTTGATACAAACACTAGATCAAATTTAGCATGGGAGAAGTGACGAGATCGAGAGAGAAACGGATCTTACCGTTGATTTCGGGTATCGAAAAGAATTGAAAATGTCTTCTCGAAGCTCCTCTCTCGGATTTTTGGCGGAGGCAATGCCTGTGCCGTTGCGAAGCTCTTCGAATCCCGGTTGTGCAGCAATTTTCCTTGAATTATTCGGAGTCCGGAAGGGGAAGAAAAGTGAAATAGTGAGCTCTATTTATAGAAACCTCAAATCTCATCTTAAACCCTTCACAATCTCGAGAAATCCTGCAAAATCGGAGATTCTCGCCACGTGGCGCTCTCGGATTCTCCCCTCGCCGGTTTTTATAACGATTCCATCGTCACTTGCGGTGCTCGTAAAAGTGGACGGGGCTACCATAAAGCATGCAGTGGCCGCCGCCACCGCTACTGTTGGGCCACATGCCTAGGCCTGGGCTTGCCCCTTTAAAAAATTTAAAATTTCTTAAAATTAAATTATTTTATAATTCGAATATCCCTCTTTTCCGTTCAAAAAAAATTCATAAAAGTACTTTTTAAAATTCATAAAAAATTGTGGAAAATTCTAGAAAAATCAAATTAGAAGTTCCCTTCATTTTGTAATAATTTCAACAAAAATTAATTTTCTTTTTCCATAAAAATAATATTTTCTAAAACCTTTTTCCTTTCTAAAAATTCAATTAGATCCATAAAAATTCTCAAAAGTTATATTATCTAGTTTTTCAACTTGAACAATATTTTCCTAACATTTTGAAATCAAAAGAACACAGAAAAAATTTAATGACGTCAAGATAAATAAAAAGAAACTTTTAGTCATATCCAAAGCCGTGGTCGTTACAATCTATCTTCCTTAAAATAATTTCGTTCTCGAAATTACAAGGGAATAGAGGAAAGAAGTTATAAAGATGAGGTTATAAAAAGATAGGTACAACACTGTCGGGTTCCTAGGCATTCTCAAGAGGTCTCACAAGGCATCAACCATGCCAATTTCAAATTTTACGGTGCCGAGAAACCCTAGACTAGATCGTTGACTAGGAATTTAGGCGAAATACGAAACTAGTTAACATCTTAACTAAAGATAGGAAGCTACAACCTTTGTAGATCCGGATATCCACTTCCTTGGCTCCACGTAAGTGTCCTCTCGCTGTCCATCTCGAATCCCGGACTCGATCGTCGGCTTGATCGGAGAAATGGGCGGACTAGGTCGTCGGCTTCGTGCCGAAGATGATCTACGTCGAGGCATCACAAGTTCAAGCTCCGACTTCACAAATTTGTGAAACTTGTGAAGAAAACACCCAAAACAACTTGGCAAGAGGTAGTGGGTGAAGAAATAGGAGGTGGGTTCATTTTAGAATTGGATTTCACTCACTTTTGCTTAAGTTGCCATTGATGGGCTTAAGCTTTTCTTGAAGAAGAAGATGATCTAGAAGAAGAAAAGAATATGATAAGTCATTTTAAATGAAAAAGAAAACAATACTTATAATATCCTAACTAAGGTTAAGTGTAGAGAATATACCATGGTTACTTGAGAGGGTTAGGGTTAAGCATGAAGACAAGAATGGTTGCATAAGTCAAAGCTTCATGAAGCTTCAACTAGAAACAAAAGAAGCCACCATTCTTATCTAAATCATTTCCAAATAAATAAACAAATAAATAAATGAAAAAGCAAAACCCTAATCATCTCTTAACCATGGTTTAATCCTTTACACTTAACCACATGATCAAGTATCATCAAACATGATACAAATATGTGCACAAAAGTATATCACATATACTTCTTGCACATCAAGTGAGAAAATCCATTTAAAGTGAACCAATACCAGTTAATGCAAAGTAATATATCAAATATATAATTATACATTAAATCATTAAATCAACACTTGATTTAACGATCCGGTCATATCGCATATAACCGATCAGTATCCAATGTATCGTTTTATCGAATCAATGATTCGATAACTAGGTCATATCGCATACAACCAATCGAAACATTCATCGCGAGAATGAAATGCGGTATCACATATACGCATTATTCTCGGTCCCGCACATATTTCATATGCGCTCCTATTTCGTTTCGCTTGAGTCAGGAAACCTCTGTGTAGGACTCTAAAGACTCGTCAATACGCCGGTAGCAGATGATGATCATATCAAGCACCCACAAGCCGCAAGCGGTCTGCTAAACGTAACGGCCATCCGGGTATTGAGCGATCAGAAGATCGACGAGCTAGCCCGCTCACACTCCTGTGAATCCAACCAGTAACACTTACCGTACAGTCCGGTCTGTTCGTCTGATATGTCGCATATCAAGTCTAGGGGTGGTAAACGTCAGACCCCAATAACCGATAAGTCGTACCGATGTGAGGCTTATAACGGGTCGAGAAACTACTGGTAACACCTACCAGCAAATCTCTGATCAGCCCTGGCCAGGGACTTCCCTGTTACGGCCAATCGAGCACTGCGCAACATCAACCCCCAATACCGGGAGAGACGAAACCCCTCCTATCGCTCATTGCCTCCATGTGACTCGGGACTGTACCCAAAGACCACCGTTTTGTACGCCCTCATGGACATGGTAAGGTGGAGATCAAAGCACAGTGGGAATCACACAAGACTCTATGACGATCTCGGGTCTACAGACTAACCTGTACAAGTGTCACCTGAGAACTGCCATCTGACGTGAGGTATAATACCATCTGGGAGTTCTCGGCGAGTCCGTCCAGTGTACCCAGTCTCCACTGAGCACCCGTATACCGTCTCTGATGTCAAACACCAATGGATATGGGATCATCCATCGCCCATCTCATGGGTCGAGAAGCGTATACGCTAGTCTACACTGGTATATCGATGCCTTGTCTCGATACACCCACGACTAGGGACCTTGAAGGATGTACTTATGAACTACCATGTCCCCACTAGTATGATCTGCATCATAGTCCAGATAGTCAAGTACACATCCTAAGGGCTTTACCAACATGTAACTATAAGACAGGTTAAAGAGACTAGTGTACATGTTAAGATAAAGAGCAACCAAATAGCATACTATCATATCGAGCAAGAAAGTCATCTCTATATATGTCCAAGCATCCAATATAATATACATCATCTGTACAATACTGGCCTCTAGGGCATACATACAATAACAATCTCCCACTTGCACTAGGGCCAGCTGCTGTAGTATCGCATACCGAGCATCCCGAAGAGTCTCTCAAACTGTATCTGGGGAATGGCCTTCGTGAGTGGATCCGCCGTGTTGTCCTTCGTGTCAACCCTCCTGACCCCGATCTCCCGGCGATCAACTATCTCCCGGATCAGGTGATACCGCCTCAGAATATGCCTGGATCGCTGATGGGACCTAGGTTCCTTGGCTAAAGCCACTGCTCCATTGTTATCGCAATACAAAGGTATTGGATGCTCAATGGATGGAACCACTCCAAGTTCAGTAATGAACTTCTTGATCCAGAAAGCCTCTTTGGCAGCATCGTTGGCAGCGATGTATTCAGCCTCCATCGTCGAGTCTGCCATGGTTTCCTGCTTGGAACTCTTCTAGCTAACCGCCCCTCCGTAAAGGGTAAAGACAAAGCCCGACTGCGACTTAGAGTCGTCCTTATCACTCTGGAAGCTCGAATCGGTAAAGGACTCCACCTGGAGTTCTCCGTTACCATACACCAAGAGCATCTCTTTAGTCCTTCGTAAGTACTTGAGAATGCTCTTCACAGCTGTCCAGCGACTCTCTCCAGGATCGGCTTGATACCTGCTCACTATACTTAGTGAGTATGCTACATCGGGTCTGGTACATAGCATCGCATACATGATAGAGCCTACAGCCGAAGCATAGGGTATCCCTTGCATGCGAGCTCTCTCCAAATCAGTCTTGGGAGACATCTCTTTGGAGAGAGTGACTCCAGAGATCGTGGGCAAGTTCCCACGCTTGGATTCTTCCATACTAAACCTCTTTAGTATGGTGTCAATGTACCTGGATTGGGACAATCCCAATATCCATTTGGATCTATCTCTATAGATCCTGATTTCCAATATGCAGGAGGCATCAACAAGATCTTTCATCGAGAATCTTTGTGATAAGAAGAGCTTGACCGAATGCAGCATAGGAATATCATTTCCTATCAGGAGTATGTCGTCCACGTACAATACGAGGAAGACAACCTTACTCTCTGCTACCTTCCTGTAGATACAAGGTTCATCTGGGTTTTTGACGAAATCAAACTCTTTGATAACGACGTCAAAGCAGATGTTCCAACTCCGCGATGCTTGCTTTAATCCATAAATGGATTTAATCAGCTTGCACACCTTGCCGCTGCTCCCACTGTCTACGAAGCCCTCTGGCTGAGTCATGTACACGCACTCTTCTAAATCACCATTTAGAAAGGCGGTCTTAACATCCATTTGCCAGATTTCGTAATCATGGTATGCAGCGATGGCAAGCATGATCCGGATGGATTTAAGCATAGCCACTGGAGAAAAGGTTTCGTCATAGTCCACACCTGGTCTTTGGCGAAAACCTTTTGCAACAAGTCTAGCTTTGAAAGTCTCCACTTTCCCATCTACACCAAGTTTTTTCTTGAAGATCCATTTGCTCCCAATTGGTTTTACCCCTTCAGGAGCAACTTCCAAAGTCCATACTTTGTTGGTGTACATGGAATCCATCTCGGACCGCATAGCATCCAGCCATTTCACTGAGTCCCTACTCGTGATGGCCTGCTCGAAGCTAGTTGGGTCATCATCCTCCATGATGCAATCCTCGCTCCCTCCATCCATGAGAAAACCGTAGTATCTCTCATGTTGGCGAGGAACCCTACTAGATCGGCGGAGTGGCTGGGGTTCATCGGGAACTACGGAATTTTCTGGTTCCACCAGATCTTCTGTTGTAGCTTCTGCAGTTGGAACCTCTTCCAGTTCTACCTCATGACCACTAATCTCTTTTTCAAGAAATTCCTTTTCTAAAAAGATGGCATGCCGAGAAACAAACTCTTTGTTCCTCAGGGTGGTAGAAGATATACCCTTGAGAATTCTTGGGATATCCTACAAATTTGCATAGAACAGACCGTGCCTCGAGTTTGTCCGGATTTTGTCGTTTGACATAGGCTGGACAACCCCATATCTTAACATAGTTAAGACTTGGTCTCTTTCCTTTCCATATCTCATATGGAGTGGTAGGCACAGATTTGGTTGGGACCATATTCAATAGATGTATGGCTGTCTCAAGCGCATACCCCCAGAAGGAAATAGGTAACTCAGCTGTGCTCATCATAGAGCGCACCATATCTAATAGAGTGCGGTTCCTCCGTTCTGATACACCGTTGTGCTGTGGTGTATATGGAGGAGTCAGCTGAGAGAGAATCCCATTCTCTTTTAGGAAGTCCAGGAATTCATTGCTCAAGTATTCACCTCCTCGATCAGATCGAAGGATTTTAATACTTTTTCCGGTTTGGTTCTCGATTTCTTGTTTATATTCTCTAAATTTCTCAAAAGCTTCAGATTTGTGTCTTATCAAGTACACATGTCCGTATCTTGAGAGATCGTCAGTGAATGTAATGAAGTACGAAGAACCATCCCTGGCATGTGTAGACATGGGACCACATACATCACTATGTATCAGTCCCAAGAGTTCGGTAACTCTTTCTCCGTGTCCCGTAAACGGAGTTTTGGTCATCTTGCCTTTGAGACATGACTGGCAAGTGTCATAAGATAAAAATTCGAATTGTTTTAAATATCCATCCTTATGCAACTTAGCCAGTCGTGTCGCATTGATGTGACCCAGTCTACAATGCCACAAGAAGGATTCGTTCAGTTCTGAACTCTTCCTCTTGTGTGTGTTTGTTATGCTCAGAACTGTTGATTGATTTAGAACATAAATGCCATTGCACAACGTGCCTGATCCAACCAACTTTTGGTTACGGAAAATGTTTATAACATTGTCCTGTAATACAAAATTATATCCCTCTTTACTTAATAAAGAAACCGATATAATGTTGCATATCAGGTTCGGCATGTAATAGCATTCGTTCAGAACCAATGTATTACCAGTTGGTAATGCAAGGTGATATTCCTCGACAGTCTTAGCTGCAACAATTGCACCATTTCCAACTCTAATGTCTTTATCACCTTCTCCAAGTTCTCTACCTTTCCTGAGCCCATGTAACTGATTACATATATGGGATCCTGACCCGGTATCTAATACCCAGGACGTAGAGCAAATGGAGAAACAGTTCTCAGTAACGAACACACCCGAAGAAAATGCATCAACATGTACTTTCTTCATTCGGGTGGCATGGGAATCCTGGTATTCTCCTATATCCTGTTCATTCCTATAACTCTTATAAGAAAGAACGGAACCAACGTTTCCCAGCACAGTATAACATGCGGGTTCGGTCAATACATCCATATTATTATCTTCATTAGGGCATGAAATGGTCGCTACCTGGAGAGAGAGAAGAAAACACTTTAGCGTATGCTCGTGCAAGATCAGATGGGTTATTATCTTATCTAATCAGGATGGCTCCCACTGCTTTTTATCAAATCTTCCTCCAAACCCTAAAAGGAAAGATTAGCCGGGATTAATTACACACTACAAGTTCGCCAATCTTTCAGCCAGGCCAGTGTCGGTACTTTGAGGGAGGTTCCCCGTGCTTTCGCACGAACCTAATTAATGTAAACCTCGTTTTCCCAGAGGCGTAACCTCGTCGACACCTTTCTAGACACCTACTTGATCGGCTAATTGCAATGTGCAAAACTCTCTTAGGAGTAACTCTTACTCATAGTGGGTATCGGGATCCAACTATCTCATAGAAGGTATGCAATCTCATTGCAAATTTCAACACTTGAAATTCCCGATAATGCTTTTGCCCCTAGCGTGCTATGACCTTGACGAAAGCCAACAAACCACAGCCCGCTAGTCAAGTTCAACCCGTACATTTCTTGACTGAATTAAACCCACCCGCACGACCCTTGACGAAAGCCAACAAAGCCGTACGTCTACCCTAATCCAGTCGCATCATATGCAGCAGATAAACAGCACATAGCTACCGCACACTACACCTTGACGAAAGCCAACAAATGTAGCACGAATACTATATGCAACTTATCTGAAATGACGGAGGGCTACGACAGGTTTTTTTGAAAACCTATTGCGTAATGAACTTGATATCGTTGTAGAATCAAATGAAGTTTTGAAATGGAGTGATTTTGAGGCTTTTCTAGTTTTGCTAAAGGGGTCACTCCCGGTGAAGGGATCGTCGGCCCTTTCCTCGTCGAATGAGGTGCGGGATATATCATATATATCACTGTGCAAAGCATAAACTATAGAAGCAATCAAAAGCAAACCGAGTGTGTAGCATCTGCCAGTTATTGCTAAAGGAGTCACTCTCGGTGAAGGGATCTCGGTCCTTTCCTCATCGAATAAGGTGCAGGGTATATCATATATACCGCTATGCAAAGCAAGAACTGTAGCTACCTGTTTTGTTTAAAATCTGATTCTACAACATCTTAGGTTTCTTTTCTTTCATTAATCACATTAATGAAGTCCCATCATTTAAATACCTAAATATCACAGATAAATACGACGTACACTTATGCCATCCGCATTCGCCTCGATGTCCCCTCGTGCACCGTTAGGTTAGGTAACTAACGGCAGAGCGGGGCAGGGCTAGTACGGGTGTAAAACATAAGTAACGTCTATATAATATATCATATATACTATATACTGTATCCATCACAGAACATCACATGATCACATCACAGATATCGCAGCAGAAGAAACATATGAAATATTGGATATACTAGGACGTCCGTGTTTTCAATACGAGCCAGTATAAAACACGGATTCCACGGTCGTGATGAATAGCCAATTCCACACCCCTAGACCCCTACGAGAGCGGCAAGCAACCCTGCCAATTCTAGGGTTAGGAGACCCGTACTCGACTCCTCGAGTTGGTCTCCCACTGGACCCCAGAACCCGGTTACTTGTGCTCCCCTCCTGGGTCTATCCTAATGCGGAAAAGTAAATAATATACAAAAGGTGACAACTTCCGCTACCTGGAAGTGCCCCAAATAAAAAGAATATTACATACAAGTTTTTACATGAATGAAAATGAAAACACTCATCTCACATAAAAACCTCCGGCTATTCAAACACGACGATCCAATATAACATATCCAGCAACACATAACATCACATGTCATCAACGTAAGTAAGTATGCATACCCCAATTGTCGTTGACGTATAACAACGAAACCGGCGATATGAACATACTACACTTACGGTCACAGAAAAGAAAGTGTAAAACTACAACAGTTGGAATCCGCAACCTCTTTAGACATCATATGCCTAATCAAATGAAATACTTAGACATCACATGCCTAACAGATATAAATCCCGCATTTTAGTCTCATTATCGAAAACTCTTTTCAATATCATGTGGGACTAAACTGCTAGATTTATAACATTCATTCAGTTATCTCATAACTGTTTGTGAATTCCAATTATTGTATCACATTCCACATAAACAGAAAATGTTAGACTTTCCGATCGAACAGTCGAATACCCAAGTTTTTCCGAAACCGTCCAACACATGAAATAGGTTCAAAGACATTCACTTCATGCCTCAGTACCAACGGTCCAGCCGTAGAAGGGTCAAGCCAACGCCTCACATGTGGCACGCCGTACTGCCCCAAACCCGAAGGTTCAAAGGGCAGTTCAAGACGGTCACATAATCGAGTTAAGATTTGTTGTCTTCTAGAGGGACCATCGCGTTACTTGCATTACTCAGAACGTCATTAAACTACGGAAAAGTCCAACAATTGGAAATTTCCCGGCAGGGGAAAGATTGGGTATTTGTATCCGGTCGAAACTTTTAACATATTCCAAATTTATCCGGAAACCCAAATAGACAAAGTTAAATAATCCGATCGATTCATCGAATCCCCAAAACAACTCCAGAAAATTCAACTCTTGAAAGCAGATTAAAACTTCCCAGAGAACAGAGGAAACAGATACGGGCATTACTGCATCAAAACGAATCCCTAACCAGTACAAACAGCCGCGGAACCGCCGCAATAGGAGGCTAGCGCCACGGTTCCGCGGCGCTACAGTGGATTTAGGGTTTCGTTTTCTGCAGTAACCCTTATAATTTTTTGCTCTATTTTCTGCGAATTTTTAATTCTGAAAAATCCCTGTTTTTAGAAAAAGTCTAGAGAGCAATATTGATTTTAGGGTTTCGGTTCGATCGGATTTCAAACTCCGTCTGGACTTCGTCTAAGGCTCTAACCTGGCTTTGATACCACTGTCGGGTTCCTAGGCACTCTCAAGGGGTCTCACAAGGCATCAACCATGCCAATTTCAAATTTTACGGTGCCGAGAAACCCTAGACTAGATCGTTGACTAGGAATTTAGGCGAAATACAAAACTAGTTAACATCTTAACTAAAGATAGGAAGCTACAACCTTTGTAGATCCGAATATCCACTTCCTTGGCTCCACGTAAGTGTCCTCTCGCTGTCCATCTCGAATCCCGGACTCGATCGTCGGCTTGATCGGAGAAATGGGCGGACTAGGTCGTCGGCTTCGTGCCGAAGATGATCTACGTCGAGGCATCACAAGTTCAAGCTCCGACTTCACAAATTTGTGAAACTTGTGAAGAAAACACCCAAAACAACTTGGCAAGAGGTAGAGGGTGAAGAAATAGGAGGTGGGTTCACTTTAGAATTGGATTTCACTCACTTTTGCTCAAGTTGCCATTGATGGGCTTAAGCTTTTCTTGAAGAAGAAGATGATCTAGAAGAAGAAAAGAATATGATAAGTCATTTTAAATGAAAAAGAAAACAATACTTATCATATCCTGACTAAGGTTAAGTGTAGAGAATATACCATGGGTACTTGAGAGGGTTAGGGTTAAGCATGAAGACAAGAATGGTTGCATAAGTCAAAGCTTCATGAAGCTTCAACTAGAAACAAAAGAAGCCACCATTCTTATCTAAATCATTTCCAAATAAATAAACAAATAAATAAATGAAAAAGCAAAACCCTAATCATCTCTTAACCATGGTTTAATCCTTTACACTTAACCACATGATCAAGTATCATCAAATATGATACAAATATGTGCACAAAAGTATATCACATATACTTCTTGCACATCAAGTGAGAAAATCCATTTAAAGTGAACCAATACCAGTTAATGCAAAGTAATATATCAAATATATAATTATACATTAAATCATTAAATCAACACTTGATTTAACGATCCGGTCATATCGCATATAACCGACCAGTATCCAATGTATCGTTTTATCGAATCAATGATTCGATAACTAGGTCATATCGCATACAACCAATCGATACATTCATCGCGAGAATGAAATGCGGTATCACATACACGCATTATTCTCGGTCCCGCACATATTTCATATGCGCTCCTATTTTGTTTCGCTTGAGCCAGGAAACCTCTGTGTAGGACTCTAAAGACTCGTCAATACGCCGGTAGCACATGATGATCATATCAAGCACCCACAAGCCGCAAGCGGTCTGCTAAACGTAACGGCCATCCGGGTATTGAGCGATCAGAAGATCGACGAGCTAGCCTGCTCACACTCCTGTGAATCCAACCAGTAACACTTACCGTACAGTCCGGTCTGTTCGTCTGATATGTCGCATATCAAGTCTAGGAGTGGTAAACGTCAGACCCCAATAACCGATAAGTCGTGCCGATGTGAGGCTCATAACGGGTCGAGAAACTACTGGTAACACTTACCAGCAAATCTCTGATCAGCCCTGGCCAGGGACTTCCCTGTTACGGCCAATCGAGCACTGCGCAACATCAACCCCCAATACCGGGAGAGACGAAACCCCTCCTATCGCTCATTACCTCCATGTGACTCGGGACTGTACCCAAAGACCACCGTTTTGCACGCCCTCATGGACGTGGTAAGGTGGAGATCAAAGCACAGTGGGAATCACACAAGACTCTATGACGATCTCGGGTCTACAGACTAACCTGTACAAGTGTCACCTGAGAACTGCCATCTGACGTGAGGTATAATATCATCTGGGAGTTCTCGGCGAGTCCGTCCAGTGTACCCAGTCTCCACTGAGCACCCGTATACCATCTCTGATGTCAAACACCAATGGATATGGGATCATCCATCGCCCATCTCATGGGTCGAGAAGCGTATACGCTAGTCTACACTGGTATATCGATGCCCTGTCTCGATACACCCACGACTAGGGACCTTGAAGGATGTACTTATGGACTACCATGTCCCCACTAGTATGATCTGCATCATAGTCCAGGTAGTCAAGTACACATCCTAAGGGCTTTACCAACATGTAACTATAAGACAGGTTAAAGAGACTAGTGTACATGTTAAGATAAAGAGCAACCAAATAGCATACTATCATATCGAGCAAGAAAGTCATCTCTATATATGTCCAAGCATCCAATATAATATACATCATCTGTACAATACTGGCCTCTAGGGCATACATATAACTAACAAACACTGCCATCTCCTCCTCTCTTTTCTAAGTAGATTCGTATGGAGAATCTTTCCTCCACATCACCCTAATCGACTGGACCACTTTGTTCCAAAGAGTCTTCTCTTTCCGATCCAAAATCTTGGCCGGTTGCAGCTCGTAGGTCAAATTGGCCCCTACGGTGATCTCTGAATGATTCACGACATGGTCAGGGTCACCAACATATCGTCGCAACTGCGAAGTATAGAAAACATTATGCATGCCTTTCAAGGATGGTGGTAAAGCCAAGCGATAGGACACCTCATCGACTCGTTCTAGAATATCGAACAGACCGATGAATCGCGGACTTAGCTTTCCATGCATCCCAAAATGAATGACACCTTAGTTCGGGGAAATCTTTAAGAACACGTGCTCTCCATGTTGGAATTCTAAGCGTCGTCTCTTCGTATCCGCCCAATGTTTCTGCTGATCTTGCGCTACTCGTAGTTGTTCCTTGGTGGTCCTCATAATATCGACCATTTCAACGATCATCTTTGGGCCTAAGAGTTCTCTGTCCCCAACGTCTTGATCAAAAACGATGCACACCGGTATCCCGTGCAATCTGACAATCTCTTCTATGTACTTCCTTGCCAAGTTCTCAGTCGATTGATCGACGTGAAACGGGATGAAATGGATAGACTTGGTGAATCGGTCCACTATAAACCAGACGGCGTCGTTGCCCTTCATGCTACGAGGGAGTGCAGTCACGTAATCCATTGTGATGTTCTCCCATTTCTACTGGTATTGGTAAGGTTTAGAGTAGTCAGGCGGCTCTATGATTCTTAACCTTCACCTGTTGGCATACCAGACACTTGGTCACACTCTTAGCTACCTCTCTCTTCATGCCGTGCTACCAGTAGTTCCGTTGAAGATCCTTGTACATCTTAGCCCCCCCGAGTGAACGGAGTACGGGGAGCTGTGAGTTTATTTCAATAACTCTTCTCTGGTCATCCCTGTAGGCACACAAATCCTGCTTTCGTACCGAAGAGACCCATCATCATGAATTACAAAATTGGTTCGTAGTCCGGCTACCGTTTGTTCCCGGATCTTCTGCAACCTAACATCACCGGCATGTGCTTCCTTGATTCTGTCGACCAATGTGGACTGAATTTGTAGATTCATCGATGACGCGAGTACTCCTGGCATGAACTACTCGGTCTCTAACTCATTGAGCTCTTGCCGAATCCTCCATCGCATAGTGAGGCTCAGTCATCGATTGGCAACTCAGGGCATCGAGGACTATGCTCACTTTCCTCGGATATTGCAAGTTGATATCGAAGTCAGGCATCAACACCAATCATCTTCTTTGCCGCATGTTAAGCTCCTTCTAGGTGAAAAATATACTTCACTCTTGTGATCAGTAAAAATCTCCACCCACTCACCCAAAAGATTGCAGCTGCAAGTTCAAGATCATGAGTAGGGTAATTGCGCTCACGAGTCTTCAACTGCCTCGACGCATAAACCATCTTACCATGTTGATGTAAAACACAACCTAGTCCTTTCCCTGAGGCATCACAATTGATGTCGAAATCTTCAGATCTATCGGGAATGGTGATGACCAGTGCCGTGGTCAAACGAGTCTGCAACTCTGTAAATGCTTGTCCACAAGCCTCGGTCCACACATACGACACATCTTTCTAGGGCAAACTAGTCAGTGGCGCAGCAATTAATTCTGGAGAAGTTCTCGATGAACCGGCAGTGATACATAGGAAGACCTAAGAAGCTTCGGATCTCAGTAACCGGCTCCGGGGTCCACCATTTCTGAACTGCGGCTACCTTCGCCGGGTCCATAGAAATTCCCTCTCCAGTCACGATATGCCTAAGGAAAGCCACTCGCTCTAACCAAAACTCACACTTGCTGAGCTTTGCATACAATCGATGTCACAAAATCTCCAGTACGTCATGACCTTGAGTTGGTGATAACCGGTTTTGAGGTCAAATTTCGAGAACACTCGAGAACCTTCCAGTTGATCGAAGTTGATCGAACAGGTCGTCGATGCGAGGCAGCAGATATTTGTTCTTGATGATAACCTTGTTTAGTTCCCGGTAGTCGATGTACATACGCTGGTCCCATCGTTTTTCGGTACCAAAAGAACCGATGCGTCTCGGGGTAGATGCTTGGCCTGATAAAACCTCTCTGAAGGTGATCATCAGTCTGCTTAGTCTGCTTTCAAAGCTCAGTCAATTCCGTAGGCCCAACTGATATGGCTTCTTAAAAATCGGTTGGGTACTAGGCATCAGGTCTATCGTGAACTCGATCGTTCGGTCTGGTGGTAGGCCAGACACATCCACGAACACGTCTTCAAACTCCCGAACTACCACGGGCATTTCATCCTTTGTCTGTAGGGTGTTCAGTACTCCAACCTTAGGTTTGGCTCTATAGATAGATGGCGTTAAAGATCGACTCCTGCACTCGAAGATGAACATTGGATAATCGGGAATCTTGAACACTACTCTCCTTTGACGCCAGTCAATGGTAGCATAGAAAGTCCCAACCAGTCCATTCCCAAAACCACGTCGAAGTTTGACATGTCTATCACCATGACGTTGGCGTAGAATTCTCGGCCGCAAATCACTACATGACACATGTCGTATTCCGTAGTTGACCTTAGCATGCCGCTTTTCGTGTTTACATTCCATCCAGTAGCGAAGGGTGCCACTGGTATGGAGTGGGCGGACACAAACTTTTGTGACATGAAGTAGTTGGATGGTCCCGAGTCAAAAAGTGCGAGTGCCGGTGTAGAGGCTACTAAGAGGGTATATACGTTAATGAAAGGAAAAGGTTCAGGCGTGTGTTTAAACTAAAGTTTGCAAAAAGGAAAACAAGGAAAGTACCGAAAGGAAAGGTTGATTCAAAAGGGGAAAAGTTTCTGTGATGACTTGCCCCATGGCCTTAAACTCCTCGACTGTCATGGGAAAGGCCTGGTGCTTGGGGGCACTGCGCAGAGCCTGTTGGAAAACACGTTGCTGTGGGGGTAAGGGTGCCCCTTCTGTTGAGCTCCCTAATTGGACGACCCTTTCTGTTGTGCCACCCAAACTCTCTGCTGTGCCCTTTGGTAGGCTGACTTAGCAACATGGGCAGGTTAGTTCCTTCTCTGTAGGTAATTGCCGAGCCTGTGGTTGGGCGAACCACAAGCCAGAGCTTGTTCATTGATCGACAGTCTTTCCTGAAATGTCCGGGTTTACCACAGTGGTGACTGAGAGGAGGTGCGGAAGATTGCGAGGAGTAGGTTGGTCCTGCTGGTCTCTTGAACTTGGTGGGTCCCCCATTGGGCATTGAAGACGCCCCTCTTGAAACTTGGTTCACTGGTCGTTTGCTTCTTACCGGTTGGACGTTCTTCCTGATGCATCTCTCCGTATCCTCGAAGTTACTGGCAGCATCGAGCATCGAGGATGGCAGCATCGAGCATCGAGGACTGCATCATATGCGAGGACGGATGTGGACATGGCGGACCGAGTCTTCAAATCTGGTCCTTACCGAAATCTCTTGGCACGTAGCTCTGGGGTAGCTACCAAATGGGGTGCGAAACGACTTAACATGGTGAACTCTGCAGCATACTTGTCCACGGGTTTATCCCACGTTGACCCTTGTTGGAGATGGACAAACTTTCTCTCCATTTCCAGAGAGCCACTGCCCGGAAAATCAGGCATCAAAGCATCCCTTGAACGACTCCCAACCAATCGGCTTCTCCAGCCGACTCTCCTCACCATCCCACCATATACGGCTGTCTTCGGTGAGTTGGAGCTTCGCAATGTCGACCCAAGCCTTAATTAGGACCTGTGCGACACCAAGATCATCTATTGTGCCCCGAAGCCATTCTTCGGCTTCTGAAGGTGTCCCCTTCCCAGTGAAGGACTTAGGATGCAGTCACTGAAACTGTTTTACTCCCGACGCTCCTGGATTGCTTGGGTTAATGCCCTCGCAAGAATGGATGTATGTTGTTGACGTCTTTCCATTTACTCTCTTTACAGTGCTGCAATTGTTTGGTTTTCGCCTGTGCCCTAGCCATCTACCGTGGCCGATGCGGAACAAAAACTAGCGTTTAAAATTTTAGCGCAAACAAAACCCGCTCAAGATCGAACCATAGACCTATACTAACATATAACAAAGGGCTAAACTAAAGGGTTATAGTTGTTATACCGAATGAACCAAGTCCTTTGGTCTTCCATCAACTTCTTTGGCTCCTTGAGGCGTGCTCGAACAAGCTTGGCCATCGGTCTTCCTCCGTTGAAGATGATCCATCCGAGGGATGTAGCTCATGGTTCTAGCTCCACATCAAAAGCAAGTGAAGCAACTATGGTTTCTAGGTTGCTAATCTAAAAAGTCTAGAATGTAGTGATTTAAGTGTTTACCTATCTCATTTTACCTCTTCTCATGATTCTCAACACATGAGAGGGTTGAGAGGAGGTGAAATATGAAGGTGGGGGAAACTCAAAAGAACCAAGAGGAGAGTGATGCCAATGGTGAGGAGAAGAGAGCTCAAGAAATGAACCATCTCAAAAAAATAATGAAGCCATCCATGGAGAGAAAAAAACACAGCATAGTTTTGTAAAATCTTTTTCCAATTAAAATATACAACCCATACTTGAATAATATGCACAAATGAATTACGAGCATGATCCTCACCATACTCCCATCACATCCATGCCACCTCATTTATCCATTTATAATAAATGGTCATACCCTAAAATGAGGTGTCCATCTTCTAGAATGTTTTCCGGAAAAATTAAGAATTACATTCTACTGCATATGCATACATTTATTCGTACCGAAATACGAATACCCAAAGAGATAGAATAACACAGAACATAATACTAGAATATACATATCGAAATATATATATATATATATATATATATATGTAAATTATTAAATCAACACCTGATTTAATAATCCGGCTCAAACCCGAGCCGGCTAGTATCAACTGTCCGATCGGAAGTCCGGGTACGAAGTACAATCGATCGATCGGAACCCTGCACGTATCCAATACGGCTACCACATCATTTCGCCAGAATCAGGTAAACCCTTTGTGTGGGACTCTAAAGACTCGTCAATACGCTAGCAGTAGGGTTAACCACAAGCACGCCATCGGCACTAGCTGTACGTAATGGCTTTCCAGGTAATGAGCGAAAGAAAGGCCGACGAGCAAGCTCATCCAAACCCCTACTGAGCTTGTCCGTGACAATCTCCATACAGTCCAGTCTGTTTGTATAAGAGTATCGCATATCGGGTCTAGAAGGTGGATAAAGTCAGACCCCCTAATAACGCGATATTTCGTGTCGGTATGAAGCCCATCACCCACTGAGAAACTACTGATCCAAATCAGTAATTCTCGTCCACTGTGGCCATGGATTTTTGGTGATGGCCACCCGTGCACAACGCGACATCAACTCTCAATACCGGGAGAGACGAATCTTTAACGATCCGCTCATTGCCTTTATGTGGCTCGAGACTGTACCCAACTAAAACCTGTTTGCATGACTCCTTTGAGCCATGATAGGGTAGTAATCAAACCATAGTTGGAACTCACACGAGACAAATGACGATCTTAGGTCGACAGATTAACCTGTATTCATGTCATCTGAGAGCTGCTATCTGACAATAAGTATAATACCAACTGACATGTTCCCGACGAGTCCGTCCAGTGTACTCATAACCCAATAAGCACCTGTATATTATCTTAGGTGACTAACTGACTCAATGGCTTGTGAGACCGGCTACCGCCCTTCGTCGGGGTTTTGATAAGTATACACTAGTCTACTCCGGAGTATCGATGCCCAGTCAATACTCCCACGACTAGGGACATTTAAGGATGCGCTTATAGACCGTCCAACTCCCACGTATATGATCGCCATCATAATGCTGGTAGTCAAGCAAGAATCCTATGGGCTCTATCTACATGCAATAGTGATCTGTAATGCCACATAATGCTGTACATGATGATAAAGACAAACCAGATTGCATACTATCATCTTGAGTAAGATTGTTCTCCCTGTATAGGTCCTCCCTCAATCATCACAATCGCGTGCCTGAGCTTCAATAATTGACTTGAGGGCACTATAGCCAACAACAATCTGCTGCTGTTCCAGCAAACCCTATATCATTTGCATCATTGCTGCATGTTGGGTAGTGGGGTTGTCGTTCCTGTTCCCACGTCGGTTTCTGTTACCATTATGTCCAGCCATTGCTTATCTGAGGAAGGAAACAAAGGGGGTCATGCTGCATTTCCCAGAAGATTCTCGAGATATGGAATAACAGAAATTAAACTTGCAAGGAGGAACAACAATTATTGCAAGAGAAAAGAACAACCAATGCATATATAGGCAAGGAATGCTATGGACAAGAGGCGCAAGAGAAAATTTGCTTGAACTGAACTTTTATTATTTTCATAATTTCAAACAAAAGAAGTACAACTGAATAAAAAGGCAATATTACTTTACATTGTTTTATTTGGCCAACAAAAAAAATAAGTTTCATTAAAGCTAGGCCTCATCCCTTGTTGGTAAAGTGGTAAGGGTGAGCCTTTTGCCACGAATGTTGGTCCTCCTCCTCGTGTGGTAAACCACCTTTGGCCCTGGACCTAACCGGCGGTAGATGTGAGAGTCCCTCCCGCGCTGGTAGACTCTACCCTCACGATAAAGGAAGTTTCCCACGAATCGGTTGATTGGGGCCGCTGCTATAGGCGCCTCAGCCTTGACCGGTCCAATAAGTAAGCAGTAGGTGTGAGAGTTCAACCTGCACCAGTAGACCTGCGCAGTTAGGTAGTTACGATCATCCCAAATCGCATCGCTGGGGCTGCTGCTTTGTGCAGCTTAGCCTCGATAGGCTCAACTGGTAAGGGAGTCTCTTTGACCGGCTCTTCGGCCATTAGGGCTTCTCCTTCTGGCTCCTCTGCTGTCGGAGCCTCATCTTCGGGCTCTTTAGCCGGAGCCTCCTCTTCAGTTGCCGCCGCCGGATCCTAAGGATCCTCTTCAACCGGATTTTCCTCCGGTTCCTCAAAACGGCCCCCCTCCATAGGATCTCATCCCCTTCTTCCTCTAAGTCATTGTCAATCTCAATGATTGCCGATGGTGCTACTTCAAACTCCTTCGCCCTCGGAGTCGCTATCACTCTTGATAAGCTCATGAGGCCCCTGAACTTCGTTGTTCGAGGACTTCAGTTGAGACAACGAATGATTGAAAGTGATGGTGGATTCGATGTCCTCATCCATGAAGAGTGTCGCTCAGTGGTTTGTCATGGCCTAAAAAGAGAAGCCACGGTCATATGATCAGAATATGGAGGAAAATAAAATAGTGATCGATATGGAAAGAAAAATAAAATGGATAGAACATATAGGATTCAAAGACATAATAAAGTCAGTTAATGTTTTGAGGACCTGCATTGGCCATCATTAAAACCTGTCACGTCTCGCTTTCCAATGTACCGTAGTGAGACGCGACCCGGTCCGTAACCTAACTATACGGAGGGGTGGACTCGATATAGTTATGTTAAACGTAAAATAATGCTGCAGGCAATATACAAAAACAAATAAATAAAGGCGAAGCATTTATTTCATTAACTAAAAGTTTTTTATATTATGGGGCACAAGGAATAATCAAGTTTATTACACATCTCAAGGAAAGCATGTCCTAAACAGTGGACAATAAAAAAAAGGAAAAGAACAATTAGGCCTAATAGTAGGTAGATAGCTCTGCGTAATCCAACGTTGTAGCTTCCACTTCATTTCCGTTTTGGGCCCCGTCTACATCTAACAGACATCCAGGAGAAGATAAAAGGAAAAGAGATGTCGGTCAGCGAGTTAGGTAGGATGTCTTATGAAGATTAAGTAAGAAAAAGGTAGCAATGTGTGTGCAATGCATAATATCATATGTGTGTAGTGTGATGGATGTTGGGTATTGACTAAGTGTTATCTATTTTTAGTTTGGTTAGGTAAGAGTACCGGGTTCTTGAGATTATTCTGTTGTGGCTACAGAACAACAACAGTTAGGAGTAAATAGCCTTCCGTTTCATTTCCGGAACCATGGTTAATAGGAAGGGGAATCCGAGTCCCTTAATACAGCCTTACATATTCCAAACCACCCAACCCCAGCCTTGTTTAGTTGTATATGGGTATAGGTAAGCGCTAGCACGCGGCTCTACTAGACATGAAACATGGAGGCTCACTTTCCAAATCATGATTATCCGTATATCAGAATCTTCAATATCACTCCATGCCTAGATTCATGAGTTTAACCATAACCGTACAAGATAGCATGTCATGTAGAGTTCCTTGAATTTGGTTAAGAGTCGCTTTCAAGCTGTATAGGGTTTGCAAGTCCAGCGGTAAAAGGCAAGTATAGGGTCTTCTTAGGAAAAACTAGGGTTTGATAAAATGTTAAATGGTATTTTTGTGTAATAATAATTTTGGAAATGTGTTATTTTATTGAAGTTGGGTTTTCAAAGTTTGGGGGTATTAATATGAGAGCGGTTTATGAAAGTTAAGGTATTTATTTGAAAAGAGGTAATAGTTTAGGGTATTTAATTGAAATACGTCTTTTAGAAAAGTCGAGGTACTTATTTGAAAACGAGACTTTTTAGAAAAGTCGAGGTATTTATTAGAAAACATGACTTTTAGAAAAGTCGAGGTGTTTATTTGAAAATACGATTTTTGAAACTTGAGGGTATTTCGGTGAAAATACGGATTTATGGAATTTCAGTGTATTAATGTAAAAACACGTATTTTGGAAATATTTTACCAAAAATACGGGGTTTAGGAATTTTAGGGTATTTTTGTGTAAAATATGAAGTTACAATCTGGATGGTGTTTTGATGAAATATATTCATTTAGAAAAATAAGGTATTTTAGCATAACAAGTTATTTAGAAATTCGGCAGCATTTCGGCTGCAAATCGATGTTATCTTGAATGAGAACGGGCAACATAACGGCGGACCGGGAGATCACAAAAGTAGGTAAAAAGGGGGCATGTCGTTACCCGTGTCTAAAGTGTGCAAAGAATTTCAATAGTGGGTCATGCGTTAGAAGCAATCAAAAGAAGTTCTTTATATATGTTGATTAAAACTAAACTAACAATAACCGAGATTTCCGTATTAAATTTGGAGTTGATACAAACACTAGATCAGATTTAGTATGCAAGGAGGGGGATGGAACTTACCGTTGATTTCGGGTATCGAAAAGAATTGAAAAGTGTCTTCTCGTAGCTCCTTTCTTGGATTTTTGGAGCAGGCGATGTCGGTGCTGTTGTGAAGCTCTTTGAATCCCGGTCGTCCAGCAATTTTCCGTGAATTATTTGTATTCTAGAAGGGGAGAAAAATGAGAAATAGTGAGCTCTATTTATAGAAGCCTTAAACCTCATCTTAAACAGTTTATAATCCCGAGAAATCCCCCAAAATCGGAGATTCTCTCCACTTGGTGCTCTCGGATTTGCTTCAGCCGCCGTTGCCTCTAACGGTGCCATCGCCACGTGCGTTACACGAAAAGAGGGATTTTCACATTAAAATCTAATTAGAAGTTCCCTTCATTTTGTAATAATTTCAACAAAAAATAATTCTTTTTCCATAAAAATAATATTTCCTAAAACCTTCTTCCTTTCTAAAAATTCAATTAGATCCATAAAATTTCTCAAAAATATATTATCTAGTTTTACAACTAAAATAATATTTTTCTAACATTTTGGAATAAAAAAACACAGAAAAATTTAATGACGTTAAGATAAATTAATTTTTTTTATTCATATACAAAGAAGTGTTCGTTACACTGGTCATTTTGCTTAGTTTATGTGACCAAACAGTTGTATAAATTAGGACGGCCTTTACGAGTTACGAAAAAATCACTTTGTTTATTAGTCTCATGTGAGAATTATCTTCGCGTTGATATCATAAAAAACTTGTGATAAACAAATGTCATAGTGTATTATGAAATGCCAACGCCATCAATTTAAAAATCTGTCGTTGTTTACCTGCATGTGAATGTACCTTGTGAGGAGCGAGGTCTTAAAATGCATTAAAACACATCTCTTTTAAAGCATTTTCATCGAGACTGGAGATTGGAATAAATTTTTTGAAAAAAATTACATAATTTTTTTATTTCATTATTTATTAATAATATGTTGTATTCATAATAAGTTGGAGGTTGCTTCCATAGAAGAATGGAGACCGATTAATGTCTCAATAGAAGTGATAAAATTATAGTTAATGACACAACTAGGGATAGAGGTAAGACCCTAAATGAATACGGTGGAGGCAATTAAGAACTATATGTTAATTGTTAATTTACCCGAGGAGATGGTCCTTAACAAAGAACAATTGAAGAAAATGATTCATATAACTGATATCAAATATTTGAGAAGGTTTCTTGTTATATTAAAAATATTCTATTTAAAAACTTAAGTAAAGATTTCATATTACCTAAATTCTAATAAAAAGTACCGTCGTTTATCTTGGCATCGTTTGCTGAAATCTTGCAGATTTGACATGCGCACATCCTCTATCAAATCAAAAAGGACATTTAAGCTTGTTATTTTTGTATTAAAAATAGTCTTGGGTCCTCGTATGGGGAATATTTTGGCCAGTACGACAGACTGACAGGAGCTAGACATGCTAACTTTCAAAAAGTTTTAGAGATATAGATGAATATTTTATTTATGGAATTTTTTAGGGAAACGCCTTCCAAAGTTTAGCTATTAAAATTTTAGCAAATTACAATAAAACCCTTCAAAAATTTTAAATTCCACAAAAAGCCTCCTTCGACTGTTTTTATTCATCCTTTTTATTTTTTATATTTTCATACATCATCTTTTTCATCCCCCTCTTCTCTATCACCACCACCATCGGTATCATCTTCTTTTCCTCCCGACCGATGCTCGACCTCCCGCTTCCGTTGTCGACCTCCTTCCTCGACCTCCACTGAACCTCCCTCCTCCCCTTACCTCCCCTCGTGCTCCTTCCCCATCCTAACCCTCATCCCTAAGTTTAACATAACCCTAGCCTCCATGCCGCCGATTCTACATCACTGCCACCATCATCACCCCCTCGTCGTCGACTTCGCCTTCTCGACCTCACTGTTGCCGCCTCATATAACCTCATCCTTCGCCTCTTTCCTCTCCGTCGTTCCCTCTCCATCCTCTCTTGCGGCCGCCTCGGCCTTTCCCCTTGGCGAGACCCTCGCCACTCCTCCATGGCCTTCCATCTCCGCCTCCGCTCCCCCTTCTCCGCCTTCCGTTTTCTCTTCTCCCTTCAATCCTCCCATCACCTTCTCCACGACCTCTTCAATGTCCGCATCCTCTCCTCCGCTGTCCGTAGACCCCATCCTCGACTCCCACAACTCGGTCCCACCCGTCTCGTCGCCGGTAACTCTCATCCCCAATGATTTATTTTCTATTGATTTTAAAATATTTTAATTATAAATTAAACCATTTTTAAATAAAAAATAAATAAAAACCGTTAAAAGTTAACAGACTCAGTCGAATATTTGAAGAGTATTCTTTTTTTGGATAGCTGGGGCTTTTTTGTGAACTTAAAAGAATGGGTGGATTTTTTGTAGTTCGCTAAAATGGGGGTGGGGCCTTTTTGTAAATAGCTAACTTCGAGGAGGTGTTTCTGTAAAAAAAAACCCTTTATTTATATACTAGCTTAGGTGTGAAGGCCTAAGTATTAAGTGGTTAAGGTGCGATGTTTAAGGATGTATTTTAACAATTGAAACATTGTGACGATAATGCATTTCTAATGAACAAACCAATGTTCTGGGATGTGATATACGTTTTTATGCGTCCAAAGACTGCACAGCGCATAAGCGATTACGCGTCGCATATGCGATTTGTAACATTTAAATTAAAAATTCCAAATAAATATATTAATGATAAAAAAATGATAAAATATAGAATACATGTTAATTATGTGTTCAAAATATGCCGTCTATAATTTTAATGTAATAAATATTATTGAATTATTAAATAATCAACTTTTTGTTGACAATAAAATGTCAAGTTACATAGTTCTAGAGGTTCTAAAAAATATACATGAAAATCGAATAAAAAGTTTATCTTTTTGTTGAGAAAAAGAAATTAAAGAGTTTTCTCAATTTTTTTGTCTAAAAAGACGATGTCTTATCGGAGTTTTCATCGCAGAGCAAAGTAGAAGAGATTGGAGGAAAGTCTTAATTTGATATGGGAGAAAAAAGAAGGAATAAATAGAAATAATTTATTTGGTTTTTGGAGAGATTTATTGATGTACTTAGGGACGTAAATGGATTCAGTTCGAATATAGGTTTAACCATATTCGTATCCGGCAGTCATTGACAGATGCGAATACAGAAAATGAAAAACCATTATCCGTATTTGAAGAAAATCAAATACAGATACCGCTATAAAACGAATATTATAAGAATTATATTCATACATAGTATAACAAATCGGATATTAAATCGGATACGGATACAAAAAGAATATATATGTTACCATATCCGTATCAGGTTATCGTTGACGGATACGAATAGTCATTGGAAATGCAAATCAATATCCATATTTGATAAAAATCGAATCCAAATATGGATTCTATTTGGATTATTTTTATCCGTTTTCATTCCTAGATGTACTTAAGTTATTGGATTTGGGCTTTGGATGAAGGTATAATAAATAACCCACACCTGATTCATTACTCAACTCAAATCTTAAGCTTCTATGCACTTTATGTGGCCGCATAATGCAATATGTGGCAGCATAGCAACTTCTATGCATCAAGGCAAACTTTTTCACCGCATATACCAATAGATCCATCCGTTTTCATGCGCGAGAGGGCGCATTTGCATATTCAGCCGCATATGCGGCTTTTTTCAACACTGGAGCAAACCACTATTAACCATAAATTATTCATTTAATTCAGTTGCCCTTGTGATTTGTGAATCGTACAGAGAGTTGTGATTCTTGTGAGTTCTAGGTATACCTGTTACTTGTTGAGGGTATGGTTAATTGCTTGCAATGGGATTCTGAAAATAAAGTAATGTTGATCTCAAGGTCTGTTTCCAACTATGCATTATGTGAGATGAGGCTTTGGAAATGTACATCTAGGTGGTTGTTTGATCTACAACAGTAGCAGTACGGTCATTTGATGTATCAGCGTTTGCATTTCCATCAGAAAATACAAATGATATTATTTTGTTATGAGTAATAATCTTAGACATCAAATTCAAGAAAAGTTCCTTAGAAGTTCATTGACTTGGTATGATATTGTTTTATAAAAAAGCCTTGACCGAAATAGAAAGAGATGAACTGTTCAATTGCGCATTATTAAGTATGACTTACAAGTGATGTTGTACTGAGCATGTCTGGTTCTGTACATTGGAAATGTTTATTTAGGTATTTATAGAAATCATGTACAGCTTAGATCAGAAAATCAGGTGATCTCCACATCTTTTTAATGATGACAATGTCAAGTGCAGTATGAAATTATAGGCGCAGCTTAAAAGATAATACATGCAATATCCTTGATTAGTTTGTGGACCATCTAATCTTAGCCATAGCATTGTTTTGGGAAGTAGAAATGAAGTGAGAATGTCTGGATGAGAAACAGAAGCATGCCTACTATTCAAAAGTATAGTGGAAATACCAAAGTTTAACACATTATGGACTTGGCCTGTAGTCCTGAGAATTTTCATGGAAGGGAACTAGCATGCAACCCAAAGCAAACAGTGCAGATCTACAATGCTATATATAACAGAAAATTTACAGCATTTAGAAGAATACATACAAGGTCATTGGATAGTTTGCACTTTGCACCGTGCTGAAGACAGCTTTCTGCTGGCAGTTGGAGGAAAATGCTGGAGATAGTATTAGGCTTAAATATATAAGGGAAACTCAATTATAAATTTACAATGAACTTGCCAAGAAAGTGCACAAAATTGTATTGATTCATGGACGTGCATTAATGGAATACCTGATGGATTCTCATGGAATACTGCTTTTGCATCTTAAGTTACCATTGGAATAGAAACGAGTTCACCATAATTTTCAGTGCAATTTTCTACTTTTTCCTTCCAACCACTTAATGTTTATTTAGAAGTTGGCATTTTTCTTGCATTTTTAAGTACTGGTGAAATGGATCCTCTGAGCAACAGATTCATCTTTTAGGTTTCCCCAAAATTTAGTAGAGTTTTGTCTCGATTTTTAAAGTGTGGTTTCTTGAAAATGAGTTCCACATGTAAATGGAGATCTCAAACTATTGTTGGAACCGGATGCATCTGCGATTTCTTGGTTTTTGTTTTTTGGTTGTTGAGTGTGCATGAGTAATGCTCTTGCTGCAGCAGTTGATTAGTTATCTGTGAGACATGGCTGTTCTTGACATGCATGCGCTACTACTGGAATGGTTGCTCATGTATAGGCTGATGTACTCATGGAAATTATATAATTGTTTAATTAAAACAGTCTGTTGATTACATTGCTGTAGGTTGTAAACTCTTTTTGTGAGTTTGGGAGCATTGGGTTTTAATGAATGGTCCCTTGTGCTGAGGTCTACAGAGTTATTCTAGAAGGTCATATCCAGCCTTTATACCATTATTAAGCAGTCAGGCCTCTACTCTACTTCTTTAATACACACAAATACACATTACACATGCCTGCTTGCAGAGTGGCACACGTTCGTATATGTACTCTGGCATTTAGGTTATGAATTGATAGCTTATACAAATTTTCATGTAGTTCTTTTATGGAAGAACCTCGTTTTAGCACTCAATGCATGTTGTGGCTATCCAAACTGTGATGATTTCTCACAAGTATAAATTATAAATCTTTAAAATAATTGCTTGAAGTTGCGATGAAGATAACATTTGCAGTCTTCTGTCTCCTACATGATTTAACAAACCTCATCACATTGGACATTCTGCTTCTATCCTAAAATACTACTCTTAAATCTGGTAGTACACTCATTTCCTAAAAGCAAAACGAACCCATGCCTCCCCCTTCCAAACCGCCTCCCCCCACCCACCAAAAAAAAAACCCCACCCCACAAAAACAGAGAAAAAAGAAAAGAAAAAACCCACCCCCACCCCCGCCCCCACCCCCAATAAAAAATTAGCTCTTAAATCTTCCACAGCAGTGCTTATAAGGCACAGTTTATCAGGCATAATTCTTCTACACTTACCATCCCAACACAATTCCTTGCTCTGTATGGTATACCACATTGATACTTCAGTATTCAATTCTTTCCTTGATCCCATTAACTTACCGTAGTTACTGTTTTCTTATAGACTTAATCTCATGGATTTCCGTTCTTCTTGCATTATTATCTTCATCAAGCTGCAGTTCTCTCGTATCACATTTGAATATGTATTGGATTTGTCAGGATACTGGTGGATCTTCTTTGGGTACATTGCAGAACTTATATTATGTTCAAGATGTATCAAACATGTTTGAATGACTAAAATATCAACAATTTATCATCAACACTATTAAATTATTTGTATTTTTAGCTGGATTTGCTAAAATGATATTTTTCCATTATCATGTATATATCTTCATACAGCAAAATGTTAGCATTCCCCAATGAATCGTATCCTTGAAATTGAGAATCCATGATCCGACTCATCTTGTGTGTCCTGGGTCCATATCCGAATTCATGCTACTTGGGTTTTCTCAACATCCACAACATCCTGCTGGTCTTTTATTTAACTAGTACTTCCAAACTGACCAATTGAGTATTAAAACATACTTTTAGTGCGAACAATATAAACGAACTTCTGCTTGCGTTGGTATGTTGGCCAACTTTAAGTAGTCAAGTCAGATGACACTGCCCTGTTAACTACTTTTGTTACACTTTCACATTGATTCTTTGCCTGATATTTGTTCCTCATTTTATTGCTAATACTATGTAAATTGTTTGCTACAAATATTACTAATAGAAAGAAAATTGTTGCCATAGCTGATGCTGGAAAGCCTTTATAACATGCAAGTTTGATTGGATCCCTTGTCGAAAAGATATATCCAGCAGATACTGATATTCCATTATTAACTAATAATCACTGATGGTTATAATTTTCCTGATAAATACATGTTTTTCTAGAACTTCATAGCGGCAGAGATTATCAATTTCAGCATAGTGTCCACTGATGTCCAATGCCTGTTATTCTGGCAGTGTCCACTGTGACGCCCAATGTCTATTATTCCGGTAGCGTCCACTGTGATGTCCAATGTCTGTGTTATTCGGGATTAGATAAATGCACTCTATAGATGTTACACGCATATATTACATTTCTTTTTTAACTTAAGGACGCCATTAAAACCATTTAGCCGAAAGTTAAATAATGTAATTTTAAGCTTGTACCAAATATTGCATGTAAAATGTTGGCAATTGTTATAGAATGGTAATATCATCACACCTTTGCAACTTAAGGTAGCACTAGAGTTTTCAGAAAGTACCATCAAGTGTTTAATGCAAGGTTCAAGTACTCGGTTTCGGTCTCGGTCTTTCATAATTTTATTAGTTTCGCTGGGTTCCAGCTAGTTTCACTAATCTCGGTTCGGATTTCAGTTTCGACGGTAATACAACATACATAAGTGTGATATATTAAATACTTAAATTTTATGGTTCTATATTACAATACATTGATTCCTGTGTTTAAAAATCTAGCCATGATGCAAAATATATTGAAAAGTGTATTTAGATAAGTATTAATATAGGGTTTGGGTTCACTTTTTTTGTGGTTTTCTAACAACGAAGGCCTACAATGATCACAATGACAGAAAAAATGGTATAAAAAAAATAAGATTTTAAAGATTTCAGCCGAAACGATATTGTCTGGTTGGTTTCGTATCGGTCTCCACCGAAACCGATACAAAACCACCACGCATCGGTGGTTTCGGCCGAAACCTCGAACCATGGTTTAATGTCCTAGTTATGCTTAGTTTTATTTTCGAAAGTATGATGTATGACTGGGTTCGTCTTTGGACAGGTTGCATCACAACCAAGGAGTTGGGAACAGTGATGCGTTCGCTAGGACAGAACCCAACAGAAGCGGAACTACAAGACATGATCAACGAAGTCGATGCGGACGGCAACGGTACCATCGACTTCCCGGAATTCCTCAACCTGATGGCTCGCAAAATGAAGGACACGGACTCGGAAGAGGAGCTCAAGGAGGCTTTCCGTGTTTTTGACAAGGACCAGAACGGCTTCATTTCCGCTGCTGAGCTGCGCCACGTCATGACCAACCTCGGAGAGAAGCTGACTGATGAGGAGGTCGATGAGATGATACGTGAGGCCGATGTTGATGGCGATGGGCAGATCAATTACGAGGAGTTTGTCAAGGTCATGATGGCCAAGTGAAGGAACTCTTCAGCGAAGCAGATCGCAGTTCTTTTCTTTTCGGTATTTGTATTGTTAGCTTTTAGCAGTGGAAAAAAAGATGAAGCCTAAAAACTATGCCTTTCTCAATCTCTTTGGTGGTTGTGTTTCTTTTTAACTTCACTTTGACTTCTATAAATATGTTGCTAGATTCCTGTTTCTGCGTGCTTATGTTGTAATTGCTATTTCCCTTGTTAACTGTTGAGGATTTGGAGTATATGTATGGACATATTGTACAGGGAAAGTAAGACAGTCCGGTTGCGAATTATTTGTTTGATATTGGAAAATTTTGTCGTATTTTCGGCACACCGGAATAAAAGTTTTAGTATTTATTGTTGATCCGACACCCCATATCATTGTAAAACAGGGAAAATGGTGTAGGTTCCGGCAAAAACTTGGCTGAGAATCTTTCGGTAGCCCTATGTGCTGTGCCACCTTTTCTGTTCTTTGTACTAGACTTAAGAGGTTGAGTTATTTCTAATTTGAGACATGGTATTTGGGAGTTGTTCCAAATGAACTAGTTCATTATTCCATCTCATTATTATTTTTGTATTTTTTATGCATGACAAAATTCTTGATTTGATTTGTCCATTCTACTTTGAATTTTTTGTGTGGTTGCTGGGAAGAGGCCCTATGATGAGTTAGGTAGCAACTACCAACACCCATGAGGCCATTTATTACCCTACGGTCCCTCTTGCAGCTGCTCACTCTCTTTTGCACTTGTGGTTGTGTTTTCAATACGACTGCATACTTTTATCATTAAGACGGGGGAGTAAAAACTAGTTGAGAAAACCAGTGAGCAGCAGGAGGCGGCGGAAAAGAAGATGATGAAGGTGCTGTGCCTTAATGGTTTCCGAACGAGCGGGGGCTTCCTGCGCAAACAAATCAGCAAGTGGGATCCGTCCATCTTCGAGCACTTTGAAACGGTACTCACTGTCTCATGAATAAACTATATATATACATGTATACTTGTATATGAATTTATTCTGCAGGTTTTCCCTGATGGGCTGTTTCCGGCGGGTGGAAAGTCCGATATCGAGGGAATATTTCCGCCTCCTTATTTCGAGTGGTTCCAATTTGACAAGGTTTGTGGCCATCGCTTTTTCTCATTTGAATTTATTTATGTATATCAATATTTGTTGAAGTTTTAATGGTTTTATATGAATCAGGAATTCACAGAGTATACCAATTTGGAGAAGTGCATCTCATTCCTGGGCAAAATTACATGACACAGAATGGCCCTTTTGATGGACTCCTTGGATTTTCTCAGGTAATCAAACTCTATTCAATTCTACTGATATTGCAAGAGTCATCGAGATTCCCCACCCCCGAACCCAAAAAAAGAAAAAGAAGAAAAAAGCAGAAAAAAATATTGATCCTCGACAACAATGACGAAAAAATTCTTTTTGCAACAGGGAGCGGCGCTTTCGGCCCTTTTAATAGGCTACCAAGCTCAGGTGAATTTTTTCTTACAATATGAGAAGAATCTCTATCTAAAAGAAAATATTATCATGTTTAATTGATCGTCTTTAAATCTGAAAATTGTTTATTTATTTGCATGAATGATCTTATACCAGGGGAAAGTGCTGAAGGACCATCCACCTATTAAGCTGTTTGTTTCAGTATCTGTATCTGGAAGCAAATTCAGAGACCCTAGCATTTGGGACATTGCATACAAAGACCTGATAAAAGTTAAATCCGTGCATTTTATCGGTGAAAAAGATTGGCTGAAACTACCATCGGAGGAGCTCGCAGCTGCCTTCGAAAGCCCGTTAATTATCAGGCACCCACAAGGGCATACCATCCCTAGGCTAGGTTGGTATTCTGCAAATTTATTGACTGAGTTGCAATATTTCGCATAAATAAGGTTTTTTTCAGAAACATATTGTTTGTTGTTTTCAGATGAAAAGGCGGTAAAACAACTCTCTGAATGGACAGATAGCATCGTGCGATGCCTTGTAGCTGAAACTACCATCGGAGGAGCTCGCAGCTGCCTTCGAAAGCCCGTTAATTATCAGGCACCCACAAGGGCATACCATCCCTAGGCTAGGTTGGTATTCTGCAAATTTATTGACTGAGTTGCAATATTTCGCATAAATAAGGTTTTTTTCAGAAACATATTGTTTGTTGTTTTCAGATGAAAAGGCGGTAAAACAACTCTCTGAATGGACAGATAGCATCGTGCGATGCCTTGTACCTACTGATCAAGCTCAAGATCAAGTAACGGCAGAAACCGCTCTCAGCAATTGAAAGATGAAACGGAAAGAAACATATAACTCATCATCCTTTATCGATAAGTATTGTTGAAGAAAATTGCATGGCAAAGTTCTACAATTCGAATATTATGAATGTGTCGGTATATAATTTTTATAAGCAATTTTAATAACAATTGTCATATAAATTGGTGGCTTTTGTTTCTTGCTTATTTTATAGATTATTTCTCGTCAAGATTGTTTGTAATTCTCGCCAAGTGGAAAAGATAGAAATGAACAAGAGTTTATTCTTAGACTCTAATCTAAAACAAACAATTTCGGAAAAGATAATTATTTTATTGAGATATAAACGATAGAAACGGGATATGTACAAACATTTGTTCTCAGCAAGTTCTTCCCTCTCGAAAATTTACAAATGAAAGATCAAACAGAATTAAAAAATGATAGGAACATGCAAACAAATGTGGCCCGGTACTTAGGACTTACTAACCAAAACCTGCTAAGAAACGAACTGATGAAATAAAAAGAACGGAAAAAAAAATAAAGCTTATTACGCTCTATAAGAAACCGTTATTCGGGACACTCGGCTCACTTGAGAAAATGATCTTGCATGTCCTCTTCAGATGTCCAAACAACATCCTTTAGGCTGGTTGATAAACTTCTATAAAACTGCGAACAAATTAAAATTTTATTAGATTGCACACAAGCGAACAAGTTAGGTAAATTTGCATTTCAAATTCTATAATCTACTGACCACATTGCTATGCTTGCTCATGTGAATTAAGTTATTTCGGCTAGGTTTTATCTTCTATTTCCTTGAATACTTTCTGATTAAGTTATTTTGGCTAGGTTTTATCTTCTATTTCCTTGAACAAATTAAAGGATCGTTTGTTTATTTTTCGTATATCCTTATGTTATCTCTTGTATTCTTTTTCGATCTACTCACTTTCATGATGGAAGTCCAATAATTTGTCAACGGAGAAAATCCTAAATCCTAAACTAATTTAGGTTAATTGCACAAAACACCGCTGTACTGTGCGGCACTTATACTCCTCTTCAAGTAATTTATTGGCACAAACACCCCTTTTGCTAATCGATCGAAACCCTCAAATATGCTAAACACCCCTTTTGCTAATCGATCGAAACCCTCAAATATGCTAAAATAGTGCTCAATTTCAGTTCTTAAAAAGTCATGATTGTCTACCTTTTCTTTTTAACTTGTTTTTGTCGTTTTGAGTTGAATTTGAGCATTTTTTAGGATTTCAATCGACGAGGGACTGTTTGTGCCAAATAAATTACTTGACGGGGTATAAGCGCCACATAGAGTAAACTGCATGGATGTTTTGTGAAATCAACCTGTAAATTTAACATGTAGCAGTTGCCACTTTGGAATATCTTCAAAAAGGCATAATCAGAAATCTTGTGGATAGAGACCCATATTAGAAAAAAGACATGAATATAATTTGTCAAATGGTGGTAATACCTTCTGAAACTCCAAGGTGTCGCCTTTGGATTTCTTAACCTCAACCATATGGAGAGAAGGGGCTACTTGAAATATCTGCAAAAATTGAACACCTGTCAGCAAAAAGAACTTTACCAAGTTCATTAATAATTCAATATTTACAATGCCTTTCCACATACCTCAGTTGCAACATTCAAATTTCCCTTTCTTCCTTCTGTCAAATTTTCCAGCCTCATCTGGTAAATAAAATAATAATATATTATAATCAACTATAAGAAGAAAAAAAATTGTAATAAACCAGTTAATTACTGGGTAGCCAACCTTGTAATTTTTCTTCTGAATGCCAAAGCCAAGAGGCTTTGCAGCCTCCTCAATCTTGCTGACAATTTCATTGGCAGGGCATCTCGATGTAAACCTAGTTTCTCTTTTGAAGTCCTGTGTAAAATGAAAAGAAAACAAAGAATCACTATAGTTAAAGCCTTGTTTTGGAAAAAGGAAAGGATGAAGAAGTCATCTTCAATCTATTTATGATGAGTTGAAAGAAACAATTATATCAAATTAGTAAAATTTTGCTCTTGTAACTTTCATGTGCTATATGGCTGTAGAATGCTTGGGGAAAAAAGGTTTCCCCATAGACGAGTAAAATTGGTATTTAACTTCAGATCGTAGAGTAAATTTCATAAAGCATTATCAAACTTTCAGGTTTTTTGAGATCGCACCATTGAAATTTAAAATGTGAATATTGAACTTCATACTATTCAGTTCATGTACCAGGCCATTTTGTGGTTATTCAAGGGTTGTGTTCTAAACGAGTTTTTCATACAACATTGCAAATTCAAAGGGAGTTCGTGGCATCTTTAAAGTTGGATGGTGCACTTTCAAAAATCTTGAAAGTTCGATGGTGCATTATAAAATTTACCCCAGGTTATATTTAGTTATCGTATGCACACCTGTTCTATGTCAAACAAGTTGCCAAGGTTCAGTCCCTTTGACATTGAAATCAGCTCAAATGCATTCATAGCTGCAGGTTGTACTTCCTTCTTTTCAATCACAAGGTGATCCTGATACAGAAAATAAAGCAGTAATGCCCATGCCCTTAATAAAGAGAGAATGCAATAATTGTAAGATCCAAATTAAACAAAAGAAAAATATCATGGCTTAAAATTTTATTAGATCAACTAAACCCCGACTTTGACTCACATCTAATTCCTTGAAAGCAGCAGCCACGTCATCCAAATTCGCATCATATTTCTCATCAAATACTGGGCGTTTGTAACCTTTCTTGAACCAATCGTTCTTCAGAATTTCGGATATAGTAATCCTCTGCAATATCCATTGAAAGTTTTAACATTAATAAGAATGCTAACAAATATGGCAATAGTTAACGCAAACTATATTTATCAATGTATTATACATTGATATCAAATACGGCTAGAAGCATCACGCATAGATCATCTTTCTAGGCTCTTCAGTGTGCTAGAGTAATCTTGCGATATAGAGAAAATTTTATCTAAAATACCCAGAACTATCAATTTTTGCAAAACTACCTTAAATTTCCTTAAACTTTTTCAAGGGAGCCTTTCCACTTCAATACCCTTGAAGCAACCGTTTTAAGGGAATACAGTGTTATTTAAAAAGACTTAATTTAGCGGCAAACAATGATAGTTAAGGGTGTGGAAGTGAAATTCACTCTTAGATTTATAAGTAGATCAGGACACCTAACAAACTGACTTTTATTTTTTAAAATCACACAATGTATTCTGTTAAGAATTTTTATTAGAAATTGTGAGAGAAATTAATACTAACCGACATAGGATTAGGATCTAGAATTCTTCTTAGCAATTTCACGGCTCCGCCGGAGAACCAATTTGGGCATGAGAACTCTGCATTTGAAATCTGCAAGTTGAAAAGATATTCAATGCAGAGACATGTGAATAAACTCAGAAACACAAATTATTAAGTCAACGACGTTAACCTTCTCGTACAATCGCATGAGATTAGAATCATCAAAAGGCAAATAGCCAGAAAGCAGTACAAATAGAATCACCCCACATGACCACAAATCAGCGGGTGCTCCATCATAACCTCCATCGTCGAGAACCTAGCCAGAAAAACACGCAAATTATTGATTTAGAAAATCTTTTAGATGAAATTCATAAAAATGAATTCATATTACTTGAGAAAGTTCCGAATTGATAACATCGGTCAGTACCTCAGGAGCAACATAGTTTGGAGTACCACAAGATGTATGAAGTAAGCCATCAGCCTGTCAAATACACAATTGAAATTATAATCTCGAACTTAAGCAGTCAACCGATGATCAAACAGAGAGTAAACTACTTTTAAGTAATAACATAAGTTTCACAATTTATAATGATATTCTGATAATGTGCCTTTCATGAACCTACATTTCACCTCTACTACCATGCCTTTCGATTAAGGATCAGAACATCACTCGATTTTGATTTGTGGATGTAGGCTACCTCTAAATTGTAAATGTGAGTGTCAAATTTCTCTGTTCTGGTATAAACTGATAGTGAAAAGACATCCAAAAGATCATAAAAAATGTAAACAAAAGGAAAACGGTTATAGATGTCTTTCATACAAAGCGTTCCTCCATAAGAAAAGAATTATAATGGCAGTTGTCTAGACAGCCATTTACATCATGGATTTTTGAGAGACTATATCTTGATATAAAATTTTCTTTAATATGTTTACAAGTGATGTTGTGAACAACTTACCAAAATGTCCACAATATAATTAAACACAATCATTTCATTTGTCCATTCCTTTGTATAACTTAGTGCTTTGAGTTATCTTGTTTACTTTTTATGTTTTATATTCAGAAAGAAGAATAAGGGAATGAAGATGTCTTTATAGTTTGATTTACTCCGACGAAGGAAAAAAAACATGCATTATTACCCTGACTTGATGAGAAAGTGCACTTAGCCCAAAATCAGAGACTTTGAGATTCCCATATGTGTCAAGCAGTAAATTTTCAGGCTGCAAAATTGCATAGAAAAAGGCAAAGCATGTATTAAGTAAAATATCATAAACATCTTGGATGAACAACAGAGTCTCACAAATCTGGCAAAATTTCACCTTCAAGTCTCGGTGATATACACCTCTGCTGTGGCAAAAATCAACTGCGTTGATTAATTGATGAAAATATCTCCGTGCTTCATCCTCTCCCATTCGACCATTGTTAACCTTGATATTCAAAAGATTGCCAACATTTTTATCATAAAGAGTCCAAAATATAATAAGAACATAGAGGGACGAAAAACTACATACACACACACAAGCAGGCGTGTACACACACGCATGCACACAGTGGCAAGTAGAAAGTAGAAAATACACACGCATAAAAACTTTGGCTGCTGGAAGTATAAGTTACATATGTGATGGAAAACTTACAATTTTGTCAAATAGCTCTCCCCCTGTAATATACTCTAGAACGATAAATATTTTTGTTCTACTTCCCATTACCTGCAAAGAGAATAAAGTTTTGTAGTAATTGATATGAAAATGAAGTTAAGAGAAATATATATGATAACATAAACAAATAGTCCTCATTTAACCCATTTCTAATATATAAAGATCTGACTCAAGAAACTGAAGTTCAAGGTCTGAATCCCATCAAATAGGAGAGGCTGACCCTAATTACTTACGTGAGGATGTGGGTTCCTCATGGGTCACAACTTAAAGAATTATATAGTCTTGAAGGCTTGTTTTTCACCGAGTACATCTTTTCAATCACTTAATTTGAATGAATAGAAAAAGAAAATATAGGATACTGGCCTAACGAAAGGAAAAATCCAATATGACTTAGAATTATATATCTAAATGTCTTCTGAATGCGTCTTAAGGTTCTGCATAAGTGTATTTAATATTAAAAAAGGTAAATTAAAATAACATAATCGCAGTCTACAAGCAGCCTTTGCTTATATTTACTTCTAGTGAAAAGAAAAACATTACAAGTATACACACAAATAAAGAATACTGTGACTAAAAAGGAAAGGTTCCAAGGACTACCTCATGCAAGCGGACAACATTTGGATGCTTTACTAGCTTCATAGTGGCAATTTCCCTCTGGATCTATAACATAAAATATAACGTTGGCCACATTACTTGAAGGGTAAAAGACATGAATTTGGCATTTACGAAATATAAATAAAGAGAAAAGCCTCATGGATGTGCTATCCGAAGAGCCTATCGGATGTACACAAAAATTTCATGAATGTATACAGTTCCAGAAAACGTTTATATATACATAATATGCAAAGAAAATATACAATCTCACCAAGGCAACCAGTTCTATGCCGACATTCATCTACAGTTAGCGTCGCTCACAAATATCTTATTTTACTCTACAAAGTAGTTTGAGAAAATTATTTGTATCTTTAACCCCGTCAAAAAGATGCCAATAGCAATGTCTAAGCAAGAAAATATAACTAAATATTTACTAATTGTGAAATATGATCTCCCAAACGAAACCACTAACTTCACTTATCACCAAGGTTCAGCTACGACATGGACTTGATGTATTTAAGAGTTATAATATCTTAAAAAATAAGTCTTCAGGAGTTCGAGCTCACCATCATATATTGTATTGCTAGTCCTCAATTAAAAAAGATTTAAAAAATAAAGTTCAGATTATTTTTTTTGTGGGTAAATATATTGGAGATGTTTAATGCGTGATTCTATGATTTGTAGTTTGAAATATTTCTTGTTTCAACATTCAATGAAACGTTTTTATCGGCTAAGGATACTAGTGACCTATCCATATTCCTGGGGAAAACGAGGTATTAATATATCAAATCTTTTTTGGCCCCTTTTAGTTTTGTAACCTAATGCAAGCAGGCTTCGAACTCTAGACATCTTGCTCAATGGCAATAAGTTCTTACCACTATGATTCTAAAAATATACGGATAAAAGTGTATGGAATTAAAAACGATACAAGCTTAGAAACAGACCTGTTCAACCAACTTGTGCTTAAGAACCTTCTCCTTGTCAAGGATTTTAATAGCGACATTTTCCCCCGTCTCAATGTTCCTTGCAAACCTGACCTTTGCAAATGTTCCTACCCCAATCGTCTGCCCAAGCTCGTATTTCCCAACTATACGTTTCGCCCTTGGTGTGCTCATTTTCGCCTTATCCCTGTCATTATACCATCAACATTAGTCAATGAAACCTTTCCAAACGAAACTAGGTTTTTTCTCAAGTAAGTAAATTTAGTTCTCGAACATAAACTAAAATAATCTAGATCAGAATTTATTTCTTCTGTCTAACTAATGAAAACCAATTCAAATACAATGTATATGAAATAAAACGATCCGGTGTCCTGCCTTAATTAGTCCCAAGCATTGAAGAAAAGTATTTTATTCATTCATTTATTTATTTAGTGATAGAAAACTACTTTAATGTAATGGATACCTTTTGTCTATGGTGACATTGAGGTTTCTCCTACCTAAGGGATGTAACATTGCTAACATAATCATTAGGTATGTTGTGAAAATTCCATCAGCCCATAAAAATCATTTCATATTCGATATTGAGCTCAATCCAAAGATGGCAAAAATAAATGATCATGCATAAAAAAAATCTATATATATAAAATTAAAAATCAACAGTCTATTTATAAGCATGTATACACTAACCATCAGCATATTAAATCCATGCGCAAGTCATAAATTATTCAGAAAAATCAGCATTTGGAAGAAGAAAAAATGAATTCATAAAATTGCCTCACCCCTTGAATTGCTCGGATAAACTCCTGTAACAAATTATTCCCTTTAATATCAGATACAAAAACAAGAACCCAAGAAAGGAATCACCCAATATTTAAACAGTCTAAATCAAACCCACAAAAAAAACCTAAAAAGAAATACCCTAAAAAAAATTGTAAAGAAAAGGGGACCAAAAGCGCCCAAATTCAAAACCCATCTCCAAAACCCCTCCACAAACAAAACCCATAAATTGAAAACAATTAAAAGTCCCAAAAAAATTAAAAATTTCAACAGCAAGACTAGAGTTCTGTATCCACAAAATTTAACAAGAACCCACCTTTCTCTTCAAATACTGAGAGAAATCTCTTCAAATTGAAGCCTACATATACTGATAATGAAAATTGCAAGATCTGGGTCTAATTCTGCAATATTTGTGTTTCCTCTTTTTATTCCTTCTCAAGGACTAGACTTTAAAGAACTGTAACAGCAGCAGCAGCAGCAGCAGCCTGCAGCTGATGTTAAGAACAAAGGATGAGGGGAGAGAGAGAGAGAGAGAGAGGAGAAGGGAGTGAGAGAGAGACGATTGATGGCCGCAGATGCTCTTCAATTATTATAGCTTGAGTTTTTACCGTTACAGTAAAAAAAATGGGTAAATTGTCAAACCGCAGCCAAATTGGACAGATCTTCACTAACCTTGTACATAAATTTCTATACAAGTGTCCTCTGACATCTAGAGGGTTCGAGATTCATACAAATCTTTTTTTACTCAATATCAAAATCCGCATCTAAATGCTTTCAAGAGACTTGTAAAGAAATTTTCTCCAGAAGCAGAAGCCCTGTAGAGAAGGTTTTTCGGCAAATTTTTCCACAAAAAACCCTGGCCCGAACCCATTATCAAAAACCCATTGAAAAAAATTTCAGTTGTCAAACAATTGTGCCTACGGTATCCATATTGTTGCCTGTTATATCTAATTTTTATGCGATATGTATGTAGTTACTTACGATATCTATAAAGTTGCATGCGATATGTATGAGCTAATTACATATAGCAAGCAATTGTAAAAATACTGTAGAAATTTTTTTCAAAGGGTATTTTATAACCCTTTGGGAGTCACCGTTTTCTGTCAGCCGTAAAAACCGATGTTTTTTTTAGCAATTTACCTAGAAAGAAAACGCTGGAATTTTTTTGAGAAGCATATACCATGTTGGCCTTTTGGGGGTGGGCCCACTGTAATCACTGTTAACACACATACTTTTTTTTTCGTGCTTGTTTTCTTTGTCATCCTGTGTGAAAAATTCTTCGGTGCTTAACCCGCTATATGTGTCCTATCGAACTGTTCAAAAGATACCCTAAATTCTTGGCCCCTTTCTCTTCCATGCAAGGTAAAGTAAATTGCAGCAGAGAATATGATCTTTTCTATTTTTAATTTTGGCTGCTTCTTATGATTAATTCCTAAAATAGTTTCCTATGAGATCCAAAATCCATGAAATTTTGAAAATGATGCATGGATGTCTTAATCAGTTACAACTGCCACCCTATCTGGTCTCAAGGGCATATTTAGTGTTCGTGACAGCATATTTTACCGAATAATTCGTGGATTATTCGTGAATTTTTAATTCATGAATTATTCACGAATAATTCAAATAAACAATGAATAATTCAAAAAAACAGCGAATAATTTGCAATATCAAAATCTAGCGCCTCATATATTAATTTCCTGCTTGAAATCCTTTCCGAACAGTTCCCGAATATTTGCTGAATCTTTCCCGAATACCTGCTGATTTTTTCCGAATAATTTTCTGAATCCGAATTTTCGACCTCACCGAATAATTTCCGAACGGCCAATTTGTGACTATTGCTGATAGAAAGGTTTAATGGTGTGTTTCAATTATTGCCAAATTAGCAATAACTACCTTTGGCAATAGGATGGGGCCGACTCCATGTAGAAACAGTAACATTTTGATTTGGAGAGGATGGAAGTAATTTCTTGTGGTTAAAATATATATATATATATATATATATATATATATTTATATTTATATATTTTACTGTTTTCAATTAAAATTAGTGGACTTGATATGTTACAGAGATAATAACAATATTAAACTCTATAAACTAAGATGTTAAATACATTTAATTCTCACTTTTTGACTAAAAAATTAACTCTCACTTCATTTCTTTGATGTTTCCAAAAAATAACGATAACAAAAGTTTGTAAAGATTTAATTAAATGTATAGTTCTGAATTAAATGTAGTTTTACTTTGAAGAGTTGGCACTGGATGGAAAAGAAACAGGCACACAAGACAAACATGCTCCTTTTAAGTAGAGGTGAGCACGGTTATGTTTTTGACAAAAAATTTCGAATTGAAACCGGACCGAAACTTTCAATCCGGTTTCGGTTCGGTTTATTCAACAATTCGGTTCGGTTTCGCTTTAATCTTAGTTTTTTCAATTGATATAAAAACCTATCGATTATTTCCCTAAGATTCAAATAAAAACTCTTGATCAAAACTAACATAGAAATAAACAGTTATTGCTAAAAGTCGAGAGAATAATGCTACAAATTAATTGATTAATAGCAAAAACATTTCTCTATAATATAGAATCCCGTAAAATAAGTAACAAGATAGATATAATATAATATGGTATTAAATATGTATTAGGAATGTTTAACATTGTTTATATATACAATTGTTACATAATTAATTACATATATGTTAAAAATTATTGTGCACCCATATTATTTTCATCCAATATTCATCCTTCGGTACCGACTCCGAAATTACCGAACCGAAATGTTCCGGCAGTTTCAGTTCGGTTATTTTCGGTCGGTGATGATGCTCAATATTGAGAACCCCCAAGATCAGGACACGTAGCGGATGGTATGTCCCAGAACTCAGAAGGAAGGGCCTACAGAGGCCGACCAGGCATCCCTTGAACCCGACCTGCAATCACAAGCTAGCCCTTCTCGGGGCTCCCTGCGGATTGGCCTCCTCGGCCCCTCAATTCGCCCTGAGCTGCCACAAGACCAAGGCTACTCGGCCTTCTCGCTCGTCCCCGAGCCCCTCGACCAAGACCGTCTTCTTCGGTCCTCCGACCAGCTCCACCACTCGCAGGCGTAACCGCCGCTCCGCGAATCTCGCCATGCGCTGATTCTCCGCCGGCAACATCCCACGTTCCACGCCTTCACGGTCCCCATTAATGGGCGATCCGCTCTCTATGCGGGTGTGACGTCGGGAGCGTAACTGCTGGCGAGATTCTCGTGCCTGCTGCTGCGTGCCTTCACCGCTATATAAACCCCCATCACAGAGGGGTCAAGTAAGCCATTTTTTACTCTACTTAGCCGTTACGCTGCTCGGATCTAGTACTAACTTGATTGTCGGAGGGTCCTCGGTGGTATCAAACCACCCTGGGACTTCTTTGCAGGTACTTGGCGTCAAACTCCTCCAATCACCAAATCTCCTCAAGGCCCATTGAGACCCACACAGTACAGGGGATCCCCTCCAGAATCCAGCTGGAGATCGACGAAAGACAACATCTGAAGGAGATCTGAAAAGGAGCTCTATCAGTTGGCGCCGTATGTGGGAACGCAAACTCCACGAAAACAAAGTTGGCCTTCCGATCTCCGTCTACATGGCAAGCGACCATCCTGAAGATTCGGATACCAGCCGCCGCCTCCCCCTCACTGGAGGCGCGGATGAACCCCCTCCGGCGACCATCATCCACGCCCTCGCCAGCCGAATAGATCGGCTACAGTCCCTCGTGGAGGCGCTCGTCCGCGCCCAAACGGTCGGGCCTGGGCCGCACATCGCCGCTCCTCCGCATCCTGAATACTCTTCCCCCGTCGGCACGGCCGACCACCGGCAGGCTGCGACTCCTGGCCACGGATCTCACGGACCGATACTCTCAGAGGCCCGTTGGGCGCCTCGCGGCTCCACCCCGAGGTCCGCCGCCGGAGCACCACGCCTCGAACCTCCTCGCGACCCTTGCTCCCTGAAGAGATGTCGGTGACCTCGCTTTCCCACAGGCATGACTGGCACCCTCTCCCTCGACGGGGTCACACAGAAGGGGCTCGCCACGATGGCTCGAGAGCCACCGCGCCCGGGGATCTGAGGAAACTCATCGAGAGGAACCGGAGCCGCGCCCAGACGCAGGTTTCCCACAGCAGAGGCCAGGGATCACGAGGCGCCGAGTCCTCGGGATACCACGGCCGACTCGACGCCATCGAGAAGAAGATCGAGGGCATGCGCCAGGAAGTTCACCTCTCGGCCGACGGGGCCGAGTACGCCGCCGACTCGCTCACCAAACCGTTCACCGAGGGACTGCTCGCTGTCCATGTCTCCTCACGCAACAAACCCCCGAAGGTCTTTCTGTTCGACGGGAAAACCGACCCCAAAGACCATTTGGATGCTTTCACCGCGGGAATGAGCTTCCAGGACCATTCCGATGCCGCCCACTGCAGAGCCTTCCCAGCCACCCTCATTCGTTCTGGTCGGGACTGGTTCCGAGGACTCGAGCTTCACTCAATCTTGACCTTCGACGAGCTGGCTACTCAGTTCCCGGCCACTTCGTTGGGAACCGTTGTCAGAAGCGCACGGTCGACTATCTCTTCACAATCAAGAGTGGAGATAAGGAAACGTTCAAGGCCTACATCACCCGCTTTTACAACGCCCTCCTCGAGGTTCCCGAGCACCGGGATAAGACCATCATCACGGCGCTCAGATCTGGTCTGAGGCATAAGGAGTGGCTGCGCTCCTTCGTGTTGGCATAGCCTAAGACTATGGCCGAGGTCAAGGCGTGGACCGAGCGCGAGGTTTAGCTAGAGTCCGAGGTGAACGCGAACCTCCCCCGGGCAGAGCGATCCGACCAGAAGAAGAGAGCTCGGGAGGAGAGGCCGGAGCATCAGCAGCCCTATCACCGAAGTTCCAAGAGTACACCCCGCTCAACGTCTCCCTCACAGTGTTACTGGAGGAGCCCCAAGGCGAAGGGTTCTTCAAGTTCCCTCCAATCACGCGTCAGGCTTCAAAGCATACCCGGGGCCTTTACTGCGCTTTCCACTGGGCGCTGGGCCACGCCACCGAGGATTGCAAACAACTCCGGAACTACATCGAGGAGCTCATCCGATCGAGACACCTCGCCGCCTACTTAAGGGACAAACGGCAGGCCGACCGTGAACAGGAGCAGCGTCTTCCTCCCGCCGAGCTGACCATCGGCCAGATCATGCTTGTCTCCTCAGACGACTAGTCCGGCGCCTGGAAAGCCCCGTACCTGGTGCCGAGCACGGAGACCAGCAAGCCGCCAGAAAGCTCGAGCCACGCTGATAGAGTCATCTATTAGCATGTACTTTCTTTTGAGGCAATGTAAATGTTTCCCCCAATCAGAGCAAAGCTCTGTTTGAATTTCAAAAATTCAAAATTCGAAGCAACGCTTCAAATTCCTTGCGCTGCGCGCAACGCGCCACGTGTCAAAAGCTAATATGTTAGCGCAGCGCCCAAGGCAGCGCGCCCAATCAGAGCAATGCTCTATTTAAAACAAAAATTAAAGGAAGCAACGCTTCAGTTGCGCAAGCGCTGCGCGACACGTGTCAGCACAGTTGCGCAAGCGCAGTGGCGCAAGCGCTGCGCTGCGCGACACGTGTCAGCGCAAACGCAGTTGCGCTGCGCGACACGTGTCAGCGCAGTTGCGCAAACGCAGTTGCGCTGCGCTCTACGCTGCGTGACACGTGTCACGCGCTGAGGCGTTTGCACCAAACAGAATTAAATTCTAGTAAGATCCTTCTGTTCTTATTAAAACAAGAAGATTGTCTTCTGTAAAACAGAAGCCCTTGGATCAAAAATCCAACGGTGGGGAAAATTCCCCAAATCACTCAGAGAATGATCTCTTTAACAAACTTAACAAACCTATGGGCACTATATAAAGCCCCCTAGACCCCAATTCAAAAGAGGATGAACATTGTGAGAGATCAAGAACTTCAAAACAGAGAGAACTCTGAAGAAAATTCAAGAAAAAGGTAAAAACCTTTATAAAATAGAAGAATCTCTTCTAATAGATCATTGATCTAAGAACAAGATTAATGATCTTCAATAAAAAAACAAATAATAATAGTGCCTTGCACTTTTTATGAACCATTGGTTCTGAAATCTTAAAGATTCTATTTCTGGATCCAAAATTGGATCAAGATTTTGAAACAGTGCTTTGCACTTGCAAAACTGCACTGTTGCGCTCCTGGGTTGGCGTAAGCCGCCAGAAAGCGCCACGTGTCAGCACCTGAACCACTTGCGCTATGTGCTTTTAAGATAGAGCCTTGCTCTCTGAAATTGGCGCAACTCACCAAAGCGCGCCACGTGTCAGCAGTGCAAGCGCAGCGCACTGGCGCAGCTCACTGCGCTTGCGTGACACGTGTCATCACCACAAGCGCTTGCGCTCAGTGATTGACGCAAAGCGCCTGACAAATGCACTGCATTGTTTACTGAAGGGCCAGGCCCAAATCAAAGAGGCCTAGTAGGCCAAAATAAATTGCAATGCAATAAAAGGGCAGAGCCCAAACAAAATTGATGCTCTGCATCATTTATAAAAGGGCAGAGCCCAAACAAAATAAAATGCAATAAAAGGGCAGAGCCCAAGCAAAATTGATGCTCTGCATTATTTATAAAAGGGTAGAGCCCAAACAAAATAAGAAATGCAGTGCATTATTTAAAAAGGGGCAAAGCCCTAGCACATGCCTAATAGGCCAAAGACAAATAAAAGCGTTGAACATTTTTCAACTGGACTTAGCCCAATCATGGCCGTAAATCCTCAAATTAAATTAACTGAGCACAGCTGCTCTTTTAAATCAATTTACATCTGGTTCGAGGGTACATCTCCGAACTCCTTTGACTCCTATCGTTGTAATCCTTCAACGACGTCAGAGAGGTGACGGGTCCCGACAACCACACATCAACACGGACTGTGGGGTCCTTAAACCCGCGGACTTATGCGTCCTTAAACTAAGACACAGACTGTGGGGTCTTTAAACCCACGGACTTATGCATCCTTAAACTACCTATGGACCACCATGTCCCTAAATTGGAATACAGACTTATGTGTCCTTAAACTACCTGTGGACCACCATGTCCCTAAACCGGAATACAGACCGAAACGTCCTTAAAACTACCTATGGACTACTACGTCCCTAAACTGGAGCAATAGAGCCCCCAAATGCTCTTTTGTCGGATCCAAACGATCCCGTTAAGTTGATCTTAGTCTCAAATCGGACTAACGTATCCTTAACGAACGTTTAAGTTGATCTTAGCCTCAATTTGGCTAACGTATCCTTAAACTAAAATACCAAACCCAAATCTAAGTAAATACGGATTTGGACTAATCCACATCCTACGGGCGACGGCATAACTTAGTCTCCGTATACAATCCACGGACATCCACAAACAAAACAAACACACACTACGCGAAGTGAAATTCTGGAGAAGGAAAAAGTGGCTACCGCGATACGGTAGCGTAATTAACTGCAGGGGCTTGCGCCTGCAGGGAAGAGCGTCCCCACAATTAAAAACCTCTTAAGCGAGGGGGGATATGACGAAGTCTTCTATATCGGCCGCATCCGTCTAAACCTCCGATACACGGTGCCATAAATCAACTTGGCATCTTCGGAGAGCTGGACGGATAAAACCAAATAGCATCTGCCCCGAATCTCAGGCAAGACGTCTACCGCGTCTCCGCCGCGTCATTCGGAGGGGAACAGATTCTGGCACGTCCGGTGGGACCTTTTCCTCTTTCCACTCCACACTTCGTATGTCGTTTTCGCGAACAAATCGCGGTTTGTTAATGGTTGCCTTTGGATTTCAAGTTACTAAGATTTGGTCTTTTGCCTGGCGCAGAAATCAAGCATCAATGGCCTCAAATTGCTCGAACTGCTCGAAGTGCCAATGCAACCGACGCTCCGCCTCACCTGGAGGCGTAGCATATGGGCCTCAAGCGGCCTCCGTCCTTACTATGCCCGTGGAGCAAGTAACTCAGGCTACCACTGTCCTGTTCTTCGGAACCATGATCCCTCCAGCAAGCTTCACCATCCCTGTGCCCGCACCGGAAGCTTCAAAAAAGTCGGTCTTTGATCGACTTGCTACTCCCACGGCCCCTCTCAACGGGTCGTCCAATTCTTCAGTCTTCACCAGGCTGAGCTCGAGCACCAAAGGGCCTATCAAGAAGCCCATAACACCTGAGGCGGTCATCCCAAAGAAGACGGCTGCTCCTGAAGTCGCCAAGGCGGCTTCTCTTGTCAAAGAGTCAGTCTTTGCAAGGCTGACTATTCCCACTCCCGCTCAGAAATCTGCTTTTGACCGCTTGGACACAACTCCTCGACGGACATCAGTCTTCAAGAGGCTGACACCGGCAACAGTCCCTCGCCTGAACAGGGGGCAAGAAGAAGCTGTCTCTGAACCAATACCGACAACTCGTCGCGCCCGACGACGCCACTGGCGCCGGATAAGGAGGACTGGGGGCAACTCCCCTTTTGGGATAACTCCACCAACTCCAACGGTGGAAGTTAATGCTGCTGTTCCAACTGGGAACAACTTTGAGCTGCTGAACAGGGTACGCAGAAACTCGCCAACTGCGGTGCTCAAAAGATCTCCCTCACCGGTAGAGACCGCCGTGGAAGCAGAAAAGCCGGAACGGTCTCCTCAATCGCTGTCCTCCAGGATCTACAAGATATGGCGACGAGTCCGAGAATCTGTGATTGATCCTAATTTCTCTCGCCAGCACAAGAAGTCGAAAGGTCGGCAAGAAGAAAATCCCTCGGTCAGGCAACGAAAGGCGACTACCACTTGGGTGCCCAAAGCAACGGCCCCCTCAACTTCAACGGCCCATAAGAGAAGAAGGCCGGAGAAAGTCCTCACGCTGACAGCGAATATCAAAGGTAGTGAACCCAAACGCCCTAAGTCAGGGGGCATCGTAGTTCATACCGTCTACATGGCGTCTGGTAAAGAGGACAGCCGCATATCCATAGGTAATAGGCCGCTTATGCGATCGGTGACCAAAGCGCACGAGCAGCAGCAGAAGTCCCAAGAAATGATGACCGCGATGGCTGCACTTACTGGGCCAAAAGAAAACCCTGAAGCGTCCTCGGATGAACGCTAGGAGCAAGAAACTGACGTCGAATTCCTTCGTCGAATATTGGAGAAGAAGGATAAAGAGGCTGCTGAACAAGTGACCAACATAAAACGTATGGCCCTCCTGTTCCAAGACATGGTGGGAATGATGATCCAACAAGATCCTCCGGCCGAAGATCCCCCGATCGTCCTTGAAGACGATAGGGGAGAAACGTCAAATCCTCCACCAGCTCTGTCAACAACTAAGGAGGAGACAAATCTCCAAAGCTGACTTGGACGAGTACATAGCCCAACAAATACGGGTTCATCATGCGACTGAAACAGCCGGCCAGGTCGTAAAAACAGGACGACCATATCCGAGCCGGTATGACCAGATCAAGTACCCGCCGGGCTACACAATTCCCAAGTTCCATGTCTATAAGAGGACGGGCAATCCCCACCAACATGTTGCCCAGTTCAGGGCACTCTGCGGCAACACCGGCGGTGATGACAAACTATTGCTTGGCCAGTTCGTCGGCAGCTTGTCAGATACAGCGTTTGAGTGGTATTCTGAGCTCCCAAATGACTCTATCAAGACCTTCGCGGAGATGGAGCTACTGTTTACCCAGCGTTTTGCAAGCGCCAGCGAACGCACCCTGATGACGGCATTGATTAATGCCAGGGTGAAGCCGGGCGAGACATGGGTCCAATATGCTATATGATGGAGGAACTTATGGTCGAAATGCGAGCAACGCATTGAAGAAACTCCTGCAGTAGGAATGTTTGTAGGAACACTTGATCCACAAGCAACCATCTCGCAATTTATGATGTTCTTCAAGCCGACTACCTTCCAAGCCCTGATCGACAAGTTAGCGCAAATGGATCAGATGGGCCATAGACCTCCTCTTCCAAAGCCAGACTCCCGAAATGAAAAGGGGAAGGGAAAAGTGATCGTTGTCGCTTATGCTCAACAATAGCCGAACAACTCGAAGCCGGTCGTTCGTCAAAATAATATGTGTCCGCACGTACTCCTTAAGGAGAGGCTAGGACGTCCTTACTCTTTTCCCTGAGATAAAATGAGAAGATTATTCGAGTTGGTATTGCGCGACCGACTCATAAACCTGCCGGATCCGAAACGTCCGTCGCAACCAAATGATGTCAATGAGCCCAACTACTGTCCCAATCACCGAGTACTAGGTCATTCGATCGAAGATTGCTACGTCTTCAAAAATTGGCTTGAAGACCAGTACCAACAGGGCAAGTTCGCGTTGTCCGACAGATGGAAGGTGAATCCGCCGCAACCTCATGCCTTTAAGAGGATGAATATGCCAGGGGCAACGTGCTCTCTCGTCGAAGAAGCCCCGTGGGAGGTTGTGCTGTCAGCCAAGACAAAGAGGATGCTGAACGATCTTCAGGCATGCCCAGCGATCAAGTGGAAGAACCCGTTGGAACCGCAGGTCATTGAGGGGATGTTGAAGCCGCGTCCAACTCCAAAAACCGATGGTGGTGGCCCAAGCACTCGCAGCCAGCCGTCAAAATCTTCGAAGAAGAAAAAGAAGAAATCCAAGAAGCCTGTGAAGCCTGGCGACAAGCGCACAGATTTACAAAAACAAATTGACGCGCTGGAGGAATACAACCAGAAAGCACGGACTCCCATTACACTCCAAGAGTTTCTCAACCACGTCTTTCAAGAGGAAGATGAGGGAGAAAGTTCGTCGGATGAGTCTGAGGAATACGTGGCGAGCTGCCATATGATCCCCCATTCATTGACGGACGATGAGGAGACTCCTTGCACTGAAAAGCTGGGGGCAGATCCCGAACCAAAAATTCTGGGGCCATCAGATGAAGTAATTGACGCATTCCTCGACGAAGCTCTGTTGAAAAGTAAAGCTGATCGGGAACGTGAGACGGCTATATTTGAAAGGGCCAAGCGCCAGCGACTTAACGAAAGAGCTGAGACACTTCCGCTGGAGAAAAATACATCCACTATGAATAAAAGCAAATTCAAGACGAGGAAGAGGTTTGCTAAAGCCATGTCAATGGGGATGAAGTTGCCACCCTTTGAAGGAAATATTGCTGGTGAAGTGGAAATGCACCCCTCCTACTGCCTGTATCATCGGAAGATTTCGCACCCCACTGAAGAATGCAAAGCTTTCAATATATGGTGGCAAGGATATGTCGCTCATCGACAACATTTTAAGCGGGAGAAGCGCAAATCTCATCGGGAGCGGAAAAATACGACCGAAGGGCTTAACAGAACTACCGGCGATTGTCGCATGGTTAATGCCGGGGGATCACAAGTTCTCACCTTCGGGAGCGATTCTGATGAGGAGCTGGCTCTCAGCCCCCTCTTTAAAGAGTCCACCTCGGGAAAAGAGGAAGGGCCGAAGGTCTGCGAAAATATCCGGCTGCGTAATCGGACGCTGTCCGAAAAGAATCTCGGACCCTCGAACAAAAAAGATAAAGTGAAAGAAAAGGTCTCTGAAGATATCGTCTTAGATGACCAAGTCCTAGAAGAGCTAACTACCAAGGACCCGCCAAAGAAAAATAAGGTGGATTACAACGTCTTGGCGCATCTGAGGAAGCTACCCTCGCAGCTTAGCATTTTTGACGCCCTTCTACTATCAAAAGAGGCGAGAGATTCGTTAATCAAGGCACTACAGGAGCCGGAACAATTCCAAGCTTTCCTGGCCGAAGAAAAAGTGAAGGATGAATTGGAAGAAGTGCACACGGCCGATGTCACTTTTGGTGATGAAGATCTTCTCCTTAGAACATGCGAACACAATCGCCCCCTTTATGTCTCAGGATACTGCCACGATATAAAGATAGGAAAAATCCTGGTCGACGATGGATCGTCTGTTAATCTCCTCAATGTGCGGGTGTTAAAAGAAATCTATATGAGCGTCCAGCACCTTGCTCGGGATAAGATCACCATCTCCGGGTTCGACTCCCAATCATCAAGAACTCTTGGGTCTGTGATACCGACGCTACGCTTTGGGCTACTCATCACGGACATTAAGTTCCACGTTATAGACGCCAAGACATGCTACAATGCTCTGCTCGGCCGACCATGGTTACACGAGTACAACATCATCCCTTCTACGCAACATCAGTGTATGAAGTATTTTAAGGATGGTCTCGAGTATACCGTGACGGGAGAACCGAACCCGTTCTCTGTGAATGAGGTCCGCAAATATGAAGATGCCAAATACTTCTTACCGGATTTCGAGGATACGGAGAAGTGTCACAAGCCGGAGAACAAAGCTAACGCCACTATCTCTGTCTTCGGCAGTGATACCGAGGAGGAAGAGGAGATGATTCATTCGGTTCCACCCCAATACAACAAGCCAGGACCATCCGCTCCTACGTTGATTTTTGGTAGCGACTCGGAAGATGAGGTCCATGCTGTATTCTCTGCTCGGCCTTCAATACAAACGTCCGCTAACGAAGAGCAAAGTCTGCAAGTCGCCATGGTTCCATCTAGACACCATAAAGAACTTGATGCACTTGATACCTACAGTGTAGAGGAGTTGCGGACATTCTACGTCCCTCCCAGGCGAAGAGGTGAAAAGGCAATTCTATTCTACCGCTCTGGGGAAACCAAAGTGGAGAAAGAAATCTGGCACGGCGCGGATCCTATGCTTGACAGGCTTAAGCCCATCCGTCTGCCCAGATATTATACAGAAGGCTTGAAGAAGTTGCTGAAGCGCCAGGGGATATCCTTTAAACAGACCGCTCGAAAAGCCAAATTCTATGACAGGGTCTGGAACATTCCCGGGACTCAGCATAAGTTTCCTAATGGGAGAATGGAAACAATCGGGCTTGGATACATTCGGCCCAAGAAACGAGAGCTACTCCACGGTTGCTACGTTGTGCATGACTTCGATGAAGAAGCAGATGCTCAATGGGAGGCCGCTGATCATGAACCAGTAAAAGTTCCTAATGCAAAAGTGCCCAGTCCGTCGTTCGAAGAGCAAATGGACAAGCTTATAAGGGAAGCTGATCAAAAAGTCCGAGACGACCATAACCGCGAAATGGCCATCTACGAGAAAACCAAAACGCAACGTCTCCTCCAACAAGCTGTGAAAGAAGAAGATGCCGCTCCATGTCAACCTGTTATAAAAAAGGCTCGACGCAGATGCAGAAACAAGTCGAAAGGAGAAAAAGGCGCTCAACAGCAACAAAGCGCGACTAAGTGTTAGTTATATGTATGCCCTAGAGGCCATTACTGTACATAGGATGTATATTGTAGTGGATGCTGGGACATATATAGGGAGGACTTTCTTGCTCGACATGATAGTATGCTATCTGGTTGATCTTTATCTTAACGTGTACACTGATAGTCTCTCTGTTACATGTTGGTAAAGCCCTTAGGATGTGTACTTGACTACCTGGACTATGATGCGGATCATACTAGTGGGGACTTGGTAGTCCATAAGTACATCCTTCAAAGTCCCTAATCGTGGGTGTATCGAGACGGGGCATCGATATACCAGTGTAGACTAGCGTATACCTTCTCGACCCATACAGATGGGCGATGGATGATCCCATATCCATTGGTGTTTGACATCAGAGATGATATACGGGTGCTCAGTGGAGACTGGGTACACTGGACGGACTCGCCGAGAACTCCCAGATGGTATTATACCTTACGTCAGATTACAGTTCTTTGGTGACACTGGTACAGAGTAGTCTATTGACCCGAGATCGTCATAGAGTCTTGTGTGGTTCCCACTGTGCTTTGATTTCCACCTTACCACGTCCAAGAGGGCGTGCAAAACGGTGGTTTTTGGGTACAGTCCCGAGTCACATGGAGGCAATGAGCGATAGGAGGGGATTCGTCTCTCCCGGTATAGGGGGTTGATGTTGCGCTGTGTTCGATTGGCTATAACCGGAAATCCCTGGCCAGGGTTGCTGAGATTTACTGGTAAGTGTTACCAGTAGTTTCTCAAACTGTTATAGACCTCATATCGACACGACTTATCGAGCTATTGGGGTCTGACGTTTACCTCCCCTAGGCAAGATATGCGACATATCAGACGATCAGACCGGACTATACGGTAAGTGTTACTGGTTGGATTCACAGGAGTATGAGCGGGCTTACTCGTCGATCTTCTGATCGCTCAATACCCGGGTGGCCGTTACGTTTAGCAGACCGCTTGCGGCTTGTGGGTGTTTGATATGATCATCACCTGCTGCCGGCGTATTGACGAGTCTTTAGAGTCCTACACAGAGGTTTCCTGGCTCAAGCGAAACGAAATAGGAGCGCATATGAGATATGTGCGGGACCGAGAATAATGCGTGTTTGTGATACCGTATTCTATTCTCGCGATGAATGTATCGATATGGTTGTATGCGATATAACCTAGTTATCGAATCAAGGATTGATTCGGTAAGCCGGTACATAGGATACTAGTCGGTTATATGCGATATGACCGGATCGTTAAATCAAGTGTTGATTTAATGATTTAATGCATAATTATATATATTTGATATATTACCTTGCATTAACTAGTATTGGTTCACTTTAAATGGATTTTCTCACTTGGATTGTGCACATTGTATATGCGATATACTTTTGTACACAAGTTTGTATCATGTTTGATGATACATGCTCACTAGGGTTTGTGTAAAGATTAAACCATGGTTGTGTAATGGTTAGGGTTTTCATTTTCTTATTCATTTATTTATTTATTTCATTCATTTCTTTTTGGCAAAAAAAAAGAAAAATGGTGGCTTTCATTGGATGCATGTTGAAGCTTCATGAAGCTTTGACTAAGTCACCATTTTTGTCTTCATGCTTAACCCTAACCATTGACCTAACCCTAGTTTATTCTCTACACTTGACCATGCTTGGATTATGATAAGTATTCATTTTATTTTCTTTTTGAATAAGACTTATCATAACATTTTTCATCATCATCTTCTTCTTCTTCAAGAAGAAGCTTGACTTCATCAATGGTGACTTGATGAAAAGAGTGAGAAATCCAATTCTAAAGTGAACCCACTTCCTATTTCTTCATCCTCTACCTCTTGCCAAGTAGTATAGGGTGTTTCCTTCACAAGTTTTCATGGCTTGGTGAAGGTGGAGCTTGATCTAGTGATGCCTCGACGTAGATCATCTTCAGCATCGTAGTCGATGACCTAGCCCGTCCTTTCTCCGATGAAGCCGACGCTAGAGCCCAAGATCCGATTAGTACAGCGAGGAGACTTCATCGCGGAGCAATGGAGGTGGAGAACCGGATCTACAAAGGTTGTATTTCCGTTTACTCTTAGTAAAGTAGTTTACTAGTTGCCTTTGTCGCCTAGATATCTAGTTAACGATCCGTATTAGGGTTTCTCGGCACCCGTAAAATTTGAAATTGGCATGGTTGATGCCTTGTGAGACCTTATTAGTGTGCCTAGGAACCCTACAGTTGTATCAGAGCCTAGATAGAGCCTTAGGCGAAGTGTAGACGACGTTTGAAACCCGATCGAACCGAAACCCTAATTCCCGATATGCTCTTTGGACTTTTTCTAAAATCTGGGATTTTTCCATATTAAAAATGCTTAAAAAATTCAGCAGGGAATTCTAAGAATTACGATTCAAAATTTATCTCATGATCAACTAAGGGCGCTGCGGAACCGCGGCAGAAGCCTGGCTTCTGCGGCGGTTCCGCGGCCATCTGATGACATCATCTGTCTATCTTTGCACAGTAATTCCTATTTTATTATGCAGAATTTTCTGGGAATTTTTAATTTGACTCAAGAGTTGAGTGTTCTGGGGTTGTATTGGGAATCGACGATTCGATCGGATTATCAAACCTTGTCTATGTGGCTTTCCGGATATTTTAGAATATGTTAAAAGGTTCGACCGGATATAAATACCCAACTTTTCCCCTACCGGAAAATTTCCAAGTGTTGGATTTTTCTGTGGTTTAAGGACGTTCTAAGTAGTGCAAGTAATGCGATGGTCCCTCTAGAAGACAACAAACCTTAACTCGATTATGTGACCGTCTTGAACTGCTCTTTGAACCTTCGGGTTTGGGGCAGTACAGCGTGCCACATGTGAGGCGTTGGCTTGACCCTTCTACGGCTGGACCGTTGGTACTGAGGCATGAAGTGAATGTCTTTGAACCTATTTCATGAGTTGAACGGTTTCGGGAAAACTTGGGTGTTCGAATGTTCTATCGGAAAGTTTAATATTTTCTATTTATCCGGAATGGGATACAATAATTGGAATTCACAAACAGTTATGAGATAACTGAATGATTGTTATAAATCTAGCGGTTTAGTTTCATTTGATATTGAAAAGAGTTTTCGATAATGAGACTAAAATGCGGGGTTTATAACTGTTAGGCATGTGATGTCTAAGTATTTCATTTGATTAGGCATGTGATGTCTAAAGAGGTTGCGGATTCCAACTGTTGTAGTTTTACACTTTCTTTTCTGTGACCGTAAGTGTAATATGTGATATCGCCGGTTTCGTTGCTATATGTCAACGACAATTAGAACGCACATATTTACTTACGTTGATGACATGTGATGTTATGTGTTGCTGGATATGTTACATTGGATCGTCGTGTTTGAATAGCTGGGGTTTTTTTATGTGAGATGAGTGTTTTCATTTTCATTCATGTAAAAACTTGTATGTAATATTCTTTTATTGGGGCACTTCCAGATTGCGGAAGATGTCACCCTTTGTATATTATTTTCTTTTCCGCACTAGGTTAGACCCAAGGAGGGGAGCACAAGTAACCGGGTTCTGGAGTCCAGTGGGAGACCAACTCGAGGAGTCGAGTCCGGGTCTCCTAACTCCAGAATTGGTAGGGTTGCTTGCCGCTCTCGTAGGGGTCTAGGGGTGTGGGTTTGGCTATTCATCACGACCGTGGAATCCGTGTTTTATACTGGCTCATATTGAAAACACGGACATCCTAGTATATCCAATATTTCATATGTTTCTTCTGCTGCGATATCTGTGATGTGATCATGTGATGTTCTATGATAGATACAGTATATAGTATATATGATATATTATATAGACGTTACTTATGTTTTACACCCGTGCTAACCCTGCCCCGCTCTGCCGTTAGTTACCTAACCTAACTGTGCACGAGGGGACATCGAGGCGAATGCGGATGGCATAAGTGTACGTCGTATTTATCTGTGATGTTTAGGTACTTAAATGATGGGACTTCATTAATGAGATTAATGAAATAAAAGAAACCTAAGATGTTGTAGAATCGAATTTCAAAATAAAACAGGTAGCTACAGTTCTTGCTTTGCACAGCGGTATATGTGATATATCCTGCACCTTATTCGATGAGGAAAGGACCGAGATCCCTTCACCGGGAGTGACTCCTTTAGCAATAACTGGCAGATGCTACAACTCTCGGTTTGTCTTTTGAAGTTTTTAAGAATTTTGCTTTGCACAGTGATATATATGATATATCCCACACCTCATTCGACGAGGAAAGGACCGACGATCCCTTCACCGGGAGTGACTCCTTTAGCAAAACTAGAAAAGCCTCAAAAGCACTCCATTTTTAAAATCATTTGATTCTACAATGATATCAAGTTCATTACGCAATAGGTTTTCAGAAAAACCTGTCGTAGCCCTCCGTCATTTCAGATAAGTTACATATAGTATTCGTGCTACATTTGTTGGCTTTCGTCAAGGTGTAGTGTGCGGTAGCTATGTGCTGTTTATCTGCTGCATATGATGTGACTGGATTAGGGTAGTTGTACGGCTTTGTTGGCTTTCGTCAAGGGTCGTGCGGGTGGGGTTAATTCAGTCAAGAAATGTACGGGTTGAACTTGACTAGCGGGCTATGATTTGTTGCCTTTCGTCAAGGTCATAGCACGTTAGGGGCAAAATATTATCGGGAATTTCTAGTGTTGAAATTTGCAATGAGATTGCATACCTTCTATGAGATAGTTGGATCCCGATACCCGCTGCGAGTAATTGTTACTCCTTGGAGAGTTTTACACATTACAATTAGCCGATCAAGTAGGTGTCTAGAAAGGTGTTAACGGGGTTACGCCTCTGGGAAAACGAGGTTTACATTAATTAGGTCGTGCGAAAGCATGGGGGACCTCCCTCAAAGTACCGACACTGGCCTGGCTGAAAGATTGGAGAACTTGTAGTGTGTAATTAATCCCGGCTAGTCTTTCCTTTTAGGGTTTGAAGGATGATTTGCTAAAAAGCAGTGGGAGCCATCCTGATTAGATAAAATAATAACCAATCTGATCTTGCAAGAGCGCACGCTGAGTGTTTTCTTCTCTCTCTCTCCAGGTAGCGACCATATCGTGCCTTAATCAAGATAATAATACGGAATATTGACCGAACCCGCTTGTTATACTGAGCTGGGGAACGTTGGTCCCGCTCCAACTTATAATTGTTATAAGACAGAGCAGGAAATTGGGGATTACCAGAATTCCCGTGCCGCCCAAACGAAGAAAGTGCATATGATGCATCTCCTTCGGGTGTGTTCATTATACAGAACTGTTTCTCAGTATTCTTTACGTCCTGAGTATGTGATACCAGATCAGGATCCCGCATATGTAATTTGTTACATGGGCTACAGATAGGCAAAGAACTGAGAACGGGTGATAAGTTTCATGAGGCAGAAAACGGAACAAGTGTTGCAGCCAAGTCTGTTGGTCACTGTCACCCTGTATTACCAATACATTGATTCTGAACGAATATTATTAGATACCAAACCTGCTATACAAAATCATATCAATCTCTTTATTAGTAAAGAAAGGATATAATTTTGTATTGTTGGATAATGTTTTGAACATTTCCTATATCAAAAGTTGATCGGTTCAGGCACGTTATCTAAAAGCATTGATGTTCTAAATCAAACTACAGTTCTAAGTATACAGAACACACACAAGAGGAAGAGTTCAGAAATGAACGAATCCTTCTTGAGGCATTGTAGACTAGGTCATATCAATGTGACCTGACTAGCTGAAGTTACATGTAGATGCATATTTAAATCAGTTTGAATTTACATCTTGTGAAACTTGCCAGTCATGTCACAGAGATAAGATGACCATACCTCCGTTTACTGGAAACAGAGAAAGAGTTAGTGAACTCTTGGGATGATACATGTTGATGTATGTAAGGTCCCCTGTCTATATATGCCAGGACTGGTTCTTTGTACTTCATTACATTCTCTGATGATCTTTCGAGATTCAGACCTATGTTCCTGTTGAAACACAAGTCCGAACCTTTTGAGATATTCACAGAATATAAGTTAGAAGTAGAGAACCAAAATACGGGTATAAGTATTATATCCTATGATGAGATCAGGGAGGAGAATACTTGTGCATAGAATTCTTGGACTATTCTAAAGGAGAATGAGATTCTCTCTCAGCATTACTCCTCCGTATACACCATAGCACGATGGTATATCGGGGCGGAGCAATAGCACCCTATGAGATAAGGTGTGCTCTATGATGAGTACTGCTGTGTTTCCTATTTCCTTTTGGGAGTTATGCACTTGAGAAGCTGCATACCTATTGAATAGGGTTCAAATCAAATCAGTTGTCTACCACTTCATATTTGATATGATAAGGAAAGAGCCCATATCTTAAGTTAGTTAAGATTTGGGGTTGTCCAGCCTATGTCTGAAAAGCAAAATCCGGACAAGCTCGAGGCAAGGTCAGTTATGTAGAACTGGAAATGTTCCAGCTATACAAACTGCAGCTGATGATTTGAAAGAACCAAAGGATTCAATAGTTACCAACGAACCTCAGCCTCTCCGCCGATCTAGTAGGGTTCCTCACCCACCTGAGAGATACTTCGGTTTCTCTATGACAGTGGGAGCGAGGATTGCATCATGAGATGATAACCCAACTAGTTTCGAGCTGGCCATCAGGAGTGGGACTCTATAAGAATGGCTGGATGCTTAGCGATCTGAGATGGAATCCATGTACACCAACAAAGTATGGACTTTGGTTGCTATATCCGAAGGGTTAAATCCCCATCAGGAGCAAGTATATCTTGAGAAGATTACTTGGTGTAAATGGAAAAGTTGAGACTTTCAAAGCTAGACTTGTTAAAGCTTTTCGTCATCGACCAGGCGTGGATAATGATGAAACCTTTTTCCAGAAGCTATGCTTAAGTCCATTCAGATCCTACTTGCCACGGCTACATACCATGACTATGATATCTGGCGGTTGGGTGCCATGACTGCTTTTCTAAATGATGTTTTAGAAGAGAACGTCTATAAGTACACAGCCAGAGGGCTTCGTAGACAGTGGGAGCAGCGGAAACGTGTACAAGATGCTTTATAGGATAAGGCAGGTATCGCGGAGTTGGAACATCTGTTTTGATGTAGTAGTCAAACAGTTTGACTTCATCAAAATGGTAGATGAACCTTGTATATACGAAAAGGTAGTAGGGAGTGTGGTGATCTTCGTAGAGTACGTGGATGACATACTCATGATAGGGAAGGAGTTTCCTATGCTACGCTCGTTCAAATCTCCGCTTATCACAAGGATTCTCCATATAGGATCAAAGTGATACCTCCTAAATCCTGTGTTTTCATCTATGAGATAGATATAATTGAATATTAGGATACTCACTAGATGTAGTGAGATGGTATCAATCGATCTTGACGAGAATCACTGGAAGTGTTCCAGGATGATAAAGACGACTGAACGTCAGTCACAGGCATTGTCTTTACCTTCAGTGGAGGGACGGTATGTTGGAAGAGTTCCAAGCTAAATACCGTGGCATACTAGACGATTAAAGGCAAGATACATCGCTACTTAAGATGCTACCAAAGAGGCAGTCTGGGTGTATAATGGTTCATGAGATGAACTTAGTTCCTCCCATTGTGTGACAATGGAGTTGTGGCTTATGCCAAGGAACGCCGGTCCCATCAGTGATCCAGACATATTCTAAGGCAGTGTCACCTGATCATCGAGATGGTTGATCTCTAAGGGATCGAGGTTAGGAGAGTAGACTCAGAGGACAACACGGCGGATCCACTCACGAAGGCCTATTCCTAGAGAGAGATTTTTATGGGATGGTTGAGTATGAGATACTGCAACCACTGCTACAGATGGCCCTAGTGCAAGTGAGAGATTGTTAGTTATATGTATGCCCTAGAGGCCATTACTGTACATAGGATGTATATTGTAGTGGATGCTGGGACATATATAGGGAGGACTTTCTTGCTCGACATGATAGTATGCTATCTGGTTGATCTTTACCTTAACGTGTACACTGATAGTCTCTCTGTTACATGTTGGTAAAGCCCTTAGGATGTGTACTTGACTACCTGGACTATGATGCGGATCATACTAGTGGGGACATGGTAGTCCATAAGTACATCCTTCAAAGTCCCTAGTCGTGGGTGTATCGAGACGGGGCATCGATATACCAGTGTAGACTAGCGTATATCTTCTCGACCCATACAGATGGGCGATGGATGATCCCATATCCATTGGTGTTTGACATCAGAGATGATATACGGGTGCTCAGTGGAGACTGGGTACACTGGACGGACTCGCCGAGAACTCCCAGATGGTATTATACCTTACGTCAGATGGCAGTTCTCTGGTGACACTGGTACAGAGTAGTCTATTGACCCGAGATCGTCATAGAGTCTTGTGTGGTTCCCACTGTGCTTTGATTTCCACCTTACCACGTCCAAGAGGGCGTGCAAAATGGTGGTTTTTGGGTACAGTCCCGAGTCACATGGAGGTAATGAGCGATAGGAGGGGATTCGTCTCTCCCGGTATAGGGGGTTGATGTTGCGCTGTATTCGATTGGCTATAACCGGAAATCCCTGGCCAGGGTTGCTGAGATTTACTGGTAAGTGTTACCAGTAGTTTCTCAAACTGTTATAGACCTCATATCGACACGACTTATCGAGCTATTGGGGTCTGACGTTTACCACCCCTAGGCAAGATATGCGACATATCAGACGATCAGACCGGACTATACGGTAAGTGTTACTGGTTGGATTCACAGGAGTATGAGCGGGCTTGCTCGTCGATCTTCTGATCGCTCAATACCCGGGTGACCGTTACGTTTAGCAGACCGCTTGCGGCTTGTGGGTGTTTGATATGATCATCACCTGCTGCCGGCGTATTGACGAGTCTTTAGAGTCCTACACAGAGGTTTCCTGGCTCAAGCGAAACGAAATAGGAGCGCATATGAGATATGTGCGGGACCGAGAATAATGCGTGTATGTGATACCGTATTCTATTCTCGTGATGAATGTATCGATATGGTTGTATGCGATATAACCTAGTTATCGAATCAAGGATTGATTCGGTAAGCCGATACATAGGATATTAGTCGGTTATATGCGATATGACCGGATCGTTAAATCAAGTGTTGATTTAATGATTTAATGCATAATTATATATATTTGATATATTACTTTGCATTAACTAGTATTGGTTCACTTTAAATGGATTTTCTCACTTGGATTGTGCACATTGTATATGTGATATACTTTTGTACACAAGTTTGTATCATGTTTGATGATACATGCTTACTAGGGTTTGTGTAAAGATTAAATCATGGTTGTGTAATGGTTAGGGTTTTCATTTTCTTATTCATTTATTTATTTATTTCATTCATTTCTTTTTGGCAAAAGAAAAGAAAAATGGTGGCTTTCTTTGGATGCATGTTGAAGCTTCATGAAGCTTTGACTAAGTCACCATTTTTGTCTTCATGCTTAACCCTAACCATTGACCTAACCCTAGTTTATTCTCTACACTTGACCATGCTTGGATTATGATAAGTATTCATTTTATTTTCTTTTTGAATAAGACTTATCATAACATTTTTCATCATCATCTTCTTCTTCTTCAAGAAGAAGCTTGACTTCATCAATGGTGACTTGATGAAAAGAGTGAGAAATCCAATTCTAAAGTGAACCCACTTCCTATTTCTTCATCCTCTACCTCTTGCCAAGTAGTATAGGGTGTTTCCTTCACAAGTTTTCATGGCTTGGTGAAGGTGGAGCTTGATCTAGTGATGCCTCGACGTAGATCATCTTCGGCATCGTAGTCGATGACCTAGCCCGTCCTTTCTCCGATGAAGCCGACGCTAGAGCCCAAGATCCGATTAGTACAGCGAGGAGACTTCATCGCGGAGCAATGGAGGTGGAGAACCGGATCTACAAAGGTTGTATTTCCGTTTACTCTTAGTAAAGTAGTTTACTAGTTGCCTTTGTCGCCTAGATATCTAGTTAACGATCCGTATTAGGGTTTCTCGGCACCCGTAAAATTTGAAATTGGCATGGTTGATGCCTTGTGAGACCTCATTAGTGTGCCTAGGAACCCTACACTAAGAAGTCACGCAAACGAGAATCGAGCTGTTCCGATCTATCCCTCATGAGGAAAATGGGTCGAACGTACCCTTTTCCTCGAGACAAGACAAAGAAAATACTTGACCTCGCTCTAAAACATCAGATGCTTACGCTGCCGGAGTCTAAACACCCCGAACAAGCAGGCGAAGTCTCTTACCCAGACTATTGCTTTTATCCCCGAGTGGTAGGGCATCCTCTCGAAGACTGCTTCACCTTCAAGAATTGGGTCGAAGATCAGTATCAGCTTGGCAAGTTCGCTCTATCTGACAACTGGAGGGTAACGCCGCCACAGAAGCACGAACCCAAGGCCACGAAAGAAGAACCAGTTCCACATTGGGCTTGGAAGCGAATTCGTACTTGTCACATGATAACAATATTAAAAGAAGAGCCCGAGAGTATGGATGACCTTCCCTGGTGCTTCGTAAACAGCGACGATGAGGTAATCTCAGAATTTCCGCCAGCACCAAAAGAGCTGGAGGATGGAATACATACCACTACGGATAACCTCAAGAAAATTGAGTTGGGGACGGCGAATGACCCCCGACCGACATTCATTAGTGAGCTGCTGTCTGAAGAGAGGGCGACTTCATTTAAGGACCTGCTTATGCAGCATAGAGATTGCTTCGCATGGAACTATTCCGAAATGCCGGGACTAGATTCAGAAATTGCTGTGCATAAATTGGCAATATCCCCGGACGTCAAGCCAGTCAAACAGGCGCCAAGGAGAATGCAGCTTGAGCTTGAGATGAGTATCAATGCTGAGGTCAAGAAGCTGATCGACTCTGGCTTCATCCAGGAGGTCCAGTATCCCGAGTGGATCGCCAACATCGTCCCCGTGATGAAGAAAAATGGGACAGTGCGCATATGCGTGGATTTCCAGGATCTCAATAAAGCTTGCCCAAAGAACGATTTCCCTGTGCTAGTCACCAAACTGATGATAGACAATACGTTCACTCATGAGGTTTTCTCCTTCATGGACGGCTCATCAGGGTATAATCAGATAAAGATGCATCCCGAAGACCAGAAGCACACCGCCTTCAGGACTCCTTTGGGTATATTTTGCTACAAGGTGATGCCCTTCGGTTTGAAGAATGCCGGTGCCACCTATCAGAGGGCCATGACGAAAATCTTTGATGACCTTATACACGAAATCGTCGAATGCTATATCGACGATCTCGTGAATAAAAGCAAATCATACGAGGAACATCTCGAGCATCTGAAGACTGTATTTCAACGCCTTCGACAATACAACTTGAAGATGAACCCTCTCAAGTGTGCATTCGGAGTTTCCTCGGGCAAATTCCTGGGATTCGTCGTCCGACACCGAGGTATTGAGATAAATCCGTCAAAGATCAAGGCGATCATGGAAATGCCTCCGCCAAGGACTCTTAAACAGCTGCGGTCTCTCCAAGGGAAGCTCGCGTATATACGGCGATTTATAGCCAACCTTTCAGGCAAGTGCCATCCTTACAGCCACCTGATGAAGAAGGGAACCCCGTTCGTCTGGGACCAAAAATGCCAAAGCGCCCTAGACGAGATCAAGCAATACCTGCAGAACCCGCTAGTATTGGCTGCTCCGGTCAAGGGAAAGCCCCTCATCCTTTATACAACCGCACTCGAAGGTTCCTTAGGTGCATTATGGGTATAAGAGAACGATCAAGGGAAAGAAAGAGCACTCTACTACTTAAGTCGAGTTCTATTAGGGGCAGAAGCAACTACTCCCCCATTGAAAAACACTGCCCGGCGTTGATCTTCGCGATAACAAAGCTCAGGCACTATGCGTTGGCGCATGAAGTGTTACGACCCATCCCTAAACACAGATGATATTGTCCGCTCTGGCCGAAGCCGCACGGTTTTGTCCCTTTGATTGAACCCGGGGGCTACTTCCCAGTAGGTCACCCATCCCAGAATTTTTCTGGCTCAAGCACACTTAACTATGGAGTTTTTCAACCTCCGGAGTTCCAATCCATCCAAAAGGCGCCTCTGTGTTATAAGAGTGGTATCATTCCATTTATAGTTCAGATCGTGCCCTCTTTCGGAATGGAATTCGATACTCCCCATTGTTCTGGTGGGTCTCCGTGTGCATCCGTATCGGTTGCATCCCCATTGAAAAACACTGCCCGGTGTTGATCTTCGCGATAACAAAACTCAGGCACTATGCGTTGGCGCATGAAGTGTCACGACCCACCCCCAAACACAGATGGTATTGTCCGCTCTGGCCGAAGCCGCACGGTTTTGTCCCTTTGAATGAACCCGAGGGCTACATCCCAGTAGGTCACCCATCCCAGAATTTCTCTGGCTCAAGCACGCTTAACTACGGAGTTTTTCAACCTCCGGAGTTCCAATCCATCCAAAAGGCGCCTCTGTGTTGTAAGAGTGGTATCATTCCATTTATAGTTCAGATCGTGCCCTCTTTCGGAATGGAATTCGATACTCTCCATTGTTCTGGTGGGTCTCCGTGTGCATCCGTATCGGTTGCATCCCCACCTCGATACCGGATAACATCTCACTTCTCACGGGGTAGGTGGTATTCAGCCCCAACTCTACCTGGGGTATTACATGAAGTCCGCCTCATTTCGAAGGTGGACCCCCTTAAATATTTAATGTCAAAGGCCATATTGACGGGGTGATTCGCTAAATGGGCCTTACTCTTGATGGAGTTTTCGATAACGTATCAACCTCTCAAGGCAGTAAAAGGCCAGGCCATCGCTGACTTCCTCGCTGAGCATCCGATACCCGCCGATTCTCCTTTAAATTGCGATCTTCCAGACGAACATGCGTTTGATGCGATCGACGGTGGTGATACCCGATGGGAGCTTTATTTCGATGGAGCATCCTCCATGAAGAAACGCAAACAAAGTACCCCTATAATCAAATCGGGGGTAGGACTCATCTTTGTAACTCCACAAGAAGGGATAATGCGCTTTGCTTTCTCCTTAACAGAGCCGAGGACAAACAATGAAGCCGAATACGAAGCTTTGATAGAAGGCCTCGAGATCACCATCGACATGGGAATTGAAAACCTCCTCATATACGGAGACTCCCAACTGGTCGTTAGTCAAGTAAACGGCGACTACCAAACATGCAAGCCAGAGCTGGTGAAGTACGGCGAGAAGGTGCAACAACTGTTGACCCAAATCCCTTCCTATACTTTGGAAAAGATACCGCACGCGGAAAACAGCAAAGCGGACGCGTTGGCCAAGCTCACTAAGGAACTGGCTGATGAGAACCTCGATGACGTAAGAATCGTGGTACAAAGCCGTCGGGTACTTGCCCTAGCTGAAATATCTCCGGAATCATCCGAAGAAAAGGGAGCGACTGAGCAGACGACCCTGCAAATAGAAGATCGGGAAAATACCGAGGATTGGAGAGAAGTCTTTATAGACTACTTCAAATACCGTCGAGCGCCCGAAGATGCGTCCTCAAGACATCAGCTTATAAAACGAGCTCTGTCTTTCGCCTTCGTCAATGATACTCTGTACAAGAGGTCATTTGATTCTCTATGGTTGAGATGTCTGAGACCTGACGAAGCGAAAAGAGTCGTTCAGGAAGTTCACGACAGACTCTGCGGTTCTCACCAAGTAGGCCTAAAGATGAAGTTGAAGATCAAACGGATGGGCTACTACTGGCCCACGATGATTCAAGATTGCCTTGAGTATGCGAAGTAGTGCCACTCATGCCAAATTCATGGGGACTTCATCCACCAGCACCCAAATCCTCTACACCCAACAGTGGCTAGCTGGCCATTCGAAATGTGGGGAACTGACATAGTCGGCCCCATCGAACCAGCATCGTCCAGGGGACATCGTTTATCCTGGCGACGACTGACTACTTCTCCAAATGGGCAGAAGCAGTACCGTTAAGAGAAGTGAATACGGAGAATATCCTCCACTTCTTCAAGACGCACGTCATTTACCGGTTTGGAACTCTGCGACGGATCATCTCCGATAACAGGCCAGCTTACAGAAGCCACAAGATCAGTCGCTTCACGCAACAACACAATATAGACTGGAGATATTCCTCGGTTTATAATCCACGAGCTAATGGTCTAGCCGAGGCCTTCAACAAAACCTTGACAAAGATCATGAAGAAAACGGTGTCCCGAAATAAGAAGGACTGGCACGAGAGACTGCAAGAAGCTCTCTGGGCATATCGAACCACGTTCAAGACAGCCACGAACACAACGCCGTATGCATTGGTATTCGGTACAGAAGCAGTACTCCCCCTCGAGATAGAGTTACCCTCTCTACGAGTGGCGGTCCACTACGAGCTGACGGACGAAGAAAATGCTAACCTTCGGCTTAAGGAGCTTGATGCCCTTGATGAAACCCGGCTCATAGCACAACAAAATCTGGAGGCTTATAAAGCAAAGATGACGCGCTCATATGAAAGATTGACCCGGCCGAGGACATTCCGCCAAGGCGAACTCGTGCTAGTGGTCAGAAAGCCTATGATCCCCAATCGCGCCAAACGGGGAAAGTTCGAGCCAAACTATGAAGGCCCGTACATCATAGACAAGGTCTACCAGGGTGGAGCCTATCTGCTTATGGATATGCACGGTGAAAGGCCTTACAGGCCAATAAATGGTCGATTCCTAAAGAAATATTACGCTTAGCGAGTTACTGCCTAGGTCAATGATAGATGACGACGACTATGTCCGCTCGCTATCTTCCTAAGCTCAAACTTTATAAGCAGTAGCCAGCCTTCTCCTGGGCGGACCGAAACGTCCGTAAACTAATGCCGGACCGAAACGTCCTTAAACTAACGATGGACCGAAACGTCCTTAAACTAATGAAGGACCGAAACATCTTTAAACTACTACCGCAGTATCCTTAGGCTGACGAGATAAATAAAAAAAATATATAAAAAAATATAATAAACGGTATGTCCATAAGCAAAATGGGCACGGACGAAAACCCGAAAGGGTTCCGTGAGTAAAAACAGCAGGGCTACCGGCGAGTGTTCGTGAAAACCCGAAAGGGCGCGACCTCGTAAAAAAAAAAGAAGAGAATAAAAAGAATAAAAAAACCGGTATGTCCATAAGCAAAATGGGCATGGATGAAAACCCGAAAGGGCTCCGTGAGTAAAAACAGCAGGGCTACCAACGAGTGTTTGTGAAAACCTGAAAGGACGCAACCTCGTTAAAGGACACTTACAGGGTCCTCTCGACCTTGTAAGGAGAAACCACCCGCGTGAGATCCTTACGACTCACAAGGGGGTAGCACACTTAGAGATCCCCACGACTCGTAAGGAGAAAATACACTTGCGAGATCCTCACGACTCGTAAGGAGAACTCTTTTATGGGACCCTCACGGCTCATAAGATTTGAAAATCTTAAGTTACAGAGACCTAAACCTGTGCTTAAGCAACCTCCACAACCTGCGATATTGCCCTACAAGTGGCTCAGCACTGACCCTTGTATACAATCCACGGGCGCGAATAAACATTTCCCTAACCAAGTCCCACTCGTGACTGGGGATATGTACGCACGATGAACAACCCTTATAAGTCCTCTCGACTTCTAAGGAGAAAACCCTCTTGTAAGATCCTTACGACTTACAGAGGAACGTACACTTAGGAATCCTCACGATCCCTAAGGAGAAAATACACCTACAAGATCCTCACGACTTGTAGGGAGAAATACCTTTGCGAGACCCTTACGGCTCATGAAGTTAAAAGCCTTAGTCGATAGGACCTTAACCCTGTTCGCTAAGCCACCTTTGTTCGACATCGACAGAGACAAATGATGATTCGCTCCTGGCAATATCCCAGTTGTAGCGGTGCTGATGCCGAAATCGGTGTCTAATTTCAGGTTTACGGTGAAAAGCCGGTAGGCCGCACATGCACACGAAATAGCCGAAATGATGGGGCAACTTGCAATAAAAAGCAGCAAGTAAAAACGTATGCATATAAAACAGCCGAAATGATTGGGCAACTCGCAATAAAAAGCGGCGAGCAAAAATAGAATAAATAGCCGAAATGATTGGGCACCGCAAAAATAGCCGAAATGATTGGGCAATAGCGACCTTCGCGATATAAAAGCTGAAATGATAGAGCATCGCGGAAATAAAACAATAAAAATGAATGAAACTTCTGCCCTACAGTTGAGATCATATCGATCCCTGTATACAATCCAAGGGCATAAACAAAGAGGGAACCACACCTTCCCGACAGGCTCCGCCAAAAAGTTAAGCCAAATCTTGACGGTTCACCAATAGCCTAGAGACAACCGCGACATTCGTCTCAATACAGCAGACACAGTGCCAGCAAACGAAGCGAAGACCAAATTCCTAGCTTCGAGGTCTTGACGGTAACTTATATAAAACCTGAAAGACCACCACAAATCCTTCGACTCAGGGAAACAAGTGTCCTTGACGAAGAAAATCCTGATTCGCGCCGACTCGCAGAGAAACCAGTGTCTCCGTGAGAAATTCTCGATTCGTTTCAACACCAGGGAAACAAGTGTCCTTGGCAAATCCCTTAACTCAGGGAAACTAGCGTCCTTGATGAGAGCCTCCTGATCCGCGTCGGCTCGCAGAGAAACCAGTGTCTCCGCGGGAAATTCCCGATTCGTTTCAACACCAAAGAAACAAGTGTCCTTGGCAAACTCCTCAACTCAGGAAAACTAGCGTCCTTGATGAGAGCCTCCTGATCCGCATCGGCTCGCAGAGAAATCAGTGTCTCCGTGAGAAATTCTCGATTCGTTTCAACACCAGGGAAACAAGTGTCCTTGGGCAAATTCCTCAACTCAGGGAAACTAGCGTCCTTGATGAGAGCCTCCTGATCCGCATCGACTTGCAGAGAAACCAGTGTCTCCACGGGAAATTCCCGTTTCGTTTCAACCCCGAAGAAACCAGTGTCTTCGGCAAAATCCTTCGACTCAGGGAAACAAGTGTCCTTGACGAAGAAAATCCTGATTCGCGTCGACTCGCAGGGAAACCAGTGTCTCCGTGAGAAATTCTCGATTCGTTTCAACACCAGGGAAACAAGTGTCCTTGGCAAATTCCTCAACTCAGGGAAACTAGTGTCCTTGATGAGAGCCTCCTGATTCGCGTCGGCTCGCAGAGAAACCAGTATCTCTGCGGGAAATTCCCGATTCATCTCAACCCCGAAGAAACCAGTGTCTTCGGCAAAATCCTTCGACTCAGGGAAACAAGTGTCCTTGATGAAGAAAATCCTGATTCGTATCGACTCGCAGAGAAACCAGCGCCTCCATGAGAAATTCTCGATTCGTTTCAACCCCAGGGAAACAAGTTTCCTTGGCAAATACCTCAATTCAGGGAAACTAGCGTCCTTGATGAGAGCCTCCTGACTCGCGTCGGCTCGCAGAGAAATTAGTGTCTCCGCGGGAAATTCCCGATTCGTCTCAACTTGCAAGATGAAGCCTCAGGCAGCAGGGATTAAAAAACTTGTTTCCTGAGCAATGGGACCCTGCAAGTCGGTCTAAAACGGTCTCTTGCATACTATTCACGGGTCTCACTCTCCAAAGTCGAATTTCGATAAGGAGGGAAACAACCGCTTACGGGTCCTCTCGACTCGTAAGAGGGAAAATTCTCTTATAGGATCCTTACGACTTATAAGAGAAAATGCACTTAGGAATCCTCACGATTCCTAAGGAGAAAATACATCTGTGAGATCCTCTCGATCCGTAGGGAGAAAAGTCTCTATGAGACCCTCATGGCTCATAGAGTTGAAAAGTCTTAGGCGGCAGATCTGAACCCGCGGCCTAAGCCATCGCTATCTCTGGGCAAAAACTAAAATGCTTACTCTATTATCTGCCAATTATGCTTATCAAGACAGCATGCTGATAATAAGAGAAGGGAGAAAGCAAAAGAACATACAAGACATTCAAAAAGAAAAAAATGTGTATCTTTATTTATTGACTTCAATCAAATACAAGGTGAATCGAATAAATAATGGATACATATTATTTGAAAAAGAAATTTTTTTACAAATACATTGATACAAAGGCATCTACTGGGAAGGAAGCGTCTTAAATAGTTCCATCAGTTGTTCGCACACTTCCTTCCATGCCTTTTCCTGAACGGCCATCACCTCCAGTTCTGCCTCCACCTGAGCCCTTTGCTGCAAGAGAGATGCAAGCTGCTCCCCAACGGCCTGCTGAGCTGCTTCGCGGCCTTGGGCATTACGCTTGGCAGCGTCAAGCTTCTGCTTCAAGTTCAGCCCATTTGAGATACGCTCCAGAAGGCCTTTGAAGACAGCCTTCACCTCGGCAGCGTTCGCCTCAACTTCGGCACGTAGGCGAGCAGTTTTGCTTGAAGACTCCTGACACTCCTTCAGCCTTAAAGCTGGTTCTTGTTCCAAATGGCGGAAATGAGAAGTGCTTTGCTCGAGCCATGCTGCCCGTTGAGTGCTCACGGCCAAATCCTCAGGAGCAGGACGCATCGACTCCAGCTGATACAGGCGAGCCTCGATCTCCCTGCAGTGGTTAACCCAAGACGCAACGATGCCCTCGTTATAGAAATTTACGAGTATCACCAGCATCGGGTTAACCGCCGTAGCGAAATCTGCAGCAGACGTAGGAGTCTCGACGTCGAGTTCCTCGATGTAGTCGCTCAACATGCGCAGACTATTCGCGGCGCCTTTCGAGGACGGACGTCTCAGGAAAGGGCCTGCCGGCATTGTGACGCGAGGCTCGAAGGGCACCGAGATCGGAACGACAGCTAAAAAAAAACAAGATACGATTAGATGACACTTTAAGAAAGACAAAGAAAAAGGGGGTCATCAATGCAATAGTTTGCTATACCAGCTGCAGCAGGTGGCAAGGCCGGAAGGGCCGGTGGCGCGGCCGATCGTTCATCCCTTCCTTCGATTTGTAGCACTACAGTCAGGACGGAAATAAGTTAGAAATAATTCCATCACTGAAAAAGAAAGATATCAGTCGGAAACTATACTCACCAGCGCCACCAGAGGGAGAAGCGAATTCAGATGGGAAGGAGAAGTGTGGGAGCAACACCTGATAAAGATGGTCAAAAAGCACTCCTAAAAAGACACAACAGTACGACTTTAGTACATAAATTATGCGTCTAAAAAATAAGACCAATAAGTTGCAAACCCATACCTTCCAACATCTTCGATGGTACGAGAGAGGGCTGAGAGGTGACCACCGCCAAGGCATTAGTTGACGGCGCTCCCTCGAGCAATGGAGCAGTGGCACTCCCCGCACCTACGTTAAAAAACAAGGGTAAACCTGTCAGGAAAGATTGCAAGATAAAAAAAGGGACGGTAATCCGAAATTTACCTGATGAGCCTCCAGCCGAGATGGAGGCGTCTCCCTCCTCCATCGACATAAGTCCACCACCCGTGGCCTCATCCCCAGACTCCACGGGGGCCGTCGTCGTGCTCGCGAGGCCAGGAGACGGCGGAGGGCCGTAGGCGGGGAGAGCAATGATCGGAGCATTGCTAGACTCCTGAGAAAGAGCGGTCGGCTCGCCCTCAGGAATCAAGTCCACCTCACCCGCTACTCCCTCGGGCTCAGCAGTCGCGGCTGTCTCATCCACCGTCGCCGCGGGGTCATTGGTCTCAGACACTCCGTCCGCTGCTACCTCGGGCTCGGCATCGGCCACCCGCTCAGGCATAGTAGACGTGATCATTTCGTTAGCCACTAGCTCAGGCCCGGCAATCCCGGTCGTGTCGTCCGCCATCGGCTCGGGTTCGACCAATGCCTCTTCCTCTGGCCCCTCAGGTTCGATGGTCTTCGCCTCCCCCTCGGTTGGACTTAGCCCTGCAAGACAGAATATATAAGAACCGACAGCTTTATAATTCTTACAACAAAATTCTGAAAGAAATATTACCTGAGGTGGACTTATCGTTAGCCTCCCTATTGGCGCGCACTGCCTGTCTGTGAGCTGTAGACAAGGCGACTGGGAGCTCTTCTGAGGGAGTATCAGCACGAGGGACGGTGCTTGGGCCCGCTCCAATGGCCAAAGCGACCCTGCGTGCCTTCGCTTCACGCCTCAACCGCTTCCTCTCCTCCCGGGCTGTCGCGATGAACCTCTTCGATGCATCCTTCATCAAGGTGTCGTCGTCCTCGTTCAGAGTTGCCTCCAGAGCCTTTAAGGCATCTTTCATCGGCTCTTCAAGACGGGCCTCTCGCGGTAGCCCCGAGGAGGCAGAAACATCGGCTGGCCCGGGAAGGGTCTCCGCGTCACCTGGCGGGATCGACATCGTGGTTCCTGCGATAAAAAAGGGAAGATTAGATCGACCATAACACAAGGAAAATGAAGACTTGATGAATCGAAATTTACCAAGGCCTAAGGACGCTCTAAGGCGTTCTTCCTCTTGGAAAGTCTTGAGGGAAGCAGCAATGGCTTCTTCAGTGGTGATGGCTGTTTGAAGAAAAGATGGGAAAAACGTTAGTCAGGGGAAATAATAAAGATATGATACAATAAAAAATGCGACCAGTGGTTACCTAATTGTGCAAGTTTAGCTAGCCACGCGTCGCGCCTCGCCAAGCGCTCTGAAGCTACGATGGCGGCCGCCAAGTCCATGTCATCGGGCGGCATGACTAAGCCCCTGTTGGTCCCGTACTCACCCAGGCCCTCACCATAGGGAGCATGGGGTTCCTGACCGAACACAACGTCAGCCGCGAAGAGCGACTTCTTTTTCTTCTTCTGCCCACCAGCCCTAGGTGCACCCGAGATCGATTTGCGCTTTGCAGGCACCTTGGGGCGGCGAGTCCCGATGTCCGCAACCACACGAGACTCCAGCGAGGCTACAACCACTGTCTCCACTGGAGCACAGGGCGCTGGTGGTGCATCCGCAATATCGGGAAGCGGCAATCCGCGTGGAGGACTCTGCGCACGCGGTGGTCCGGCTCTAGCATCTTTTAGAGGGGGAACTACCGGGGTCCTTGGCACTAAAGGAGCGTTGCGGTCGCTACCTGGAGGCACACCCTTACGGTCGACCGGCAATCGCTTTTCCTCCTTTATGACGGCTCCCGTCGAATGACTGTACCATTCTGTATATACCTTGAGGAGTCGTAGGGCGCAAGCCGGCTCACTGATAAAAAAGTGGGAACCCGTATTCAGACGCATGAAGTGATGCAGCGCGCTCTCCATCCCTTCTTCATTAGCAGCAGGTTCCGATAGGAAAGCCTCCAATGGTACCCCTTGATTGTAGCTTAGTTGTTGGGCAAAACGATGCGGGTTGTATCTCATGAAAATCGCCGCACCGTTCTGCCTGAACACCAGGAAGCCTGGTCTGATAGAATATAAATGGAGGGTCTCCCGGGCCGTCAAAACTGAGGCTCCATCTTTGAAAGTGTCTTGCAATGGCCGCACTACAGTGGTAGATGCCTTTCCAATAGTCAGCACTTTGTCAATGAAAGACACCCCGTCTCCAATGGTGTGGGGGCGAAGGAGAAAACCCCTGGCATTCCATGGCGATGGAGTCACGATTGAGGCGCCAATCAGCTGTATGATGTGAGGGAAGCTGCACCTGTCATAAAACGAGGGCTTTTTGTGCATGCCGAAGACGCCCGATGTGTGTAGCTCGAGCCACGATACGAAGTAGTGCATCGGGAAGATCACGTGCAGTACCCCAGGCTCATTAGCATCCGCCGCTTGACTGAGGCCGTGATACAGGTGTCCCAAGCCGGCGATCCCAACAGCCACTTTTACCCCGATGGTGATCCGGTGAGCTGGGTAAAAGACAGAGGGCCACATATGGTGAGAATGCATCAGGAGCACAAACCAACTCAGCCATAGCCCAAGAAATCCTAAGAAGAAGGCCTCCTTGTCCATCCCGGGGGCTGCAACTTCCGCAAAAGACACAGTCGGGGAGTTAGGAAGGAAAAAACCCTTTTGGTCTATTTCCTTTGCCTGCAGGTTATCCAAACCTAGACCAAAAGGGTCATCAAGTGTGGCAAACTTGGCAGCTTCTGCCGAGAGGACGTTTGGGTGAAGGAACCGAGCGATGAAATCCTCGAAGCTAACTCCGCGACTCCCACGTTCGATGAAAAGGGCCTCATAGATGTTCAACACCTTGATCAGACTTGGGAATTGATGTTGAACAGCATTCTCCGGAGTGAGGCCCCTTACTGCCGGCTTAGCACCGAAGACATGCTCGTCTGTAGGAAGCAACTCCTCATAATGATCCCCTATAACTGGTAAGCCGGAGACCTCTGTGAATTCCTCCAAAGAAATCGACACTTTCCGGTCCATTGCGAGGAAAGTGTGAGTAGGAATGTTCCACTGCTCTAAGAAGGCCTTGAACCACCAGGTGGGAAGCGTGGGATATTGGAAGTGGGAGACGTAAACCGCAGTGTACAACCCTAACCTTATCAACTGCGACTTCTTCGCCGACAGAATATAGCGAGCCCATGGCAGATAGCCGATCGGGTGGCGGGGGATCAGACCTATGTTATATGATTGCCCCCAAGGTCGCGCCTCATCTTGACAGATACGGCGTCCCAGGATATCCAAAACCATAGGACGCTGAACCGGAATTGCATCTATAGCGGGATGAAGAAAGCCTTTTGAAGTCCAATCAACCATCTCCACGGCATACTGCACCGGGGGTGGGCTGGCATAGTGGATCGCCGTAATAGGCTCTGACGGCACTGCGCACGAAAAACTCCGACGACCCATGATAATCTGATTGTACCACGACCCCCAAAGGTGGAGATTCTTATATTCCGGGTCGTGGTCCCTGATCATAGCTAGGACTTCGCGATCCACGGGCGCTTCGGGAAACCCTTCCTCCGAACGAGCAAATGGGAATGAGGTATCGAAAGACATGGTCACTGGAAGGGGACAAAATTAGCCGTTAGTGTTGCAATTCCAACGCTTGGCGTTTAAATTTTTTAATTAATTAATTAATTAAATTAAAATTAATTACACCACACTGCAGTGCAGTGGGTAGGAGACCAGATGGGGACCCACAAAATCTGGATGACAATGCATCAGTTAATAAGACAACCCCATCATTGGATGAGATTGTCAGTTAAACTCCAAGAGAACATTCTCATTAATAATAAAAAAAATCCCTAGAGACAAGGGGAAAATCTCCTCTTTCAGAGGAAAGCTCTGTCACAGAGTGACACTTGTCAAACTCTGGTCTCAGAGAAATAAAATTCTTTAAAAGAGCCTAGCTCTGTAATAATGATGAAAAAATCCATCAAAGAAAAAATTAATTAATTCCTAAAAAATTAAAGTTCTGGGATCTTAAAGATCCATATAAAAAAAACTCTTAAGAGTTCATCATCAGAAGATCAAAAGATCTATATTCTGTCAATGAGCAAAGTTCTGTTCATGGGTTAAGAAACCCTGAAACAAATTCTTGAGAGCAAAACTCTGTTTATGAAACCCTAAAGGGGATTTCTTTAAATCAAAAGATCTATGAGAGCAAGGCTTTGTTGGTTAAGATTGATTTAAATTAATTTAAATTAATTTTACCTAAAGTTTTTCTAACTTTAGAAATGAGAGCAAAGCTCTGAAGTTCTTAAGCAAGAGCAAAACTCTGAAAATCAAAATCTTGGAAAATAATAAAGATTTTCTAAGGGCCAGGGGTCCTATATATAGGCGCTTGCGCCCCTTCAACTCCTAAGTTGATCTAACGGCCAAGATTTTGCCACCGCTGCACCCACGTGCGCGCCACGTGAGCGCAACGGTGAGGGGGGCATTTGTTTCCCCCAATCAGAGCAAAACTCTGTTTGAATTTCAAAAATTCAAAATTCGAAGCAACGCTTCAAATTCCTTGCGCTGCGCACAACGCGGCACGTGTCAAAAGCTGATACGTCAGCGCAGCGCCCAAGGCAGCGCGCCCAATCAGAGCAAGGCTCTATTTAAAACAAAAATTAAAGGAAGCAACGCTTCAGTTGCGCAAGCGCTGCGCTGCGCGACACGTGTCAGCGCAGTTGCGCAAGCGCAGTGGCGCAAGCGCTGCGCGACACGTGTCAGCGCAAACGCAGTTGTGCTGCGGTGTGCGCTGCGCGACACGTGTCAGCGCAGTTGCGCAAGCGCAGTTGCGTTGCGCTGTGCGACACGTGTCAGCGCAGTTGCGCTACGCTCTGCGCTGCGTGACACGTGTCACGCGCTGAGGCGTTTGCGCCAAATAGAATTAAATTCTAATAAGATCCTTCTGTTCTTGTTAAAACAAGAAGATTGTTTTCTGTAAAACAGAAGCCTTTGGATCAAAGATACAACGGTGGGGAAAATTCCCTAAATCACTCAGAGAATGATCTCTTTAACAAACTTAATAAACCTATGGGCACTATATAAAGGCCTCTAGACCCCAATTCAAAAGAGGATGAACATTGTGAGAGATCAAGAACTTCAAAAAAGAGAGAACTCTGAAGAAAATTCAAGAAAAAAGTAAAAACCTTTATAAAATAGAAGAATTTCTTCTAATAGATCATTGATCTAAGAACAAGATCAATGATTTTCAATAAAAAACAAATAATAATAGTGCCTTGCACTTTTTATAAACCATTGGTTCTGGAATCTTAAAGATTCTTTTTCTGGATCCAAAATTGGATCAAGATTTTGAAACAGTGCCCTGCACTTGCAAAACTGCACTGTTGCGCTCCTGGGTTGGCGCAAGTCACCAGAAAGCGCCACGTGTCAGCACCTGAACCACTTGCGCTATGCGCTTTTAAGATAGAGCCTTGCTCTCTGAAATTGGCGCAACTCACCAAAGCGTGCCACGTGTCAGCAGCGCAAGCGCAGCGCACTGCGCTTGCATGACACGTGTCATCACCACAAGCGCTTGTGCTCAGTGATTGGCGCAAAGCGCCTGACAAATGCACTGCATTGTTTACTAAAGGGCCAGGCCCAAATCAAAGAGACCTAATAGGCCAAAATAAATTGCAATGCAATAAAAGGGCAGAGCTCAAACAAAATTGATGCTCTGCATCATTTATAAAAGGGCAGAGCCCAAACAAAATAAAATGCAATAAAAGGGCAGAGCCCAAGCAAAATTGATGCTCTGCATTATTTATAAAAGGGCAGATCCCAAACAAAATAAGAAATGCAGTGTATTATTTAAAAAGGGGCAAAGCCCTAGCACAGGCCTAATAGCCAAAGACAAATAAAAGCGTTGAACATTTTTCAACTGGACTTAGCCTAATCATGGCCGTAAGTCCTCAAATTAAATTGACTGAGCACAGCTACTCTCTTAAATCAATTTACATCCGGTTCGAGGGTACATCTCCGAACTCCTCTGACTCCTATCGTTGTAATCCTTCAACGACGTCAGAGAGGTGACGGGTCCCGACAACCACACATCAACACGGACTGTGGGGTCCTTAAACTCATGGACTTATGCGTCCTTAAACAAAAACACGGACTGTGGGGTCCTTAAACCCGCGGACTTATGCGTCCTTAAACTAAGACGCGGACTTATGCGTCCTTAAACTAAGACGCGGACTGTGGGGTCTTTAAACCCCCGGACTTATGCGTCCTTAAACTACCTATGGACCACCATGTCCCTAAACTGGAATACAGACTTATGCGTCTTTAAACTGCCTATGGACCACCATGTCCCTAAACTGGAATACGGACCGAAATGTCCTTAAAACTACCTATGGACTACTACGTCCCTAAACTGGAGCAATAGAGCCCCCAAATGCTCTTTTGTCGGATCCAAACGATCCCGTTAAGTTGATCTTAGTCTCAAATCGGACTAACGTATCCTTAACGAACGTTTAAGTTGATCTTAACCTCAATTTGGCTAACGTATTCTTAAACTAAAACCCCAAACCCAAATCTAAGTAAATACGGATTTGGACTAATCCACGTCCTACGGGCGACGGCATAACTTAGTCTCCGTATACAATCCACAGGCATTCACAAACAAAACAAACACACACTACACGAAGTGAAATTCTGGAGAAGGAGAAAGTGGCTACCGCGATGCGGTAGCGTAATTAACTGCAGGGGCTTGCGCCTGCAGGGAAGAGCGTCCCCACAATCGAAAACCCCTCAGGCGAGGGGGAATCTGACGAAGTCTGCTATATCGGCCGCATCCGTCTAAACCTCCGATACACGGTGCCATAAATCAACTTGGCATCTTCGGAGAGGTGGACGGATAAAACCAAATAGCATCTGCCCCGAATCTCAGGCAAGACGTCTACCTCGTCTCTGCCGCGTCATTCGGAGGGGAACAGTAAACTCTCCCTAAGGCCTATTGTCAATTTAATAAAGATCAGCAGAACATTGCGAAGAATGTAGAAAAGTTCTTATTTATTCAAAAAAAGGTGTGGTATTATGAGCTTCTCATCCGTACATACGAAAAGAAATATTATTATTATAACAACGGGGGAAGGGGGTGCAGAGAGCACTGCTCGTGATACTTGGTGAAGATCTTCGCCAGCCGAGGCCTCGCGAGATCCAACCTCTCCCCTCGGTTCCTCTCACGTGCGTTGATCCCGAGCCTCAACTCATAGCACTCGCGGACGAGCGCCTCCGAGCGAGCGAGCCGGTTCGCGGAGATGAGGCCGAAGCACCTCAAAGACCGCAACTTGCCCACGGCCTCGTCATAAAGCTGCTCGGACAGGGGGTTGTAAAGCCCTAGTGACGCCCTCCAGTTGGAGTACATCAGCAGCGGCAGCAGGGTCGAATGTCGGGGGAGCAACCGGCCGAAGTGGTCCTTGATGCTCCCGTACACCAACTGCACCGTGTCCTCGGTGCAATTCTGGTCATACAGGTATACATCTTCGAAATTGATGATGTCGGGGATGGTAAAGGGGAAGTCTTGCATTCTTAACACTCTGTTTGCAAAGGAAGGAAGGTCTAGTACTCCTTCAGCCTTATATAGCCCGCTGCGCCCCCAGAGGAACTCAACGGTCACCCACTCTTGTCCAAGGAGTCGCCGCCATGCGGCGATCATTGAGCCTCCTCCGACGGAATCGAAGCGACGCGGCCCTGGCGCTTCACCTCCCCCCGCATTCAATGCGCATGCTAACCGTTCCAGTTCCCCAAATGTATGGTCGGGCGAAACCTCTTGAAGATTCCCCTACCGCAATGCCAGGGATCAAAAGCCCTCACTAAGAGGCAACTCGGCAGCTGCCCTGCTCAAATTATCCCTGGCGGGTAGCCTCCCTACCGCAACGCCAGGGATCAAAAAGTCCTCCCAGAGGCAGTCGAGCCCAACCATCGCTCGGCTATCCCTGGCGGGTAGCTTCCCTGCCGCAACGCCAGGGATCAGAAAGTCCTCCCAGAGACGGTCGAGCCCAACCATCGCTCGGCTATCCCTGGCGGGTAGCTTCCCTACCTCAACGCCAAGGATCAGAAAGCCCTCCCAGAGGCAGTCGATCCCGAGGATCCCTCGCTCGGCTATCCTTCAAGACAAAAGCCCTTGCCAAGAGGCACCGGGCAGTAGCCCTGCCCCGGCCAAGGGTCCTTGGTAGGCTTTTATAGCCCCTCCCGCGCCAAGGACCAAAGTCCTCCCAGAGGCAGTCGAGTCCTTGCTCGGCTATCCCCGGTTGGTAGCATCCTACCACAACCGACAGGGATCAAAGTCCTCACCAAGAGGCACTGGGCAGTAACCCTGCTCGGTCCCCGTCTTGAAGGATCAAAACCCTCGCAAGAGGCAACCGGGCAGCTACCCTGCTCGGTCATCTTCGGCCGGTAGCTCCCTCCCCATGATGCCAGGGATCAGAGCCCTCACAAGAGGCACCCGGGCGGCTACCCCGCTCGGTCGTCCCAGGATGGTAGTTGCCTACCCACGACGCTGAAGATCGAAGCCCTCGCCAAAGAGCAACGGAGCGTCCTCCATCCATCCTTAGCCCAAGCAAGGCGGGCAGTCCTCCGCCCACCACACGCAGACGGTCCGAGCTGCCAACCAGGGGCATTAGGTCTATCCAAGTCTCGAGCGATCTCCCCTCGACTTCAGGGCCATGGAGACGCCTTCTCCTCAGCAGCGCTTGAATCAACTCGACGGACGATCGCTAGGCAGATAGCCGACCTGACATGCAAGCCCAACAGCACAAGAAGAAAATTTTTACAAGCATTCTTCATGAACAAAAGCGCAAATCAATGAAACCAAAGAAAGAAAAAGCTTTATTGCTAAAAGGCAGTACAGAGGGTATTTTTGGCTCCCCAGCCTCACAAAAATGCCCGGAGACTTACAAAATTCCAGATGCAGCAAAATAAAAGGAGGGGGAAGATGGGGGCTTTAGGCCTTGGGGCCGGGAGCGACCTCGAGGCCCTCGACATCAATCATGAGATGAGCTGGGTCCTCGGTGACTTCCTCGTCATTAATCCCCTGCCCCTGTCCGCTGGTGTTCGCGAAGGGGTACTAGGCCCGGAGCTCTTCATCGGCGAACCCCGGCACCCGGGCCTTAACAGCATCGAAGGTCTCGTGCCAGATGAGGGTCGTGGCGACGACCAGGTCATCGTAGTAGTCTTTCGACTTCTTATAGCTCTCCACCGCCTTCGCCGCCGAGAGGTCGGCCGACTTCGCCCACTCAGCCGCCGCCCCCAGCTCCTTCCGGAGGGTTTTCACTGTCTTCTTCAGGTTGCCGGCCAGCACCTGAGCGTCCTCAAGCTTGGATTTAGCAACCGCGGCGGCCTCGCGGTGCCGGGAAACCTCCGGCATCCCGGTCTCCACTTCGCCCTCCAAGGCGACAACCCTCACCTTCATCGCCTCCAGCTCCCGCTTGGAGCTCTCTTACAGCAAGGCGAGCTGGCCCGCAGCTTTCATCGCCGAGGCTACCACCTCGGCCTCCATGCGCAAGGCGAGGGCGGCGTGCTGAAGGACCTGAAAAGCAGAAGAGAGATCAGGAAGATGAGAGAGGCATCGAACCTCGAAAATAATAATAATAAAAGAAAAACGCTTACCTGCATGGACTCCTGGGCGATGGACGCCAGCTGAGCCCTAAAGGTCCCCCCGGGAACTCTACCCCTGGCCGAAACCTCTATCTCATGCAGCAGGCTATCCACGACGGATAGCCTCAAAGGCACGGCGAACTGGAGACCGCCTTCCTCCACCGTGATCGGCGAAGACGGTCCCCGGGCAGATCTCCTCTTGACCGGCCTTGCGGGAGAGCCGGTCTCTTCCTCCGAGGCCAGGTCCTCCAGAATCCAAGCCCGCCTTCGACCCGACGTTTTGCTGGGCCCCGGGGCGAGATTCGCCTCCGAACGCTCGCGGGGCGCTACCGCCGGGGGAGAAGGAGCAGGGGCAGGCTGTGAACGGGAAGAGCCGGCTCCCCCAACCTTCGCAACCGGCTTCGGCGGGCGCATGGACATTCTGAGCGAATCCATATCCATGGGTCCTGCACAAAACCGAATGCAAATGAGTCAGCGACACAGGCAATATACGAGCAAAAAAAAAGCAAACCTAAACTTACCGACGAACTCAACGGGGCTGAGTCCGGCCCAACTCAGGACCCTCTCAGACAACAGCATGTCGTAACAGGGGATGGGCTCCCACGACGCCACTCTCACCGCGGCGGGGTCACTGGACTGGTTTCCTGGCAAGTGCTTCTCCCTCGACCACTCTGTAGACACGGGCCAGTCCTCGCCCTCAGGAGGGGAAACGAAGAAGAACTTCTTCTTCCAGTCGTGGATGGAAGAAGGCAGGGCCACAACCCCCGTCCCAGCGGCGCCCCCTGATCGCTTTCTAAAAGAGAGATAAACCCACCTTGGGTCGCCCGCTCGACCACCGGGGTGACTTTTGAAGACGAGGGAGGAATCAAGGAGGGAAAGGCTGAAGGGGATCGCCTATAACTTCAGGCGGATCAGGAACCCGAGGAGAATCCTCCACGAGTTGGGCACCAACTGACCAAGAGCTAGCCCGAAGAAGTTCAATGCTCCCATGACCTCAGGAGAGAAGGGCAGGCGCATTCCACCCCAAAATGCTTCCAAATACAGGGCGATCTCCCTGCCCCGTACTTGGTCTACCCTCTCTCCCTCGGCCGGACGGAGCGTATAGCATGGGGGGATGTGGAAGCGAGCCCGAGCGTTGGCGAGCTCGTCCTCATGCCTTATCCAACACGAGGCGCCAGGAGCAGCATCTACCGCCTCCTCCCTGGGGGCTGCCCCCACCACACGATCCAGGGAAGAGGAGCCGATCCCTGCCCCCCGGGAGGACTCAAACTCACCGAAAGGGTTCCCAGAACCTACCTCAACGACATCTACTGACTCGACAAGAGAAGACATCTAACCTTGGAAAGAATGATCCTCGGGAAACGAAAGTGGAAGGAAGGAGATGAGCGCCGAGCAACCGAGACCTAGAACGAGAAATATGAAGGAGTAGGGGCCCTGGAACGGGCCCCACCCATGTTTATCACTACGAGCGGCCTCATCCAGCGGTGCCCTTTATCTCCCGCCAAAACGCCTCCTCGCGTCCAACGGCTCCGATTGCTCCACCTGTCATCCCCGCACTGGACCGCACCCTTTCACGCGTCGCAGGCCTGCGCACGTCGCGTCATCCAACCGACGCTTGACACGTGGGCCGTTACTTCAAAGGCAAGATACACGAACCGGTGCACCCTCCTTAAATGCAGAGATCTCGCCCTGATTCGCTGGCAGAAAAGACAGCTCGCGGCCCGGGGACGCGCCCCGACAAAACCTTAGGAGGGAGCTCACCCCGGGAGGCCCGGCAGTCCACTTCTGACCCGACCCGCTAGCTGGTCGGGACAAGAGTGGGGGGCTAATGATGATACTCAATATTGAGGACCCCTAAGATCAGGACACGTGACGGATGGCATGTCCCAGAACTCAGAAGGAAGGGCCCACAGAGGCCGACCAGGCCTTCCCTGAACCCGACCTGCAATCAAAAGCTAGCCTTCCACGGGCTCCCTATGGATTGGCCTCCTTGGCCCCTCAGCTCGCCCTGAGCTGCCACAAGACCAAGGCTCCTCTGCCTTCTCACTCGTCCCTGAGCCCCTCGGCCGAGGCCGTCTTCCTCGGTCCTTCGACCAGCTCCACCACTCGCAGGCGTAACCGCCGCTCCGCGAATATCGCCATGCGCGGATTCTCCGCCAACAACATCCCGCGTTCCATGCCTTCACGGTCTCCATTAATGGGTGATCCACTTTCTATGCGGGCATGACGTCGGGAGCGTAACTGTTGTTCCCCTCCGAATACAGAGACGCGACCGTGTAGGTTCGTCTGGCCTGAGATTCGGGGAAGATGCTATATAGTTTTATCCGTCCACCTCTCCGAAGATGCCAAGTTGATTTATGGCGCCGTATATCGGAGGTTTAAACGGATGCGGCCGATGTAGCAGACTTCGTCAAATTCCCCCTCGCTTGAGGGGTTTTTGATTGTGGGGACGCTCTTCCCTGCAGGCGCAAACCCCTGCAGTTAATTACGCTACCGCATCGCGGTAACCACTTTCTCCTTCTCCAGAATTTCACTTTGTGTCGTGTGTGTTTGTTTTGTTTGTGGTTGCCCGTGGATTGTATACGGAGACTAATTTATGTCGTCACCCGTAGGACGTGGATTAGTCCAAATCCGTATTTACTTAGATTTGGGTTTGGGGTTTTAGTTTAAGGATACGTTAGCCGTGTTTGAGGCTAAGATCAACTTAAACGTTCGTTAAGGATACGTTAGTCCAATTTGAGACTAAGATCAACTTAACATGATCATTTATATCCGACAAAAGAGCATTTGGAGGCTCTATTATTCCAGTTTAGAGACATAGTGGTCCGTTTCATGTATGGCCGTCGGGACCCATCACCTCTCTGACGACGTTGAAGGATTAAAACGACAGATGTCAGAGGAGTTCAGAGATGTACCCTTGAACCAAAGTTGATTGGGGGATCTATAGTCCAATTTGGGACTAAAGTCTGTTTGAAGGTTTAAGGATACGTTAGCCGTATTTGAGGCTAAGATCAACTTAAACGGGATCGTTTAGATCCGACAAAAGAGCATTTCGGGGCTCTATTGTTCCAGTTTAGGGACATAGTGGTCCATCGCCAGTTTAGGGACATGGTGGTCCATCGGTTTAAGGACGCTTAAGTCCGTGAGTTTAAGGATGCTTGAGTCCGGGAGTTTAAGGACGCTTGAGTCCGGGGGTTTAAGGACGCTTGAGTCCAGGAGTTATGAGTGGTTGTCGGGACCCGTCACCTCTCTGACGTCGTTGAAGAATTACAACGATAGGTGTCAGAGGAGTTCAGAGATTTACCCTTGAACTGGGTGTAAATTGATTTGAGAGATCAGTTGTGCTCAGTTCAATTTAATTTGAGGACTTACGGCCATGATTGGGCTAAGTCCAGTTGAGAATATTCAACGTTTTTTATCTTTGGCCTATTAGGCCTGTGCTAGGGCTTTGCCCCTGTTTAATAATGCACTGTATTTTATTCTGGCCTGCTAGGCCTTTTTGATTTGGGCTCAGTCCCTTTGTAAATGATGCAGAGCATCTGTTTTTGTTTGGGCTCTGCCCTTTTTAAAAATAATGCATTGCATTTTATTAGGCCTGTTAAGCCTTTTTAATTGGGCTTGGCCCTTCTGTAAATAATGCAGTGCATTAATTACTTGACAGTGGCTTGTCAGGCGCTTTGCGCCAATTACTGAGCACAAGCGCTTGTCGTGGTGACACGTGTCACACTTTGGTGAGCGCAAGTGCAACAGCACAGTGCGCTGCGCCAATGTGCTGCGCTGTCGCGCTGCTGACACGTGGCGCGCTCTAGTGCGCTGCACCAACTTCAGAGAGCAATGCTCTATCTTAAAAGCGCATAGCGCAAGTGGTTCTGGAGCTGACACGTGGCGCTCTCTGGTGGCTTGCGCCAACCCAAGAGCGCAACAGTGCAGTTTTTGCAAGTGCAAAGCACTGTTTCAATAACTTGATCCAATTTTGGATTCAAGAAAAGAATCTTTAAGATTCAGAACCAATGGTTCATAAAAAAGTGCAAGGCACTGTTATTATTTATTTATTTTTTATTGAAGATCATTGATCTTGTTCTTAGATCAATGATCTATTCAGAAGAAATTCTTCTTTTATAAAGGTTTTTACCTTTTTTCTTTTCTTGAGTTTTTCTCACAATCTTGATGATGATGCCGATGTTCATCTCTTTTGAATTGGGGTATAGGGGCCTTTATATAGTGCCCATTAATTTGTTAAATTTGTTAAAGAGATCATTCTCTGAGTGATTTGGGGAGTTTTCCCCACCGTTGGATCTTTGATCCAAGCACTTCTGTTCTACAGAAGACAATCTTCTTGTTTTAACAAGAACAGAAAGATTTTTCTGGAATTTTAATTCTGCTTGGCGCAGATGCACCAGCGCTTGACACGTGTCACGCAGCGCACAGCGCGGCGCAACTGCGCTGACACGTGTCGCTCAGCGCACAGCGCGGCGCAACTGCGTTTGCGCAACTGCGCTGACACGTGTCGCGCAGCGCAGCACTTGCGCAACTGCGCTGACACGTGTCGCGCAGCGCAGCGCTTGCGCAACTGAAGCGTTGCTTCCTTTAATTTTTGTTTTAAATAGAGCCTTTCTCTGATTGGGCGCGCTGCCTTGGGTACTGCGCTGACATATCAACTTCTGACACGTGGCGCATTGCGCACAGCGCACGGGATTTGAAGCGTTGCTTCAATTTTTGAATTTTTGAAATTCAAACAGAGTTTTGCTCTGATTGGGGGAAACAAATGCCCCCCACCGTTGCGCTCACGTGGCACACACGTGAGTGCAGCGGTGGCAAGATCTTGGCCGTTGGATCAACGAGTGAGCTGAAGGGGCGCAGGCGCCTATAAATAGGACCCTTGGTCCTTAGAAAATGTTTTACTTTTTTTTAAGAACTTGAATTTTCAGAGCCTTGCTCTTGTTTAAGAACTTTTAGAGCCTTGCTCTCGTTTCTTTCTAAGAACTCCAGAGTTCAGATTTTTAGAACAACTTAGGTAAAATTTAAATTAAATTTAATTAATAGAGCCTTGCTCTTATAGATTTTTGATCTAAAGAAAACCCCTTTGGGGTTTCATCAACAGAGCCTTGCTCTCAAAAGTTCATAGATCCACAGAGATCTTGTTTCATGGGTTTTAACCCATGAACAGAGCTTTACTCATGGATCAAATGTAGATCTTTTTGATCTGAAAAAGTAGAACTCCTAAGAGTTTTCATGGATCTTTAAGATCCCAAAATTTTTAATTCTTTCAAGAGTTAATTTTTTTTCTTTTAATGGATCTTTCCTTTATTATTACAGAGCTAGGCTCTTTTTAGGAAATTTTTATTCTCTTGAGACCAGAGTTTGACAAGTGTCACTCTGTGACAGAGCTTTGCTATGAAAGAGGAGATGTTCTGCTTGTCTCTAGGGATTTCCTATTAATGAGAATATTCTCTTGAGGATCTATTCATTAATTGACAGTCTCATCCAATGATGGGGCTGTCTTATTAAATGATGCACTGTCATCCAGATTCTGTGGATCCCCATTTGGTCCCCTACCCACTGCATTGCAGTGTGGTGTAAATTTTTAAAATGCCAAGCGTTGGAATTACAACACTGACGGCTAATTTTTATCCCTCCACAGAAAACATGCCTGCTGACCTATCATTCCCGTTTGTTCGCTCGGAGGGAGGATTTCCCCAGGCACCAGTGGACCGAGAGGTGCTCACTCTCATCAAGGATCATGACCCCGAGCATGAGAACCTTCACTTGTGGGGTAGGTGGTATAACGATATCATCCAGGGTCACCGAAGCTTCGGTTCTGCCACGCCGTCCGAGCCAATATTTTCGATCCCCTATGCAGATGAACCCCCGGTGAAGTATGCCGTGGAGGTCAAAAATTGGAATTCCGATGACCTTTTCCAGCCTGCAATTGGGGCTATTCCCGTGCAGCCGCCGCTGGCAATAGATATTTTGGGGAGGCGAATCTGTCAGGGTGAAGCACGCCCTTGGGGACAGGCCTATAACATTGGATTGATCCCGCGACCGTCTGCCGGATATTTGCAATGGGCCCGGTACATCTTATCAGCGAAGAGGACTCATCTGATGAAGATTGGTTTGTATTCGGCCATCTATGTCTCGCTCTTTGAGTATCCCTCTCCTCCAACGTGGTAGATTAAGGATTTTATCGAGCAATGGAATATCCCCACCCACACCTTCCTGATGACGGACCGGGAAGTCTCTATCTCCTTGGAGGAGTTTGCTGAAATCTTGGGTCTACCAATGAGGGGGGAGCATTACGAGGAGCTGCTTCCTCCTGACGAATACGTCTTTGCCACCAAGCCGCTGGTGTTTGATCTGACGCCGGATAACGCTGTTCAGCACCAGTTTCCGGGCTTGGTGAAGGTGCTGGAGATTTATGAAGGGCTCTATCTGGAGTCGGGCATCCGGGGAGTCAGTTTCGCAGATTTTATCGCCCGCTTCATTCGACCGGAGTTCCTTTCGGAGCAGAGCGAGAAGTTCGCCCAGCTTGATGACCCTTTTGGCTTCGGCTTGGACCGCCGACTCATATCGGAGGATGATCACAAGGACTTTTATCTCCCGGGCGCCGCCGTCATTCCCTTGTCAGAAATCGCCGTCCCGGGCATGGATGAGGAGACCTTTTTTGTAGGGTTCCTGGGATTGTGGCTGTGCAGCTTTGCGCTCCCCATGCACCCACGCTACATGCGGCCATCTGTTTTCTACCCGGCGCATCGGATGGTGGCTGGTCTGCAGTTGACAGTAGGAATCGCCGGGCTGGCTCACTTTTATAATGGACTTAGCGTAGCGGCGGACGCTAATGAGCTTGGGGTGCAGCCTGCTAACTTCCCGATGCACTACTTCACCTCTTGGATGGAAATGCATATGCACGGGGTGTTCGGCGCCCATAAGACCCCTCAGTTTTTTGAGAAGTGCAGACTTCCAAGAGTCATGCGGTTGGTCGGCGCTTTGATCGTGGTTGCGCCTCCGCGGGAGGCTAGGGGGTTGCTCCTCCATCCACATCTGGTCGGAGCGAAGGTTTCTTTTGTGGATAAAGTCATAACCATTGGCTCAGAAACCTCCAAGTCGGTGGTGGCGCTATGCGACGACTTCAAGGACGGGGCCTCCGTACTGAAAGCCCGGGAGATTCTTCACCTCTACTCCATTCGGCCAGGCTACCTGGTGTTCAGGCAGAATGAGATGGCGCTCTTTATGAGGTATAACCCTTACCGATTTGCCCAACAATCCAGTTACCATCAGGGGATCCCGCTTGAGGCGTTTTTGGAAGAGCCCGTGGCCAGCCGGGAGGGGATAAGGAGTGCGATGCACCATTTCATGCAGCTTAACACGGGCTCCTATTTCTTCATTAGCGAGCCGAGCTGCGTTCCCAAGGTCCTCAACGCGTACGTGGCTTGGTACGCGCATGCAATAGGTCCCGTTATCCATATGGAGAAACACATGCTGGTTGACCGCAAGGGTGCGCCTCCCGGCGGCGACCGTAAGGCTTCCCTGAAGCCAAGGACCCCGGTCGTTCCTCCGCTGAAACATGCCGGAGCTGGGCCACCGCGTGCGTTGAGCCCTCCACACGAACTACCTCTTGATATTGCGGATGTGCCACCAGCGCCCCGTGCTCCAGTGGAGACGGTAAATGTGGTATCGCCGGAGTCCGGCATAGGCGCGGATATCGGGACCCGTCGCCCTAAGGTGCCTGCAAAGCGCAAGTCGATCTCTGGTGCACCCAGGGCTGGTGAGCAGAAGAGGAAGAAGAAGTCGCTCTTCTCAGCTGACGTTGCTTTCGGTCAGGAACCTCATGCTCCCTATAACGAGGGCTTGGGCGAGTACGGGACCAATAAAGGATTAGTTATGCTGCCAGATGACACTGATCTGGCGGCCGCCATCGCAGCTTCAGAGCGATTGGCAAGGTGCGACGCATGGCTAGCTAAGCTTGCATGATCGGGTAATTACTTTTCACATTTTTTTTATCGCATAGTACTTTTATTATTGTCTTTGACTAATGCTTTTCCCTTCTTTTCTTCAAACAGGCATCACCACTGAAGAAGCCATCGCTGCTTCCCTCAAAACTTTTCAGGAGGAAGAACGACTCAGAGCATCTTTAGGACTCGGTACATTTTGATTCATTAAGTCTTTATTCTCCTTTTATTTTGGTTGTTCTAACCCTTTCTTTTTCTCATCACAGGAACCACAATGCCAGTCTCGCCAAGTGACGCAGAGACTCTTCCCGGGCCAGCCACTGATGTTTCGGCCTCTTCGGGGCTACCGCGAGAGACCCGACTTGAAGAGCCGATGAGAGATGCCTTGAAGGCTCTGGAGGCAACTCTAAACGAGGACGACGACACCTTGATGAAGGAAGCGTCGAAGAGGTCCGTCGCGACGGTCCGGGAGGAAAGGAAGCGGTTGAGGTGCGAGGTGTGTAAGTCCACGGTAGCGCCCCGGCCGTCTAACAGACGCCAAATGCGGAACAAAAACTTTTTACAACTGGCGCTATCGTGTACCGTAACCCGGATCTGCCATTAAAGCTAAACTAACAAACTACAAAGTGGGTAGAAGAGTTATACCGAACGATCCGAGTCCTTCGGTCTTCAACCATCATCCCACGCTTGTTGCGGCTGCTCCGATCTCCTCGATCTCCAGTCTTGTCGTCCAGGTAGCACCACGTCGACGGATCTTTAAACGGGCTCCCGTCTCTGAACCGAGGCAACTCGATCGTCAAGTTTGCTAAAAGAGACGACCAAGATGTTGTAGAGAATGAGTAGAACACTTTGTCTCGTTACGTCCAAAGCTATGGACGAATGGTTAATGAAGTTGCTTTTTGGATCGGGTGATGGAATAAAATGAGCTATGAAATTTCTATACACCTAAACTATATTCTTTTTCCAAATGAATCAACCATGCTCTTGCAAAGAAGGGGCCGACCATTTATTTGTAGGAGGGAGGTGAGTGTAGGAGAGATAAGAGGGTGACTATAAACCATAGATCAATCATGAAGAGAAGAGTCATCAAAACACCTAGTGTGAACACATTAATGAAAGTGATGAATCACTAACCTTGTCATCTAAAACATTAAATGACCATTAATGCACTAATCCACCTCACCATCCTAGTCACCATTCTAGAACCATCTAGAAACTCGACTCACCTCATGACTCACCCTCAAGAAGAAAAAATAAATCCGCATTTAACCGAATGTTAAATACGGCTGATAGAAAACTGGAAACTGGCAACTTCCAAAAGTGATCCTGAAACGAATTTCAGGATAACCCCGTATCAGTATAAACATACCCGCATTTGTATTACGACCGAATACAAATGCAACTGAGACAAAGATATTATATCTACACGGTATAATACTTGGCTCCGGCCTAAACCGAAGCCTACCAGTATTATTTGCCCAAAAAACGACACGTGTGAAAACGCACGTGCATTTTCCGAACCTTGCCATAAACCCATACGGCCTCTACAACGTTTCGCCCGAACTTGGGAAAGTGTCTATGGGGGACTCTAATGACTCATTAACACACTAGCACTAGGTATAACCCCAAACACGTCAGAGGTACAAGCTGTACGCAACGGTTTGCCTATGTATTGACTGGAAGGGAAGCTGACGAGCGAACTCATCCATAAACCCTACTGAGCCTAACAGTGACAATATACATACAGTCCGGTCCGTTCGTCTAAAGAGTATCGCATATCGAGTCTCGGGGGGTGGATAAAGTCAGACCCCTAATAACGCGATAAATCGTGTCGTCATGAAGCCCATCACCACCTGAGAAACTATTGATCCCAATCAGTAATTCTCCACTACCTCGGCCGAGGATTCCTAGTGATGGCCACCCGTGTACTGCGCGACATCAACCCCCATTATCGGGAGAGACGAATCCCCGACGATCCGCTCACTTGCCTCCAATGTGGCTCGGGACTGTACCCAACTAAAACCTGTTTGCACAACTCCTTTGAGCGTGGTAGGGTAGTAATCTAAGCACAGTGGGAACTCACACGAGACAAATGACGATCTCAGGTCGATGAACTAACCTGTACACATGTCACCAGGGAACTGCTATCTGACGATATGTATAATACCAACTAGCAGGTTCCTGGCAAGTCCTGTTCGGTGTACTCATAACCCAATGAGCACCTGTATATATCTTAGGTGAACCAACTAACACTAATGGCTTGTCAGACCGGCCATTGCCCCTCGTCGGGGTCTCGACTGTATACACTAGTCTACTCTGGAGTATCGATGCCCTGTCTCGAAACTCGCACGACTAGGGACACTTTTAAGGATGTGCTTATAGACTCCAGCTCCCACGTATATGCTCGCCATCATACTGCTGGTAGTCAAGCAAGAATCCTATGGGCTCTATCATCACGCAATAGTGAACTAAAGCATGTATACGATGATAAAGACAAACCAGATAGCATACTATCATCTCGAGCAAGACTGTCATATCGGTATAGGTCCTGCCTCAATCATTGCAATTACGTACCTGCGATCCAATAATTGACTTTGAGGGCACTATCTCCAACAATCTCCCACTTGCACTCAAGGCTAATTATTGCGATGTCGCATACTCACAGCCCGTGTGATACCGAATATCCAACTCCTCTACTAATCAGTTTCATAAAGCTAGTTTGCAAAACTCTTGTGTTCGAAAAATAGCCTCAGTGAGTGGATCCGTCCTGATGTTTCTTTCTATATCTCTCTAAATCTCAAATTCGTGGAGAAAACCATCTCCCGAATCGAGTAATACCTGTCTTAGAATATGTCTGGATATCTGATGGGACCTAGTTCATAAATGAACTTCATATCCAAACTTCTTAGACTGTATCGATCACTGAACCTAATCAGTATCCGGCACTATGCCTCCCACAGTATCCTCTTGGACCACCTGTCCATAATACTGTCCCTCGTCAGAGGGAAAACTATAACTCTGACAATCACTCTGTCATCCATGACACCTTGGAAGCCTGGAATGATAACCGTCTCCCGATGGAGGCTGCCGTTATCAAATCCGTAGAACATGCACTTATGTTCTAAAACTGCTTCCTAATGTTTCTCTAGGATTGGATTAATATAAACTTATCGCACCTAGTGCAAAAAACAACATCTGGTGTGGTACTTGACATCTCACGATTGACTCAATTGCCTAAGCAAGTGATCTGCCAATCATGCACATCCCTCTCTCCTTTAGTCTGTAAGACACCTTTAGAGAGGGTGACTCCATCACCTTCAGGTACACCACCATGCCAGGAGTCATCTATTCTAAAATGCTATTAGAATACTGTCAAAGTACCCATATTGGGAAACTACCCAAATCTAGATCTAAAACCATAGATCTAGTAACCAGAATTTCAGATATTATATCCATATCCTTTGTGGAGAAGCAACTGTGTGACTACCACAGTATAACCGATCGTAGTATAAGAATTTTACTTCCTACTCTGTGTATGTCATCCAAATACCAGGACATCACACCCTACTACCTTCTCACCAGATCCATCCCCTATTCTGATGAAGTCAAACCCATGACTGCCATATCAAAAATAGATGATCTTATCTCCGCTACATCTGCTGAAGTCTATAAATAGACATAAGCTACTTGCCCACTATGCTTCCGCTGCTCCCACTGACTACGATAACCCTCTGGCAGAATAATATATACGTACACTTCTAAAGCTAGTTTAGAACGACGTTATACTTATCCTTCTGCCGGGTCTCATAGTCTGGAACAACAGTAGTGTCAAGTCTGGGTAAACAAGAACCTCCCTATCACCGTCATTGAGGCTACCGGAGTATCTCTCGGGTGTCTGAGGTTACCCACCATGTCTGCGGAGTGGCTATTGGAATGTCAAACCTGATTGAATATATAGGTCCTATTAAATTTTCCGTAATCGTTTGCGGTTCTGGAATCACTTCCAGTTCTACCATACTCCCACTACTGTTTTCTGAAAAAATCCATTTTACTAAAACTGTGGCGAGTCAAGAACAATATCACTATTGATCTTCCAGATGGTAGAAATGTCAACCCTCGTCAAAACCAGGGTCAACCCACAAACAGCCAGTACAGAAACGTGCCTTGAGTTATTCAGTGTTTGGTTTTAAGCATAAGTTGGACAACTCCCCGTATCTTAACATCGTTAAGATATGAACCATTCTATATACAATATACAAACAGAGGCACTAATTTAATTATAACCAGATTCAAATCATGCAGCTGTCTCCAGTGCATATCAACTTAATGAAGAGAGGCTAATTAGCATTACTCAACTCAGGAATCCATCCAATTATGAGTAACCTGAAAGAGAAACTAGTTTCTCAAAACCATTACTATCAACTGAATACCAATCACAAGAATCTACATCTTCGATCTCTTTGAAGAATCCCGATACTTGCGATACCTGGTTCTCTACTTTATTCTTATATCCACAACTTCTCAAAACTTAGACATTGTATTTCTACAAAACACTTGTCTAAAAACTAGAGAAGTCACAAGTAAACAGAACATAGTACGAGGACCTACCCCTTTGTCCCGACGGACACTGAACAACATACAATACTCTGTATAAGTCCGCTGAGTTGAATAACTCATAACCTATGCATCGTGGGTTAAAAACTGTACCCAGGCGATTTCCTCAAATATCACCAATTACAACGAATTCTGATATAATGAGGATGATCACCTAATTCCCAATAACTTACTCCCACTCATCATCTGTAAAACCATACAGATATGATAATGAAACCTGGTAAATACATACCCTGGAGTAAGTATCTAATCGGGAAATCAGTTTTCCTTTAACATTGCACTGAAACATCAAAAATGTTTCGTAGGGGTATCCTGGTACTCCTAGTAATGCCTCTTCCATAATCCAATTCAGGGCTATAACCGTATATCTCTTTGCCACCTCTCCAAATTCCTTTATTTATCTTTATTCATTTCCTTCTGTGCACCCCTTTAGGCTAAGTGGTTTTCTTCCTTCCCTACCGTTCGGCACCAGCCTATGGTTTGGAAGAAGACTATCCAGTAAGCATAACAGGTGTACCTACCTAATCCTAGGAGTACTCGTATCTTGAGAGAAGGTGATGATAAAAGACAACTGAATAATACTTTATTCTGATAAAGGTGAAATAGGAGTGGCAATGAAGTACGCGGTTTGGTCGTGAACGATAACAGTCGCAATTTACTTTGCCCTCTTTCTAATCCCTTTATTTTGTCTTTACATATTACCTTCTGCACACCCTACTTAGGCTAATTGGTTTTCTTTAATCCCTACCTTTCGGCACCAGCCTATGGTTTGGGATAAGACTATCCAATAAGCGTAATAGGTGTACTCTCCTAAACTAAGGAGCCCTCGCAACCTGAGAGAAGGTGATAATAAAAGACAACTGAATAAACCAATTCTATTTCTCCTGAACCTGAATCCATCCTCGAAGAAGTCCTTTCGAGTTCGTATATAACCATACGATGGATCTATCCAATGGAAGTGGATGTCCGTAGTAATACGGGGTGTTCTGAGAAATACAAAGGGTAAAAGAAGTAGAAGCAATGACTTATGCAACTATAGACAATCCAAAAACCAGTATTTTAAGAAGATTCGGTCAACTTGGTCACTGAGTTATAGTCTAGGGTCGGTCAAAGGTCGCTGCCAAAGAGAGAGAGAAAAGAAACACTCTGCGTGCATTCTAACCTAGATCAGAATGGTTATCACTTTATCTAATCAGGAAACCTCCCACTGTAATCTCAAATTCTCTTCCAAACCTGAAAGAAGAATTAGTCGGGATCACCCGAAGAGTAAACCAACTCATCAGTGAGAATCGGGATCCAACTATCATCGCATGATAACTTGATGGAAGCCACTCAAGTTATCACACTCCAGAAGGTTTCTTGTATGTTTGAAACTCCCGATGTGATTTTTGCCCCATGCTCTTATGACCTTGGCGAAGGTCAAAATGTCATAAGTCACATGCCAAGTTCTACCCGTCATTGTCCAGGTCAATTTGAACCCACCCGTACATACCCTTGACGAAGGCCAAAATAGTAGTACGACTGTCCCAAACCAACACATCTATCTATGCTACAAATGAATACCCAGCAGCTACCAAACACTATGCCTTGGCGAAGGTCAAAATACATAGCTTGAATACTACTGAATACCCAAAAGAAATGACGGAGGGCTACGACTGGTTTTTGGCGAAAAACCTTTAACGTAATGAACTTGATCTCGTTGAAGGAACCTGATAGCTTTTTATAAAAAATATAGTGACGAAAACCTTTTTTTAAAGAGGTCACTCCCGGTGAAGGGATCTCGATCTCTTTCCTCGTGGAATGAGGTGCAGGATATTCCAACTGAATACCGCGATGCAAAGCAACTTGTAATCGACTATATAGAAGTTATTACCCTGACGTAAACTTCTGCCCAAGGGGTCACTCCCGGTGAAGGGATCTCGGCCCTTGCCTCGTCGAATGAGGTGCGGGATATTCCAACTGAATATCACTATGCAAAACAAAAGGAAACATCTTTGTAATTACACCTTTTTTAAAAAAAATTTGTTCCAACAACATCAAATATAGGTTTGTTTTATCTTGCATTGATAAGAATCAACGCAGTCCCATCAATCAATCACACCAGAAAAGAACGAAAATATAATGTACGTATATGCCATCCTCATTCGCCATTGGGTCCCGTCATCACCCGTTAGGTTACTTAACTAACGACAGAGCGGGGGCTGGACTAGCGCGGGTGTAAAACATATACAACATCTAATAGTATATACCAATATACAATAATCGCTCCAGGCGTGATAATATGCAACATTACAGAAAAGTAATAAGCATCACAGAATAATACAGATAATCTGGGATCCCCGGGTTTCACAGAGCCGCTGCTGAAACCTGACGTTCCCCTGGTCGTGTAGATAGCCTGTGCAATGAAAACCTAGACCCCTATGGGTGCGGCAAGTTACCCGCCAAAACCTGAAGCGAGATGGTCCCCACAGCATAGTGAATGGAACACCTGGCGCTTCACGGAATCCGGTAAATTGAGCACCCCTCCTTAGGTCAACCTGTACCCCCTACGAGTGTGGCGAATAGTCTGCCAATTCTAGAGTGAGGTCCCTTTGCCTCTCAAAGCCATGAGATACGGACACGTTGCCCTCCAGAACCCGGCTATCCGTGCACTCCTTCGCGGGATAAACCTAGTACAGAAAATAAAAATATGTACAACGGGTACATCGACCTCGACCCGGTCGTGCCCCAAAAGAATATTATACAAACAGGCAGTGACGGCAGTCCACATGTTGGACGCTCTCCCCGTAATATCAAATGTACAAATAAATCCAAACTGCACTATCATTGCACCCTGCTATCCACCACGACAAATCCGCAACATCACAGCACAACACAGAACATCAACGCGAATGTCACGTTCGCAAACCCGTCTAAAGGAACTATAGCAATCAGATGCGGTTTACCGATCAAATGACATTCCCGGTCGGAGATATAATGTAAATACTGCATACTAACAAATTTAAAATTTCGATCGACCAAATTTCCCGAAGTGGGCCCTACGTACATCTGCTGTACAGTAACAAAATCTGGGCCCAAAAGAAATATACCAAAAACCACAATTTCCACAGCAAAACCTACTGAAGAATTTTGAAGAACTGTTCCCACAGTACTACCGCGGTTCCGCGGTCAAACCCTAGGTTTGACCGCGGATCCGCGGCGGTCACGTGGGATCACGTGTTCAAAATTTACCTGTTTGCTTAAAAAACCCTGATTGTTTTTCTGTGATATGTAAAATTATTTTTGGACCCTTTTAAAAATCGACAGAAACTTAAGCACTTGAAAATTGTGATTTCGGAAATTCCGTTCGATCGATCTTTTAAGCGTGTTAGCACAAGTTAGTATAGCTTAATGGTGAGGCTCTGATACCACTGTAAGTCCACGGCAGGGCCCCGGCCGTCTAACAGACGCCAAATGCGGAACAAAAACTTTTTACAACTGGCGCTATCGTGTACCGTAACCCGGATCTGCCATTAAAGCTAAACTAACAAACTACAAAGTGGGTAGAAAAGTTATACCGAACGATCCGAGTCCTTCGGTCTTCAACCATCATCCCACGCTTGTTGCGGCTGCTCCGATCTCCTCGATCTCCAGTCTTGTCGTCCAGGTGGCACCACGTCGACGGATCTTTAAACGGGCTCCCGCCTCTGAACCGAGGCAACTCGATCGTCAAGTTTGCTAAAAGAGACGACCAAGATATTGTAGAGAATGAGTAGAACACTTTGTCTCGTTACGTCCAAGGCTATGGACGAATGGTTAGTGAAGTTGCCTTTTGGATCGGGTGATGGAATAAAATGAGCTATGAAATTTCCATACACCTAAACTATATTCTTTTTCCAAATGAATCAACCATGCTCTTGCAAAGAAGGGGCCGACCACTTATTTGTAGGAGGGAGGTGAGTGTAGGAGAGATGAGAGGGTGACCATAAACCATAGATCAATCATGAAGAGAAGATTCATCAAAACACCTAGTGTGAACACATTAATGAAAGTGATGAATCACTAACCATGTCATCTAAAGCATTAAATGACCATTAATGTACTAATCCACCTCACCATCCTAGTCACCATTCTAGAACCATCTAGAAACTCGACTCACCTTATGACTCACCCTCAAGAAGAAAAGATAAATCCGCATTTAACCGAATGTTAAATACGGCTGATAGAAAACTGGAAACTGGCAACTTCCAAAAGTGATCCTGAAACGAATTTCAGGATAACCCCGTATCAGTATAAACATACCCGCATTTGTATTACGACCGAATACAAATGCAACTAAGACAAAGATATTATATCTACACAGTATAATACTGGGTTCCGGCCTAAACCAAAGCCTACCAGTATTATTTGCCAGAAAAACGACACGTGCGAAAACGCACGTGCATTTTCCGAACCTTGCCATAAACCCATACGGCCTCTACAACGTTTCCCCCGAACTTAGGAAAGTGTCTGTGGGGGACTCTAATGACTCATCAACACACTGGCACTAGGTATAACCCCAAACAAGTCAGAGGTACAAGCTGTACGTAACGGTTTGCCTATGTATTGACTGGAAGGGAAGCTGACGAGCGAACTCATCCATAAACCCTACTGAGCCTAACAGTGACAATATACATACAGTCCGGTCCGTTCGTCTAAAGAGTATCACATATCGAGTCTAGGGGGGTGGATAAAGTCAGACCCCTAATAACGCGATAAATTGTGTCGGCATGAAGCCCATCACCACCTGAGAAACTACTGATCCTAATCAGTAATTCTCCACTATCTCGGCCGAGAATTCCTAGTGATGGCCACCCGTGCACTGCGTGACATCAACCCCCAATACTGGGAGAGACGAATCCCCGACGATCCGCTCACTTGCCTCCAATGTGGCTCGGGACTGTACCCAACTAAAACCTGTTTGCACAACTCCTTTGAGCGTGGTAGGGTAGTAATCTAAGCACAGTGGGAACTCACACGAGACAAATGACGATCTCAGGTCAATGAACTAACTTGTACGTCACCAGGGAACTGCTATCTGACGATATGTATAATACCAACTAGCAGGTTCCCGGCGAGTCCTGTCCGGTGTACTCATAACCCAATGAGCACCTGTATACATCTTAGATGAACCAAGTAACACCAATGGCTTGTGAGACCGGCCATTGCCCCTCGTCGGGGTCTTGACTGTATACACTAGTCTACTCTGAAGTATCGATGCCCTGTCTCAAAACTCCCACGACTAGGTACACTTTTAAGGATGTGCTTATAGACTCCAGCTCCCACATATATGATCGCCATCATACTGCTGGTAGTCAAGCAAGAATCCTATGGGCTCTATCATCACGCAATAGTGAACTAAAGCATGTATACGATGATAAAGACAAACCAGATAGCATACTATCATCTCGAGCAAGACTGTCATATCGGTATAGGTCCTGCCTCAATCATTGCAATCACGTACCTGCGATCCAATAATTGACTTTGAGGGCACTATCTCCAACAAGGCGAAGGCACGCAGGGCTGCTTTGGCCGTGGGAGCGGGCCCAAGCACCGTCCCTCATGCTGATACTCCTTCGGAAGAGCCCCCGGTCGCCTTGTCCATAGCTCACAGACAGGCGGTGCGCGCAAATAGGGAGGCTAACGATAAGTCCACCTTAGGTAATGTACCTTTCGAAATTTTGTTGTAAGAATTGTAAACCTGTCGGTTCTTATATATCTTGTCCTGCAGGGCCAAGTCCAACCGAAGGGGAGGCGAAAACCGTCGAACCTCAGGGGACAGAGGAAGAGGCACCGGATGAACCCGAGCCGACGGTGGGCAACGTCGCCGGGGTCGCTGAAACTGAGCTGGGAGCTGAGGGAGCTGCACCAGAGATGGTCGTTGATGCCGAGCCTGAGGTGGCCGCAAATGAGAAGACCGCTATAACTGAGCCTGGGGCAGCGGCGGGCGGAGTGTCTTAGACTGGTGATCCCATGGTAATGGTGGACGAGACAATGGCAACCACCGAGCCTGAAGAAGTAGCGGGTGAGATGGGCGTGACTCCCGGGGACGAGCCAGCCGCTCTTTCTCAAGAGTGTGGCAATGCTCCAATCATTGCTCTCCCCGTCTGCGGTCCTCCGCGGTCTCCTGGTCGTGCGAGCATGACGACAGCCCCTGTTGAGTCCGGTGATGAGGCCACGGGAGGTGGACTCGTATCAATGGAGGAGGGAGATGCCTCCGTTTCAGCTGGAGGCTCATCAAGTAAATTTCGAGTTACTGTCCCTTTTTATCTCGCAATCCTTTCTGACAAGTTTATCTTTGTTTTTAACGCAGGTGCGGCCAGTGCCGATGCTCCATTGCTCGAGGGAGCGCCGTCAACTACTGCCTTGGCGGTGGTCACCTCTCTGCCTTCCCTTGTACCATCGCAGATGTTGGAAGGTATGGATTTGCAACCCATCAGTTTTATCTTTCAGCCGCATAATTTATGTTCTAATGTCATATTATTGCGTCTTTTCAGGAGTGCTTTTTGATCATCTCTATCAGGTGTTGCACCCGCACTTCTCCTTCCCATCCGAACTCGCTTCTTCCTCCGGTGGCGCTGGTGAGTATAATTTCCATTTGATGTCTTTCTTTTTTTAGTAATAGAATTATTTCTGACTTTCCCTCATCCTGATTGCAGTACTACAAATCGAAGGAGGGGCTGAAAGATCGGTCATGCCACCGGCCCTCCCGGCCTTACCACCTGCTGCAGCTGGTTGTTCATAACATAATATTACATTTTGTATTCCCCATTCTTATGCATTTTACAATAAAAACAGGTGCTTTTGACCCATGTCTGCTACATGTTACAGGTTACAGGTTCTGGGAGCAAGAACAGTGAAAAACACAAAAAGACGACACAAAAGATGGATTTTTAACCAACAAATAGGAAGATCTTAGTAAAGCCCGGCAGAAGAACGATTCACCATCAACAAGGCGACTCAAGATTCAAAATTGCAAGACAGACGGTTAAAAGATCCATGACAAAGTGTCACTGAAAATCTGGAGTTACTGCAGAAGCCCAGGTGGAAAAAGAAATGAAGAAATAAGAAGCCCAGAAGAACCAGAAAAAGCCCCAGAAAAATAAACTGCTGATCTCATCATTGGGCCGCGGATCCGCGGCCCAAAGCCCACCCACGCGGCGGATCCGCGGCCTTCCTGTGCCAGTGCGCAAATCAAATTTTACCAACTTTTCTTGACGGCTATGGAAAGATTTTCTAGGGGTATATTTGTAACTTTAGACATGCGGTGCAATTGTAAACCCTAGGGTTTCTATGTCCTATAAATAGAACCCAAGTCCTTGTATTTTCTTATGCCTCTTCTCATGAAATAAAATTCTGTTTTTTTTTCTAAGAGTGCATCAAAAGTAAGTAGATTATTTTCTTTGCAATAATTTTAGTTTTTCATATCTGTTCTTATTTTCTCGCTTTAATTTAATTTAGTCTAGCTTTTATTAAATTGCAATCGATGTTTTCTTTCTTTAATAAATTCTTGTTTTCTTTCATCCCCTCAATGAGCGAGTAGTTTCCTCGCTTGTTAGGGTTAGGAATAGGGAAGGATTTGAGAGATGAAGATCTCTCATCTCTTTTCATCGCTAAAACTTTTATGAACATTAGAACTCCATGCATACCTTTTGATTCCGCTCCCTACGGCACTTTTACCTTCAAGGTAACGGTGAACTCCGTAGTATAAAGGCCCGGATCTTAAGGTTTTCCATGGAGGTTAGGGTGAAGATTAAGAAAGGAGGACAAGGATCTAGAGGAAGAATCAATCTTCCCAATCATCCTAATCACCTTTGTTAATATTTACCATAACTCTAATATGATTGATTTAATTGATGGCAATGGAAAGAGATGTAAATCTTTATTTACCAAATTTTCCCTAAACCTAATCCTAGCAAGTTTCTAATTCTACCTTCATACAACTTCGATTTTTAGATTTAATTAAACTTCCAAACACCTTTTGGAATTAACTCGTAAGAACTTAAAGAAGATTTACACATCCCTGTGGATCGACCCGTATTCACCGGCTAGCTTCAAGCGACGCCGTTCTTGATTGCGGTAATTATTTTTGATCGACAAAACTTCTCTCAATCAAATGGCGCCGTTGCCGGGGATGGCGTAAAATTTTCTTTTTGTAATTTCGGGTTAATCTAAAACATAAAAAATCATAAAAATCTGAAAAAATAAAAAATAAAAAATAAAAAAATAAAAAAATATATCATCTTTTATTGTTTGAAGGGTTTTCTTTGTGAATCTTTGCAGGCTTGACGGATCTGAACCAACACTGAAAGGGAAACAGAGAACTATACATCAGAAAAGGAGTATATTGGAATTACAGAGCAGCTGAAGAAAGTTGGAGACCTGAAGCCCCCAAAGCGCCGCGCTTCCGCCGCATAACCCTGGGTCGCGCCGCGTTTCCGCCGCAACTTGGAGCCTTCTCTGCAAAATTTTTGCACTGTTTGTTTCCTTATTCTTCCTCTCTTCAAATCTCCATAAATCTCTGTCAAATCTTCTGCAGGATTCTTCGCGCTAAAAATCTTCTTCCCCCTTCCAATAATTGATTTTCTGCAGGATTCTTTGCGCCGCGCTTAAAAGCAAATTGATTGCAAGTGATTTACTGCTTTGCATACTTTAATCTGACTTTAAGGGGCTATTGACCAATTCAGATTGGGTGGGGATTTCATTACCCTTCCCAGGACCCCAGAAATCACTTAAAGCATCTGCATTGACCACTTTTAATCTAAAAAATATTAGACTCAGCCCTAAGGACGTCGAGCTCAATAGGACAGAGGACTAGTATAGGCATCGGCCGTTTATCCTAACCGACATTGCGGTGACTAGGCTAGTGGTTTTTAATTAGGCCCACTGTAGTGGTGGTTCCTTCCCACTTACCTGGCCGTACTTGTCCGTGAAGAGGCGGTTTGAGGCCCTATATCTAGCCCTTTGGAACAGTTAGGAGCTGTCTAGCTGACCTAGGCAACCCTAGACTTAGGTCTGATTGTGCATGTGTGGTTAATTGCAGTTGTGTCACTAGTCTCTTTTCAAAATCTTTTTGCAAAAGCACACTTAAAAAGAAAAAAAGATAATCTTTTCAAAACTTGCAACTTGTCGCTAAAGAATCTTTGCACTCACATTCTGTCTCGACTACACTAACCCTTTTAGTGTATGTCCGGTTGGACTAGGGACCCTAGCGCCCGATTAGTCCGTGTTTCGTTGGTACCGACCGACGAACCTTTCGACTCCGAAGTCGAAATCTTGTCCACTTCTTCACTTTCACCATCACATTCTTTCGAAGGTATGTCGGGACACGACCCCAACTATACCTTGCCGACGGGAATGATTCCGCCTCCGTTAGGTGCGAATAACCCGAATCTCCCGCCTGTCGAAGCGCCCGCACGAGTCGCGCTCCAGGATCTTTTCTACCCCATCCGCACCGCCCTTCCCACTTGTCTTTCCCTTCCACCGGCTAATGGGGACAACTTTGAGATCAAACCCCACTTCATCAACATGCTGCCTAAGTTTCATGGTTTGGAATCCGAAGATGCATATATCTTTATCAACAAATTCCAAAACGTTTGCGCCATGATGAAAACTACCCAATTAAGTGATGACGCTATAAGGCTAAGGGTCATTCCTTTCACCTTATGTGACCTAGCCGAGAAGTGGCTATACAGCACCGCATCACACTCAATCAGAAATTGGGACGAGTTTGTGAAAGCTTTTCTTAAAAAGTTCTATCCTCATCACAAAACTGCAAAAATCCGTAATGAAATCATTCAATTTTCACAGCTTCCTGCCGAACCATTTTGGAAATGTTTTGAAAGATTCAAAGACCTTCTCGTTCAATGCCCTCACCATGGAATCGAAAGATGGCAACTTTGCCAAACATTATACGAGGGATTGAACCCGGCAACGAAGCAGTTGCTAGAAACCCTTAGTCAAGGTCACTTTCTGTCCAAATCTAGTGATGAAGCGTGGCAGTTTCTTGAGGATCTTAGTGAGCAAACGATTCAGTGGGAGAGCACCAAGACCACATCATCTTCTTCCATTGGTCAACCTAGGGCAGGCATACATCAAGTAGAGATGTCAATTGCTATGAAGGCCGAGATGGCCGCTCTTATGAAAAAGATAGAGGCGCTTGAGACCAAAATCTCAGCACCTTCTCCTGCCCCTGTTATGCCCCCACGAACTATTTGTGCGTGTTGTTCGGATCCATCACATCTCACTGAAGAGTGTCCTTACACTGCATCCACTCAAGGACAAGATCAAGTCAATGCTGCCTTTCAGCAACGACAAAGAAATGATCCATACTCTTCAACATACAATCCGGGTTGGAAGAGCCACCCTAATTTTGCTTGGAACCACAATCAACAAATCCAAGGAAACAACAATTTTCAAAGAGCTCCTCCTCCACAACAACAACAAGTACCTCCACAAACTCAATTTCAGCAGCCTCCCCAACAGCAACCTTACCCTAATCAGATGAACAATTTTGTTCCCAACAATTTTGTTCCCCCTCAAAATGCTGTTAGCTCGCTCGAAAGAAGTCTAGAAGCATTCCTAAAGCAATCTGCACAAACTTTGGTGCAATCACAACAATCCACAGCTAGGATAGAGACTTCTGTTCAATCTTTGGTGCAAAACAGTGCCTCACACGATCAAAGCATCAAAGCTATTGAGGCACAAATTGCACAACTCAACGCAGCATTAAAAGAGCGAGAGAAAGGAAAGCTTCCGTCTCAACCACTCCCAAATCCCGGTCACGCACATGTTGCACATGAACAGCAGAATCATAACGTGAATGCCGTGACTACGTTGAGATCCGGAAGAGTGCTGCAAAACAATGTGGGTATTAACCATGACACCTCAGCCGGTGGTTCTTCATCTTCTTCACCTTCTTCATCTTCCTCTTCTTCTTCGTTAGAGCCTATTCTCCATCCTTCACATGGCTCTACTCCTTCTAGCTCGAACGGACCCTCTTCCCACAACACGAACACATCTACACGGGGTTCCGTTCCAACTCAACAATCTGATCCACAAAAATTGGACTCAACAATTTTTCAAAATGTTCCTTTTCCAAATCGGTTGAGATCTAATAAACCAACTCCACAGATGGAGAAGATTGTAGAGTTATTCAAGCAGGTTAGCATAAACATCCCTCTTTTGGATGCAATCCAACAAGTTCCTTCATATGCAAAAATCTTAAAGGACTTATGCACCAAAAAGAGGAAGTCACAAGTACCAAAGAAAGTTTTTGTAGCTAGTGCTGTTAGTGATGCTCTTGTCAATTCTTTACCCCCAAAGCACAAAGACCCCGGTTGTCCTACTATTTCGATCACAATTGGGAACAAGACCATCAATAGAGCACTATTAGATCTTGGTGCTAGTGTCAATTTGCTACCTTATTCGGTGTACGAACAATTAGGCGTTGGAGAGCTCAAGCCTACTCATTGCACTCTCCAAATGGCCGACCGATCAATCACCCACCCTAGGGGAGAGTTGGAGGATGTGTTAATTAGAGTAGGGGATTTCATTTTCCCCGTGGACTTTATTGTTATGGATACACAGCCTGTCGCTAACCCCCGTAATCAAATTCCGGTGATACTTGGTCGACCATTCCTCGCGACTTCTAACGCGGTAATCAACTGTCGTAATGGTTCAATGAATTTATCTTTTGGTAAGATGACAGTTGAACTCAACATTTTCAAGTTAGGAAGTCAGCCTTGCGAGCCTAATTCTAGCGTACTTGATGTGTGCTCGATCGATGAGATCGCGGAGGAGGACTGTGAGTTCGAGAATTTCATGTTTGATCACAGTAATATTGACGCCACTAGTGCGTTCCTCCTAGAATCCGACACAGCTTTCACGTCGGACAAAGATTATGAGTGTTTCACCTTTGTTGATGATCTTGAAGACTCTCCACCCGAGTTTGAGTCTTTTGCTTTTTCGGATGAGTTAGTTGAACCATCCGACTCGGTAGCGTACACTCAATTTGAACCTTTGATGGAATCCTTCGAGTTTGAAACAGTTACTCCATTGTTACCATCTATTGTTTCACCACCAAAACTCGAACTAAAGCTTTTGCCGTCGCACCTAAAATATGCTTATCTAGGTGAAGATGAGACCTTACCCGTTATCATATCGGCCTCTCTAGCTCTTGAGCAAGAGAAGGCTCTTTTAACGGTCTTATACAATAATCGGCAAGCTTTCGGCTGGTCTATGGCGGACATCAAGGGGATTAGTCCTCTCATAGTCGAACATCATATACACTTGATGGATGATGCCAAGCCGGCAAGGGATCCACAAAGACGCCTCAACCCCATCATGAAAGAGGCGGTTAAGAAGGAGATTGTTAAGTGTCTTGATAGCGGTATCATTTACCCTATCTCGGATAGCCAATGGGTTAGCCCCATTCATGTCGTGCCAAAGAAATCGGGCATCACGGTCATCACCAATGAGGCAAATGAGTTAATTCCTACTCGCACCCAAACCGGGTGGCGAGTTTGCATCGATTACCGGAAACTCAATGCCGCGACAAGGAAGGACCACTTTCCTTTACCATTCATTGACCAAATGCTAGAACGATTAGCGGGGCACGAATTCTACTGCTTTTTAGATGGCTATTCCGGTTATAATCAAGTCCCCATAGCCAAAGAGGATCAAGACAAGACAACATTTACTTGTCCCTTTGGCACTTTTGCTTATCGTCGCATGCCCTTTGGGTTGTGCAATGCACCCGCTACATTTCAGCGGTGTATGATGGGGATCTTTTCGGACATGGTGGAGAAGTTTTTAGAAATCTTTATGGATGATTTCTCCATTTTTGGTGACTCCTTCGATGAGTGTTTACGACATCTTGACGCGGTTCTCACCCGCTGTAGGGAAAAGAACTTGACCTTGAACTGGGAGAAGTGCCACTTTATGGTACGAGAAGGCATTGTCTTAGGACATGTGATCTCGCAAAACGGCATAGAGGTTGATAGAGCTAAAATCGAAGTCATTTCTAATCTTCCTCCTCCTAAATGCGTCAAAGATATCCGAGCTTTCCTTGGCCATGCCGGTTTTTATAGACGGTTCATCAAGGACTTTAGTAAGATTGCTAGACCCTTGACTCTCTTGTTGGCCAAGGACACTACTTTTGTCTTCGACTCAACGTGCATGAAAGCGTTCGAGTCTTTGAAACACTCACTCATTTCTGCGCCCATTCTTTCATCTCCAGACTGGACGCACCCTTTTGAAATTATGTGCGACGCATCAGATTTTGCCATTGGTGCTGTTCTTGGACAGCACATTAACAAAATGCCGCATGTAATTTACTACGCTAGCCGAACATTAAATGAGGCCCAATTAAACTACACAACAACAGAAAAAGAGTTTTTAGCGGTTGTGTTTGCACTTGAAAAATTTCGGCCTTATTTAATCGGCTCTCCAGTTATAGTATACACGGATCACTCAGCTCTTCGCCACCTTTTTGCGAAGAAGGATGCTAAGTCTAGGCTCATACGTTGGATCCTCTTGCTCCAAGAATTTGACCTTATCATACGGGACAAGAAGGGATGTGAAAACGTAGTGGCCGATCACCTTTCACGACTTCCTTCGTCGCCCACGCTTGAACTGCCTATCACTGATGCTTTCCCCGATGAGCAACTCTTGACTGTTTCTTGCGAACCATGGTTCGCCGATATTGTAAACTACTTAGCCACCGGCTTGATACCTAACGATTGGTCGAAACAAGACAAACTACGATTTTTGTCCCAAGTAAAGCATTTTTACTGGGATGAACCTTATCTTTTTAAATATTGTTCCGACCAAATCATTCGCCGGTGTGTACCTGAAAATGAGGTTAAGAGTGTGCTGTCTTTTTGCCACGATCAAGCATGTGGCGGGCACTTTGGCCCAAAGAAGACAGCCGAGAAAGTTTTGCAGTGTGGTTTCTATTGGCCACGACTCTTCAAAGATGCATTCGAATACTGCAAAACTTGCTCCCGGTGCCAACACTTGGGCCGGATATCGCGGAGAAATGAAATGCCGCTCCAACCAATTTTGGTTGTAGACATTTTTGATGTTTGGGGTATAGACTTCATGGGACCATTTCCCAACTCTTTCGGAAATGTGTATATTCTTTTGGCTGTTGACTATGTTTCAAAGTGGGTCGAGGCTATACCAAGTCGAACGAATGACAACAAGGTTGTCGTTCGATTTCTGAAAGATCACATCTTTTCTCGATTTGGGCACCCTCGCGCAATCATAAGTGATAATGGTTCTCACTTTTGCAATAGGACTTTTGAGTCCTTAATGCGCAAATACTCTATCACCCATAAGTTGTCAACGCCATACCATCCCCAAACATGTGGGCAAGCCGAGATCTCGAATAGACAAATTAAACAAATCTTGGAGAAAACGGTTTCTAAAAACCGTAAAGATTGGTCACTAAAATTGATCGATGCACTATGGGCTTTCCGTACTGCATACAAGACCGATCTTGGCATGTCTCCATACCGGCTTGTTTACGGGAAGGCTTGCCACCTTCCAGTAGAAATTGAGCACAAAGCATTTTGGGCCATTAAAGAGCTGAATCTATCTCTAGGAGATGCGGGCAGCAATCGAAAGCTGCAGCTGAATGAATTGGAGGAGCTGCGGGATGAGGCATATGATAATGCCGTGATTGCTAAGAACCGAGTTAAGGTATTTCATGATAAAAACCTTTTGCGAAAGACATTCAAACCGGGTCAACAGGTTTTATTATATGATACTCGATTACACTTTCATCCCGGCAAGCTCCGTTCTAGATGGAGAGGACCTTTTGTAGTCCGCACCGTTTATCCGCACGGTGCGGTTGATCTTGAGAATCCTGAAGACGGTACTTTATTCAAAGTTAATGGACATCGTTTGAAACCGTTCTTCTCAGCGGACCCTTCGGAGGAGCTCCTGTTCTTACAGGAGCCGATATACACAGACTGATTTCCTCCACCTTCACCCTCGAATTTCTTTTTTCCAAAACTTTATTTTCAAATAAGTTTGGGGGTGTGTATACTATGTAAATATAATAATAAGCAGGAACTCGCCGATATTATCAACCCATTTGGTGCAGCATGACAGTGAGGACACTGTCCATTATAAGTTTGGGGGTATGTTCGGTAAGTTTTTCTTTTGCATTCATATGTATATTTCTGCATTGCATCTTTATATAAAAATCATAAAAATTTGAAAAATTTGAAAAATAAAAAAAATTAGAAAACAGAAAAACCCATAAAAATTGAAAAATTTCAAAAATTATAAAAATTAATGTATTCAATTCTGGTTAATTGACTTGAGTTTGATAGATAGGTTAACTGGCTAGGAAAAACTAAATCTTAGACTTAGCAAATTGAAAACCCTAAAAATAACCTTCCTTAAAGTTTAACTGTGGAAAGCATATGTCTTTGTAGGTTATTTAGAAATAGGCAAATTTTGGGTTCAGTTCTTGGGCTAAGTCGAAACGAAGGAAAAGTATTAAAACTTTTATTAGAGTATAAGTTTGAAAAATAGTTCCTAGCTTAAGTCTAGATTCTGAAAATGTATACCCTACAAAATTGCACAAACACGCACCTTGAAACTTGGATTAGTAGAAGAGACCTTGAAATACTCTTGTCTAAAGTCCTTAGCACAACGAAAAAGAAAAAAAAAGGGTGGATAAAAAAAAAAATGGACACTGGTTTTTGTGATTACTTAAGGCTGTAAAAATAGAAAAATATTTAGCGAGGGTGCTTCATCACCTAGTGCCTTAGACCAACTGGTTTGGGAGTCACTGCTAAAAGCCTTGGGTGTTGCAAAACTAGGAAGTACGCTTTAAAGTGCAAACGCATTTTGTAATCGGTCGTTGGTACCTCAAGAAGTATTAACGGTCGCATGAAGGATGTGTAAGCAAATTTCATTCACCAAATTAATAAGTGCTTTGGATAATGGGCGGGAGTACGATTGCTTGATTTGAATTTCCAAGTGTAGGGGTGATATTTACACACACGTGGGGATATGTGATTAGAGTTTAGATAAGAGAAAGGAATGAAAAATAGAACTTGTGTCTTTAATAGAGTTGATAGAAATTCCTAAGCAGAGATGGAACTCTAGAAGGAAAACTTAAGAAATGCCGAAAGCTAGGTAATTCTACAGGATATATGCAATCTTAAGTTAAATAATAAGGAAGTGTGAAGAATATGGGTGGATAATTTGCGGGTCAACGATAATAGAATTCCTTGTTAGAAAACCTAAATGGAGAACAAAAGTCGGGAAACCAAGTTGATAGGATTTTGTGGGTAGTATCCGCTGAAAACCCTCAGGAGACAACACTCCTCCTACTAGGGACACCTAGAGGTTTAACGGCTTGTTGCACGAGCTCAGTGCAATCGCGTTTCCCTGCGAAAGTGTGGCTAGGTTAGATTTTTAAATAATAAGTTTGCTCGAGGGCGAGCAAAGGATAAGTTTGGGGGTATTTGTTCATAACATAATATTACATTTTGTATTCCCCATTCTTATGCATTTTACAATAAAAACAGGTGCTTTTGACCCATGTCTGCTACATGTTACAGGTTACAGGTTCTGGGAGCAAGAACAGTGAAAAACACAAAAAGACGACACAAAAGATGGATTTTTAACCAACAAATAGGAAGATCTTAGTAAAGCCCGGCAGAAGAACGATTCACCATCAACAAGGCGACTCAAGATTCAAAATTGCAAGACAGACGGTTAAAAGATCCATGACAAAGTGTCACTGAAAATCTGGAGTTACTGCAGAAGCCCAGGTGGAAAAAGAAATGAAGAAATAAGAAGCCCAGAAGAACCAGAAAAAGCCCCAGAAAAATAAACTGCTGATCTCATCATTGGGCCGCGGATCCGCGGCCCAAAGCCCACCCACGCGGCGGATCCGCGGCCTTCCTGTGCCAGTGCGCAAATCAAATTTTACCAACTTTTCTTGACGGCTATGGAAAGATTTTCTAGGGGTATATTTGTAACTTTAGACATGCGGTGCAATTGTAAACCCTAGGGTTTCTATGTCCTATAAATAGAACCCAAGTCCTTGTATTTTCTTATGCCTCTTCTCATGAAATAAAATTCTGTTTTTTTTTCTAAGAGTGCATCAAAAGTAAGTAGATTATTTTCTTTGCAATAATTTTAGTTTTTCATATCTGTTCTTATTTTCTCGCTTTAATTTAATTTAGTCTAGCTTTTATTAAATTGCAATCGATGTTTTCTTTCTTTAATAAATTCTTGTTTTCTTTCATCCCCTCAATGAGCGAGTAGTTTCCTCGCTTGTTAGGGTTAGGAATAGGGAAGGATTTGAGAGATGAAGATCTCTCATCTCTTTTCATCGCTAAAACTTTTATGAACATTAGAACTCCATGCATACCTTTTGATTCCGCTCCCTACGGCACTTTTACCTTCAAGGTAACGGTGAACTCCGTAGTATAAAGGCCCGGATCTTAAGGTTTTCCATGGAGGTTAGGGTGAAGATTAAGAAAGGAGGACAAGGATCTAGAGGAAGAATCAATCTTCCCAATCATCCTAATCACCTTTGTTAATATTTACCATAACTCTAATATGATTGATTTAATTGATGGCAATGGAAAGAGATGTAAATCTTTATTTACCAAATTTTCCCTAAACCTAATCCTAGCAAGTTTCTAATTCTACCTTCATACAACTTCGATTTTTAGATTTAATTAAACTTCCAAACACCTTTTGGAATTAACTCGTAAGAACTTAAAGAAGATTTACACATCCCTGTGGATCGACCCGTATTCACCGGCTAGCTTCAAGCGACGCCGTTCTTGATTGCGGTAATTATTTTTGATCGACAAAACTTCTCTCAATCACTGGTATAGTAAACTATCACATAGATGACTTTTTTTGTATTTCTTGAACCGTCATCTAATCGTATTTTATTTTTTCAGCTGTCGTTCAATCCCGACGCCCTTTAAATCTCGTGTTATAATGTCAGCAGGCCCCTTCCTGAGACGTCCGTCTTCAAAGGGTGCTGTAATGAGCTTGGGCATGCTGAGCGGATACGTCGAGGAGCCTGACACAGACGCTCTCCCATCTGCTGCGGATTTCTCTGTGGAGGTTAACCCAATGTTGGCGGCGCTTGTGAATTTTCACGATGGAGGCGTCGTCGAGCTTTGGGTCAATCACTGCAGGGAAATCGAGATCCGCCTGCATCAGTCGGAGTTTATGCGCCCTGCTCCTGAGACCTTAGCCGTAAGTAATCAAAGAGCAGCATGGATCGAGCAAAGCGCTTCTTACTTCCGTCACCTGGAACAAGAAGCGGTTTTAAGGCTGAGGGAATGCCAAGAGACCTCCAGCGAGACGGCTCGTTTGCGTGCTGAGGTTGAGGCGAACGCTGCCCAGGTGAAGGCTATCTTCGAGGGCCTTCTGGAGCGTATCTTTAATGGGCTAAACCTGAAGCGGAAGCTCGATGCCCCCGAGCGTGATGCCCAAGGCCGCGAAGCAGCTCAGCAGGAAGTTGGGGAGCAGCTTGCATCTTTCTTGCAGCAGCGGGCTCAAGTGGAGGCGGAACTGGTGGTGGTGGCCGATCAGGAAAAGACATGGAAGGAAGTGCGTGAACAACTGATAGGGCTATTTAAGACGCTTCCTTCCCAGTAGCCGCCCTTGTATCAATATACTTGTAAAAAAAAATTCTTTTTCGAATAAGATGTATCCATTCTTTATTCTTTTGTACGATTCACCTTGTACTTGATTGAATTAATAAATAAAGATACACATTTTTTTTGCAATGTCTTGTATCATTTCTTTGCTTTCTCCCTTCTTTTATTATCAGCATGCTGTCTTGATGAATGTTCACACCATAATATTGCATTATTATATTCCCATTCTTATTCTTTTTATAAATAAACATGTGCTTTTGACGCATGTCTGCTACATATTACAGGTTACAGGTTCTTGGACAGAAAACAGTGAAAACGATGAAAAGACAATGCAAAAGTGGACTTTGACCAACAAACAGAAGACTCTTGATCAAGCTTACATAAAGATCAGTTTACAATGTACAAGGCAACGCAAGGTCCAAAATTACAAAGCGAACGGTTAAAAGTCCACTGCACTACACATTGTGAAGATCTGGAGAATAAACAGAAGTCAATCTGAGAAAAGGCCTGTATAAACAGGAAGCCAAAGTCATCATAAGCCAGCACAGGAAATCACAGAAGTCAATGCTCCTTGTTGACCGCGGAACCGCGGCCAAACAAGGCCTCGGGCCGCGGTTCCGCGGCATGGTTGAGCCCTTAGGGGAATAAATTTTTATCAAAATTTGGTTGCGGCGTTGACTAGTCTTCTGAGGGCAAATTTGTAAATTTAGACATGCGGATCAAAATGTAACCTAGGGTTTCCTATTCTCTATAAATAGGAACTCTAAAGATTGTAAACCTTATGCCTCCTTTTAATAATAAATTCAGAATTCTTTATGGAGAGCATCGGTGCCTCTCTTCAATTTAGAAATTCAGATCTGACAACCCTGCGTTGATGATTGGAGAAATGCATCTGTAAGTAGATTGAATTCCTTGCCCTAGTTTAGATTTTAATTCTTTGCCCTAGGTAGATTTATTTCCTTACCGTAGATAAATTGTTTAGAGTTAGCTTTGGGGAAGGTTTTTGAGAAATGAGATCTTTCATCCCTTTCTTACCCATTATATATTTACAATAGAACTCCATGCATACACACACACACCGCGCCCTACGGCACCCTATCCCTCAAGGTAGCGGTGATACCGTAGTGTAAAAACCCGGTTGCGCGCGTTTTCCATGGAGGTTAGGGTAAGGATCTCTAAAGGAAGGACAAGAAACTAGAGGAAAGAACACCTTCCCTAATGGATCTAATCCCCTTTATTGATAATTACCATAACTCCTCATAGATCTTCATTCAGGTATAGAAAGCGTTGAGATTTACTTGTATTTCCAAACCATCCCTAAACCTAACCCTTGTAAGAATAGATCTAGATAATCGTAGATAGAATAATTTTGGTTTTTAGATTTAATAACCAATCCGAACACCCTTCGGAATTAACTCGTTAGTGCGACTAGGAAATTCACAAAATCCCTGTGGACCGACCCGTACTCACTGGCTAGCTTCATGCGACGCTGTTCTTGATTGCGGTTTAGAAATAGTTTTTGACATTCAAATCAAATGGCGCCGTTACCGGGGATGGCGTAGAAATTTCCTTTTTGCAATTTCGGGTTAAGCTTAAAATTAAAAAATCATAAAAATCTAAAAAAATCCAAAAACTATAAAAATATGTCAATTGTTATTTTTTGGAAAGGGTACTTTGTCGTGTGAATCTTGCAGGAACAATCGAGACGGATCTGGAAATTTCCAGAAAGCGAAACGGAAAACGGGATATCGGAACAGAAGAGATTTTAAACAACAGAACAGCTGAAAAAATTTGGAATCTCGAACCGCCCACCTCACCGCCCTTCCGCGGCCAAATCCTACCTTAGACCGTGGAAACGCGGCCGTCTGGTCACATCAGAGCTTGAAATTTTTTTTGGGGATCCGTTCCATCCAGAGAGCCGCGGAACCGCGGTTATAACGCTCTTCTGCCGTGGAAAGGCGGTGCCTTGGTCATTTCCTCTGACCAACTTTGCTCTGTAAGCTTCTCTCTGTTCCTCCTCTGTAACTCTTAATAAATTTTCTGAAAAAATCCCTGCAAAATTATGTGCGCTTGAAAGATCTTGCTCTTTCCAAATAACAATCTTGTGCAGGATTTTTGGGCCCCGCTTAAAATAAAAACTGATTGCAAGTAATATTTTTCTGTTGCATATTTTTTATCAACAATCTTTTTGCAACAATTTCCAAATAAAGATAAAAAGAAAATGGAAAATTTTTATTAGAAAACTTGCAAAATCTTTGCCGCAAATAAATCCTTGCACCACCACAAACCGTCTTTCTTTTCCCCTTCTTCTAACATGGGTACCCCACATAATAAATCTCTTGCTGAACTTTGGTATCCCGAACCTAATTTTGCGTCGTACGTCAATTTGTTCGGTCAATTTAAAGACGATCCTTCCTTGCCTAAAATATCGTTGAAAGATCAAATAGAGGCATCTAGGAGAAACAGTTTGACTTTTCAACCCACTTTGTGTCAACCAAGTCAACCTTTACTACCTCCATATGTTGATACTACTTTTTCAAGTCCTTCTGTCTCTTCTAAGCCGATGTCCATTGCTGAGCATATTGCTCAATCTCGCAGCCGATCTTTCACCCCTCTCCACTCATCTAGTTCTAGGGATCCACACGACTATTCACTTTTTTTTATCCATATGTTGACTTTACCCCCGTCCAATCACCCACTTCCTACCAGTCCTACCCGACTTTCCCACCGTCACTAGACATTGATTCTACACAGCTATTAGGGAGTTTCACATATCCAAACAATTTCGAATCTTTTACCGAAACCCCCTCACCACCCAAGTCTAGTTTGGAAGAGTCGTTGGAGGCGTATATCGCAGCAACAAACTAAATGACTAGGAATGTGGAAGCGTCCGTGACCGCCCTTATGCAACCTGCTGAACCGGTAGCTAGTTTCCCGCTGGCTCCAAATTTTTCAATGTATGAGGAGGCAGTTGGACAGAGTGAGAATGAGAGAGGATTTTTAAATCAAACCTACCCTTACCCAATTGAAGTTCACAACTCCTGTTTTCCATCGATTGCCCTAAATAGTTCACCTGTTGAAAATAAAAACGAGTTGTGTGATTTTGTAGTGTTTGATTTGCCAAATTGTAAAGAACCCCTTTCAAGTGAAACCACACTTAATCCTTTCGATCTTTACACCTCCACTCTAGAACCTAAATCGATAAATATCCATGATTTTGATGAGGTGTCAGAAAATATTGATTTTCACTTGATTGAGGATTTAGACGCCGGGAATATTTTGGACGATGAACCAGTAGATTTGATTGAAACTTTATGTCCAACTCATCATCCCGAGTCATTAGATGTTTCTCCCGAACTTCATATGCGTCTTGATTTTGATGATAATGGCATGGATGAGTTGAATTTTGAGGAGAATTATGATGATAGTATTGAGGAGAGTTTTGAGGATCATATTGAGGTTGAACCATTCTTGTTTGTTGTGTCGGATTTTCCAGCTCATCCTCTTAAACCTTTACCTAAATCACCCTCCCTCCTTTCCATCGTTCCGACCATACTTGAAGACTGTGAGCTTGAAATTCTTTCCTTTGAATCCGATACTGTTCTCACAGATGATAACACTTACGCGTGTTTCACTTTTTCGGACGATGTTGATGACTCACCTCCTGAGTTTGAGTCCTTTACATTTTCAGATGAGTTAGTTGAACCATCAGACTCGGTTGATTACAGTAGTTTCGAACCATTGATGGAATCTTTTAAGTTCGAGACAGTTTACTACGGTGGGAATGATACTATCCCTAATTCACTTCCTTTCATCCTTCCTATTGTTTCGACCGTACAAGTGACCGTTACGCTTTCATCCCCAATACCTAGTTCGGCGTACCCATGTTTTCTTGTGAATCTTGAGGGATTTGACCCCATTTCCCGACGGGTTGATAGGTTACCGCAATCGCTTATAACATATTGGTCATCACATATTGCGCTAATTTATTCACTCGATTTACACCCTCAAGATCGCGCGACCCTTCTTTCTCCTTTCCGCCCTTCTTCTCCCCCACCGAGACCATATTCTACCATTCTTCTTTCTACACGGTCTCGCGTGTTTCTCATTTCTTTCCTCCACACCCCATTCTTGCACCAACTATACCATTACCACGATAAGATTTTTGAATGGTTGGTGCTCACCTTTGGCTTGTGTAAGGCCAAGCTTAAATTTGGGGGGAACCTTGTTGTATATATGTATATATATTTTTGTTTTCATTTTCTATAAAATAAAAAAATAAAAAAAATTCAAAACATTAAAAATATAAAAAAATTATAAATAAATAAACAGGGGAGTGCCGATAATTTTGACCCTCTTGGTGCAGCATGACAATGAGGACACTGTCAAATTTAAGTTTGGGGGTATGCTCGGTACATCTTCTTCCTTCGCATTCATTTGTACATATTTTTGCATTTGCATACTTATTTGAAAATCCATAAAAATTGAAAATTTTCAAAAATTATAAAAATTAATGTATTCAATTTTGGCTAATTGACTTGAGTTCTACAAATAGGTCAACTGGTTAGGAATAACTAGATCTTAGACGTAGTAAATTAAAAACCCTAAAGCTAACCTTCTTTAAAGTTTAACGGTAGAAAGTATATGCCTTTGTAGTTTATTTAGAAATAGGCAAATGTTGGGTTCACTTCTTGGGCTAAGTCAAAATAAGGGAAGAGTATTGATGTTCTTGTTAGAGTATAAGTTTGAAAAATAGTTTCTAGCTTAAGTCTAGATTCTGAAAACGTATACCCTACAATTTGCACAATCACGCACCTTGAAACTTGGAATAGTAGAAGAGACCTTGAAATGCCCTTGTTTAAAGTCCTTAGTACGAAGAAAATAAAAGAAAAAAAAGTGTGAATAAAGAATAAAAAAAATGGACACTGGTTTTTGTGATTACTTAAGGCTGCAAAAATAGAAAAAATATTTAGCGAGGGTGCTTCATCACCTAGTGCCTTAGACCAACTGGTTTGGGAGTCACTGCTAAAGCCTTGGGTGTTGCAAGACTAGGAATTACGCTTTAATGTGCAAACACATCTTGTAATCGGTTGTTGGTACCTCAAGAAGTATTAACGGTCGCATGAAGGATGTGTAAGCAAAATTCAATTAAAAATTCACCTACTAATAAGTACCTTGGATAACGGACAAGGGCATGATTGCTTGATTTGAATTTCCAAGTGTAGGGGTGATTTATACACACACGTAGGGATATGTGATTGGAGTTTAGATGAGAGAAAGGGATGAAGAATAGAACTTGTGTCTTTAGTAGAGTTGATAGAAATTCCTGAGTGGAGATGTGACCTAGAAGGAAAACTTAAGAGATGCCGAAAGCTAAGTAAGTCTATAGAACATATATAATCTTAAGTTAGATGATGAGGAAGTGTGAAGAATGTGGGTGGATAATTTACAAGTAGAAGATAATAGAATTCCTTGTTAGAAAACCTAATTGGAGAACAAAAGTCAATGGGCCAAATTGATAGGATTTTGTGGGTGTAATCCGCTGAAAACCCTCAGGAGACAATACTCCTCCTACTAGGGACACCTAGAGGTTTAACGGCTTGTTGCACGAGCTCAGTGCAATCGCGTTTCCCTGCGAAAGCGCGGTTAGGATTTTAGTGAATAAAAATAAGTTTGCTCGAGGACGAGCAAAAGATAAGTTTGGGGGTATTTGTTCACACCATAATATTGCATTATTATATTCCCCATTCTTATTCTTTTTATAAATAAACATGTGCTTTTGACGCATGTCTGCTACATATTACAGGTTACAGGTTCTTGGACAGAAAACAGTGAAAACGATGAAAAGACAATGCAAAAGTGGACTTTGACCAAAAAACAGAAGACTCTTGATCAAGCCTACATAAAGATCAGTTTACAATGTACAAGGCAACGCAAGGTCCAAAATTACAAAGCGAACGGTTAAAAGTCCACTGCACTACACATTGTGAAGATCTGGAGAATAAACAGAAGTCAATCTGAGAAACGACCTGTATAAGCAGGAAGCCAAAGTCATCATAAGCCAGCACAGGAAATCACAGAAGTCAATGCTCCTTGTTGACCGCGGAACCGCGGCCAAACAAGGCCTCGGGCCGCGGTTCCGAGGCATGGTTGAGCCCTTAGGGGAATAAATTTTTATCAAAATTTGGTTGCGGCGTTGACTAGTCTTCTGAGGGCAAATTTGTAAATTTAGACATGCGGATCAAAATGTAACCTAGGGTTTCCTATTCTCTATAAATAGGAACTCTAAAGATTGTAAACCTTATGCCTCCTTTTAATAATAAATTCAGAATTCTTTATGGAGAGCATCGGTGCCTCTCTTCAATTTAGAAATTCAGATCTGACAACCCTGCGTTGATGATTGGAGAAATGCATCTGTAAGTAGATTGAATTCCTTGCCCTAGTTTAGATTTTAATTCTTTGCCCTAGGTAGATTTATTTCCTTACCGTAGATAAATTGTTTAGAGTTAGCTTTGGGGAAGGCTTTTGAGAGATGAGATCTCTCATCCCTTTCTTACCCATTATATATTTACAATAGGACTCCATGCATATACGCACACACCGCGCCCTATGGCACCCTATCCCTCGAGGTAGCGGTGATACTGTAGTGTAAAAGCCCGGTTGCACGCGTTTTCCATGGAGGTTAGTGTAAGGATCTCTAAAGGAAGGACAAGAACCTAGAGGAAGGAACACCTTCCCGAATGGATCTAATCCCCTTTATTGATAATTACCATAACTCCTCATAGATCTTCATTCGGGTATAGAAAGCGTTGAGATTTACTTGCATTTCCAAACCATCCCTGAACCTAAGCCTAGCAAGAATAGATCTAGATAATCGTAGACAGAATAATTTAGGTTTTTAGATTTAATAACCAATCCGAACACCCTTCGGAATTAACTCGTTAGTGCGACTAGGAAATTCACAAAATCCCTGTGGACCGACCCGTACTCACCGGCTAGCTTCATGCGACGCCGTTCTTGATTGCGGTTTAGAAATAGTTTTTGACATTCAAGTCAATGAACATGGTTGACAGATAATAGAGTAAGCATCTTTGTTTCTTCAAGAAATAGTGATGGCTTTGGACACAGGTTCAGATCTGTTGCCTAAGACTTTTCAACTCTATGAGCCGTGAGGGTCTCACAGAGACTTTTCTCCCTACGGATCGAAAGGATCTCGTAGGTGGTTTTTCTCCTAGGAACCGTGAGGATTCCTAAGTGCGTTTTCTCTTATAAGTCGTAAGGATCTTATAAGAGAATTTTCCCTCTTACGAGTCGAGAGGACTCGTAAGCGGTTGTTTCACTCCTTGTCGTGATTTGACTTTGGAGAGTGAGACCCGTGGATAGTATGCAAGAGACCGTTTTAGACCGACTTGCAGGATCCCAGTGCTTAGGAAACAAGTTTTTTAATCTTTACTGCCTAAGGCTTTATCTTACGAGTCGAGCCGCATCGAGAAGTTCTCGCAAAGACATCAATTTCTTCACAAGTCGAGACGAATCGAGCATTTCTCGCAAGAATATCCTAATGTCACAGTTAACCCCTGCTCTTTACGACAGAAGTCCGTTAGGGTCTGTGGTACTTAGGGTTTTGGCCGTCGTACCGTCGTATCAGCTGATATATTCCTCGATAGGCAATCGTGCTGTTCGAGTAGCTCTGCGACTGCCGTGTCTCTGATCCCTTCGAGGGCTGGACAAGGCGTCTTCAAGTAATCCTCTTTGGCAGTTTGACCGTCGGAAGAGCAAGCGTTAGGAATTTTGCCATGCCGCTTTTTACTTGAGGTTTGGCTCATTTTGGAGAGCCCCGATGAGTCATAACCACTCCGCGCTGGTGTGGGATGATCTCCGATAGTCTTTCAGGTTTTATGTGAGTTGCCGTCGAGACCCTGAAGCTAGAAATTTGGCCTTTGCTTCATTCGCTGGCATCGCGTCTGCTGTATCGAGACTCATGTCGCGGTTGTCTATAGGTTGCTGGCGAACCGTTGAGATTTGGAACTAGGGATTTTGCTGTGGCTCCGTTAGTTTGATTGTCGCGTTTGAACTCTGCTGGAGGATGAACGCTGTGGTGACATCTCGTCTGCTGTATCGAGACGAACGTCGAGGTGGAGCTGGGATTTTGCCATGGCTCCGTTTGTTTGATTGTCGCGTCTGATCCCTGCTGGAGGAAGAACGCTGGGGTGACATCTCGTCTGCTGTATCGAGACGAACGTCGAGGTGGAGCTGGGATTTTGCCATGGCTCCGTTTGTTTGATTGTTGCGTTTGATTCCTGCTGGAGGAAGAACGCTGGGGTGACATCTCGTCTGCTGTATCGAGACGAATGCCGAGGTGGAGCTGGGATTTTGCCATGGATCCATTTGTTTGATTGTCGCGTCTGATCCCTACTGGAGGAAGAACGCTGGAGTGACATCTCGTCTGCTGTATCGAGACGAACGTCGAGGTAGAGCTGGGATTTTGCCATGGCTCCGTTTGTTTGATTGTCGCGTCTGATCCCTGCTGGAGGAAGAACGCTGGGGTGATATCTCGTCTGCTGTATCGAAACGAATGCCGAGGTGGAGCTGGGATTTTGCCATGGCTCCGTTTGTTTGATTGTCGCGTCTGATCCCTGCTGGAAGAAGAACACTGGGGTGACATCTCGTCTGCTGTATCGAGATGAACGTCGAGGTGGAGATGGGATTTTTCCATGGCTCCGTTTGTTTGATATTGTTTTTGCTGTATTGCGACAAACGTCGAGGTTGTCTCTAGGTTGTCTATGAACCGTCGGGATTTGGCTTCGCTTTCTGGTGGAGCCTGTTGGGAAGGTATGGTTCCCTTTTTGTTTGTGCCCCTGGATTGTATATAGGGATCGATGTGACTTCACCTGTAGGGCAAAAAGTTTCATTCTTTCATCATTTATATTTTTTTCTTTCCGCGACGCTCTATCCTTTCAGCTTCTTATCTCGCGATTGCCCAATCATTTCGGCTATTTTTCTTTTTACTCGCTACTTTTTATTGCGAGTTGCCCAATCATTTCGGCTGTTTTTGTATGCATACATTTTTACTTGCTGATTTCATTGCAAGTTGCCCCATCATTTCGGCTATTTCATATGCATTTTTGGCTCGCTGATTTTTTTTATCGTGAGTGTGGAACTTGGAATCTGATGCCAATCTTAGCATCAGTATCGCTACGACTGGAATATTGCCAGGAGAGAATCATCATTTGCCATGAAAGGACTTGGAATTTGATACTGATTTAGGCATCGGCATCGCTACAACTGGGATATTGCCAGGAGAGAATTATCATTTGCCTCTGTCGATGTCGAACAAAGGTGGCTTAGCGAACAGGGTTAGGGTCTTGTCGACTAAGGCTTTTGACTTCATGAGCCGTAAGGGTATCACAAAGGTATTTCTCCCTACAAGTCGTGAGGATCTTGTAGGTGTGTTTTCTCCTTGCAAGTCGAGAGGACCTACAAGTGTTTGTTCACCGTGTGAGCATATCCCTAGTCGCTGGTGGGACTCTGTTAGGGAAATGTTCATTCGTGCCCGTGGATTGTATACAAGGGTCAGTATTGAGCCACTCGTAGGGCAATATCGAAGATTGTGGGAGTTGCTTAAGAACAGGTTCAGGTCCCTGTAACTTAAGACTTTCAAATCTTATGAGCTGTGAGGGTCCCATTAGAGAGTTCTCCTTACGAGTCGTGAGGATCTCGCAAATGTAATTTCTCTTTAGGAATCGTGAGGATCCCTAAGTGTGTTGCTTCCCTGTGAGTCGTAAGGATCTCACACGGGTGGTTTCTCCTTTCAAGGTCGAGAGGACCTTGTAAGTGTCTTTTAACGAGATTGCGCCCTTTCGGGTTTTCACAAACACTCGCCGGTAGCCCTGCTGTTTTTACTCACAGAGCCCTTTCGGGTTTTCATCCGTGCCCGTTTTGCTTATGGACATACCGTCTTTATTATCTTTTTTTTAAATTCTTTTTCTTTCTTTTTTTATCTCGTATGCCTGAGGATGTTGCGGTAGTAGTTTAAAGACGTTTCGGTCGTCAGCTAGTTTTAGGACGTAGTGGTCCGTCATTAGTTTAAGGACGTTTCGGTCCGTCAGCTAGTTTTAAGGACGTTTCGGTCCGCCGTCGCCGTATTTGAGGCGAATCTCTAGTTTACTGACTTTTTAGTCTATGGGGCTTTCTCTATGACTGAGCATGATGCCCCCGGCATATCCATCTTTCTCGGAGCATGTGGTTATGGCGGGCTCACCTTCCAGTCTTCGGAGATGACTAACTTGCCCTGTTGGTATTGGTCTTCAACCCAGCTTTTGAAGACGTAGCAATCCTCGATCAGGTGACTTACCGTTTGGTGGTAAGGGCAATAATTGAGATCATTAATATCGCCTGGCCGCAACGGACGTTTTGGACTTGGCAGATTGATGAGTCTATCGGGCACTGCCAGCTCGAACAGTCTCCTTGTTTTATCTTGAGGAAACGAGTAAGGACGTTTCACTTTTTCATGGAGGGGTTGCCGCTTGTTGTCTCGGCAAACAACCGGTCTAGGGCCACTCGATTGCTGTTGAGTGTTGGCTACGAGGGCTGTTTTTCCCTTCCCTTTATCCTTTTTGCTTGATCCTTTGTTTGTGGGGCCGAGATTTTTTTCGAGTAGCGTGCGATTGCACGGCTGAACGTTCTCGCAACTCCTCAATTCTTTCATTTTTGAAATGGATTCCTTGAGGAGAGGGTTGAGGGCAGCTTCTTCGTCAGAGTCGCTTCTAAAGGTGATAATTTGCAATCCCTTGGAGTCGGCTATGTGACAGTCGGCGGCGGCTCTTTTGCGCTCATCTATCACATTTTTCTGATGTCTACGAGCTTCACGCTTTGTCCTGTTGAAGTGTTGCTTTTGAGCGAAATACCCTTGCCACCAACACTTAAAGGAGTCGCAGTTTTCGGTAGGATGTATGATCTTCTGATGATATATGCAGAAATTAGGATGCGTCTCTACTCCACCGAGAGTATTTTCTTCAGAGGGTGGCAGCTTCATTTCCACTGATAGGGCTTTAGCGAACCTTTTCCTCGTCTTGAATTTATTTTTATCCGCAGCGGATGAATTTTGATTTGACGGAAGTGCCTCGACTCTTTGGTCTAGTAGTCGGTGTTTGTCTCCTTCTAGTATGGCCATCTCACGCTCTTGATTGGCTTTAACTTTCAGACGAATCTCATTCAGAAAGGCATCGATCAACTCGTCTGACGGCCGCAGAATTTCTGGTTCAGGGTCCGCCCTCGGTTTCTCGGCGCAAGGAGCTTCTTTATCATCCACCAATGAGTGAGAGATCACATGACAACTAGCTACGTAGTCTTCGGATTCATCTTATGAGTTTTCTCCATCATTTTCGTTCTCAACAAAAGAACAAGTTGCCCCCATCGTGTTCGTCTTCTTTGGAGTGTGCGGCTGTGGCGGGTTTACCTTCCAGTTTTCAGACAGCACGAACTTGCCTTGTAGGTACTGATCCTCGATCCATCCCTTAAAGACGAAACAATCCTCGATCGGGTGACTTACCGTTTGGTGGTAAGGGCAATAATTGGGATTGTTGAAATCGCCTGGCTGCGACAGACGTTTTGGACTCGGCAGATTGATGAGTCTGTTGGGCACTGCCAGCTCGAACAGTTTTCTCGTTTTATTCTGAGGAAACGAGTAAGGACGTCCCGGTCTCTCCTCGAGGGATGGGCGTGGACGCACGTTGTTTTGGCGAACATCCGGCTTTGAGTTGCTCGGCTGTTGCTGAGTATTGGCAACGACGATTACCTTCCCTTTCCCCTTCTCATTTCGAGAGTCCGGTTTTGAAGGAGACGGTCCATGGCCCATCTGGTCCATTTGGGCTAATTTTTCGATCAAGGCCTGGAAGGTGGTCGGCCTGAAGAACATCATAAATTGTGAGATGATCGCTTGCGGATCAAGAGTGCCCACGAACATGCCTACCGCAGGTGCCTCTTCTATGCGTTGTTCGCATTTCGACCATAAGTTCCGCCATCGTGTTGCGTATTGGACCCACGTTTTGCCGGGCCTTATCCTGGCGTTAATCAGTGCTGTTATCGGGGTGCGTTCGCTGGCGCTTGCAAAACGCTGAGTAAATAGCAACTCCATTTCTGTAAACGTTTTGGAGTCGTTAGGTAGCTCCGAATACCATTCAAAGGCTGTTTCTGATAAGCTGCCAACAAATTGGCGAAGCAGCAATTTATCGTTACCCCCAGTATTACCGCACAAGGCTCTGAATTGAGCAACGTGCTAGTGCGGATTTACCGTCCTCTTATATACATGGAACTTAGGGATCGTATATCCCGGCGGGTAACTGATTTGGTCATACCGGCTCGGATAGGGTCGTCCGGTCCTAACAATTTGCCCAGCTGCTTCACTCGCCTGATGAGCTCGTATTTGCTGAGCTATACAGTCATCCAGTGCAGCTTTGGAAATGGTTTCTTCCTTGGCTGCTGAAAGAGCTGGAGAAGGATTCGATGTCTCTCTTTTGTCATCTTCAAGGACAATCGGAGGATCTTCAGCAGGAGGATCTTGCTGGATCATCATCCCTACCATATCTTGGAAGAGAAGCGCCATTTGTTTTATGTTAGCCGCTTGCTCTGCGGCTTTTTTGTCCTTATTTTCGAGGACTCTGCGTAGGTAGTCAGTGTCAGTTTCTTGTTCATGACGCTGCTCTGATGATGCCTCCGAGATTTCTTTTAGCTCGGTAAGTGCGGCCATTGCAGTCATCATCTCCTGAAGTTTCTGTTGCTGCTTCTGGGCTTTCGTCACGGATCGGGTGAGCGGTTGGTGACCCATCGAAGCACGGTTTTCCTTCTTTCCGGTAGCCATATAAACAGTGTGCACCACCATGCCCCCAGACCCGGGGCGTTTGTGTTCAGCGCTTTTACGCTTCGCCATGTTCACAGGGGCTTTTTGCGGCCTCCTTTTCCTTTGAGTGATTGGAGATGAGGGGTCCGTTGCAGTGGGCACCCAAGTAGCTGTTACTTTTTGTGGCTTGACGGAGTAATCCTTCTTCTGCCGAACCTTCATCTTTTTCTGTCGGCGGAGATAGTTTTCATCAATCACCGACTCTTGGACCTGTCACCAGACTTTGTAAATTTTAAAGGACAGCCGTTGAGGGGGCTGATCTAGCTTCTTCTCTGGAGTATTCTCCGCAGGTGAAGGAGTTTGTTTCAACACCACAGTAGGAGAGTTTCTGCGCACCGTGTTCAGCAATTTAAAGCTGTTCCCGATTGGAACAGCAATATCGATCCCCACCGTTGGAGCTGGCGGAGTTATTCCAGAGGGGGAGTTGCCCTCAGCCTTCCTCACTCGGCGCCAGTGGCGACGTCGAGTATGTCGTGCGGATAGAGTTGGTTCAGCCGTAGGGTGACCTCCTCATGTCCTCTGTGTTGGTCAAAATTTTCCGGTACCGGCCTTTTAAAGGCCAACGTCCGTTGAATGTGGATGACCAACCTGTCGAAAGCAGACTTCCGAGTAAGGGAAGCAACCTTGGTGATTTCGCCTAGAACAACAGCAGGGATGGCTATCCGCTTCAGGATAACGCATTCTGGTATCGCAGGCTTGTAGACGTTCTGGCCCAGTCTGTTGAAAACTGAGGTAGTGGAATTGGGCGACCCGTTGAGAGAGGCCGCGACAGTGGTAAGTCGATCAAAGACCGACTTCTTTGGGGCTTCTTGCAACGTCATTAGGGCATTGAAGCTCATCGGTGGGAGCATGGTCCCGAAGAATAGTCCAGTGGTGGCCTGAGTTACCTGCTCCACTGGCATCTTGAAAAGGGAGGCCGCTTGGGGCCCATAAGTCACTCCTCCAGTAAGGACCGAGCGAGAGTTGCAGTTGCAGGCAGTGCAGTTTGAAGCCATTGATCTTCTGTTTTCTGCACGGAGCAAGGCACCAAATCTTAGTACTTCGAATCCACAGGCAACCACAGCAAAACGCTATTCGTTCGCGAACACGACACACGAAGTGTGGAGTGGAAAGAGGAAAAGGTCCAACCGGGCGTGCTAGAATCTATTCCCCTCCGAATACAGAGACGCGCCTGCGTAGGTTCGTCTGGCCTGAGATTCGGGGAAGATGCTATATGGTTTTATCCGTCCACCTCTCCGAAGATGCCAAGTTGATTTATGGCGCCGTATATCGGAGGTTTAGAAGGATGTGGCCGATGCAGCAGATTTCGTCAGATTCCCCCTCGCTTGAGGGGATTTTGATTGTGGGGACGCTCTTCCCTGCAGGCGCAAGCCCCTGCAGTTAATTACGCTACCGCATCGCGGTAACCACTTTCTCTTTCTCCAGAATTTCACTTCGTGTCGTGTGTGTTTGTTTTGTTTGTGGTTGCCCGTGGATTGTATACGGAGACTAATTATGTCGTCGCCCGTAGGACGTGGATTAGTCCAAATCCGTATTTACTTAGATTTGGATTTGGGGTTTTAGTTTAAGGATACGTTAGCCGTGTTTGAGGCTAAGATCAACTTAAACGTTCGTTAAGCATACGTTATTCCAATTTGAGACTAAGATCAACTTAACATGATCGTTTAGATCCGACAAAAGAGCATTTGGAGGCTCTATTATTCCAGTTTAGGGACATAGTGGTCCGTTTCATGTATGGCCGTCGGGACCCATCACCTCTCTGACGACGTTGAAGGATTACAACGACAGATGTCAGAGGAGTTCAGAGATGTACCCTTGAACCAAAGTTGATTGGGGGATCTATAGTCCAATTTGGGACTAAAGTCTGTTTGAAGGTTTAAGGATACGTTAGCCGTATTTGAGGCTAAGATCAACTTAAACGGGATCGTTTAGATCTGACAAAAGAGCATTTCGGGGCTCTATTGTTCCAGTTTAGGGACATAGTGGTCCATCGCCAGTTTAGGGACATGGTGGTCCATCGGTTTAAGGACGCTTAAGTCCGTGAGTTTAAGGACGCTTGAGTTTGGGAGTTTAAGGACGCTTGAGTCCGGAAGTTATGAGTGGTTGTCGGGACCCGTCACCTCTCTGACGTCGTTGAAGGATTACAACGATAGGTGTCAGAGGAGTTCAGAGATGTACTCTTGAACTGGGTGTAAATTGATTTGAGAGAGCAGTTGTGCTCAGTTCAATTTAATTTGAGGACTTACGGCCATGATTGGGCTAAGTCCAGTTGAGAATATTCAACGTTTTTTTATCTTTGGCCTATTAGGCCTGTGCTAGGGCTTTGCCCCTGTTTAATAATACACTGTATTTTATTCTGGCCTGCTAGGCCTTTTTAATTTGGGCTCAGTCCCTTTGTAAATGATGCAGAGCATCTGTTTTTGTTTGGGCTCTGCCCTTTTTTAAAATAATGCATTGCATTTTATTAGGCATGTTAGGCCTTTTTAATTGGGCTTGGCCCTTCTGTAAATAATGCAGTGCATTAATTACTTGACAGTGGCTTGTCAGGCGCTTTGCGCCAATTACTGAGCACAAGCGCTTGTCGTGGTGACACGTGTCACATTCTGGTGAGCGCAAGTGCAACAGCGCAGTGCGCTGCACTGTTGCGCTGCTGACACGTGGCGCGCTCTAGTGCGCTGCGCCAATTTCAGAGAGCAATACTCTATCTTAAAAGCGCATAGCGCAAGTGGTTCTGGAGCTGACACGTGGCGCTCTCTGGTGGCTTGCGCCAACCCAAGAGTGCAACAGTGCAGCTTTTGCAAGTGCAAGACACTGTTTTATTAACTTGATCCAATTTTGGATTCAAGAAAAGAATCTTTAAGATTTAGAACCAATAGTTCATAAAAAAGTGTAAGGCACTGTTATTATTTATTTATTTTATTTTATTTTATTTTATTTTATTTTTTTATTGAAGATCATTGATCTTGTTCTTAGATCAATGATCTATTCAGAAGAAATTTTTCTTTTATAAAGGTTTTTACCTTTTTTCTTTTCTTGAGTTCTTCTCACAATCTTGATGATGCTGTTGATGTTCATCTCTTTTGAATTGGGGTCTAGGAGCCTTTATATAGTGCTCATTAATTTGTTAAAGAGATCATTCTCTGAGTGATTTGGGGAATTTTCTCCACCGTTGGATTTTTCATCCAAGGGCTTCTGTTCTACAGAAGACAATTTTCTTGTTTTAAAAAGAACAGAAAGATCTTACTGGAATTTTAATTCTGCTTGGCGCAGATGCACCAGCGCTTGACACGTGTCGCTCAGCGCACAGCGCGGCGCAACTGCGCTGACACGTGTCGCGCACCGCAGCGCTTGCGCAACTGAAGCGTTATTTCCTTTAATTTTTGTTTTAAATAGAGCCTTGCTCTGATTGGACGCGCTTCCTTGGACGCTGCGCTGACGTATCAACTTCTGATACGTGACGCGTTGTTTCAATTTTTGAATTTTTGAAATTCAAACAGAGTTTTGCTCTGATTGGGGGAAACAACTGCCGGCGAGATTCTCGCGCATGCTGCTGCGTGCCTCCACCGCTATATAAACCCCCATCACAGAGGGGTCAAGTAAGCCATTTTTGACTCCACTTAGCCGTTACGCTGCTCGGATCTAGTACTAACTTGATGTCGGAGGGTCCTCGGTGGTACCAAACCACCCCGGGACTTCTTTGCAGGTACTTGGCGTCAAACTCCTCCAATCACCAAAATCTCCTTAAGGCCCATTGAGACCCACACACTACAGGGAATCCCCTCCAGAATCCACCGGAAGATCGACGGAAGACAACATTTGAAGGAGATCTGAAAAGGAGCTCCATCAGTCGGTTTTTTTGGTCCGGACCGGGTAGGCAGATTTGCATGATGTTCAATCATGCTGTAAACAAAAACGGAAATTGTCGACTCGGGAAAGAAAAAAAAGTGTCTTCAATAAACATATATGAACACTTTCTCATTTCCATATATTTGAAGTGGATCTTGATGAGTACTAGAGATGATAACTTATCATCTTTGTTTGCACATGGGATTTCAATGGGACCAAAATTACGAAAAATAATTAAATGGAGGACTGATGAAGAATACTAGAGACTAATCATAGGTTGCCTGCCCATTCAATTTTCAGCATACAAGGGAAGAACAATTCTTGAGAATGGTCCCAGCTCAGCTGTCTCCCCTTTTCATTCAGGTGGGCCTGTTTGATTACCTAAGTTCCAAAATTGGGTTTAAAATTTGTCATAAACCAAGAGAGCGGTTCGAACCAAATTGAGCGAAGTCCGGCAACTTCACGATATTGTGCCAATTCCAATTTCGAAGTTGTGCTCTTGACTTTATATTTGTGCGCTTAAATTTTGTCCTCTTGACAAAGAAAAAGCCACCTCCAAAGTTGTCCAAAGTATTCGTTTTGCTTTGAAGTAAAAAATTTGAGGAGATTTTGTAACCCTATGGATTGGCTTACTCACTAAGATTACTTGAATAAAAAATTAATTATCATACTAATAAAAAAGAGAGAGAAAATGGACGGTAACTATAGCCAAAACTTATGATGACATGGCAAGATTCAAATTCGTTTATGTTCGATTAAATGTTTTCATTATGCTTTTATTTATAAAAACAATCTAGAGAATTGTTTTTCTACAAGTTTTTCTTCTGCTCTTTTACAGTGATTGCTAGCATTCAGGATCAGTCGTTTCTTTCTCCCTAATTCTATTTAGTTTATATCATTTTCTTGCGAAACTAAACATACGTGAACATTTGTATTGTCTTCAATGTTTATCCACTCAATATCAAAAATACAAAAAATACACGAGACCACAAGCAAGTCCTTTATATCCAACTTCGACGAGCGTGCACTCACGACGAAATGGCTATTCAATCGTGGAGAATATACCGTCAACACCAAATACAATGAGATATTATGTTCGAAAGGGACGACGATTTGTTCTTAAGGTCAGCGACAATGCGACACGAGCCATATGACAAATTCTCGGTATATATTTATCAATTCAGTCAATTTTCCAGAAGTCGGTTAATTTCTTTGGTTTTGATTAAAAGCTTACACAAGTGGCAAAAATGCAAGGATGAGAGTTAGAATTTTTTTATACCAATCATAGGTATTGATATTTTATATGATTTCATTGCCCTACATGAAATGCTGCTGTGTGGAAACCACATGTCTTTCCTTTTTGAGGACAAGCACTTAGGAAAATTCTGGGAAGCTTCCTCTTCAATGGCATATATGTTAGGCATGGCTTTTTCCCTATGTTGTCCTATAGGCTGAAGTCCACAAGAAAAACTATCCTGTATTTTGGAACTAGCAAGTAATCAATATTAAACTTAAAATAATTATCAACTTTTACTCGATTTTGGATTTGATATTGGTTAAATGTTATTTGATTATTAAACCCTTAAATTCAATACCACATGAAAGTTCATGCTGAGTTTGTGATATTTATCTAAGAAGACAGTGACGGTCCATGTTTTTCTATATAAAAGACGTCGTTTGTGGTCTTTTGGTAAAATTTGGCCTTTCAACTAAAGGGTTATTTGTTGATAGAAACGAGAATTTGTTTTGTTAATGAAGAGATGAAGGATATTCATCGGGATCTCTTTGGTTGCGTTTGGAACATAAAATGAAAAATTACCGAGAATCCTCATATTCCGGTGAATATGATGACCGAGATGCATCCAATTCTAAGAAATCTTGCACCACCATACTTGGTATATTTTAATTATCCAAGATAATATGTGTATGCAACCGTTGACCGGCGGCGGACAATGGGAGGTGTGGCCAGCGGCGGGCGGCGAAAGTCCGACCGGCCAACGTCCGGCTGGCGGCGAACGCCCGACAGGCAGCAGCTGGCGGCGAGGGACGACGGGGGCGAACATTTGACCGGCGACGAGGGTGTCACCGTCTGCAGCCGGAAAGGGAGACCAGCGAGAGGGGCCGACAGTGAATGTCAGATCGACGTAGGGAGGCAAGGGAGGTCCGCGACGAACTTCTGATCGGCGAATGGACGGCGGCAAACTTCCGACCGCCGGCCGGTCGACGGCGGTGAGGGAGGCCGGCAGCGGGTAGCGGATGGCATGGCATATGTCGTGTTAGGTGGGAATATTTCATGGTAATTTAGGATAGACACATATTTTGGGAGAAATTGGTTCTCATAAAATAGGATCATTTGATTACCACGGTAATGCAATATGTTGTGAAGGTGTCTTGTATATCGAGACTGCACACCATCAAGTTTCAGGCGTTGAGCCGGCTCATGCTTGACATAAGCCGTCTTATACATCCAGAGAAGAAATATGATTTCTAGGTATTTTATGAATCGTCTCAACAATGGGCTGAGCTGTCTCAACGAAGTGTTGAGCCGTCTTTTAAAGACAGGGAACCCAACAAGTTTTGAGCCGTCTTAAGAAGATATTGAGCCGGCTCAAGAACTCGGTTGAATGTTCGTTGTGCAGATCAAGGTTTCAAGTTTATCTCGAATGTTCAGTTTTGTGTTGCAGTTTCGTAATTATTGTATTCCTATTTTATATCAGATTTGTAATAGGGTATAAATAGGATATTAGGGTTAAAGTTTAAAATGTGCAATCTTGATCATAAGGTTTAAGAGAGGTAAAACGGTGGCTCCATAAGGGATCAAGACGCCATTAAGGAGAATTTCGAGAGAGAAGAAGGAAATCTCGTTAGAGATGTATAAGGAGAGGGTTTTTGTAATCTTCTGTAAGGTTTTTCTTTTTTCTCTAAAATTCTAATAAAGTGTTCTCCCTCTTTTCCCCAAATCTCTTCTTGTGTATTTGATTTTGCGTTTGTTCTAGTTGTTATCCGTTAAAAGAGATCTTAATTTAGATCCATCAAGATCGATGTTTGTCTCCGCTGTGCGCCAACAACCGGTATCAGAGCCACATTCTTTAGTTTTTCGATTTAAATTTACGGTGGATGACAACACTTATGTCCGCTCTCCATCTTCTTAGATTGTGATTCTATTGAATTGGTTCATAAGAATTCGAGTGAAAGGTTTTTGCTTCGGAATTTAGAATGACGGATAACAAGGCAATAGTATCAAGTTCGAGGTGAAGAAATTTAATGGGAAACAGAATTTCTCGATGTGGCAGAGAAAGGTTAAGGCACTTCTTATAAAAGAAGGGCTGTTTAAAACACTTGGCAGTAAGAAACCTACCGACATGACAGATTATACATGACAAGATATGGATCAGAGGGCAGAGTGCACGATAGAGCTTTGTCTGGTGGATAACGTGATGTACAATGTCATAAAAAAACTTCTGCGTCAAATTTATGGTTAAAACTAGAGGGCTTGTATATAACAAAGTCTTTGTTTAACAAGCTGTATTTAAAGAAGCAACTTTATGGTCTACGCATGAAGGAAGGCACTCCAATTCATGACCACTTAAATAGCTTCAACAAGACGGTCAATGATTTTCTACATCTTGAAGTAAAGTTAGAAGAGAAGGACTAACCGCCTTTTCTCCTTTCTTCATTTCCAAATTCGTATGAACACTTGGTGACAACAATTCTTTATGGGAAAAAGACTCTCAAGATGGAGGAGGTTACAGCTACGCTTCTCAACAATGAGATCATGAAGAAATCAAATCCACCAGAGTAGTCATCAGGGTTTTTTGCCAGAAGGTCGAAGACTAAAGACGGAGGTAAGAGCATAAGAGGGAAATCCAAATCATCTAGGCAAGAGAGTGAACCATGCTTTTTTTTTTGCAAACAGCCAGGGCATATGAAGAAGCAATAAAAATACAAACAGTGGTTGGAGAAGAGGGGTAACGGTACTAGTACAAAGAGTTCATATCAAGCCAGTGTTGCGACCGAACCAGAAGAAGAAGATCCGGGTGATGTACTCGCAGTATATACAGGGTAGGAAGAAAATTCTGATATTTGGATACTTGACTCCGAATGTTCTTATCATATGTGTCCCAAAAAAGAGTTATTCGACACATATAACTAGTTCAAGGGTAGCAGTGTTCTTATGGGGAACAAAGTGGCGTGCAAGGCCATTGGCATAGGGAATATCAAAGTTCGCATGCTTGATGGTGTGGTGTGAACACTTATGAATGTGCAACACGTTCCGGAATTAAAAAAGAATCTGATTTCTTTAGGAGCATTGGATGCGGCAGGATGCAAGTTCGTTGGTTAAGAGGGAGTGCTAAAGGTTGCCAAGAGTGCCTTAGTGGTCATGAAAAGACAATAACTGAAGAATTTATATCGTTTGGATCGTAGCATAGTGACTGGTGGTGCAACCATGGCTACAGAGAAATAGGTAGAGGATACCGCAAAACTATGGCATGTGCGTTTTGGCCACATGAGTGAGAGATGGCTTCGTGAGTTGCACAGAAAGGAGTTGTTGAAAGGTATTACCACGTCAAAGCTGGACTTCTGCAAATATGCACGATGGGGAAGCAACATATAGCCGGCTTCAAGCAAGCTGTGCACAAGACCGAAAGACTTCTCAATTATATATACTCAGAAGTATAGAGGCCATCAACGGTTCCATCAAAGGAAGGTGTCATATACTATATCATTTTCATTGACGACTTCTCACGGAAGGTATTGGTCTATTTCCTCAAACACAAGTCAGATGTGTTTGCCAGATTTAAGGAATGAAAAACGATCGTAGAGAAGCACAAGGGGCGATCAGTGAAGTATTTGCGGACAGATAATGGAGGTGAATATATCTCGAAGGAGTTTACAGACTACTGTAAAGAACATGGCATACAGAGGCAATGGGCAATTCCAAGACGTATAGAGCAAAATGGGGTAGCAAAGCGCATGAATAAGACACTACTAGAGAGAGGCAAAAGTATGTGGTTGCAATCCGGCCTTTTGGATGACTTCTGGGCAGAAACGGTGAATCATGCGTAATATTTGGTTAACAGGTCTCCATCTACAACCAGAAATCTTCAGACCGCAGAAGAAGTATAGAGAGGACAGCCAGTCAATTATAATTCATTATGAGTGTTTGAGTGCCCTGCTTACTCACTCGTGAATCAGAAGGATAGGAACAAGCATGATTCAAAATAAAAAATGGTTTGTTTTCTTAGGATTCAAACTTGGAGTTGAAGATTACAAGTTATGGGATTCAGAAAACAGAAGGGCGTTCACTAACCGAGATGTGATCTTCGATGAGGAATCCAAGTTGAAAAACGTGGCTGAAGACAATAAGGCGGCAGGTAGAGCATCAGATGACAATGATCCGACAGGGGTGGAGTTTTCTCGCAGTTATAAGAATATGGACTCTGAAGCACAACTTCGGCCTATTGATGCGGAGGTGGACAAACCAAATACGGAGAAATACGATGAGAACCGTGAAAGTAGTTGCTAGTGCTCGCACCGCTAACTCGCGGCTAAGGCGGAATCGATAACGAAATTTTTTTCTAGCAAGTACTAGCCACTACGAAACCTAGCGATCGTTCTAAGTGTTAGTTATATGTATGCCTTAGAGGCCATTATTATACATCTGATGTATATTATAGTGGATGCTTGGACATATATAGGGAGGACTTTCTTGCTCGATATGATAGTATGCTATCTGGTTGCATTTTATCTTAACATGTACACTTATTGTCTCTCTATTACCTTTTGATAAAGCCTTTAAGATGGGTACTTGACTACCAGGACTATGATGCAGATCATACTAGTGGGGCAGAGGTAGTCGGTAAGTACATCCTTCAAATGTTTCTAGTCGTGGGAGTATCGATACATGACATCGACACTCCAGAGTAGACTAACGTATACGCTTCTTGACCCATATGATGGGCGATGGATAATCCCACATCCATTAGTGTTTGACATCAGAGAAGGTATACGGGTACTCAGTGGAGACTGGGTACACTGAACGGACTCGCTGAGAACTCCTAGATGGTATTATACCTATCGTCGGATAGCAGTTCTTTGGTGACACTGGCACAGATTAGTCTGTCGACCCAAGATCATCATAGAGTCTTGTGTGATTCCCACTGTACTACCATACCACGTTCAAGAGATTGTGCAAAACGGTGGTTTTTGGGTACAGTCCCGAGTCACATAGAGGCAATGAGCGAAAGGAGGGGATTTGTCTCTTCCAGTATTGGAGGTTGACGTTGCGCTATGCTTGATTGGCCATAACAGGAAATCCCTGGCCAGGGTTGCTGAGATCTACTAATAAGTGTTATCAGTAGTTTCTCGAACCGTTATGAGCCTCATATCGGCATGACTTATCAGGGCTATTAGGGTCTGACGTTTACCACCCCAGGCTGAGAGATGCGACATATCTGACGAAGAGACCGGACTGTACGGTAGTGTTACTGATTGGATTCACAGGAGTATGAGCAGACTTGCTTGTTGATCTTCTGATCGCTCAATACCCGGGTGGCCGTTACGTTTAGCAGACCGCTTGAGACTTGTGGGTGTTTGATATGATCATCACCTACTGCCGGCGTATTGATGAGACTTTAGAGTCTTACACAAAGGTTTCCTGGTTCATGCGAAACGAAGTAGAAGCACATATGTGATATGTGCGGGACCGAGATTAATACGAGTATATGATACTATATTCTATTCTCGCGATATGTGATATCGTTCAGTTATATGTGATATAGCTGGGCTGTCGAATTAAGTGTTGATTCGACAAGTTGATACATTTGATATTAGTCGGTTGTATGTGATATAGCCGGATTATTAAATCAAGTGTTGATTTAATAATTTAATGTATAATTATATATTTGATATATTAACTTACATTAACTAATATTAGCTCACTTAAGAATTCTTTTTCTCACTAGTGTACACTTGGTATATATGTGATATATATTAATGTACATCTTTTGTGTTATGCTAGATGCCACATGCTACATGGGTGTATGAGACCCACACCATGCTTATAATAATGTGAGGGTTTTGTTTATTTAAAGTAAATCAAAATTAATGGTAATTAGTCACATGGTTGAAGCTTGTAGAAACTTGTGGAACCATTGACCAAGTCCACTAATTTTATTTTACCTGTAGATATTTATTAATCTAACCATTATTGTTAGCCATGGTTTATTCTCTACATGAGTTTGTGTATGACACTAACTCACTCATGATTGCTACTCACCTCATGAGTTTCATTCTCATCTCCACTTCATCTTCTTCTTCCTCATGAGAAATCTTGCTAGCTTTTCTAATAGTGAAGAAATATTGTGAGAAAAATAAATCTAAAGTGAGAAAAATTCCTACTTCATCATCCTCTACTACATTAGCTATTTAGTTTAGGGTATTTGCTGTACTAATCTACCATTAGTGACGAGCTAGTATGAACTTGAGTCTCCTCGACGTAGATCATGTTCGGCCTCGAAGACTTCGAGCAAGTTTGTTCATTTCTTCATGTGAACCCTTATTAGAGTCCGGGAGTTCACTACTTGTAGCGAAGAGACTACTACCATGGAGCTATTGAAGTGAAGGACCGATCTACAAAGGTTGTAATCCTTGTTCACTTTGGATGTAAAGTTGTTTGCATTGCTAGTTCGTCTAATTCTCTAGTTTAGATTCTAGCGTTAGGGTTCTTTAGCGTGCCAAATTTTTTGAAAACGGCATGGTCGATACCTCCCGAAACCCAGCGGCGGCCTAAGGAACCCTGCACTAAGCACTAAACTAGCAAACTAGAATATCTTACTACAAGTTAGAAGGGCCAGCTACATTTGTAGCATGTCCACCGAATAAACTAGTGTAGTAATAAATGATTTTAGTGTAAAAGAATTATGTAACTGCGCTACCTTGTCAATGTATTGGCTAAATGGATCAAAATCTTCAATATGAAAAAGCAGGGTATAAATAAAAGATCCAGTTATATGAGTTAAATGCACAACTTCTTCTTGCATTTCAATAGGATTGGTTTCAATGATGAAAGGAAGTATTTGAGGGTTAGGTTCAATTGTTAAAAGCTCATTTAAAATCATAAGTTTATCCTTAAAAAGTTTTTCAAAACTTGGCTCTAAATAACAAATGTCATCAACAGTTTCTTCACTTTCGTTTAAGATTATGAGTTTCTCTTTAAAAATTTTCTCAAAACCATTCTTTTCAAAATAGTCTTCTTCAAAAATAACTATGTTCTCCATTCACTTCTTTTATTATTATAGTTGAATCCTTTTCAAATATGTCATCACATCCCTCGTCTAACAATTCTTTTTCCTCCTCCTTAAATTGACTCATGGATTTACTTATGTCATCTACAGTTGCGGCTTCTATATCTAAACCTTTATCAAAAAATTGATCCATTGCTGTAGATTCTTCATAAATTTCTTCCTCAAACATTTTACTCAAATCATTCCGTCAAATGCACAAATATCTTCTTAAAAAAATTTCTCATAACCGTCAGGTAAATCAAACTTCTCAAGCTCGAACATATCATCAATTAGATTATTCTCATATAAATTAGTCATTGGAGGCCAAATTGGAATTCAACTTTCTGAGAATGTGTGTCAAACTGATTTGAAGTAAACTCGTGCTAACTTTTCCTACGCACCAAAAGATCTGAGTCATCTAAGCCATAAGATTCAAACGTGTATTCACAAATCGAGTACTCATATCTCACAAGTTTTCTTATATTCCTGAACTCGCACCCGCATATAGGACACTTATAACTTAAACATTCCCCAGTTTTACGTTCCAACTCACAGTCGTTCTTTAACACATCCTCAATTGGTTGATTATAATGTTCTAAAGTGTTGGAAACAATCAGGTTTGTACAGTGTTGCATGGGGAAGTTCTCTTGCTCTTTCTTATTATTAATTGCAGCAGCTATCTGGCCAATAAAAATTTCAATATTCTCTCATGCTTGTTTGGTTGCAGTTTCGCTTTGCATAAGAGTGGCCAACTGCTTTTCAATATTATTAAGTCACATATTCTCATCTTTATCAACATCTAAAGAAGGTGTGAAACTTAGATATAATTGATAATAATTTGATTGGACATGGTAGTAAGGAAGGCCAACATCATAGTATGAATATGATTGTAATTGTTGTTGGTTTATAAAATCGGGAGAAGTGAATATTGTTTCATTTTGAATTGGATTTGATGGAGGAGCTACATTATAGTAAGGGTTTAGTTGGAATTGTTGGCCTAAATTATAGTTGAAAACTTCAGAATATATGTCTTGATTCTCATAATAATTTTATTGGTTTCTTCAAATGCCAAATCCAACAATAAAAGCACACTCTTTATAAACATGAGCGGGATCTTGACAATTAGTGTAAAAATATTGAAAAGGTAGAGTAGTAGGAATCTGGTAGTTAACTTTTAATGCCTCTACCTTTTTCCTAATATCAGCTAACTCTGCACTTAACCACTTCTCATTGTCGGCTGTGGATGTGTAAGGTGAATTATAACCGCTCCTATATTTATTTATTCTAATGCAATCTGCAAGTGTTTGTTTAACATGTTCTTCATCCATATTAAAAAGAAATTCTGAATAGTAAAACGAAAAGAAAAAAAAAGAAAACTAAACAGGAAATTAGAAGCAAACAATTCTGGCATTGGTTCTGAATAGAGAAGAGAATGATGAAGATACGCAGAAAATATAGAACCCAGAAGCTTCAAAAGTTTGGCCAAAACCCAATTTTAGCCGAAATGTTTATGAGTTAGGTGCTGAAATTTTTCGGGTACCCTCTTCCACTATATGTTCTCCCCTTGCTCTTGAACGATAGATAGAAGAACGATTAACCTGACAATAATTAGATCTTATCCTTCTACAAAATAACACATAAATTGTCAATCTATGAATTATCTTGATTTGTCGGAATAATCTAAATTACCCTAAATTAATTGGGTTGATTCTACAATAATAAAAATTCTATCTTACCTTCTTTAATTAGTTTTCTAGATCATCAAGCTATCATTAAACTAATTAGTTTATCAGTGATACTATCTTTTCCTAAACAAATTTTATGGGCGTCAATCAATCATTGATTTATTTAGTTTATTAGCATAGCATAAAAAGAATTAACTTTTATCAAAGAGATTCATCATGAAAACCAAATAGAAAAGAATAAAGAGAAGAATTCAAACACTAATCATAACAAGCATAATTCAAAAACCCTATCAATTAAATTAGCTACTCATGATAGAAAAAAGCATAATAAAATTAGATAACTTCATATCAAAAATAACCTATAAAATATCTTGATCTCTCCCAAAAACTAAAACAATTAACTCATAGTGAGATGAAACCCTAGAGAGACTATACAACAGTATTTATAGGACTTTGGCAAATTACAACAGTGGTTTATAGAACCTGTTCGCAATAGAAAAATTCTCTCAAAATTTCCATGTTTAACTCGAAAATATTTCGGCTCAGAGTATGGAAATTTCGGCCCCGGCCGAAATTTAATTAGATCCTGCTTCCAAATTTGGCGTGTGGCTTCGTCTCAATTTTGTGAATCTTGTTCCACGTTTAATTTTTGGTAAATTGCACCCTTGTATCTTTTTTTAGCTCAACGTAGTCCACATCCAACACACGTAATATGCCTTTTGTGTACTTTTGCCCTTTAACTCTACAATCTGCATTATTTCACAAAACATATCCGGTGTAGCATAAAATAGGCAAAGATTAAATATGGTTATAAAATATGCATTAAAATGCACCAATTATTAGGGATGTAAAGATGTCACTTTCATTTTTCTTTCTCTTTTGGGCTTCTCTTGTTAAATCTCAAGAGAGCATTTCCTCCCTTTGTTCTCAACTCATGAGAATGGAGAAGAATGAAGAAGGAGAAGAGATGAGAGAGAAGCTAAGGATGAGAATGAAGACATGTATGCTTCGAATGAGAAATGAGTTTTATCAAAACAAAAACCTATAGAGGAATGAGCAAAAATAGTTTTATCAAAATGAATTTTGAATAAACTATAGTGTCCATGTCACGATAGTAAAGGCAAATGAATTAAAAATTCATTTGCCCATTCCTTGTTAGTGATATATGTCCTATAGGCCATTATTGTATAGTACTGGTTTGTATATTATATTTTGGAAGCTTGGGATATACACAGATATAATAACAGTCTTGCTCAATATTGTAGTATACTACTTGGTTTGATTCTATCTTAATATATGTATATGTTTCTTTTAACGTATCGCTTATACATATTGGTAGAGCCTTTAGAATTTTTGCTTGACTACCAGCATTGTGATGGCAGTCACACTAGTGGAGGCCGGGTAGTCTATAAGCACATCCTTATACAGGTCCCTAGTCATAGGATTATCGAGATGGGTCATCGATACTTCAGAGTAGAATAGTGTATACGCTTCTCATCTCAGTAGGGGAGATGGTATATCCCACAACCATTAGTACGTCGTACTAGAGATAGTATACAGATGCTCATTGGGTTATGAGTTACACTGGACAGGACTCGTGGGGAACTGCTGGTTGGTATTATATCTATCGTCAGGTAGCAGTTCCCAGGTGACATGAGTACAACTTAGTCCGTTGACTTGATATCGCTACTTCGTCTCATGTGTTTTCCCACTGTTCTTAGATTACTATCCTATCACGGCTCAAAGGAGTCGAGCAAACAGGTAGTACTTGGGTGCAGTCCCGAAGCACTTGGAGGCAGTAGCGGTTATATAGGATTCGTCTCTCCCAATATTGGGGGTTGATATCGCGTTGTGTTTGGAAAGACATTACACAAAGTCCCTGGTCAAGACAAGCGAGATTTACCGGTAAGCACTCCAGTAGTTTTTCAAGGTGTTTTGGGCTCTACTCCTGCACGACTTATTGCGCTATTAGGGGCCTAACGGTTACCGCCTTTAGACCCGATATGCGATACTCTTAGATGAACAGACCGGACTGTACGGAGATTGTCACAGATAGGTTCAGTAGGAGTTCAGATGTGTTTGCTCATCGGCCTTCTTATCGACAGATACCTGGGTAGCCGTTACGTGCAGCTAGTACCGCTGACGTGCTTGTGGTTAAACCCACTGCCAACGTATTGTCGAGTCTTTAGAGTCCCACATAGAGGGTTTCCATATTTCGGGTGAAACGATGTAGAGGCCGTATGGTTTTACGGCAGGAGTTCGATCATATACGTGTACTTGTGCAAGGATCATGATTCGGACGAATAATACTAGTAGGCTTTGGTTTAACCCGGATCCTAGTATTAGATTATTGGATTATTTTCGTATCTTTGTATTCGTATTTTTCGGAATACGGATAAAGGTATGTATATACGGTGAGGGGTATTCTTGTAATTTGTGCAAGAGTGCTTCTAGAAGAAGACACCTCATTTCTTGTATTAACCATTTTGTTAAATGGTTAATTAGGTGGAGGATGGGGGTGTAGATTTATAATAAATGAAGCATGGCTACTTGGTGACTCATGGATGACTATTGAGGCATGGTGCATTATGTTATTATTATTGTTGAATTATTGGTATGCTTCATAGTTATCACCGTTAGTCATTCAACATTCATTCTATCCTCAACACACTCTCTCATCCAAGCTCTCTTCTTCTTCTTCAAACCCTAATTGTCTCATGAGTTGAGAAATCTAGGGTTCTTAAGAGTAATTAATCTATAATCACTCTCTACATCTTCTAGGCTACTTAGATTAGCATACTAGATACCCTAGTTACCTCAGATTAGAGGTAGGAGCTCAAAGTATATACTCTCGGATGGATCATCTTTGACTTGAGGAGGTCGACGATCAACCGCGATCTATACACTTCGAGAAGTCAAGGATGAGAACAAGAAGACCCGAAGGAATTGATATTAGGAGGTATAACTTTCTTCATAATAGTTAAACCTCTTTTAGTTTAGTTTGTTAAGGTTTAAGTAAAGATCCTGGAGTTTAATCGGTGTTGTGAAGCCCGTAAAAATCGTTTTTTGCATATTCTGCCTCCTCACGAACCCGTGGAGTACGCGACATCGACTTACATTCCTCTTATAATTCCTCCCATCTATCTCACCCCTTCACCTCATTTTCTATTTTTCATAAAATGAAAAACCCTAAATGAGGTGTCTTTCTTGAAGTGTATTTTGTATAAATACAAAATACACTACCCTGTATATACATACCCATATTCGTATAAAATACGAATACTAAAGAGTGAGAAATAGATAATGAATATAATACTAAAATATATATATATATATATATATATATTAAAATATAAATATGTAAATTATTAAATCAGTATTTGATTTAATAATCCGGCTTAAATATAAGCCGGCTAGTATTATCAAAAGCCCGATTAAAGTTTGTGTATCTTGTACATATTTTTAATCGGGCTCCTGCACGTATCAATATACGGCCTCTGCATTGTTTCTCCTAAACAGGAAAAACTCTCTGTGTGGGGCTCTAAAAACTCGACAATACGCTGGCAGTGAGTTATTGGATAAAATTCATAACCACAAGCACGTCAGCGGCACTAGCTGTGCGTAACAGCTATGCAGGTATCTGTCGAAAGGAATGTCGACGAGAAATCTCATCCGTATCCCTACTGAGGTTATAAATGACAATCTATGTACAGTCCGGTCTCGTCATATGAGAGTGTTGCATATTGGGTCTAGGGGTGGATAACGTCAGACCCCTAATAACCTGATAAATCGTGCCTATATGGTTTAAGATCATCCAAAGAAACTACTGATCAGCATCTACCTTGGCCAAGGTCAATCGTAAATAGTTCAACATAACTCTCTATACAGGGAGAGATGAATCCCTTCCATCGCTCACTGCCTCCAAGTGTTTCGGGATTGTACCCAACTAAAATTTGTTTGCACGACTCTTTAAAACCATGGTAGGGTAGTAATCTAAGTACAATGGGAACACACTCAAGACAAATAATGATGTCAGGTCTAAAGACTACCCTGTACTCATGTCACCAGAGAACTGCTATCTGGCGATAGGTATAATACCATCGAGGAGTTCTCAGCGAGGCCGTCCAGTGTAATTCATTCTCCAATGAGCACCTGTATACAATCTTTGGTGCCGTACACCAATGGCTGCAGGACCGGCGATCGCTCCTTGCGGGGACAAGAAACGTATACACCAGTCTAATCTGGAATATCGATACCCAGTCTCGATACTCGTATGACTAGGGACATTTAAGAATGTGTTTATGGACTACCCATCCCCCCAAGTGTGATTATTATCATAGCGCTGGTAGATAAGTAAGGATCCTACAGGCTTTATCAACATGTATTAGCAATACGTAATAATAAGTAAAATATATACACATGTTAAGATAAAGACAAACCAAATAGCATACTATCATATTGAAAAAGACTGTCCTGTACATACATACCCCTACATCAAATAAAATAATGGCCTCTAGGGTATACATATCTAACAAACCAATCCCAACAGGATCCACAGATAATGGCGTTAAGGAGATCAGCACGTACACATAAGGCACCAGTTAAGTACGGTTTCGAAGATATGGTTGTATTTACTCTATTCACCGAAAGCGGAGATTCCAGCTCTTATTAGAAGGCCATTGGGCAAGAGGATAGGGATAGACGGATTGTTGCGATGACAAAGGAGATGGAGTCACTTTGAAAGAACGGAAGGTGGAGGTTGATTGAGCTGCCAAAAAGAAAAAGGGCTATTGGCTGTAAGTAGGTATTCAGGAAAAAAAGATAATGAGCAATACAATGCACGGCTAGTTGCGAAGGGTTTTGCTCAAAAGGAAAGGATTGACTATAACGATTTTCTCCTGTAGTCAAGCATACATCTATTCGAGTTTTATTGGCAAATGCAACATTTCATAATTTAGAGTTGGAGCAAATGGATATTAAAACGGCTTTTCTGCATAGTGAGCTGGAAGAGACAATTTTCATGAGTCAACCTGAAGGATTTGTGGAGCTCGACAAGGAGGCCCATGTATATGAACTTAAAAGGTCTCTATACGGGTTGAAGCAGTATCTCAGGTAGTGGTATAAGCATTTCAATTCTTTTATGAAGAAGACTAACTACTCTCGATGTGAGTATGACAGCCGCGTGTATTCGAAATGTCTTAAGGATGGCTCGTCGATATATCAACTCGTATATGTCGAGGACATATTGATTGCTGCTAAGAGCATGGCAAAAATAAAGGCACTCAAAACTTCATTGAGTGCGGAATTTGATATGAAGGATTTATGTGAAGCAAAGAAAATTCTTAGGATGGAGATTTTTCGAGACAGGAAGGCTAGAAAGTTTTGGCTATTCCAAAAAAGGTATATTGAGAAGTTGTTGGAGAGATTCAACACGAAAGACTCAAGACAGGTGAGTACCCCTATCGCTAGTCATTTCAAGTTATCCTCCTAGGAGCGTCCGAAATCAATGGAGGAGAAGGAAAAGACGTCTCGAGTATCATATGCGAGTGCGGTAGGATCGCTGATGTATGCTATGGTATGCACACGTCTAGACATATCCTATGCGGTAAGTCTGGTTAGTCGGTATATGTCAAATTCAGGAAAGCTCCATTGGGAAGCTGTAAAGTGGATACTTCGGTATCTAAAAGGAACTAAAGATCTCGGTTTACTATTTAACAAGTCAGAAGATAAATCGAGCCAGTTGCAGGGATATGTTGATGCTGATTACATAGGTGACTTCGACAAGAGAAGATCAACTACGAGCTATGTATATACAGTTGCAGAATCTCCAATCAGTTGGAAGTAGAAACTTCAGGATACCGTAGCGCTGTCAACGACGGAGGCAGAATACATGATATCAGTGGAAGTATCGAAAGAAGCCTTGCGGTTAAAGAATTTAGTTGGCAAGCTTGGATTCGACAAGGGGTCGGTTCTTTTGTTTTGTGATAATCAAAGCGCCATTCACTTGGCGAAAAATCAGGTATACCACAGTCGAACTAAGCACATCGATATGTGGTATCACAAGATAAAGGTGTGGGCTGAAAATGAGACCGATTTGATCAAAATCGATATTAAGGTGAATCCGGCGGATATGCTAACGAAGGTTATTCCTACGGAGAAGTTCAAAACAGCCTTGGATTTTATTCAGGTACTTGAATATGAGGAAAGCACGCGACCTCGGTAGGAGGGTCGCAACAGTTTCGCAGTTCTGGTGAAAAATTGTGACAGTATCAGTTTTGCAGTTCTGGTGAAAAATTGTGACAGAATCAGTTTCACAGTTCTGAGCAAAAATTATGACAGTTCGTGGTTTTAAGATTTTGTGCTGTGCCAAAGGGAGAACGTGGAGAACTATAAGGCAAATCTAAAAGATACAAGATGAGAGTAACAAATTTTCAAGGTGGTTATAAGGTGATTATATAAGCTAAGGTGAAGATTGTTGTGAATGTAACTTGTATATCGAGACCGCATATCATCAAGTTTCAGGCGTTGAGCCGGCTCATGCTTAACATGAGCCGTCTCATATATCTAGAGAAGAAATATGATTTTCAGACACTTTATGAGCCGTCTCAACAAGGAGTTGAGCCGTCTCAACGAAGTGTTGAGCCGTCTCTTAGAGACAGAGTACTCGACAAGTTTTGAGCCGGCTCAAGAAGATATTGAGCCGGCTCAAGAGGTCTGTTGAAAGTTCGTTGCATAGATAAAGATTTCGAGTTTATCTCAAATATTCAGTTTTTTGTAGCAGTTTCGTAATTATTGTATTACTATTTTATATCAAATTTGTAATAGGATATAAATAGGATGTTAGGGTTAAAATTTTAAAATTGTAATCTTGATCATAAAGTTTAAGAAAGACGAAACGGCGGCTCCATAAAAGATCAAGACGTCATTAAGGAGAACTTCGAAAGAGAAGAAGAAGATCTCGTTGGAGATTTATAAGGAGAGGTTTTTTTTAATCTTCTATAAGATTTTTCTTTTTTTTCTAAAGTTCTAATAAAGTGTTCTTCCTCTTTTCTTCAAATCTTTTCTTGTGTTATTTGATTATGTGTTCGCTCTAATTATTATCTGTTAAAGAGGATTTTAGTTGAGATCCATTAAGATTGGTGTTTGTCTCCGCTGCATACCAACACAATATTCTCGGGAATAAATTTTACACATAAACAAAAAAGGTAATATTCCATGGTAACTTAGGATTATCCCTAAATCAATTCCCGTGCCCACCATGTGCACCCTATTGTTTGAGAGATTGGGATAATTAGATGTTGGAATTGACATTAGCTACTAAAACCACTATTGATCATTCCAACTTGCTTTCACCACTAAAGTTCTAAAGTTAGGTTGAGAGATTTATTTTTATATTTTACCAAGTAACTGCAACTAGAAGGTCCATTAGACAGAAACTTAGGATTTTATACGGGCACATGTTTAATTTAAATTAAGCAGCATTTAATACGCGTTTAAGAGGATTAAGACTTGTGTTGGTTTGATACCATATGAATTTTTCTTTCTACCGTATCAAATTAAATTTGAATTTATGATGAGGATGGAGGGCATTATTTATATATTTTAACACAGATCCGTTCAATGTATTCTGCCTACCGTATCACAAATTTTATGATGAGTATTAAGTTTGAATTTATGATGAGGATTAAGACTTGTGTTGGTTTCAATTAAATTTTCTTTCTACCGTATCACATATTTTATGTGTCGCTGGGTTTTTAAGGTCAGTGCGTTGCACGGGTATGTTTAATATTAAAATGATGAAATTTTAATAATAATAATTTAAATACATTTATTAAATAAATAATAATTTTAACACAATATTTTAGTAAATAAAAAAGTGAAAATAACAACTTGACAATATAATTTTTCAGTCTCTTGATGAGATAATTGCTAATTAATGGTATTTTTCAACAAAAAAACTTGCCTGTAATTCTAGCATATAAAAATTAAGTGATAAATAAATCAATTAGTTATTAATATAATGAAGATAATTGAAAAATATTAAAATTAAAATGAGTATAAGGTACATATCCAAACAATTTGTAAACACTTATTTGCATTGATCACATCACAAATGAAGCTATTTTATGCACATCACAATGAAGCAATGCTATGCGTTATAACATTATAGATATACTAACGAAAGAACCCATCAATGAATCACTTGAATCAATTATTATTTTTATTTTTGTTGAATTGAAGAAATTACCATTGATACCATAGTTTTCAGTCCATGTCATAAATAATGTTACAGCGTTTTTTATAATCTCAATTATAATAATCTTACAGCTTTTTTATAATCTTTGATAGCACGGAAGCAAAACTATAGTCTTGGCGTATGCGTATCAAAAATCAAAGAAAATACTGTCAAAAATTCTAAAGAATTGCTTTCTCCCCGGCTAAACAGAACCACAAATAACTTAATACTTGTAATATATTTGATAACCATATACCATTATAATTACTTAAAACATTTCACGAACTTGTATTGTCCAAAAGCAAACCACTAAAACAGAATACAATCTATTCTTTTAGTCGCTTTTAAAAGAAACACCAAAATACAGTCTAGCTAGTTGAAAACTACATTCATTTTAAAAATGTCATGCGCTACGCAATATTTTAAAAATGCACGCGCGCGCGCGTGTATATATATATATATATATATATATATATATATATATATATATATATATATATATTTTGCTATCCAAAATATTTATTCCAATTATGCTTCTCATAATTAATCGCTTAAAAATACAAGAAGAGAACACTGACAAAAAAGAGAGTGAAAATATAAAAGGTATTTCCAAGAATCCAAGAGAGCGCCCGCGCACATATATATTGTAGAATGAATTATTAAAATTTGGAATCTGGGCAAGATGTAAAGGCAGGTATTTATGGCAAAAAGGCAAAAATCCAAATCCGTATATGTTAATCAATTGTAAAATCTATTATTAAAATCTGGAACCAGGCAAGAATCAAAGAAGGGTATTTATGAAAAAAACCCAAATTAATATATAGTTAATTTAATTTAATTAATTATTAATAATATGAAACGGAAACAGAAGCGAATTAAATTATTAAAGCCTTAAAGACAAGTATTTATGGCAAAAAGACAAAAAGGCAAAAAAAACCAAATCTATATATATTAACCAATTGTAAAATCAATTACTAAAATCTGGAAACTGGGAAAGAATTAAAGGCATGTATTTATGGAAAAAACCAAATTTAAATATATTTTATTTTAATTTAATTAATTATTAATGATATGAAACAGAAATAGAAGCGGGTTAACACTGCTACAATAAAGGGTTGCCCCTACGGATTTATCCGTAGGTGCAAAGCACCGTCCCTACGGATAGGGGCAAAAAAATCTCCCGTAGGTTCAAAGGCTGCAGGTGCAAGTCTTCGTCCTGAACATTCCCCTACGGAGTAACAATTGCCCCTACACCGTTATCTGTAAGGACATTTATTAATCCGTAGGGACAGATAAATATTTTAATTTATTGGTTTATAAAATAAAATAACTGCTCCTACCCCCTACACCGTTATCTGTAAGGACATTTATTAATCCGTAGGGACAGATAAATATTTTAATTTATTGGTTTATAAAATAAAATAACTGCCCCTACGGATGTATCCGCAGGGCCTGATAAATGCCCCTACGGATGTATCCGTAGGTCCAGATAAATGTCCCTACGGATAAATTCGTAGGGGCAAGTTTTACTGAGTCCATAGGGGTAAAATATCAGGTAACCTGATATTTTGTCCCTACGGCTAACTGTGTAGGGGCAAACAGATAGTCCTATGAATTAATCCGTAAGGACAAAATATCAGGGTTTTTTTAAAATGGGGGTTACTGTTTTTTCCCCACCCTATGCACAATAATATATACATCATATAACCAAATACAGAAATATTCATAATCAACATCTCACGCATAATATATAAAAGAAATAGACAAATAGAATACGATATCAAACTAAATCATTGTGAACAAGCAAACAACCACCAATATCGTCCAAAATTTATACAATATGTATTAGATAAGTATGTACATCCTCAAAAATATAAATAAAGCTACCCTATCTCGGTCCAGCTCCTCCACCTTTGATAATCGCCGTAATCTGGCGCATCTGCTCCTCGGTGCAGCCCTGAGTCGTCAAAAACTCGAGTAATGAAGGGGCGGACTGTGCGGGAGTCTGAGTGGGCTGTGGAGCTGCAGGAGCAGTCTGTACAACCGCAGCCGAAGGAGATGCATGTAGAGCCATAGCCGAAGAAACCTGTCACACCTGTTAAATTTTGTGTGTAATAAACGAGTAAGAACGGTGTATTAGATTTTAATCGTGTTCGTATCATTATCAGGTTATTGTGAAACCCCAATCTAAGAATACTTAGGGACTTAGACCTCGTTTGGGTATCTAGTTTGAAAAGCTGTAGTTTATTTTAATTAGATAGTTTTATGTAAGTATGATTAATCAAAACTAAGTCTACAACCAAATAAGTTCAGGCTACTAATATTGCATATGTTACTATCTATAATGTGATATAATATTTTACTATTAAATAGTATACGTACCATCTCCTTCAACTCCTCGACGGCGGTCTTCAAGGCGACAACATCATACTCTAGACGTCGCTCACGGGGAGGAGGGGGGAGGGGGGAGGGTAAGGGAAGTAACCGCCGGAGTGGAGTCCAACCTCATATGGGCCCCGGTAGGACTCAGTCCCTGGCCTCTCTTCCAACCTCCGTGGCGCTCTCCGTGTGTGGCGTCTAGAACTGGGGTCAGCAGTATCGGATCGGTCTGTCCACTGAAATCGATCCCCAATGCCTCCGCCTGCTCCACCATCCGCTCCTACACCCACATTAACCATTAAAATATAAGTATATCATTTAAATTTGAACTTTTCAAAACAAAAATTTCAAACTTGTTGGTATAAATAATAACACTTACGCAATACTCCTGGGTAGCGGTGTCGGGGAATCGAAGCTTGCCCATGGTGGGATCTGTCGAGGTGCCGTGGACGACAAGATATACGGTCAGCATGCTCGGTGTACCACCCTGCGCCAAGGTCTGAGCTCTCTGCAATTTGCAAAAAATTATATATGTTATAATCTTAATATTACATTATGTTAAAATAGATCTATTGTAATTTACCGATGCCTCCATGGCACGAGTAATGTTCATCGAGCCACCTGTATAAGTGGGACGATCCCTCTTCGCCAACTCCCTATTTTATTTATTTTGATCGGCCTGTTTCTACACAACACATTCAGATTTAGTTTTCTAATTAAGCAACACAAAAAAAATAAATTATATACGAAACAATGAATTACATTTAAATTACAAATCTGTTTGCGTTGAAAATCAAAATATTGGCAAAAGAGAGGCCATGTATCTACGTCGACTCTCGCAAAGACCGGAATATGTAGGAGAGCCGCTCTATCTGCTTCGGGGGTCACCATCCACAGGGTATGACAGTCGATCTTCAGCTCGTTCCTATTGTATCAGACCTTTGATTGCATTTTCTTCATCAGGCCATTGTACAGAGCGTGAAGATCGAGCACTCTCTCAGGGTGATTAGGGTCGGGTACAGGCTGAAAGTCGCAATCCAACTGCAAATACAAAAAAACAATGTATTTAAATTGCAAGTGTTAAATAATAATAAATATATTGATTAGTCAGATGAAAATTTATATTAATACCCGAGACTGATCCCAGAAGAGGGCAAATGAGCGTCGGTGCTGATTGCCCCACTCAACGTGAAGTGGATACTTCTTTACAAGGAGGCTCTCATCCTCCATATACCAGCCGAACCTCTCGGCATAATCGTTAGTATAGCGATAATCGGGGGTAAAGAAGAGAGGGAATGCTGCCTCCCCCCTAACTCTGTCGGGCCTCAGCCTGTGGGACTGATTTGGCCCTCGAGTCCCCCTCTCGGGATGGGGCTGCCCTGTATCTACAAGAAATATCAAGACAATCAATTTTTAGACAAAGTGTATTAAGAAATCTAAGTTTTAACGAAAATTAAAGTGCGATATATACCTCCGGTGACAGCAGCACGAGCCCGGGCCCGGTCAGCAGCACGAGCGGGACGATAGTTCCTCCGGTGAGGAACAGCTGGTGACCCGGACGTGGACGCATCCCCTCCAACTAGAAAATAAACATTGACGATAAAATTACATGAAGTTCGTGTTTATTCTTAGAGAATATGTAAAATGAATAAATATTTTATATTTATTCATACTAACCTGCAGACTGAGCGGAGGGTACGGAAGTGGTGGGAGTGACTCCTGCGCCAGATGTGGACGCACCACCGATAATTAGACAATTAAAAATAGATTATATAACTAATTGCAAAAAGAATGTGTAGATCAATAATATAACATTCTAAATCAATATGCATGCACTATAGGATATATAAACATACCCGCAGGTGTGGTGGTGGCCTCTATCCGAGATGTGGAGGCACCACCTACAGTTAGACAATAAAAAAATGATTATTTAAGTAAGAGCAAAAAGAATGTGTATATATTTATGATATAACATTCCAAATCAATGTGTATGAACTATAGGATATATAAACATATCTGGAGGTGCGGGAGTGACCTTTGCCTCTGATGTGGACGCATCACCAATAGCTAGACAATCAAACATTGACTATATAAGCAATTTTGAAAAAAATATGCGTGTATATCTATGATATTACATTCAAAATGAATATGCGTGTAATATACCTAGAGGTGTGGCAAAGTCCACATAGAAGGAGTCATCCGAACGTGTCTCCGATCGGGATGCAAGACCGACCCTCTGAAGCTCCCTACGCAGCTCTCCGGGGGGCAGAACCGCTCTGCCTCTGCCTCTGCCGCGGCTGGTGCTCCTGCCGCCCCTCGCTGCTCTGGTCGTCGTCATCAAATCTAGACAAGAGTACAATCATTACATATGCATGCAATACATGTATAGATCGTAAAAATGTGAAGTAATAATATAATATTACCCGAATCACTAATAGTTTCAAGTTACCAACAGCTATTAATATCGCTCATGCTTCACCAATGCAAGTTTTGAACTTTTTCTATATTTGAAATAATATATATGACACTACTATCCGGTACTAATAAGAATTTTCCGTTTATGTCATTTTAGATTTTAGAATAAATGTACCATCCTTATGAAGCGTGCAAATGGAGAAAAAAAGGACTAGTAAAATGAAAATAGAGAAAGCATCATAAATAACTTTTGATATATGTGGAAATTTCTGAGAGATACGCGACCACTCGAGCGCCCACGTGCCTGGCATGTGAGGCGCTAGCGCCCAAAGCGCTCAAAGCGCTAGTGTCACGACCCGAAAAGTACGGAACATGACCGGTACTTAAATTACGAAACGTCGCGAGGCGTACGTAATCTAAGTAAGCCAAAACCCAGAAATCAAAACCAAAGAAGAGTAGAGTGAAGGAAAAACCAATTTAAAGCAAGTAGTTTTAATCAACATAGGCCGAAATATGTATTTTTAAAATCTCAAGTATTTTCTAAAAATTTCGGCAGAGTCTCCTTTGTAAAAACTGGCCCCAAACGGGATACGACATGAATAGTATATGAAATGAAATAAAAAAGGCATCCCCAAGCGGGAGCTAGCTCTTCGTCAATCGACAGTCACAACCACGCAAGCAATAATATACAACGCCGAAGGGCGAGAATCAAAACTCAAAAGAAACTCAAAACATCAAGAAAACCCAAGAATACCACAACGCGCGACTCTAAGGTCGAAATAATAACAAATCTGGTCTTCTATCTCTCTCAAATATATAATCTGGTTGATGGAGCTTACTAGATACAAATGAAATAACATATACAATGGTGGTCCTGATACAAAAGAACCCACCTGCCAAAGCAATCACCCTGAATGAAATGATGTGCCAACAACTGCCAATGAAACCTGTATATCTAACCTGTAAGAAAAATTTGGCACAACGGGGGTGAGTTGCCAACTCGTGAGTAGAAAACATTTACGAGTAGAAATCGCATGCATGACGCTATTCTAGGTCATATCAGGTAAAAATCCTCAAATAATGTCCAGATACATCTACATATAAGTGCGATACCACGTGCTCGTGTCCGTGCCTCAGATAGCCACATATCAGATATATGATGTATGAATGCATGAATATGATATGCAAATGCTATACAAATGAAAGCAGAATACATCATGAGGGAAAAACTGTTTTCTTATTTAATGAGATTTCTGTATGTATATAAATCGGGTATCCTCAATGAAATCAACAGAGAAATCAGTGTCAAGTATTGACACAAAACATGAATCTCAGTGTCTCATATCTCAATATCTCAGTGTCTAGGGCTCCGTCAGTCCGGATCGGCCTATATCATCAATCCTACGACCATGAACGGTATCCTCCGGATATCCGACGCGCCAGGTAAAATCACCGGTAGGTAGTGCTCCCCTGCCAGGCTTATCGTCTACTACTCGAGCTTATTGCCCCGGGGTACCTTACCGGGCCCACCATGTACCCGAGACGGTTCATCCTCTCCTCGCAACGGGTCTCGAAATCCAACAGCAATTATGAAAACTCATGGTGGACGACTCATACATCACGAGAAAACCGCAACTTGCATTTTTAAAAGGATAATAAGTTTATAAATCCTTGCGGTTTTCCCCCAAATTCAGAAATCTCATGGAAATCCGAAAACATCACAAATGTGATATCAATAAACAGTGAATACCGACATAAATCCCCACAATACCGCATAACCAATGAATATATGAATGCCCCTGATATCATGCGATGAATGCAATAATTAAACTAGCATATGGAAACTATAACATATTACAACTATCAGCTAGCACGCTATATCACTGAAATAGTATTTTCTAAAGTGTACGTGACATGGCAATTACCGATGATGATGTGTGTGAGCCGGAAAGTAAGTTTATGTGGAACATACGCATTATCGATAATGGTGCTGGTGTCCTGACAACATGATCTCAATAATGGCATACGGAAGTACAATATAAACATGCAAATACGATGCGAATAGTAATAATATGCGGGAGCTGAATGATAAACACAATGATAACTAATTTGCATTTATATAATTATGAGTCATACAATGGTGCCATTTGAAATAACACGAATCGTGGTGTTTTGAAAATAAGGGCTACGCTGTTTTTAAGAAAAGATACGTCCTTTGAAATATCCGTAGAATCCCTTGTCCCGTCTTTAAAATACACACGATTCGTTAGTTTTTGAAATAGGTATGAGTCGAATCTAATCTATCATTTACAAGTACACTACAAGGCCAAACTAAACAGGTTGATCGAAAGGTAAGGAAACCGCCTAACATCTGAGTCGTTACATATATATACATATAATAGTCGGTGATACCGCCTCAATAGTATCCCATACGATACCCTAATATAATATGACATTCTCGAATCAAGAGTGCGAATCTATCATCAATATATAGCTCGTACGGTAAATCCGTCATACGGCATCCCAAATCTGGGTACGGATCAAATATCACATTCATCACATTATTCATCTAGTGTCCTCTTTATCAAATATCAAGATCCGGGGTACTGATCTACGTCTAGTACAATACTGATACCATCTATGTATGCATGCGTGTGTATGAAAACACTACGCCTAAAGGACCCGCTAAACATATCACGTCGTAACTCGAATACAAACCCTGTCACATCACCGATCTCACGGCCTCAAGCCCAATCTCATCGACTCCTCTCTAATCCCAAGTACTATCCTCATAATCCGTGTATATGTATACGTATATATATACATATCCCCATATACGCACAGGTAATAAAATGAATGCAGGTGTGTACGTATGGGTGTAAACCTATTCTAAGTTTCGCGACTAAGAAGCTATGCTAGTTCCCTTCTAATAACACCAAACTAACCATAAACACATAATCATAACTTGATAATTATCCACGGATCATAAACCACATATATATCCAATTATATATCATAATTATACTACGAACTGCGGGGGTGCTATACGCCATCCACCCGACTTCTCCCTGTAGATATAAATGTACTCACCTCGATCTCCGCTTGCTTGTCGTCTCAAAGTCCACATGGGGGTACCTACATGTTACAACGTATCGTATCGCATAAAAACCCAATCCGAAATCGAAACGGTATACGAAAACCAAATCGGCACGCGTATCACGCATAGGTCAAAACCTATCGCCTACGCATGCAAGAATAGCCAAACCAACCTTCAATGTCGATGTACAAAGGTCAAACTATCGAGAAAAACCCAAACGCACCCATTTGCACATTCACAAACACTAATTATAATATGAAATAGGTTAAAATTCACAAAAACCCCAAACTCACTTTAAAAGCTATTTTTCCGAAAATCTAGCAAGCAAAATTTACCGTTTTAGTACAAAACTTGATATTTTAACAAAACTAATGGCCAAAATTCTCATTAAATATAACTAGGTCATACAAATCACTTCCATATTTTAATCTCATCAATTTGTATTAAAACAAAAATTCTAGTTTGCAAATATATCAATTTTTAACATTTTTTAAAGCAAAATTCACAATTCAACAACTAAGCTAGATTTTGCATATTTTATATGGTTAAACCACTCATGGAAACCTTAATGATGTGTTAAAAACCCTAACTAGATTTTTAGTCCCACATTTTAATTAAATTTCTAAAACCTAGTTAGCAATTTAGCATAATTATCACAATTTTAAACTACCAAATTAACAACTAGTAACCAATTTAGATTTTGCATTCAATTACATGTTAGTCTCCTCATTACCACCGTAACCTAATGATAAAAACCCTAATTAAATTCAAACCCTAGTCTTGAATTTTCCAAACTTGTAATAAAACCAAATTAAACATTTAAATAGTTAACATTGAAGCAATTAAACAACAATATAAGCATAAGGTTAAAATTATACCTCATGATCAAGAGATCAAACATGAAAATTAAAGCCTCCAAAATGACAACTTATTCCCTAGATCCATGCTAGATAGGCTAAAGAATAATGGGTAGGAGTTGGATTTGAGTTTTAGCTTGAATTTTTGTGGATTTTGAAGCATTTTTGGTGAATTTTTGGTGTGAAATGGTGTAGCAAGGGGGGGGGGGAGGGCTGCTGCTGTTGGAGGAGGGGGAGCTCGGCTAGAAGTTGAGGGAGAGAGGAGAGAGAGTGATGTGGGGAAAAATGATATCAAGTCAACCCAAGGTCAAAGCCCATACTTATATATTCATTTTCTTTCTATTCCTTTGTTTTATTTTCCTTTTATCAATGAAGTGGGGAAACATTTTAGGGATGGGCTGCCACATGGGGTTCAGCCATAAGGAGATGGGGGTGAGTGAGTGTGGGTGGGGGTGTGGGGTGAGGGAAAAAGATAAATGTTATACCCCAAATTTCCATTTAATTTATTTTCACAATTTAAGCATTTTTCTTCAATATTTTCTAAAACCGTTTAACAACTTCATTTCATTTCAGAAACAATATTTTTCATGTTAGTTTAAGGTGTCATGATGCACAAAATTTGAATCAACCCATTCCAATTTGTAATTATCACTAATTAAATGTATTGGTGACGGCTTAAAATAATATTAAAATAATTAATTTCGGAAAATTTTTCAGAAATTTAGAAATTTTACGAGTGGCTCAATAAACACTAAATACTAGCAATTATATAGCTAGAATATGTATATTTAATTTTATATTAAAAGATATTTATATCTTGATTTTTTACGGAAAACACCCGCTATTTTACCGATTTTCCGAAATTTCACCTAAACGATTTTCGACACGTTACATCTAGCGCCCAAAGCGCTAGCGTCCGAGCGTCCACGTGCTTGACACGTGAAGCGCTAGCGCCCTTGCACTCAGAGCGCTATCGCCCGAGCGCCCAAAGCGCTAGCGCCCGAGCGCACATGTGCCTGGCATGTGAGGTGCTAGAGCGCTGGCGCCCAAAGTGCTAGTGCCTGAGTGCACACATGCCTGGAACGTGAGGCGCTAGCGCACAAAGCGCTAGCGCCTTTGCGCCCAAGGCGCTGGCGCTTTTTCCCACGCATCCTTTGGATGCCTTTTCCCCTTTATATATATATATATACACACACACATATACACACACACATACATACTCTACCACACTGTATCCCGTTAGAAAAAATTTCTAACGGGGCACTGCCCTGCACCCCGCAAAGGAGCTGCTAGCCCCCTTGACCCCCAGCCCTTTTTTCGGGTAGCGGGACCCCCGTAAAAACTCTGCGGGGCCCCCGATATATCCAATACCCCTTTAAAACACAACACTGCACATTGAGTTCGCATGATCAGTATGACCCGTTAATCGGAGGTTCTCTCGCTCCAAAAGCGAGGGGTAATTAACGGCAGCTTAGTCCGCGGCTGCCGGAGATTCGGATCCCCATAATCAATAAATCTCAGTCTACCCTAGGCAGGGAGAATCTGTAATGCGCCTGATAAGCTCATGCATTCCCATCTTAATGGGGTGACGAAAAACACCCTACAGATTCTGGCACGCCCGGTAGGACATTTCTCTCTTTCCATATTTTGGGTTAAACGTTCATGCGAACTCAATCAATATACATATCGATTGCCTATATTAAAATGATGTTTTCTTTTCGTTCAGCAATCAATTTTGAACAACAATGTCTCCGAAGACGAATTCAGCTTCCAACGCGACCCCGACCTCGTACGTGGTCAAGATCAATGCTCGTGTGGTTCTCCCCGCAAGCCTCAGTCGACAGTGGGAGGAACTGCCCCGCCAGTTTGGTTCCGTCATCATCTACCCTGCCGGAAGTGCTTATCTGGCAGAAATTCCGGCAAAACAGGTGGCCAAGCCGGTCTCAAAGGGAAAGAGACCGAATATTGTGATCGCTAAGGCACCACAACCGAAGCTTAAGACGGTGTTTGAACGACTTTCTGGCGCTCCAGCTGGGGGCAGGACTTCCGGTACAAAGGGAAACATCAAATGTTGCAGACGAGCTCAGGCGATGACTCCAACAAATGCATAATCGAGCATATCTCCAAAATCCTCCATCAATCGGTTTATGGCATCTTCCCGGAGAGCCAAAGTCTGCCGAGTGCTTAAAACAGAAAAGTTAAGGCAGAAGCGGCTCAGGTATCGAGCCAACAAAAGGGCCGAGCTCCGGCCGGGTGGAATCGTATGAGATTTCAAGAGCAGAGTCATCCTGCAATGACGACTGAATCGTCCGTAAAAATCAGCAATTCCTTCGAACCTCTGAAGTAGGTTCAGAAAAATTCCATGACCGCCAGAATCAAGGAGACGGCGGTTCGAACGTTGCTACAAAGAGACGTGTCCCGGCCCCAATGGAAAAAATGTGACACTGTCTCTTCCAGAGTCTATCAGGCGCTCTGTGCCGCACAAAAATGGTGCGGCAAAACCAAAAAGGAAGTGTCGGCACCATTCAAGAATCCGGCCAGGCCAGCCGCCTTCAATCGACTGCCCGCTACCGAAACAGGGGGTCAAGACAGCGATCTCTGAAATCAGCCGCCGATAATAAAAAGACGGCTGGATATATTATCCATACGGTCTATATGGCGGGTGGGCACCCCAGCGACAACCTTCGCAGCAAAAGCAAGGATGGGGCCACCACATCCCAAGTCCAATCTGGCTGGAATGTGGTTGCCGCTTCCCAAGAACAGCCGCCTCCGCTGGATGATGAAAACCCTCTTGATGAGGACGATAGGCAGAAAGACCCTTCGGTCCAGGTAGAGTCAAGCTCGGACAACGAGGAAGAGCCGACTTTCCGCCCCAGGACCGCGGAGCAAGAGCTGCTTCAAGAGCTTCGGAAACAGCTCAAGAGCAATGATAAAGAGATGACCAAGCTCTATTCGAAGATTGACGACTTAACGAACGTTGTGATGCAGATTACGGCTCAAATTGCTCGAGTGCCTCCCAATCAAGCACAAGTCGCTACTCATGAGCCGGATGATGACAATCCAAAGCGGTCGGTGCCTGTCCCTTTGGGTCCAAGATTTGTCGAGCCCTACGAAAGCCGGCCACATTCCGCTTCTGGGGACGCCTTGGCCCCAGATAACACTATCCCGTTAACACAAGATCGGATAATGGATTTGGTCACCAGCAAGGTTAAAGCATTGGTGGCCGAAGATGAAGCTCAGAAAGAAATCAGCAGTAGTGGGCAACCATATCCCGCACAATACGATCTGATCGAGTTCCCGAGCGGCTACGTCATTCCTAAGTTCGGAAGATTTGACGGGACGGGAAATGCAAATTAGCACGTCACCCACTTTAAAGCATCGTGCGGAAATACAGAAGGAAAGGATGCGCTCCTTCTTCGACAGTTTGTCAACAGCCTGACCGGTGTCGGTTTTGACTGGTACGCAAGCATACCAGACAGGTCCGTCATTACCTTTGCCCAAATGGAGTCTCTGTTTCGGTAAAGTTTCATGAGTGTCAGTGATAAAATCTCCATTGCTGACCTTGTGAGGACCAAGCCGGGGAAGAATGAAAGCAACACCGACTTTATCGCCCGATGGCGTAATCTCACGGTCAAGTGCGAACCGCCGCTGGAGCAGGACCAGTCCGTCAGCCTTCTCATTGGGAACCTCAGCAATTGGATGGTCCCATTCTTGTGTACAGCAGGTCTCAAGACGTTTCAAGAGCTAACCAAGAAAGTCCAAATGCTGAAACGCTCGAAGCAAGAGTCTACCCCGGACTCTCAGAGAGACAAGACTTGGAAAAGCAAGCGGGAAGACAACCGTAGAAGCGGGAGTTCCAGCAGTACCAATGTCTTCAATGCATCCGACAATGAAGAAAAGCGAAGGGTGGGTGAATCCAAAACCAACCGGTCTCGAAAGCCAGTGCTAGGAGGAGAAGGGCCTTCCCTAGTGGAGAAAAAGAACAAGGTTTACTCTTTCAGGAGGGACAAAGTCCGAAAGATATTTAAAGATGCCTTGAACAACGGTCTACAATTGCTAGAGTCGAAAAGACCTCAAGAAGCAAAAATGACCGATAATCCCCTGTATTGCCTGTACCACCGAGTAGTGAGCCATGCGATCGAGGATTGCTATATTTTCAAAGATTGGGTCAAGAAGCAGTATAAGGCTGGAGAGATCGAGCTGTCCAAAAGCGTGTTGGTGAACAATCAAGTTGCAACCACCAACTTTATACAGACAGAAGCTGAAACCTTCTGGGAGCAGATAGCTGGACCCGCTGCCCTGAGAAATGAAACCGACTCACCGTAGCCTCCTTGGAGTAAGCACGTATCTAACAAAACGAAGAAGATGCTAAAGCTACTTTAGAAAGAGCCCAGGACGGAATGGGAAGGGCAGAAGAGGCCTACCATTCCAGCTGCCAATGCGGCTCCATCAGGCTCAAAATCCAAGAAGCTCAAGAAGAAGAAAAGTGCAGCTGGGTGTGAAAAAGAGTCTGCAGGGAGATCGACCATTCAAAAATATATCGATTCTCTCGAAGACTATGAACAAAAGGAAAGAACTCTGATTCAATTGAAGGAGTTCCTCCCTATAGAAGCGGCTGAAATTCTGGAGGAGTTAGAAGAAGACTCCAATGAAGAGATCCCTATAGTAACCTGCTACGCCATCCATCTGGGCACCGACTCCGAGGAGGAGCTCTGTTTTCCCGAAGAGGACAAGGAGCTCGCCATAAAGGCTAACCAAATCCAACTCAGAAGTGGCAGGGCTATACCGCCAAATCAGGATAACGCCCCAAAAGGAAAGGAAAAACAGGTGGCTAATGAGGAGGATGGCAGAGAACCGGCTAATGAAAACTCAAGTCCTTCCTCGGTGGACTATAATGTCTTGGCTTATCTCCGGAAGCTTCCGTCTCTCTTGAGCATCTACGATGCCTTGGTCCTATCTAAGGAGCTTAGAGATGTTCTCATTCATGCTCTGCAAAACCCCGAGCGGTATCAGGCTCGCTTTGCGGAGATTAATATGAAAGAAGCCAGTACGCTTTGCATGCTGCTGCAGTCACGTTTAAGGATGAAGACTTGCTACTGGGGACGGCTGAGCATAATCGTCCGCTTTACGTGACCGGGTACAGCGACGGAGATCGGATTAATCGCATATTGATTGATTCGGGGTCTTCAGTGAACATCATGAACTTGCGGACTCTGAAGAGTTTGTCAATGGACGTCCGACACCTGTCAAGGGAAATGATTGTCATTCAAGGCTTCAACCAAAATTGCCAGCAAGTTCTAGGGTCCATAGCCCTGCCAATCAAATTTGGGGATCTGCAGACCGAAGCTAAGATATACGTGATCGACTCTGACACGTCTTATAAAATTCTGTTGGGGCGGCTGTGGCTCCACGATTACGGCATCATTCCGTCAACTCTCCATTAATGCATGAAGTATACTAAAAATGGCGAAGAAAGACGCATTGACGGAGACATCCAGTCGTTCGCTGTGCACGAAGTCTGATATGAGGATTCTCGGTATTTTATGAACCATCAAAATGCTAAGCCGCAACCGACTGAGGACAGAGCGGCCCTAAGACTCAAAAGCAAATCTGAGCCAGCTGTCACTTTCAGAAGCAAAAACGCCTAGGTGCGCCCGCGTTTCGGGAGCGACACTGACGAGTCCGACGCTGGAAGTCCGTCCTTCCGTAAAACTCTCCCTCTTTTCGATAGCGATACAGACGAATCTGATACTGAAAGCCCATCTAGCAGCAAATTCGGCCCTCATCTTGGCAGCGACACTAAAGAGTCGGAGGAAGAGAACCTGTCTTGCAACAGCTGCGCAGATTGGACCCCCATGCAACAAGAGAAATTACGAGAGACCTTCGAAATTGCAGAAGGGTCCCTGGCTATCATAAGGGCGCCGGAACGGGTGCAAATAGCTCGATGCATTGTCAGTCTCTACCGTTGACCAGCTGAAAACTTTCTACGTTCCCAGAAAGAAAAGTGGACAGAAGGGCATCCTGTTTTACGGGTCAAATCCTGTTGTGCACATGGACGATTTGTCTGTCGCGTGCCTTCCATATGAGAGAGGCATAAGAGCCGTCCTCAATCCTAGATACTATGCGCCCGAGATGCGGGAATACTTTAAAAAGTGCGGATGCCGGTTATATCAAACGGAGTCCGAAGCAAAGTTTTACGAAGGGCTATGGCATCCACCTCAGGTCCGAGCACTCATCGATGGACGAATTCTAGATAGGCGGGGCATATGTTTCATCCAGCCTGATTCTAAGGCATGCTACATGATCCATATTGGGGATGCCAGCTAAGAGTCAAATGATGAAGACGAGCTATGTCACGACCCAAAGTTTGGATGTGACCGGCACTTAGATTGTATAATATCTAAAGATATTCATACAGTCCAAGTAAGCCGAAAACCAAGATCAAAATCCTTTTTGCGGAATTCTTTATATAAAAATTTAGTTTTCAAGTAAAAATCACAGTTTTTGTGTAATTAAATTATTAAACAAGTATAAAGTGTTAAGTTTGGTTGCATCCCTAGTTGGGATCAACAATATCAATAGTGGAGACAAGTATCCAAGAGTGTACGACATCAATAAAATTTCAAATAAGTAAAAGAAATAACAATTTATAGAACTAAACCATCTCATCTGTCAAATAATATACATATAACCATCTCTCACTTTAAGTCATATACAGGTCTGATGGAGATTTTCTAGATACAAAATACAATACCAAAAGAGAAGGTTACTACATATGTAACCCACCCATCAAAAGATGTGAAAAAGTTGCAAAAAGTGGGGCTGCACAGCTACTGACCGTCCACTCTACTCTTGCAAGGAAATGTGGCACAACAGGGGTGAGTTGCCAACTCAGTGAATATAACTAACATATAACGGTAAATAATGTAAATATGACGATCACAACTAACTGTGATGAGAGCAGGTAGGAAGTACAATAATATATGGAAAGTGTGAATCTGTACTACAATTCAAATAACCAAAACTGAAATCTCATCATTTATTATCAACAATTTCATATTTCCGTGTCCATCATCGACAAAAAACTTCCATTTCTCCCAGACATCATTCCTCGAACGATCCTGTAATCAACAAAATCCACTATGTATCCAACTGTATTCGCCACCGACTCAGTCTGGATAAAATTGTAAATCCGTAACCGTATACCCACCGACTCGATTTCGGAATAAAACTATAAATCCATAACCGTATATCCACCGACTCGGTTTGGAATAAAACCAAATCATAAAACATCTCAGGGTGTACATGTCACATCAATCATGAAATCACTGGATTTATGTAATAGTATTCAAAAACTCAAAACCATAAATCCTCAATAATACAATTACCTCTTATATCAACATAGAATACTCCAATAATGAATCATGACGTTAATGATACAATTTACTACTGTTATTGGTGTTTAAGATATGATATGAATCATTTTTAACAAGAATTTTACTAAGTGTAAAAGTGACATGGTAATATCGACGATGTGTGTGTAACATGTAAGATGTGCACGTGGCATAATTCGTCGATACTTGTGCAGTGTCCTAGCAACTAAGCAAGGTATATGTGAATATGAATGCAAATTATCGATTTAGCATACCAAAGTAAAGCATTTATTTAAATAAAACTACGGGCGTAACACACCATCTTTACAAAATTCCCCGGTAGATGTTTAGTCTACTCACCGGAAAACGTCGAATCTACTCAGGAATTGCCACCCCTTTCCCTTTCCTCGCCGCCTCCGAAAATCCCGTATTCTAATCTAACATCACAATTTAACTTATATAAGGAAACGGCTACTCCGACATGATGAAACGAAAAACACCCGTTCCCACGTACTAGTTATATTGTATACAACTATATCAATCTATTCAACACTTACCCTTACTGGATTTTAACCCTACTCTACATCGCGACAGAAAACAGATCGCGATACGCCTTAACCATGTCGTATTGTGGTTTCTTAGATATCTTTTCTGATATAAGTTTCCGGATTTTATATACAGTTAAAATAACTTATTTAAATAACATCAAAATTGCCACAATTATACACAGAATCCTACTCAACAAGCCAAAATACCCCAGTTTCCTACAAAACCGGCGACGCCGGATTTTTCCCATTGGTCGCCGGCCCAATTCCGAGCCCTCTGGTTCGTGCTCCTATGGTTTGCTCTAGATACTACATACATCATTTAGGTCTTGTTTAGTTGAGTAAACATTTCTCCAATTTAAAGCAGATTCAACATAGCCTATATTTTACTAAAATACAATATTATAAAACTTGTTCATTTAAAATTAAGTAGCTACAGAACTTAAACTCCTACTGTGATTAAGAATATTACCCACAATAATTTGTTGGAATAACCCCTCCAAGATGCTAAGCCCCTTGTCCTAGCTTGATGATGAGGAAAACCTAGAACCTAGCTTCCTTCTTCTTCTTTCTCTTGTTCTTTCTTGTTTTCTTTAGTTTTGTTTTTCTTTCAGAAATTTTTAGATTTTTAAACTTGGTAATTGATCTGCACAAATCATATATATGAGAAGAGGGAAGGGTGAGGTGGTAGAAGGAGGTGTCAAAGGTTAAAGAGTGCTATTCTCATGCAAGGAGGAGGTGTTTGTGTGTGTGTGTGCGCGCATGCAAGTAGGAGGTGTTTGTGTGTGTATGCGCGCATGCAAGTAGGAGGTGTACTTGCATTATCACTTAATTTTGTTTTAATTTACAATTGTTCCCCTCCGAAAGAAGGCGACGACGCGAGGACGTCTCGCCTGAGATTCGGGGCAGATGCTATTTGGTTTTATCCGTCCACCACTCCGAAGATGCCAAGTTGATTTATGGCACCGTGTATCGGAGGTTTAGACGTATGCGGCCGATGTAGCAGACTTTGTCAGATTCCTCCTCGCTTGAGGGGTTTTTGATTATGGGGATGCTCTTCCCTGCAGGCGCAAGCCCCTGCAGTTAATTACGCTACCGCATCGCGGTAACAATTTTCTCCTTCTCCAGAATTTCATTTTGTGTAGTGTGTGTTTGTTTTGTTTGTGGTTGCCCGTGGATTGTATACGGAGACTAAGTTATGCCGTCGCCCGTAGGACGTGGATTAGTCCAAATCCGTAGTTACTTAGATTTGGGTTTGGGGTTTTAGTTTAAGGATACGTTAGCCATATTTGAGACTAAGATCAACTTAAACGTTTGTTAAGGATACGTTAGTCCAATTTGAGACTAAGATCGACTTAACGGGATAATTTAGATCCGACAAAAGAGCATTTGGGCTCCATTGTTCCAGTTTAGGGACATTGTGGTCCGTTGCATGTATGGCCGTCGGGACCCATCACCTCTCTGACGACGTTGAAGGATTACAACGACAGATGTCAGAGGAGTTCAGAGATGTACCCTTGAACCAAAGTTGATTGGGGAATCTATAGTCCAATTTGGGACTAAAGTTAGTTTAAGGATACGTTAGCCATATTTGAGGCTAAGATCAACTTAAACGGGATCGTTTAGATCCGAGAAAAGAGCATTTTGGGGATTTATTGTTCCAGTTTAGGGACATAGTGGTTAATTGCCAGTTTAGGGACATGGCGGTCCATTGCCAGTTTAGGGACGTGGTGGTCCATGAGTTTAAGGACGCTTAAGTCCGTATATTGGTTTAAGGACGCTTAAGTCCGTATATTGGTTTAAGGACGCTTAAGTCCGTGAGTTTAAGGATGCTTAAGTCCGTGAATTTAAGGACCCCACAGTCCGTAGTAATATATGGTTGTTGGGACCCGTCACCTCTCTGACGACGTTGAAGGATTACAACGACAAATATCAGAGGAGTTCGGAGATGTACCTTTGAACCGGATGTAAATTGATTTGAGAGAGCAGTCGTGCTCAGTTTCAATTTAATTTGAGGACTTATGGCCATGATTGGGTTAAGTCCAGTTGAAAATGTTCAACATTTTATTTATCATTGGCCTATTGGGCTTTTACTTGGGCTCTACCCTTTATTAATGCATAGCATTGGGCTTTTAATTTAATGCACAGCATTTGTTTTGGTCTGACAGACCTTTGTTTGGGCTCTGCCCTTTTTTTAAAAAAATAATGCATGGCATTTTTATCAGGCCTGTTAGGCCTTTTTAAATGGGTTCTGTCCCTCTTTAAATAATGCAGAGCATTAATTAATCTGACAGCGCGCCACGTGGCTCGTCAGGCGCTTTGCGCCCATTAATGAGCGCAAGCGCATGTAGAGGTGACACGTGTCACGCTCTGGTGAGCGCAAGCGCAGTGCGCTGCGCCAGTGCACTGCGTTATTGCGCTGCTGACACGTGGCGCGCTCTGGTGTAGTGCGCCAATTCAAGAGAGCAGTGCTCTTTCTATAAAGCGCAAGGCGTAGATTGCTCTGGGGTTGACATGTGGCGCTCCCTGGTGGCTTGCGCCAATCCAAGGAGCGCAACAGTGCAAACTCAAAAGTGCAAAGCACTATTTAATATTTGGATCAATGAAAACAAATTGTTTTCTTTTTCCAAAGAGGTTTTACTTCAAATTTCAAGAACCAGTGGTTCATCAAAAGGCAATGCCTTTATACAGAAGTAAATTACTTTTTTTTTAATATTATCATTTTTTTTATTGAAGATCTGTGATCTTGTTCTTAGATCATTGATCTTTTTTTTAGAAGAAATTCTTCTTTTTATTCAAAAGGTTTACCTTTTCTTTCTCTGAGCTCCTCTCAAAATTTTTTTAGAGGAGTTCTGTGTGTTTTAGACTTGGAGTCTAGAGGCCTTTATATAGTGCTAATTGATTTGTTAAATCAGTTAAAGAGATCTTTTTCTGAGTGATTTAGGGATTTTTCCCTACCGTTGGATCTTTGATCCAAGGGCTCCTGTTTTACAGAAGAGAATCTTATTGTTTTAATAAGATCAGAAAGATCTTTCTGGAATTTTAATTCTGTTTTAGTACTGGCACAGTTGGCGCAAGCGCACCTGCGCTTGACACGTGTCGCGCAGCGCAGAGTGCAGCGCAACTACGCTAGCGCAACTGAGCTGACACGTGTCGCAAGCGCAGAACGCATCGCAACTGCGATGACACGTGTCGCGCAGCGCAGAGCGCAGCGCAACTGCACTGACACGTGTCGCGCAGCGCAGAGCGCAAGTGGTCTGAAGCGTTGCTTGCTTTATTAAAATTTGAATTTTAAACAGAGCCTTGCTCTGATTGGGTGCGCTGCCTCGGGCGCTGTGCTGGCATGTCTGATTTTGACACGTGGTGCTCTGTGTGCAGCGCAATGGATCTGAAGTGTTGCTTCACCTTTTGAATTTTTGAAATTCAAACAGAGCTTTGCTCTGATTGGGGTAAACAAATGCCCCGCCACCGTTGCGCTCACGTGGTGCACACGTGAGTGCAGCGGTGGCAAGATCCCAACCGTCGGTTCAACTCAAGAGTTGAAGGGGCGCCAAGCGCCTATAAATAGGACCTTTGGTCCTCAGTAGATGATTACCATCTTCAAGAACTTTTATTTTCAGAGCTTGCTCTTGCTTTCAGATTTAGAACTCTTAAAACTTTTAGGTAATTTTTTTTAAATTAAATTAAATTAAATAAATTTTAATGGACAGAGCCTTGCTCTCATAGATCTTTGATATAAAGAAAACCCCCTTGGGGTTTCACCAACAGAGCTTTGCTCTCATAGATCTTTTTGATCTAAAGAAAACCCCTTTGGGGTTTCACCAACAGAGCCTTGCTCTCAAGAATCTGTTTCAGGGTTTCTTAACCCATGAACAGAGCATTGCTCTTTGGTAAATTATAGATCTTTTGATCTAAAAATGAAAAACTCTTAAGAGTTTTCATGGATCTTTAAGATCCCAAAATTTTTAATTTTTAATTTTTAAGAATTAATTTTTCTTTTGATGGATATTTCCATCATTATCATAGAGCTAGGCTCTTTTAATCTTTTGAGGAATTTTATTCCCTTGAGTCCAGAGTTTGACAAGTGTCACTCTGTGACAGAGTTTTGCTCTGAAAGAGGAGATTTTCTCCTTGTCTCTAGGGATTTCTCATTAATGAGAATATTCTTTTGGGGATCTGCTCATTAATTGACAGTCTCATCCAATGATGGGGCTGTCTCATTAACTGATGCATTGTCATCTAGATTTTGTGGGTCCCCCTTTGGTCCCTTATCTACTACATTGCAGTATGGTATAAATTTTAAAATGCCAAGTATCGGAATTACAACACTGACGGCTGATTTTTGTCCCTCCGTAGGAAACATGTTTGCTGACCTGTCATTCCCGTTTGTTCACTTAGAGGAAGGATTCTCTGAGGCGCCAGTGGACCAAGAGATTCTCGCTCTGATTAAGGATCATGACCCAGAGCATAAGAGCCTTCACCTGTGGGGTAGGTGGTATAACGAAATCATCAAGGGTCGCCGAAGCTTCGGTTCCGCGACGCCGTCTGAGCTCATCTCGTCGATCCCCTTTGCGGACGAACCCCCGGTGAAGTATGCCGTGGAGGTCTTGAACTGGAATTCGGAGGATCTTCTTCAGCCTTCGATCGCTGCCATTCCCGTTGTAACACCCGAGTCCAATGCTACTATTTTCTGTTATTGGTTGAGCATTAGATATTACTCATTTCATTTATCTTGCTTATTTGGGTCTTACTGTAAAATTTTATCTGGCTAAGTCATTTCTACATATAACAAATTTTAGCATCTAAAATAAAATTGAAAATATTCATCTTGGCCTACTTGACACCTTTAGCCTCGTGGTAGCGTCCGTGCATTGTGTTCTCGTCCCGTTCAGTGAAACGGGCGAGTTTGGATGGCTACGTGCACGTGCGTGTGTCCGTTTTGAGAGTATGCTTTTTAATCATAAAACATTTCATTTTAAAATTTGGAACCCGCTTAAAATCCTATTATTTGAATTTCGAATTTTTTGGACCCAACCCGGGCGCAATTTGGAAATGTTTCATTTGGCGCCAAAATCCCAAAATTTTAATATTATTAAAACCTTCGCATATATTTTTCTAACTAATCTGATATCTTACTGTTCATTACCTATCTTTTAAATCTTTAAGTTAACCATATAATATTTTACAATCTTTTATATCCTTCTCAATTTATTCTCTCAGCCAATCGCAACCTCCCCTTTAACCCCGTGGTCCCCACTTTCTCTCTCTCCTTCTTCTCTCTCTCTCCACTTTCTCTCTCTCTCTACCCCTTATATATTCTCTCGTACTTCTCTTTATCATTTTTCTCTTCTTGCTTCATGTCTCGTTTCTCATTCTTTTAACTGTTCTTTTGTTACCGGAATTCCGTCGTGCCGGTGACGTTTCTCGACGTTCCAGCGAGATACCCCGACCCGTGTGGTTCCTTTGTTCGTCGTTTGGGTTCATTCCGTGAACCGTGCGCCGTCGCGAGTTTTCCCCGCCGACGGTTAACGTTCCGTTTTCCCGATTCGCGACCCATCGAGGCAAGTTAATCTTGCTACATGCTATATACTTTTATAATCTTCATTTTATAATGTTATACATTTGAAAATCTTATAGTTTACATATGAAATGTCGTTGAAAAATCGGATATGACAAATCTGAAATTTACTGTACACCTTATCTTATAAAATTCATTATAAATCATAGAAAAATCATTAGGATACGTTCTTTAGTTCGTTACGAAGCTAATTCAGAATACTATAACTCTATGAAATATTTACTTGCAAAATAAATTGTTTAATTAACGTAAAATTCAAATGAACACGTCTCTAAACTGCTGTCCAGGGAAATTCCAGCAGCAAACTTTCAACTTTGAATATTCATAACTTTTTGTAGGGATAACCTGAGATGCTTATACTTATAAAACTGAAAACCTTATTGAATTATCTTTGTTTTGGTATAAGATACGTCTCTTTTGGAGAACGTTTGTTATTTTTAAGCTATTTTACAAATTAGGGTGACGCTAAATTTCTGAACGGAACCTTCTTGTGCATGGTTAATCAATACATCTTTTATAGTTACTAATCGCTTTGAATATGCTATCCATATTAATATTATCATATCACATATTGTTTAGTTGTACATCCCACATTACCATTTTATAGTTTTATAACTTTTCGGATACCCGTTTGCATCTATCGCATTTAAGATACATATAATTGCATCCATAGATCACATCACTACATAATAATGTGATATTAACACTCCATGTTTAATAAATTGTATCCTAATTAATATTGGAACTATAATGTAACCCTAATCGATAACTGTGCATCCATATCCTTGAAATTATATCTATTGGCATATCATATTACATGTTCCAGTTATTGTTCTGATAGTACTCATGCTTGTTTATTTATACACATGTTTATGTTAGTTTGATTATGAGCACCCACATGACATCTTGTGCTTCCTGACATGACCTGTTACACTTCCTACTTGACATGACATGGTACCGTACACTCTTGACATGACATGACACCTTTATACATTACCTGGTTGACCTGATGTACCATGGCTTTACCTGTTACCTGACCTCATGCCTAATGCCGACAAACCTAACCATTCCTGCTGTCGATCCAGACAGACCTACTTTTACTTGACTTTGTGTTGGCATTAGTCCTTGACTACTGAACACCTGACCTGACATACATAGTTTGGGGGTATGGGGAAATCAAAGGTGAAACCGACTTGTAACTCAACAGTTCGATACATTGTTCTGATCAGTCTTACGGGCTTGGCCAGTCCGGGAGTGATGATGCTGACATCACTCGTCCATCCTACTACCTATTTTTACTGCTTAGCGGCACGTCTCGGGTTCAGCCCCGAGGGTCATGACCGTGGTCCCGGGCACGCACGGGATACTATTGAGTTACATCGACGATTCATCAATTGGTTTCAAAGACTATAGAGTAGAAAACCTGATAGGATAGCTTAGTCACCATTGCACATTACCCTGCTTGTTATCTCTCATTATTGCTTTATTCATGTTCATACTTGCATTGCTTATTACCATGTTTATACTTAATACTTGATATCATGACGCGCTGACGTCTGGGTTTTGCATGGCCCAGATTCCGTACCTTTGTCGACGACCGAGCAGGAGTACTTCAGCCAGCAGGCTGACCAGTGAGTCCTTAGGGTTTAGTTTATTTATTTTCATTTCATTTCCAGATGTGAGCCCGCATTACGGGACGTACTGTTTATTCATTGTATTGGATCATTAGCTTCCGCACTTATTGTTCATTGATTCTTGTTATTATGGATTTGGACATGTACTAGTTTAGTTTATTTTTTTTTCTGTTCTTGATATCTTTACAACCGTAATGTGACTGTGGATGGATGCGTCCTACCCACAGGTAGCATGGTTGGCTATGTCACGTGCCCAATCTTGCGTACTCTGGGAAGCGGGGCGTGACATGGTTTTATGGTATCAGAGCCATAGGTTAATTGGGTTGATTCTTTGTAGTTGGGTATTGCACCCGATACACGAATCATAATACCCGTGATTAGGAAACATGTCCTGCCACCTTGACCGTTTTACCATCCTTGAATCATTCTTCCGGATCATGTCGACATGCAAACTTACTTTGCATTGTCAACTCGAAAACCTAATTTCTTGTTATCCCTAGGACTTAGGCGACTTGGGTGGAGTTAAGTAATTGCGGCTATGATACCGCGGCATAGCTACAATGCGGTACTTTATTTAAGTATCTTGGAGTTCTAGCCTTGATCCATATTCAGAATCTATCATCATGCTAATATTGGGTGTTTTGAGTTCAGGATTATGACAGGTAAGAAGTTGAAGACGTACCAGAGGCGTGTGAACGGAGCCGCCATGCTTGGAGTGATAAGAGGAATGCTGGAAATCAAAGAAACAGCCCGAGCTGATCCAGCAGCAAGCGGACTCGTTTCAGGAAGGTTTGCAGATCGTTCAGCAGTCTGTGAACAAGATTGGAACTAGACCAGTTGACCGAGTAGGGACCGTGGCAGAGTTCAGACGTGTGGGTCCTACTACTTTCACTGGTTTGGAGGAGCCATGCCAGCCGAGCAGTGGCTAGTCAGCACGGAGAATTCGCTGATTGCGGCACAGATTCCAGAGGACAATGGAGTTGATGTGGTGCGCATTCAACTAGTGGATTACGCCGAGAGTGGTGGCTTGTGGAGGAGAACCGTTTGCCCAAGCCAAGCAGTTAGGCGGATTTCTCTAAGAGTTTCCTGGAGAAGTTCTTTCCGCGGACTGCACGGGAGGAAATGGAAGAGAAATTTATTGGGCTGAGGCAGAATGGAGCACCCGTGGACGTGCATGCAGCAAAGTGGACGAGACTCAGCAGTTTCACTGGACCTTTAGTCGCCAACGATGCAGACAGGGCACGAAGGTCCATGCGCAGCTTGGATGTGGACATCCAAAGGCAAACCGTCTCCCTGGGTTTGACCACTTTCTCACAGGTTCTTACGGCAGCTCGAGAACAGCAGAGCATATCAGGAAAATTGGGAGTTCACAGCAGACGGCAGTTGCGGTAAGGAAGCAGTTCTGTCGGGCCGGTCGAGTTTAGGGCTAGGCCGACAAACAATGTTCTTGCATCAATGGAAGTGATGAAAGTAAAGAGCCGGCTGTTGTTCGTGATTCTATGGACGTGTTTGAAGATATATCGGGCTTACCGCCGAAGCGAGACGTGGAGTTCACGATTGACCTTAGTCCTGGTGCAGCGCCAGTGTCTAAAGCTTACTATCCAATGGCACCAGTGGAATTGGAAGGAGTTAAGAAGCAAGTTGGTGAATTACTTGAGAAGGGTTGGATTCGAAGCAGCAACTCGCCTTGGGAGCTCCAGTTCTTTTAGTAAAGAAGAAGGATGGCACGAGAAGGATGTGCATTGATTATCGAGAATTGAACCGGGCGACTATTAAGAACAAGTACCCGATCCCTCGCATTGGAGAACTTTTGAGCAGCTTAGTGGCGCGAGAGTATTCTCGAAACTGGATTCGCGATCCGGATATCATTAGGTCCTGCAGATGTTGAGACAGGAGAAGCTTTATGCGAAGATGAGTAGTGCGAATTCTGGCTGGAAGAAGTGAAATTTCTGGGACATGTCGTGTCGGGTGATGGAATCGCCGTCCATCCCGAAAAGATTGCAGCAGTTCGAGATTGGCCTATTCCAAGGAATGTAGCTGAGATAAGAAGTTTCCTTGGATTAGCCGGATACTACAGGAGATTTGTGGAGAACTTTGCTCGTTTGGCAGAACCGCTGACCAAGCTTATGCGTAAGGAGGTACCTTTTGTATGGACGGATAAGTGTGCGTTGGCTTTGAGACGTTGAAGCAGAAGTTGATAACCGCCCCTATCCTGACCGTACCAGACAATTCCGGAGGACTGATGATTCATAGCGACGCATCTGGGAAAGAATTGGGATGTGTTTTGATGCAGCATGGGAAGGTCGTAGCATACGCATCAAGACAACTGGAGACCCATGAGAAGAATTATCCAACTCATGACTTGGAGCTTGCGGCTGTGATTTTCGCTTTGAAGATTTGGAGACACTACCTTTTGGGCATAAGAGTCGAAGTTTTTACAGATCATAAGAGCTTGAAGTACGTGTTCACGCAAAAGGAGTTGAACATGAGGCAACGCAGATGGTTGGAGCTGACGGCCGACTACGACCTTGATCTTAAGTACCATCCGGGAAAAGTTAACGTCGTGCCAGATGCGCTAAGTCGGTTACCAGCAATTCAGATATTGACTGCACAGAGGGAGATCATTGCGGATTTTCGGAGATTTGACTTGGAGGTTGTGCTACCACGTGCTACGGGACAGTTGTTGCAATTGCAAGTACAGTCGTCCTTAGTTGAGAGGATTAAAGCAGCACAATCGCAGGATCCTAGACTACAAAAGTTTCGGGAGCAGGTTGAAGCAGGACTACGAACCGATTTACTGATCCACGAAGACGGTTCATTGAGCTATGGTAGCCGTGTGTGTGTGCCAAAAGGAGATGTGCGTGAAGAGCTCATGAAGGAGGCACACAGTTCAGCTTACTCCGTACATCCAGGAGGGACAAAGATGTACCGAGATATTCGACAGCACTTCTGGTGGGAAGGTATGAAACGGGAAATTGCTCGCTTCGTGGCTAAGTGCTTGGTGTGTCAGCAAGTCAAGGCTGAACACCAAAGGGTTGCTGGTTTGTTGCAACCACTTCCGATTCCTCAGTGGAAGTGGGATCATATAACCATGGATTTCGTGACGGCCTTACCGCGGAGTCCAAAGGGCAACAATGCTGTATGGGTGATTGTCGATCGGTTGACCAAGGCAGCTCACTTTATTCCTTTTCGGGTTGGTCAATCGACAGAGACTTTGGCAGGGCGGTACATGCAGGAGATTGTGAGATTGCATGGAGTACCGGTAAGCATCGTGTCCGATCGGAACACTCGGTTCTTATCACACTTCTGGAGGAGTTTACAGGAAAGTTTGGGGACTCGATTGAAGTTTAGCACAGCTTATCATCCTCAGATTGATGGACAATCGGAGAGAACGATCTAGACCCTTGAAGATATGTTGAGGGCTTGCATGTTGGACTTTAAAGGTTCTTGGGAGGATCATCTACTTTTGGTGGAGTTGTCTTACAACAACAGTTTTCAGGCAACTATTCAGATGGCTCCATTTGAAGCTTTGTATGGTCGTAAATGCCGTTCACCTGTTTGTTGGGACGATGTCGGTGAACGAAGATTATTGGGACCAGATTTGGTTGTGCAGACAGTTGAGAAGGTTAACCCTATCAGAAATCATATGAAGGCAGCACAGGACCGACAGAAGAGTTGGGCAGATACGTCAAGAAGACCTCTGGAGTTCACCGTGGGTGATTTGGTATTCTTGAAGATATCACCGACTAGAGGGGTGATTCGCTTTGGGAGTCGGGGAAAGCTTGGTTCTCGATTCGTTGGACCCTTCGAGATATTGGAGCGTGTTGGAGAGGTAGCGTACCGTTTGGCGTTACCACAGTCCTTGGCAGGTGTGCACGATGTGGTTCGTGTATCTCAACTACGGAGGTATGTTCGAGATGAAACCCACGTATTGGATCATTCAGAGTTGACCGTACGGGAGGACCTAACTTTTGAGGAGCGACCAGTCGAAATCAAGGATCGAAGAGAAAAGGTTCTTAAGAACAAGGTTACCCCTCTTGTGCTAGTTTCTTGGGGTAATCGATCGCATGGAGAATCCACTTGGGAACGAGAAGATGAAATCCGGCAGAAGTTTCCTCACCTTTTCTTGTAGTTATCTATCTTTGTATTCTTGGAATTTCGAGGACGAAATTCTTTTGTAGTTGGGTATAATGTAACACCCGAGCCCAATGCTACTATTTTCTGTTATTGGTTGAGCATTAGATATTACTCATTTCATTTATCTTGCTTATTTGGGTCTTACTGTAAAATTTTATCTGGCTAAGTCATTTCTACATATAACAAATTTTAGCATCTAAAATAAAATTGAAAATATTCATCTTGGCCTACTTGACACCCTTAGCCTCGTGGTAGCGTCCGTGCATTGTGTTCTCGTCCCGTTCAGTGAAACGGGCGAGTTTGGATGGCTACGTGCACGTGCGTGTGTCCGTTTTGAGAGTATGCTTTTTAATCATAAAACATTTCATTTTAAAATTTGGAACCCGCTTAAAATCCTATTATTTGAATTTCGAATTTTTTGGACCCAACCCGGGCGCAATTTGGAAATGTTTCATTTGGCGCCAAAATCCCAAATTTTTAATATTATTAAAACCTTCGCATATATTTTTCTAACTAATCTGATATCTTACTGTTCATTACCTATCTTTTAAATCTTTAAGTTAACCATATAATATTTTACAATCTTTTATATCCTTCTCAATTTATTCTCTCAGCCAATCGCAACCTCCCCTTTAACCCCGTGGTCCCCACTTTCTCTCTCTCCTTCTTCTCTCTCTCTCCACTTTCTCTCTCTCTCTACCCCTTATATATTCTCTCGTACTTCTCTTTATCATTTTTCTCTTCTTGCTTCATGTCTCGTTTCTCATTCTTTTAACTGTTCTTTTGTTACCGGAATTCCGTCGTGCCGGTGACGTTTCTCGACGTTCCAGCGAGATACCCCGACCCGTGTGGTTCCTTTGTTCGTCGTTTGGGTTCATTCCGTGAACCGTGCGCCGTCGCGAGTTTTCCCCGCCGACGGTTAACGTTCCGTTTTCCCGATTCGCGACCCATCGAGGCAAGTTAATCTTGCTACATGCTATATACTTTTATAATCTTCATTTTATAATGTTATACATTTGAAAATCTTATAGTTTACATATGAAATGTCGTTGAAAAATCGGATATGACAAATCTGAAATTTACTGTACACCTTATCTTATAAAATTCATTATAAATCATAGAAAAATCATTAGGATATGTTCTTTAGTTCGTTACGAAGCTAATTCAGAATACTATAACTCTATGAAATATTTACTTGCAAAATAAATTGTTTAATTAACGTAAAATTCAAATGAACACGTCTCTAAACTGCTGTCCAGAGAAATTCCAGCAGCAAACTTTCAACTTTGAATATTCATAACTTTTTGTAGGGATAACCTGAGATGCTTATACTTATAAAAATGAAAACCTTATTGAATTATCTTTGTTTTGGTATAAGATACGTCTCTTTTGGAGAACGTTTGTTATTTTTAAGCTATTTTACAAATTAGGGTGACGCTAAATTTCTGAACGGAACCTTCTTGTGCATGGTTAATCAATACATCTTTTATAGTTACTAATCGCTTTGAATATGCTATCCATATTAATATTATCATATCACATATTGTTTAGTTGTACATCCCACATTACCATTTTATAGTTTTATAACTTTTCGGATACCCGTTTGCATCTATCGCATTTAAGATACATATAATTGCATCCATAGATCACATCACTACATAATAATGTGATATTAACACTCCATGTTTAATAAATTGTATCCTAATTAATATTGGAACTATAATGTAACCCTAATCGATAACTGTGCATCCATATCCTTGAAATTATATCTATTGGCATATCATATTACATGTTCCAGTTATTGTTCTGATAGTACTCATGCTTGTTTATTTATACACATGTTTATGTTAGTTTGATTATGAGCACCCACATGACATCTTGTGCTTCCTGACATGACCTGTTACACTTCCTACTTGACATGACATGGTACCGTACACTCTTGACATGACATGACACCTTTATACATTACCTGGTTGACCTGATGTACCATGGCTTTACCTGTTACCTGACCTCATGCCTAATGCCGACAAACCTAACCATTCCTGCTGTCGATCCAGACAGGCCTACTTTTACTTGACTTTGTGTTGGCATTAGTCCTTGACTACTGAACACCTGACCTGACATACATAGTTTGGGGGTATGGGGAAATCAAAGGTGAAACCGACTTGTAACTCAACAGTTCGATACATTGTTCTGATCAGTCTTACGGGCTTGGCCAGTCCGGGAGTGATGATGCTGACATCACTCGTCCATCCTACTACCTATTTTTACTGCTTAGCGACACGTCTCGGGTTCAGCCCTGAGGGTCATGACCGTGGTCCCGGGCACGCACGGGATACTATTGAGTTACATCGACGATTCATCAATTGGTTTCAAAGACTATAGAGTAGAAAACCTGATAGGAAAGCTTAGTCACCATTGCACATTACCCTGCTTGTTATCTCTCATTATTGCTTTATTCATGTTCATACTTGCATTGCTCATTACCATGTTTATACTTTATACTTGATATCATGACGCGCTGACGTCTGGGTTTTGCATGGCCCAGATTCCGTACCTTTGTCGACGACCGAGCAGGAGTACTTCAGCCAGCAGGCTGACCAGTGAGTCCTTAGGGTTTAGTTTATTTATTTTCATTTCATTTCCAGATGTGAGCCCGCATTACGGGACGTACTGTTTATTCATTGTATTGGATCATTAGCTTCCGCACTTATTGTTCATTGATTCTTGTTATTATGGATTTGGACATGTACTAGTTTAGTTTATTTTTTTTTCTGTTCTTGATATCTTTACAACCGTAATGTGACTGTGGACGGATGCGTCCTACCCACAGGTAGCATGGTTGGCTATGTCACGTGCCCAATCTTGCGTACTCTGGGAAGCGGGGCGTGACACCCGTGCAGCCGCCGCCGGCCGTGGACATCTTGGGGCTGCGCATATGTCAGGGTGAAGCACACCCTTTGGGACAGGCTTACAATATTGGATTGACCCCGCGACAACCGGCCGGGTATTTACAGTGGGCCCGGTACATCCTATCAGCGAAGAGGACGCATCTGATGAAGATTGGTCTGTACTCCGCAGTCTACGTCTCGCTGTTTGAGTACCCCGCTCCTCCAACGTGGTGGGTTAAGGCCTTCATAGAACAATGGAATATCCCCACTCACACCTTCCTTATGACGGACAGGGAAGTCTCCATCTCCCTGGAAGAGTTCGCTGAGATCTAGGGTTTGCCAGTGAGGGGGGAGCATTACGAGGAGCTGCTTCCTCCAGATGAGTACGTCTTCGCCGCCAAGCCGCTGGTATTTGATTTGACGCCGGAGAATACTATTCAGCACCAGTTTCCGGGCTTGGTGAAGGTGCTGAATATATACGAAGGTCTCTATTTGGAATCAGGAGTCCGGGGAGTTAGTTTTGCAGATTTTATCGCCCGCTTCCTTCGACCGGAGATTTATTGGAGCGGAGTGAAAAGTTCGCCAAGCTTGACGACCCTTTCGGCTTCGGCTTAGATCGTCGACCAGTATCGGAAGACGATCAAAAGGATTTCTATCTCCCTGATGCCGTCATCATGCCCTTATCAGAAATCGCCGCCCCGAGCATGGATGAGGAGACCTTCTTTTTGGGGTTCCTGGGATTGTGGCTGTGCTGCTTCGCACTCCCCATGCACCCGCGCTACATGAGGCCGCCCATTTTTTACCCAGCGCATCGGATGGTGGCTGGGCTACAGTTGTCAATAGGAATCGCCGGGCTGGCTCACCTATACAATGGACTTAGCGTGGCGACAGACGCTAATGAACCTAGGGTGCAGCCTGCCAATTTCCCGATGCACTACTTCACTTCGTGGATGGAAATGCATATGCTCGGGGTATTCGGCATCCATAAGAGCCCTTCGTTTTTTGAGAGGTGCAGACTCCCAAGAGTCATGCGGCTGATCGGCGCCTCGATTGCGAATCCACCCCCGTGGGAGGCTAGGAGGTTGCTCCTTCGTCCGCACCTGGTTGGGGTGATGATTTCTTTTATGGATAAAGTCATGACCATCGGCTCAGAAACCTTCAAGGCGGTAGTGGCGCTTCATGACGGCTTCAAGGACGGGGCCTCCGTACTGAAAGCCCGGGAGATTCTTCACCTCTATTCCATCCGACCGGGCTTCCTGGTGTTCAGGCAGAACGAGATGGCGCTCTTCATGAGGTACAAGCCCCACCGGTTCGCCCAACAATCAAGCTATAATCAGGGGGTCCTACTGGAGGCGTTTTTAGAGGAGCCCGCGGCCAGCATGGAAAGGATACGGACCGCGATGCACCATTTTATGCGGCTGAATATGGGCTCCCACTTCTTTATCAGCGAGCCGAGCTGCGTCCCCCGGGTCCTCCACGCGTACGTGGCTTGGTATGCGCATGCAATGGGTGCAGTTATCCATGAGGAGAAGCGCATGTTGGTTGACCGCAAGGGTGCGCCTCCCGGCAGCGACCGCAAGGCTCCCCTGAAGCCAAGGACCCGGTCGTTCCTCCACTGAAAGATGCTGGAGCTGGACCACCGCGCGTTTTGAGCCCTCCACGCGGATTTCCGCCTCGTGGTATTGTGGACGTGCCCTCAGCGCCCCGTGCTCCAGTGGAGACGGCGAATGTAGTTTCGCCTGAGTCTGGAGTGGGCTTGGACATTGGGATCCGCCGCCGTAAGGTGCCCGCGAAGCGTAAGATGATTTTGGCGGCGACCGGGGCCCGCGCGCAAAAGAGAAAGAAGAAGTCCGTTCTTTCTCTAGATGCCGTCCTCGGCTTAGAGCCTCAGGCCCCTCTCACTGAAGGCTTAATCGAATACGGGAGCAACGGGGGTTTCTTGGTAAAGCCAGAAGACACCGACCTGGCGGCCGCCATTGAGGCTTCTGAGCGATCGGCAAGGCTCGAAGCATGGTTGGCTAAACTTGCTCAGTCAGGTAATCATTGGTTTCACTCTTCGTCATTTCATCGTACCTTTATTATTGTCTTTGACTAATGCTTTTCCCCCTTTTTTAACAGGCGTCACCACTGAAGAAGCTATCGCTGCTTTCCTCAAAACTTTCCAGGAAGAGAAAAGGAAACGCGCTCTGTCGGGCGTTGGTATGTCTCGGCTCACCGAGTTTTTTTTATTCTTCTTTTTTATGGACGATCTAATCTTTTCTTTGTCTCTTTGCAGGGGCCGTGCAAGCCGATGCGGGGACTCTCCCCGGGCCGACTACCGATGTCCCGGTCTCTTCGGGGGTGCCACGAGAGACCCGACTCAAGAAGCCGATGAGGGATGCCTTGAAGGCTCTGGAGGCGACTTTAAACGAGGACGATGACATCTTGATAGAGGCTTCGAAGAGGTCCGTCTTGACGGCTCGGGAGGAGAGGATGCGCTTGAGGCGCGAGGCGAAGGAGCGCAGAGCTGCTTTGGCTGTAGGAGCGGGCCCAAGCACCATTATTCCCGTTGCTTCTCCTTCCGAGGAGGCCCCGGTCGCCTTGTCTACTGCTCACAGACAGGCGGCGTGCGCTGCTCGGGAGGCCAACGATCAGTCCATCTCAGGCAATGTGTCTTTCAAGATTTTGTTGTAAGAATTGTAAACCTATCAGTTCTTATATATCTTATCCTGCAGGGCCAAGTCCAACCGAAGGGGAGGCGGAAACCGTCGAGCTGAAGGGAAGGCGGAAACCGTCGAGCTTAAGGGGATGGCGGAGGAGGTACTGGCTGAACCCGAGCCGACGGTAGGCGACGTAGCCAGGGTTGCCGGACCCGACGTAGCGGCTGATGAGACAGTCACGCCTACTGCTCCCGAGACGGTTGCCGATGCTGAGCCCAAGGTAGTGGAGGATGAGACGACTGCTACAGCTGGGTCTGGGGCAGCAGCGGATGGAGCGGCTGAGACCGACGACCTTATGGCAACGGTGGACGAGACAGCCGCGACCGCTGAGCTCGAGGGAGTAGCGGGTAAGACGGGCGTGATTCCTAAGGACGAGCCGGCCGTTCTTTCTCAAGAGTCTGGCAATGCCCTGATTATTGCTCTCCCCGCCTACGGTCTTCCTCCATCTCCTAGACTCGCGAGCACGACGATGGCTCCCGTAGAGTCTGGTGATGAGGACACGGGACATGGACTCATGTCGATGGAGGAGGGAGACGCCTCCGTTTCGGCTGGTGGCTCATCAGGTAAATTTCGGGTTACCGTCCCTTTTTTATTCTGCAACCTTTCCTGACAGGTTTATCTTTATTTTTAACGTAGGTGCGGCCAGTGTTGATGCTCCATTGCTCGAAGGAGCGCCGTCAGTTACTGCCTTGATGGTGGCTACCTCTCTACCTTCTCTCATGCCATCGCAAATATTGGAAGGTATGGATTTGTAACCCATTAGTTTTGTCTTTCGGTAGCATAGTTTATGTACTAATATCGTACTATTGCGTCTTTGCAGGAGTGCTTTTTGATCACCTTTACCAGGTGCTGCACCCGCATTTCTCCTTCCCATCGGAGCTCGCTTCCTCCAGTGGCGCTGGTGAGTATAGTTTTTAATTAACTCTTTCTTTTTCCAATAATGAACTTGTTTTTGATTTTTCCTTTTCCTGATTGCAGTGCTACAGATCGAAGGAGGAAATGAAAGATCAGTTGCGCCACCGGTCCTCCCGGCCTTGCCGTCCGCTGCAGCTGGTATAGCAAACTCTCTCATTGATGACTTTCTTATATTTCTTGAACCGTCATCTGACTGTGTTTTGTTCTGCAGCTATCGTTCCGGTTCCGGTCCCTCTTGAGTCTCGCATCATAATGTCGGCAGGCCCCTTCTTGAGACGTCCATCTTCCAAGAATGCTGTGATGAGTTTGGGAATGCTGAGCGGATACGTTGAAGAGCTTGACGCGGACGTTCCCCCATCTGCTACAGATTTCGCTGCGGAGGTTAATCCGATGCTGGCGGCGCTTGTAAATTTTCATAATGAAGGCGTCGCCGAGTCTTGGGTTAATCACTGCAGGGAGATCGAGGCCCGCCTGCATCAACTGGAATCCATGCGCCCTGCCTCCGAGATCTTGGCCGCGAGCACTCAACGGGAGGCATGGATCGAGCAGAGTGTTCCTTACTTCCGCCATCTCGAACAAGAAGGACGTAAGGAGCACGGCGAGACTTTGAGCAAATCTGCCCAACTGCATGCTCAGGTGGACGCAAACGCTGCACAGCTGAAGGTTGTCTTTGAAGGCCTTCTGCGATGCATCTCTGAGGGGTTAACACTGAGGCAGCAGCTTGACGTCGTCGAGCGGGATGCACCAAATCAGGAGCCAGCCCAGCAGGCAGCTGAGGAGCAGCTTTCATCCTACTTGCAGCAGCGGGCCCAGGTGGAAGCAGAAGTGGCCGCGGTAGCCGCTCAGGAGGAGGCGTTGAAGGAAGTGCGCGAGTAATTGATAAGGCTATTTAAGACGCTTCCTTCTCAGTAGTTGCTTTTTGTATCAATTATACACTTGTAATCTTTGAATAAAATGTATCCATTCTTTATTCTTTTATACGATTCGCTTTGTACTTAATTAAATTCATGAATAAAGATACACACTTTTTTTGCCATGTCTTGTGTCATCTCTGCGCTTTCTTCCATTTTTTTATTATCAGTATGCTGCCTTAGTAAACATGGTTGACAGATGATAGAACGAGTATCCTATCTTGGTTTCTTCAAGAGGTAGCGATGGCTTAGGCCGCAGGTTCAGATCTGCTGCCTAAGACTTTTCAACTCTATGAGCCGTGAGGGTCTCATAGAGAATTTTCTCCCTACGGATCGAGAGGATCTCATAGGTGTATTTTTTCTTTAGGAATCGTGGAGATTCCTAAGAGCGTTTTCTCTTGAGAGTCGTAAGGATCTCACAAGAGAATTTACTCCCTTACGAGTCGTGAGGACTCGCAAGTGACGGGTGAAGTTGCCCTTATCCGCCTTTCACGGGGTCAGGGGTTTGACTCTCGATCATTGATGTACTGTTGAGTCATGGAACTGGGAAATTCCCCACGGCTCCGTTTTACTGGGGTCGTATATTCCTGTAGAGACATTGATTTCTCTGCGGATCGGCGCAAATTGAGATGCTCTCGTCAAGGACGCTGATTTCTCTGAATCGAGGAGGTTGCCAAGGACGCTGATTTCCTCGGCGTTGAGATGAGTCGAAGTATTCCTGCAGAGACGCTGATTTCTCTACGGGTCGACGCGAATTGAGATGCTCTCGTCAAGGACACTGGTTTCCCTAACTCGAGGAGGTTGCCAAGGACACTGATTTCCCTTGGGTTGAGACGAGTCGAGGTATTCCTGCAAAGACACTGATTTCTCTGCGGGTCGACGCGAATCGAGTTGCTCTCATCAAGGATACTGGTTTCCCTGACTCGAGGAGGTTGCCAAGGGCACTGATTTCCCTGGAGTTGAGACGAGTCGAGGTATTCCTGCAAAGACACTGATTTCTCTGCGGGTCAACGCGAATCGAGTTGCTCTCGTCAAGGACACTGGTTTCCCTGAATCGAGAAGGTTGCTAAGGACACTGATTTCCTTGGGGTTGAGACGAGTTGAGGTATTCTTGCAAAGACACTGATTTCTCTGCGGGTCGACCCGAATCGAGTTGCTCTCGTCAAGGACACTGGTTTCCCTGAACCGAGGTATTTACCAAAGACACTGATTTCCCTGGGGTTGAGACGAGTCGAGTTATTCCTGCAAAGACACTGATTTCCCTGCGGGTCGACGCGAATCGAGGTACTCTCGTCAAGGACACTGGTTTCCTTGACTCGAGGAGGTTGCCAAGGACACTGATTTCCCTGGGGTTGAGACGAGTCGAGGTATTCCTACAAAGACACTGATTTCCCTGCGGGTCGACGCGAATCGAGGTACTCTCGTCAAGGACACTAGTTTCCTTGACTCGAGGAGGTTGCCAAGGACACTGATTTCCCTGGGGTTGAGACGAGTCGAGGTATTCCTGCAAAGACACTGATTTCCCTGCGGGGCGACGCGAATCGAGATGCTCTCATCAAGGACACTGGTTTCCCTGACTCGAGGAGGTTGCCAAGGACACTGATTTCCCTGGGGTTGAGACGAGTCGAGGTATTCCTGCAAAGACACTGATTTCTCTGCGGGTCGACGCGAATCGAGTTGCTCTCGTCAAGGACACTGGTTTCCCTGACTCGAGGAGGTTACCAAGGGCACTGATTTCCCTGGAGTTGAGACGAGTCGAGGTATTCCTGAAAAGACACTGATTTCTCTGCGGGTCGACGCGAATTGAGTTGCTCTCGTCAAGGACACTAGTTTCCCTGAATCGAGGAGGTTGCCAAGGACACTGATTTCCTTGGGGTTGAGACGAGTCGAGATATTCCTACAAAGACACTGATTTCTCTACGGGTCGAAGCGAATCGAGTTGCTCTCGTCAAGGACACTGGTTTTCCTGAACCGAGGTATTTACTAAGGACACTGATTTTCCTGGGGTTGAGACGAGTCGAGGTATTCCTGCAAAAACACTGATTTCCCTGCGGGTCTACGCGAATCAAGGTACTTTCGTCAAGGACACTGGTTTCCCTCACTCGAGAAGGTTGCCAAGGACACCGATTTCCCTGGGGTTGAGACGAGTCGAGGTATTCCTGCAAAGACACTGATTTCCCTGCGGGTCGACGCGAATCGAGGTGCTCTCGTTAAGGACACTAGTTTCCCTGACTCACGGAGGTTGCCAAGGACACTGATTTCCCTGGGGTTAAGACGATCTCTGGTGGTCTCTCAGGTTTTATATGAGTTACCTTCAAGATCCTGAAGCTAGGGATTTGGCCTTTGCTTTGCTTGCTGTGGTGTGTCCGGATCCTGTTGGAGGAGGGACGCTGTAGTGACATTTCGTCTGTTGTGTAGAGATGAACGTCGAAGTGGTGATCATTCCACGCTGGGGCGAGATGATCTCCGATTGTCTTTCGGGCTTTATATGACTTGCCGTTAAGACCGTGAAGCTAGGAATTTGGCCTTTGCTTCGTTTGCCGGCACTGCGTCTGCTGTATCGAGACGAATGTCATGGTTGTCTCGAGGTTGTTAGTGAACCGTCGAGGTTTGGCTTCGCTTTCTCGTGGAGCCTGTTGGGAAGGTGTGGTTCCCTCTTTGTTTGTGCCCCTGGATTGTATACAGGGATCGACGTGACCTCTCCTGTAGGACAAAAGTTTCATTCATTTTTTTTATTTTTTTATTATTGTTTTATTTCCGCAATGCTCTATCATTTCAGCTTTTATATTGCGAAGGTCGCGATTGCCCAATCATTTCGGCTATTTTTCGCTGTGCCCAATCATTTCGGCTATTTATTTTATTTTTACTCGCTGCTTTTTATTGCGAGTTGCCAATCATTTCGGCTATTTTGTATGCATACATTTTTATTTGCTGCTTTTTATTGCAAGTTGCCCCATCATTTCGGCTATTTCGTATGCATGTGCGGCTTGCTGGCTTTTCGCCGTAAGCCTGGAATTAGTACCGATTTCGGCATCAGCACCGCTACAACTGGGATGTTGCCAGGAGCGAATCATCATTTACCTCTGCCGGTGGTTAACAAAGGTGGCTTAGCGAACAGGGTTAGGGTCCTGTCGACTAAGGCTTTTGACTTCATGAGCCGTAAGGGTCTCACAAAGGTATTTCTTCCTGCGAGTCGTGAGGATCTCGTAGGTGTGTTTTCTCCTTAGGAATTGTGAGGATTCCTAAGTGCATGTTCCCCTGTAAGTCGTAAGGATCTTACTAAAGGGTTTTCTCTTTATAAGTCGAGAGGACTTACAAGGGTCGTTCACCATATGGACATAACCCTAGTCACAGGTGGGACTTGGTTAGGGAAATGTTTATTCGCGCCCGTGGATTGTATACAAGGGTCAGTACTGAGCCACTTGTAGGGCAGTATCGAAGGTTGTGGGGGTTGCTTAACCACAGGTTTAGGTCTCTGTAACTTAAGACTTTCAAATCTTATGAGCCGTGAGGGTCCCATAAGAGAGTTCTCCTTACGAGTCGTGAGGATCTCGCAAGTGTATTTTCTCCTTAGAAATCGTGGGGATCCTTAAGTGTGTTTCTCCCTTGTGAGTCGTAAGGATCTCACGCGGGTGGTTTCTCCTCACAAGGTCGAGAGGACCCTGTAAGTGTCCTTTAACGAGATTGTGCCCCTTCGGGTTTTCACAAACACTCGCCGGTAGCCCTGCCGTTTTTAATCACGGAGCCCTTTCGGGTTTTCATCCGTGCCCTTTTTGCTTATGGACATACCGTTTTTTTTAATTGTTTTTATTCTTTCTTTTTCTTTTTTTTTCTAACGAGGTCGCGCCCTTTCGGGTTTTCATGAACACTCGCCGGTAGCCCTGCTGTATTTACTCACGGAGCCCTTTCGGGTTTTCATCCGTGCCCATTTTGCTTATGGACATACCGTTTTTTTTATATTTTATTATTATTAATTTTTTATTCTTTTTTTTGTATCGGCTTTAGGATGTTGCAATCCACCGTAGTTTATCGACATCTCGGTCAACAGCTAGTTTTTAGGACGTAGTGGTCCGTCATTAGTTTAAGGACGTTTCGGTTCGTTGTTGAAGAAGGCCGGCTACTGCTTATAGAGTTTGGGCTTAGGAAGATAGCGAGTGGACATAGTCGTCGTCATCTATCATTGACCTAGGCTGTGACTCATTAAGCATAGTATTTCTTTAGGAAGCGACCGTTTATTGGCCTGAAAGGCCTTTCACCGTGCATATCCATGAGTAGATAGGATCCACCTTGGTAGACTCTGTCTATGATGTACGGGCCTTCATAGTTCGGTTCGAATTTTCCCCGCTTGGCGCGATTGGGGATCATAGGTCTTTTGACCACTAGCACGAGTTCGCCTAATGTTCTCGGCCTGATCAATCTTTCATATGAGCGTGTCATCTTTGCTTTATAAGCCTCCAGATTTTGTTGCGCTACAAGCCGGGTTTCATCAAGGGCATCAAGCTCCTCAAGCCGAAGGTGAGCATTTTCTTCGTCCGTCAGCTCGTAGTGGACTGCCACTTGCAGAGAGGGTAATTCTATCTCTAGGGGGAGTACTGCTTCTGTACCGAATACCAACGCATACGGTGTTGTGTTCGTGGCTGTCTTGAACGTAGTTCGATACGCCCAGAGAGCTTCTTGCAGTCTCTCTTGCCAGTCCTTCTTATTTCAGGACACCATCTTCTTCACGATCTTCGTCAAGGTCTTGTTGAAAGCCTCAGCTAGACCGTTAGCTTGGGGATTATAAACTGAGGAACATCTCCAGTCTATGTTGTGTTATTGCGCGAAGCGGCTGATCTTGTGGCTTATGTAGGCTGGCCCGTTATCGGAGATGATCCGTCTCGGAGTCCCAAACCGATAAATGACGTGCGTCTTGAAGAAGTGGAGGATATTCTCCGTCTTCACTTCCCTCAGCGGTACTGCTTCTGCCCATTTGGAGAAGTAGTCAGTCGTCGCCAAGATGAATCGATGTCCCCTGGACGATGCTGGTTCGATGGAGCCGACTATGTCAGTTCCCCACATTTCGAATGGCCAGCTAGCCACCGTTGGATGTAGTGGATTTGGGTGTTGATGGATGAAGTCCTCATGAATTTGGCATGAGTGGCATTGCTTCGCATATTCGAGGCAGTCCTGGATCATCATGGGCCAGTAGTAACCCATTCATTTAATCTTCAACTTCATCTTCGGGCCCGCTTGGTGAGAACCACAAAGTCCGTCGTGAACTTCCTGAATGACTCTTTTCGCCTCTTCGGGTCCCAGGCATCTCAACCACAGAAAATCAAACGATCTCTTGTACAGAGTATCATTGACGAGGGCAAAAGACAGAGCTCGTTTCATAAGCTGATATCTTGAGGACGCATCTTCAGGTGTTCGACGGGATTTGAAGTAGTCTATAAAGACTTCTCTCCAATTCTCAGCCTTTTCCCGGTCTTTTATTTGCATATCCATTTGCTCAGTCGCTCCCTTTTCTTCGGATGATTTCGGAGATATTTCTGCTGGGACAAGAACTCGACGGCTTTGTACCACGATTCTTACATCTCAAGGTTCTCGTTGGCTAGCTCTTTAGCGAGCTTAGCTAATGCATCCGCTTTGCTGTTTTCTGCACGCGGTATGCTTTCTAGCATATAGGAGGGAATTTGAGTCAGCAATTGCTGTACTCTCTCGCCATACTTTACCAGCTCTGGTTTACATGTTTGGTAGTCACCATTGACTTGACTAACGACTAGTTAGGAGTCTCCGTATATGATGAGGTTTTCGATTCCCATGACGATGTCGATTTCGAGGCCTGCTATCAAAGCTTCGTATTCGGCTTCATTATTTGTCCTCGGCTCTGTTAGGGAGAAAGCGAACCGCATTATCCCTCCTTGTGGAGTTATGAAGATGAGGCCTACCCCTGATTTGATTATAGGGGTGCTTTGTTTGCGCTTTTTCATGGAAGATGCCCCATTGAAATAAAGTTCCCATCGGGTATCACTACCGTCGATCGCATCAAACGCATGTTCGTCTGGCAGCTCGCAATTCAGAGGAGAATCGGCCGGTATCGGATGCTCAGCGAGGAAGTCAGCGATGGCCTGGCCTTTCACTGCCTTAAGAGGTTGATAAGTTATTGAGAACTCCATCAAGAGTTGAGCCCATTTAGCGAGCCGACCTGTCAGTATAGCCTTTGACATCAAATATTTGAAAGGGCCCACCTTCGATATGAGACGGACTTCATGTGCTAATGCATACTGCCAGAGCTTCGTTATCGCGAAGATCAGTGCCAGGCATGCCCCCAGGAGAACTCGACTCAAGTAATAAAGAGCTCTTTCTTTCCCTTGGTCATTTTCCTGTGCCCATAATGCGCCTAAGGAACCTTTGAGGGCGGTTGTATAAAGAATGAGAGGCTTTCCCTTGATCGGAGCGGCCAGCACTGGCGGGTTCTGCAGATACTGCTTGACTTCGTCCAGCGCGTCTTGGCATTTGTGATCCCAGACGAACGGGGTTCCCTTCTTCATCAGGTGACTATAAGGGCGGCACTTTCCTGAAAGATTGGCTATAAATCACCGGATGTACGTGAGCTTCCCCTGGAGAGACCGCAGCTGCTTAAGAGTTTTTGGCGGAGGCATTTCTATGATCGCCTTGATCTTTGACGGATCTATCTCGATACCTCAGTGCCGGACGATGAATCCTAGGAATTTGCCCGAGGAAACTCCGAATGCGCACTTGAGAGGGTTCATCTTCAAGTTGTATAGTCGAAGGCGTTGAAATACAGTCTTCAGATGCTCTAAATGCTCCTCGTATGATTTGCTTTTTACCACGAGGTCGTCGATATAGCATTCGACGATTTCGTGTATAAGGTCATCGAAGATATTCGTCATGGCTCTCTGATAGGTGGCACCGGCGTTCTTTAGACCGAAGGGTATCACTTTGTAGCAGAATATACCCAAAAGGGTCCTAAAAGCGGTGTGCTTCTGGTCTTCGGGATGCATCTTTATCTGATTGTATCCTGATGAGCTTTCCATGAAAGAGAAAATCTCATGAGTGGACGTGTTATCTATCATCAGTTCAATGACTGGCACTGGGAAATCGTCCTTCGGGCAGGCTTTATTGAGATCCCGGAAGTCCATGCATATGCGTACTGTTCCGTTTTTCTTCATCACCGGGACGATGTTGGCGATCCAATCAGGGTACTGAACCTCTTGGATGAAGCTAGAGTCGATTAGCTTCTTGACTTCGGCGTTAATGCTCATCTCAAGTTCGTGCCGCATTCTTCTCGGCGCTTGTTTGACTGGCTTGACGTCCGGGGATATGGCCAGTTTGTGGACCGCGATCTTTGGATCTAATCCTGGCATCTCGGAATAGTTCCACGCAAAGCAATCTCTATGCTGCATAAGCACGTCTTTTAGCGCAGTCACCCTCTCTTCAGATAGTAGCTCACTGACGAATGTTGGTCGCGGATCGTTCTCTATCCACAACTCAATTTTCTTGAAGTTATCTGCAGTGGTATGTATTCCATCTTCCAGCTCTTTCGGCGCTGGTGGAAATTCTGAGATCACCTCGTCATTGCTGTTTTCAAAACACCAGGGAAGGTCATCCATATCCTCGGGCTCTTCTTTTGATATTGTTATCATACGACAAGTACGAGCTCGCTTCCAAGACCGATGTGGATCTGGTTCTGCTCTTATGGCTTTGGGTTCATGCTTCTGTGGCGGCGTTACCCTCCAGCTGTCAGATAGAGCGAACTTTCCGAGCTGATACTGATCTTCGGCCCAGTTCTTGAAGGTGAAGAAGTCTTCGAGAGAATGTCCTATTACCCTGTGATAAGAGCAATAGTTTGGGTGTGAGACTTCTTCTGCTTGCTCAGGGTGTTTAGACTCCGGGAGCGTAATCAGTTGGTGTTTTAAAGCTAGGTCCAGTATCTTCTTTGTCTTATCTTAAGGAAAAGAGTATGCTCGACTCATCTTCTTCATAATGGACAAATCCGGACCGCTCGATTCCCGCTCGCGTGGCTTCTTAGTCCCACTTTGTTGCCGTCGAGCGCCTTTTTCGCTTTTTGACTTGTACTTGTTTCTGCCTCTGCGTCGAGCCTTTTTTATAACGGGTTGACAAAGAGGGGCCTTTTCATTTTTTGCGGCCTGTTGGAGGAGGCTTTGCGTTTTGGCTTTCTCGTAGATGGCCATTTCGCGGTTGTGGTCATCTCGGACCTTTTGACCAGCTTCCCTTATAAGCTTGTCCATTTGTTCTTCGAACGACGGACTAGGCACTTTTATGTCAGGGAATTTTTCTGGTTCAGGATTGGCACTCTCCCTTTGAGCATCTCCCTCTTCATTGAAGTCATGTACGACGTAGCAGTTGCTGAGGAGCTCCCGTTTCTTGTATTGAATGTATCCAAGCCCGATTGTTTCCATCCTTCCATTAGGCAACTTGTACTGAGTTCCTGGATCGTTCCAAACCCTGTCATAGAATTTGGCTTTTCGAGCGGACTGTTTGAAGGGTATCCCTTGGCGCTTCAACAGTCTTTTCAAACCTTCTGTATAATATCTAGGCAGACGGATGAGCTGAAGCCTGTCAAGCGTAGGATCCGCACCGTGCCAGATTTCTTTCTCCACTTAGTTTCTTCAGAGCGGTAGAATAGAATTGCCTTTTCGCCCTCTTGCCTGGGAGGGACATAGAACGTCCGCAGCTCCTCTACACTGTAGGTATCGAGCGCATCCAGTTCTTTATTGTGTTTACGTGGAACCATGGCGACTTGCAGACTTTGCTCTTCGTCAGCGGATGTTTGTATTGAAGGCCGAGCAGAGAATATAGCATGGACCTCATCTTCCGAGTCACTGCCAAAGATCAACATGGGAGCGGACGGTCCTGGCTTGTTGTGTTAGGGTGGACCTGAATAAACTATCTCTTCTTCCTCCTCGGTATCACTCCCGAAGACGGGGATGGTAGTGATAGCTTTGTTCTTCGATTTGTGACACCTCTCCGTATCTTCGAAATCCGGTAAGAAGTATTTTGCATCTTCATATTTGCAGACTTCGTTTATGGAGAATGGGTTCAGTTCTCCCGTCACGGTATACTCGAGACCATCCTTAAAATATTTCATACACTGGTGCTGTGTAGAAGGGATGATGTTGTACTCGTGTAACCAGGGTCGGCCGAGCAAAGCATTATAGCATGTCTTGGCATCTATGACGTGGAATTTAATGTCCGTGATGAGTAGCCTAGAGCATAACGTTAGTATCACAGACCCGAGAGTCCGTGATGATTGAGAGTCGAACCCAGAGATGGTAATCTTATCCTGAGCGAGGTGCTGGACGCTCATGCAGATTTCTTTCAACACCCGTACATTGGGGAGATTGACGGAGAACCCATTGTCAACCAAGATTTTGCCTATCTTTATATCATGGCAATACCCTGAGACATAGAGGGGCGGTTGTGTTCGCACGTCTTAAGGAGAAGGTCTTCATCACCGAAAGTGACATCGGCTGTGTGTACTTTCTCCAGCTCGTCCTTCATATTTTCTTCGGCGAGGAAAGCTTGGAATTGCTCCGGCTCCTGTAGTGCCTTGATTAATGAATCCCTTGCCTCTTTTGATAGTAAAAGGGCATCAAGAATGCTGAGCTGCGAGGGTAACTTTCTCAGGTGCGCCAGAACGTTGTAATCCACCTTATTTTTCTTTGGCGGGTCCTTGGCAGTTATCTCTTCTATGACTTGGTCATCTAGGGCAATACCCTCAGAGACCTTTTCTTTTCTCTTATCTTTTTTATTTGAGGGTTCGAGATTCTTTTCGGGTAGCGTACGATTACGCAGCCGGATATTTTCGCAGGCCTTCGGCTCTTCCTCTTTTCTCGATGTGGACTCTTTAAAGAGAGGGCTAACAGCCATTTCCTCGTCAGAATCGCTCCCGAATGTGAGAACTTGCGATCCCCCGGCGTTAACTATGCGACAATCGCCGGTAGTTCTGTTAAGTTCCTCGGTCGTACTTTTCCGTTCCCGACGAGTTTTGCGCTTCTCCCACTTAAAATGTTGTCGGTGAGCAACATATCCCTGCCACCATCTATTGAAAGCGTTGCACTCTTCGGTGGGGTGCGAAATCTTTCGGTGATATAAGCAGTAGGAAGGGTGCATTTCTGCTTCGCCGGCAATGTTTCCTTCGGAGGGTGGTAGCTTCATCCCTATTGATATGGCTTTAGCAAACTTCTTCCTCATCTTGAATTTGATTTTGTCCTCAACGGATGTCTTTTGATTTGACGGGATTGTCTCAGCCCTTTCGTCTAGTCGCCAGCGCTTGGCCCTTTCAAATATGACCGCTTCACGTTCCCGATCAGCTTTACTTTTCAACAGAGCTTCGTTGAGGAATGCATCAATTATTTCATCTGATGGCCCCAGAAGTTCCGGTTCAGGATCTTCCCCAGCTTCTCAGTGCAAGGAGTTTTCTCATCGTCTGTAAGCGAGTGGGAGACCATATGACAACTCGCCACGTATTCCTCGGATTCATCCGACGAGCTTTCTCCATCATCTTCCTCCTGAAAGACGTGGCTGAGGAACTCTTGGAGCGTGATGGGAGTTCGTGCCTTCTGATTATATTCCTCCAGCGCGTCGATCTGTTTCTGTAAGTCCGTGCGCTTGTTGCCAGGCTTCACGGGCTTTTTGGATCTTTTCTTCTTCTTCTTTGAAGATTTCGACGGCTGGGTACAAGTGCTTGGGGTACCACCATTGATCTTCTGAGTTGGGCGCGGCTTCAGTATCCCTTCAATGACCTGAGGTTCCAACGGGTTCTTCCACCTGATTGCCGGGCATGTTTGGAGATCGTTCAGCATCCTTTTGGTTTTGGCTGATAGCACAACCTCCCACGGAGCTTCTTCAACGAGAGAGCATGTTCCCCCCGGCGTACTCACCTTTTTAGGGGTATGAGGTTGCGGCGGGTTCACCTTCCACCTTTCGGACAACGCGAACTTGCTCTGTTGGTATTGGTCTTCAATCCAATTTTTGAAGACGTAGCAATCTTCGATCGGATGACCTAATACTCGGTGATAGGGGCAGTAATTTGGATCATTGACGTCATTTGGCTGCAACGGACGTCTTGGATCCGGCAGATTGATGAGTCGGCTGTGTAATGCCAGCTCAAACAGTCTTCTCGTCTTATCTTGAAGAAACGAGTAAGGACGTCCCAGCCTCTCCTCGAGGGGTATGCGTGGACGCATATTGTTTTGACGGACAACCGGCTTCAAGTTGCTCGGCTGTTGTTGAGCATTGGCGACGACGATCGCTTTTCCTTTCCCATTTTCAGTTCGAGAGTCCGGCTTTGGAGGAGACGGTCTATGGACCATCTGGTCCATTTGGGCTAATTTGTCGATCAAGGCCTGTAAGGTGGTCGGCTTGAAGAACATCATGAATTGGGATATGGTCGCCTGCGGATCGAGGGTTCCCACAAACATGCCTACTGCCGGCGCTTCTTCAATGCGTTTTTCGCATTTTGACCACAAGTTCCGCCACCGTATCGCGTATTGGACCCACGTCTCGCCTGGCTTCACCCTGGCATTGATCAATGCTGTTATTGGGGTGCGTTCGCTGGCGCTTGCGAAATGCTGGGTAAACAATAGCTCCATCTCCGCAAATGTTTTGACGGAGTCGTTCGGAAGTTCAGAGTACCATTCGAACGCCGTCTCCGACAAGCTGTCGACAAACCGGCGAAGTAGCAGTTTATCATCACCCCCGGTGTTGCCACAAAGAGCCCTGAATTAGGTAACATGTTGATGGGGATTGCCTGTCCCCTTGTAGACATGGAACTTTGGGATCGTGTAACCCGGCGGATACTTGATCTGATCATACCAGCTCTGATATGGTCGCCCTGTCTTGACAACTTGACCGGCTGCCTCAGTTGCCTGGTGAACTCGTATCTGCTGAACTATGTATTCATCCAGGGCAGCTTTAGAAATTGTCTCCTCCTTAGCTATCGAAAAAGCCGGCAGTGGATTTGACGTTTCGCCTCTGTCATCTTCAAGGACGATCGGAGGATCTTCAGCAGGAGGATCCTGCTGGATCATTATACCCACCCTGTCCTGGAACAGAAGAGCCATTCGTTTCATATTGGCAGCTTGTTCCGCAGCCTCTCTGTCTTTCTTTTCCAGTATCCTGCGAAGGAATTCAGCGTCAGTCTCTTGCTCCTGGCGTTGATCCGAGGATGCTTCGGGGCTTTCTTTTGGCCCAGTGAGTGCGGCCATCGCATTCATCATTTCTTGGAGCTTCTGCTCCTCCTCCTGAGCTTTACTCACCGATCGCGTAAACGGTCTATGACCTGTAGATGTACGGCTGTCCTCTTTCCCGGACGCCATGTAGACGGTATGGACCACAATGCCCCCGGACTTAGGGCGTTTGGGTTCACTACCTTTGACATTTGCTGCGGGCGTGGGGACTTTCTCCGGTCTTCTTCTCTTGTGGGCCGTCGAAGTCGAGGGGGCCGTTGCAGCGGGCACCCAGGTAGTTGACGTCCTTTGCTGTTTGACAGGACGGTTCTTTTCTTCCTGCACTTTCACCCTCCTCTGCCAGTGAGAATGATCTTGAATGATTGCTGAGTCCTGAACCCGTCGCCAGACTTTGTAAATTTTGGAGGACAGCCGTTGAGGGGGCTGCTCCGGCTTTATTTCTGCAACATTCTCCGCGGGCGGAGGAGATTTTTTCAGTGTGGCAGTCGGAGAGTTCTTTCGTACCCTCCTTAGCGGCTCAAAGCTGTTCCCAGTTGGAACAGCAGCATTAATTTCCACCATGGGAGCTGGTGGAGTTAGCCCAGAGGGGGAGTTGCCCCCGGCCTTCCTTACTTGGCGCTAGTGGCGACATCGAGCGTGTCGAGCTGCTGGGGCTGGTTCTGCAATGGGGATGGTTTCGTCTTGCCCCCTGTCTAGATGAGGCGCCGCTGGTGCCAGCCTCTTAAAGACTGATGTCTTTTGAGTAGCGGTGTCCAATCTGTCAAAAACAGACCTTCAAGCAGGAATGGGAGCCGGAATAGTTAGCCTTGTAAAGTCCGACTCTTTAGCAGGAGAAGCCGTCTTGACGCTTCAAGAATAGAGATGGCTATCTTCTTCAGGATGGCCACGTTAGGGGTCATGGGCTTCTTGGCAGGCCCATCAGAGTTCAGGCTCAGTCTGGTGAAGACCGAGGAGTTGGCGTTGGACGACCCGTTGAGAGGGGCCGTGGTAGTAGTGAGCCGATCGAAGACCGACTTCTTTTGCGCTTCCGGTACGGGCACTGGAATGGAGAAGCTTGCTGGCAGGAGCATGGTCCCGAAGAACAGACCGGTGGTAGCCTGAGTCACTTGTTCTACCGGTATAGCAAGGATGGAGGCCGCTTGAGGCCCATAGGCTACACTTCCAGGTGAGGCGAAGCGTTGGTTGCATTTGCATTTGGAGCAGTTTGGGCAGTTGAAAGCCATTGATGCTTGATATCTGCGCCAAGCAAGAGACCAAATCTTAGTAACTTGAAACCCGAGGGCAACCATTAACAAACCGCGATTGGTTCGCGAAAGATGACACACGAAATGTGCAGTGGAAAGAGGAAAAGGTCCCACCGAGCGTGCCAGAATCAGTTCCCTTCCGAAAGACGGCGATGACGCGAGGACGTCTCGCCTGAGATTCGGGGAAGATGCTATTTGGTTTTATCCGTCCACCTCTCCGAAGATGCCAAGTTGATTTATGGCACCGTGTATCGGAGGTTTAGATGTATGCGGCCGATATAGCAGACTTCGTCAGATTCCCCCTCGCTTGAGGGGTTTTTGATTGTGGGGACGTTCTTCCCTGCAGGCGCAAGCCCCTGCAGTTAATTACGCTACCGCATCGTGGTAACAACTTTCTCCTTCTCCAGAATTTCACTTCGTATCGTGTGTGTTTGTTTTGTTTGTGGTTGCCCGTGGATTGTATACGGAGACTAAGTTACGCCGTCGCCCGTAGGACGTGGATTAGTCCAAATCCATAGTTACTTAGATTTGGGTTTGGGGTTTTAGTTTAAGGATACGTTAGCTATATTTGAGACTAAGATCAACTTAAACGTTTGTTAAGGATACGTTAGTCCAATTTGAGACAAAGATCGACTTAACAGGATCATTTAGATCCGACAAAAGAGCATTTGGGCTCCATTGTTCCAGTTTAGGGACATAGTGGTCCGTTGCATGTATGGCCGTCAGAACCCATCACCTCTCTGACGACGTTGAAGGATTACAACGACAGATGTTAGAGGAGTTCAGAGATGTACCCTTGAACCAAAGTTGATTGGGGAATCTATAGTCCAGTTTGGGACTAAAGTTAGTTTAAGGATACGTTAGCCATATTTGAGGCTAAGATCAACTTAAACGGGATCGTTGAGATTCGACAAAAGAGCATTTGGGGGCTCTATTGTTCCAGTTTAGGGACATGGCGGTCCATTGCCAGTTTAGGGACGTGGTGGTCCATCAGTTTAAGGACGCTTAAGTCCGTATATTGGTTTAAGGACGCTTAAGTCCATGAGTTTAAGGACGCTTTAGTCCAGATATTGGTTTAAGGACGCTTAAGTCCGTGAGTTTAAGGACGCTTAAGTCCGTAAATTTAAGGACCCCACAGTCTGTAGCAATGTATGGTTGTTGGGACCCATCACCTCTCTGACGACGTTGAAGGATTACAACGACAAATATCAGAGGAGTTCAGAGATGTACCCTTGAACCGGATGTAAATTGATTTGAGAGAGCAGTCGTGCTCAGTTTCAATTTAATTTGAGGACTTATGGCCATGATTGGGTTAAGTCCAGTTGAAAATGTTCAACATTTTATTTATCATTGGCCTATTAGGCCTTTGCTTGGGCTCTGCCCTTTATTAATGCATAGCATTGGGCTTTTAATTAAATGCACAGCATTTGTTTTGGTCTGACAGAACTTTATTTAGGCTCTGCCCTTTTTTTTAAAAATAATGCATGGCATTTTTATCAGGCCTGTTAGGCCTTTTAAAATGGGCTCTGTCCCTTTTTAAATAATGCAGAGCATTAATTAATCTGACAGCGCGCCACATGGCTTGTTAGGAGCTTTGCGCCCATTAATGAGCGCAAGCGCATGTAGAGGTGACACGTGTCACGCTCTGGTGAGCGCAAGCGCAGTGCGCTGCTCCAGTGCGCTGAGCTATTGCGCTGCTGACGCGTGGCGCGCTCTGGTGTAGTGCGCCAATTCAAGAGAGCAGTGCTCTTTTTATAAAGCGCAAGGCGTAGATTGCTCTGGGGTTGACACGTGGCGCTCTCTGGTGGCTTGCGCCAATCCAAAGAGCGCAACAGTGCAAACTCAAAAGTGCAAGGCACTATTTAATATTTGGATCAAAGAAAACAAATTGTTTTCTTTTTCCAAAGAGGTTTTACCTCAAATTTCAAAAACCAGTGGTTCATCAAAAGGCAATGCCTTTATACAGAAGTAAATTACTTCTTCTTTTTTTTAATATTATCATTTTTTTTTATTGAAGATCTATGATCTTGTTCTTAGATCATTGATTTTTTTTTAGAAGAAATTCTTCTTTTTATTCAAAAGGTTTACCTTTTCTTTCTCTGAGCTCTTCTCAAAATTTTTTTAGAGGAGTTCTGTGTGTTTTAGACTTGGAGCCTAGGGGCCTTTATATAGTGCCAATTGATTTGTTAAATCGGTTAAGGAGATCTTTCTCTGAGTGATTTAGGGATTTTTCCCTACCATTGGATCTTTGATCAAAGGGCTCCTGTTTTACAGAAGAGAATCTTATTGTTTTAATAAGATCAGAAAGATCTTTCTGGAATTTTAATTCTGTTTTAGTGCTGGCACAGTTGGCGTAAGCACACCTGCGCTGACACGTGTCGTGCAGCGTAGAGCACAGCGTAACTGCGCTGACGCGTGTCGCGCAGCGCAGAGCGCAAGTGGTCTGAAGTGTTGCTTCCTTTATTAAAATTTGAATTTTAAACAGAGCCTTGCTCTGATTGGGTGAGCTGCCTCGGGCGCTGCGCTGGCGTGTCTGATTTTGACACGTGGCGCTTTGCGCGCAGCGCAAGAGATCTGAAGCGTTGTTTCACCTTTTGAATTTTTGAAATTCAAACAGAGGTTTGCTCTGATTGTGGGAAACAACAATAAAATTCTGAGCTAAATTGTTTTCTACCCTTTTTTCATTTACACCCTTAACAATTTCCATTTTGCACAAAAACCTAAACTTTACCTAGAAACCCTTCACAACTTATGTTATTATAAAACACCCTTTTTCTTAAAATGAAACTAAAATTATCACAAAAACCCTTATAACTTCTTTATGTTACATACTAAATTTTTTATTTAATTTGTTTTACATAGAACTTATGAAATTGACTTATTTGCTTTTAATAACTTTTTGATTTATCATTTTATTATTAAATTAATTAATTTTATTTATTTCTAATTTCCAAAATGTTACAAGCTAGCCGAGCCAGAAGAAGCTCCTCAAGAGCTCGAAGATGGCGGACAAGAAACCTTTGACGAGCTAACCGAGATTGACTTAGAAACGCCCGATAATCCAAGGCCGACTTACATCAGCTCACTCTTGTCAGAGGAAATGAAAGAGCAGATAATTGCCCTGCTGCATGAGTTCGTCGATTGCTTCGCGTGGACATACAACGAAATGCCTGGCCTTTCCTCCGAAGTGGCCGTGCATAAGCTGGCTATATCTCCTGATGCTAAGCCAGTCAAACAAGCTCCTCGAAGAATGAGAAGGGAACTAGAAGAAAAGGTCATCGAGGAAACCAAGAAGCTCATTGATGCCGACTTCATCAGGGAAGAGAAATATGCGGACTGGATCACATGCATAGTCCCAATGAAGAAGAAAAAAGGGCAGATCCGAGTTTGTGTCGATTTCAGGGACCTCAACAAGGCATGTCCTAAAGACGACTTCCCGCTACCGGTCATGGAAATGATGGTCGATGACAACTCAAATTACGAGCTGTTCACCTTTATGGATGGCTCGTCTGGGTATAATCAGATCAAGATGTCGCCTGAGGATGAGAAGCATACAGCATTTCAAACCTCGATCGGAATATACTGCTACAAAATGATGCCTTTCGGACTGAAAAACGCAGGTGCTACATATCAAAGGGCAATGACCAATATCTTTGACGACCTAATTCATAAAGTCATCGAATGCTATGTTGATGATCTGGTCGTCAAGACTAAAGCCAAGGCCGACCATATCCAAGATCTTAGGACCGTTCTCACAAGACTGAGGGAGTACGATCTGAAAATGAATCCTCTGAAGTGCGCTTTTGGTGTGTCATCGGGAAAATTCCTGGTCTTCATAGTCCGACATCGAGGGATTGAAGTTGACCCATCCAAGATAAAGGCCATCATGGAGATGCCCCCTCCAAAGAGTCTGACACAGCTAAGATCTTTTCAAGGCAAGCTTGCTTATATACGGAGATTTATCTCAAATTTATCGGGGAGATGTAGGCCCTTCTCAAAGCTCATGAAGAAAGGAGCTCCTTTTGTCTGGGATGCCGAATGTTAAAAACCGTTCGAAAGCATCAAACAGTACTTGTTGCACCCTCCAGTGCTGGCCACTCCCGTTCCCAATAAACCGCTGATTCTTTACACTGCCGTGCTAGATGAGTCACTTGGTGCGCTCCTTGCACAGAACAACGAGGAGGGAAAAGAGAATGCCCTCTACTACCTCAGTCGAATTTTATTCGGGGTGGAACACAACTATTCCCCGATCGAAAAGCAATGCCTGGCTCTGATGTTCGCTGGGAAGAAGCTGAGGCACTATCTGCTCGCTCATCGGGTTATGCTGATCTCTAAGGTCGACCTGCTCAAACACTTAATGACCAGAGCAAGCCTAGCCGGTAGAATGTCAAGATGGGCTGTCATGCTACTTGAGTTTGACATAGTTTATACTCCTCAGAAAGCAGTAAAAGGGCAAGCTCTTGCAGACTTCCTTGCTGCTCATCCCGTATTATAGGGGTCACTGCTCAATTGCGAGTTGCCTGACGAACAAGTGCTGCACCTCGAAGAAGATGAGCCATGTTGGGAGCTCTACTTCGATGGAGCCTCATCAATGAGGAGCTCTGGCAAATCAAGCATCCTGCATATAAAAGCAGGGATAGGGTTGGTGTTCATCACGCCATCGATGGGAACCCTACGACGTTCTTTTGCTCTCACCGAGCCTCGCACAAACAATGAACCTGAATATGAAGCTCTGATAGCTGGTTTGGAGCTCGCCATAGAAATGGAAATTTCTCGGCTATGAGTCTACGGTGATTCCCAGCTTGTCCTCAACCAAGTAAGCGACGACTATAAGATATACAAACCCTAGTTAGCTCGGTACAGAAGCCGAGTGGTGGAACTCATGAAACTGTTCACTCACATTGAACTAATGAGAGTCCCCAGAGCGTTGAACGGAAAAGCCGACATACTCGCTCGCTTAGCTAAAGAGCTAGCTGATCTTGACATGGACGAAATTCTAATCACAGTCAGAAGCCGGCAAATTCTACCTCCAGCCTCTTTGCGTGAAGAAGAAAGCGTAGAACAAGAGAAAAATCCTGCCGAAGAAGCTTCGATCATCCAAGACGAGCCCGATTGGAGAGAACCCTTTATAGAGTACTTCCGATACGACAAACTGCACGAAGAAAAATCTGCGAGGATTTAGCTGAAGAAGAGAGCTTTCCGATACGTGTTTGTAAATGACACGTTATACCGCAGGTCATATGACCAACTCTGGCTCAAGTGTCTGTCATTGTCCGAAGCTCAAAAGGTCATGAAAGAAGTTCACTCGGGCGTTTGCGGTGCTCACCAATCTGGCCCCAAGATGCGACTTCAAATCAAACGGCTTGGGTATTACTGGCCCACCATGATACGGGATTGCGGAGAGCATGCAAAAAAATGTCATATTTGCCAAATCCATAGTGATTTCATTCACAAGCATTCCAATCCGTTGCATCCTACGGTGGCGTCGTGGCCCTTCGAAGTCTGGGGCATCAACATTGTTGGCCCAATTGATCCTCCGTCATCCAAAGGCCACCGGTTCATATTGGTTGCAACCGACTACTTCTCCAGATGGGCTGAAGCTGTCCTGCTAAAAAAAGTCAAGACAGAAGATATTCTGACGTTCTTCCAGAATAATATTCTATACCGTTTCGGTATACCAAGAAGAATCATATCTGACAACAGGCTTTCTTTCAAGAGAATCAAAGTTTCAAGGTTAGCAACTCAATATAAGATAGACTGGAGATATTCCTCTATCTATAATCCATGAGCCATCGGGCTAGCCGAAGCCTTCAATAAGACTCTATGCAAGCTCCTGAGGAAAAATACTTCAGCCAACAAGAGAGACTGGAATCTCAAACTTCACGAGACGTTGTGGGCACATCGTACCACGCACCGTACTCTAACTCAGTTGACTCCGTACTCATTGCTCTTCGGAGTAGAGGCGGTCCTCCCCCTCGAAGTCAAAGTTCCAAGCTTGAGAATGGCCGTTCAGCACGAGTTGACGGAGGAGGAAAACATGCTCCTTTGGCTTGAAGAGCTCGACGCCCTCGAAGAAAAGAGGCTTGCAGTACAGAAAAATTTGGAGCTGTACCGAGCCCAAATGTCACGGGCCTATGACAAGATGACTCGTCTCCGCGCTTTCAAGAAAGGAGAATTGGTGTTGGTCCTCAAAAGACCGATCATCCCAAATCGACATGCTAAGGGAAAATTCAAGCCAAACTGGGAAGGACCATACGTCATCGAGAAAGTGTTCGATGGAGGATCCTACCAACTAATAAGCGTCGATGGAGAAAGGCCCATGCCACCCATCAATGGCCGATATCTCAAGAAATACTACGCGTGAATGCTCTAAGTCGCAGGCGAATTGAGCACACCGGCCCTACGGTCTGGATCATAGATTCTGCAAAACCGTATACAATCTACGGGCGTAAACGACCCCTATCTCTCCCAAGTCCTGCCGGTGAGACTATTTTTAAAGTCCCACCAGCGACCAAAAAAAGAGATATGTCCACAAGCAAAACGGGCACGGATGAAAACCCGAAAGGGCTCCGTGAGTAAAAACAGCAGGACTGCCGGCGAGTTTGTGAAAACCCGAAAGGCCGCAAACTCGTGAAAAGAGAGAAAATACACTCGCAAAGTCCTCTCGGCCTTATGAGGAGAAAATCCCTGCGTGAGATCCTTACGACTCATAAAGGAGCAACATACTTAGGAATCCCTACGATTCCTAAGGAGAACATACACCTGCGAGATCCTCTCGACTCGTAGGGAGAAAATGCTTTTATGAGACCCTTATGGCTTATAAAATTGAAAAGCCTCAGGTGATAGGGATCTAAACCTGTCTCTTGAGCCATCGCTCCCCAACGGGCAATGGCAAATGATGAGTCGCTCCTGGCATTTCGCTTCAGTGTTAGCTGTGCTGATGCCGACCAAAAATCCAAATCCCAAGTCCTCCCGAGGCAAATGATGAGTTGCTTCTGGCATTATTCCAGTGTAGCAATGCTGATGCCAAACAAGATCCAAATTCCAAATCCCCAAACGGCGAATGATGAGTCGCTCCTGATATCATATTTCAGTGTAGCGATGCAGACGCCAACCAAAATCCAATCTCCCAAAATTCTCCCAGCCCTACGGTTGGTCCCCAAGTTGACTACCGTATACAATCCACAAGCTCAAATAATTCTCATCATACCCATGCCCCACCGCAACCATTAGTTACGCAGCGGGTCTCTGCCCTTAGAATTATGCTCCATTTAGAAAGACCCACTCATGTGTCCCCACGATACATGAGTAGAACAAACTTACGGGATCCTCACGACTCGTAAGAAAACACCTTCGTGGGATCCTTACGACTCACAAAGGAAAAACACACTTGGGGGTCCTCACGACTCCTAAGGAGAAAATACACCTACGGGATCCTTTCGACTCGTAGGGAGAAAATGCTTTTATGGGACCCTCATGGCTCATAAAATTGAAAAAAGCCTTAGGTGATAGGGACCTAAACCTGTCTCCTAAGCCATCGTTCCACAACAGGAAAAGGCAAATGATGAATTGCTCCTGGCACATGTACTTCAGTGTTAGCAACGCTGATGCCTACCTTAACCCCAAAATTCCAAACTCCAATCCAATAGACCCCTAAGTCTTTAAACTGGGAACAGATGACCTCTAAGTCGTTAAACTGGGAACAGATGACCCCTAAGTCGTTAAACTGGAAACGAGGGAGATCCCCTCGTGACAGATGATGATTCGCTCCTGATACTATATTCCAGTGTAAGCGGTGCTGATGCCAAACCAAAACCGAAATCCCTAAATCCACTTATGACAGATGATGATTCGCTCCTGGTACCATATTCCAGTGTAGCGATGCTAATATCAACCCAAATCACATAAAATCAGCAAGTCAACTTCAACCCCGACACTGCAAGAAGCGGAGTAAGTCAAATCAAGTATCGACCGTCCAAGTCGCAAAAAGAGCAGTATCGACTGTCCAAGTCGCTAAAAGGGCAGCACAGACCTTCCAAGTCGCAAAAAGGGCAGAATCGACCGTCCAAGTCGCAAAAAGGGCAGCACCGACCGTCCACATCGCTAAAATGGCAGCACCGACCGTCCAAGTCTCTAAAAGGGCAGCACCGACCGTCCAAGTCGCTAAAAGGGCAGTACCGACCGTCCAAGTCGCAAAAAGGGCAGTACCGACCGTCCAAGTCGCAAATAGGCCAGCATGGACCGTCCACGTCGCTAAAAGGGCAGCATCGACCGTCTAAGTCGCAAAAAGGGCAGAGTCGACCGTCCAAGTCGCTAAAAGGGCAGCACCGACCGTCCAAGTCGCTAAAAGGGCAGTACTGACCGTCCACGTCACTAAAAGGGCAGCATCGACCGTCCATGTCGTAAAAAGGGCAGTGTCAGCTTCCCAAAAATCGGAAACCAAATCAAATCGCCTCCACGTGAAAGAAGATCCATCAATTTCATGCACGCGACCCACATATGCTGTGTGCATTTATTGATGGGGGCACTTTGTTGGGGTCGAAATTTACACCCTGGTTGACCAAGTCAAAATCAAAGTCAACCTCAAGCCAAGTGGGCCCAAGCCCAGGTTAAGTGGGCCAATACCCGGGTCGAGTCCGAACATGGAGCGGCCGGCCTTCCCCCATGCCAAGATAAAATTTTTGTAATAAATAATTTTTGGTGTATTTATTTTATTTTATTTTACGAATAAATGTAAGAAAAATGGGCATAAAGCCAAATTTTTGTAAAGCCCATGGTTTATGTGCAAAAAGAAATGGCATATGAGCCATGGGATAGGCAAAATGCCATTTATAAAAGCCCAAGGGGCTATATGTAAAGTGTATAGCCTATAAAGGCAAAGATAATGAAAATATCTCAACAACTTTTTCTCTCTCCAAAAAAAGAATCAAGATTTTTGATCTATTTCTTCCTCAAGGTTCTAAACCTTCTCCTTTTTTAATTAAATCAAGAGTTTTACTCTTCCTTTTCCAAAGCTAAATAGTTTTTCACCACAAAACCCACAAAGGGGAACTCAGATCTTCCATTAGATCTTAAAAAGGAAAGATTTTTAAAAATCTCATAGTTCTTGTTCATCTAAGATCCTGCCAATAGAGGAGGAAGAAGGAGATCCATCTCCAAAGACCCCACTTTGGGCTTCATCAGCTTCAGAATATCCTAGGAGTTTAACTCCTCATATGTGTGTGTGTGTGTGTGTGTGTGTGTGTGTGTGTATACATATATACACAAAATAATTAGTGTTCCTTCCTGGGAGTACAACTCCCATTGCAGGGATCAAGTCCCTTTTGCCTCGCGAGCGCTCGAGCGCCCACGTGCCTGGCACGTGAGGCACTAGCGCCCAAAGCGCTAGCGCCCTTGCGCCCATGGCGCTGGCGCTTTTTCCCACGCATCCTTTGGATGCCCTTCCCCCTTTATATATATGTATATACATACACACACACACATACTCCACCATACTGTCCCCCGTTAGAAAAAATTTCTAACGGGGCGCTGCCCCGCACCCCGCAAAGGGGCTGCTAGCCTCCTTGACCTCCAGCCCGCTATCCGGTAGCGGGACCCCCGTAAAAACTCTGTGGGGCCCCCGATATATCCGATACCCCTTCAAAACACAACACTGCACATTGAGTTCGCATGACCAGTTTGACCCGTCAATCGGAGGTTCTCTCGCTCCAAAAACGAGGGGTAATTAACGACAGCTTAGTCCACAGCTTCCGGAGATTCGAATCCCCACAATCAATAAACCTCAGTCTACCCTAGGCAGGGGGAATTTGTAATGCGCCTGACAAGCGCGCACATTCCCATCTTAATGGGGTGACGAAAAACACCCTACACCAAGTCAAATTCTTCTATTGGGATGATCCTCATCTGTTCAAGTACTATCCTGATCAGATCATTAGATGATGCGTTTCCAGTTCTGAAACAAGAAGTGTGTTATCTTTATGTTATGACCAAACTTGTGGGGGCCATTTTGGACCCAGAAAGACGGCTGGAAAATTTTTGCAAGGTTTCTACTGGCCGACACTTTTCAAGGATGCTTTCGAATATTGCAAAACTTGTAGTTGATGTCAGCACATGGGAAATATTGGAAAACAAAATCAGATGCCCCTGTATTCCATTTTGATTGTAGAGATTTTTGATGTCTAGGTTATTGATTTCATGGGGCATTTTTCGAACTCGTTCGGAAATTTATACATCTTGTTGGCTGTAGATTATGTGTCCAAATGGATGGAGTTGGTGCCTTGTCGAGCCAACGACAATAATGTTGTTGTGAAATTCTTAAAAGAGAATATCTTTTCTCGGTTCAGCACACCTCGCACTATTATCAGCGATAACGAAACGCATTTTTGCAACTGATCTTTTGAATCGCTGAATACTCTATAAGCCATAAATTGTCAACATCCTACCATCCTCAAACTTACGGCCAGATTGAAGTTTCAAATAGACGGATTAAACAAATTCTGGAAAATACTGTCGGCCACAACAGCAAGGATTGGTCGTTGAAGTTAAATAATGCGCTTTGGGCGTTTCACACCGCTTTCAAAACAAAGTTAGGTATGTCTCCATACTGACTCATTTTCGGCAAAGCGTGTCATCTGCCTGTTGAATTGGAACACTGCGCATTCTGGGCATTTAAACAGCTCAATGTTGACCTAGAAAAAGCCAGCGAGGCATGAAAACTTCAACTGAATGAGCTTGATGAGATACGCAATGATGCATATGAGAACGCCAGACTCTAAAAGGAAAAGACGAAAGACTTTCATGACAGGGTGATTCTCCGAAAAACTTTCACGGTGGGCCAAAAGGTTATACTATACGATTCTAGATTTCATCTATTTCTAGGGAAATTGAAGTCACGATGGACTGGTCCATTTCTTGTGCGCACCATTTTTCCGCATGGTGTAGTCAACATTGAAGATCCGCATTCTGGCAACACCTTTAAAGTCAATGGCCAGCGTCTGAAGCCGTTCTTAGAAATGCCGGCGGAAACGGAAGAGCTCATGTTCTTGCATGAGCTGCGTTATCTCGATTAATCACATCCCCACATCTTGTAAAAAAAAGTTTTGCCTCTTTTGAGTCTTTTTATAAATATTTATTATTTTTAAATTACTTTTTGGGGGGCTTATATGAAAAGTGCCATTAAAAACACCCCTACACCAGACCCGAGACTCCATCTCAGTTTTTCCTAATATCTCGAAGCCCTCTCGTCCTCCCCGACTTCCTCCTCAAAGATCCACCCCCAAATCATCTCCTCGGCCGCCGAAATATTCCTCCAAACCGCAATTTGCGACCGCCTCTTCCCCAATCTCGACGAGATTTTTCTCTCTGTAAGCTTTTCTCTTCCTCTGTTCACTTCTATACGCAAAATTTGTCAATTGTTTTGTCACGCCCCGCTTCCCAAAATACGGAATACGAGGGGTTGACAAGGCCAGCCATACTTCTACGGTCAAGGAAATATCCTGCCGTAGTCACACTTCGGCTTCTAGCTTTACGTGGTAATCAGTAAACAATGCACAGGTAATGAGAAATACAGTAACTAAATCAAAAGAACTAACCAGGTGGAGATCAATGAAGTATAGCTCTGAGTCGCTGATCAAGATATCCATGATATCCTTGAGGTACGTCAGGTCCTAGTCCAGGCTAGATCCACTTCTCATTCTTAGCATGCATAATCAGGTCGTCAGAGCGACACGATGGTAATATATATATATATAATATATATAATATATATATATATATATATATATATATATATACGAATATGAACTCGTGCAATAATAGTGAACATGAAACATTAATCAAGGGATAATGACGGGAACGTGAAGTAGTCAATGCAGGTATCCAATAGAACAGGCCAACAGTAAAGCAGTAAACAGTATGGCAGGTAGGTTGAATCAGTAAGCAATACTTGTCAATGTCACTAACCCTATCAGTCTCTAAGTCTCATTATATAGGTCACTAAGCCTATCGTCAGTCCAAGTGTGAGAGTCAACCATGCAGGAGTATCCCCCACCCAAGGGTAGGACCCAAGGGCAAGGAAAAACGGGCCCGAAACACACACGATAATAATCAATAATATCCCTATATATCTCCATATATCTCCATATGTGCCAGCATGGGACTCCCGAGATTCTGTTGAACTCACACTCAAACTACCCCACACCCTGTGGTCTACATCAAATGCCAACCATAAACTCAAATACCGGTCGTTCCATGACAAGTCTGCGCGAGAACTGGAGACAGGATCCCCATCAAGCATGTCCCGACTGATACCCAAGATAAATGGACAGTGTTTGGTGCCTTACCTGTGACACCCATACAAGTGCTTCCATAATTATCCCATACCAATTATAGTCGCACTTATACACGTCCCACAGACGTCGACAATGCAATTAATCAATAGGGTCCACTGATTGTGTACAAGTACGTGTCACTTTCACTTATCCATTCATGCTTAAATACTAACGTACTTGCCACAATCAAACACTAATACCTAACACTGGGTAATGCACATGATCACTAGGTTACCAATGCAATGACATCCATATAATGTGATGAGAATACAGTAATTAAGGCATGATTAAGATATCATCAGTCGATGTCCTACCACTTACATAATATATCATAAATCATACATGCAAAATTCAGCGGAACAATGTAAAAGGGGTAAACAGTGTGTTTAATTATCTATCCAGCAAAATTGGTCTCACATTAATTGGGTTTCAGGATCACTAGATATGGCCATTTCATTTTAAGCGTTCACTACTGGAAATCTGGTTTCAGAATCGGAAGTACGTTTCGTAACGCATTTTAATCCCAGTTGGGATCGTAATTTGGTGAATCTATAGGTGAACTATATTTATAATTATCAGTCAGGTTTCCACCACAATTGGCGGATCAGTAATATATTATGGCGACAGGGTGTTATGGATAGATTATGTTCGATGTGTAAAATCCGCTTCTGCAGAATTCAGCAAGACGTGTCGACATTGTAAAATGAATTAAAAATATCAAATAGTTGAGGAATCTAGTGAGACCAGTCGAGTAAGAATTCTAATTCAATTTCCTACTTAACGATAAAGGGTTCCGCGCATTCTCATATTTGAACAGTGATACACTGGGTTGATACAGGGGTTAATCGGGATTTCCATTCTGGACTACAGTCCAGAATCGTAATCCTCCGCAATTATCTCAATCATGATTAGTTATAATTCAGATACCAACCATAATATACTGTAGGTTAAACTGTTAGCTTCGATACGAGCCATCGAACGCTAAAATCCGGTTTGTACATAATTTAATATCAATTTTGTAGTTTTGCATGTACGAAGGTTTTTAGGTTTTACGACAGAAATTATGACACCATTTTACGTGGGCAAACGACCTTATTTTGTTACCAAAATCTTAAGGGGTATTCATTATAACTCGGGCCATGTGGGTTATTTGTTGTCGTCAAATTAACGGGATTTTCCATTCGGACCGTGCATCGAACACTTGAATTATAACGATTCACATGAAATTATATGCGGAAATGGTTGGTAACATGAATTGTAATATGTAAAAGTAGCATGAAGTAAGTATTAAACTTGCCTGAAGGTGTGTCGATGATGGTACGGCAGCGGCAATGGCACGATCGCGTCACGAACACAGCACAAGTTACTCGATGGCTCGGTGGGTGCGACGGGCGTGCGCTGGCGTTGCGACGGAGGGCGTGTTGCTGACGATGACGGCTTCAGAGGACCGGGGCCACAATTTGATGACGAAGCCGGTGATCAGAGGAACGGGAACTGTGTCGGATGTAAGTGTTCGACGAAATGCCGGGGCTCGATTTGAAACTTGGGCTAGCTTTGGTGCTGCGGTGAAGGTGATGGGTCCACGGGGGGTGATCGACGATGCACCGAGGAGGGCTAGGAGAGGCTGCGGAGGTTTAGGGGCGCCGGAGAAGAGAGCTCAGGCGATGCGAGCGAGAAGGGTGCTGTGAGAGAGACGTTGAGAGAGAGAGAGAGAGAAAGGTGCTGAGAGGGAGAGAGATGGAAATGTTTGCTGAGAGAGAGAGAGAGTGAGCTCGGCTAAACGCAGAGACGGTGACAATGTCGGCTGAGGATGCAGCGGTGGCGGGTGCTCAGGCGGCGGCGATCTCGGTGGTGTTGGTGTGAGGTGATGGAGGAGGGGGTCTCATAGGGTTGCAAGCGATGGTGGTCGGCGGTGAGATGCGGTGGTCGGGGCTAGGTTGGCAGCGGTGGTCGTGGAGAAACCGGCGCAGGCAGTGGGCTGGAGCTCGGAGGCAAGGAGATGGGTTGAGAGATCGGTTGAAGTCGGAGAAGGAGGAGATGGTCTCTGTTGGTGGAGAGGAATGGATGCAGAGGATGGCTCCAGTGGTTAGGGTCTCGTCGACGGTATTGGGTGCAGTGGGCTCGGTGTTTGGACGTGCGGAGGAGGAGTGGAGGAGCTCGGGGTTGGGCGTTGATGGTTGGAGGAGCTGTGACGTTGAGGAGCTTGGGGTTGTGGAGTGGCCGAGCTTCTGGTGCGTGTGGTTGGAGGTTGTAGTGGCGTGAACGGCGATGGTCGACGACGTGGCAGTGAGCTCGGTGAGGGAAAAAAGCTTGAGAGAGAGTGAAAAGGAGGAGGGGGCCGTTGAGGGGAGTGGGTCATAGGAGGGTGTGCACGTCGTGGGCGCGAGAGAGGCGGGCGCGAGAGACGTGGTCGCGACGACTGGGCGACGTGGGGGGTGGGAGGGCGTGAAGGAAAGAGCGGGAAGGAGCCAGGGGAGAAGAAGATGGGTCCGGGTCCGGGTCTGGGTCGGGTGTGGTGAAGGGCCGGGCCGGGCCTTGGGGATTAGGGTATATATATGTTTATTTAAAAATTTGTTTTAGTTTTGTATGTTTTTTGTTTGGCTTGGGAAAAAAAAAGGAATGGGCTCGGGAAAATGGAAATGGGGAAAAGGAATTGGGAAAAGGAGATGGGGAGATAGGCCGGCTAAATAAAAGGAAAATAAAAGGGAAAGGAAAAGTAATTTAGTTTTAGGTTAGAAGTTTAATAAACTAATTTAAATAAAAGATACACAATATATATATTTAAATCAGGACCGATCTGGATTAAATTCTGGAAAGTTACAGAAAATTTGTAGAAAATTCAGGAAAATATCTGGAGACTTATTTATTAAGATATGCTAAATATTTATAGGAGACTGGGTATTGAAAGGAGGAAATAGTAAGGGAAAAATAAAACGGGATTTAAGTAATAGAATTAGATTTTGGAAAAAGGATTTAAGAGGGGATTTAGAATAAAGGAATTAGGATTTTTAAATACTTAAAATAATTATAAGGATAAATAGGTAAATTTGTAAGTGACCCCTATTTAATAAAAATACGGCTATTGGCCTATACAGAACTGGGTATTATATCATACCACCCTTATAAAAATTTCGTCCTCGAAATTTAAAATAAACAATAACTTATAAAATAATAAACGAAAAGCTACCACTTCGAATATTAACACCTAGTGATTTACCTAAAACATCTAGGTAAAAAAATCGAAGGTCTATATATGTATAAGATTAACGAAATTAAACGATAGGTTTAAGTAAGCACAGGGCAGACCCATCTATATGGGTAAAATAGCAATAACAATCAATAGTGAAATGTTTGCCGATAGGCCAAGATATTTTAGAACAAGTGTATCGATAAAACAATTTTAAAATGACATAGAAAACTCACATGGTGAAAATAAGGGACCTGTAACAAAATAATATGCGCGATATATGTTTGTGCTATTGAAAATGTGAGGAGTAGTAAAGCATTCAAAACGGGTAAAATGGAAGTAGTCAATAACACGAAATTTTGTAAACGCAAGATAGTGGAAGCTGAATTTCGAATGCGATGTCACGGAAGGTAATTATGGTAATAAGAGATAGTAAAAGTATATAGTGTTGGTCAGTGTAGGGATTACAATAGAGTATGGCCCATTCAAAAGATCGGGGTGCGGTACTTTTTAATCTAAGCAAGGGTCAAAACAGCACAAGGTGCAGGGGTGGACTGTCAGGGATCTCAGGAGGAAAATAAATGTATAGGAGAAACAGTCAAGCATCATGTGAACCAAAATCAAAAGATTAGTGAACTCAGCAAATTTATTTCATTCCAGAAAATTCCAAACAAGGCATCCTCGACAAATAAAATATGGCCCTAAACTATACATAGATTTATTTGGTCAGAGGAGACAAAAGCTAAATCATGTTAGTCGCGGTTGTGGAGGTTCAGCAGGTTACTGTAGGCTCGCGCGCTCAGATAGGGGCGTCCATTCCCATATCGCCTCGCAGGGATCGCCACTGGAGGTTCTTCTGCCATGGGGTCTTCTTCTTCTGGCCCTTCTTCCTCGGCTGGAGCTTCTTCATCGAGGTCTAATTCTACGTGATCCTCTTCTGCTGGATCTTCCTCCATGGGATTTTCCTCCACTGGATTCTCCCCAAGGTCTTCCTCCCATGGATTTTCTTCTATCGGGTCCTCCTCGGGATCTTCCTCTATCGGGTTCTCTTCGGAGTCCTCCTCATTGTCGTCAGAGTCGCTGATTATGTCGATTTCTGGGGCTGCGAATCCCTCACCCTCGGAATCGTTGTTTCCGAAAATAACCTGTGGGCCGTTGATCTCGTCATCTGATTTTACCAGCATGTTGTTAGTGTATATGCCCTAAGGGCCATTATTGTATCATACTAGCTTGTATATTAGTTAATGGAAGCTTGGGATATTCACAGTTATATTAACAGTCTTGCTAAACATTGTAGTATGCTACTTGGTTTATATCTATCTTAATATGTGTGTACATATTAATAGAGCCCTTAGGATCTTGCTTGACTACCAGCGTTATGATGGCAGTCACACTAGTGGGGGCTGGGTAGTCTACAAGTACATCCTTTTTCAGGTCCCTAGTCGTAGGATTATCGAGACAGAGCATCGATACTCCGGTGTAGACTAGTGTGTACGCTTCTTATCCCAGTTGGGGAGATGGTCTGTCCCACAGCCATCAGTACGTCGTACTGGAGATAGTATACAGGTGCTCGTTGGGTTACGGGTACACTGGATAGGACTCTCAGGGAACTGTTGGTTGGTATTATACCCGTCGTCAGTTAACAGTTTCCAGGTGACATGAGTACAGCATAGTCCGCAGACTTGACACTGCTGCTTCGCCTCGAGTGTGTTCCCACTGTTCTTAGATTGCTACCCTACCACGGCTCAAAGGAGTCGTGCAAACAGGTAGCAGTTGGGTGCAGTCCCGAAGCACTTGGAGGCAGTGGCGGTTAGACAGGATTCGTCTCTCCCGGTATTGGGAGTTGATATCACGCTGTGTCTGGAGAGCCATTATACAAAGTCCCTAGCCAGGGCAAGCGAGATTTACTGGTAGGTTTTCCAGTAGCTTCTCAAGGTGTAATGGGCTTCGCTCCGACACGACTTATACCACTTTTAGGGGACTGGCGCTTGCCGCCCCCTAGGCTCGATATGCTATAGTCCTAGACGAACAGACCGGACTGTACGGAGATTGTCACATCAGGCTCAGTAGAAGTTCGAATGGGTTTCCTCATCGGCCTTCTTATCGACATCTACCTGGGGACCGTTACGTACAGCTAGTACGACTTGCGGCCTGTGGTTAAACCCACTACCAGCGTAGTAGTCGAGTCTTTAAAGTCCCACACAGAGAGTTTTCCTGCTTCGGGCGAAACGATATAGAGGTCGTATGGTTTTACGACAGGGTTCGGACACATACGTGTTTTCACGCACGTACGATGTTCGGACAGTTTTTTATTAGCGGGGTTTAGTTTAAGCAAGATTCTAGTATTGGATTATTGGATTTATACAGTCTCAGTATTTCCGTGTTTTCACGGATAGGAGGGGCGTTCTCGTAATTACTCGAGAAGCTTCTAGAAGGTTGATGAGATGGAGAGCTTAGGTGTTATATGCATTAAATGGTTTTGTGACTCATGGAGACGATTCATCAAGAGAGTTAATGAAGCATTAATGCTTTTAATGACTCACTAGATGATTCATTATGTATTAAATGAAGCATGAAGATATTTGTGCAAAGATATTATTTTGCAAGATATTTTATGCTTCATATATATACACAAATGAGTTAATTTCCATATGATAATTACTTTCACATTCTCTCTCCTCAAGCCCTCTCTCTTCAAACCCTAACCCTAACCTCTCATGTGTTGAGATCAAGGGTTAGCAAGACTAATTGATCCCTAATCCTATTCTATATCCTCTAGGTTGCTTTGATTAGCACTTTTAGTTACCTAGTTACCTCAAGTGTGAGGTTGAGCTTGGAGAAGTAGCTCTCGGGTGGATCTTCTATCACAAAGAGGAGGCCGACGAGGAGGTGGTTAACGAGAACAAGAAGGACTTGGTTCATTAGGTATAATCTTTCTTCATAGTAGCTAATCCCTCCTATGTTGTTGTTAGTTATGGTTTGGCAAAGATCCGTAAGTTAGTCAATGTTAGTTTAAACAAAATGATTGCTTTACCTATTCCGCCTCCCCGCAACTCATGGGGTGTCTAACATTGACTTACAGTGGTATCAGAGCCTCGCTAAACCATAACTAACTTGTTAGTAAAGTCGTTAGAAATTCGATCGCAAAACAAACCCGAAAATACGACGTTTTAACCTAGTTTCTGCCGATTTTAAAACGGGGTCTAAAACTTTTTAGGGACCCTTAAAAATACAAGCAGGGAATTATAAGATTACTGGAGAAATTTGGGTTCCTGACTCGGCCAAACCGCCGCGGAACCGCGGCCGATCCAAGCGATCAGCCGTGGATCCGCGGCCGAGTTGAAGCCGAGTCGGCCCAAATTTGCCCAGTAACTCTTCTGTGTTAATTTTGTATTTTCTGGGATGTTTTGTTTCTGCTCAAGTTTCAGGTGCACAGTGAAGTATTTGGAAAAGAATCATTTGTGTTTGCTTGATCGAAATTCTAAGATATTTGGCTAACTTGATTATATCTGTGATTTGTTTAATGTGTTCGTAAACCTCCCCTAACTGCTAGTATGTCGGTTAGCAGGGGGTTGCACATTTCTGTAATGGTTTTTACCGTTTGTGTTTGTGGACTTGTTGGATTGTTGTGAATAGATAGCCGGGGATGTGAGATGAGCGTTTCTTTCATTCAAATGTAATTTGTAAATTGTTGTAATATTCTTTTGCGGGGCACTTCCGGGTTGAGGTTGTAGCTACCGTTGTATTATTTCATTTACTAATTTTTGCTCCTAGGATAGACCCAAGGTGGGGTGCACAAACTACTGGATACTTTGAAGTATTTAGTGGCCTACTCACGTTGTTGAAGGAGACCACTTCACTTCGGGTACTTGGCGGGTAGTTTGCCGTACCCGTAGGGGTCTAGGGTGGGGTTTTGGCTATTCATCGCGACTGTGTAATCTGTCTTTCTTTGCAGGCTCAAAAGGAATACGGATTCATAGAATATCCAATATGTTCATCTGTGATCTGGAATGCCTATTATTGCGTCTGACGAATGTACAATATCTATATATGATAGCTATTAGACGTCACTTATGTTTTACACCCGCGCTAGCCCAGCCCCCGCTCTGTCGTTAGTTAAGTAACCTAACGGGTGAATGACGGGGCCCAGTGGCGAATGTGTATGGCATAAGAGGACGTTGTATTTTCGTTGTTTTCTGCAATGATAGGTTAATGATGGGACGCATTATATTAATGCAAAGAAAATAAACCAAAGTTGAATCGTTGGAACAGTTTAAAAGAAACCACTCGGTTATTTTTAAAAACAGAAGATATTTTTAATTGCGGAGCTTTAACCACTCCTTTTAAAAGCTATCAGGTTCCTTCGGTCATATCAAGTTCACTACGTTCACGGTTTCGCCAAAACCATTTGTAGCCCTCCGTTATTTCATTTGGGTATTTAGTAGTATTCAAGCTATGTATTTTGACCAACGCCAATGCATAGTGTTTGGTAGCTGCTGGGTATTCATTTGTTGCATAGATAGATGAGTTAGTTTGGGACAGTCATATTATCATTTGGCCAACGTCAGGGGTATGTACGGATGGGTTCAAATTAACAAGATAATGATTGGTAGAACTTGACATGTGACTTATGACATTTTGACCAACGCCAAGGTCATAAGAGCATAGGGCAGAAATTTATATCGGGAATTTCTAAAGAAACTGAAATTTGCAAAGAGATGCATACCATTTGGAGTGTGATAATTTTGGTAGGATTCCTTCAGCTTTATCATACGATGATATTTGGATCCCGATCCTATTGTGAGTATCCGCTACTCATCAAGAGATTCGTCACTTAACGATCAATGCTATAAACCAAGTAGGTACCGAGAAAGATGTCAGCGGGGCTACGCCCCCAGGGAAAAGAGATTATTTAATTAAGGAACATCGCGAAAGCGTCGGAAAACCTCCCTCGAAGTACCGACACCGGCCTGGCCGAACGGTTAAGCAAGTATTGTACGGTGAGAATAGTCTTGGCTAGTTCTTCCTTTTTGGTTTGAGGAGGGATTCGAGAAACAGTGGGAGCCATCCAGTTTAGATAAACTAAAAACCACTCTAAACTTGCAAGAGCATCATGCTAAAGTGTTCCCTTTTGCTCCTAATTGCAGCGACCCAGAACATGACAGGCCTTAAGTTACTATTAGAAAAAAATATATTGACAGGGCCAAACTATAAAGATTGGCTGTAGAATGTCAAAATGGCTTTGATTTATGACAAATTGGGGTATGTCCTTACTACTAAGGCACCTGCTGTCCCTGGTCCAAAATCCAGTATTGCGGATAAGGAAATCCACAAGACCTGAGAGTTAGATTGCGCGAAGGTTAAATGCATCGTGCTTGCCTCTATGAATAATGAACATCAGAGGAGGCACGAGGATGTGAATCTTGAATCCATATTTCTCCATACAAAAGATCTGTATGGAGAGCAATCTCTTATATCTAGATACGAGATCTCGAAGAACTTGTTTCAGTCGAGGCCGGCCGTCAGATCATCTTTAGGAGAACATGTCCTTAAGATGATTGGCTATATAGAAGACTCGCGGACCTCGGGACGACTTTGGAGAACGAGCTCTATACAGACTTGATTCTTAAATCCCTTCCTTCCACCTACGCCCAGTTTATTCTGAATTTCAATATTCAAAGAAAACAAGTTGAACTTTCAGAACTCCTTAACATGTTGAGGAGTGTAGAGGGCACCTTGCAGAAGGCAAAGGAAACGCCCACTTTGTTTGTTCGTGGTGCTTCCTCTTCCGGGTTCAAGGCTAGGGCCAAAGGAAGGAAGAAGAAGGCTGCTATCAAACCAAGAGGAGGTGTTGGTAAGGTGGGAGCTGAGGGAAAGGCAAAGGTTGCGGTGTCAGTAGTGGAAAAGGACGAGTGCTTCCACTGTCGTTGGAAAGGGCACTGGAAGAAAGATTGCAAAGCTTGGATTGCTAAGAACCAGGAACCGAAGTAAGCTGTGGCTTCAACTTCAGGTGTGTTTATAATTGAAAATTGTCTGTCAATCAACTCTACTTCCTGGGTATTGGATACTGGATCATGATCTCATATATGCAATTCATTGCAGGCATTGAGAAACCGTAGAGTGCTGAAGGTTGGTGATATGACCCTCCAGGTTGCTAACGGAGCAAGCGTGGGTGCTGTGTCCATAGGTTATCACCTTGGATTGACGAGTGGACATATTTTGGTTTTGCATAACTGTTTTTGTGTACCCAGTTTAACGTGTAATATTATATCAGTTTCGTTGTTATCAAAAGAAGGTTATGATTTCACGTTTGTAAGCGATGTTGTTAACATCCACCTTAATCATGGTTTGATTGGGTCCGGTACACTAGATAACGGTATATATGTGTTAAACCAATTACAAATTTTCAATTTCCAGAACACACTAAAAAGAAAGTATGGTATTGTAGACTAGGTCACATCAATGAGACAGGCTTAACTATGTTACATAGAGAAGGATATTTGGATCCGTTCGAATATCAATCTTATGTCACTTGTCAATCATGTCTCAAAGGAAAGATGACAAAGACTCCATTCATTGGACATGGAGTAAGAGCGAACGAGCTCTTAGGACTCATACACAGCGATGTATGTGGTCTAATGTCTACACATGCAAGAGGTGGTTTTTCATATTTCATTACTTTTACGGATGATTACTCTAGGTACGGGTTCATTTTCTTGATGAAACATAAATCCGAGGTTTTTGAGAAATTCCAAGAATATAAGAATGAAGTAGAAAACCAAACCGAAAAAAGTATCAAGATACTGAGATCTGATCGAGGTGGTGAATACTTAAGTGCCGAGTTCCTAGGTTATCTAAAAGAGAAAGGAATTCTCTCTCAGCTTACTCCTCCATACACTCCAAAGCACAATGGTGTATCGGAGAGACGGAATCAAACCCTATTGGATATGGTACGTTCCATATTGAGTAATGCTGAGTTACCACGACCTTTCTGGGTTCTGCGCTAGAATCAGCGGCATATCTTTTGAACAGGGCTCCAACCAAGACTGTGCCTACCACGCCATATCAGATGTGGAGTGGGAAGAAACCCTATCTTCAGTATCTGAAGATATGGGGATGTCCAGCTTTTGTTAAAAAGCAGCATGCGGACAAACTCGAGGCACGATCAATACAGTGTAAGTTTGTGGGATATCCAAAGAACTCCAAGGGGTATTTCTTCTATTACGCAGAGGAACAAAAGGTTTTTGTTTCTCGTCATGCCCATTTTCTAGAACAGCAGTTTTTAGAAAAGGAAACAAGTGGGAGCGAAATAGAACTGGAAGAAATTCCAGAACCACAAACTACTACTGAAAGTTTGGTAGAACCAGTAGTTCAAGAAGAACATGACATTCCCGCACCCCTCCGTAGGAGTAGTAGGCCATCTCATCTGTCTGAGAGATACTACGGTTTTCTCATAGATGGGGATAGAGATGATTGCATCATTGATGATGATGAACCTACTAGCTTCCAGCAGGCCATCCAGAGCGGCGACTCGGTACGATGGCTGATGCAATGCGGAACGAAATGGAGTCCATATACACCAACAAAGTATGGACTTTGGACTTTGCTACAGATAGGTAAAACCCATAGGATGCAAGTGGATCTTCAAGAAAAAGATTGGTGTAGATGGACAGGTGGAAACCTATAAGGCTAGACTTGTTGCAAAGGGTTTTCGTCAAAGACCTGGTTTGGACTATGACGAAACTTTTTCTCCAGTGGCTATGCTTAAATCCATTTGTATCCTTCTTTCCATTGCTACCTTCCATGATTATGAAATCTGGCAGATGGACATAAAGACGACTTTTCTAAATGGTAATTTAGAAGAGTGGGTCTATATGGATCGGCCAGAAGGTTTCAATCAGAGTGGGAGCAGCGGGAAAGTGTGCAAGTTGCTTAAGTCTATTTATGGACTGAAGCAGGCATCGCGGAGTTGGAACATCTTTTTTGATGAAACGGTCAAAGAATATGACTTTATCAAAAATCCAGATGAACCATGTATATATAGTAAAATTGTAGCACGAACTGTCGTATTCCTCGTCTTGTACGTGGATGACATTCTCTTGATAGGAAATGACATTCCTATGCTACAATCTGTCAAAGGATTCTTGTCACACAGGTTCTCCATGAAAGACCTGGGTGATGCCTCTTACATTCTGGGGATCCGGATCTATCGTGATAGATCCAAGAGGATGTTGGGAATTTCGCAGTCCAGGTATATCAACACTATATTAAAAAGATTCAGTATGGAAGATTCTAAGCGCGGTAATCTACCGGCTTGTCACGGAATCACCCTCTCCAAAGAGATGTCTCTCAAGACTGATTTGGAAAGGGATCGCATGTCTATTATACCCTACGCTTCTGCTGTAGGCTCTATAATGTATGCGATATTGTGCACTAGACCAGATATAGCTTACGCACTGAGCATGGTAAGCAGGTATCAGTCAGACCCAGGGAAGAAGCACTGGATAGCAGTAAAGAACATTCTCAAGTACCTGAGAAGGACTAAGGAGATGTTCTTGGTTTACAGCGGAAAAGACCTCAAGATCGAGGCCTTTGCTGATTCCAGCTTCCAGAGTGATAAGGATGACTCCAAGTCCATGTCAGGTTATGTCTTTACCCTCAATGGAGGGGCGGTGTGCTGGAAGAGTTCCAAGCAGGACACCGTTGCTGACTCGACGATGGAAGCGGAGTATATTGCTGCTTGCGATGCCGCAAAAGAAGTAGTCTGGATAAAGAAGTTCCTAACAGAACTTCAGGTGGTTCCTACCATTGCTGGTCCAATACCGCTGTATTGTGACAACAACGGAGCTATAGCTTTAGCGAAGGAACCCATGTCTCATCAGAAGTCCAGACACATCTTAAGGCGGTATCACCTGATCAGAGAGATCATAGATCGCCGGGAGATTGAGGTCCGGAGAGTTGCTACAGAGGAGAACACTACAGATCCATTTACAAAGGCCTTACCTCAGATTCAGTTCGAGAGACTACTCGAGATGATTGGTCTTTGATACGCCAGTACCTGGCCCTAGTGCAAGTGGGAGATTGTTAGTGTATATGCCCTAGGGGCCATTATTGTATCATACTAGCTTGTATATTACTTAATGGAAGCTTGGGATATTCACAGTTATATTAACAGTCTTGCTAAATATGGTAGTATGCTACTTGGTTTATATCTATCTTAATATGTGTGTACATATTGATAGAGCCCTTAGGATCTTGCTTGACTACCAGCGTTATGATGGCAGTCACACTAGTGGGGGCTGGGTAGTCTACAAGCACATCCTTTTTCAGGTCCCTAGTCATAGGATTATCGGGACAGAGCATCGATACTCTGGTGTAGACTAGTGTGTACGCTTCTCATCCCAGTTGGGGAGATGGTCTGTCCCACAGCCATTAGTACGTCGTACTGGAGATAATATATAGGTGCTCGTTGGGTTACGGGTACATCGGATAGGACTCGCAGGGAACTGTTGGTTGGTATTATACCCGTCGTCAGTTAACAGTTTCCAGGTGACATGAGTACAGCATAGTCCGCAGACTTGACACTGCTACTTCACCTCGAGTGTGTTCCCACTGTTCTTAGATTGCTACCCTACCACGGCTCAAAGGAGTCGTGCAAACAGGCAGCAGTTGGGTGCAGTCCCGAAGCACTTGGAGGCAGTGGCGGTTAGACAGGATTCGTTTCTCCCGGTATTGGGAGTTGATATCACGCTGTGTCTGGAGAGCCATTACACAAAGTCCCTGGTCAAGGCAAGCGAGATTTACTGGTAGGTTTTCCAGTAGCTTCTCAAGGTGTAATGGGCTTCGCTCCGACATGACTTATACTGCTTTTAGGGGACTGACGCTTGCCGCCCCTTAGGCCCGATATGCGATAGTCTTAGACGAACAGATCGGACTGTACGGAGATTTTCACATCAGGCTCAGTAGGAGTTCGGATGGGTTTCTTCATCGGCCTTCTTATCGATATCTACCTGGGGACCGTTACGTACAGCTAGTACCGCTTGCGGCCTGTGGTTAAACACACTGCCAGCATAGTAGTCGAGTCTTTAGAGTCCCACACAGAGAGTTTCTCTGCTTCGGGCGAAACGATATAGAGGTCGTATGATTTTATGACAGGGTTCGGACACATACGTGTTTTCACGCACGTACGATGTTTGGATAGTTTTTTTACTAGCGGGCTTTAGTTTAAGCCAGATTCTAGTATTGGATTATTGGATTTATACAGTCTCAGTATTTTCGTGTTTTCACGGATAGGAGGGGAGTTCTCGTAATTACTCGAGAAGCTTCTAGAAGGTTGATGAGGTGGAGAGCTTAGGTGTTATATGCATTAAATGGTTTTGTGATTCATGGAGATGATTCATCAAGAGAGTTAATGAAGCATTAATGCTTTGAATGACTCACTAGATGATTCATTATGTATTAAATGAAGCATGAAGATATTTGTGGAAAGATATTATTTTGCAAGATATTTTATGCTTCAGATATATACAAAAATGAGTTAATTTCCATATGATAATTACTTTCACATTCTCTCTCCTCAAGCTCTCTCTCTTCAAACCCTAACCCTAACCTCTCATGTGTTGAGATCAAGGGTTAGCAAGACTAATTAATCCCTAATCCTATTCTATATCCTCTAGGTTGCTTTGATTAGCACTTTTAGTTACCTAGTTACCTCAAGTGTGAGGTTGAGCTTGGAGAAGTAGCTCTCGGGTGGATCTTCTATCACAAAGAGGAGGCCGACGAGGAGGTGGTCAACGAGAACAAGAAGGACTTGGTTCATTAGGTATAATCTTCCTTCATAGTAGCTAATCCCTCCTATGTTGTTGTTAGTTAGGTTTTGATAAAGATCCGTAAGTTAGTCGATATTAGTTTAAACAAAATGATTGTTTTACCTCTTCCGCCTCTCCGCAACTCATGGGGTGTCTAACGTTGACTTACACATGTAGTCCGAGGAAACGCACGACCGGGTGTCCTCATCTAGAGACGGCGCTTCTCCAAGGTGGGCCATGACCTGAAAAGAAGGAGCCGAGATTAGACAGTGAGGCACACTAAGCAAATAACTAAGGATGCGGTAGCACAAGGAAATATACGGTAGGTAAGGACTGAAAAATCAAATTTTAGAATGCTGATGCAACGAATAGTATAAGTGAAGTGAGTGGGAAGGGGACGATATATACATCACAACTCAGAATTTTACTACATTCAACTAAAAGTTCAGCGTATAAGATCTCAAACGAAAAGAAAAATATTTACAAAGGAGTGACAACATTTTTTTATTGAAAACAGAAAGCGTGGTAACTCTTCTTTGATTTCTAGACCACTGCATTCTCGTCACGCGAGTTGAATCCTGCGCTGGGTCCGCACTATCCTCGAAGCTCGAACTATGAAATAACCATCATTCTGCGGGAGTGGAGAGTGTGGACGAATCTCCTCCTTGTAGTTCCTTCCTTTTAAGGCAACTATTGACAAGGTGTTCGCTGGATCCGCAAATCAGGAACTGCCCTTTGGCGCTGCGACAATTTCTCTGAAGGTGTCCTGGCTTCTTACAGTACCCACAATGTTGAGTCTTCCGCTGTTTCCATTGCTGGGGAACAAGTGGGCGCTTCATCTTCACCTCTTTTCCTTATCTAACAGGGATCCCTTTACGATTGGAGACTTTCGCTGGTGCCTGAGTTGCCTGCCTTCTTAATCCTTCAGCTAACAGGTCGTTTGTTCGCTCCTAGGCTTCCTTCAGACTTTGCAGTACATTCAAAATCTCGACGGTCTGAACCTGGGGAGTGGAGATAGAGGAAGAGTCGTTGGAAGACATGATTCTGAAACAACAATTTTAGGACGGGATAAGATACAAGGGGTAAAAATCAGAACAAGATATAGAATAGACAATGAAACAAGAATATCGGGTGAGGTGAAACATCAATCGAGCGGAAATCAAATGTAGAACTTCAAGTTACCCTAATAAAGTACAGTATTGTAACTATACTGCAGTTCATAATTACAGCCACGTAACTCTACTAATTCACCCAAAACTCTAGCGAATAGATCAATATGTATAGCGGCATACACTATGTGAATCGATATCAAGAATAACAAATTTACAATCTAGACCGAAGGATGCCTTAGATTGCCAAGCACTACATGGAAACTGCAATCCCGATCGAAGCAAAACCTGGGTCTGATACCAACAAAACCATGTCACGCCCCGCTTCCCAAAATACGGAATACGAGGGGTTGACAAGGCCAGCCATACTTCTACGGTCAAGGAAATATCCTGCCGTAGTCACACTTCGGCTTCTAGTTTTACGTGGTAATCAGTAAACAATGCACAGGTAATGAGAAATACAGTAACTAAATCAAAAGAACTAACCAGGTGGAGATCATAGAAGTATAGCTCTGAGTCGCTGATCAAGATGTCCGCGATATCCTCGAGGTACGTCAGGTCCTGGTCCAGGCTAGATCCACTTCTCACTCTGAACATGCATAGTGAGGTCGTCAGAGCGACACGATGGCAATATATATATAGATACAAATATGAACTCGTGCAATAATGGTGAACATGAAACAGTAATCAAGGGATAATGACGGGAACGTGAAGTAGTCAATGCAGGTATCCAATAGAACAGGCCAACAGTAAAGCAGTAAACAATATGGCAGGTAGGTTGAATCAGTAAGCAATACATGTCAGTGTCACTAACCCTATCAGTCTCTAAGTCTCACTGTATAGGTCACTAAGCCTATCGTCAGTCCAAGTGTGAGAGTCAACCACGCAGGAGTATCCCCCACCCAAGGGTAGGACCTAAGGGCAAGGGAACACGGGCCCGAAACACGCATGATAATAATCAGTAATATCTCTATATATCTTCATATATCTCCATATGTGCCGGCATGGGACTCCTGAGATTCTGTTGAACTCACACTCAAACAACCCCACACCCCGTGGTCTACATCAAACGCCAACTATAAACTCAAATACCGGTCGTTCCATGACAAGTCTGCGTGAGAACTGGAGACAGGATCCCCATCAAGCATGTCCCGACTGATACCCAAGATAAATGGACAGTGTTTGGTGCCTTACCTGTGACACCCATACAAGTGCTTCCATAATTGTCCCATACGAATTATAGTCGCACTTATACACGTCCTACAGACGTCCACAATGCAATAAATCAATAGGGTCCACTGATTGTGTACCAGTACGTGTCACTTTCACTTATCCATTCATGCTTAAACACTAATGTACTTGCCACAATCAAATACTAATACCTAACACTGGGTAATGCACATGATCAGAAGATTACCAATGCAATGACATTCATATAATGTGATGAGAATACAGTAATTAAGGCATGATTAAGATATCATCAGTCGGTGTCCAACCACTTACATAATTTATCATAAATCATACATGCAAAATTTAGCAGAACAGTATAAAAGGAGTAAATAGTGTGTTTAATTATCTATCTAGAAAAATTGGTCTCACGTTAAATGGGTTTCAGGATCACTAGATATGGCCATTTCATTTTAAGCGTTCACTGCTGGAAATCCGGTTTCAGAATCGGAAGTCCGTTTCGTAACGCATTTTAATCCCAGTTGGGATCGTAATTAGGCAACGCTATAGTTGAACTATATTTACGATTATCAGTCAGATTTCCACCAAAATTGGCGGATCAGTAATATATTATGGCGACAGGTAGTTATGGACAGATTATGTTGGATGTGTAAAATCTGCTTCTGCAGAATTCTGCAAGATGTGTCGACATTGTTAAATTAAATAAAAATATCAAACGGTTGAGTATTCTAGTGAGACCAGTCGAGTAAGAATGATAATTCAATTTCCTACGTAACGATAAAGGGTTACGTGCATTCTCATATTTGAACAGTGATACACTGGGGTTTAGAAACATGGGTTAATCGGGATTTCCATTCTGGACTGCAGTCCAGAATCGTAATCCTCCGCTATTATCTCAATCATGATTAGTCATAATTCAGATACCAACCATAATATACTGTATTTTAAACTGTTAGCTTCGATATGAGCCATCGAATGCTAAAATCCGGTTTGTACATAATTTAATATCAATTTTGCAGTTTGGCATGTACGAAGGTTTTCAGGTTTTACGATAGAAATTAGTACGCCATTTTACGTGGGCAAATGACCTTATTTTGTAACCAAAATCTTAAGAGGTATTCATTATAACTCGGGCCATGTGGGTTATTTGTTGTCAAATTAACGGGATTTTCCATTCGGACCGTGCATCGAACACTTGAATTATAATAATTCACATGAAATTATATGCGGAAATGGTTGGTAACATGAATTATAATATGTAAAAGTAGCATGAAGCAAGTATTAAACTTGCCTGAAGGTGTGTCGATGACGGTACGGCAGCGGCAATGGCACGATCGCGTCACGAACGCAGCACAGGTTTAGCCTCGTCGGATCTCGCTTCTTGGACTCGATGGCTCGGTGGGTGCGACGGGCGTGTGCTTGTGTTGCGACGGATGGCGTGTTGCTGACGATGACGGCTTCAGGGGACCGGGGCCACAGTTTGATGACGACGCCGGTGATCAGAGGAACGGGAACTGTGTCGGATGTAAGTGTTCGACGAAATGCCGGGGTTCGATTTGAAACTTGGGCTAGCTTTGGTGCTGCGGTGAAGGTGATGGGTCCGCAGGGGGTGACCGACGATGCACCAAGGAGGGAGGCTGCGGAGGTCCAGGGGCGCCGGAGAAGAGAGCTCAGGCGATGCGAGCGAGAGGGGTGTTGTGAGAGAGATGTTGCGAGAGAGAGAGAGAGAGAGAGAGAGAGGTGCTGAGAGGGGGAGAGAGAGAGAGAGGTGCTGAGAGGGAGAGAGAGGGAAATGTTTGCTGAGAGAGAGAGAGAGAGAGCTCGGCTAAACGCAGAGACGGTGGCAATGTCGACTGAGGAGGCAGCGGCGGCGGGTGCTCAGGCGGCGGTGATCTCGATGGTGTTGGTGTGAGGTGATGGAGGAGGGGGTCGCATAGGGTTGCAAGCGATGGTGGTTGGTGGTGAGATGCGGTGGTCAGGGCTAGGTTGGCAGCGGTGGCGTGAAGATACCAGCGCAGGCAGTGGGCTGGAGCTCGGAGGCAAGTAGATGGGTTGAGAGCTCGGTTGAAGTCGGAGAAGGAGTTGATGGTCTCGGTTGGTGGAGAGGAGGGGATGCAGAGGATGGCTCCGGTGGTTAGGGGCTCGTCGGCGGTATTGGGTGCGGTGGGCTCGGTGTTTGGACGTGCGGAGGAGGAGTGGAGGAGCTCGGGGTTGGGCTTTGATGGTTGGAGGAGCTGTGACGTTGAGGAGCTTGGGGTTGTAGAGTGGCGGAGCTTCTGGTGCGTGGGGTTGGAGGTTGTAGTGACGTGAACGGCGATGGTCGACGACGTGGCAGTGAGCTCGGTGAGGGAAAAAAGTTTGAGAGAGAGTGAGAAGGAGGAGGGGGCCGTTGAGGGGAGCGGGTCGTAGGAGGGAGTGCGCGTCGTGGGCGCGAGAGAGGCGGGCGTGAGAGACGTGGTCGCGAAGACTGGGCGACGTGGGGGGGGGGGCCTCGAAGGAAAGAGCGGGAAGGAGCCATGGGAGAAGAAGATGGGTTCGGGTCCGGGTCGGGTGTGGTGAGGGGCCGGGCCAGGCCGTGGGGATTAGGGTATATATATGTTTATTTAAAAATTTGTTTTAGTTTTGTATGTTTTCTGTTGGGCTTGGGAAGAAAAGGAATGGGCTCGGGAAAATGGAAATGGAGAAAAGGAATTGGGAAAAGGAGATGGGGAGATGGGCCGGATAAATAAAAGGAAAATAAAAGGGAAATGAAAGGTAATTTAGTTTTAGATTAGGAGTTTAATAAACTAATTTAAATAAAAGTTACACAATATATATATTTAAATCAGGACAGATCTGGATTAAATTCTGGAAAGTTACAGAAAATTTGCAGAAAATTCTGGAAAATATCTGGAGACTTATTTATTAAGATATGCTAAATATTTATAGGAGTCTGGGTATTGAAAGGAGGAAATAGTAAGGGAAAAATAAAACGGGATTTAAGTAATAGAATTAGTTTTCGGAAAAAGGATTTAATAGGGGATTTAGAATAAAGGAATTAGGATTTTTAAATACTTAAAATAATTATAAGGATAAATAGGTAAATTTGTAAGTGGCCCCTATTTAATAAAAATACGGCTATTGGCCTATAAAGAACTGGGTATTACATGTTTTATGTTGATGGCTTTTGAGTGTGAAAAGAACTCTTTTGAAATTTTCTCCGATGAAACTTATGAGGAGTATTTTTATGATGAAATTTGTCATAGGGGATGGGATTTCCTAGTTTATAACAGTGATGAATTCTTTGCAATATGAGAATTGGTTGAGGATTTCTATGATGCTTTGAGAAATGGTGAACCGGGGTTAGGATATGTAGAGTTTTTCTTCGAGGAAAACAAAGAATTTTTCAACTCGAAATAATCTCGAGAGTAACCAACATTCCGATAGGACCTGGAAATCAACATCTAAATGAATTGGTAGTATTTCGATCTCTGTTAGGAGATTTCGTAGAGTTGAAAGACAAGGTGTTAAACCCCGCGCAGGTGTATCGGATGTGCTTGCGGCTTGCCGATGGGCAAACCGCAACATTAGGGGTATTGGCCGTGTTTCCTTCTTCCCGGCTTGGGTAGGGCATATCGTTCATTGCTTAATGGAAAAAGATCACCACTTTTGTATTGTGACCCAATTATTCAGTACGCTCATAGAGGGGGTGGCTCAGAAGAAACCCCAGCTGCCAGTCCTGGTGACCCTCATTTCCAAGTATTACGAAGCGAGGGAAGAGTTCGATGGGTATGCAGCTTCTTATGCACATTGGCCAGTTGAGACATAGTGGATTTCGTAGGGATATACAGGCCGCTACTATGAATAGAAGAATTGGACAATGGAGAACCCAAGTGAGCATCCCGAACTAGAGGATTCTACAGGGCGCTTCTTCACGAGCCTGAACTAGATAATGAGAAGGAATTGCAGCGCTTGACATTTCGAAGCATCCGTTATATGCTGAAGTAACAACAAAAGATGTAGGAACAGCTAGACATAATTGAGATGGCTCAGCAAGCAGCACAGGAAGAAGCAAGCGGCAGTATGAAGGGAAAAGGGAACTCGAGAAGACCATAAGGACATTGCCCAGTTCGAGTTTGGGGTAATGGGATGAGTTGGTTCATATATATAGCATGCAGTTGCATTTGCACGTTTCCTGCATTTTCGCACTTTCATTCCTGTATTTTTTCATTTATTTTCATGTCGTTTGCATTGCATATTTGCTTTTGTACTGCATTTTGCTTATTGTACCAATTTTTTTTAAAATACAAAATATTAATGTTAAAATTTTCCTTTTTTTTGTATATACAATAATCCAAAAAACCATAAAAATGTGAAAAATTTCTAAAAACCATAAAAACTTTGTCGTCTAGTTAGCTAGTGGGAAAAACCTAGTCTCGAAATATCGACGGTTCGTGTTTGATAACTTTGAAACAATTAGATCCTATTTTATAAATTGAAAACCCAAAATGACAACCCTTCTTTGAATTTAATTATAGATAAAATACGTCTTTTTACATCACCATACACGTGTCGTAAGTTTTGAAAAACGAGAGAACGAGTTTTGACATATCATAAAAACTTTTAAAATTGATAAATCTTTTTAGGATCGAACAAGTTGTTTGGAAATAAGTAATATCTTAAATAGTTCATAAAGTAAAGTGAATATGAAAGGGTATTATTGAAGCTATAATAGAGATCAAGTCTGAAAAATAACCCATCTTGATTCTTGAGTGATTACACACCCATATCCACACAAAACACGTCTTTTGATCTAAAAAATGGAAAGAAAAATCAATTGTATCTCTGTTCGCATTACTTTGAGATTTTCACGTATAAAATAAGTCTTTTTGTTTTAGATCTTAGGTGACTTGGGCAATTAAGTCCGCCGGGGTGTTTTCACACCTAATGTCCTATAACCATCTGGTTTGGGTGTATTGACCCAAAGCTCGCTAAGAAACCTAGAAAGTCCATTTTAAAACAAAGTTAAGCAAGTGTTCTCTCCGAGTTAAAATTTCTCACGGTTCTTTATGTGAGAATAATTTTTTCTTAAGACAAGTTTTACTATAAAAATACTTTTTAACGAAGATATACAGATAAAAGACTATTGGACGTTCACGAGAGTGTGTATGATACAAAATCAGGTAATAGGTGGAGTGAAGAATAAAGGTTAGTCCTCTGTTGAAATTAATAGAAATTCTGATTTGAAACTAAGCCGGAGAACGAAATTTAAGTCTTAAACAAACTCATGTGATCCTCCTGAAGTTTTTTGGTCCATCTTTGACATAAACTCTAAATCAAAGTTTCTTAAAATATAACGACGCTATTCGCACAGAGCACGAAAAGACGTATAGGATCTTGGTTAAATAAAAAGCGAGGAGTGAAACAGAGGGTTCGATATTTTTGACTTAGGATAATAGAATTTCTAAGTTTTGATACTACACCTTAGTCTTAAAAACGACAGTAACCCCACGAAAACTAGCTTGACGGGATTTTGTGGGTGTAATCCGCTGAAAACTCTCAGGAGACAAAACTCCTCCTACTAGGGACACCTAGAGGTTTAATGGCTTCTTGCACGGGCTCGGTGCAATCGCGTTCCATGCGAAAGTAAGGTTAGGAATTTTTTGTTTTGCTCAATACGAGCAAAAAGGTAAGTTTGGGGGTATTTGTTCATCATGTAAAACTGCATTTCAATACCGTTCATTCGCTACCAATTTTGTAATATATCGATAATATTAACCCGTGTCTTCTCAATAAGTATAGGGTATAGATATTAATGATAAAACAAGGGAAATACACTCAAAATGCACGGATATAACATTGCAAGCCGACACTGCAACCAGAACGGAAAACCGATTAGAATTCAAGGAGATTTTTTGAAACAAATCAAAAGTGCACAAACATTTTTTATGAAAATGGTCCAACATGTCTACAAGTATGAACACAAGAGTTTTTCAAGATGCATGCACCTTGGTGGCCAGAAGTGGTATGGTGTGAACACATTTTAGTAAGTGGGCATGCAAGTGGGCTTGAATAATGAGTGATTTTGAAAAGTTTTGATGTGATGGATGTTTTGTTGGATATAGTGCCCTCTAAGTCAATTATTGGATCGCAGATACGTGATTGTATTGATTGAGGGAGGACCTATATCGATATGACAGTCTTGCTCGAGATGATAGTATGCTATCTGGTTTGTCTTTATCATCGTATATATGCTTTAGTTCACTATTGCATGATGATAGAGCCCATAGGATTCTTGCTTGACTGCTAGCAGTATGATGGTGATCATATACGTGGGAGCTGGAGTCTATAAGCACATCCTTAAAGTGTCCCTAATCGTGGGAGTTTTGAGACAGGGCATCGATACTCCAGAGTAGACTAGTGTATACAGTCAATACCACGACGAGGGGCGGTGGCCGGTCTGATAAGCCATTGGTGTCAGTTGGATCACCTAAGATGTATACAGGTGCTCATTAGGTTATGAGTACACCGGACAGGACTCGCCGGGAACATGCTAGTTGGTATTATACATATCGTCAGATAGCAGTTCCCTGGTGACATGTGTACAGGTTAGTTTGTCGACCTGAGATCGTCATTTGTCTTGTGTGAGTTCCCACTGTGCTTTGATTTCTACCCTACCACGCTCAAAGGAGACGTGCAAACAGGTATTTTTTGGGTACAGTTCTGAGCCACATGGAGGCAGTGAGCGGATCGTCGGGGATTCGTCTCTCCCGGTATTAGGGGTTGATGTCGCACAGTGCACGGGTGGCCATCACTAGAAATCCTCAGCCGAGGTAGTAGAGAATTACTGATTTGGATCAGTAGTTTCCCAGATGGTGATGGGCTTCATGCCGACACGATTTATCGCGTTATTAGGGGTCTGACTTTATCCACCCCCTAGACTCGATATGCGATACTCTTTAGACGAACGGACTGGACTGTATGTATATTGTCACTGTTAGGCTCAGTAGGGTTTATGGATGAGTTCGCTCGTCAGCTTCCCTTCCAATCAATACATAGGCAACCGTTACGTACAGCTTGTACCTCTGACGTGCTAGTAGTTATATCCAATGCCAGTGTGTTGATGAGTCATTAGAGTCCCCCACAGACCGTTTCCCAAGTTTGGGCGAAACGTTGTAGAGGCCGTATGGTTTTATGGTAGGGTTCGGAAAATGCACGTGCGTTTACGCACGTGTCATATTTCTGGCAGATAATACCTGTGGGCTTTGGTTTAAGCCGGATCTGAGTATTATACTGTGTAGATATAATATCTTTGTCTTAGTTGCATTTGTATTCGGTCATAATACAAATGCGGGTATGTTTATACTGTTACGGGGTTATCCTGAAATTCGTTTCAGGATCGCTTTTGGAAGTTGTCAGTTTCCAGTTTTCTATCGCCCGTCTTTAACATTCGGTTAAAGACGGATTTATCTTTTCTTGAGATGGGTGTGGAAGCTTCTAGATGATGACTAGGGTGGTGAGGTGTTAAGTGACTAATTAGTGCATTTAATGATTCATTTAATGCAAGGGTGACTAGGTTAATGATTCACTGTTTACCATTAATGTTTGTGAAAAAGTGTTATTGTGACTCACTCATTCCTTTATGGTTATGGTCACCAATCCTTGCTCCTACACTCACCCTCCCTTTATATGTGGCCGGCCTCCTCCCCTCCTCTTCTCATACTCTCTCACTTGTTGATTAAAAAGATTATGATAGTTTGGATTCATGGAAATTAGAAAGTCTCATTTCTCATTTCACTCGATCCAAAAAGCAACTTCATTAACCGTTCGTCCATGGCTTTGGACGAAACGAGATAAAGTGTTCGACTCATTCTCTACATTAATCTTGGTCATCTCTTTTAGCAAACTTGATGATCGAGTTGCCTCGGTTCAGAGGCGGGAGCCCGTTTAAAGATCCGTCGACGTGGTGCTACCTGGACGAGAAGACTGGAGATTCAGAAGATCAGAGCAGCCGCAACAAAGCGTGGGATGATGATTGAAGACCGAAGGACTCGGATCGTTTGGTATAACATTTCTACCCACTTTATAGTTTATTAGTTTAGTTTTAATGGCAGATCCGGGTTACAGTACGCGATAGCGCCAGTCAAAAAGTTTTTGTTCCGCATTTGGCGTCTGTTAGATGGCCGGGGCGCTACCGTGGACTTACAGTGGTATCAGAGCCTCACCATTAAGCTTTACTAACTTGTGCTAACGCGTTTAAAATATCGATCGAACAAAATTTTCAAAACTGCAATTTCCATGTTCTAAGTTTCTGTCGATTTTTAAAAGGGTTTAAAAATTATTTTACATATCACAGAAAACAGAGCAGGCATTTCTAAGCATTTTGGGAAAATTTGGGCACGTGATCCCACATTACCACCATGGATCCGCGGTCAATCCTAGGGTTTGACCGTGGAACCGCGGCCGTTTTGTGGGAACAGTGCTGCAATTTTTTCCAGAGAACTTCACATTTGAAATTGTTGTTTATGGTATAGTTCTTTTAGGCCCAGATTTTGTTACTATACAGCAGATGTACGTGGGGCCCACTTCGGGAAATTTTGTCGATCGAAATTTTAAACTTGTTAGTATACAGTACTTATTTTGTATCTCCGATCGTGAATGTCATTCGAGCGGTAAACCGCGTCTAATTGCTATAGTTCTTTTAGACGGATTTGCGAACGTGACATTCGCGTTGATGTTCTGTGTTGTGCTGTGTTGTTGCGGATTTGTCGTGTTGGATAGCAGTGTGCAATGGTAGTGTAGTTTGGATTTATTTGTACATTTGATATTGCGGGGCGAGCGTCCAACATGTGGACTGCCGTCACTGCCTGCTGTATATTATTCTTTTGGGGCACGACCGGGCTGAGGTCGATGTACCCGTTGTATATATTTTTATTTCTGTACTAGATTTACCCCGCGACGGAGTGCACGGATAGCCGGATTCTGGAGGGCAACGGGTCTGTATCTCATGACTTTGAGAGGCAGAGGGGCCTCACTCTAGAATTGGCAGACTATTCGCCGCACTCGTAGGGGTACAGGTTGACCCAAGGAGGGGTGCTCAAGTTACCGGATTCCGTGAAGTGCCGGGTGGTCCATTTATTTTGCTGTAGGGGCTGCCTCGCTTCAGGTTTTAGCGGGTAACTTGCCGCACCCGTAGGGGTCTGGGTTTCATTGCACAGGCTATCCATACGACCATGGGAACGTCGGGTTTCAGTAGCGGCTCTGTGAAACCCGGGGATCCCAGATTATCTGTACTGTTCTTTAATGCTTATTACTTTTCTGTAATGTTGCATATTATCACGCCTGGAGCGATTATTGTATATTGGTATATATACTATTAGATGTTGTATATGTTTTACACCCGCGCTAGTCCAGCCCCCGCTCTGTCGTTAGTTAAGTAACCTAACGGGTGATGACAGGACCCAGTGGCGAATGCGGATGGCATATACGTACATTATATTTTCGTTCTTTTCTGGTGTGATTGATTGATGGGACTGCATTGATTCTTATCAATGCAAGGATAAAACAAACCTATATTTGATGTTGTTGGAATAAATTTTAAAAGGTGTTATTACAAAGATATTTCCTTTTGTTTTGCATAGTGATATTTGGTTGGAATATCCTGCACCTCATTTGACGAGGCAAGGGCTGATATCCCTTCACCGGGAGAAACCCCTTGGGCAGAAGTTTGCGTCAGGGTAATAACTTCAATATAGTCGATTACAAGTTGCTTTGCATAGAGGTATTCAGTTGGAATATCCTGCACCTCATTTCACGAGGAAAGAGCCGAGATCCCTTCATCAGGAGTGACCTCTTTAGCAAAAGGTTTTCGCCACTATATTTTTATAAATAGCTATCAGGTTCCTTCAATGAGATCAAGTTCATTACGTTAAAGGTTTTTTCGCCAAAAACCAGCCGTAGCCCTCCGTCATTTCTTTTGGGTATTCAGTAGTATTCAAGCTATGTATTTTGACCAACGCCAAGGCATAGTGTTTGGTAGCTGCTGGGTATTCATTTGTTGCATAGATAGATGAGTTGGTTTGGGACAGTCGTTCTGGCATTTTGGCCAACGTCAAGGGCATGTGCGGGTGGGTTCAAATTGACTTGAATAGTGACGGGTAGAACTTGGCATGTGACTTATGATATTTTGACCAACGCCAAGGTCATAAGAGCATGGGGCAAAAATCACATTGGGAGTTTCAAACATACAAGAAACTTGCCAGGCATGCGCATACCTTCTGGAGTGTGATAACTTGAGTTGCTTCCATCAAGTTATCATGTGATGAGAGTTGGATCCCGATTCCCACTGATGAGTTAGTTTACTCTTCGGGTGATCCCGACTAATTCTTCTTTCAGGTTTGGAGGAGAATTTGAGATTACAGTGGGAGGTTTCCTGATTAGATAAAGTGATAACCATTCTGATCTAGGTTAGAGTGCACGCAGAGTGTTTTTTTTCTCTCTCTCTCTTTGGCAGCGACCTTTGACCGACCCTAGACTATGACTCAGTGACCAAGTTGACCGAACCTTCTTAAAATACTGGCTTTTGGATTGTCTGAGTTGCATAAGTTATTGCCGCTCTTTCTTTTGCCCTTTGCATTTCTCAGAACACACCGTATTACTACGGACATCCACTTCCATTGGATAGATCCATCGTATGGTTATATACGAACTCGAAGGACTTCTTCGAGGATGGATCCAGGTTCAGGAGAAATAGAATTGGTTTATTCAGTTGTCTTTTATTATCACCTTCTCTCAGGTTGCGAGAGTTCCTTAGTTTAGGAGAGTACACCTATTACGCTTATTAGATAGTCTTATTCCAAACCATAGGTTGGTGTCGAAAGGTAGGGAATGAAGAAAACCAATTAGCTTAAGTAGGGTGTGCAGAAGGTAATATGTAAAGACAAGATAAAGGGATTAGAAAGAGGGCAAAGTAAATTGCGACTGTTATCATTCACGACCAAACCGCGTACTTCATCGCCACTCCTATTTCACCTTTAATAGAATAAGGTATTATTCAGTTGTCTTTTATCATCACCTTATCTCAAGTTGCGAGTACTCCTAGGATTAGGAGAGTACACCTATTATGCTTACTGGATAGTCTTCTTCCAAACCATAGGCAGGTGCCGAACGGTAGGGAAGGAAGAAAACCACTTGGCTTAAAAGGGGTGTACAGAAGGAAATAAGTAAAGACAAATAAAGGGATTTGGAGAGATGGCAAAGAATTATACAGTTACAGTCATGAATTGGATTATGGAAGAGGCATTACTAGGAATACGAGGATACCCCTACGAAACATTTTCATGTTTCAGTTACACTGTGCATTGTTAAAGGAAAACTGATTTCCCGATTAGATACTTACTCCAAGGTATGTATTTACCATGTATGATTCTCACATCTGTATGGTTTTACAGATGATGAGTGGGAGTAGGTTATTGGGAATAAAGGTGATCATCCTCATTATATCGGAATTCGTTATAATTGGTGATATTTGAGGAAGTCGCCTGAGTTTTTGCCGGACGGCATGTATTTGGTTTTGAATATCCGTTCTTGTGCACCAATTTCAAAATGATATATCTGTACGTTTATTTTTAATAAAGTGAGATATAACTTTTTGAAATTATGTCCGTAACATTTACCTATATCAGTTGACGATTAGGTAAGGAGCATTGAACAACGGAGTAGTTCTTTACCATAAGTACAGTTTTCAACCTACGATGCACAGGTTTTGAGTTATTCAACTCAGCGGACTTATACAGAGTATTGTATGTTGTCCAGTGTCCATCAGGACAAAGGGGTAGGTCCTCGTAGTATGTTCTGTTTACTTATGACTTCTCTAGTTTTTAGACAAGTGTTTCGTAGAAATACAATGTCTAAGTTTTGAAGAAGTTGTGGGTATAAGAATAAAGTAGAGAACTAGGTATCACAAGTATCGGGATTCTCCAAAAAGATAGAAGATGTAGATTCTTGTGATTGGTATTCAGATGATAGTAATGGTTTTGAGAAACTTGTTTCTCTTTCAGGTTACTCATAATTGGATAGATTCCTAAGTTGAGTAATACTGATTAACCTCTCTCCATTAAGTTGATATGCACTGAAGACAGTTGCATGGTTTGAATCTGGTTCCAGTTAAATTAGTGCCTCTATTTCTATATGGTATATAGAATGGTTCATATCTTAACGATGTTAAGATACGGGGAGTTGTCCAGCTTATGCTTAAAACCAGACACTGGATAACTCAAGGCACTTTTCTGTAATGGCAGTTTGTGGGTTGACCCTGGCTTTGACGAGGGTTGATTTTCTACCATCTGGAAGATCAATAGTGATATTGTTCTTGACTCGCCACAGTTTTAGTAAAATGTATTTTTTCAGAAAAACAGTAGTGGGAGTATGGTGGAACTGGAAGTGATTCCAGAACCGCAAACGATTACGAAAAATTTAATAGGATTTATATATTCAATTAGGTTTGACATTCCAATAGCCACTCCGCAGACATGGTTGGGTAACCTCAGACACCCGAGAGGTACTCTGGTATCCTCAAGGATGGTGACAGAGAGGTTTTTGTTTACCCAGACTTGACACTACTGTTGTTCCAGGCTATGAGACCCGGTAGGAGGTTAAGTATAGCGTCGTTCTAAACAAGCTTTAGAAGTGTATGTATATATTATTCTGCCAGAGGGTTGTCGTAGTCAGTGGGAGCAGCGGAAGCATAGTGGGCAAGTAGCTTATGTCTATTTATAGACTTGAGCAAATATAGCAGAGAAAGATCATCTATTTTTGATGTACAGTCATGGCTTTGACTTCATCAGAATAGGGGATGGATCTGTTAAGAAGGTAGTAGGGTGTGATGTCCTGGTATTTGGATGACATACACAGAGTAGAAAGTAAAATTCCTATATTACGATCGGTTGTAATTTGGTCGTCACACAGTTGTTTCTCCACACAGGATATGGATATAATATCTGACATTCTGGTTTCTAGATCTATGGTTTTAGATCTAGATTTGGGTAGTTTCCCAATGTGGGTACTTTGACAGTATTCTAATAGTATTTTAGAATAGATGACTCCTGGCATGGTGGTGTACCTGTAGGTGATGGAGTCACCCTCTCTGAAGGTGTCTTACAGACTAAAGGGGAGAGAGATGTGCATGATTGGCAGATCACTTGCTTAGGCAATTGAGTCAATCGTGAAATGTCAAGTACCACACCAGATGTTGTTTTTGCACTAGATGCGATAAGTTTATATTAATCCAATCCTGAAGAAACATAAGGAAGCAGTGCATGTTCTACGAATTTGATGACGGCAGCCTCCTTCGGGATACGGTTATCATTCCAGGCTTCAAAGGTGACATGGATAACAGAGTGATTGTCAGAGTTATAGTTTTCCCTCTGACGAGGGACAGTATTATGGACAGGTGGTCCAAGAGGATACTATGGGAGGCATGGTGCTGGATACTGATTAGGTCCAGTTATCAATAAAGTCTAAGAAGTTTGGATTTGAAGTTCATTTATGAACTAGGTCCCATCAGATATTCAGACATATTCTAAGACAGATATTACTCAATTCGGGAGATGGTTTTCTCCGTAAACTTGAGATTAAGAGAGACATAGAAAGAAACATCATGGTGGATCCACTCACTGAGGCTATTTCTCGAACACAAGAGTTTTACAAACGAGCTTTGTGAAACTGATTAGTAGAGAAGTTGGGTGTTCGGTATCACACAGGCTGTGAGTATGCGATATCACAATAATTAGCCTTAAGTGCAAGTGGGAGATTGTTGGATATAGTGCCCTTTAAGTCAATTATTGGATCGCAGATATGTGATTGCAATGATTAAGGGAGGACCTATACCGATATGACAGTCTTGCTCCAGATGATAGTATGCTATCTGGTTTGGTTTTATCATCGTATTTATGCTTTAGTTCACTATTGCATGATGATAGAGCCCATAGGATTCTTGCTTGACTGCCAGCAGTATGATGGCGATCATATACGTGGGAGCTGGAGTCTATAAGCACATCCTTAAAGTGTCCCTAGTCGTGGGAGTTTCGAGACAGGGCATCGATACTCCAGAGTAGACTAGTGTATACAGTCGAGACCCCGACGAGGGGCGGTGGCCGGTCTCACAAGCCACTGGTGTCAGTTGGATCACCTAAGATGTATACAGGTGCTCATTAGATTATGAGTACACCGGACAGGACTCGCCGGGAACATGCTAGTTGGTATTATACATATCGTCAGATAGCAGTTCCCTGATGACATGTGTACAGGTTAGTTTGTCGACTTGAGATCGTCATTTGTCTCGTGTGAGTTCCCACTGTGCTTTGATTTCTAACCTACCACGCTCAAAGGAGACGTGCAAACAGGTATTTTTTGGGTACAGTCCCGAGCCACATGGAGGCAGTGAGCGGATCGTCGGGGATTCGTCTCTCCCGGTATTGGGGGTTGATGTCGCACAGTGCACGGGTGGCCATCACTAGAAATCCTCGGCCGAGGTAATGGAGAATTACTGATTTGGATCAGTAGTTTCTCAGATGGTGATGGGCTTCATGCCGACACGATTTATCGCGTTATTAGGGGTCTGACTTTATCCACCCCCTAGACTCGATATGCGATACTCTTTAGAAGAACGGACCAGACTGTATGTATATTGTCACTGTTAGGCTCAGTAGGGTTTATGGAGGAGTTCGCTCGTCAGCTTCCCTTCCAATCAATACATAGGCACCCGTTATGTACAGCTTGTACCTCTTACGTGCTAGTGGTTATACCCAGTGCTAGTGTGTTGATGAGTCATTAGGGTCCCCCACAAACCGTTTCCCAAGTTCGGGCGAAACATTGTAGAGGCCGTATGGTTTTATGGCAGGGTTCGGAAAATGCACGTGCTTTTACGCACGTGTCATATTTCGGGCAGATAATACCGGTGGGCTTTGGTTTAAGCCGGATCCGAGTATTATACTGTGTAGATATAATATTTTTGTCTTAGTTGCATTTGTATTCGGTCGTAATACAAATGCGGGTATGTTTATACTGTTACGGGGTTATCCTGAAATTCGTTTCGGGATCGCTTTTGGAAGTTGCCAGTTTCCAGTTTTCTATCGCCCGTTTTTAACATTCGGTTAAAGATGGATTTATCTTTTCTTGAGATGAGTGTGGAAGCTTCTAGATGATGACTAGGGTGGTGAGGTGTTAAGTGACTCATTAGTGCATTTAATGATTCATTTAATGCAAGGGTGACTAGGTTAATGATTCATTGTTTACCATTAATGTTTGTGATGAAGTGTTATTGTGACTCACTCATTCCTTTATGGTTATGGTCACCAATCCTTGCTCCTACACTCACCCCTCCTCTATATGTGGCCGGCCTCCTCCCCTCCTCTTCTCATACTCTCTCACTTGTTGATTAAAATGATTATGATAGTTTGGATTCATGGAAATTAGATAGCCTCATTTCTCATTTCACCCGATCCAAAAGGCAACTTCATTAACCGTTCGTCCATGGCTTTGGATGAAACGAGACAAAGTGTTCTACTCATTCTCTACATCAATCTTGGTCATCTCTTATAGCAAACTTGATGATCGAGTTGCCTCGGTTAAGAGGCGGGATCCCGTTTAAATATCCGTCGACGTGGTGCTACCTGGACGAGAAGACTAGAGATTCAGGAGATCGGAGTAGCCGCAACAAAGCGTGGGATGATGGTTGAAGACCGAAGGACTCGGATCGTTCGGTATAACATTTCTACCCACTTTTTAGTTTGTTAGTTTAGCTTTAATGGCAGATCCTGGTTACAGTACGCGATAGCGCCAGTCAAAAAGTTTTTGTTCCGCATTTGACGTCTGTTAAACGGCCGGGGCGCTACCGTGGACTTACATGTTTAAGATATATTTTTCCCTTCAAGACTCCAGATTGTATCTCCTTAAAATTTAGACAAAATTGAAAATATAAGGAGATGATGTTAATGATTGAAGACAACAGAACCAAGATAGGTCCCACACTCTTCTCTTTGGCCGCCGGTTTAATCCCTTTAGCCGCAATTTGCGGCCCCCTCTTGCCCTGTTGGCTCCATTTTTCTTCAGAGTATTAATTGTTAGTGTATATGCCCTAGAGGCCATTACTGTATCATACTAGTATGTATATTACTTGATGGAAGCTTGGGATATTCACAGTTGTACAGACAATCTTGCTCAATATAGTAGTATGCTACTTGGTTTGTCTCTGCTTTAATGTGTACATGTGTGTTTATTTATTATATCACCTATACGCATTAGTAGAGCCCTTAGGATCTTTGCTTGATTACCGGCGTTGTGATGGCGATCACACTCGTGGGGGCTGGGTAATCTACAAGCACATCCTTATACACGTCCCTAGTCGTGGGAGTATCGAGATAGGGCATCGATACTCCAGTGTAGACTAGCGTATGCGCTTCTCATCCCAGCACGGGAGACGGTCTGTCCCACAGCCGTCAGTACGTCGTACTTGAGATAGTATGCGGGTGCTCGTTAGGTTACGAGTACACTGGACAGGACTCGTCGGGAACTGATGGTTGGTATTATACCTATCGTCAGTTATCAGTTCCCAGGTGACATGAGTACAGCTTAGTCCGCTGACTTGACACTGTCACTTCGCCTCGAGTGTGTTCCCACTGTTCTTTGATTGCTACCTTACCACGGCTCTACTGAGTTGTGCAAACAGGTAGTAGTTGGGAGCAGTCCCGAAGCACTTGGAGGCAGTGACGGTTAGACATGATTCGTCTCTCCCGGTATTGGGGGTTGACATCACGCTGTGTCTAGGAGAGCCATTACACGAGTAGTCCCTGGCCAGGGCAAGCGAGATATACTGGTAGGTTTCCAGTGTTATCTCAGGGTGTATTGGGCTTCACTCCGACACGACTTGTACCGCTATTAGGGGACTGACGTTTACCGCCCCTTAGGCCCGCCATGCGATGTATCAGACGAACAGACCGGACTGTACGGAGATTGTCACATACAGGCTCAGTAGGAGTTTGGATGGGTGTACCTCATCGGCCTTCTTATCGACATCTACCTGGGGACCGTTACGTACAGCTAGTGCCGCTTGCGGTCTGTGGTTAAACCCACTGCCAGCGTAGTGTCGAGTCTTTAGAGTCCCACACAGAGAGTTTCCCTGCACTGAGCGAAACGTGTAGAGGCCGTATGGTTTTACGGCAGGGCTGCGATCACTTACGTACACTTGTGTGCGTGTGGTGTTCGGGCAGGCAATACTAGTGGGCTTTGGTTTAAGCCGGATCCTAGTATTGCATGGATGGATTTGTTTTGTCTTCTGTGCATCCGCATTCTACGGAATACGGATGCAGGTGTGTATGCACAGTTTTCTGGAGCGATGAAGGTGGAGGTGCCTCATTAGGGTTTTGGCAGTTGGTTCGGCCAAAACCATTATGTGGCAGGCTCATTAGGGTTTTGACAGTTCGTTTGGTCAAAACCATTATGAGCCGCGAACATCATTTACTAATCCTATTAGTGATAATCTTATGATGGCTAATTGCATTGACCATTTGACCCCGTTGACCCCTCTTGACTTTGTTGACCGGTTGACCGGGTTGACCATTGACTTTCAAGAGGTTTCCACACTCTTCTTTTCTTTTCCATTTTCTTTTGGATTATGATAATGGTCATTTCAATTGTAGCCATCAACTTTATCTTGATGGAATTAGTAATGATGTTGTTTTTGCATTATTGCAACCATGGTTAGCTTTTCTCTTGGTTAAGCTTATCATAATATTATTCTCTTTCTCTCTCTTGAAATGAGAAGCTCCATGGTTGCAAGAAAACCTCCTTCTTCTTCCTCCTCTTGATTTCTCCTTTGATCTCATGTGTTGAGAGAAAAAGGTTTCTACTTGACAAACACATCCATACATCTTCTCTACACAACCTAGGGCTTCTATATTAGCTATCTCCTTGCCCTAGTAACCTCGGCTTGAGGTGGAGCTCGGTGTACATCTCTCGGGTGGATCGTCTTCGACTCAAGGAGGCCGCGGAGGTGACCGAAGTCCGGATCAACCATTGAGCAAGCAATGAGAAGAACAACAAGAAGAGAAGAACTTCAAAGAAGAACAACAACAAGAAGAGAAGGAGTTCAAGTTGAGGTATAACCCCTAACCGAGTAGATACATCTCTTGTTAGGTTGCTAGTTTATAGTTTAGCAAAGATCCGGCTTTTACGGTCCATGTTACAAAGCTTAGAAAAATTTTTGTTTTACCGTTTCCGCAACCCCGAAAGTACCGGGAGAGGTAACGTGGACCTAACAGTGGTATCAGAGCCTAACTAAACATAAACTAGCTTGGTAGTAAAGTGTATCGAAGTTCGAAACGGAAAAATCGAAAAAACCAAGTTATAAAAACCTGAGTTTCTGTTAAAAAGTTTTCTGGTCAAAACAAAATTTGTTATATCCCAAAAATCATCTCAGGCTTTTTAGAAGAAACCCACCAAAAACGAGACAGCAACTCTACCAGAGCGCGGCGCTTCCGCGGCAATAGCAAGCTATTGCCGCGGAAGCGCGGCCAGCTAGGTGAGTTACTGTGTCGTCTTTGGTGCAGTGTGTTTCTGACATGGTTTTAGGATTTTTCAGATATATTATATGTGCCCAGATTTTCCAGAATAGAAATTTGTTTTTGGGGGCCTATAATTCCGTATTTTTCCGAACTTCAATATACTTTGACTATAAAGGTTATATCTGTGATGTTCTTATGTATTCAACGTCGGCTAATCGCTATATGACGATTAGTCGGGGTTATACATATCTGTGATCTGTGATTGTTGTTGATGGTTTGTGTATATGAACTCGTTGGATTGTCGCGGATGAATAGCCGGGGTGGATGTGAGATGAGAGTTTCTTTTTCTTTCATTCATGTAATAAATTTGTAAATTGATGTAATATTATTTGTTTGGCCGCACAACCGGGTCGGGGTTGTAGCCGTCATTGTATAATTCTTTTTACTGTTTTTGCTCCTAGGATAGACCCATGGAGGGGGTGCACAAACTACCGGGTAGCTCGAAGTGCCGAGTGGCCTACTCATGGCATTGAGGGAGGTTGCTTCGCTTCGGGTACTTGGCGGGTAGTTTGCCGCACCCGTAGGGGTCTTGGGTGGGGTTTGGCTATTCATCGCGACCGTGTAATCCGTTTTTCGTTGCAGGCTCGAACGAATTGCGGATTCCTAGTATATCCAAAGTGTTCATCTGTGATCTGGATTGGCTATCATTGCTATATTGCTATATATAATAACTATTTAGGCGTTGCTTATGTTTTACAGCCGCGCTAGCCCAGCCCCCGCTCTGTCGTTAGTTAAGTAACCTAACGGGTGATGACGGGGCCCCGTGGCGAATGCGAATGGCATAAGCGTACGTCATATTTTGGTTGTTTTCTGCAATGGTAGGATTTAAATGATGGGACGCATTAAAAGAACTAATGCAAGAAAATAAACCTAAAAGACGTTGTTGGAACAAGTTTTTCAAAAAGCTGTTATTACAAGGACGTTCATCTTTTTGTTTTGCATCGCGGTATTCGGTTATGAATGCCCAGCACCTCAGTCGACGAGGCAAGGGCCGAGATCCCTTCACCGGGAGTGACCCCTTGGACAAAACTTTGCGTCAGGGTAATAACTTCACTATAGTCGATTATTCTTGCTTTGCATCGAGGTATTCATCTTACGAATGCCCAGCACCTCACTCGACGAGGAAAGAGCCGAGATCCCTTCACAGGGAGTGACCTCTTTAGCAAAAGTTTTCGCCACTGTATTTTTTCAAAAGGATGTATCACGTTCCTTCAACGATATCAAGTTCATTACGTTAACGGATTTTTCGCCAAAAACCCAGCCGTAGCCCTCCGTCGTTTCTTATAAGTTATACTTAGTATTCGTGCTGCGTTTGTTGACTGTGTCAAGGCGCAGTGAACGGTAGCTAAGTATAGCTTATTTGCTGGATACAATGTGATTGGTTAGGACATTTGTAGAACCTTGTTGACTGTGTCAAGGGTTATGCAGGTGGGTTTAATGCAATCAAGATAATGACGGGATGAACTTGACTAGGACCTTTTGATTTGTTGACTGTGTCAAGATCACTTGGGTCCTAGGCGCAAAAACTACATCGGGAGTTTCAAAAGAACTGAAACTTGCAGATTTAGCATACCTTCTGGAGTGTGGTGACTAGAGTGGATTCCATCTAGGTTATCACACAATGACAGTTGGATCCCGATCCCACTGATGAGTTGGTTTACTCTCGGGAGATTATTTCACTTAACGATCAATGCTATAAACCTAGTAGGTGTCTAGAAAGGTGTTAGCGGGGCTACGCCCCCAGGGAAAAGAGGTTCTTTAATTAAGGAACTTCGCGAAAGCGTTGGAAAACCTCCCTCGAAGTACCGACACTAGCCTGGCTGAAAGGTTAAGCAAGTATTGTGACGTGAATTAAAACCCGGCTAGTTCTTCTTTTAAAAAGGTTTTAAGAAGAATTTGAGGAAACAGTGGGAGACATCCTGGTTAGATAAATTAATAAACCAATCTAATCTTGCAAGAGCATACGCTGAGTGTTTCTTTTCTCTCTCTCCAGGCAGCAACCTTTTCACGCCCTAATCAAGATAATAAAATGTATCGCTTGACCGATTCGAATTCTTATTCGGGACTGGGGAAAGTTGGTTCAGCTCTAACTTGTGACAACAGTCATGAGTATGAGAATGGGAAAGAGGAAAGTATGGATTTCCAGGATACCCAGTTGAAGAAGAAGCATGGTTTTGCATCTACTTCAGGTGTTCTTGTAATTGAGAACTGTTTTACGGTCAGCCCTACCTCCTGGGTACTTGATACCGGATCAGGATCTCATATCTGTAATTTATTGCAGGGACTGAGAAAAAGAAGGAAAGTTGCACCGGGTGATATGTCGCTCAGAGTAGCGAACGGAGCACAAGTTAATGCGGCAGCCGTCGGTGAATATCACCTAGTATTGCCTAATGGCAAGACTATGATTTTGAACGATTGCTACTATGTACCCTCCATGGTTTGCAACATCATATCAGTTTCTTTACTCGATAAAGATGGATATAACTTTGTTCTTGACAAGAATATCATGAACATCTACCTACATAAGGTATTGGTTGCAGAGGGTACACTGTGTAATGGTATCTACGTTCTAAATCAGAATACAGTTCTCAATATACAAAACACACGCAAGAGGAAGAATTCAGATACGAATGAATCCTACTTGTGGCATTGTAGACTTGGTCATATCGGAGAGAAAAGACTGAGTAAGTTGCATAAAGATGGACTCTTGGATGCGTTCGAGTTTTCATCTTATGAAACTTGTCAGTCTTGTCTCAAAGGGAAGATGACCAAATCTCCGTTCACCGGACATGGAGAAAGAGCAAGAGAGCTCTTGGGACTCATACACAGTGATGTGTGTGGTCCGATGTCTATACATGCAAGGGATGGGTTCTCGTACTTCATCACATTCACTGACGATCTCTCCAGGTTCGGATATGTGTATCTGATGAAACATAAATCTGAAGCTTTTGAGAAATTCAAGGAATTCAGAAAGGAAGTAGAGAACCAGATTGGCAAAAGTATCAAGATCCTCCGGTCTGATAGAGGAGGGGAGTACTTAAGCACGGAATTCCTAGATTACTTAAAAGAGAATGGTATTCTCTCTCAGCTTACTCCTCCTTATACACCACAGCACAACGGTGTTTCGGAGCGGAGGAATCGTACCCTATTGGATATGGTTCGGTCCATGATGAGTAGTGCTGAGTTGCCTCTTTCATTCTGGGGACATGCGCTTCAGACAGCGGCATACCTTTTGAATCAAGTTCCGTCCAAATCAGTGCCTAAAACTCCGTATGAAATATGGAGCAGTAAGAAACCATGTCTTAAGTTTATTAAGATATGGGGTTGTCCGGCCTATGTGAAAACACAGAAACCGGACAAGTTAGAGGCACGGTCAGTTCTCTGTAAATTTGTGGGATATCCTAAAGACTCACTAGGATATCTGTTCTACCACACTGAGGAACAGAAGGTGTTTGTATCTCGCCACGCTACCTTCTTAGAAAGGGAGTTTCTTGCAAAAGAAACTAGTGGGAGTTCGGTAGAACTGGAAGAAATTCAGCGACCACAAAATGTAACTGAAAATTTGGAGGAACCGCTAGATTCAATAACCCCAAACGAACCTCAGCCACTCCGCAGATCTGGTAGGATTTCTCATCCGCCCGAGAGATACTACGGTTTTCTCATAGACGGGGATCGAGAGGATTGCATCTTGGAAGAAGATGACCCTACCAGTTTCAGGCAGGCCATTATCAGTAGGGACTCTGATAAGTGGCAGGAAGCAATGCAATCCGAAATGGAGTCCATGTACGCCAATAAAGTGTGGACCTTGGATATTGCTCCGGCTGGGGTAAAACCCGTAGGATGCAAATGGATCTACAAAAGGAAACTTGGTGTAGATGGGCAGGTGGAAACCTATAAAGTTAGACTCGTTGCAAAAGGTTTCCGTCAAAGACCTGGTTTGGACTATGACGAAACTTTTTCTCCGGTGGCTATGCTCAAGTCCATTCGGATCCTACTTGCCATTGCTGCCTTCCATGACTATGAAATCTGGCAGATGGATGTTAAAACGGCTTTCCTAAACGGTTGTTTGGAAGAGTGCGTTTACATGGATCAACCAGAAGGTTTCGTAGACAGTGGGAGCAGCGGAAAGGTGTGCAAGTTGCTTAAATCCATTTATGGATTAAAGCAGGCATCGCGGAGCTGGAACATCTGTTTTGATGAGGCAATCAAGGAATTTGATTTCATCAAGAACGAAGATGAACCCTGTGTTTATAAGAAGATTGTAGGACGAACTGTCGTATTCCTAGTCTTGTACGTGGACGACATTCTTCTGATAGGAAATGACATTCCTATGCTACAATCGGTCAAGCTGTTTTTGTCACAAAGGTTCTCCATGAAGGACCTGGGTGATGCCTCGTACATTCTGGGGATCAAGATCTATAGAGATAGATCCAAGAAACTATTGGGACTTTCGCAGTCCAGGTACATAGAGACCGTACTAAAGAGATTTAGTATGGAGGATTCCAAGCGCGGTAACATACCCGCATTGCACGGAATTACCCTCTCCAAGAAGATGTCTCCTAAGACTGACGAGGAGAGGGTTCGCATGAGCACTATACCCTACGCTTCGGCGGTAGGATCTATAATGTATGCGATGCTATGTACAAGACCAGATGTAGCTTACGCGTTGAGCACGGTAAGCCGGTATCAGTCAGACCCAGGGGAGGACCACTGGACGGCAGTGAAGAACATTCTCAAGTACCTGAGAAGGACTAAGGAGATGTTCCTGGTTTACGGTAATGGAGACCTCAGGGTCGAGTCCTTTACCGATTCAAGCTTCCAGAGTGACAAAGATGACAGCAAGTCTGTCTCGGGTTTTGTGTTTACCCTCAACGGAGGGGCGGTATGTTGGAGGAGTTCCAAGCAGGATACCGTCGCAGACTCGACGATGGAGGCTGAATACATTGCTGCAAGCGATGCCGCAAAAGAGGCGGTCTGGATTAAGAAGTTCATTGGTGAACTTCAGGTGGTTCCGTCCATTGTTGACCCAATACCTTTGTATTGCGATAACAATGGGGCTATTGCTTTAGCGAAGGAACCAAGGTCCCATCAGAAATCCAGGCACATCTTAAGGCGGTATCACCTGATCAGGGAGATCATTGATCGACAGGAGATCGAGGTGCGGAGAGTGGACACAAAGGACAACACTGCGGACCCATTCACGAAGGCTTTACCCCAGACTCAGTTCGAGCGGCTGATCGAGATGATAGGTCTTCGATACGCCAGTACATGGCCTTAGTGCAAGTGGGAGATTGTTAGTGTATATGCCCTAGAGGCCATTACTGTATCATACTAGTATGTATATTACTTGATGGAAGCTTGGGATATTCACAGTTGTACAGACAATTTTGCTCAATATAGTAGTATGCTACTTGGTTTGTCTCTGCTTTAATGTGTACATGTGTGTTTATTTATTATATCACCTATACGCATTAGTAGAGCCCTTAGGATCTTTGCTTGATTACCGGCGTTGTGATGGCGATCACACTCGTGGGGGCTGGGTAATCTACAAGCACATCCTTATACACGTCCCTAGTCGTGGGAGTATCGAGATAGGGCATCGATACTCCAGTATAGACTAGCGTATGCGCTTCTCATCCCAGCACGGGAGACGGTCTGTCCCACAGCCGTCAGTACGTCGTACTTGAGATAGTATGCGGGTGCTCGTTAGGTTACGAGTACACTGGACAGGACTCGTCGGGAACTGATGGTTGGTATTATACCTATCGTCAGTTATCAGTTCCCAGGTGACATGAGTACAGCTTAGTCCGCTGACTTGACACTGTCACTTCGCCTCGAGTGTGTTCCCACTGTTCTTTGATTGCTACCCTACCACGGCTCTACTGAGTCGTGCAAACAGGTAGTAGTTGGGAGCAGTCCCGAAGCACTTGGAGGCAGTGACGGTTAGACAGGATTCGTCTCTCCCGGTATTGGGGGTTGACATCGCGCTGTGTCTAGGAGAGCCATTACACGAGTAGTCCCTGGCCAGGGCAAGCGAGATATACTGGTAGGTTTCCAGTGTTATCTCAGGGTGTATTGGGCTTCACTCCGACACGACTTGTACCGCTATTAGGGGACTGACGTTTACCGCCCCCCTAGGCCCGCCATGCGATGTATCAGACGAACAGACCGGACTGTACGGAGATTGTCACATACAGGCTCAGTAGGAGTTCGGATGGGTGTACCTCATCGGCCTTCTTATCGACATCTACCTGGGGACCGTTACGTACAGCTAGTGCCGCTTGCGGTCTGTGGTTAAACCCACTGCCAGCGTAGTGTCGAGTCTTTAGAGTCCCACACAGAGAGTTTCCCTGCACTGAGCGAAACGTGTAGAGGCCGTATGGTTTTACGGCAGGGCTGCGATCACTTACGTACACTTGTGTGCGTGTGGTGTTCGGGCAGGCAATACTAGTGGGCTTTGGTTTAAGCCGGATCCTAGTATTGCATGGATGGATTTGTTTTGTCTTCTGTGCATCCGCATTCTACGGAATACGGATGCAGGTGTGTATGCACAGTTTTCTGGAGCGATGAAGGTGGAGGTGCCTCATTAGGGTTTTGGCAGTTGGTTCGGCCAAAACCATTATGTGGCAGGCTCATTAGGGTTTTGACAGTTCGTTTGGTCAAAACCATTATGAGCCGCGAACATCATTTACTAATCCTATTAGTGATAATCTTATGATGGCTAATTGCATTGACCATTTGACCCCGTTGACCCCTCTTGACTTTGTTGACCGGTTGACCGGGTTGACCATTGACTTTCAAGAGGTTTCCACACTCTTCTTTTCTTTTCCATTTTCTTTTGGATTATGATAATGGTCATTTCAATTGTAGCCATCAACTTTATCTTGATGGAATTAGTAATGATGTTGTTTTTGCATTATTGCAACCATGGTTAGCTTTTCTCTTGGTTAAGCTTATCATAATATTATTCTCTTTCTCTCTCTTGAAATGAGAAGCTCCATGGTTGCAAGAAAACCTCCTTCTTCTTCCTCCTCTTGATTTCTCCTTTGATCTCATGTGTTGAGAGAAAAAGGTTTCTACTTGACAAACACATCCATACATCTTCTCTACACAACCTAGGGCTTCTAGATTAGCTATCTCCTTGCCCTAGTAACCTCGGCTTGAGGTGGAGCTCGGTATACATCTCTCGGGTGGATCGTCTTCGACTCAAGGAGGCCGCGGAGGTGACCGAAGTCCGGATCAACCATTGAGCAAGCAATGAGAAGAACAACAAGAAGAGAAGAACTTCAAAGAAGAACAACAACAAGAAGAGAAGGAGTTCAAGTTGAGGTATAACCCCTAACCGAGTAGATACATCTCTTGTTAGGTTGCTAGTTTATAGTTTAGCAAAGATCCGGCTTTTACGGTCCATGTTACAAAGCTTAGAAAAATTTTTGTTTTACCGTTTCCGCAACCCCGAAAGTACCGGGAGAGGTAACGTGGACCTAACATTAATCTTGGTCACCTCAACTCATTGGTATATGCAATTTCTGCTTTTACAAGTTTTATAAATAGTAGATCAGTTTGTGAGAAAAGGATATAAATTTTTACTACTTGTAAACACTCTTGATAAAGTTTTGTAGTTCTTGTAATTTGTTTGAGTTCTTTTCCTTCCTATGGTCTTCCAACTTCTATCTTTGAGTTTGCAAGATCAAATTTTGGTAATTGAACTCATTTGCTTGTATTTGGATTCCATATCAATAAAGGCTTCATTGAGTTCTATTGTGGTTCTTGTATCTCTTCTTACTTTTTCCTTGCATTCTCTTTTATTTGTTCATTTGTGTTTCCTTTACATGATGTGTGAGTAGTTTTCACTTAGGCAATGGTGAGGTAGGTTGATGAATGGCTTGCCTTCCAACCCCTCATTCTTGATTCTTAGCACTCATTAACTTCTTCTCTTAATGTGTACAATATTACCGTGTTATTGCTTGATAGGATATTTTGTTTTCATTGGTTGCAAATTAACCTTTAATACATATCCTATTATTTCTTTACATATCATTTTTGTTGCATTAAAAATTGAAGTAGAAACGTGGGTTAAATTTAGCGAAGTGTAGTGAACTAGCTAGATAGGACATGTAGCCACACAAGCATATGTCCTATACTTGCTAACTTCACTTAGCTCATTTCATTTAAAACCCTTGAAATTTGTAGTTTCTTTTGATCCAATTTTGATATCGTATCCTAAATGATACTTTGTAATTGGTTTAGATGTGGCATGATTTTTAAGTCAAAATAGAAACTAGAAATGGATGTTGCATCAAGATTGAGAGTTGGGGTAACGCTATAAATCAATTAATGAAATCTTAGCCTAAGTTTTCCATATATATCATTTTATTCTTTACATCGCATTCTTTGTATAAAAACGTGACAAACTCAACTTCAAATCCTTTGTTTCTAACTCAAAAGAACGTCGTGATATCCATTTCCTGTGAATCGACCCAAACTTGCCGGCTCGCTACAACGCGTCGGGCACTTGCAGTTTATAAATTTTAAAACGAGACCGAGCTCACGTGTGCACTATTTCTAAAAGCAATTCTTTCAAAACCATAAAGGCGCGCGCGTGTGGGGTCCCAACAAGTCGTTTCAACCCTTGCCCGGAACGCTGTTTTATTTTCCGTTTGCATAAGATGACTCAGGCTACTCTTAAGCCGGCTCGTGCACCGTTTGAAGCTGAAACATTCCAAACACCCAATTGATGAGTTCCTTCATTTCATGGTCGTTCCTTTTCTCTTCAAAACCGCTAATGAATTTTGATAACCCCAACCCATTAAATTCCCTATTAATGTCTTATAATAGCCCTTAAATCTCTTTTAATTACTCAATCTTAAAATTATCTCTCTTTTTCATTTTTTCCCATAGCTACCAAAACCCAATTCTCCTCTGAACTGGAAACATCCTCTCTGAAATCCTCTTCGAAGAATCTCCACAACCCAATCGAAGATTCCTGCATCTAGATGTCATAGTTTTGATCAAGTTCTTCTTCTCTTTCAAATGTCGGTTCAGTTGTTATACTGAATCACAACGCGAGTAAGTGCTCTTCCATCATCTCCTCGATCTCCCTATTTTTATCTCATCATCTCTCTCTTTCCCTTGTATCGTCTTCTCCACAAAACCGTTGTTCTTGTCTAGTAGAAACCACCAATAAAATATTGTTTTAAATGCTTGAATTTAGATTCACTTGTATAGTTAAACTTAATTGTTATTTCTTGTGAATCCATGCTCACTGATAATTCTCTATATAAATTTCAACCCTTATATACGTACAATTATAGTATATGGTTTATATTAAATTCAATTATTATTCTCGTTCAAATTTATAATCAAATGTTGCCTATCATGATAACCACAACTCATGCATGCCATAGATATTGAAAATACACATAATTGATACTATGGAATGAGTATAAACAAAAGTTTCATCGATACGAAAATATAATTGAACTTAAAACCTGATTGTTTGAACAATCAGGTTTTGAGCCGGCTCAAAATAATATGATCCATCTCATACAACCGGAGGAAAAAAACCTTTAGACATGGCGTGAGCCGGCTCAAGTTTGGACTTGTGCCGTCTTAACTTATGGTTGAGCCGGCTCAATATAATATCAAGCCATTTCAATAACTTTTGAGCCGTTTCTTGCACCCAGATAACCAAATCATTATTGTAGATGACTTGTGAGCCGTCCCAAGTAACCTTGAGCCGTCTCAAACTAATATCTAAACTGAATCAATATCTGATATATGATTTAATCTAATATACATCTCCATTACTTGTTTTATTACACCATACATGTCTCATTTCATACGATGTACTCTTTATTGCTGAACCTGAAAGTAGACTATGAGCTCTCCCCTACTAATTTACAACAAGCTTAGCATGGATTTCAAAAATTCAAAAGAGAGCTAAAACTCTACAAGTAAGGAATTTAGGCTAAAACTATGAACTTGCAAGCAAAAGGGAGTTAAATACTAAGTTTTAGAAGCACACATTTTATTATCTTGCTTCAAGTGCTCCAATTTGAGGTTGAACTCCTTTTAGCTCCTTGTAGGTTGAAGGTAGAAGGTTGCTTCTTGATATTCACTTGCCCTAGATGGATTCATCTTGATTGCTCCAACTTTAGCTCCAAGACTTCAAGCTAGTCTAACTAAATTCTAATCTTTGCTAATGAAAAGAACTTAGGATGTAGCCATGGTCACAAGTCGACATCTTCGTGATTCTAGGTCAGAAACCTTAGTGGTTATATCAGCCAGTTCTTTCTGTTGAGAAGGCCGTCTTCACTTTGTTCCGATGACGTTGACACGGTATTTTTTTGCTCAGGAAAGTAAGGACGCGGCTTAGAGCTTATTTAATTATCTTTTATAGTTCTCTTTTGAGAAATTTAAGAGGAGGAAGAAGATGTGAGCTCTATATAAAGAGAGAGAAAGCAAAAAATATTATGTTGAGAAAATCAAATGGTTTAGATATTTAACATAACTTAGAAATAATTTAAACCATTGATTTCCATCAAGCATCCAAGTGTCCATCTCCTTCTCTCCCCTCCACATGTTACTCTTAGGAGAGTGTACATGCATGTGCTATACCATAGACACAACATAACATAAAGAGAACTTAACAGAAGAAAAGAATTAGATAATTGATTATATATGTGTGTGTGTGACATAACATATAAATACATATACTTGTAATTATTTTTCAATGAATTAAAATACACAAAAGAGATAAATATTATTAGTGAAAAAATAATAAAAAAATACACACACATACACACACTCATGTATTATTTTATTAAATCCAAACTGGATTTAATATCCGTCTTTACAAAAGACCGGCTAGTATTTCCGAACATTCGATTACTGTCAGTATAAAAAGTACACTAGTTTTAATCGGACTACTGCACGTACCCAGTACAGCTACTACATTGTTTTGCTAAAACCAGAAATTCTCTATGTGGAACTCTAAAAACTCGACAATACGCTGGCAGTGAGTTGCCTGATGATATCCAAAACTCACAAGCACTTCAGTGACACTAGCTGTACTAAAGGCTACCTAGATATCTATCGAAAAGGAAGATCGATAAACAATCTCGTTTGAACCCCTACAGAGCCTATAAGTGACATTCTCCGTACAGTCTGGTTTGTTCGTCTGAGATTATCGCATATCGGGTCCAGGGGGTGGACAACGTCAGATCCCTAATATTCCAATAAGTCATGCCGATATCAAGCCTTATACCAACCAAGAAATTACTGATCTTGCTACCAGTAAATCTCATCTTCCCTAGTCAAGGACTTATGGTATTGGCCAACCGCACATAGTGTGATATTGAATCCCTATATCGGGAGAGACGAATCCCCGATAATCGCTCACTGCCTCTATGTGGCTCGGGACTGTACCCAACTAAAACCTATTTGCACAACTCAGTAGAGCCGTGGTAAGGTAGTAATCAAAGCACAGTGGTAACTCACATGAGACAAATGACGATCTCAGGTCGACAGACTACCCTGTACTCATGGCACCTGAGAGCTGCTATCTGGCGTTAGGTATAGTACCATCTAGCAACTCTCGGCAAGTCCGTCTAGCATAACTCATAACCTAATGAGCAGCTGTATACAATCTTTGGTGCCGTACACCAATGACTGTGGGACCGGCCACTTCTCCTGACGGGAATAAGAAACTATACACTAGTCTACTCTGGAGTATCGATACCCAGTCTCAAAAATCCTATGACTAGGGACAATTTAACAATGTGCTTATAGATTACCCATCCCTTACAAGTATGATTGACATCACAATGGTGGTAGTCAAGTAAAAATCCTACGGGTTTTATCAACATGTATTAGTGATATGAAATAAAAAAAATATAACATATACACATGTTAAGATAAAGGCAAACCAAATAGCATACTATCATATCGAGCAAGATTTTCCTGTATATATATATCCCCAGCATCCTATACAATAAATGACCTTTAGGGCATACATATCCATCAATCTATTACTTACACTAAGGCCAATTATAAGCGTAACGAATACAAAAAATCTTGAACAGTCGCTCGAACTGCGCTTAAGGGATGACTTTGGTGAATGGATCTGCAGTGTTGTCCTTCGTATCTACTCTCCGCACCTTGAACTCCTGGTGATCCACGATCTCCCTAATTAAGTGATACCATCTTAAGATGTGTCTGGATTTCTGAAGGGACCATGATTCCTTTGCTAAAGCAACAACCCTATTATTATTTCAATACAAAGGCATTGGATCAATAATGGATGGAACAACCTGAAGTTCATGTTGGGGTAAAAATTTACACCCCGTTGACCGAGTCAAAGTCAAGGTTAACCCCCAAGCTAGGTGGGCCCATGCCCAGGTCAAGCGGGCCCATGCCCAAGTCGAGCCCACGGCCAGCCTCCCCATGCCAACAACAAAATCATGTGATAAATAATTTTTATGTAATTTTTTATACATGAATGTATGTAAAATGGGCATAAAGCCAATATTTTGTAAGCCCTTGGCTTTTGTGCAAAAAAGAAATGGCACATGAGCCATGGGATGGGCAAAATGCCATTTTGCAAAGCCCAAAGGGCTATATGTAAATATGTAAGCCTATATAAGGCAACATGATGAATAAAAAAAAGGGACTTTTCATTCTCTCTACAAAAATTTTAGATCTGAGATCTTTTGTGCCTCCTGCTCCTTCTCCAAGGTTCTAAACCTTCTCATTTCATTTGAATTAAATCAAGAGTTTTACTCTTTCTTTTCAAAAACTAAGAAGTCTTCCACCACAAAACCCACAAAGGGGAACTTGGATCTACCATTAGATCTCAGAAAGGAGAGATTTTTAGATCTCACATCTCTTGATCATCAAGATCCAGCCAACAGAAGAGGAAGAGGAAGAATCCCTTTCATCAACAAAAACATTTTAGGAGTTTAACTCCATATATTTACATATATATATATAATAAATATTTCCTTTCTGAAGCATAGCTTCTGTTTCTTAAGCTAAAAGCCTCTTTTTCTCGCCGGCGCTCAAGCGCAGAGCGCCCGCGTGCCGACACGTGGCGCGCTTGCGCTCAAGCGCAAGCGCCCGAGCGCAAGTCGCCCACGTGCCGACACGTGGCGCGCTTACGCTCAAGCGCAAGCGCCCGAGCGCAAGTCGCCCACGTGCCGACACGTGGCGCGCTTGCGCTCAAGCGCAAGCGCCCGAGCGCAAGTCGCCCCGGTGCCGACACGTGGCGCGCTTGCGTTCAAGCGCAAGCGCTCGAAGCGCAAGTCGCCCCGGTGCCGACACGTGGCGCGAGCCCAAGCGCAAGCGCTCGGGCGTAAGTCGCCCCCGTGCCGACACGTGGCGCACTTGCGCTCAAGCGCAGGCGCTCGAGCGTAAGTCTCCCCCGTGCCGACACGTGGCGCGCTTGCGCTCAAGCACCCAGCGCTCAAGCGCAGAGTGCCCACGTGCCGACACGTGGCACTCTAGTGCCTGAGCGCACAGCACCTAGGCGCACAGCGCCCAAGGTGCTGCCCCCACGCATCCTTTGGATGCTTCCCCCCCTTTTTTTATATGTATATACATATATATATATACATATGTACACATATGCATACATATGTGCACATACAGATACACCACGACACTGTCCCTGTTAGAAAAAAATTTCTAACGGGGCGCTGCCCCGCACCCCGCAAGGGGGCTGCTCGCCCGCTTGACCCCCAGCCCGCTATCTGGATAGCGGGACCCCCGTAAAAACTCTGCATGGCTCCCGATATATCCAAACCTCCCCTTTCAAAACACAACACACGTACACTGCACGTTGAGTTCGCATGACCAGTTTAACCCGTTAATCGGAGGTTCCCTCGCCCCAAAGGTGAGGGGTAATTAACGGCAGCTTAGTCCGCGGCTGCCGGAGATTCGGATCCCCACAATCAATAAACCCCGGCCTACCCTAGGCAGGGGGAATCTGTAGTACGCCTGACAATCGCGCGCGTATTCCCATCTCAATGGGGTGACGAAAAACACCCTACAGATTCTGGCACGCCCGGTGGGACCAATCTCTCCTCCCATATTTCGGGTTAAGCGTTCATGCGAACTCAATCAATATACATGTCTATATTTAAACTAAAATAATGCCTTTTCATGCAGGTTTTCAAGCAATCACTCTCCAACAATGTCTCCAAGGACGATCTCAGCTCTCAGCACGACTCCCGTCTCCTACACGATGAAGATAGACGCCAGGACGGTCCTTCCGGCCAGTCTCGGACGACAATGGGAGGAGCCGCTGCTACCATTTGGCTCTATTATATTCATGCCAGTTGGCGCCATCCCAGCTCTTCAAGCCCCGCTGGCAGACAAACCGGTCTCGAAAGGCAGGAGACCAAATGTGGTGATCTCAAGGGCGCCCCAACCCAAACGCAAGTCGGTGTCTGAACGACTTTCCTTGGCCCCAGCTGGGGGCAAGGCCATCAACACCAACAAAGCTACAACGCGTCCCGAGCAAGCTCCAGCGGTGCCCTTGACCACTGCTCGATCGGGTGTCTTCTCTAAGCTCCCCTCTGATCAACTCATAATGGCTTCCCGGGTAGCGGATGCCCGCCAAGCCTTCAAAATCGAGAAGCTGAGGGAGAAAAGGCTCAGATATAGAGCCAACAAAAGGGCTAGGGCTACTGCCAGGCTAAACCTCATGAGGTTTGAAGAATAGGGTTACCCCTCTAAAGATGAGGGGATGGCTGAATGTGTTATCCACACTGTCTACGTGGTGGGCACACGCAGCAAGAGCAAGGACGGGGCCACTACATCTCAAATCCAATCTGGCTTGAATGTGGTTGCCACTTCCCAAGAACAGCCGCCTCCGCTGGATGATGAAAACCCTCTCGATGAGGCTGATAGGCAGAGAGAGCCCTCAATTCATGAAGAGTCAGGCTCGGAAAGCGAAGATGAGCCAACTTTCCGTCCTAAGACCGCAGAGCAGCAACTTCTCCAAGAGCTCCGAAAACAGCTCAGAAGCGAAGATAAGGAGATGGCCAAGCTCTACTCAAAGATCGACGACTTGACAAATGTCGTCTTACGGCTCACGACCCAACTTGCCTCTCAGCCGCCCAATCAAGCACAGGGCTCAGCTCATGAACCGGGAAACGGTGTCCCGAGACAGCCGACGCCCGTTCCCTCAAATCCAAAAGTGGGCGTACCGCATGAAAATCAGTCGCCTCCTATCTCAGCAAATGTCTTGGCTACCGATGACAGTTGCCCGCTAACTCAAGATCAAATCATGGATTTGGTTGCCAACAAAGTCAAAACCTTGGTAGCCGAAGCCGAAGCGCAAAAAGATATCAGCAGTAGTGGGAGACCATATCCTGCTCAGTATGATCTGGTAGAATTTCCTAGCGGCTATGTCATCCCCAAATTCGGAAGATTCGATGGGACAGGAAATGCGAATCAGCACATCGCCCATTTCAAAGCCTCATGCGGGAATACTGGGGGCAATGATGCGCTTCTCCTCCGCCAGTTCATTAATAGCTTGACCGATGTTGCTTTCAACTGGTACGCGAGCATACCGGATGGCTCCGTCACAACTTTTGTCCAAATGGAGTCTCTGTTTCGGCAGAGGTTCATGAGCGTCAGCGATAAGATTACTATTGTCGAGCTCGTAAGGACCAAGCCCAAGACCAACGAAAGCAGCACGGATTTTATAACCCGATGGCTCAATCTGTCCGTCAAATGCGAACCGCCGATAGAGCAGGACCAATCTGTCAGTCTCCTTGTCGGAAATCTCAACAACTGGATGGCCCCGTTTCTATGTACCGCGGGTCTCAAAACATTCCAAGAGCTGACCAGAAAAGTCCAGATGTTGGAACGCTCAAAGAAGGAGTCCTCCTCTGACTCCCAAAATAACAATAGGTCCTGGAGAAACCGAAAGGACGAAAATCGCAAAGGCGGGGGTTCTGACGATACTGAATCTTTTAACACTTCGGCTAACCGAAATAAGCAAGGGATGAGTGGGCCTAATGCCAACCAACCTCGGAAGCCAGTGTTCGGAGTGGGAGGAGAATCTCCACTAAAAGAGAAGCTGGATAAGGTCTATTCCTTCAGAAAGGACAAAATCCGTAAAATATTCAAAGACGCCCTGAAGAACGGTCTACAACTGCCAGAGTCAAAAAGACCGCAGGAAGCGAATATGACCAACGACCCCAAATACTGCCCCTGTCACAGAGTGATAGGTCATGCTATTGAGGACTGCTTCGTCTTCAAAGATTGGGTCGAAAAGCAATACAAGGCAGGAGAGATAGAACTGTCCAAAGGCGTGTTAGTAAACAGTCAAGATGCGGCCGCCAATTTCATACAAACGGAGACCGAAGTTCTTCGTGAAACTGATTCTCTCAGATATTTGCCTTTCTCTGAAAACAATCGACCACCACGTCATTAAACTGGGAACGGTCGACCTCTAAGTCGTTAAACTGGGAATGTAAAAAATATATATATATATGTGTAAATAAAAAAATGTGTAAATAAAAGAAAAATAAAGAAAAGCCGAATTGATGGGGCAACTCGCAAAAAAAAAAAAAATCAGCGAGTAAAGTAAAAATGAAAATAAAGCCGAAATGATGGGGCAGCCGCGAATAAAAGCCGAAATGATATGGCAATTGCGATCTTCGCGATAAGAAAAGCTGAAATGATAGAGCAATCGTGGTGAAACAAAAATAAAACAAAACAAAGAACAAACAAAACAAAGGCGAATGATGAGTCGCTCCTGGTACCATATTCCAGTGCAGCGATGCTGACGCCAACCAAATTCCAAATCTCATACCCCAAAGGCGAATGATGAGTCGCTCCTGGTACCATATTCCAGTGCAGCGATGCAGACGCCAACCAAATTCCAAATCCCATACCCCAATGGCGAACGATGATTCGCTCCTGGTACCATATTCCAGTGCAGTGATGCAGACACCAACCAAATTCCAAATCCCATACCCCAATGGCGAATGATGAGTCGCTCCTGATACCATATTCCAGTGCAGCGATGCAGACGCCAGCCAAATTCCAAATCCAAATCCCCAAGTGGCGAATGATGAGTCGCTCCTGGTACCATATTCCAGTGCAGCGATGCAGACGCCAACCAAATTCCAAATCCAAATCCCCAAGTGGCGAATGATGAGTCGCTCCTGGTACCATATTCCAGTGCAGCGATGCGACGCCAACCAAATTCCAAATCCCATACCCCAACGGTGAATGATGAGTCACTCCTGGTACCATATTCCAGTGCAGCGATGCAGACGCCAACAAAGTCCCAAAAATTTTTATGGCCCTACGGTCTGGATCATACATCCTGCAAAACCGTATACAATCCACGGGTGTAAAACAATCCCAATCTCTCCAAAAAAAATAATAAAATAAAAATAAAAAAAGGTATGTCCACGAGCAAAATGGGCACGGATGAAAGCCCGAAAGGGCTCCGTGAGTAAAAACAGCAGGACTGCCGGCGAGTTTGTGAAAACCCGAAAGGGCGCAAACTCGTGAGAAAAAGATGAAATGCGCCCGCAATGTCCTCTAGACTTTGTGAGGAGAAAATTCCCGCGTGAGATCCTTACGACTCACAAAGGAGCGACACACTTGGGAGTCCCCACGACTCCCAAGGAGAAAATACACTTACGGGATCCTTACGACCTGTAGGAAGAAATTGCTTTGTGAGACCCTTACGGCTCACAAAGTTGAAAAGTCTTAGGCGATAGGGACCTAAAACCTGTCTCCTTAGCCATCATTTCCTAATAAGCAAACGCAAACGATGATTCGCTCCTGGCACCATATTCCAGGGTAGCGATGCTGATGCCAAACAAAAAAAAAACAATTCCCAAATCCTCTCATGACAAATGATGATTCGCTCCTGGTACCATATTCCAGTGTAGTGATGCTGATGTCAACCCAAATCAAATCAAACCAACAACCTCTACGGCGAAATCATGCTCCGTTCCAGAATTTACCCCGTGTCGAAATCATGTTTCGCCTCGGGATATCTACCTTCCCTGCCGGAATTATGCTCCGCCTCGGAATTAAATCAACCAACAAGCTCTGTGTCGGAATTACGCTTCGTCTCAGAATACACCCCGTGTCGAAATGATGCTTCGCCTCGGTGTACCTGCCTTCCCTGTCGAAATTATGCTTCGTCTTGGAATCAAGTCAGCCAACAAGCTCTGCGCCGGAATCATGCTCCGTCTCAGAATATATCCCGTGTCGAAATCATGCTTCGCCTCGGAATATTTGCCTCCCTTGTCGGAATTATACTTCGCCTAGGAATCTACCTCTGCGTCGAAATCATGCTTCGGTCAGAATGTCTGCCGATCCTTGGAAAGATGCTTCGATCTCTGGAATTATGTTCCGCCCTTCGTAACGATACTCCGAATCCTGGAATCATGCTCTGCTCTTCGGAAAGATGCTCCGATCTCTGGAATTATGCTCCGCCTATTAGAACGATGCTCCGATCTCTGGAATTATGCTCCGCTCTTCGGAATGATGCTCCGAACCCTGGAATTATGCTCCGCCCTTCGGAATGATGCTCCGAATCCTGGAATCATGCTCCGATCTCTGGAATTATGCTCCGCCCATCGAAACAATGCTCCGATCTCTGGAATTATGCTCCGCTGTTCGGAAAGATGCTCCGATCTCTGGAATTATGCTCCGCCCATCGGAACGATGCTCCGATCTCTGGAATTATGCTCCGCTCTTCGGAAAGATGCTTCGAACTCTGGAATCATGCTCCGCTCATCGAAATGATGCTCCGATCCTTGGAATCATGCTCCGCACTTTGTAATGATGCTCCGAATCCTGGAATGATGCTCCGAACCCTGGAATCATGCTCCGCTCATCGGAATGATGCTCCGATCCCCTGGAATCATGCTCCGCTCCCCTGGAATCATGCTTCGCTCATCGGAATGATGCTCCGATCCCTGGGAATCATGCTCCCCGAGGGATACTCCGACCCCGGAATTATGCTCCGTGAATCAGAATGATGCTCCGATCCCCGGGAACCATGCTCCCCGGGATGATGCTTCGCCACCGGAATGATGTTCCACCTCGAAGTTCAGCTTCAAGATCCATCAATTTCATGCACACAACTCAAATGTGCGGTGTGCATTTATTGATGGGGGGCACTTTGTTGGGGTAAAAATTTACACCCCGTTGACCGAGTCAAAGTCAAGGTCAACCCCTAAACTAGGTGGGCCCAAGCCCAGGTCAAGCGGGCCCCTGCCCAAGTCGAGCCCGGGGCCAGCCTCCCCATGCCAACAACAAAATCATGTGACAAATAATTTTTATGTAATTTTTTATACATGAATGTATGCAAAATGGGCATAAAGCCAATATTTTGTAAGCCCATGGCTTATATGCAAAAAAGAAATGGCACATGAGCCATGGGATGGGCAAAATGCCATTTTGCAAAGCCCAAGGGGCTATATGTAAATATGTAAGCCTATATAAGGCAACATGATGAATAAAAAAAGGGACTTTTCATTCTCTCCACAAAAATTTTAGATCTGAGATCTTTTGTGCCTCCTGCTCCTTTTCCAAGGTTCTAAACCTTCTCATTTCATTTGAATTAAATCAAGAGTTTTACTCTTTCTTTTCAAAAACTAAGAAGTCTTCCACCACAAAACCCACAAAGGGGAACTTGGATCTACCATTAGATCTCAGAAAGGAGAGATTTTTAGATCTCACATCTCTTGATCATCAAGATCCAGCCAACAGAGGAGGAAGAGGAAGAATCCCTTTCATCAACCAAAACATTTTAGGAGTTTAACTCCATATATTTACACATATATATATATATATATATATAATAAATATTTCCTTTCTGAAGCATAGCTTCTGTTTCTTAGGCTAAAAGCCTCTTTTTCTCGCCGGCGCTCAAGCGCAGAGCGCCCGCGTGTCGACACGTGGCGCACTTGCGCTCAAGCGCAAGTCGCCCACGTGCCGACACGTGGCGCGCTTGCGCTCAAGCGCAAGCTCCCGAGTGCAAGTTGCCCCGGTGCCGACACGTGGCGCGCTTGCGTTCAAGCGCAAGTTGCCCCGGTGCCGACACGTGGCGCGCGCCCGAGCGCAAGCGCTCAGGCGCAAGTCGCCCCCGTGCCGACACGTGGCGCGCTTGCGCTCAAGCGCAGGCGCTCGAGCGTAAGTCTCCCCCGTGCTGACACGTGGCGCGCTTGCGCTCAAGCGCAGGCGCTCGAGTGCAAGTCGCCCCCATGCCGACACGTGGCGCACTTGCGCTCAAGCGCCCAGCGCTCAAGCGCAGAGCGCCCACGTGCCGACACGTAGCACTCTAGCGCCTGAGTGCACAGCACCTAGGCGCACAGCGCCCAAGGTGCTGCCCCCACGCATCCTTTGGATGCTTCTCCCCCCTTTTTTTATATGTATATACATATATATATATATATATATATATATACATATGTACACATATGCATACATATGTGCACATACAGATACACCACGACACTGTCCCTGTTAGAAAAAAATTTCTAACGGGACGCTGCCCCGCACCCCACAAGGGGACTGCTAGCCCCCTTGACCCCCAGCCCGCTATCCGGATAGCGGGACCCCCGTAAAAACTCTGCGTGGCTCCCGATATATCCAAACCTCCCCTTTCAAAACATAATACACGTACACTGCACGTTGAGTTCGCATGACCAGTTTAACCCGTTAATCGGAGGTTCCCTCGCCCCAAAGGCGAGGGGTAATTAACGGCAGCTTAGTCCGCGGCTGCCGGAGATTCGGATCCCCACAATCAATAAACCCCGGCCTACCCTAGGCAGGGGGAATCTATAGTACGCCTGACAAGCGCGCGCGTATTCCCATCTCAATGGGGTGACGAAAAACACCCTACAGTTCAGAAATGAATTCCTTATCCAGACCGCTTCTTTTGTGGCATCGTTAGCAGCGATGTACTCTGCCTCCATCGTCGAGTCTGCTATGGTGTCCTGTTTAGAACTCTTCCAACAGACCGCCCCTCCGTTGAGGGTAAACACATAACCCGAGATAGATTTTGAGTCATCCTTATCACTTTGGAAGTTAGAGTCGGTAAAGGCCTCTATATGGAGGTCTGCATTACCGTACTCTAAGAACATCTTCTTAGTCCTTCTTAGATACTTCAGAATATTCTTTACAGCTATCCAATAGTTCTCCCCTGGGTTTGGCTGATACATACTTACCACACTAAGTGCGTAAGCTACATTTGGTCTAGTACATAATATCGCATACATTATAGATCCTACCGCCAAAGCGTAAGATATAATTCTCATGCAACCCCTCTCCTCATCATTCTTAGGTTATATCTCTTTAGAGAGGGTGATTTCGTGACAAGAAGGTAAATTATCTCGCTTAGAATCTTCCATACTAAATCTATTTAGTATGGTATCTATATACCTGAACTGTGAAAGTCCCAACATTCTCTTAGATCTGTCCCTATAGATCTTAATCCCCAGAATATAAGAGGCATCGCCCAAGTCTTTCATGGAGAACTTCTATGACAAGAAGAGCTCGATCGATTGTAGCATAGGAATATCATTTCTTATCAGGAGAATGTCACTATGTACAAGACGAGGAATACCACAGTTCACGCTATAATTTTTTTTATAAATATATGGTTCATCTATATTTTTGATAAATTCAAATTTTTGACCGTCTCATCAAAATAGATGTTCCAACTCCGCGATACCTGCTTTAATTCATAAATGGATTTAAGCAATTTACACACTCTTCTGCTGCTCCCACTCTCAATGAAGCCCTCTAGTTGATCTATATAAACGCACTCTTCTAAATTTTCATTTAGAAAAGCGGTTTTTATGTCTATCTGCCAGATTTCATATTCATGGAAGGCAGCAATGGAAAGTAGGATCCGGATGGATTTAAGTATAGTCACTGGAGAAAAAGTTTCGTCATAGTCTAAACCTGGTCTTTGATAAAAATCTTTTGCAACAAGTCTAGCTTTATATGTTTCAACTTATCCATCTACACCAAACTTTTTTTTGAAAATCCATTTGCAGCCTATGGGTTTTACCCCTTGAGGTGCAACATCTAAAATCCAAACTTTATAGGTGTACATGGATTTCATCTCGGACCGCATAACATCCAGCCAGTTCACCGAGTTTCTGCTCATGATAGCCTGCTGAAAACTAGAAGGCTCATCTTCATCAATGATGCAATCCTCTCGATCCCCGTCTATGAACAAACCATAGTATCTCTCGGATAGATGAGATTGCCTACTAGATCTGTAGAGTGGCGTAGGTACGTCCAGTTTTATTGAAACTTTTGGTTCTACCAAGTCTTTAGTGATAGTTCATGGTTCTGAAATTTCTTCCAGTTTTATAGCGCCCTCACTAATTTCTTTTTGAAGAAAGAGTTTCCATAAAGCAGGTATGTTGAGAAACAAAAATATTTTGTTCCTTAGCGTAATAGAAAATATACCCCCTTAAATTTTTTGGGTATCTCACAAACTTATACAATACTGAGCGTGCCTCGAGCTTGTCCAAATACTTCTTTTAAAAAAAAAGCTGGACACCCCATATCTTAAGATACTTAAGAAATGATTTCTTCCCACTCTACTTTTCATATGGAGTGGTAGGCACTGACTTAGTTGGAACTTTATTCAATGAGTATGCAGCGGATTCTAGTGCAAAATCCCCGAAGGATAGGGTAACTCAGCACTACTCATCATGAAATGCACCATATCCAGTAAGGTGGGATTCCGTTTTTCCGATACACCATTGTGTTGTGGTGTATATGGAGGAGTAAGCTGAGAGGGAATTCCATTCTCTTTTAAACATTCTAGGAACTCGGTACTTTATTATTCTTCACCTCGATCAGATCAAAGTATCTTGATACTTTTGCCTGTTTATTTTTCCACTTCATTCTTATATTCCTTGAATTTCTCAAAAGCCTCGGATTTATATTTAATCAAGAATACATGTCCATACCTTGAGAAATCATCGGTTAAAGCAATGAAGTAGGAATAACCACTTCATGCATGTGTAGACATTGGACCACATATGTCGCTGTGTATGAATCCCAAGAGCTCAGTGGCTCTTTCTCCGTGTCCAGTGAACAGAGTTTTGGTCATCTTTCCTTTGATACGTGATTGACAAATTGCATAAGATAGATATTCAAACATGTCCAAATATCTATCTTTATGTAACTTCGTTAATCGTGTTTCATTGATATGACCAAATCTACAAGGCCACAAGAAAACTTGATTTAAGTTTAGAGTCTTTCTATTTGGTGTGTTTTGGACATTGAAAACTTGATGTTGATTGAGTATGTATATTCCGTTATATAGTGTACCTGACCCAATCATTTTATGATTTAGGTGAATGTTTATGGCATTGCTTTTAAGTGCAAAATTATATCCTTCATTGAAAACAAAGATACAGATATAATAGTACACATCATACTGGGTACACAAAAGCAGTTATGCAAAACCAAAATATGACCACTAAACTACCCGAAGTGATAATCTCCTACTGCAACAGTATCTATACTTGCTCCATTGCCAACCCTGAGGGTCATATCACATTTCCTCAAAACTCTTTGACTTCTCAACGCCTGGGATCCTGACTCGGTATCTAATACCCAGGAAATATAATTAATAGAGAAATAGTTTTCAATCACGAACACATCTGAAACCGAAACCACAACTTGTTTCGTGTCCTGATTCTTGGCTTTCAAAGCCTGGCAATCATTCTTACAATATCTCTCCTTATGACAATAAAAACATTCCCCTTTGCTGTTGCTGCTCCCCCAGTCTTTGTTTCGCCCTTCCCCTGCACCTTCAGTACACTTCCTTTCGGTTTGGTGGGGGCTTTCTTCTTCTTCTCCTTAGCCTTAATCTTGGATATAGATGAATAAGGTTTCCCAATAAATAGAACGGGTGTTTCCTTAGATTTTTTCAAGAAGCCCTCTGCACTCCTCAATATGTTGAGAAGTTCTGGAAGTGTAAATTCCGTTTTTCGCATATTGAAATTCAATATGAACCAAACATAGGTCAAGGGTAGGGACTATAAAAATCAAGTCGGTGTATAACTCGTTCTCCAACGTGGTCCTGAAGTTTGCGAGCTTCTCAATGAGACTGATTATCTTCAGGATGTGGTCTCCGACAGATGAACCGATGGCCAACGTCGCTTGAAATAGTTTCTTTGAGATCTCGTATCTTGCGATACGAGATTTCTCTCCATATAAGTTCTTGGTATGGAGGAAGATGGAATCTGGGTCCATCTTCTCGTACTGCCGCTATATTCATTATCCATGGAGGCCAGTACAAGGCACTTAGCATTTGTGCAATCGAGATCCCAAATCTTACGGACCTCATTGTCCGCAACTATAGAATCAAGACTTGTGACAGCGGGGGCTTTGGCCGTGAGGACATATGCAATCTTGTCATAAGTAATGATCATTTGGACATTCCTCAGCCAATCTTTATAATTTGGCCCTGTCAGTATATTTGTATCCAGTAGAAGCTTAAGTCCCGTCATGGTCGCTACAATTAGGAGAGAGAAAAATGAAACACTCGGCATATGCTCTTACATGTTTAGATTGGTTATTAGTTTATCTAAACAAGATTTCTCCCACTGTTACCTCGAATTCTCGTTCAAACCTTAAAAAATGAATTAGTCAAGATTAATCGCACCCTACAAGTTTGCTTTAACCTTTCATCCATGCTAGTGTCAGTACTTTGAGGGAGTTTTTCCAACGCTTTCAGAAGGTTCCTTAATTTAGAGTAACTTCTTTTCCTGGAGGTGTTGCCCCGCTAATACTTTTCTAGACACCTACTAGGTTTTGCTGGTTGTAAAGTGAAAAACTCTCCCGAAGTGTCGTTGATTATTACAGTAGGATCAGGACCCATCTATCATTGTGCGATAATTTTGAAGGAAGCCAACCAAAATTACCACACTCCAGAAAGTATGCAACACTAGCAAGTTTCCTGTATGTTTGAAACACTCGATGGTTTTTGCCCCAAGCGCTTATGACCTTGACGAAGGTCAAAACATCATAAATCGTAAGTCAAGTTCAATCCGTCATTGTCCTGATTAATCTAGACCTATTCGTACTAGCCCTTAGCGAAGGTCAAAACAGCTGTACGCCTATCCTAGATTAATGCATCTAACTATGCAACAGACAAGTATCCCCTAACTACCAAACACTATGCCTTGGCGAAGTTCAAAACACATATCTTGAATACTAGTTGATACCCATCTGAAATGACGGAGGGCTACGGCTGGACTTAGAGAAAACCTTAAACGTAATAAACTTGATATCGTCGAAGGAAACGAATAGCTTTCAAAATGAGTGGTTTAGGCTCCGCATTTAAAAGTTGTTTTTAAATAAAACCGAGTGGTTTTACAATTGTTCCAATGACGTCAAATTTTATGTTATTTCTTTGTATTAATTTGGATTTATGCGGTCTCATCAATTAGTCTTATCACACAAGAAAACAACGAAAATAGAATGTACGTATATGCCACCCGCATTCGCCACAGGGTCCGGAGACTTCATCGTAAGGTTACTTAACATACGACAGTGCATGGGCAGGGCTAGCACGTGTGCAAAACATTTACAACACACACACACACATTTCCATTGCAGGCATGATAATATCCAATCACAGAATAAGCGGAAGCAATCACATGAAATAGAGAATATACTAAAAATTCCGTATTTTTTTTAGCCACTAACGATAATTCGGATTCCACAGTCGTAATGAATAGACAAGAAACCCATACCCCTAAACCCCTACGAGCGCGGCAAACAACCCTACCAATTCTAGAATTAGGTGACCCGGTCTCGACTCCTCGAAATGGTCACCCGTTGAATTCTAGAACCCGGCTACTTGAGCACTCCTTATGGGTCTATCCTAGAAACATGTAATGAAAAATATTATACATTGGTGACAACAACCTCATCCCATATATTCTCTACAAAAGAATATTATTACAACACAAATATTACATGGATGAATACACTCATCTCACATAACCCTACGGCTATTCACCACGACAATCACATCTATTTCAATCAACACAAACCAACATCACAACAATGTAAGCATTATATGTGCAATCCCTATGTCATCGAACATATAGCAATGAGATTAGTATTTACCAACACATATATACACACTTACAATCACAGAACAAGCACACAAGTAACTAGTAAAACTTACAATCCACTAGGCGATAATTTAAAATTTCAACAAAGAAAGTTTAAACACCCCCGGCACTGTTGTTGGGGTCAAAAATTGCACCCTAGTTGACCAAATCAAAGTCAAGATCAACCCCAAGCCAGGAGGGCCCAAGCCCAGATCAAGTGGGCTCATACCCGAGTCGAGCCCGAACATGAAGCGGTCAGCCACCCCATGCCAAAATAAAAATCATGTAATAAATAAATTTGATGTAATTTTTTATGCATGAATATAACCAAAATGGGCATAAAGCCAAATTTTTGTAAAGCCCATGGCTTATGTACAAAAGAAATGAGCACACAAGGTATCAGATGGACAAAATGCCATTTTGTAAAGCCCAATGGGCTATATGTAAATGTGTAAGCCTATATAAGGAAACATGATGATGAATAAAGTATACAATTTTCATTCTCTCCAAAAAAACTAGGGTTTGTGCCTCCACTCTCTCTTTTTCAAGTTCTTCCTCTTCCTTTTCATTTTCCAAATAAATCAAGAGCTTAGCTCTTTTTTTTTTAAAACTAAATAAAGTTTTACCATAAACCCACCTCCTAAGACTCCATCAAAAGAAGAAAAAGATTCTTTTTTTTTTATCATCCAAGATCTAGATCTTAGAGTTTCAAGAGAACCCATTTTGGGTTTCTTCTCAAAAGAGAAAGGAGAAAATCTTTTGGAGTTTAACTCCACAAATAAAATTATTTTAGAGTTTAACACTATAATAAAAACTTTTTTTTGGAGTTTAACTCCAAATAAAATTGTCTTGGGAGTTTAACTCCAAATAAATATTTTTTGGAGTTTAACTTCATCAAAGAAAAAAAAAATTCTTGTTGGAGTTCCTGCTTCCTCTCACGTGAGGGAGAGGGGAGCTCCTACTAAATGGGAGCTTTCCCTTCTTCTCATGTGAGGCGAAGGCTCCCCATTTAGTGGAGTTTAACTCCACACCACATTAAATCTTTTTAGGAGTTAAACTCCATTTAAAATTCTTTTGGAGTTTAACTCCACATTTAAAATTCTTTCGGAGTTTAACTTCACAATAAAAATCTTTTAGAAGTTAAACTCCATTTAAAACACTTTTTGGAGTTGAACTCCGCAATGAAATTCTTTTTGGGGAGTTTAACTCCACATTAAATCTTTTTGGAGTTGAACTCCATTCAAAATTCTTTTGGAGTTTAACTCCGCAATAAAAATCTTTTTGGAGTTAAACTCTATTTAAAATTTTTTAAGAGCTTTACTCCATTTAAAATTCTTTTTTTTGGAGTTGAACTCCATTTAAAACTCCTTTTGGAGTTTAACTCCATAATAAAAAAATTTTTGGAGTTAAACTCCATTTAAAATCTTTTTGAAGTTGAATTCCATATTTAAAATTCTTTTGGAGTTTAACTCCACAAAAAAATTTCTTTTCGAGTTGAACTCCAAGTAAAAAAAAATAGAGCACTTTAGCCCCCTCACGTTCTAACGTGCTAGCACGTGAGGGAGAGGGCTCCCTTTAAATGGGAGCCTAGGCCCCCCCAAATTTTTTTCTTTCTTTTTCTTTCTTTTCCTTTTTTCTTCCTTCTTTTCTTTATTTTAATCTTTTTAATTTAAAAAAAATATTAAAAAAATAAAAATAAATTATAAATAATATTTTAAAATTAAAATAAAAAAAAGTTTCTCTAAATATTTATTTATTTATTTATTTTTATTTTTTTGTATAAAAATATATATATCCTTTTTTTTAACAAATGGAACAAAACAAAACACACACACACACACACACACACACACACACACACTCACCAACGTATCATATTGAGTTCGCATGTCCAGTTTGACCTGTCAATCGGAGGTTCCTTCGCTTCAAAGGCGAGGGGTAATTAACGACAGCTTAGTCCGCGGCTGCCGGAGATTCGGATCCCCACAATCAATAAACCACGGCCTATCCTGGGCAGGGAGAATCTGTAGTATGCCTGACAAGCGCGCGCGTATTCCCATCTCAATGAGGTGATGAAAAAATACCCTACAGATTCTGGCACGTCCGGTAGGACCAATCTTTCCTTCCATACTTCGGGTTAAGCATTCATGCGAACTCAATTAATATGCATATCAAGTGCTTATACTGAAATCATGCTTTTTTTTTTTGCGTAGGTTAACGTTTTCCAATCGCAATCTTCGGAAACAACAAAATGTCTCAAAGGACAAACTCAGCTCTCGACACAGCTCACATTTCTTACATAATGAAGATGGACGCCAGGACGGTCCTCCCGGACAGTCTCGGACGACAATGGGAGGAGCGGCCGCTACCATTTGGCTATATTTTGTTCGTGTCAGCTAACGCCATCCCAGCTCCTCAAGCTCCGGTAACAGACAAACCGGCCTCGAAAGGCAAGGGGCCAAATGTGGTGATCTTGAAGGTACCACTACCCAAACGCAAGTCGGTGTTTGAACGTATTTCCTTTGATCCAGCTGGGGGCAAGGCCATCAACACCAACAAAGCAACAAGGCGTCTCGAGCAAGCTCCGGCGGTGCCCCTAACAACTGCTCGATCGGGTGTCTTCTCTAAGCTCCCTGCTAATTGACTCATAATGGCTTCCTGGATAACGGATGCCTGCCAAGCCTTCAAAATCGAGAAGCTAAGACAGAAAAGGCTCAGATACAGAGTTAACAAAAGGGCTAGGGCTCCTGCTAGGTTGAACTTCATGAGGCTCGAAGAACATGGTTACCCCGCCAAAGATAAAGATACAGCCAGATATATGGTCCACACTGTCTTCATGGTGGGCACGTGCAGCAAGAGTAAGGATGGGGCTACCACATCTCAGATCTAATCTGGTATAAATGTGGCCGCCACTTCCCAAGACCAGTCTCCTCCGGAAGGTAATGAAAATCCTCCCAGTGAAGCTGATATGCAGAGAGATCCCTCGGTTCATGAGGAGACGGGCTTGGAAAGCGAAGATGAGCCAACTTTCCATCCTAAGACCGCAGAGCAGCAACTTCTCCAGGAGCTTCGAAAGTAACTCAGAAACAAAGACAAGGAGATGACCAAGCTCTACTTAAAAATTGACGACTTGACAAACGTCGTCTTACAGCTCACGGCCCAACTTACCTCTCAGCCGCCCAATCAAGCGCAGGGCTCTGCTTATGAACCGGGAAACGGTGCTCCGAGACAGCCGGCGCCTATTCCTTCAAATCCAAAGGTAGGCGGACCGTATGAAAGTCAGCCGCATCCTATCTCAGGAAATATCTTGGCTACCGATGACAGTAGCCCGCTAACTCAAGATCAAATCATAGATTTAGTTACCAACAAAGTAAAAATATTGGTAGCCGAAGCACAAAATGATATTAGCAACAGTGGGAGACCATATCCTGCTCAGTATGATCTGGTAGAATTTCCTAGTGGCTATGTCATCCCCAAATTCGGAAGATTTGATGGGACGGGAAATGCGAATCAGCATATCGCCCATTTTAAAGCCTCATGCGGGAATACTGGGGGAAATGATGCGATTCTCCTCTGCCAGTTCGTTAATAGCTTAACCGATGTCGCTTTCGACTGGTACGCGAGCATACCGGATGGCTCCGTTACTAGTTTCGTCCAAATGGAATCTCTGTTCCGACAAAGGTTCATGAGTGTCAGCGATGAGATCACCATTGCAGATCTCGTAAGGACCAAGCCAAAGAATAATGAAAGCAGCACGGATTTTATAACCCGATGGCGCAATCTCTCCGTCAAATGTGAACCACCGATAGAGCAGGACTAATCTGTCTGTCTCCTTGTCGGAATCTCAACAATTAGATGGCCCCGTTTCTATGCACCGCGGGTCTCAAAACATTCCAAGAGCTGACCAGGAAAGTTTAGATGCTGGAGCCCTCAAAGTAGGAGTCCTCCTCAGACTCCCAGAATAACAATAGGTCCTGGAGAAACCGAAAGGACGAAAATCGCAAAGGTGGAAATTCTAACGATACTGAATCTTTTAATGCTTCGGCTAACTGAAATAAGCAAGGGATCAGCGAGCCTAATGCCAACCAGCCTCGGAAGCCAGTGTTCGGAGAGGGAGGAGGATCTCCGCTGAAAGAGGAACGGGATAAGGTCTATTCCTTCAGAAGTGACAAAGTCCACAAGATATTCAAGGACGCCCTAAGAAACGGTCTACAATTGCCAGAATCAAAAAGACCGCAAGAAGCGAATATGATCGACGACCCCAAATACTGTACCTATCACTGTTCATATCATAATATTGCAATTCATATGCCCCACTTTTATGCATTTTATAAGTAAACAGGTACTTTTGACGCTCGTTTGTTGCATGTTACAGGATACAGGCTCTTGGAGCCAATACAGTGAAAAAAGACGAAAGATGATACAGAAAAGGGGCTTTTGACCAACAAGCAGACGGATCTTACTCAAGCCGAGACGAAGAATGGTGCAAGGTCCAAAAAGACGAAAGTGAAACGGTCAAAAGATCCTTACAAGATTTCACTGAGGATCTGGAGAAGACTAAGAAGCCCAATAGAGAAAAGAAGTATAAAAATAGGAAGCCCAAGAAATGCTGAACCAAACCCAGAAAAATGGTGAGCCAAGCCCACCAAAGGGCCGCGGAACCGCAGTCCAAGCGCTCCATTGCCGCGGTTTCGCGGCCATATCAGGCCCGTGTCGGTGGAAATTTTTCCTGTCGGTGTGTCGGTGCAGATGTTGGGATTTTTAGGGGGTAAATCTGTAATTGCATATCTACGAGAGTCTGTAACCCTAGCTTCACTGGTTGCTTATAAATTGTACTCAAAATCTGTAAAATGTTATGCCTCTTATCAATCAATAAAATTCAGACTTGTTGGTGGATCTAGAGCATCACTTTTGTAAGCTTTTCTTTTAAATTTCTGCCTTAGTCTAATTTAATTCTTGCCCTAGGCATCTCATATTAATCTTGCAGTATTGTAGCTTTACTACTTGCCGTAGTTAACTAGTCTAGCTCCTTTTAATCTGCAGTAAGTAATAATTTCAGATCTAAACAAAACATTTTAAAACATAACAACAAAATGTCGTTTTTCGAAAATTCCCTAATGAGCGAGTAAAACCCTCGCTTGTTAGGGTTAGGAACAAGGTAAGGAGTGAGAGATGAATATCTCTCACCTCCTTCAATGCCAACACATTTTCAAAACTAGAACTTCATGCACGCATGCATGATCCGCCCCCTACGGCACCCTACCTACGAGGTAACGGTGAACCGTAGTCTAAAAGGCCAGACATACATGACGTCCATGAAGATTGTAGCAATTAATAGGAAAGGACGGACAAGAATCTAGAGGAAGAAACTTCGTTTCTTCCCAATCATCCTAATCCCCTTTGCTAGTAATTGTTGTGATTTCTAAAAAGGTTTAATCAAATGGCATTGAAAGAGGTGACAATATTAATCTCATCAACCCTTCCTTCGACTTAACCCTAACAAGTTCTTTCATATCATATAAATTAGTTCTTTAAATCAATCGACAAAAACCAAACAACAAATCAACTCGTTAAAACACAAAAACAGAAAATTACACATCTCTGCGGATCGACCCGTACTCACCGGCTAGCTGCAAAGCGACGCCGTTTCTGATTACGGTAAACACAATTTTTGGACTCATCAAATGGCGCCGTTGCCGGGGATGGCGTAATTTTTTGTTTTGTATGATTTCGGGTTGATATAAATTTTGAAAAATCATAAAAATCAGAAAATACAAAATACAAAAACATTTTAGCGATTTTTATCTGTTTGAAGGGTTCTATGTTTTGAATCTTGCAGGAACAGCAAAGGATTGTGAATCTGGAATTTTACAGAGAGCAAAACAGAAAAGAGAACATCAGAACAGAGTAGAATTGGTGAACAGGAGCTGCACAAAATTTTCCACAGCCTGACCCCACTTCTTGGCCGCGCTTCCGCCGCACATAGGGCATCAATACCGCGGTTCCGCGCTCCTTCTGCCTCTTCAGTGCACCAAATTTGCATGGTTTGCTCTCTTTTCTTCCCCTCTGCAACCTCCATATCTCCACTGTAAAAATTTTCTGCAGGTTTCTTTGCGCCGCGCTAAAAATTGATTGCAAGTGAATTTTACTGTTTTGCATAATTTAATCGGACTTTAAGGGGCTAATTGACCAAACTCAGATTGGGTTGGGATTTCATCACCCATCCCAGGACCCCAGAAAACACCTAAAGCATGTGCATTGACCACAGTTAATTAAAAAAGACTAGACTCAGACCTAAGGACATCGAGCTCAATAGGAAAAGGACTAGTATAGGCATCGGCCGTTTATCCTAACCGACATTGCGGTGTCTAGGCTAGTGGTTATTAATTAGGCCCACTGTAGTGGTGGTTCCTTCCCACTTACCTGGCCGTACTTGTCCGTGAAGAGGCGGTTTGAGGTTCTAGTTCTAGCCCTAGTTAGGAGCTGTCTAGCAGACCTAGGCGACCCTAGATCTAGGCCTGATTGTGCATGTGTGGTTGATACATTGGTGTCACGAGTCCCTTTCCAAAAACCATTTTGCAAAACTCTCACATAAAAAAAAAAGAAAAATCTTTTCAAAACTTGCAACTTGCCGCTAAGAAAACTTGCAACTCACTTCCACCACTTTCCCTCACTGACGTTATCTTACCTCCACATTCTGTCTTTTTCTTTTTTCTGACTGTACCATCCTTTAGTGTATGTCACTTTGGACTAGGGATACTGACGCCCGATTAGTCCGTGTTTCGTTGATACCGACCGACGAACCTTTCGACACTAAAGTCGACACTCCGTCCACTTCCTTACCCTCAACTTCAATTTCTTTCACCGAAGGCATGTCGGGATTCAACCCCAACAATACCTTACCGACGGGAAGGATTCCACCTCCGTTAGGTGCGAATAACCCGAACCAGCCGCCTATTGAAGCACCCGCACGAGTTGCGCTCCAGGATCTCTTTTACTCCATCCGCACTTCATTACCTACTTGTCTTTCACCCCCACCGGCAAATGGGGACAATTTTGAAATAAAACCACATTTCATCAATATGCTGCCAAAATTTCATGGTTTGGAATCTGAAGATGCCTATATCTTTATTAATAAATTCCAAAATGTGTGCGCTATGATAAAAACAACCCAATTAAGTGATGACGCTATAAGGCTAAGGGTCATTCCTTTCACCTTATGTGACCTAGCCGAGAAGTGGCTATATAGCACCGCATCACATTCCATAAGAAATTGGGACGAGTTTGTGAAAGCTTTTCTGAAAAAGTTCTATTCTCATCACAAAACTGCCTGAATCCGTAATGAAATAATTCAATTCTCATAACTTCTTCCGAACCATTTTAGAAGTGCTTCGAGAGATTTAAGGACCTACTAGTTCAATGCCCTCATCATGGGATCGAAAGTTGGCAACTTTGCCAAACATTATACGAGGGATTGAACTCGGCAACGAAGCAGTTGCTAGAAACCATCTGTCAAGGTCATTTTCTCTCTAAGTCTAGTGATGAAGCGTGGCAGTTTCTTGAGGATCTTAGTGAGCAAACAATACAGTGGGAGAGTACCAAGACCACATCATCTTCTAGTGGTCAATCTAGGGCAGGCATACATCAAGTAGAGATGTCGATTGCCATGAAGGCCGAGATGGCCGCTCTTACGAAAAAGCTAGAAGCGATTGAGACCAAAATCTCATCGCCTTCTCCTGCCCCTGCTATGCCCCCACGAACTGTCTGTGCTTGTTGTGATTATCCATCGCATCTAACCAAAGACTGTCCTTATAATGCATCCATTCAAGGACAGGATCAAGTCAATGCTGCATTTCAGCAACGACAAAGAAACGATCCGTACTCTTCGACATATAATCCGGGGTGGAGGAGTCACCCAAATTTCGCTTGGAACCAAAATCAACAATTCCAAGGAAATAACAATTTTCAAAGACCTCCTCCTCCACAACAACAACAAGCACCTTCACAAACTCAATTTCAACCGCAACAATTTCAACAACAACCTTACCCTAATCAGGTGAACAATTTTGTGCCTAACAATGCTTACCAGCCAAATAATTATGTTCAACCTAATAATGATAAGGTTAGCTCGCTCGAAAGAAGTCTAGATGCGTTCCTTAAGCAATCTACACAGTCTACAGCAAGACTTGAGACTTCTATTCAATCTTTAGTGCAAAATAGTGCCTCACACGATCAAAGCATCAAATCTATTAAGGCACAAATTGCACAACTCAATGCAGCTTTGAGCGAGCGCGAAAAAGGAAAACTCCCGTCTCAACCACTGCCCAACCCCGGTCACACACATGCTGCCTACCAACAGCAGAATCATAACGTAAATGCTGTGACCACGTTGAGATCGGGAAAAGTGTTGCAAAACAATGTGGGCATGAACAATGACACCCCTGCCGGTGGCCCTTCTTCATCTTCTTCACCTTCATCTTCTTCTTCCTTAGAGCCTATTCTTCACCCTTCACATGGCTCTACCTCTTCTAGCTCGAACGGACCCATTTCTCACAACACGAACACATCTACACGGGGTGCCGTTCCAACTCGACAATCTGATCCACAAAAATTGGACTCAACCACCTTTCAAAGTGTTCCTTTTCCTAATAGGTTGAGATCCAATAAACCAACTCCACAGATGGAGAAGATCGTTGAGTTGTTCAAACAGGTTAGCATAAATATCCCTCTTTTGGATGCAATCCAACAAGTTCCTTCATATGCAAAAATTTTAAAGGACTTATGCACCAAAAAGAGGAAGTCGCAAGTGCCAAAGAAAGTTTTTGTGGCTAGTGCTATTAGTGATGCTCTTGTAAATTCCTTTCCCCCAAAGCAAAAGGACCCCGGGTGTCCTACCATTTCGATAACAATCGGGGACAAGAACATCAATAGAGTACTATTAGATCTTGGCGCGAGTGTCAATTTGCTACCCTATTCTGTGTACGAGCAATTGGGCGTTGGAGAGGTTAAGCCCACTCACTGTACTCTCCAAATGGCCGACCGGTCAATAACCCATCCTAGGGGAGAGCTGGAGGATGTGTTAATTAGAGTAGGGGATTTCATTTTCCCCATTGACTTTATTGTGATGGATACACAACCTGTTGCTAACCCCCGGAACCAAATTCCGGTAATACTTGGTCAACCATTTCTGGCTACTTCCAACGCAGTGGTCAATTGTCGTAATGGTTTAATGAACCTATCTTTCGGCAATATGACGATTGAGCTCAATATTTTCAAGTTGGGAAGTCAGCATGCTGAGCCTAATGCTAGCGTACTCGATGTTTGCTCGATCAACGAGATCGCGGAGGAGGACTGTGAATTTGAGAATTTTTTGTTCGATCACAGCAATGTTAACGTCACTAGTGCGTTCCTCCTAGAATCCGACGCAGCTTTCACAGCGGATAATGATTTTGAGTGCTTTACCTTCGTTGATGACTTTGAAGACTCATCACCTGAATTGGAGTCTTTTGCTTTTTCGGATGAGTTAGTTGAACCACCCGACACTGTTGCGTACACTCGGTTCGAACCTTTGATGGAATCCTTCGAGTTTGAAACAACTACCCCATTGTTACCATCTATTGTTTCACCTCCTAAACTCGAATTAAAGCTTTTGCCGACACACCTAAAATATGCTTATCTAGGTGATAATGAGACCTTACCCGTCATTATATCAGCCTCTCTAGCTCTTGAGCAAGAGAAGGCTCTTTTGATGGTCTTGCATAATAATCGGCAAGCTTTCGGCTGGTCTATGGTGGACATTAAGGGGATTAGTCCCCTCATAGTCGAATATCATATACACTTAATGGATGATGCCAAGCCAGCACGGGATCCACAAAGGCGCCTTAACCCCATCATGAAAGAGGCTGTTAAGAAGGAAATTGTCAAGTGTCTGGATAGCGGTATCATTTACCCTATCTCGGATAGCCAATGGGTTAGCTCAATCCACGTCGTGCCAAAGAAATTGGGCATTACGGTCATTACCAATGAGTCAAATGAGTTGATTCCCACTCGCACCCAAACTGGGTGGCGAGTCTGCATAGACTATAGAAAACTCAATGCCGCAACAAGGAAAGACCACTTTCCTTTACCTTTCATTGACCAAATGCTCGAGCGATTGGCAGGGCACGAGTTCTATTGCTTTCTTGATGGCTATTCCGGTTACAACCAAGTCCCCATCGCCAAGGAGGATCAAGACAAGACAACATTCACTTGTCCCTTTGGCATGTTTGCTTATCGTCGCATGCCCTTTGGGTTATGCAATGCACCCGCGACATTTCAGCGGTGTATGATGGGGAACTTTTCTTACATGGTTGAAAAATTCTTGGAGATCTTTATGGATGATTTCTCCATCTTTGGCGACTCCTTCGACGAGTGTTTACGCCATCTTGACGCTGTTCTTACCCACTGCAGGGATAAGAACCTAACATTGAATTGGGAGAAGTGCCATTTCATGGTGCGAGAGGGCATTGTCTTAGGACATGTCATCTCGCAAAACGGCATCGAGGTAGATAGAGCAAAAATCGAAGTGATTTCTAACCTCCCTCCCCCAAAATGCGTCAAAGATATTAGAGCCTTCCTTGGCCACGCCGGTTTCTACAGACGGTTCATCAAGGACTTTAGCAAGATTGCTAGACCCTTGACTCTCGTACTGGCCAAGGACACAACTTTTGCTTTCGACTCCACTTGCATTGAAGCATTCGAGTCTTTGAAAAATTCCCTCATCACTACGCCCATCCTCTCATCTCCCGACTGGACGCACCCTTTTGAAATCATGTGCGACGCATCAGTCTTTGCTATTGGCGCTGTTCTTGGACAGCACATTAATAAGATGCCACACGTGATTTATTATGCTAGCCGAACACTAAATGAGGCCCAACTCAACTACACAACAACAGAGAAAGAGTTTTTAGCTGTTGTGTTTGCACTCGAAAAATTTCGGCCTTATTTAATCGGCTCTCCAGTCGTTGTATATACTGATCATTCAGCTCTTCGCCACCTTTTTGCGAAGAAGGATGCTAAGTCACGGCTAATACGTTGGATCCTTTTACTACAAGAGTTTGACCTTGTCATTAAGGACAAAAAAGGATGTGAAAACGTAGTAGCTGATCACCTATCACGACTTCCTTCTTCGCCCACGCTCGATCTTCCAATAACTGATATTTTTCCCGACGAGCAACTCTTGACCGTTTCTTGCGAACCATGGTTTGCCGATATTGTGAATTACTTAGCCACCGGCCTGATACCTAATGATTGGTCGAAACAGGATAAACTTCGATTTTTATCCCAAGTAAAGCATTTTTACTGGGATGAGCCCTATCTTTTTAAATACTGTTCCGACCAAATCATTCGTCGGTGTGTACCTGAAAGTGAGGTCAAGAGCGTGGTGTCTTTTTGCCACGATCAAGTATGTGGCGGGCACTTTGGCCCAAAGAAGACAGCCGAAAAAGTTTTGCAGTGTGGTTTATATTGGCCACGACTCTTCAAGGATACATTTGAATACTGCAAAACTTGCTCCCGGTGCCAACACTTGGGCTGGATATCGCGGAGAAACGAAATGCCGCTCCAACCTATTTTGGTTGTGGACATTTTTGATGTTTGGGGTATAGATTTCATGGGACCATTTCCTAACTCTTTTGGAAATGTGTATATTCTTTTGGCGGTTGATTATGTTTCAAAGTGGGTCGAGGCTGTGCCCAGCCGAACGAACGATAATAAAGTTGTCGTTCGATTTATTAAAGAACACATATTTTCTCGATTTGGGCACCCTCGGGCGATAATAAGTGATAATGGTTCTCACTTCTGCAATAGGACTTTCGAGTCCTTAATGCGCAAATACTCTATCACCCATAAATTGTCAACGCCATATCACCCCCAAACATGTGGGCAAGCCGAGATTTCAAATCGGCAAATAAAGCAAATCTTGGAGAAAACGGTTTCCAAAAACCGTAAGGATTGGTCACTTAAACTGATAGATGCACTATGGGCCTTCCGTACTGCATATAAGACCGATCTTGGTATGTCTCCATACCGGCTTGTGTACGGAAAGGCTTGCCACCTCCCAGTGGAGATCGAGTATAAAGCATTTTGGGCTATCAAAGAGCTGGATCTATCTTTAGGAGATGCGGGCAGCAATTGAAAGCTGTAATTGAATGAACTGGAGGAGCTCAGGGATGAGGCATATGATAATGCCATAATCGCTAAAAACCGAGCTAAGGTGTTCCACGATAAACACCTTTTGCGAAAAACTTTTGAACCTGGTCAACAGGTTCTACTTTATGACACTCGGTTACATTTTCATCCCGGCAAGCTCCGGTCCAGATGGAGAGGACCTTTTGTAGTCCGCACCGTTTATCCGCACGGTGCGGTTGATCTTGAGAATCCTGAAGACGGTACCTTATTCAAGGTGAATGGGCAACGACTGAAACCATTCTTCACAGCGGACCCTTCGGAGGAGCTCCTGCTCTTGCAGGAGCCGATCTACACTCAGTGATATACCTCCACTTTCACCCCCAAAATTTTTTCCCAAAACATTATTTCAAATAAGTTTGGGGGTATGTATATTATTTGTATATATATTTCCAAAATACCATAAAAAAATAATAAAAAATAATAAAAAGAAAGAATTATTTTTGGACCTAATTGCAAATTTGCAGATTAAGAGCTGATTTTACAAATAAAACCCTCGTTTCAGAGGGTGTTTTATGCAAATCACCCTCCCATCCCCTATTTAAAGGAACCCGACCCCCCTGTGTTCATAACCCTAAATTTTTTCTCTCTAAAAAACCCTAGCCGCCGCCCCTACCCTCTCCAGAAAAATCTCGCCGCAACTCCACCAGAGCGCCGCGCATCCGCCGCCTCCTGGTGTCATCACCCCCTGAAATTTTCAGGGGAGGTAACTCTGTCTAAATCCTCTCTGTTACTGCATATCTTTTTACTGAAAAAAATCGTAATGGCACATAAAATGCAATTTGAAAGGGATTTTTCCCCGGTTTTCGCGCACAAAGTATACGGTAGATATTTCGCACATGAAATCGAACAAAGGGGCTGGAATTTCCTGCTCTATAATCACTCATCTGCGTTTGCCCTACCTAACCTAGTTGCCCTATTTTACGAATCCATGGAAGATAATAGCCTTGACAACTTAGGTTACATTAAACTAAATTGGGGAAATCGTGAAATACACATCGATAGGGACTTGATACACGAGGTTACACTCATACCACGTGTACCCACACATGAACACCCATTGCGCTTTGAAGATTATATGCCCTTGATGGGTAATGACTGTGCGCGAGAGCCGCGTAAGGGCATCCAAGCACGGACCCTTTTCGCGAACGTTTTAACTGTGTGCCGGTGGACACAAAACAATATTTTTGGTAGTTCCCACAACACGACCTTTTTCACCCCTTCATTACATGTCGTACACACACTGATGATGAAAAATCCTAGGTTCGACATGTGCACGGTTTTGCTCCAATCCATAGGTACGGGAAACGAGGTACCGTATACCCATGTCCCATGCTTGTTACCCAAATCTGCCGATATTTCCTCCCCGTCGAGGAATTTGACACATACATGATAGACGGTGTCCCGGTTCGACCACTTGTAGAGGGCGTCTCGTCGTCCTACTCTAGACTCACGGATATTTGGACACGAACGGAACCGGCAGAAAATGTACCTGCACACACCCCTAGCTCGAGCTCGACTTCGAGCGGGGAAGAACTAACTCCCCAGGCGCATGCGCGATTGATGCGAAGAACAGTGAGAAGAATCGACTCTTTGAGGGATGAGTTTCGGGCAACTGCACGAGATCACGACCGTCGGTTGACGGAAATTGAGAGGGGAATCCAAACACTTTTGGCTAGAGGGGAACGATCACGTTCACGCTCACGAGCGCGACGTGGGGCCGGGCAGTGAGGGCACTGCTTTGCTCAAGTTTGGGGGAGAGGGTAATGTATATAGTTATCTTTTGCATTGCATATTGTATATATTTTTATCTTCCTTTTGCATATTTAATTTCTGCATTGCATCTTTATATAAAAAATCATAAAAATTTGAAAATTTGAAAAATAAAAAAATTAGGAAACGGAAAAAACCAAAAAAATTGAGAAAAATTCAAAAAAATTATAAAAATTATTGTATTCAATTTTGGTTAATTAACTTGAGTTTGATAAAAAGGTTAACTGGCTAGGAAAAACTAGATCTTAGACTTAGCAAAGTAAAAACCCTAAAAATAACCTTCCTTAGAGTTTAACGGTAGAGAATATATGTCTTTGTAGGTTATTTAGGAATAGGCAAATTTTGGGTTCACTTCGTGGGTTAAGCCAAAATGATGGAAGAGTATTAATATTCTTATTAGAGTATAAGTTCGAAAAATAGTTCCTAGCTTAAGTTTAGATTCTGAAAACATGTACCCTACAAAATGCACAATCACGCACCTTGAAACTTGGATTAGTAGAAGAGACCTTGAATTACTCTTGTCTAAAGTCCTTAGCACAATGAAAATAAAAAGAAAAAAAAAAGTGAATAAAAAAAATGGACACTGGTTTTTCTGATTACTTAGGGCTAGAAAATTATTTAGCGAGGGTGCTCCATCACCTAGTGCTTTAGACCAACTGGTTTGGGAGTCACTGCTAAAAGCCTTGGGAGTTGCAAAACTAGGAAATACGCCTTAAAGTGCTAACGCATTTTGTAATCGGCTGTTGGTACCTCAAGAAGTATTAACGGTCGCATGAAGGATGTGTAAGCGAAAGTTAAGAAAAATTCACAAATTAATAAGTGCTTTGGACAATGGGCGAGTGTACGATTGCTTGATTTGAAATTTTCAAGTGTAGGGGTGACAATTACACACACGTGGGGATATGTGATTAGAGTTTAGATAAGAGAAAGGAATGAAGAATAAAACTTGTATCTTTAATAGAGTTGATAGAAATTCCTAAGTGGAGATGAAACTCTAGAAGAAAAACTTAAGAAATGCTGAATTCTAAGTAATTTTATAGAATATGTACAATCTTAAGTTACATAATAAGGAAGTGTGAAGAATATGGGTAGATAATTTGCGGGGCAACGATAATAGAATTCCTTGTTAGAAAACCTAATTGGAAAGCAAAGTCGAAAAACCAAGTTGATAGGATTTTGTGGGTGTAATCCGCTGAAAACCCTCAGGAGACAACACTCCTCCTACTAGGGACACCTAGAGGTTTAACGGCTTGTTGCACATGCTCAGTGCAATCGCGTTTCTCTGTGAAAGTGCGGCTAGGTTAGAATAAATTAATAAGTTTGCTCGAGGACGAGCAAAAGATAAGTTTGGGGGTATTTGTTCATATCATAATATTGCAATTCATACGCCCCACTTTTATGCATTTTATAAGTAAACAGGTACTTTTGACGCTCGTTTGTTGCATGTTACAGGATACAGGCTCTTGGAGCAAATACAGTGAAAAAAGACGAAAGATGATACAGAAAAGGGACTTTTGACCAACAAGCAGACGGATCTTACTCAAGCCGAGACGAAGAACAGTGCAAGGTCCAAAAAGACGAAAGTGAAACGGTCAAAAGATCCTTACAAGATTTCACTGAGGATCTGGAGAAGACTAAGAAGCCCAACAGAGAAAAGAAGTATAAAAATAGGAAGCCCAAGAAATGCTGAACCAAACCCAGAAAAATGGTGAGCCAAGCCCACCAAAGGGCCGCGGAACCGCGTCCCAAGCGCTCCATTGCCGCGGTTCCGCGGCCATATCAGGCCCGTGTCGGTGGAAATTTTTCCTGTCGGTGTGTCGGTGCAGATGTTGGGATTTTTAGGGGGCAAATCTATAATTGCATATCTATGAGAGTCTGTAACCCTAGCTTCACTGGTTGCTTATAAATTGTACTCAAAATCTGTAAAATGTTATGCCTCTTATCAATCAATAAAATTCAGACTTGTTGGTGGATCTAGAGCATCACTTTTGTAAGCTTTTCTTTTAAATTTCTGCCTTAGTCTAATTTAATTCTTGCCCTAGGTATCTCATATTAATCTTGCAGTATTGTAACTTTACTACTTGCCGTAGTTAACTAGTCTAGCTCCTTTTAATCTGCAGTAAGTAATAATTCAAGATCTGAACAAAACATTTTAAAACATAACAACAAAATGTCGTTTTTCGAAAATTCCCTAATGAGCGAGTAAAACCCTCGCTTGTTAGGGTTAGGAACAAGGTAAGGAGTGAGAGATGAATATCTCTCACCTCCTTCAATGCCAACATATTTTCAAAACTAGAATTTCATGCACGCATGCATGATCCGCCCCCTACGGTACCCTACCTACGAGGTAACGGTGAACCGTAGTCTAAAAGGCCGGACATACATGACGTCCATGAAGATTGTAGCAATTAATAGGAAAGGACGGACAAGGATCTAGAGGAAGAAACTTCGTTTCTTCCCAATCATCCTAATCCCCTTTGCTAGTAATTGTTGTGATTTCTAAAAAGCTTTAATCAAATGGCATTGAAAGAGGTGACAATATTAATCTCATCAACCCTTTCTTCGACTTAACCCTAACAAGTTCTTTCATATCATATAAATTAGTTCTTTAAATCAATCGACAAAAACCAAACAACAAATCAACTCGTTAAAACACAAAAACAGAAAATTATACATCTCTGTGGATCGACCCGTACTCACTGGCTAGCTGCAAAGCGACGCCGTTTCTGATTACGGTAAACACAATTTTTGGACTAATCAATCACAGAGTGACAGGTAATGGCATTGATGACTGCTTTGTCTTCAAAGATTGGGTCGAAAAGCAATACATGACAGGAGAGATAGAACTGTCTAAAGGTATGTTAACAAACAGTCAAGCAGCGACCGTCAATTTCATACAAACGGAGACCGAAGACCTTCGTGAAACTGATTCTCTCAGACATCTACCTTTCCCTGAAAACAGTTGACCACCACGTCGCTAAATTGGGAATATATGACCACCACGTCGTTAAACTGGGAATAATCGACCTCTAAGTCGTTAAACTGGGGATGTAAAAATGTGTAAATAAAACAAAAAAAAGATAAAAAAAACAAACAAAACAAAAAAGCCGAAATGATGGGGCAACTCGCAATAAAAATCAGCGAGTAAAAATAAAGATGAAAATAAAGCCGAAATGATGGGGCAACCGCGAATAAATAGCCGAAATGATAGGGCAATCGCGACTTTCGCGATAGGAAAAGCTGAAATGATAGAGCAATCACGGTAATAAAAAAACTTCTCCAAATGGCGAATGATGAGTCGCTCCTGGTACCATATTCCAGTGCAGTGATGCAGACGTCGTCCAAAACTCAAATCCCTAACGGCGAATGATGAGTCACTCCTGGTACCATATTCCAGTGCAGCGACGCCAACCAAAATCCAATCTCCCAAAATTCTTCCAGCCATACGGTTGATCCCCAAGTTGACCGCCGTATACAATCCATAGGCTCAAATAATTCTCACTATATCCATGCCCCACCACAATCACCAGTTACGCGGCTGGTCTCCGCCTTTGTAATTATGCTCCATTTGGGGAAAACCCACTCATGTGTCCTCACGATACATGAGAAGGACAAACTTACGGGATCCTCACGACTCGTAAGGAAACACTTTCGTGGGATCCTTATGACTCACAAAGAAAAAAAAACACACTTGGTGGTCCCCACGACGCCTAAGGAGAAAGCACACCCACGAGATCCTTTCGACTCGTAGGGAGAAAATACTTTTATGGGATCTTTACGGCCCATAAAATTGAAAAGTCTTAGGTGATAGGGACCTAAACCTGTCTCCTAAGCCATCGCTCCCCAACAGGCAAAGTCAAATGATGAATTGCTCCTTGTACCTATGCTTCAGTGTTAGCAACGCTGATGCCGACCCCTACCCAAAAATTCTAAGCTTCCGATCCATAGAACCCTAAGTCGTTAAACTGGATACGAGGAAGATCCCCTCCTGGCGAATGATGAGTCGCTCCTGATACCATATTCCAGTGCAGCGATGCAGACGCCAACAAAGTCCTGAAATTCTTCCGGCCCTACGGTCTGGATCATATATCTTGCAAAACCGTATACAATCCACGGGCGTAAAATGATCCCAATCTCTCCCAAGTCCTACTAGCGAGACCACATTCAAAGTCCCCACAGCGATGAATATTCCCCCCAAAAAAAGGTATGTCCATAAGCAAAATGGGCATGGATGAAAACTCGAAAGGGCTTCGTGAGTAAAAACAGCAGGACTACCGGCGAGTATGTGTAAACCCGAAAGGGCGCAAACTTGTGAAAAAGAGATGAAATGCACTCTTAAAGTACTCTCGATTTTGTGAGGAGAAAATTCCCGCGTGAGATCCTTACGACTCATAAAGGAAAAACACACTTGGGGGTCCTCATGACTCCTAAGGAGAAAATGCACCTACAGGATCCTTACGACTCGTAGGGAGAAAATGCTTTTATAGGACCCTTACGGCTTATAAAATTGAAAAGCCTTAGGTGATAGGGATTTAAATCTGTCACCTAAGCTATCACTTCCCAATAAGCAAAGGCAAATGATGAGTCGCTCCTGGTACCATATTCCAGTATAGCGATGCTGATGCCAAACAAAAACCGAAATCCCCAAATCCACTCATGGCAAATGATGATTTGCTCCTGGTACTATATTCCAGCGTAGAGATGCTTATGTCAACCCGAATCAAATCAACTAACAAGCTCCGCGTCAGAATCATTCTTCGTCTCAGAGTGTACCCCGCGTCGAAATCAAGCTTCGCCTCGGTGTATCTGCCTTCCCTGTCGGAATTATGCTTTGGCTCGGAATCAACCAGCGACCTCCCCGTCGGAATTAAGCTACACCTCGGAATCAAGTCGAATGACAAGCTCTATGTCGGAATCATGTTTCGTCTCAGAGTGTATCCCGCATTGAAATCAAGCTTCGCCTTGGTGTATCTGCCTTCCCTGTCGGAATTATGCTTCTGCTCGGAATCAACCAGCGACTTCCCCGTCAGAATTAAGCTCCGCATCGGAATCAAGTCGACCAACAAGCTCTATGTCAGAATCATGCTTCGTCTCAGAGTGTACCCCACATTGAAATCAAGCTTTGCCTCGGTGTATCTGCCTTCCCTGTCGGAATTATGCTTCGGTTCGGAATCAACCAGCGACCTCCCCGTTGGAATTAAGCTCCGCCTCAGAATCAAGTCGACCAACAAGCTCTGCATCGGAATCATGCTTCGTCTCAGAGTGTACCCCGCGTCAAAATCTAGCTTTGCTTTAGTGTATCTGACTTCCCTGTCGGAATTATGCTTCGGCTCGGAATCAACTAGCGACCTCCCCATCGGAATTAAGCTCCGCCTCGGAATAAAGTCGACCAACAAGCTCTGCGTCAGAATCATGCTTTGTCTCAGAGTGTACCCTGCATCGAAATCAAGCTTCGCCTTGGTGTATCTGAATTCCCTGTCGGAATTATGCTTCGACTCGGAATCAACCAGCGACTTCTTTGTCGGAATTAAGCTCCGCCTTGGAATCAAGTCGACCAACAAGCTCTGCGCCGGAATCATGCTTTGTCTCAGAGTGTACCCCGCGTCAAAATCAAGCTTCGCCTCGGCGTATCTGTCTTCCCTGTCGGAATTATGCTTCGACTCGGAATTAACCAGCGACCTCCTTGTCGGAATTAAGCTCTGCCTCGGAATCAAGTCGAACAACAAGCTCGGCGTCGAAATCATGCTTCGTCTCAGAATGCACTCCATGTCGAAATCATGCTTCGCCTCGGAGTATCTGCTTTCCATGTCGGAATTATGCTTCGCCTGAGAATCAACTTCTGCATCGAAATTATGCTTCGGTCAGAATGTTGGCCGCTTGTCGGAATTATGCTTCGACCCCTTGGAATTAAGCTCTGCTCTTCGGAATTATGCTCCAACCCTCGGAATTATGCTCCGATCCCCGGAATTATGCTCCCGGGATGATGCTTCGCCCCCGGAATGATGTTCCACCTCAAAGTCCAACTTCAAGATCCATCAATTTCATGCACACAACTCATGCATGCGGTATGCATTCATTAATGGGGGACACTTTGTTGGGGTCAAAAATTGCACCCCGGTTGACCAAGTCAAAGTCAAGGTCAACCCCAAGCCAGGTGTGCCCAAGCCCAGATCAAGTGTGTTCATGCCCGAGTCGAGCCTGAACATGAAGCGGCCAGCCTCCCCCATGCCAAAATAAAAATCATGTAATAAATAAATTTGATGTAATTTTTTATGCATGAATGTAAGCAAAATGGGCATAAAGCCAAATTTTTGTAAAGCCCATGGCTTATGTGCAAAAGAAATGAGCACATGAGGCATGGGATGGGAAAAATGCCATTTTGTAAAGCCCAAGGGGCTATATATAAATGTGTAAGCCTATATAAGGCAACATGATGATGAATAAATGATACAATTTTCATTCTCCCCAAAAACCCAGGGTTTGTGCCTCCACTCTCTCTTTTTCAAGTTCTTCCTCTTTCTTTTCATTTTCCAAATAAATCAAGAGCTTAGCTCTTTTTTTTTAAAACTAAATAAAGTTTTTACCATAAACCCACCTCTCAAGACTCCATCAAGAGAAGAAAAAGGGACTCTTTTTTTATCATCCAAGATCTAGATCTTGGAGTTTCAAGAGAACCCATTTTGGGTTTCTTCTCAAAAGAGAAAGGAGAAAATCTTTTGGATATTAACTCCACAAATAAAATTATTTTGGAGTCTGACTCTATAATAAAAACTTTTTTTTTGGAGTTTAACTCCGAATAAAATTGTCTTGGGAGTTTAACTCCAAATAAATATTTTTTGGAGTTTCACTCCATCACAGAAATTTTGCTTTTCTTTTTGGAGCTCCTGCTTTCTCTCACGTGAGGGAGTGGGGAGCTCCCACTAAGTGGGAGCTTTCCCTCCTTCTCATGTGAGGGGAAGGCTCCCCATTTAGTGGAGTTTAACTCTACACCACATTAAATCATTTTAGGTGTTAAACTCCATTTAAAATTCTTTTGGAGTTTAACTCCACATTTAAAATTCTTTCGGAGTTCAACTCCAAAATGAAAATTTTTTAGGAGTTAAACTTCATTTAAAACTCTTTTTGGAGTCGAACTCCGCAATAAAATTCTTTTTGGGGAGTTTAATTCCATATTAAATCTTTTTGGAGTTGAACTCCATTTAAAATTCTTTTGGAGTTTAACTCCGCAATAAAAATCTTTTTGGAGTTAAACTCCATTTAAAATTCTTTAGGAGCTTTACTCCATTTAAAATTCTTTTTTGTGAGTTGAACTCCATTTAAAATCTTTTTGGAGTTGAACTCCATATTTAAATTTTTTTTGGAGTTTAACTCCACAAAAAAATATCTTTCGGAGTTGAACTCCGTGTAAAAAAAATGGTGCACTTTGGCCACAGGGCTCCCTTTAAGTGGAAGCCCTTTTGGCCCCCTCACGTGAGGGAGAGGGCTCCCATTTAATGGGAGCCTTTTTGGTCGCACGTGAGGAGGAGGGCTCCCATTAAATGGGAGCCCAGAGCTCCCCCTCTTTTTTTCTTTCTTTTCCTTTTTCTTCTTTCTTCATTCTTTTCTTTATTTTATTCTTTTTTATTCAAAAATAAATAAATATTAAATAAATTATAAATAATATTTTAAAATTAAAATAAAAAAAGTTTCTCTAAATATTTATTTACTTATTTATTTTTGTGATTTTTGTATAAAAATATATATATCCTTTTTTTAACAAATGGAACAAAAAAAAAACACACACACACACACCAACGCATCGCATTGAGTTCGCATGTCCAGTTTGACCCGTCAATCGGAGCTTCACTCGCTTCAAAGGCGAGGGGTAATTAACGGTAGCTTAGTCCGAGGCTGCCGGAAATTCGGATCCCCACAATCAATAAACCCTGGCCTACCCTAGGCAAGGGAAATCTGTAGTACGCCTGACAAGCGCGCACGTATTCCCATCTCAATAGGGTAACGAAAAAACACCCTACAACTGTTACGACCCGGAAAAGACATGCGACTGACACTTGAATCATGTAAAATCTATTGGATTCCAACTAATTCAAGTAAGCTAAAAGCCCAGAAATCTAAACCTTTTTAGGTAAAATAGTGGAGGTGAAGTTTTGAAATAACGATATAATAAAATCAAGTCCTTTCTTTAATATATAAGTAATATCATAAGAAATACAATGTTTTATAACTATCTTGAAAACATGTTTCGACGTTTAAAATTTCGGCAACGCCTCGTTTGTAATTTTTAACCCGAAAACAATACAGAATAATAATAATAGGCATCCCCAAGCGGGAGCTGGCTCTTCGCCAATTGACGAAAACAACCATGCAATGATATAAATATACAACCCCGAAGGCGAGGATCAATAATAAAAATATGTAAAGAAAATAAAGCATCATCAAGAAACCAAAAAACAATAATAAATACATAAGCGTGACTCTAAGGCTGAGCGAATATACAACAAAGATTCTAAGTCTACGAATATACAAGGTTTGGTTGATAAAGCTTTTAACTAGATACAACTGAATAATAAAATATACAAGTATATAATGGTGGACACGATGCAAATGTATCTCACCTAATCAATGCAATCACCCTGGAGAAGGTAGTGTGCCAGCAAGCCGCAACGGAATCTGTACGGTCAAACCTGCAAGAAAACTGTGGCACAACGGGGGTGAGTTGCCAATTCGTGAGTAGAAGACATCACTAAGTAGAAACCGAATGTATGACTATCTCCTAGGTCATACAGTAATATAATAATATAAAAAGACATCGAATCGTAGAAAGGATAATAATCTATGCATATGTGTAACAAGACTCAAGTAATCATGTCCAAGTCATAATGTAATACCATGACATAGGTAAACATACGCAAGAGTGTAAATGTAGTATCAAGTATTCGTGTCTATGCCACAAAGTAACTATGTGTCATGTATATTATGTATGAATGCATCATCAAATAGCTGTGTCCAGCATCAACACACAAAATTATGAGAAAATCTGAGTGCTCAGCATCGACACTCGAAAGCATCATGAAAACCGTGTCCATCAGCGACACATAATTCTCATATCTTGAGCTCCGTCAGTCCGGTTCGGTCCATATTCATATGATCTCACGACTACGGTCAGTATGCTCCAGATATCCTCCGGGCCAACTATCACCGGTCGGTAGTGCTCCCCTGCCGGGCTCAACGTCTCAATCACTATACGGCCTTCTTGCCTCGGGGTACCGCACCAGGTCCACTATGTACCTACAGACGGTGTCTTCTCGCTCCTCAAATTAGGTAATTATATATGCTAAGAACCGAGAAATCTCTTGGTGGACTCCACACATCATATCACGAGAAACCGCATTTTTCTTTTACGGCTGAGCATAAGTTTTCAAATTCATATGCGGTTTACCAAATCCAGGAATCTCATGAAAAACCGAAACCTCATAATCATGAGTATATAATGAGATAATGAATACCGGCATAAAGCCAAATGATTAGTACACAACTAGAATGTATGTATATGAATGCATGCGGTATCTTAGTAAGAAATACGAAGTCTAATTAGCATATGATAACATGAATGTGAAACAATACTACTTAGCTACATTTATCAGTGTAAACAATGGAATAACGGTTACTACAGTGTACGTGACATGGGAATTACCGATGCTGATGTGTGTGAGCCGGCAAGAAAGTGTACGTGCAACATACACATCATCGGTAATGGTACAGGTGTCATAGCAGACGAGATCATAACAGAAAGTAAACAGTAAAAGCAATAAAAAGATATATAAATCTATATACGAGCCATACCGTTTATCGTGTTTACATAGAACGAATCGTTGTTTCTAAAAAAGTAGAGACTACGGTGTTTTGAAAAAAGAGACGTCTTTTGAAAATCCATAGTGTTCCTTGGTTTATCCTTTGAAAATACCTACGATTCGTTAGTTTTGAAAATAGGTATGACTCGAACCTAAGCTAACATCTATCTAAACAACTAAAGACTAAACTAAGAACCGATTCGAAGGTAAAAAGGAATCGAAAAGTATATCCGAGTCGATATATCTAGTAGTCGGCGATCCGGCCTCATAACATCACGTACGGTAATATCCATCGTACGGCATCCTTGAGTCAAGAGTGTGGATCAATCATCATATATATATATATATATATCTTAACGGTATAGTCCGTCGTACGACATCCTCAAAATTGAGGGGACGGGTCAAATATCATATATATCATATATAGATCATAGTTCGTACGGTATCATTCGTCGTACAATATCATAATCAAGTGTACGGATCTAAGGTCACGTACAATCTATTATATTATCAAGTCGCATGTTATCGTATGTTATGTAAACAACACCCAATGATCCACCTATATATCGCATCATAAACGATGTCTCATCACAAATCAAGTATCAATTATCACTTGACATCCTGCTCAATCGTATCGACTCAAACCATATAATACATCATATCCTCACCTTACACGTATATGTATACTCTGTCTGTCTGTGTGTGTGTGTGTGTATCAACATGTCCATATATATACACATATACATATACAACATATCATAACAAATGTGTGCGCGCGCAACGAAATAAAACTAACGGCTCACGCTAAGGAATTAACCCTCGGGTAGATTTTCCTATGAGTATGCCTAATTTAACCTAAGTTCTTTTAGAGACCCTATTTGCTAAGCATCCATGTATCACATCAACATACACACACACACACACACACACACACACACACACACACACACACACACACACATCCTATTCTACGGTTGCAGGGATGCTATACGCCATCCACCCGACTTCCCCCGTAGATATACATATACTCACATTCAATCCTCATCTTGCCGAAGTCGAAGACGCCTTGCTCTCCTTATCGTCCCGAAGCCTACGCGAAGGTACCTACAGTTCAAGTACGTTGTATTGTAAACAAAAATCCAATAAGAAACCCGAATCGAATTGCATAGAAATCCATATCCAAAACCGATATGACACGCGAAGGTACCTACGTTAGAACCTATGGTCAACACGCGCTAAAACAACAAAATAATGTCTGACGTCGACGTACGGACGTCGAACGACCAAGTCACATTAAGAATTTCCAAAAATCCTAAGTTCAAATATCGGAAAACATTGTCAAAACCCACTCAATATGCTCCCATATTTTTGCACAGGTAGTTTGGGACAAAACAAACAATACAGTAGGTAGGTTAAGAGGAGTGCGAGCTACAGGCAAAACCCCAATATCAGAACCCAAAAATTGCCCGGCGAGAGGAGCTAAAAAACCGGTGTCACCGGTCCCAACAAGGAATTTAGGCCCCGTTCTCCTGTGGTGGTCTTCTAATGTTCTAATTAGGTCAATGTAATTGTTTGTTTTTCTTAAAAATATCCCAAATTGCTCTAGATTCCATTTAGTCCTCAAAATCAAAAAAAACCGATATCGGGAAAATTTCAGTTTATGTTTTGGGTTTCTACATTCAGTTTTGGTCCAGGATAACACTAACAGGGTTGTGGTCACTAATTACACTCAATTACACCATCACAACTCATAATCTCTCCTAAAACTCATCTAGGAATTTTCCAACCTCATTAAACCACCTTAGTTCAACTCTAAAGCACTATAGGATATAAGAAAAGCTAAAAATTTAACTAAGGGTGTAGGATTATACCTTATTAGCAACTGAAGAAATTTCTTGAGTTGGCCTAAAGTACTCAAAATCTCCACTTGATTGATCCATAGGGTTTGTAGTGGGGTTTGGAATAGTTTTTGTGAAGGAAGTATGGTGTTTTGCCTAACTTTTGATGGTGTTTGTGGGAGGTAGAGGTGGAGGATGAGGAAGGGGGAGTATGAAGAAGATGAAGAAGAGAATGAAGGAGGAAAGAAAGAGTTATAAGCCATGGTGTGTGTAGAAGTTTCTTCCTCTCTCTCTCTCTCTCCCTCCCTCTCTCTAACTATACCTCCATGTCCCCATGCCATGCCACATATTCATTAATTCTTTTCCTTTTATCTTTTCTCTTTTCATTTTTTTTAAAACAAAACATAGAAGAAAAGAATGCAATAATGCCGTGGTTAAAATAAAAGTGAGCAAAGGTTTTGCAACATGTTTTGTTGCATGCCATATGCATAAACAAGATTTATGCATGATTAGTGAAAATTAATCAAGTTTAGTATTAACTTATATACAATTTATTGTATAATAATTTATAAAATATCCAAATCGACTAAACACTTTCAAGAAAAATAGTTCATATTAATTTTCCAATTATTTTTCCAAATCATAAGTATATAACCATACTACTTCATTAAAACCAATTTTCATACTTTGCATAATATCCATGAAACTTATTATTTTATTTATTTAAATTCTAAAAATAATATTTTATTTTTTCTGAAATGTTACAGGCACCCTAAAAAAATTTCGTTGCAACTAAAACGAACCATGAACACCCAAAAAAATCCCCGAACGCCAAAATTACGCTACATAAATATCAGGTGGGGGGACTTGGGGAGGGGCGTTGGGGTACCCCAACTCAATTCCCTTCCCCGCGTAATTTTCGTGCTCCCGGGGCCGTAATATCAAAACCATGATCAAACTTGGGCGTTCAAGTTGCAATAGAGATATTTTAGGGTAATTTTTAAAAGCTAGTTTTGAAAATTTGGATTTTTGTGAGTTCTAAAGTTACAACAAGTTCAAAGCTTTTGTTTGGCTCTAATACCATGAAAGCAGACTATGAGCTCTTTACTACTAATTTACAACAAGCATAACATGGATTTCAAAAATTCAAGAGAGAGCTAAAAGTCTACAAGTAAGGAATCTAAGCTAAAGTTATGAACTTGCAAGCATAAAGGAGTCAACTACTAGGGTTTAGAAGCTCACATCCTATTAGCTTGCTTCAAGTGCTCCAATTTGAGGTTGAACTCCTTTTAGCTCCTTATAGGTTGAAGGTAGAAGCTTGCTTCTTGATCTTCACTTGCCCTAGATGGATCCCTCTTGAGTGCTCCAACTTTAGCTCCAAGACTTCAAGCTAGAAGTCTATGTTCTAAACTTTGCTAATGAAAAGAACTTAGGATGTAGCCATAGTCACAAAAATATAATTATCTCAATTAATTATCTTTTCTAGTTCTTTTTTGAGAAATTTAAGAGGAGGAAGAAGATGAAAGCTCTATCTAAAGAGAAAGAAAGCAAAAAATATTATGCTGAGAAAATCAAATGATTTAGATATTTAACATAACTTAGAAATAATCTAAACCATTGATTATCATCAAATATCCAAGTGTCCATCTCTTTCTGTCCTCTCCACATGGTACTCTTAGGAGAGTACATGCATGGGCTATACCATAGGCAGAACATAACTTAAAGATAACTTAACAAAAGAAAAGAATTAGATAATTACTTTTATGTGTGTGTGTGAGAGAGAGAGAGACATAACATATACATACATATACTTGTAATTATTTTCCAATGTATTAAAATACATAAAAAGATAAATATTATTAGTGGCAAAATATTAGCAAAATACATATATATAAATACATGTATTATTTTTTAAAATCCAAACTAGATTTAATATCCGTCTTTACAAAAGACCGGCTAGTATTTCCGAACATTCGATTACCGTCAGTCTAACTAGTACACTAGTTATAACCAGACTACCGCACATACCTAGTATGGCTGCTACATCGTTTTGCTAAAGCCAAAACCCCTCTGTGTGGGATTCTAAAGACTTGACAATACGCTGGCAGTGAGTTTCCTGATGATACCCAAAACTCATAAGCACGTCAGTAGCACTAGCTGTATGTAATGGCTACCCAAGTATCTTTCAAAAATGAAGATCGACAAGCAAACTCATCTGAACCCCTACAAAGCCTATAAGCGACATTTTCCGTACAGTCCAGTCTGTTCGTCTGGGATTATCGCATATCGGGTCCAGAGGATGGACAACGTCAGACCCCTAATAAGCCGATAAGTCATGTCGATATCAAGCCCTATACCAACCAAGAAATTACTGATCTATCTACCAGTAAATCCCATCTTCCCTGGTCAAGAACTTATGTTATTGGCCAACCGCACAAACTGCGACATCGAATCCCTATACCGGGAGAGACGAATCCCAGACAATCACTCATTGCCTCCATGTGGCTCGGAACTGTACCTAACTAAAACCAATTTGCACAACTCAGTAGAACCATGGCAGGTTAGTAATCAAAGCACAGTGGTAACTCACATGAGACAAATGACGATCTCAGGCTGACAAAGTGCTGCTATCTGACGTTAGGTATAGTACCATCCAACAACTCCTGGCAAGTCCGTCCAGTATAACTCATAACTAATGAGCACCTGTATACAATATTTGGTGTGGTATACCAATGCGTGTGGGACCGGCCATCTCGCCTGATAGGAATAAGGAACGTATACACTAGTTTACTTTGGAGTATCGATACCCAGTCTTAATAATCTTACTACTAGGGACAATTTAACAATGTGCTTATAGACTACCCAGCCCCCATAAGTATGATTGTCATCACAATGCTGGTAGTCAAGAAAAAATCCTACGGGCTTTATCAACATGTATTAACGATATGAAATAACAAGTAGAACATATACACATGTTAAAGAAAGACAAACCAAATAGCATACTATAATATCGAGCAAGATTTTCTTATACATGTATATCTCCAGCATCCTATACAATAAATGGGCACTAGGGCATACATATCCAACATAACCTACATATCTTATGTGAACAAAATCTAGTACATGCTCCACTCGACTCAACTCGAACCTTGAATATCTCTTTGCATGAATACTTGACACTTTACATGAATACTTGACACTCGACCTAAACTCAATTTGAAATATGAACTTGTACTCTCTCTTATGTATTCATGGCTTCGAGTTTGGCTTGTGTCATTAATTGTAAATTAAAATACGTGGGGTGTTGGGGCAGTTTGAGTATAAATCCATCGAAATCTTAGGAGTCCCCCTAATACATGAATCCACAAATACTAACACGATTTATAATCATGAGGACCCGTGTTTTCTTGCCCCTGGATTATAGCATGTGTGTTTGTGATACTTCAATGACGATTGAAGTCCCGTTACTAACACATTTAATTCGAGCCCGTGATTCCTTGTCCCTAGATTACAGCCTTGGGTTTGAAAATACTCATGAGATTGGTTGATATTCACACTTGAACTGTCGTTAGTTAGATTACCCATGTAGAAACCTTTTAAGACATATTGACATCACTTAATGTTCACCATATACACTTAATACATTTTTATATTGTCCAACACATGCTACACTATATTGCCATGCTCATGTATCATATAGTTGCCATGTACATTGCCATATTACACTTGTTCTCATGTTCATGATTTCCATTCATGTTATATTATACGTCGCTTTGTACTTCTTTTATATATTCATATTTCTTTGGGGACTTACCGAGCGCAAGTTCGCTGATGGACATTCTATCCTGTTTTCTTTCTTTTCTTAGAATGTTTGCCGGGTGACGTTAAAACAGAAAAGATAGAACCTACGGAAGAGGAGTACTCTCAACTTGCATCATAAGCGGACAACAACTTTTCTATTTTCTATATGCCTCATGTTTAAGGCTTATCATTGTTATCGTATTTGTCTCAGACATTGTATCTCTGTTTTGAAGTTTGGGGAACTTGAATGTAATAAGTTAGTTGTTAGTTTTCACTCTATTGTTAATTCTTGTTATATCATTATTTCTTATATACACTTAGCGTATTTGTTTTGAGAAAGGACTTTCTCAGATTAAATACGTCGCGTGCTTGTCACGCATCTGTTACCGTTCTTTTGGGAAGCTGGGCGTGACAGTATTCACTGGTAGTAATAAAATAGTTACTTCTTCTTAAATTAATACACTAATGTTTTGCCAAGGTTTTAGATAAGAACTATGTAACATTTCATAATTTTATTAGATTTATTTAGAATTTAATAATGATATCATGAGTTTTATATGAATAATAACAATTATTGAATTGGGTTGGTAGAGGGATTATTAATTATTTTGGCATGGCAAGCATATTTAATATTATCATTTTCTTTTATTTTTCTCTAAATGAAAATTTGAGATTTATTCACCATGGTTGATAAAATAATTGGAGAGGGAGGCATATGAGAAGCATGGGCTCTCTATGCCTATAAGCACCATATCCATTTTCTTTTTGCCTTCTTCTCCAAAAATGTCTCTCTCACTCTTACACAAACCATAGTTCTCTCTCGCTCTTTCTCAAATCTTAACCCAAGACCTTAACTCTTCTCCATCCAAGCCAATCTCCTCTCTCAAGCTTCATCAACTAGAAGTCATCATCAATCTCTTAATAGCCTCATTCAAGCTTGGTTCTCTTCTTTCATTTCATTTCAAAAGGGTAAAAATCCATCATTTAATAAGCTTTTAATATTTGTCATGAAAACTATATTTTCTACTTAAAAATCATATTATTTATGGTTAAATTTTTTGCACAAATGGAGTTTTATTGATTATTGTAGTTGTACTATATTTAGTGCAGCTATTTGTTGTTATTACAACTTGTTTGTGTTCGAAAAGAGTTAGAAATTTGTTAAAAGTTTGTTTTCAAAGGTTTTGCACGGAAGGAATTCGAGCTCAGTGGTTTTACTGAGTCAGACATTTGAGCCTTTGAGCTTCAGAAGTCTGTGATTTCTCTGTATTGTTTCATGTTATTTTCCAGACTTCTTAGCCCTTGATCTTCAGACTTCTGCTGTTTCTCTGTCTCAGCGAGACATTTTCTTCAGACGTATGAGCTTTGAGCTTCAGACGTCTGCCGCTTCTCTGTCTCGACGAGATGTCTTTTTCAGACGTTTGAACCTTCAAGCTTCAGACATCTGATGCTATATTTTTTCCTGATTAACTTGAGTTTTGTTGTGTATATCGATATTGATGGGATTTCCTTGCATGTTTATGATTATTATTAGTTTTAGGATCGAGTGCGGGAGACTCCAAGGCGATGAAGAGAGGCGCAATAGTCATAAGATTCGACTAGCTAATGCTACAGTCGGTGAGTAGATATGGCATCTACAAGTGGAAAATCGGGTGGATGGCGTATACCACCCCCGACAACTAAGTTATTATGAACAATTTTTTATTTATTATAATTCATGCCTCATATACTCAGTTTACCAATACTATGTTTCCTTTCTTTTGCTATAACACAATTTCTATGACACTTGCACAATTACTAATGATTACCATGCGGTACCAATACAGACTCACATGCTATACGTACACATCATTAATAAATGCCATGACACGAATGGGCTAGAACACTTACTCAATTACTAATGATTACCATGAGTCACCATCACAGACTCACATTCTAACGCGTACACATTACTAGTAATTGTCATTCCACGTGTATAACTTGCCATACTTTACATGTTATAGTATGATCAATGTTATGTGCGTGTATGCGACTAAAATTTCCGCACTGATTGCTGTGTCTATACGTAGACTAGTGGTCCGTACTATTTGAACTGTATATTTGCGTACGTAAACTAGATGTCCGTACTGACTGTTTTGAGCGCATTACATTGTTTTAGGGCTAAATGAATTTATAATTTTTATTCAATGGAATATTTTGTTGTCATCATACGTGGTGAGATTCCATATTGGATGAGATGGTGATGGTTAGTCGAATGCGGTCTTTTATTATTGACTCGCTGAGTTTTGCGATTTATCCTGATTAGGAGATTATGAAAATGCAAAGGTTGTACTCATTTCTGAATAACGTTTCGTTTCATGTTTTAAAGAAATAATGTAAAGGATGTGCTGCTTAGATTTCAAAGAAATATCTATTTTTAAAACATCGCAGCCTCTGTATTTCCAAACAACGTTTCGTTCTACTTTAAAATATAATTGGATTATTCGAAAGTATTTATCTAATTACAATGCCCGTTCACCCTACGCTTACTTTACTCGTTATCCATTCATGCTATGATTATGTTATTACTTTGTACTACGTTTATGTTTTCCGTTTGCGCTATGATTATATTATTAGTTTGTGCTACGTTTATATTATCCATTATCGTTACGATTATGTTATTAGTTTATACTATGTTTATGTTATCCGCTCGCGTTATAATTATATTATTAGTTTGCACAACGTTTATACTATCTGTTGGTGTTATGATTATGTTATTAGTTTATGTTACGTTTATGTTATCCGTTCGCGCTCTGATTATGTTATTAGTTTATTCTACGTTTATGTTATTCGTTTGCTCTATGTTTATTTTACTAGTTTGCGCTGCATTAGGTTACCCGTCTATGCTATGCTTATTTCACGCAAATCAAAAGGGTACTATTTAATCGAGATTTACATTATTAAGGAACAATGTATGTGATCAATTCAAAGAGATTGAGGATAATCTAAAAGAAAATTAAGGTGTGGTCAATCCGTGAATGATTGAGGTTATACGTGATCAATCCATGAGTGATTGAGGTCAGAAGGCACAAGATGTCTTGCTGAGGTCGGAGGGTCGTTATAGATACCCTGCTTAGGATGAGATATAAAACTATATAGTTTTCGAACATGACTGGTCCAAGAGACAGTATCTGAGATATTGTTTTCATATGACGATGTTTGATACAGGGGTTTTCAAAAAGAGCTATTGTCATACTATTCTCCACGTGTTTATGATCAACACAAGAGTTATTCAAAAGAAAACATTTTATATCATTTTCAATGGGCGTGGCGTATATTTTAATAAAATGTTTATATTGCTTTGCAAATTGACGTCCGTTACTTATGCCGTGATATATACATAGTTTGGCCAATTTTAAATGATTAGACATTGATGCGTGCTATATATGTGTTATAGTCATATTATAGCGATTCCGTATGGCCGAGTGTTATAGATATTGCACTATGGCTACAATGATATCGATTGTACACCGTTATATATATATATATATATATAAATTTGAGTTGTTCACGAATGATTATTGCTTTCGTTTTGTTTCAAGTTTAAGATATGCATATTACATTCATGACTCGGAAGATTTCATATGCTTTAGTGGTTTTGCTATGCCCATATCAGGGGAGACGTAGATTTATTTTAAGATATCATAATAAGCATATATATTAGTATACTATACCTATTAGGATAGTGGTATACGAGTTGTACATGATGGGTTATTATTGTTGTTCTTCATCACTTAAATTCTAGTTTCGATGCATGCTTATTTACCTTCCGGAATGTACATGATTACCCATGCCTTAGTTGTTTCACTGCATATGCATGTGATTTCTATCTTGTTATACGAATTCTACTCACGAGTTGGCAAATTACCCCCGTTGTGTCATAGCTTCTTTCATGTTTGGTCGCTTGGATCGATAGCGAAAGGGAGAGATCTTATTTTAAGCATGGTTGCATATTTACTTTTGAGCTGGGTGGGTTAGAATTCATTTCGGTATTTGCCTTATATCTATTTTTGTATCTAGAAGTATTCCATCAACCAAGTCTAGTGAATTTGCGCTAGACATTAGACGTTGTATTGTTATTGTAGTCGAACTCGTATGGAGTCTGCTTGACTTTATTTATATATAGTATTTATTGCTTTCCGCCTGTTGTTCTTTGCCTTTAGACTTTGTATATTTTGCGTGGATTGTGTCTCCATCGTGTAGGCGTCGACTAAGCTCCCGTATGGGGAGGAGTTTTATTTTACTGCTGTTATACAGGAATTTTATTCAAAATTTATAAGGGAAGCGCCATCCGCTTTTCAAACGTTAACTCTTTACAAAACAATCTTTACATCATTTTATAAATCCTTTCTTAAAACTTCACCTCTATATTTTTTTCTTATATATGGTTTAGATTCCTGGTTTAGGCTTACATGGGTTACGGTAGGATCCACTGGACTTCACATGATTCTTGTGCCGGTCACGTGCCTTTTTGGGTCGTTACAAAATTGGTATCGGAGCATTAGATTTTACCTTGGTTGAGTTTAGGTTTAACCATATGGAGTCTAGATTATGATCTTTCAAAATCTAGGCTTACACCTTGAGGGTCTTAGACACGAACTTTCGCTACATAGGTTGTCTTTGGTATAATGGAGAAGGTAGTTTAACTAGAGTTACGTAATGTACGTATGTTCCGTGGCATATTTACGATATGGTACTCTACTTAAGTAATCTTGGGATGTATCTTTAAATTCTTCTGTGATCTATTTTCTTTTTTTCCGATTTGGTAGCATTGCTTTGCCATTTCGTTGAGATTTGGAAACCGATCTTTGTTCGTTCTATATTTCATTCACTATGCCGCCTAAATCTCGCGATCCGGGAGGACTATTGTTAGAGATGACGTCAGGGTGGGCTCTTCTGATGCGATGACTGATCAGGGAGGTGTTCCCGTGACTCATGAGCCAGCGGTCCTCATTCTCCTGATAGGATTTCTCGTTTGGAGGCGAGCGTTCTGGATCTGCATCATTTGATGGGGTCATTAGCTAAGACTATTCGAAACCAAAGTCCTGTCGTTGCGCAGCCAACTCCGAAGATCTTAGTGTAGCCTGATTGCTCAGAGATCAGTTGTGCCTCATGTGACCGAGACTATTTATCTGCCGCTTTCCGAGTTCATGAAGCTCAGGCCTTCGGTGCTTACTAATATGGATGCTGCATAGGATCCTCGGTCATTACTTAATAGGATGGCTAGGATATTTTGTTCTTTAAGATGCTCTGATTCGAGATCAGTGGAGTTGGGCAGTTTCCGTTTAGAGGGTCTTGCTCAGACCTTGTGTGAGTCGATCGAGAGAGGCCGAGAAGTGGGTGCTCCTCTTTGGAATGGGACGAGTTCTTAAATTTCTTCTTAGTCTAATTTCTTCCTCAGAGTGTCAGAGATGATCAAGCTCACAGTTTCGAATCTTTGCGCAAGACTTCGAACATGACTGTGGCCGGGTATGATCTTAAGTTCACTCGGTTATCTCGATATGTTCCTTACTTGGTCCCAACTGAAAAAATTTGGATCAAGAGGTTCGTGCAGGGCCTTAATGCACGGTTGTTTTTCTTCATTGGTGCCCAGCATTTTGATACTTATGCAGAGGCAATGGATGTAGCCACACTGATGGAGGAACGCCATGCTTAGATTGGAGTGACTCTAGAGCCAAAGCGAGCTGGATGGAGGAACGTCATGCTGAGATTGGAGTGACTTAAATGTCAGTTATTTTGACTCATGTGTTCTAGTTATCCAAGTATCACACTTTTGTTTTCTTGCACGCTCTTTGCATCATAGTATTTCTAGTTTATGTGGGACTTTGGAGCCCTTTTGGATTTGATTGAATAAAATGTTTTCAGGTTTGGGTTTAATTTAAATTCGAGGATCGAATTTATTTAAGGGAGAATATTGTAACATTTCATAGTTTTATTAGGTTTATTTAGAATTTAATAATGATATAATAAGTTTTATATAAATGATAACAGCTATTGAATTGAGTTGGTAGACGGATTATTACTTATTTCGGCAAGGCAACCATATTTAATAATATCATTTTCTATTTTTGTATAAATGAAAATTTGAGATTTATTCACCATGGTTGACAAAATAATGGGAGAGGTATGGGCACTCCATACCTATAAGAACCTTATCCATTTTCTTTTTTCCTTCTTCTCCAAAAATGTCTCTCTCACTCTCACACAAACCAATTCTCTCTCTCACTTTCTCAAATCCCTACCCCAAAACCTTAGCTCTTCTCCATCCAAGCCAATCTCTTCTCTCAAGCTTCATCAACTAGAAGTCATCATCAACCTCTTAGTATTCTCATTCAAGCTTGGATCTCCTATTTCATTCCATTTCAAAAGGGTAAAAATCCATCTTTTAATAAGTTTTAAATATTTTTCATACTTAAAAATCATGTTTCTTCTGGTTTAAATCTTGCACAAATGGAGTTTTATTGATTATTGTAGTTATAGTATTTTTAGTGTAGCTATTTGTTGTTATTAAAACTTTTTTGGGTTCGAAAAGAGTTCGCAATTTGTTGAAAGTTTTTTCAAAAGTTTTGCAAAGAAGGAATTCGATCTCAGCGATTTTACCGAGTCAAACGTCTGAGCCCATGAGCTTCAGACATCTGTGATTTCTCTGTATTGTTTCATGTTGTTTTCCAGACGTCTGAGCCTTTGAGCTTCACACATCTGTTGTTTCTCTGTCTTAGTGAGACATTTTCTTCACACGTATGAGTTTTAAGCTTTATACATCTTCCGCTTCTCTGTCTCGACGAGACGTCTGAGCCTTCGAGCTTCAGATGTCTGATGCTTTGTTTTTTCCTGATTAACTTGAGTTTTCTGCCATGTTTAGTTTCCTTTGGTGTATATCAATATTGATGGGGTTTCCTTACATGTTTATGATTATCATTGGTTATAGGATCGAGTGCGGGAGATCCCGGGGCGATGAGGAGAAGTGCAACACTTGTGAAATTCGACTAGCTAGTGCCACAGTCGATGAGTAGATTTAGCATTTACAAGTAGGAAATCGGGTGGATGGCGTATAACACCCCTGACAACTAAGTTTATTATGAGCACTTCTTTATTTATTATAATTCATGTCTCATATGCTTAGTTTACCAATATTATGTTTCCTTTCCTTTGTTATACTTTCGCGAACACAATTGTTAGGACAATTACACAATTACTAATGATTACTATGCGACACTTACACAGACTCACATGCTACACATACATATCATTAGTAATTGCCATGACACATATAGGTTGGAACACTTACATAATTACTAATGATTAACACGAGGCACCATCACAGACTCACATGCTACCATGTACACATTACAAGTAATTGCCTTGCCATGTATAGAACTTGCCATGCTTTACATGTTATAGTATGATCAATGCTATGTCCGTGTACGCGACTAAAATGTCCATACAAATCGTTGTGTGTGTACGTAGACTTGCAGTCCGTATTATTTGAACTGTGTGTTTGCGTACGTAGACTAGATGTCCGTACTGAATGTTTTGAGCACATTACATTGTTTCAGTGATAAATGAATTTATGATTTTGATTCAATAGAATATTTTGTTGTCATCGTACGTGGTGAGATTCCGTACTGGATGAGGTGGTGATGGTTAGCCGAATGTGGCCTTTTATTATTGATTCGATGAGTCTTATGATATATCCCGATTGGAAAATTATGAAAATGCAAAGGTTGTACTCATTTCTAAATAATGATTCGTTTCATGTTTTAAAGCAATAATGCAAAGGATGTGTTGCTTGGATTTCAAAGGGATATCTATTTTTAAAATATTGCAGCCTCCTTATTTCCTAATAACGTTTCGTTCTAATTTAAATTATAATGGGATTATTCGAAAGTATTTATCCATTTACAATGCTTGTTCATGCTACGCTTGTTTTACTCGTTATCAGTTCGCGCTATGATTATGTTATTAGTTTGTGCTAATTTATGTTATCTTTTCACGCTATGATTATGTTATTAGTTTGCACTACGTTTATACTATCCGTTCGCGTTATGATTATATTATTAGTTTGTGCTACGTTTATGTTATCCGTTCACGCTATTACTATGTTATTGGTTTGTCTTACATTTATGTTATCCGTTCGCACTATGTTTATTTTACTAGTTTGCGCTGCATTACGTAACCCATCTATGCTTTGCTTATTTCACGCAGACTGAAAGGGTATGATGTAATCAAGATTAACATTATTGAGGAACACTGTGTTTGATCAATCCAAAGAGATTGAGGATAATCTGAAAGAGAATTAAGATATGGTCAATTCGTGAGTGATTGAGGTTATATGTTGTCACGCCCCACCCCCAATACAGAGAGTATTGTTCGCTCTGGCCGAAACCGCACGGTTTTGTCCTTTCACGACCCGAAAAGGTACGGAATGTGACTGGCACTTAAATTACGAAACGTCTCGAGGTGTACGTAATCTAAGTAAGCCAAAACCCAGAAATTAAAACCCAATTAAGAAATAGAGTGAAGAAAAACCAAATAATTCACATCAAAATCTTTAAAAACAACTTCAATTTTTTCCAAAATTTTCGGCAGAGTCTCCTTTGTAAAAACTGGCCCCAAACGGGTACAAGACAAAGATATACATAACACATGAATAAGGCATCCCCAAGCGGGAGCTAGCTCTTTGCCAAAATCGGTCTCAACATCACACGCAATAAAAATCATTACTTTGCAAAAATAAGCATGAAAAAAACCTAAGTAATAAGCATCACGTCGGCTCAAGTGAGCTCGACCCAGAGAAACAACATATAAGTCCACAAATCTCACTGTCTCGTCTCTAGGTCAATATACATCAGTATAAGTAGCAGGTACAGTAGATAGAGTACACTAGATACAATGAATATATAAGGTGGAAACAAAATAATATCACAACCCACCTACGAGCAAAATCTCAGATCCAAGCAAAAGGACCAAAAGGATGAAGTGCGTCCGCCGCTACAGTGCTGATGGATCGGACCTGCAAAAAGGCTGTGGCACAACGGGGGTGAGTTGCCAACTAGTGAGTAATAAGTAACATCTATAAAGGCTATCGTAAACATATATGCAAAGTGTCACAACTCAACAATACTGATATAGCATGATGTACTAGCATGTATGCAACATGAATCAATTTAACAATACTAGTCTAGCATGATGTACTAGCAGGTATGCAACATGAATCAATTTAACAATACTAGTCTAGCAAGATATACTAGCAGGTATGCAACATGAATCAATTCTATAATACTAGTATATCATGATGTACTGGTAGGTATGCAACATGAATCAATTTAACCCGAGATCTGAATATATTTATATGAGAAAAACATCATTTTCATCTTAGAAAAGCTCCCATAAAATATCTGAAGTAATATCAATGGAATCAACAGAAATCCGTGTCCAGCATCGACATCTCAAACGACTATCTCAAAATCTCATGTATCGGTATCACACTATCTCAGGCCCTAGCCATCCGGCAGACCCATCTCAAAATATCAATATCTCAATATCTCACGACCACGGTCGGTATCCTCTGGATATCCACCGCGCCAACAATCACTGGTAGGTAGTTTGCCCCTGCCAGGTTCATCGTTTACAACTCGATCTTCTTGCCCCGGGGTATCTTATAGGGCCCGCCATGTACCCGAAACGGTTCATCCTACTCCTCGAATTGGGTCTCGAAAACTAACAGAAAACCCATGGTGGACGACACATATATCAATTGCGAGAAAACCGCAACTTGCAATATTTTAAAATGATATCTGGTTTATTAAATCCTTGCGGTTTCCCCCCAAAAACTCATAAATCTCAAGTGCAAAAATCCTCAGAGAATCACCATAAGCATGCATGTCAGCTAGAATGAACCTATGGTATTGACAATACGAACTGCAATATGTAGCTAGAAAACTGTACATGAATGATGATACAATGTTTATAATTTCTCAATTTAGCAAAGTTAATTTGTACTCGTGCCGCATACTCATGATAATGGTGCAATAGTTTCACATTCCCAATTTAGCAAGTCAAATATTACTTGTACCGCATAACTCATGATAATGGTGCAATAGTTTCACATTCTCAACTTAGCAAGCTAAAATAGTACTTGTGCCGCATAACTCATGATAATGGTGCAATAGTTTCACATTCTCGATTTAGCAAGTTCAATAGTACTTGTGCCGCATAACTCATGATAATGGTGCAATAATTTCACATTCTCAATTTAGCAAGTTAAAATAGTACTTATGCCGCATAACTCATGATAATGGTGCAATAATTTCACATTCTCGACTTAGCAAGTTAAATAGTACTTATGCCGCATAACTCATGATTATGGTGCAATAATTTCACATTCTCAATTTAGCAAGTTAAATAGTACTTGTGCCGCATAACTCATGATAATGATGCAATAATTTCACATTCTCGATTTAGCAAGTTAAATAGTACTTGTGCCGCATAACTCATGATAATGGTGCAATAATTTCACATTCTCGATTTAGCAAGTTAATAGTACTTGTGCCGCATAACTCATGATAATGGTGCAATAATCCTATGAGATGAATTCACACACACACATATATATAGAGGATCATGCAATGCAGCGAGATAAATAACTAGGAACTACAAGCATAAAGGCCAATACTGCTAGAGGTTTTTAAACTATCGGGCGCCTTGCGCCATCCAAATGATTTTCCCATAGATGTGTACATCTACTTACCGGAAATTCTCAGCTAGCCGGATCTAATCACCGCTTTTCCCTTCCGCGCCGCGTCCGATGTCTCCGCGATCGATCCTAGAATCACACAAAGCAAAACATCAAGCTAAAACTATGAGAAGGTATGAGGACAACGATACAAAGAATAAACGTCCTCAAGCTATACTTGTATGCACAAAAATATGTATGACAACGCCACAACCTCACTAGGATTGCTATACAAAGCCACAACTAAACCTAGAACCCGATCATACCTATCGCTCATTCAAAATACCCTAATTATCATAGGAGATGTTATATAATTAGTCACAACATCAAATTAAATCAACACCTAATTATAGCAAAAATCTAGTAAGCATTCAAATGGGATTTCGGTGCAAACATTCATGGATTAACGACCTACTGGCCACATTCAAAAATAAACAACTAAATTAAGCCATGCTCTACTACTTAAATTAATCTCCCACAAAACACACAAAAATCATGCAATTTGCTTGCATAATCACTTGCTTAGAATAAATTGAAGCCCACTTAAGCAAGGTAACTACTTGATTAGGTTTGTATAGTCACTAGATAGAAAACTAAGCTTAGTTAACATAGTGATGATGGTTGAAACCCTAGTTCTAACTCAATCCATCATTTTTAAAAACCTAAACTTGAAATTAACACCAATTTTAACACTTAAACAATTTAGTTTAAGGAAATTAACTACAAGTATTAATTGAGTGAAGATTATACCTCAAATTTTATAGATCTAGCATGTGATTTTTCCTCCTCAAAATGATCTCCTTCTCCAAGATTCAAGCAAGAGTTGGCTAAGGAGATTGGATGGAGAATTGGCTTGAATTTGTAAGGTTTTAATTGGATTTTTTGATGCACTTTGGGGATTTTTTTTGGAGATGGAAAGAGATGGAAACAATGGAGGGGGAGGGCTGCAGATTTTCGGCAGTGAGGGAATGGGGGAAATGGTGTGGGTGTTGTGGATTTTTCTCCAGGTCAAACCCCTCCCATTCTCAAAGTACACTATACCCCAAATTACTATATTTTAATCAATTCATATGGTTTCATTTCAAAAGAGTTGAAGGGAAAATTGGAGTGGGGGCTTCCTGAGGTGGGCTCGGCCAAAGATGAGGGGTGAGGATGTGTGGATGATTGCATAGAAATTTCCATGCTAAAAACACCCCCTCAAGTTCATAATTGCAAGTTATATCATTACAAGTTTTATTTTATTTTATTTTATTTTATTTTGACCCTAGAAACAACTAGAACGTGGAATTACATGATAAAAATTTATGTTACAAACTAGATTTTAGTTGCCATGGTTCTTAAGTATGTAATTAGCCCATTCGAATTTGTATTTATCACTAATTTAATGTATATTTAAAAGCTTAAAATAATATTAAAAATAATAAATTAAGGAAAAATATTTAAACGACTAGAAATTTATAAGTGACTCATTAATTACCAAATACTAGCAATTACCTATCTAAATTAGGTATAATTAGGCCTGTATTGAAAAATAATTATAATTACAATTTACGGAAAATACCAATTATTTACCGATTATCGGGAAAATACCTAAACGACTTTTCAAGGCGTTACAATCTTCCCCCTTAAAAAAATTCGGTCCTCGAATTTATAATTCTCGCTACGCATACCTTCAAAGAGATGGGGATATTTCTTCCTCATCTCGTTCTCGGTCTCCCAGGTGACCTCCTCGCTGCTCGGGCCACGCCAAAGGACCTTGACGAACAGTATAACCTTCGATCTCAATTTCTTCACCTGCCGATCCAGGATGACCACCGGATGCTCTGCAAAAGAAAGGTTGCGCTCCAGCTAGATCGTCGGGTGCTGAATCGCATGAGAAGGGTCGTGAAGGTACTTGCAGAGCATCGAAACATGGAAGACAGGGTGAACATCAGGAAAGCTGGGCGGAAGAGCCAACCGATACGCAACAACACCAACACGCTCTAGGATCTCAAAGGGGCCTACGTATCTGGGACTAAGTTTCCCTTTTCGCCCAAATCTCAACACACCCTTCATCGGAGAGACCCTCAGAAAAACATGATCGCCAATGGCGAACTCGAGTCTGCAACGGCGTCTGTCCGCATACGATTTTTGCCTGCTCTGAGCAGCTCTCATCCGATCTCGAATCAACTACATCTTCTCAGTCGTCTCCTCAACAATCTGCGGCCCCAATATACTGCTCTCGCTGAGCTCTGTCCAACAGACGGGCGATATGCATCTCCTCCCATATAAAGCCTCGAATGGTGCCATCTGAATGGTCTCCTGGAAGTTGTTGTTGTAGGAGAACTCTACTAAGGGCAAATGGTGGTCCCAGCTACCTCCAAAATCTATAACGCATGCTCGGAGCATGTCCTCGAGAGTCTGAATAGTTTGCTCTGACTGGTCGTCGGTCTGTGGATGAAATGATGTGCTGAAACTCAAGCGGGTGCCCAATGCTTCCTGAAGCCTCTGCCATAGTCGGCTGGTAAACTGGGTGCCTCGGTCGGACACAATACACGTCGGGATGCCATGCAACCGTACAATCTCATCGATGTAAATCTGGGCATACTGAGCAAAACCGAAAGTGGTCTTCACTGGCAGGAAGTGAGCCGCTTTCGTCAATCGATCCACGATCACCCAAATGGAGTCGTACCCTCGACTAGTCCTGGGTAGACCTGCAATGAAGTCGATAGAAATCTGCTCCCATTTCCACTTCGAAATGGGCAAAGGCTGCAACTCTCCCGCGGGCCTCTGGTGCTTGGCCTTGACTTGCTGACAAGTCAGGCATCTTGACACGAAGTCTGTGACGTCCCTCTTCATTCCGTCCCACCAATAAACATCTCTCAGATCGTGGTACATCTTGGTAGAACCTGGATGAACGCTATATATCAATCTATGTGCCTCCTTAAGAATTTCACGCCACAGTCCCTCAGAATCTGGTATGCATAATCGAGTCCCAAAGAGCAGTACCCCCTGATCATCGATCACGAACTCGGAATCTCTGCCCTGCCTAATCTGCTACATGATCTCTGAAATACGATCATCACTGGGCCGCGCCTATCGAATACGGTCAAGCAACTACGGATGTGCACGAATATGCGCAAGCTGTCCCCCGGTCGGAGTGAACTCGAACCCCACTCGGCTGTCGCATAGAATCTGCCAATCTGCTGACGACTGCCTCTGCACGACGCTCAGAAAAGATAAACTACCTCCGGGCCTCCGACTCAAAGCATCTGACACCACGTTCGCTTTGCCCAGATGGTAAAGGATTTCGCAATCATAGTCTTTCACCAGGTCCATCCAACGGTGCTGTCTCAGATTCAGGTCTCGCTGCTGAAATATGTTCTTCAAGCTCTTATGGTCCGTGAATATCTGGCACGACTCGCTGTATAGGTAATGTCTCCAGATCTTCAGTGCAAACACCACTGCAGCCATCTCTAAATTGTGTGTAGGATAGTACTGTTCATGTGTCTTCAACTGCCGAGAAGCATACGCGATAACCCTGTCATGCTACATCAACACGCAACCTAGCCCCACTCGAGAAGCGTCGCAATAAACCACGAATCCTCCCGATCTCGAAGACAATGACAACACTGGTGCAGTAGTTAGACGAGTCTTCAACTGCTGGAAGCTATGCTCGCACGCCTCGGTCCAATCAAAAGGAACTCCCTTCTGGGTCAACCCGGTCAACGGTGCAGCAATACGGGAGAAATCCTGAACAAATGTCGGTGGTAGCCAGCCAGGACTAGGAAGCTGCGGATCTTTGTAACTGATGCTGGTCTAGGCTAATGCTGAACGGCCTCGATCTTCTTCGGGTCCATGCATATGCCATCTCTTGTAATCACGCGACCCAAGAAATCAACGCTGTCAAGCCAAAACGCGCACTTGGAGAATTTTGCGAACAGCTGGTGCTCCCTCAAGGTCTGCAATGTGATCCGCAGGTGCTGCTCGTGCTCCTCTCGGCTCCGGGAATACACCAAAATGTCGTCAATAAACACGATGATGAACAGATCAAGATACGGTATGAAAATGCAGTTCATCAAGTGCATAAACGCGGCTGGTGCATTGGTGAGTCCGAACGACATCACTAAAAACTCATAATGCCCGTAACGCGGGCGAAAAGCCGTCCTCGGAATATCCTCCTGCCGTACCCGCAACTGATGGTAACCCGATCGCAAGTCAATTCTCAAAAAGTATCCCACACCCTGAAGCTGGTCGAAAAAATCATCGATATGTGGTAAGGGATATCTGTTCCGTACGGTAACATGGTTCAGCTGGGGGTAATCAATGCACAAGCTTAAACTGCCGTCCTTCTTCTTGACGAACAGGACAGGAGCACCACAAGGAGACACACTCGGTCGAATAATCCCTTTATCTAACAAATCCTGCAACCGATCCTTCAGCTCTCTAAGCTCCGCCGGGGCCATTCGATAAGGCGATATGGAAATAGGCCCCGTGCCAGGGATCAAGTCGATGCAGAACTCAACATCATGCTCTGGCGGTAAACCAGGAAGCTCGTCAGGGAAGACACCAGGAAATTCACACACAATCGGGACCTGGTCCAACGGGACTTCTGCAGCTTTAGTATCACAAACATACGCTAAGAATCCCTGACATCCCTTCCGCAAGGGCTGACCAGCATGAAAAGATGAAATCAAGCTGGGAAGGGCGACGCTGCGGTCTCCCTGAATAACAAGCACTGGCTCTCCCGGGAAACTAAATCTGACTGCCTTCTCACGGCAGTCCACAGATGCATAACAAGTGGCTAGCCAGTCCATGCCCAGAAGTACATCAAAGTCTAACATATCGAGGAGAATCAAATCAACCAACGAATCCCTCTTTCCGATCGAACGGAACACAAACGAAACACAAAACGAGCGACAAATGACTCGCCTACCGGAATAATAACAACGAGCGACTAATCTAACGACAATGACTCCCGGCCCAACATCGGTGCAAAGTGTGTAGATATATACGAATGTGTGGAACCTGGGTCGAATAATACTCGTGCATCGAAAGAACATACCGGCAAGGTACCTGTCACAACGACATTGGATGCCTGCGCATCCTGCGGAGTCAAAGCGAATACTCGGGCCTGTCCCCCACCAATAGCTGTCTGTCCTGTGCCTCAGCCTCTGCCTTCTCGTCCTCTCTGAACAGGACCGCCGCGTCTACGGCCTCTAGGGGCGTCTAACTGACATGGAGCATCACTGGGGGTAGGAAGTATAGCTCTCTGAGGAAGTGGTGAAGGTGGTAAGGTCACGTGTGGAACTATCGCCGCTCCCTGTTGTCTCATCATACAGTCTCTGATATGATGGTACGGACTCCCGCGCTTAAAACATCCCCACGATGTCTGCTGGCCCTGCGGATAAGAACCAAATAACTGACCCCGTCTGACTCCTCTGCCGCCACCATCTCTCGGAAAGAATCTGTCACGACGTCTCCCCATCTGCCTCTGAGCTGGCATATTGGTACGAATCCTCTTCGGCCCAGAAACGACCGAAGTCCCTAAAATGCACGCCTCCATCCGTAAGGCCGTGTCCATAACAACTGCATAAGTGTCAAAATGTTGGACGCCGATGGCAAGAAATAACTGGGTGTCAAGTCCCTGTATAAACCTCTTTACCGTCTTCTCTTCAGTGTCCACCAAGTACGGAGCATATCTGGACAACTGCGTAAACTGGATATCATACTCGGACACTGTCATCCCTGGAGTCTTGCGCAAAACCTCAAAACTACGAGCTCGAGCATCACGAACGCTCTCTGGAAGAAAACGGGCTAGAAATACTGCTGTGAACTCATCCCAAGTCATAGGAGGTAGACCTACAGCTTGATCTGTCTCGACCGACTCACACTACATTTGCGCAAGGCCCTCTAGACGGAAACTCGTAAGCTCCACCCATATATCGTCAGAATATCTGAGCGAACGACAAATCCTAGCTAATCTGTCGAGGAATGTCTGAGGATCCTCCACTGCATCAGTGCCGGTGTAGACTGGAGGTCTCAGCCTCATGAACTCCTGTAGTGATACTGGAATAGCCATGGTAGTAGTAGGAGCAACTGTCTGGGCAGCAGGTACAATCGTAGTATGTGCAGTGGTAGGTTTGTCCTCAGATCCCTGTGCACGACTGGTCTCGACTAAGGATCCCACCATCTGTCGTAACTCCTGCATACCTCCCACCATCTGTCGTAACTTCTGCACACCTGACTCTAGCTTATCCATGCGGCCTGGGGATAGCGGATCAGTCCGTCCCTGAGGGGTAGGTACGCCATCCTGATCGGTCCTCGTCTTGGATGAGCCTACTCGGATCTCATCTCGGGCGGCAGCCCTTTGCGCTTTGGTAGCCTTCGGCGGCAAGTGGCTGGTACAGGAAACAAGATAATAAGAACAATGCAATAAAATCATAGGATACACGGAATTGAAGAAGGAATTTCAAGCAAGTATATCCTAAAGTCACTTAGGCGGAGTACCGTATTGCAAGTATGCCGCGGACATACACACTCTACGTTACCCAGCTTAAGTCACTTACTCTATCTACCAAAGGTCATCCTACACTCAGAAAGGTAAAACCTCACTCTGATACCAACTTTGTCATGACCCGAAAAGGTACAGAACGTGACTGGTACTTAAATTACGAAACGTCTCGAGGTGTACGTAATCTAAGTAAGCCAAAGCCAAGAAATCAAAACCCAATTAAGAAATAGAGTGAAGGAAAACCAAATAAGTCAAATCAAAATCTTTAAAAACAACTTCACTTTTTTCCAAAATTTTCGGCAGAGTCTCCTTTGTAAAAACGGGCCCAAAACGGGTACAAGACAAGGATATACATAACACATGAATAAGGCATCCCCAAGCGGGAGCTAGCTCTTCGCCAAAAATGGTCTCAACATCACACGCAATAAAAATCATTACTGTGCAAAAATAAGCATGTAAAAAACCCAAGTAATAAGCATCACGTCGGCTCAAGTGAGCTCGACCCAGAGAAACAACATACAAGTCTACAAATCTCATTGTCTCGTCTCTAGGTCAATATACATCAGTATAAGTAGCAGGTATAGTAGATGGAGTACACTAGATACAATGAATATATAAGGTGGAAACAAAATAATATCACAACCCACCTACGAGCAAAATCTCAGATCCAAGCAAAAGGAGAAAAAGGATGAAGTACGTCCGCCGCTACAGTGCTGACGGATCGGACCTGCAAAAAGGCTGTGGCACAACGGGGGTGAGTTGCCAACTTATGAGTAATAAGTAACATCTATAAAGGCTATCGTAAACATGTACGCAAAGTTTCAAAACACAACAATACTGATATAGCATGATTTACTAGCAGGTATGCAACATGAATCAATTTAACAATACTAGTCTAGTATGATGTACTAGCAGATATGAATCAATTCTATAATACTAGTATAGCATGATGTACCAGCAGGTATGCAACATGAATCAATTTAACTCGAGATCTGAATATATTTTATGAGAAAAACATCATTTTCATCTTAGAAAAGCTCCTGTGAAGTATCTGAAGTAATATCAATGGAATCAACAGAAATCCGTGTCCAGCATCGACACCTCAAACGACTATCTCAAAATCTCAAGTATCGGTATCACATTATCTCGAGCCCCAGCCGTCCGGCTGACCCATCTCAAAGTATCAATATCTCAATATCTCACGACCACGGTCGGTATCCTCTGGATATCCGCCGTGCCAACAATCACCGGTAGGTAGTCTGCCCCTGCCAGGCTCATCATCTACAACTCGATCTTCTTGCCCCGAGGTACCTTACCGGGCCCACCATGTACCCGAAATGGTTTATCCTACTCCTCGAATCGGGTCTCGAAAACTAACAGAAAACCCATGGTGGACGACACATATATCAATTACGAGAAAACCGCAACTTGTAATATTTAAAAATGATATCTGGTTTATTAAATCCTTGCGGTTCCCCCTAAAAACTCATAAATCTCAAGTGCAAAGATCCTCAGAAAATCACCATAAGCACGCATCTCAGCTAGAATGAACCTATAGTATTGGCAATACGAACTGCAATATGTAGCTAGAAACTGTACATGAATGATGATACAATGATTGTAATTTCTCAATTTAGCAAGTTAGTTTGTACCCGTGCCGCATACTCATGATAATGGTGCAATAGTTTCACATTCCCAACTTAGCAAGTTAAATAGCACTTGTGCCGCATAACTCATGATAATGGTGTAATAGTTTCACATTCTCAATTTAGCAAGTTAAAACAATACGTGTGTCACATAACTCATGATAATAGTGCAATAGTTTCACATTCACGATTTAGCAAGTTAAATAGTACTTGTGCCGCATAACTCATGATAATGGTGCAATACTTTCACATTCTCAATTTAGCAAGTTAAATAGTACTTGTACCGCATAACTCATGATAATGGTGCAATATTTCACATTCTCAATTTAGCAAGTTAAATAGTACTTGTGCCGCATAACTCATGATAATGGTGCAACAGTTTCACATTCTCGATTTAGCAAGTTAAATAGTACTTGTGCCGCATAACTCATGATAATGGTGCAATAATCCTATGAGATGAATTCGTACATATATATATAGAGAGGATCATGCAATGCAGCGAGATAAATAACTAGGAACTACACGCATAAAGGCCAGTGCTACTAGAGGTTTTTAAACTATCGGGCGCCTTGCGCCATCCAAACGATTTCCCCATAGATGTGTACATCTACTCACCGGAAATCCTCAGCTAGCCGGATCCAATCACCGCTTTTCCCTTCCGCGCCGCGTCCGATGTCTCCGTGATCGATCCTAGAATCACACAAAGAAAAACATCAAGCTAAAACTCTGACAAGGTACGAGGACAACGATACAAAGAATAAACGTCCTCAAGCTATACTTGTTTGCACAAAAATATGTACGACAACGCCACAACCTCACTAGGATTGCTATACGAAACCACAACTAAACCTAGAGCCCGATCATACCTATCGCTCATTCAAAATACCCTAATTATCATAGGAGATGTTATATAATTAGTCACAACATCAAATTAAATCAACATCTAATTATAGCAAAAACCTAGTAAGCATTCAAATGGGATTTCGGTGCAAACATTCATGGATTAATGACCTAATGGCCACATTCACAAATAAACAACTAAATTAAGCCATGCTCCACTACTTAAATTAATCTCCTACAAAACACACAAAAATCATGCAATTTGCTTGCATAATCACTTGCTTAGAATAAATTGAAGCTCACTTAAGCAAGGTAACTACTTAGATTAGGTTTGTATAGTCACTAGATAGCAAACTAAGCTTAGTTAACATAGTGATGATGGTTTAAACCCTAGTTCTAACTCAAACCATCATCTTTAAAAACCTAAACTTGAAATTAACACCAATTTTAATACTTAAACAATTTAGTTTAAGGAAATTAACCACAAGTATTAATTGAGTGAAGATTATACCTCAAATTTTATAGATCTAGCATGTGATTTTTCCTCCTCAAAATGGTCTCCTTGCTCCAAGATTCAAGCAAGAGTTGGCTAAGGAGATTGGATGGAGAATTGGCTTGAATTTGTGAGGTTTTAATTGGATTTTTTGATGCATTTTGGGGATTTTTTTTGGAGATGGAAAGAGATGGAAACAATGGAGGGGGAGGGCTGCAGATTTTCGACAGTGAGGGAATAGGGGAAATGGTGTGGGTGTTGTGGATTTTTCTCCAGGTCAAACCCCTCCCATTCTCAAAGTACACCATATCCCAAATTACTATATTTTAATCAATTCATATGGTTTCATTTCAAAAGAGTTGAAGAGAAAATTGGAGTGGGGGCTTCCTGACGTGGGCTCAGCCAAAGATGAGGGGTGTGGATGAGTGGATGATTGCTTAGAAATTTCCATGCTAAAAACACCCCCCTCAAGTTCATAATTGCAAGTTATATCATTACAAGTTTTATTTTATTTTATTTTATTTTATTTTGACCCTAGAAACAACTAGAACTTGGAATTACATGATAAAAATTTATGTTACAAACTAGATTTTAGTTGCCATGGTTCTTAAGTATGTAATTAGCCCATTCGAATTTGTATTTATCACTAATGTATATTTAAAAGCTTAAAATTATATTAAAAATAATAAATTGAGGAAAAATATTTAAACGACTAGAAATTTATAAGTGACTCATTAATTACCAAATACTAGCAATTACCTATCTAAATTAGGTATAATTAGGCCTATATTGAAAAATAATTATAAGCAATTTACGGAAAATACCAATTATTTACCGATTATCGAAAAAATACCTAAACGACTTTTCAAGGCGTTACATATGTGATCTATTCATGAGTGATTGAGGTTACAAGGCACAAGATGTCTTGTTGAGGTCGGAGGATCGTTATAGATGCCCTGCCGAGGATGAGATGTATTAAACAATATATTTTTCGAACATGACTGGTCAAAGAGACAGTACCTAAGATATTGTTTTCATGTGACGATATTTGATACAGGGGTTTTCATAAAGAGCTATTGTCATACTATTCTCTACGTGTCTATAATCGACATAAGAGTTTTCCAACCTTTTTATCATTTTCAATGTGTGTGACGTATATTTTAAGGAAATATTTATATTGCTTTGTAAATTGACGTCTGCTACTTAAGCCATGATATATACCCAGTACGACCACTTTTAAATGATTGTATATTGATGCGTATTATAGATATTTCACTACAGCTACAATGATAGCGATTATACACCGTTATATATATATATATATATATATATATATATATAGTTGAGTTGTTCACGAATGATTATTGCTATCGTTTCTTTGCGCTTAAATTCAAATTTAATATATGCATATTACATCCGTGACTCGCATGCTTTCATTTGCTTTAGTGGTTTTGCTATGCTCATATCGAGCGAGATATAGATTTATTTTATGATGCCATAATAAGCACATATATTAGTATATTATACCAGTTAGGACAGAGGTATATGAGTTGTACATGATCGGTTATTATTGTTGTTGTTCATCACTTGAATTCTATATTTGATGCATGCTTATTTACCTTCCGCAATGTATATGATTACCTATGCCTTAGTTGTGCCACAACTTCTTGCATATTTAGTCACTTGGATTGATAGCGACAGGAGAGAGCTTATTTTGAGCGTGGTTGCATATTTACTTTTGAGCTAGGTGGGTGAGAATTTGTTTCGGCATTTTCCTTGTATCTATTTTTGTACCTAGAAGTACTCCATCAACCAAGTATGGTGTATTTGCCCGGGACTTTAGACGTTTTATTGTTATTGTTGTCGAAATCGTATGGAGTCGGCTTGACTTTATTTATATATAATGTTTATTGTTTTCCACTTGTTGTTTGCCTTTAGGCGTCGTATATTTTGCGTGGATTGTGTCTCCGTCGTATGGACGTCGAGTTAGCTCCCGTGTGGAGATGTGTTTATTTTACTGCTGTTATACATGAATTTTATTCAAAATTTACAAGGGAGGTGTTGTACGTTTTTCAAACGTTAACTCTTTACAAAACAAGCCTTACTTTATTTTATAAATCTTTTCTTAAAACTTTGCCTATATATTTTTTTCTTATATATGGTTTAGATTCATGGCTTAGGCTTACTTGGGTTACGGTAGGGTCTACTGAACTCACGTGATCCTTGTACCGGTCATATGCCTTTTCGGGTCCTAAAAAAGTTGGTATCAGAGTATTAGGTTTTACCTTTGTCGAGTTTAGGTTTAACCATGTGGAGTCTAGGTTATGATCTTTCGAAACCTAGGCTTAACATTGCGGAACTTAGACTTGACCTTAAGGGTCTTAGACTCAAACTTTCGCTACATAGGTTGTCTTTGGTATGATAGAGAAGGTACCTTAAGTAGAGTTACGTAGCGTACGTCTGATCTGCGGCATATTACGATACGGTACTCCGCTTAAGCAACCTTAGGATATATCTTCAAATTCTTTTATGATTTTCTTTTCTTCTTTTCCGATTTCGTAGCATTGCTTTGCCATTTCGTTGAGATTCGAAAACTGACCTTTGTTCGTTCTTTGTTTCATTCATTATGCCGCCTAAATCTCGCGATCCAGGAGGACTATTGTTAGAGATGATGTTAGGACGAGCTCTTCTGATGTGATAACTGATCAGGGATGTGTTCCTGTGACTCATGAGCCAGCAGTTCCTCATTCTCCTGATAGGCTTTCTTATTTGGAGGCGAGCATTCATGATCTGCAGCATTTGATAGGGTCGTTAGCTAAGACTATTCGAACCCATAGACCTGTCATTGCATAGCCAGCTCCGAAGATCTTAGTACAGCCTGATACTCAGAGATCAGCTGTGCCTCCTATGACTGAGACTATTGATATGCCGTATTCCGAGTTCATAAAGCTCAGGCCTCTGGTGTTTACTGGTATAGATGCAACAATTGATCCTTAGTCATTCCTTGATAGGATGGCTAGGATATTTTGTTTTTTGAGATGCTCTGATGTGAGATCAGTGGAGTTGGCCGATTTCCGTTTAGAGGGTCTTGCTCAAATCTGGTGCGAGTCGATCGAGAGAGGCCGAGTAGTGGGTGGTCCCCCTATGGCTTAGGACGAGTTCTCAAAGGTCTTCTTAGCCCGATTTCTTTCCCAGAGTGTCAGAGATGCCTGAGATCGTAGTTTCAAGTTTTTGCGCAAGACTCCAGACATGATTGTAGCCGAGTACGATCTTAGTTCACTCAGTTATCTCGATATGCTCCTTACTTGGTCCCTGTTTACTGCCGAAAACAGAGACGAACCGGAATAGATCGTCTTGTCTGAGTTTGGTGGCAGATGCTATTTGGATTTATCCGTCCATCTCTTCGAAGATGCCAAGTTGATTTATGGCACCGTATATCGGAGGTTTGGACGGATGCGGCTGTTGTAGCAGACTTTGTCAGATTCCCCCTCGTTTGCGAGGGTTTTTTATTGTGGGGACGCTCTTCCCTGCAAGCGTAAGCCCCTGCAGTTATGTCATGATCCGAAAGTATGGAACGTGACTGGCACATAAATTATGCGACGTCTAGAGGCGTAACGGAATCTAAATAAGCCAAAGCCTAGAAATCTAAACCGTTAAATAATTAGAGTGAAAGAAAACTTGTTTTGAAGAAAGTGATCTTAACAAAATAAGTCGCATCAAACCTTCTAAAAACATCAAATTTTCCCAAATATTTCGGCAGAGTCTTCTTCGTAAATACTGGCCCCTAAACGGGTACAACACAAAACATGCATAAGTAATGAATAAAGGCATCCCCAAGCGGAAGTTAGCTCTTTGCCAAAGGAGGAATCACAACCACGCAATATATATATATATATATATATATATATATATATATATATCACATAATAGTTCAAAATAAGCATATAAAAGCAAGAAAATAAGAAAGCATCACATCGGCCCAAAGTGAGCTCGACACCAGAGTGCAAAATACAAGTCTTACAAACTCACAGTCTAAGTCACATGTATATAAGGTCGATGGAGTGTACTAGATAGAAGATAATATACATGGTGGGAGCAAAAGAATATCCTTAAAACCCATCTACGAGCAAGCTGCAAGTCGTTGCAAATGAAACAGAAGAGAAAGTACGCCCACCGCTACAGTGCTGACGGGTCGGACCTGCAAGATACTATGGCATAACGGGGGTGAGTTGCCAACTTGTGAGTAGTAAGTAACATCTAATAAGGCTATCGTAAGTATGCACGCAATACGTCACAACCTACACACACACACACACCATTATGATGCGATGCACTAGTATGAATGCAACATGCATGCATAATCAAAACGAAACCTAAATATGGTATAGGAAAATTTGTATTCTTATTTTGGTAAAAACTTTGGTATAATAAAACCGGAGTATCATTAATGAAATCGACAGCAAATACATGTCAAACACTGATACAATACATGTATTTCAATATCTCAATATCTCAATGCCGTCTCTTAGATCGGCTCTCAAATATGTTATATCCCACGACTCCGGTCAGTATCCTCCGGATAACCGCCGAGTGTAAAAATAACCGGTAGGTAATGCTCCCCTGTCGGGCTCAACACCTTCTTAATACGTCCCTCTTACCCCGAGGTACCTCACGGGGTCCACCATGTACCCGCAGACGGTGCATCCCCTTCCTCGAATCGGGTATATGATACAACTCAAGAACTGAGAAAAATCACGGTGGACGCCATACACATCATATCATAAGAAACCCCAAATTTCTATTTTTAAAATGATAATAGGTTTATAAAATTCGGTTTTCCCCAAAATCCAGAAATCTCATCAATACCGAAATCTGCAAGAAGAATCACAATATAAGAACATGTCGGTGATGATAGATGTTTATGGTATCGATAATATGTGATGCGATGTATGTCTAGAAAGCTATGTATGAATGATGATGCAAATGAAGTATATATATGACTAGAAATCCTATATATCCATCCTGATGAAATGAATATACAACTACAACAAGTTACATATCATATATGAAGAAATGCTCAGATGTAGATTTAAGTAAGTTCTATAGTGTTCGTGACATAATAATTACCAATGGCATGTGTGTTCACATAAAATAGTGCACGTGCGGTATGGACCAATGGTAATAGTGCAAGTGTCCTATGAAAAAGTATCATATGTATATAAGATGATGCAATGCAATAAGATGAATGACTAGGAGACTACGCATATAAATACAAGCACTACTAGTAATTCTAATTATCGGGCGCCTCGTACCATCCATACGATCCCTCCATAGATGTGTACATCTACTCACCGAGACGTCTCGGCTAATCTGATCCGATCACAGCCTTGCCTTTCCGCGCCGCGTCCAACGTCTCTGCACCCGATCCTAGAATCGCATACATGTAAATAAGAGGATATATATATAATTAGTCACGGACACAAACAATACAAGACAACCAACGTGTACTAACTAGACGCGCACGCACTTGGTACACAAATGCGCTCGCGACAACGCCACAAACCACAACTAGGGGTCGCTATACATGACAACCACCAAGCCTAGAATCCGATCGTACCGATCGCGCATTCACAACACACTAAATATCATAGGAAATAGTATATAGATCATCACAATGTCAAACTAAACTAAAATCTATTTATTCCAAAAACCTAGTAAACAACAATTAACCATTTTAGTGCAAATCTAGATGTTTTAGCAAATCCAGTGGCCACAATAGTCATTTAATATCCTAATTAGGCCACACAATTATTAACTAAATTTTAATCTCACCTATTTACACAATGATCATGAAATTAGTTTGCAAGAATCTTTAATTAGGAGAATTTAAAAGTAACAATTAGCAAATTAACAACTAAATTAGATTTTGCAGGTTTTTAGATGATAATATACACTTAGTTAACTTAATTTATTGATAAAAACCCTAACCTGAACCCAAACCCTTCTCTTTAAAAACTAAATCTTGCAATTAGGACCATATTAATACCTAAATAATTTAGATTAAAGTAATTAATCAACAAGGTAACCATTGGCTAAGATTTATACCTCAACAATTTAGAGATCCAACTTGCAAACTTGGCCTCCCAAATGCTTTCTTGCTTCAAGATCCAAGCTAGTTTAGGCCAAGAAATTTTGGGCGAAGGTTTAATTATGAATTAGTGAGATTGTGTGTGGATTTTTGATTGAAAAATGATGATTATTATGATGAAATGGAGATGGAGAAAATGGGGAAAGTGAGGGAGTGAGGTGATGGGTAAGTAAGAAAGAGAGGTGACCATACGCCCCCCCCCCCCCGCCCCCACCACAGAACATCTTATCTTTCTTTTCACTTAATTATTCAATTCCATTTTCATTTATTTTATTTTCCTAATTAATCCTAGAATTCTCTAGAACCATGGAGACTAAGAAAAAGAATATGTTACAACTAGATATTAAGTTGTCATGGTGCACTAATGTATACTTAACCCATTTTAATTGTAATTAATACTAATTAAATGTATAAGTGAAATCTTAAATTATTATTTAAAAATAATTAATTAAGGAAAATATTTAAGTAAACTAGCAATTAATAAGTAACTAATTAAATACAAATACTAGCAATTACATAGTTAAAACAGGTATATTTAAGTCTATGTGGAAAATAATTATATCTTGTTTTTTACGAAAAACACGTATTTTCAATAATTAATACATATTAACCTAATCGAATTTTCAGAACGTTATAAGTTAATTATGTTACCGCATCACGATAACCACTTTCTCCTGCTTCGGAAGTTCGCTTCGTGTCGTGTGTGTTTTTGTTTGTTTAGGTTGCCCGTGGATTATATACGGAGACTACTTTCTATCGTCGTCCGTAGGGCGCGATTTAGTCCAAATCCGTATATTTGACATTTAGATTTTTTATTTAAGGATCGTTAATCTGGTTTGAGATTAAGATCGACTTAAATGTATGTGAGCAGTTGGGGTTTGGTTGGTTTTTTGTTAAGGATACGTTAGTACAATTTGAGACTAAAATCTACCTAATAAGATTTTAGGATCATTTTTGTTTTAGATCCAACAAGAGAGTATTTGGGTTCTGTTGTCTTAATTTAGGGACATTTCTGTCCATTATCGCCATTTTGGAGGCGAAGTTCTAGTTTGAGAACATCTCGGTCTGTTGATCACCATTTTGCGGTGAGGTTTTAGTTTAAGGACATCTCGGTCCGTTAATCACCATTTTGGAGATGAGATTTTAGTTTAAGGACGCCTCGGTCCGTTGATCACCATTTTGGAGGTGAGATTTTAGTTTAAGGACGTCTCGGTCCGTGGTTCACCATTTTGGAGGTGAGATTTTAGTTTAAAGACGTCTCGGTCCGTTGATCACCATTTTGGAGGTGAGATTTTAGTTTAAGAATGTCTCGGTCCGTTGATCACTATTTTGGAGGTGAGATTTTAGTTTAAGGACGTCTCAGTCCGTTGTTCACTTTGCACGCACGTGTATTTATTATGTGACGGGATGAACAACGATGATATGGGATGCACCTAGTTTGGGATGCAGTCTGATTTAAGGTGTGCACGTCAAGTTGAAGGTGCACCAAAGAGTTGTTGGTTCTCGGGACCCGCCAGCTCTCCGAAGACGTTGAAGAATTACAATGACATATATCAGAGGTGTGGAGAGATGTATCCTTAAACCAAATCCCATATTTGAGGGAAAAGATGGTGCTGTTGTAGACCTAAGAAATGTTAGTTCTCAATTAGAGGAAGAACTAAGTTCTTATATGAAGGGTTAAGCCCTTAGAGAGGCAAAGAAGAGATAGAACAATCTCTGTATTTTTCTTCTTTTTACCTAATATGTTCTTGATGAAACAAGTCTCGCTGAGAATTAAATTCTCTTTTTCATGTCTCCACTTTTTGTCTCTTCTCCTTCCTTTTGTGTTGTTTTCTCCCCTTTTTTTTCTTCCCCTATCCTTTCTCCTATTTATAGGAGAAGGGAGAACATCAATTTCGTTGAGCAAATCTCTAATTGAGAGATCAAAAATGATCTTTAGATCAATTGGTGAATTTTATTCACCATTGGATTTTAATCCGAAGGCTCTCTGTTTAACAGAGAGGTTTTCTTGATTGTTTAACAAGATTAGGAAATATTTTTCCTAAGATATAATTTTATTCCATCAGATGGTTGGTTGGTGGTTTTATAATCACCGTTGGATCCTTGATCCAAAGGTTCTCTGTTTAACAGAGAATATCTTTCTAATTTTAAGAATGATCAAGGAAATATTTCCATTTAGAATTTAATTCTATTGGATAGTTCATCCAAGATTCTCTATTAGAAAATGATCTTTCTATATCAAAAAGATTCAAGGAAATATTTCCCAAATAGAATTTAATTCTATGAAGGATTTAAAGAGCTCACGTGTGGCACACGATCCCCAATGGAGTTGAGCTTGTTTACTTTTAGCTCTCATATGCTTTTGCATATGAGCGCTCACGTGTTAACACGTGAGGCCTGTTTGGCTTACCAATTATTTGATTGTAGCGTCTATATGCTTTGCATATAGGCGCTCACGTGTTTAACACGTGTGGTTCTTTTAGCACTTTAGTTGTCTAATTGCAGCGCCTATATGCTTTGCATATAGACGTTCACGTGTTTATACGCGAGGCTTCGTTTTAGCCTATCGATTGCTTAAATGCACGCCTATATGCTTAGCATATAGGTACTCACGTGTTAACACGTGAGACCTGCACAGTGGATAGTTTTCCCCTTTTTCTTTCTATATATTTTTTTATAAGGGAACAAATGCCCCCCAGCGTTGTCCTCACGTGGCTTGCACGCGAGTGCAACGCTGTCACCTTTTCCACCGTTGGATTGCCCAGGAGAACGGGAAGATGAACCGCTCCCCATCATGTCTTATAGATGCGGGGGTTGGCCCTTGAGATGGCTACCGTATTTTCGTCTTCTTCCTTAGTCTTTTTCTTGAGAATTTAATTATCTTTTCAGAGCTTAGTTCTCTGCCCGGTGAAATTTCAGAGTTAAAATCTGTCAAAAAGAACTCTTTTTGGTAAAGATCTTGAACGACATTTGTCTCTTAGGAACAAGAAACCCTTTTCTCTAATTTTCTTTGGATTTTAAATCCATCGCAAGAGCTTTGCTCTTTTCTGGAACTAATCTCTTAGAGATCCAAAAAGACATAATTTTTGTGTAGTAAACCCCGATGTCTTTGAAGATCGGGCGTTTCTCCTTTGAACTTTGAGGATCTTTGGAATTTAATTCCGTTTCTTCATTTCCCCATCATGGGGGGTTTCTGGAATTTAATTCCATTGTTTAAAAGGAATTTGATTCCTCATTAAAGAGCTTAGCTCTGAAAGATCCAGAGGCCCTTTGGTAAATTTATTCCCTGGTGTTTTTAAGCATATTTTCATTTTAGGGTTTTAACCTCATTTTCACAGATTTGAATTTGTTGGGTATTTTAACAGAATTTATTTTTCTTTGAGGATGCTAGAAGTTGTTTAAACTCCAATGTCTATTTAATGAGAATCCTTTTTGATTCTCGCAATGATTATCTTGCCTCATCATTGGTAAGCTGCCATATTGATTTTGTAGAGTCCATTGGTTTTGCAGCCAGTGGTCCCATGGAACAAACATCACATTTTTTTTAATGAGTTTACCTTTCCCCTCTTATCTCAGGAACAATGGCCTCACTTCCTTACTTCCCTTACACTCGTTCAGAAGCCTATGTTCCGTAATCGCCATCGGACGAGAAAGTTATGGCGATGATTAGGGCGCATGACAAGGATCATACGAGTCTTCTCTTATGGGGGGTTTGGTACGGTCACATCATTAGAGGCCGCCGTAGCTTTACTTATGAAGTGCCCACAGAACCCATCCGCTCAATATCATTGATGGAGCACCCGCAGACTGCTTAATCGGTGGATGTGACCAATTGGACTCCTACGGGCCGACTCGAGCCGTCAACTACTGGGATACCCAACCAGCCCCTGGTGGCTATTGATATTCTGGGACGCCCAATATGTCAGGGTGAAGCTCGACCCCGGGGGCAAGTTTATAAGGTAGGTGTTACCCTCGCTACCTGGTGGGCTACCTTCCTTGGGCTCGATACATTCTCTCCGCCCAACGCGCACGGCTGCAGAAGCTCGGGTTGTACCAAGCAGTATATACGTCATTATTCTACTATCATGCTCCTCATGTCTGGTGGGTCGAAGCTTTCTTGAACCAATAGAATCTTCCCACAAACTCGTTCCTGCTAGGGTATCGCGATATCTCGATCTCACCGGAGGAGTTTCGTGAAATTTCAGGGTTGCTGATCAGGGGAAAGCATTACGAAGAGTTACTGCCTCCTGATGAATACATATTTGCTATGGTGCCCTCTCTACCTGATGGCCTGACGACTGAGAACGCCGTTCGTCATAAGCACCCGAGTATAATCATGGCCCTGGGTATTTTTGAAAAACTGTTTGCGACATCAGAAGGGCAAGGTGTCACTTTTGGCGCTTTCATTGCTTGCTTTCTCCGCGAGGATGTATTATCTAAGAAGGCTCCAGAATTCGCGAAAATTGAAGGACCTTTTGGATTCGGGTTGAAGAAATTGCCGGCCAAAGAATTGGACCTGCCACAGTTTTATATTCCAAACTCGTTGGCCATGGCTTTTGATGCTATCGTGGCCCTTGGCATGGACGAAGAAACTTTCTTTGTCGGCTTTATCAGTCTCTGGCTTAGCTGGTTCGCCATGCCAATTCATCGACGTTTCATGAGAGCCTCCGTCTTCTACCCGGCTCACCGTATAGCTGAAGGAGTGCGATTAGCTGTTGGTGTTGCTGGATTGTCGCATCTATATCACGGGTTAAGCCTTGCAGCTAATACTTCGAACCCGAGTGCGTATATCGTGAATTTCTCCCTACACTATTTCACGTCGTGGATCGAGATGCACGTGTTAGGAGCGTTTGCTGCGCACCGGCGGCCAGATTTTTATGACTCATATACCTTCCAATGAGTCATGAGGTTGGTTGATGCTTCATCTCCTAATCTTACCCAATTAGGGGCTCTCCGCGTACTACTCAATCCATACTCAAATGAAGGCAGAATGGTTTCTAGCGATCGAGTCCTTTCTGCTCCAGCGGGGCCCGTTCAGCAATTGTTTGATTTGTCTAAGGATGGAGCGACATCTCTAAAGTATAAGGAGATTATGCACATATACTCAATCAGGCCGGGTTATTTGGTGTTCCATCAGAATAACACTGCTCTTTTCATGCGGTATAATTCGCATCGCTTTTCCCAGCAGTTAGGTTATAACCAGGGCGTCCCTCTCGAGGCATTTTTAGTTGAGCCTACTCTGTTTCTGGAGGTTACCCGCGATGTCATTCACCATTTCATGCGGTTAAACACTGGCCCCCTCTTCATTATCCCGGAGCCCAACTATCTTCCGAGGCCTGTAGAGTCTTTCATGGGCTAGTATCACCATCGGGTCAGTCCCGTCATTGCAGAGGAGGGACAGGTGATTTTCAAGTTTAAAGATCCCGTCCCAGCTCAAGTCACCAGCGCCCCATTACGGCCACGGTCAGTTCAGTGCTTATCCCTAAAACTGCGGAAGTAGAGTCAGCCCCTGGCACTGCTGCTATGCCGGTGCATAATAGAGCCGAGGCGGAAGTTCCTGATAAGGCACTATCAGTGGCGCCACCAAAGGATGATACTGAAGGCGAGGTTGGGAAGGGCAGTGCCAAAGCACCTAAGGGGAGAAAGCACTCCTCCGCTAGTGTTAGCTCCGGCTCAAAAAGGAGAAAGAAATCAGTCACCGGCCTACTCGAAGTCTTGCTTGAATCTGAGCCCCTTATACAGGACGAGCTGATATCTATGCAGGAGCCAAACGGCGGTCTTCTCTTCCCGGGTTCCTCTGCCGAGGTGGTTGCTCAATTGGCCAAGACTTTAAGGCGTTCACGAGATGAAACTGAAAACGTGCGTCCCAAGAAGAAAGCCTTCTCCTGTCATATTCTATGACATCGATCCATTATTACCTAGGGTACCCATGGGTCCCTTGACAATGGAAGAAGAACGAGCTCTCAAACATCCCATCTCAGTCGTTTCTGAAGACGATATTGCACTGAAGACAGGTAGGCATTTGCTTGCGATTGAAACCCGGCGGGCGCACTTGATCAAAAAAGAACAACGGCTCGAAAATGCCATATTTCAGGCTCCCTGGCGTATTGGTATGCATATTTTCTGTGTTTTTACTTTTGGTGAATAATTTGTATTACTTTCATATCACCTTAGCTTTGCAAAAAAAAATTTGTAGGGATTTCTGCAGTGGGAGTAGGCTCGAGCCCAGCTCGCGTCATGGATGTAGATTCTGCAAATATTTCCCATGACGCACCAGAAGGTGTAGAGGAGATCACTGAAACTGTTACCCCTGCCGTGGAGTTCCTGGCGACAGCTTTCATTCCTTCAGCATCTGTTCTTCCAGTAGAGGTGGCCTCACCTACTGTAGATCCTATGGATATCTCTAGCGACGCACCGGAGGGTGTAGAAGAGATTACTGAAATCATTATTCCCGCCTTGGAACCTTCAGCAGCAGCCTTTGTCCCTCTATTGGAGACTGCCACGCTGGCTATAGATTTCCCAAATATCTCCAGTGATGCACCTGAGGGTGTAAAGGAGGCCGCCAAAGCTTCTATCCCTCCAGTTCATGGCGGGGGAAGTATCGAAGGTAGTCTTATATACATATACATTTTGTTTAACGACCCTTTTGTTATCTGAACTCTTCTTTCCCTCAGAATTGCAGGAGTTGGCGGCTTCCCTTGTGGATCTTTCTCCGAGGAAAACCTTCCAGTGTTTTCTTGACATGGCATCCCCACAAGCGATACCTCTACAAAGCATAGTCCTTTCTTCTGGCCAAGGTCGGTATTCTTTTGCCCTTTTTGTTTTATATTTTTATAATGATGCTGATATGCCCTTCATTTTAAACCACAGTTCTGGAAGCCGACGACGAAGTTGAAATTCTTGATGGACCTGGGGATCTCACAAACCCGCCTTTCATGACTGTGGGTAAGTGATGCTTTATCCTTGGCATCGTTTTGTTTACTTTATATTTGGAAAGGCAACTAACCACATGTATATCTTCACAACTTTGCCAGCTCTGACTCCATTAGAGTCTCAGATTTCCATGCCACTAGGCCCTTACGCCTGACGTGTATCTAAGAGGATGGCGAAACAGACCATTTATTCCCTGGCGGCTCTCATCGAAGATCTTCGCGCTGGTACTTTTGTCATGGGCGAAGAATTCGCTGCTGAAGCCAACGCTTCATTATTTATTCTTGCCACTTATCATTATGAGGCATTGGTGCGCACCTGGGTTGAGTGCTGCCGCAGAGTGGAGGCCTGCCTACATGGGATTGAATGCATAATCCTTCCCTCCGACATCTTGTCTGTACAAGCAAGCCTGCGTGGATGGATCGAACGATGTGTGGCTAATCTCCAGTTATGCAAGAAAAGGCTCAACCGGAAGTTTTCGGCAAGGGAGTTGGCTTCAAAGGTTTTAGGGGAGCTTCAAGCTCAGCTCACTGCCAAGGCCACACGTGCGTATGAAATTTGGCGGGTGCTTCAAGAGGCCATCACAGAAGTGGTGGCTCTTGATAAAGCCATTATTTTTACACGTGAAATGGTTGAATCCCACAAAGTCGCCAAGATAGAGCTTGAAAGTTGGTTCACTTCATACCAGAATCAACAGACACAGGCAGGGACTCATCTTGCGGCACTGATAGAGTTGGAAGCAGGATTCCGGCGGAAAAATGACGAACTTGCTGGCTTATTGAACCGTCTTCCGTCTTAGAAATTTTGTTGTTGTATATTCTTTTCTTTTTGCATTCATTTTGATCCCTGAATGAAATGTATTCATTTTGATGACTGAATAAAAGTATCTTGTATTCACTTAAATTCATGAATAAAAGACACATTTCATTTCATACTAGCGCTTCTCTTTCCTTCGATATCTTGTCTTGACATAAAGTAGTTTATGTACTCATTTTGGAGTTTGTACTTATTCACTCATTTCAGAGTCTCTAGTTTATAGACACATTTCGGAGTTTGTAGTTTATTCATTCATTCCAGAGTCTCTAGTTTATGGACTCATTTCGGAGTTTGTAGTTTATTCATTCATTCCGGAGTTTATGGACTGATTTCGGAGTTTGTAATTTATTCACTCATTCCGGAGTCTCTAGTTTATGGAATCATTTCGGAGTTTATTTAGTTTACCTCCCTTAGGTTTATTGGCAAACTTGTCCTAACGTTATAAATAACCCCTGCTCTTTGCGACAGAGGTCCGTTAGGTTTTATGGTACTAGGGTTTTAGTCCGTGGTACCATCGCGTTGGCTGATGTATTCCTCGATATGCAGACTTTACACTGCTGTTCGAGTAGCCCCACGACTGTCTTGTCTCTGATCCCTTCGGGGGCTAGACAAGACATCTTCAAGTAATCTTCTTGGGCAGTTTGACCGTCGGAAGAGCAAGCGTTAGGAATTTTGCCATGTCACTTTTTACTTGAGGTTAAGCTCAGTTCGGGAGCACCGATGAGTCCTAACCTCTCCGCACTGGTGTGGGATGATCTCCGATAGTCTTTCAGATTTTATTTGAGTTGCCGTCAAGACCCTGAAGCTAGGAATTTTTCCTTTGCTTCCTTTTTTTATGTGGCTGTTTTGGAGCCTTTTTTGACATTGCATCTGCTGTAACGAGAAGAATGTCGAGGTTGTCTCATGTGAACCGTCGAGACTTGGAGCTAGGATTTTGTAACAACTCCAATTTTATTGTACAAAAATTTGTTTAAAAGTTAATATATACTTGGGGTATTTACATTTACTGTGAGTACTATAAGTAATTGTTTTGCTTTTTAATATCAAGAAAGAGCCTGTAATTCATTGGTAAGACCTTGCACTGCTGAACCAAAGCACCAGAGTTCAAATCCTATCCACACATTATTTTTTAATATTGTTTTCTTTTTAATTTTTAGAAGTCCAAGGGCCTACATGTGCATAATTCGTAAAAAAACCCATTTCACATATAAAACAAACTATCCCAGGGGGCAGAGGAATCGATGAGGGACACGTGGCAACCGACCCCGGCTCGACTCGCCGTGACTCGGCCGGCGACTCGGCCGACTCGGCCGCCGCCGGCCGAACTCGGTCGGATCGGGTTGGGTCCAACATGAAACTTGTGTCTTTTGGTCTTCTTAACTCCCCTGTACACTTTAAATTTTCTGAAAATTAACAGAGCCCTTTAAAATCTCAATAAATCCAATTTTTAATACAATTTAATACATTTTTTCTTCACACCCTTTCACCTACCCTAACCCTAGTTTTACCCTATTAATACCACCTCTAAACAGACCCCCCTCACTCACAAATTTTGTCCAATCTCTCAAGAAAACTCTCTAGAATTTTTGTGTACAAGTAGAGTTAGCGATGGGCGAAACTCCGGCGATCTTTCAACGACGACTCTAGGAGCTCCCGGCGACGAAACGATACACCGGTGCCTCCTACCACTTCCTCTCCCTCTTCTCTTGACTCTAAACCTGTAAGTTCCTCCCCCTTCTCTATTCTATACTAAACTAAAACCCGACGGAAGCGGAGTGAAATCCGACTTCCGATTTGGTTTTCTTTGTGAAGTTCAATTTTCCGTAACACAACCATACAAAACTCTTACATCTTGACTATTAATCATTAACAAAATATATGGAAAAAATTACATTTCAAAAGAATGTATATTTCAATTTTTATCATACCTTTTCAGTAAAATACCATATAGTTTAATTTCGAGTTTAAAATATCATTAATCTTTCTATACCTTTAAGTAAATCACGAGGTAATGACCTACCTCATCACAACACTCATATTCAACATAGCACAATACCTTTTGGGAAATATAAATTTGGGAAATACCGTTTTACATAAAACTACCTTAAACTTATAAAAACCATTTTCACAAGATTACGTATTTTTACAAATCTTTGCAAAGCGCCGCTACAACCCATTTTTGGGGAATCCGACTGGGATGGTGTGGATTATCGCACATATCTGGGCTTAGTAGTGCGAGATTCAGACCTCCGCAAAGAGCATTCGGTCTCGAAGGATTTAAAAATACAAACATCTTAAGAAAATTAGATTTCTAGAAAAAAATAATAAATTAAAATTATTTTAAATATATATATATATATGTATATATGTATATGTATCATCGAAATATCTATTTTTGATATAATATAAATATTCTAACTTTTCTATATCAAAAGAATCACTTTACATGAAAATACCATGAAATTTCATACATGTTCAATATTACAATTAAATATCCTGTATTATGAAATTAGATTATTTTCACTAGAAATGTCACCCATATATAAAATCCACATCTATGACAACTCTAAAGATGATAATTAAATACTTGGGGTGTATTTTGAAAATTATACAAAAATATTTTTACATAGAACCCCCTCAAGTTCTATAGATTACAATAAGGACCCTAGTAAATATAGGTTTAAGTGGGACCAGTCTCTTGAGTCTCGGGGAGCCGGAGATATGGGTGCTTGCCTACTTAAGGTAGACAACTTAACAAACAGTGTTATCAACACGGTAATCGTCTTTGAAAAAGACACAAATCCTGCCGCCCATATGCAGCGGTTACCGATAACACCAAAACCTAATTCAGGACATCAATTTCCTTTCTAATTGTTCTGACTCAGACTGAGTCTCATTATAAATAATCTGACTTGAATATGATTCAAATACAATCTACAATACTACAAATCAATATGAATTCATGAATCCATATATTCAATATATTCAATCTGTATTGACTGAACTGAACCATGGATATACTTCCATTTACATGATTCTCCAGTTACATCCATTCTACTGATATCATGTTTTGGCAAGTCATCAATACAATACAATACAACTATACAATCAAGACACTGCGGGGTTTGTAAGGGGTAGATTGGTATGGAAGGTGTTAGAAGTGGCACGAGATAGCAAGACTTAAGACACCTAACCTGAATTCCTGTTGCTATTGTACCGTGGCATAAACGGTTCCTTGTACTCCTGTTGCCTTTAGTCTCTGGCATATAGAGACTCCTCTCGTATACACTGGCATCCTTCTGTTCCAAGCTACAAACAACAGCGTTAACCATATAATACAATTTTAAAAGCTACTTTCTCTCTCTGTCTATTTTATTTCTCCCTTATCTTTGGGACTTACCGAATGATTGTTCGCTGACGACATTCCTTTTCTTTCTTCTTTGGAATGTTGTCAGGTGATCTGGACACTCAGGAGATCGAGCCCACCAGCGAGGACTTGGATCAGCTAGACTACGACCCAAAGCTTTAGATTCATTATACACATTTCATTCAGTACTTTTCATTTCTTTTATGCCATTGTTTAAGCATCGCTTTATCCCATGTATTTACTTTTCCATGTATTGTAAAAAGAATGTGAATAAATAAAGTTGTTGTTCAATTATATCTTTTATCTGTTGTGAATACCCTTAGCGTATTTACTTCAGAGTAAATACGTAGCGGCCTCGTCGCGTTCTCTGCCTATACACTGTAAAGCGGGGCGTGACAGGTTTTGTTGGTGGCCATGCAGGTTAGAGCTGTATGGAATACTACCATGCAATTCTGTTCTGCGTGAACAACCTAAGAAATATAACACAAGAACCAGCAACTAAAACATTCCTTATAATTCATACTTCTTAAATCTCATCATTTCATATACTTTAAATCTGTCCTAACCTAAATCTTTCTTTCAAAGGTTATGAATTCCCCAAACAACACCACCACCAACTTCAATAATACTCCACCTCCACTATCAATCACACCTGTCGTCCTTGCTCCGATCAACGAGCAGACGGTTCTGTTGGAGGTAATCCGCAGTCTCCTAGAAGGAAAGCAGCATCAGACTACTCTTTTAATGAACCGTCCCGAGGCAGAAGCACCTGGGGTGAAGCAATTCAGGGCTTTGCACCCCATACAGTTCTCAGGAAAAGGGAGCCCACTGGAAGTTGAGGAATGGGTTCAGAGCATTGAAGATGATCTGGCAGCGGCACAAGTAACAGAAATAGCTTGGGTCCGTGTTGCGAAACTGCAGCTCACGGACAATCTACGGAATTGGTAGAAGGTGGAAGAAAGGCGTCTTGAACAACCCATCGAATGGAAGACTTTCCGCGACATGTTCGACGCAAAGCACTTCCCTGAGACTGCCAGGTTCGACATAGAACATCAGTTCATCCATCTACAACAAGGTCGATGTAGACCAAGTCAGTAGATGAATATGATGCTGAGTTCACCATGCTCAGTCGGTAAGATATGTCTCAATAATTCGATATATCATATACTACACAGCTAACATAATACTTCACCATATTCACGGCACACCTGATACCGACGGATGAGATCAGAGCCCGTCGATTTCAATAAGGTTTGGATTCGGAGATCCAGGCTGCACTGGCCACAGGAGATTTTCCGACTCATGAATCGGCTCTGAAAGCTGCCCGTCGTTATGAGGCAGTGGTAAAAGCGAGGGGCAGACCTCAGTCTGCAGGAGTTAAGCGCCCTGTCAACCAGATGGCAGGAGGAGCCTCATCTAGGCCACCATTTATGCCAAGGAGACCGGGAGTACCGAACAACCGTCCTAGCCCAGCCTTTTGTAACTACTGCAAGAGAGATGGGCATATGATGAAAGACTGCCAGTGAGCCAACCGTCTTTGCTTAGTCTGCGGCTCAGCTACTCATGGTATTAAGTCTTGTCCCCAGAGACAAAACACATATGTTGCACCCAGGCCAGCAATCACTTACGCTCAGTGCCCAGCTATCTAAGCACCTGCTCCGAGACTTGCACTACCTGCTCCACCACCTAGAGGACCACAAACCGCATCTCCTCCTCATCAGTTCCATCAAGCTCAAAGGAATGTTCCGAGGAATGCTCATCAGGCCAGAAGGAATGTACCACGGTGATAGGCTTTCACGATAACCGTAGAAGAAGCTGAGGCCACTGGCCAAGTTATCACTGGTAATCCTTTTATTCTCAAACTTTCCTTTCAGTCTTTCTACCTACCTACATATTTTTCCTATACCTAAAACATATCCCACATACCTTAGGTACAATCTTAGTAGCATCGCTTCCTGCACTAGCACTCTTCGATACTAGAGCATCTTACTACTTTATGTCGCAATGGTTCGTCCGAACTCATGCGATTCCAGTCACACCGCTTGTATCCAGTTGGAATGTCAGTTCAGGAAATGGCATTCTAAAAGCAACAATAGGATATAGCTTGTGTCCAGTAGTCATCTGCAGCAGAGAATTCTATGCTGACTTCAAAGTGCTGGACATACCGAACTTCGATGTGATTCTAGGTATGGATTGGCTCGGAACCTTTTATATTACCATCGACTGTCATCAAAGGAAGGTAGTATTTGAGATTACAGATCATCCGGTCTTCTATTTCAAAAGTGGAGACCGTACCCTGGAGCCAAGTACCTACAAGGAGAAACTAAGAAATGCAGTGATTGCAGCAACTCAAGCAGAGGAAGAATCAAGGCCAGAAGTAGTTCGAGAGTTCGATGATGTGTTTCCTGACGATATATCAGGTTTGTCTTCTGACCGAGCTGTTGAATTCAGCATTGATTTAGTACCAGAAGCACAACCGGTGATCAAAGCACCTTATCGATTAAGTCTAGAAGGTTTGAAGGAATTCCGAACTCAGTTGGACGAATTACCGGCGAAAGGATGGATTCGTCCCAGCATTTCAAGTTGGGGATCACCAGTACTACTTGTGAAGAAGGAGGAGGGTTCATATAGAATGTGCATCGATTATAAAGCCTTGAACGAAGTAACAATAAAGAACAAGTATCCGCTACCGCGAATCGACGATCTATTCGATCAACTAAATGGATCTTGTGTTTTCTCTAAATTAGATCTTCGTTCAGGTTATCATCAAGTAAAGGTCAAGGAAGCTGATATTCATAAAACGGCTTTTAGAACTCGCTATGGACATTACGAATTTCTTGTGATACCATTTGGAGTGACCAATGCACTAGCAATATTCATGAACCTGATGAATCAATTTTTTCAGGAGTACTTAGACAGGTTTGTTGTCATCTTCATCGACGACATCCTGGTGTATTCAAAGAGTCGGAAGGAACACGCCGAACACCTACAAATTTTCCTGGAAACTCTACGACAACATCAATTATATGCCAAGTACAGCAAGTGCGAGTTTTGGCTAAATCAAGTTGCTTTCTTGGACATATCATATCAGGTGAAGGAATCTCTGTATATCCAGCGAAAGTTTCAGCAGTAAGTGAATGGCCGACACCAAAGTCAGTGAAGGACGTTCGAAGTTTTTTGGGTCTAGCTGGATATTACAGAAGGTTCATTGAAGGCTTTTCTAAGATAGCAACACCCCTTACCACGCTCACACGTAAAGATGAAGAATTCGTGTGGTCAGAAGCATGTGAACAGGCTTTCGTAGAACTCAAGTCAAGGTTGACATCAGCACCTATTCTCGTTATACCGGACCAATCTGGAGGTTTCGAAGTGCATTGCGATGCATCCGGTAAGGGATTAAGATGTGTTCTATATCAGCACGGTAAGGTTGTGGCTTATGCTTCAAGACAGCTAAAGACTCATGAGCGTAATTATCCAACGCATGATTTGGAGTTGGCAGCCGTAATCTTTAATCTCAAGATTTGGCGCCATTATCTGCTTGGTGAACGAGTGAACATATACACAGATCACAAGAGTCTGAAATATGTGTTTACTCAGAAGGAGCTTAATATGCGGAAGAGACGATGGTTAGAACTCATGGTGGACTTTGACATCGACCTACAATATCACCCAGGGAAGGTGAATGTGGTACCTGATGCCCTTAGTCGCCAACCATTAGCAATGCATCTCACCGCTCAGTAGAAGTTTTAACAAGACTTGCATCAGATGGAGATTGAAGTAGTCATGCCAGGTAACGCTTCAAGTTTGATGAATTTACAAGTTCAATCTACTATTGTCAATCAGATTAAAGCAACTCAAGCAAGTGAGGCTAAGTTGCAAAAGATCAGAGAACAAGTAGAGAATGGACTCAGAACAGATTTCATCATCCATGAAGATGGATTTTTGATATACGGCAGTAGATTATGTGTACCAAAAGGTTCTGCTTGGGAAGAGTTAATGAAAGAAGCTCACAGCTCTCCCTACTCAGTATACCCTGGAGGTACAAAGATGTACAAAGATCTACATCAGAATTACTGATGGCATGGAATGAAGCGTGAAGTAGCCAGAAGCGTCACTAAATGCTTGGTGTGTCAACAAGTAAAGGCTGAACATCACAGGACAGCTGGACTACTTCAATCGTTACCTTTCTCAGAATGGAAGTGGCAACACATCATAATGGATTTTGTGACTGCACTCCCTCACAGCACAAAGGGTAACGATGCGGTATGGGTCATTGTGGATCGACACACAAAGTTGGCTCACTTCATCCTATTTCGAGTTGGCCAATCAACCGAGACATTAGCAAAGAAGTACATGGAGGTAAGAATCTACTTAAGGTTTAAACTCTTTAAATATGTACTATCTCTGATACCCATGAACTCATACAGAAAATTATGCGACTTCATGGAGTACCGGTCTGCATTATCTTCGATCGTGATACCAGGTTCAGATCGCAATTTTGGCAAAGTCTGCAAGCGAGCTTGGGAACAAGTCTGAACTTTAGCACAGCTTATCATTCACAAACAGATGGTCAGTCTGAGTGAACTATTCAGATTTTGGAGGATATGCTCAGAGCGTGTATGTTAGACTTCGGAGGATCATGGGAAGATCACCTACATCTTGTGGAGTTTTCGTACAACAACAGCTACCAAGCAAGACTAGGAATGGCACCTTTTCCAGCGCTATATGAAAGGAAGTGTCGATCACCATTAAGTTGGGATGACGTCGGAGATAGAGAACTCCTTGGACCTGAGATAATAGTAGAAACTGTTGATGTAGTTCGTACTATTAGGGAAAGAATGCGCATAGCCTAAGATCGACAAAAGCACTGGGCTGATGCAAAGCGACGTCACTTGGAGTTCCAGCCAGGATTTCATGTATTTCTAAAGATATCACCGAACCATGGAGTGATCCGATTTGGAAGACGGGATAAGCTAAGTCCACGATACATTGGACCATTCGACATACTCGAACGAGTCGGTGAAGTGGCATACCGTTTGGCACTTCCACCTTCATTAGAAGGAGTGCATAACGTGTTTCACATATCCTAACTCAGAAGCTATGTGAGTGACCCCAGCCACATACTCGATCATTCCGAGCTCACTGTACAATGCGACTTGTCTTATGAGCAACAACCTGTGGAGATCCTGGACAGGAAAGTGAAGTCACTTCGGAACAAGGAAATCAACTTGGTTCGAGTGATGTGGAGAAAAGACACTCCAGGAGAATCGACATAGGAAAGGGAAGATGAGATGCGTGCAAGATATCATCACCTCTTTGTAAACTAGTCCTTAAAATAAAATTTGTAAATTTCGAGGACGAAATTTTTGTAAGGAGGGTAGACTGTAACAACTCCAATTTTAGTGTACAAAAATTTGTTTAAAAGTTAATGTATACATAGGGTATTTGGATTTACTGTGAGTACTATAAGTAATTGTTTAGTTTTTTAATAGCAAGAAAGAGCTTGTAGCTCATTGGTAAGACCTTGCACTGCTGAACTAAAGCACTAGAGTTCAAATCCCATCCCCCACATTATTTTTTAATATCGTTTTCTTTTAAATTTTTACAAGTCCAAGGGTCTACACGTGCATAACTCGTAAAAACCCCACTTCACATATAAAACAAACTGTCTCAGGGGGTATAGGAATCGACGAGGGATACGTGGCAGCTGACGCCGGCCCGACTCGCCGTGACTCAGTCGGCGACTCGGCCGACTCGGTCGCCGCCGCCGGCCGAACTCGATCGGATCGAGTTGGGTCCAACATAAAACTTGTGTCTTTTGGTCTTCTTAACTCCCCTGTACACTTTAAATTTTCTGAAAATTAACAGAGCCCTTAAAATCTCAATAAATCCAATTTTTAATACAATTTAATACATTTTTTCTTCACACCCTTTCACCTACCCTAACCCTAGTTTTACCCTATAAATACCACCCCTAAACCCCCCTCACTCACAAATTCTGTCCAAACTCTCAAGAAAATTTTGTAGAATTTTTGTGTACAAGTGGAGTTAGCGAAGGGCGAAACTCCGGTGATCTTCCAACGGCGACCTTAGGAGCTCCCGGCGACGAATTGACGCACCGGTGCCTCCTACCACTTCCTCTCCCTCTTCTCTTGACTCTAAACCTGTAAGTTCCTCCTCCCCCTTCTCTATTCCATACTAAAACTTTGTAAAACTAAAACCCGACGGAAGCGGAGTTAAATCCGACTTCCGATTCGGTTTTCTTTGTGAAGTTCAATTTTCCTTAACATAACCATACAAAAATCTTACATCTTGACTATTAATCATTAACAAAATATATGGAACAAATTCCATTTCAAAAGAATGTATATTTCAATTTTTATCATACTTTTTCAGTAAAATATCATATAGTTTAGTTTCGACTTTAAAATATCATTAATCTTGCTATACCTTTTGGTAAATCATGAGGTAATGACCTATCTCCTCACAACACTCATATGCAACATAGCATAATACTTTTTGGGAAATATAAATTCGGGAAATACCGTTTTACATAAAACTATCTTAAACTTATAAAAACCATTTTCACAAGATTACGTATTTTTACAAATCTTTGCAAAGCGCCGCTACAACACATTTTTGGGGAACCCGACTGGGATGGTGCGGATTATCGCACATTCCTGAGCTTAGTAGTGTGAGATTCAGACCTCCGCAAGGAGCATTCGGTCTCGAAAGATTTAAAAATACAACTATCTTAAGAAAATGAGATTTCTAGAAAAAAAATAATAAATTAAAATTATTTTATATAAATAAATATATATATGTATCATCAAAATATCTATTTTTGATATAATATAAATATTCCAACTTTTCTATATCAAACGAATCACTTTACATGAAAATACCATGAAATTCCATACATGTTCAATATTACAATTAAATACCCTATATTATGAAATTAGGTTATTTTCACTAGAAATGTCACATATAGAAAATCCTTATCTATAACAATTCTAAAGACGATAATTAAATACTTGGGGTGTGTTTTGAAAATTATACAAAAGTATTTTTACATAGAACCCCCTCAAGTTCTATAAATTACAATAAGGACCCCAGTAAATATAGGTTTAAGCGGGACCAGTCTCTTGAGCCTCACGGAGCCGGAGATATGGGTGCTTGCCTATTTAAGGTAGACAACTTAACAAACGGTGTTATCAACACGGTAATCGTCTTTGAAAAATACACAAATCCTGCCGCCCATGTGCAGTGGTTATCGATAACACCAAAACCTAATTTAGGACTTCAATTTCCTTTCTAATTGTTCCGACTCAGACTGAGTCTCATTATAAATAATCTGACTTGAATATGATTCAAGTACAATTTACAATACTACAATTCAATATGAATCCATGAATCCATATTTTCAATCTATTCAATCTGTATTGACTGAACCGAACCATGAATATACTTCCATTTACATGATTCTCCAGTTACATCCATTCTACTGATATCATTGTTTCGGCAAGTTATCCATCTATACAAATCAAATTACAAGGCAATAAAATATAATACAACTATACAATCAAGACACCGCGCGGTTTCTAAGGGGTAAATTGGTATGGAAGGTGTTAGAAGTGACACGAGACTGCAAGACTTAAGACACCTAACCTGAATTCCTGTTGTTGTTGTACCGTGGCATAAACGGTTCCTTGTACTCCTGTTGCCCTTAGTCTCTGGCATATAGAGACTCCTCTCGTATACACTGGCATCCTTCTGTACCAAGCTACAAACAACAGCGTTAACCATATAATACAACTTTAAAAGCTACTTTCTCTCTCTGTCTATTCTATTTCTCACTTAGCTTTGGGACTTACCGAGCGATTGTTCGCTGACGACATTCCTTTTCTTTATTCTTTGGAAAGTTGTTAGGTGATCTGGACACTCAGGAGATCGAGCCCACCAGCAAGGACTTAGATCAGCTAGCCTACGACCCAGACTTTAGATTCATTGTATACATTTCATTCACTACTTTTCATTTCTGTTATGCCATTGTTTAGGCATCGCTTTATCCCATGTATTTACTTTTCCATGTATTGTAAAAAGAATGTGAATAAATAAAGTTACTGTTCAATTATATCTTTTGTCTCTTGTGCATTTTCATTTATATTGCTTAGATACACTTAGCGTATTTACTTCAGAGTAAATACATAGTGACCTCGTCGCGTCCTCTGCCCGTACACTGGAAAGCAGGGCGTGACAGGTTTTGCTATGGCTTCGTTTTGTTTCGACCGCGGGGTCTTTTGTTGAAGTTGCATCTGCATCCTACTGGACTGAGAAGGAACACCGTTGTTGACATTGCGTCTGCTGTAACAAGACGAATATTGAGGTGGAGCTGAGATTTTGTCATCACCGTGCATTGTTTCGACCGTGGGGTCTTTCGTTGACGTTGCGTCTGCATCCTGTTGGACTGAGAAGAAACGCCGTGGTTGACATTGCGCCTGCTATAACGAGATGAATGTTGAAGTTTTCTCTAGGTTGTATGTGAACCGTCGAGACTCAGCTCTCCCTTTGACGGAGCCTGGTGGGAAAATATGGTTCCCTTTTCATTTGTGCCCATGGATTGTATACAGGGGTTGATGTGGACTCACCCGCTAGGCAGAAAAGTTTCATTTTGATATGTTTTTTATTTTTTTCCTAGATGCTCTATCTTTTCAGCTTTTATATCGTGAAAGTCGCGATTGCGCAATCATTTCGGCTATTTTTCGCGGTGCATGTTTCCCCCAATCAGAGCAAAACTGTCACGCCCCGCTTCCCAGAGTACGCTAGATTGGGCACGTGACATAGCCAACCATGCTACCTGTGGGTAGGAAGTATCCATCCACAGTCACATTACGGCTGTAAAGATATCAAGAACAAGATAAACTATCTAAAACATGTCCACAATCCAGAATAATAAGAGTCAATGATAAATAAATGCGGAAGCAAATGATCCAATACAATAATAGAAAAGTATGTCCTATAATGCGGGCTCACATCTGGAAATACGAGTGCAGGAAATAAAACTAACCACTACAGAACTCACAAATCAGCCTGCTGGCTGAAATAGTCCTGCTCAGACAGCGACAGTGGTAAAGAATCTAGGCCATGCAAAACCCAGACGTCAGCGCGTCATGTCAACCAATAATATAGTATGCACAGTGTAATAGGCAATGCAGAAATAAACATGAATAAAGCAATAGTAGGAAACAAGCAGTGCAGGGTAGTGTGCAGTGGGTAACTAAACTGTTCTAACAGGTTTTCTATTCTAAAGTCTTTGAAATCAATTTGTGTAAACCTCCATGTAACTCAAAGGATATGTCCCGTTACCCCCTGGGACCACGGATCAGGAAGATGGGAACCAATAGTGGTTCTGTCCCGTTGCCCCCCGGGACCACGGATCAGGAAAATGTAAGAGTCATGAATGGCTCTGTCCCGTTACCCCCCGGGACCACGGATTAAGTAATACCCTTTTAAGTTACACTTTAGTTTACACTTTTGATTTCCCGATACCCCCAAGTTATATGTGTCAGGTCAGGTATTCAGTAATCAAGAACTAATGCCAACACAGGATCAGGTAACAGCAGGTTTTGTCTGGATTGACAACAGGAATGGTCCATGAGGACAACATGTCAGGTTTGTTAGCATTAGGCACGAGATCAGGTAACAGGTCGGGTCATGGTGCATCAGGTCAAGCCAGGTAATGTATAAAGGTGTCATGTCATGTCAAGAGTGTACGGTACCATGTCATGTCAAGTAGGAAGTGTAACAGGTCATGTCAGGAAGCACAAGATGCCATGTGGGTGCTCATAATCAAACTATCATAAACATGTGTATAAATAAACAAGCATGAGTACTATCAGAACAATAAACTGGAACATGTAATATGATATGCAAATAGATATAATTTCAAGGATATGGATGCACAGTTATCGATTATGGTTACATTTATAGTTTCAATATTAATTAGGATGCAATTTATTAAACATGGAGTGTTAATATCACATTATTATGTAGTAATGTGATCTATGGATGCAATTATATGTATCTTAAATGCGATAGATGCAAACGGGTATCCGAAAAGTTATAAAACTATAAAATGGAAACGTGGGATGTACAACTAAGCAATATGTGATATAAATATTAATATGGATAGTATATTCAAAGCAATTAATAACTATAAAAGTGGTATTGATTAACCAACACAAGAAAGTTCCGTTCAGAAATTCAGCGTCACCCTAATTTGTAAAATAGCTTAAAAATAACAAACGTTCTCCAAAAGGGACGTGTCTTATACCAAAACGAAGATAATTCAATAAGGTTTTCAGTTTATAAGTATAAGTATCTCAGATTGTCCCTACAAAAAGTTATGAATATTCGAAGTTGAAAGTTTGCTGCTGGAATTTCCCTGGACAGCAGTTTGGAGACATTTTCATTTGCATTTTACGTTATTTAAACAATTTATTTTGCAAGTAAATATTTCATACATTTATAGTATTCTGAGTTAGCTTCGTAACGAACTAAAGAACGTATACTAATGATTTTTCTATGATTTATAATGAATTTTATAAGATAAGGTGTACAGTAAATTTCAGATTTGTCATATCCGATTTTCCAACGACGTTTCATGTGTAAACTATAAGATTTTCAAATGTATAACATTATAAAATGAAGATTATAAACTAATTAAAGATAATAATAATAAATATTACGACGATATATATTTTAAATGATATGGTTGCAGTATAATGTAATCTAGTATGTCACAAGATAAGTTTTCATGATCTAGATTTAATATGATATAAACGGATGCCAACGGAACATCGAAACGTTATAAAATTAAACATGAGGCACTAGATTTAAACTATAGGTATGATATTTATTTAAATAGGTATAAAATGAATTATATAGCATGTAGCAAGATTAACTTGCCTTGATGGGTCGCGAAACGGGAAAACGGAACGTTAACCGTCGGTGGGGGAAACTCGCGATGGGCGCACGGTTCACGGAATGAACCCAAACGATGAACAAAGGAACCACACGGGTCGGGGTACCTCGCTGGAACGTCGAGAAGCGTCATCGGCACGACGGAATTCCAGCAACAAAAGAACAGTTAAAAAAAATAAGAAACGAGACATGAAGGAAGAAGATAAAGAATGATAAAGAGAAGTACGAGAGGATATATGAGAGAGAGAGAAAAAGTGGAGAGAGAGAAAGTGGGGCCCACGGGGTTAAAGGAGAGGTTGCGATTGGCTGAGAGAATAAATTGAGAAGGATATAAAAGATTGTAAAAGTATTATATGGTTAACTTAAAGATTTAAAAGATAGGTAATGAACAGTAAGATATCAGATTAGTTAGAAAAAATATATGCGAAGGTTTTAATAATATTAAAATTTGGGATTTTGGCGCCAAATGAAACATTTCCAAATTGCCCCCGGGTTAGGTCCAAAAATTCGAAATTCAAATAATAGGATTTTAAGCGGGTTCCAAATTTTAAAATGAAATGTTTTATGATTAAAAAAGCATACTCCCAAAACGGACACATGCACGTGCACGTAGCCATCCAAACTCGCCCGTTTCACTGAACGGGACGAGAACACAATGCACGGACGCTACCACGAGGCTAAGGGTGTCAAGTAGGCCAAGATAAATATTTTCAATTTTATTTTAGGTGCTAAAATTTTTTATATGCAGAATGACTTAGCCAGATAAAATTTTACAGTAAGACCCAAACAAGCAAGATAAATGAAATGAGTAATATCTAATGCTCAACCAATAATAGAAAATAGTAGTATTGGGCTCGGGTGTTACATTATACCCAACTACAAAAGAATTTCGTTCTCGAAATTCCAAGAATACAAGATAGAAAACTACAGGAAAAGGTGAGGAAAGTTCTGTCGGATCTCGTCTTCTCGCTCCCACGTGGACTCTCCATGCGATCGATTACCCCAAGAAACTAGCACAAGGGGGATAACCTTGTTCTTAAGAACCTTTTCCCTTCAATCCATGATTTCAACCGGTCGCTCCTTAAAAGTCAGGTCTTCCCGTACTGTTAACTCCGAATGATCCAAGACGTGTGTTTCATCTCGAACATACCTTCGTAGTTGAGATACGTGAAACACATCGTGCACACCTGCCAAGGACTACGGTAACGCCAAACGGTACGCTACCTCTCCAACGCGCTCCAATATCTCGAAGGGTCCAACGAATCGAGGACTAAGCTTTCCTTGACTCCCAAAACGGATCACCCCTCTAGTCGGTGATATCTTCAAGAATACTAAATCACCCACGGCGAACTCTAGAGGTCTTCTTGACGTGTCAGCCCAACTTTTCTGTCTGTCTTGAGCTGCCTTCATATGCTTTCTGATGGTGTTAACCTTCTCCACTGTCTGTACTACCAAATCTGGTCCCAATAATCTTCGTTCACCAATATCATCCCAACAAACAGGTGAACGGCACTTACGACCATACAAAGCCTCAAACGGAGCCATCTGGATAGTTGCCTGAAAACTGTTGTTGTAAAACAACTCCACCAAAAGTAGATGATCCTCCCAAGACCCCTTGAAGTCCAACATGCATGCTCTCAACATATTCTCAAGAGTTTGGATCGTTCTCTCTGACTAACCATCAGTTTGAGGATGATAAGCTGTGCTAAACTTCAATCGAGTCCCCAAACTTTCCTGTAAACTCCTCCAGAAGTGTGATAAGAACCGAGTGTCCCGATCGGACACGATGCTCACCGATACTCCATGCAATCTTACAATCTCCTGCATGTACCGCTCTGCCAAAGTCTCTGTTGATTGACCAACCCGAAAAGGAATAAAGTGAGCTGCCTTGGTCAATCGGTCAACAATTACCCATACTGCATTGTTGCCTTTTGGACTCCGCGGTAAAGCCGTCACGAAATCCATGGTTATATGTTCCCACTTCCACTGAGGAATCGGAAGTGGTTGCAATAAACCAGCAACCCTTTGATGTTCAGCCTTAACTTGCTGACACACCAAGCACTTTACCACAAAGCGAGCAATCTCCCGCTTCATGCCCTCCCACCAGAAATGCTGTCGAATATCTCGGTACATCTTTGTGCCTCCTGGATGTACAGAATAAGCTGAACTGTGTGCCTTCTTCATAAGCTCTTCACGAACATCACCCTTTAGCACACACAAACGACTACCATACCTCAATTAACCATCTTCGTGGATCAATAAATCTGTTCGTAACCCGGCTTCAACCTGCTCTCGAAACTTTTGCAGTCTAGGATCCTGCGATTGAGCTGCTTTAATATTCTCGATCAAAGACAAATGTACTTGCAGCTGCAACAACTGTCCTATAGAACGCGGTAGCACAACCTCCAAGTCAAATCTTCGAAAATCTGCAACGATCTCCTTCTGCGTAGTTAACACCTGAATTACTGGTAACCGACTAAGCGCATCCAGCACAACATTAACCTTCCCCGGATGGTACTTAAGATCAAGATCGTAGTCAGCCATCAGCTCCAACCATCTACGCCGCCTCATGTTAAGCTCCTTCTGTGTGAACACATACTTCAAGCTCTTATGATCTGTAAAAACTTCGACTCTCTCGCCCAAAAGGTAGTGTCTCCAAATCTTCAAAGCGAAGATCACAGCCGCAAGCTCCAAAGTCATGAGTTGGATAATTCTTCTCATGGGTCTTCAGTTGTCTTGATGCGTATGCTACCACCTTCCCATGCTGCATCAAAACGCATCCCAATCCTTTCCCAGATGCGTCGCTGTGAATCACCAATCCTCCGGAATTGTCTGGCACGGTCAAAATAGGGGCGGTTATCAACTTCTGCTTCAACGTCTCGAAAGCTAACGCACACTTATCCGCCCATACAAAAGGTACCTCCTTGCGCGTAAGCTTGGTCAACGGCTCTGCCAGACGAGCAAAGTTCTCCACAAATCTCCTGTAGTATCCGGCTAATCCAAGGAAATTTTTTATCTCAGCAACATTCTTTGGGATAGGCCAATCTCAAACTGCTGCAATCTTTTCTGGATCGACGGCAATGCCATCGCCAGACACAACATGCGCCAAAAACCTTACTTCCTCCAGCCAAAACTCGCACTTACTCATCTTCGCATACAATTTCTCCTGTCTCAACGTCTACAGTGCGATCTTCAAATGCTCAGCATGCTCTTCAAACTCTTCGAGTAAACCAGAATATCGTCAATGAATACCATAATGAACTGATCCAAGAACGGTGAAAAGATTCGGTTCATCAAGTCCATGAATACTGCCGGCGCATTCGTTACTCCGAAAGGCATCACTAGATACTCGTAATGTCCATACCGAGTTCGAAACGCCGTCTTGCAAATATCTTCTGCTTTCACTCGGACCTGATGATATCCGGATCGCAAATCCAGTTTTGAGAATACCCTCGCGCCACTAAGCTGCTCAAAAAGTTCTCCAATGCGAGGGATCGGATACTTGTTCTTAATAGTTACCCGGTTTAATTCTCGATAATCGATGCACATCCTTCTCGTGCCATCCTTCTTCTTTACTAGAAGAACTGGAGCTCCCCAAGGCGAGTTGCTGCTTCGAATCCAATCCTTCTCAAGCAATTCAGCAACTTGTTTCTTAACTTCTTTCAATTCTACTGGTGCCATTGGATAATACGCTTTAGATACTGGCGCTGCACCAGGAATAAGGTCAATTGCGAACTCCACGTCTCGCTTCGGCGGTAAACCCGGTATATCTTCAAATACGTCCATAAAATCGTGAACAACCGCCGGCTCTTCACCATTATCAACTTCCATTGCTGCAAGAATATTGTTTGTCGGCCTAGCCCTAAACTCGACTGGCCCGACAGAACTGCTTCCTTACCGCAACTGCTGTCTGCTGTGAACTCCCAATTTTCCCGATATGCTCTACTGTTCTCGAGCTGCCGTAAGAACATGTGAGAAAGTGGTCAAATCCAGGGAGACGGTCTGCCTTTGGATGTCCACATCCAATCTGCGCATGGACCTTCCTGCCCTGTCTGCATCGTTGGCAACTAAAGGTCCAGCGATACTGCTGAGTCTCGTCCACTCTGCTGCATGCACGTCCACGGGTGCTCCATTCTGCCTCAGCCCAATAAATTTCTCTTCCATTTCCTCCCGTGTAGTCCGCGGGAAGCACTTCTCCTGGAAACTCTTAGAAAACTCCGCCCAATTGATCGGCTTGGGCAAGCGGGTCTCTTCCACAAGCCACCACTCTCGGGCGTAATCCACTAGCTGAATGTGCACCACATCAACTCTTTTGTCAACTGGAATCTGTGCCGCAATCAGTAAATTCTCCGTGTCAACTAGCCACTGCTCGGCTGACAACGGCTCCTCCAAACCAGTGAATGTAGACGGACCCCATACGTCTGAAATCTGCCACGGTCCCTACTCGGTTAACTGGTTTAGCTCCAGCATTGTTTACAGACTGCTGAACGATCTGCAAACCTTCCTGAAACGAATCTGCTATTGCTGGATCAGCTCAGTCTTTCTCTTTTGATTCTCCAGCATTCCTCTTATCACTCCAAGCATGGCGGCTTCGTCCACACGCCTCTGGTACGTCTTCAAATTCTTATCGGCCATAACAAAACACCCAACATTAGCATGATGATAGATTCAAAATAAAGGTCAAGGCTAGAACTCCAAGATACTTAAATAGAGTACCGCATTGTAACTATGCCGCGGTATCATAGCCACAATTACATAACTCCATCCAAGTCACCTAAGTCCTAGAGATAACAAGGAATCAGGTTTTTGAATCGATATGCAAAGAAAGTTTGCACATCGTAAAAGATATAATCAGGAAGAATGTGATTCAAGAATGGTGAAACGGTCAAGGTGGCAGGACATGTTTCCTAAACACGGGTATTCTGATTCGTGTATTGGGTACAATACCCAACTACAAAAGAATCAACCCGACTATCCTATGGCTCTGATACCAAAAGAACCATGTCACGCCCCGCTTCCTAGAGTACGCTAGATTGGGCACGTGACATAGCCAACCATGCTACCTGTGGGTAGGAAGTATCCATCCACAGTCACATTACGGCTGTAAAGATATCAAGAACAAGATAAACTATCTAAAACATGTCCAAAATCCAGAATAATAAGAGTCAATGATAAATAAATGCGGAAGCAAATGATCCAATACAATAATAGAAAAGTATGTCCTATAATGCGGGCTCACATCTGGAAATACGAGTGCAGGAAATAAAACTAACCACTACAGAACTCACAAATCAGCCTGCTGGCTGAAATAGTCCTGCTCAGACAGCGACAGTGGTAAAGAATCTGGGCCATGCAAAACCCAGACGTCAGCGCGTCATGTCAACCAATAATATAGTATGCACAGTGTAATAGGCAATGCAGAAATAAACATGAATAAAGCAATAGTAGGAAACAAGCAGTGCAGGGTAGTGTGCAGTGGGTAACTAAACTGTTCTAACAGGTTTTCTATTCTAAAGTCTTTGAAATCAATTTGTGTAAACCTCCATGTAACTCAAAGGATATGTCCCGTTACCCCCTGGGACCACGGATCAGGAAGATATGAACCAATAGTGGTTCTGTCCCGTTGCCCCCCGGGACCACGGATCAGGAAAATGTAAGAGTCACGAATGGCTCTGTCCCGTTACCCCCCGGGACCACGGATCAAGTAATACCCTTTTAAGTTACACTTTAGTTTACACTTTTGATTTCCCCATACCCCCAAGTTATATGTGTCAAGTCAGGTATTCAGTAATCAAGAACTAATGCCAACACAGGATCAGGTAACAGCATGTTTTGTTTGGATAGACAACAGGAATGGTCCATGAGGACAACATGTCAGGTTTGTTGGCATTAGGCACGAGATCAGGTAACAGGTCGGGTCATGGTACATCAGGTCAAGTCAGGTAATGTATAAAGGTGTCATGTCATGTCAAGAGTGTACGGTACCATGTCATGTCAAGTAGGAAGTGTAACAGGTCATGTCAGGAAGCACAAGATGTCATGTGGGTGCTCATAATCAAACTATCATAAACATGTGTATAAATAAACAAGCATGAGTACTATAAGAACAATAAACTGGAACATGTAATATGATATGCAAATAGATATAATTTCAAGGATATGGATGCACAGTTATCGATTAGGGTTACATTTATAGTTCCAATATTAATTAGGATGCAATTTATTAAACATGGAGTGTTAATATCACATTATTATGTAGTAATGTGATCTATGGATGCAATTATATGTATCTTAAATGCGATGGATGCAAACGGGTATCCGAAAAGTTATAAAACTATAAAATGGAAACGTGGGATGTACAACTAAGCAATATGTGATATAAATATTAATATGGATAGTATATTCAAAGCGATTAATAACTATAAAAGTGGTATTGATTAACCAACACAAGAAAGTTCCGTTCAGAAATTCAGCGTCACCCTAATTTGTAAAATAGCTTAAAAATAACAAACGTTCTCCAAAAGGGACGTGTCTTATACCAAAACGAAGATAATTCAATAAGGTTTTCAGTTCTATAAGTATAAGCATCTCAGGTTGTCCCTACAAAAAGTTATGAATATTCGAAATTGAAAGTTTGCTCCTGGAATTTCCCTGGACAGCAGTTTGGAGACATTTTCATTTGCATTTTACGTTATTTAAACAATTTATTTTGCAAGTAAATATTTCATACATTTATAGTATTCTGAGTTAGCTTCGTAACGAACTAAAGAACGTATACTAATGATTTTTCTATGATTTATAATGAATTTTATAAGATAAGGTGTACAGTAAATTTCAGATTTGTCATATCCGATTTTCCAACGACGTTTCATGTGTAAACTATAAGATTTTCAAATGTATAACATTATAAAATGAAGATTATAAACTAATTAAAGATAATAATAATAAATATTACGATGATATATATTTTAAATGATATGGTTGCAGTATAATGTAATCTAGTATGTCACAAGATAAGTTTTCATGATCTAGATTTAATATGATATAAACGGATGCCAACGGAACATCGAAACGTTATAAAATTAAACATGAGGCACTAGATTTAAACTATAGGTATGGTATTTATTTAAATAGGTATAAAATGAATTATAGAGCATGTAGCAAGATTAACTTGCCTTGATGGGTCGCGAAACGGGAAAACGGAACGTTAACCGTCGGCGGGGGAAACTCGCGACGGGCGCACGGTTCACGGAATGAACCCAAACGACGAACAAAGGAACCACACGGGTCGAGGTACCTCGCTGGAACGTCGAGAAGCGTCACCGGCACGACGGAATTCCGGCAACAAAAGAACAGTTAAAAAAATAAGAAACGAGACATGAAGAAAGAAGAGAAAGAATGATAAAGAGAAGTACGAGAGGATATATGAGAGAGAGAAAAAGTGGAGAGAGAGAAAGTGGGGCCCACGGGGTTAAAGGAGAGGTTGCGATTGGCTGAGAGAATAAATTGAGAAGGATATAAAAGATTGTAAAAATATTATATGGTTAACTTAAAGATTTAAAAGATAGGTAATGAACAGTAAGATATCAGATTAGTTAGAAAAAATATATGCGAAGGTTTTAATAATATTAAAATTTGGGATTTTGGCACCAAATGAAACATTTCCAAATTGCGCCCGGGTTGGGTCCAAAAATTCGAAATTCAAATAATAGGATTTTAAGCGGGTTCCTAATTTTAAAATGAAATGTTTTATGATTAAAAAAGCATACTCCCAAAACGGACACACGCACGTGCACGTAGCAATCCAAACTCGCCCGTTTCACTGAACGGGACGAGAACACAATGCACGGACGCTACCACGAGGCTAAGGGTGTCAAGTAGGCCAAGATAAATATTTTCAATTTTATTTTAGGTGCTAAAATTTGTTATATGTAGAATGACTTAGCCAGATAAAATTTTACAGTAAGACCCAAATATGCAAGATAAATGAAATGAGTAATATCTAATGCTCAGCCAATAATAGAAAATAGTAGTATTGGGCTCGGGTGTTACAAAAGCTCTGTTCAAAATTCAAATTTTGAAATGAAGCAACGCTTCAGATGCAGCGCCAAGTGCGCTGTGCCCTAAGCAGCGCATCATGTGCAAAGCACGTGGACGCTAGCGCTGGGTGCATTGCGATGTGTGCGCTAGCGCTAGATGCGCTACGCTCTAAGCAGCGTACCACGTGTCAAGTACGGGTGCGCTAGCGCAATGTGCGCTGCCGTATAAGCAGCGCGCCACGTGTAAAGCACTGGTGTGCTAGCGCTGGAACTAAAAGCTCGCCACCATTAGATCAAAGATCTAATAATAATGACAAATCATTAATTAATCAGAATTAAATTCTGTTAAGGAAATATTCCTCAAAATCCTTCCAAATAACAAGATTGTGATTTGTAAATCAGAGCACCGTTGGATCAATGATCCAATGGTAAATAAAAATTACCAAAAGACAGAATAAATTCTGTATAGAAAGATTTATCAATCTTGTAAAAAACAAGAAGATTGCCTTCTGTAAAACAGAAGCCCTAGGATCAAAGATCAAATGGTGGGGAAATATCCCCAAATCAATCAGAGAAAGATCTTTTTAACTAATTCAACAAATCGGCCTACCCTATAAAAATGCCCCTAGACTTCAAGTCTCATACAGAGAACCCCCCCCCTCCCCATAAACTTTGAGAAATTTATAGACAAAGAGCAAGCTCTTTGAAGAAGAAAACTTTCTTCAAGGTAAACAAAAATGATGTTGATGAAACATAAAGATGAAATCATCTTGTAATTTAAAAGGAAGGATTCACTTCTTTAAAAGATCATAGATCTACAAAGACAAGAAAGTCTTTCACAAAGAGATCAAAATATCTCATCATAAAATAAAAAGAAGAATTTACTTCTTTCTCACAGATCATAGATCTACAAGAAGAAGGTCTTTAACAAAAAGGAGATCATAAAAGGGGGGAGAACAATTTAATTCTCTTGAGGATCATAGACCCATAAAGGCAAAGCCTTTCATCAACATAAGAGATTGAAGAACTTTTGTTCTTAGAATCTTGAGACAGAGTCTCTTTTTAGATCACAAAATTGATCATATGCGCCTTGCGCTCTGGAACTGCGCTTTGCGCTCTTGAACTGCGCTTCTGCGCTATTAGACTAGCGCTCAACGCCGAGCACGCCACGTGTCAATCACGTATGCGCCACTTAACAACTAGCGCTTTGCGCTCTTTAAATAGCGCACTGCGCTCATGGGCTGGTGCTCAGCGCCAGGCGTACCACGTGTCAATCACAAGTGCGTCATTAAACTAATAGCGCAATGCGCTCATAAATTGGCACAATGCGCCCATCATCTGGCGCAAAGCGCCAAGCGCACCATGGGTTGCGCTGATAAAACATAAATTATTCTGTAATAAGCCCAAGGCTATGATGAATGCTCAGCATTCAGTAAAAGACAAAAAACACTGTCAGGGCCAAGCCCAAATAAAAGCTCAACAGCCCAAAATAAAATTGTTAAATATTTAACTTTATTGGACTTAACCTAAGATTGGCCATAAATCATCAACTCATATTAATTGAGCCCATCTGCTCATAAATATTTTAACAGATTTTAGTCCCAATTGGACTACAGGTCTCTCAACCCGCATCGGTTTAAAGGTACATCTTTGAACTCCTCTGATATTTATCGTTGTAATCTTTCAACGACTTCAGAGAGGTGACGGGTCCCGACAACCATACATTTCACAGACTATGACGTCTTTAAACTGAACTGTGGGGTCCTTAAGCCCATGGACTATGATGTCCTTAACATTGACTGTGAGGTCTTTAAACTCACGGACTATGATGTCCTTAACCTTGACTGTGAGGTCTTTAAACTCAGGGACTATGATGTCCTTAACCTCGGACTGTGGGGCCCCTTTTAAACCCTCGGACTATGATGTCCTTATCCTTAGACCGTAATGTCCTTAAACTAATTATCGACCGCAATGTTCCTAAACTAAACAATAGAGCTCAAATTCTCTTTTGTTGGATCTAAATGATCCTGTTAAGTTGATCTTAATCTAAAAATTAGTCTAACGTATCCTTAGCAAATATTTAAGTTGATCTTAGTCTCAAATGAGACTAACGTATCCTTAAACCCAACCCCCAAACCCAAATCTACGATAATACGGATTTGGACTAATCCACGCCCTACGGGCGACGACATAAATTAGTCTCCATATACAATCCACGGGCAACCAAAAACAAAACAAACACCCACGACACGAAGTGACCATCTGGAGAAGGAGAAAGTTGTTACCGCTATGCGGTAGCATAATTGTTAGTTATATGTATGCCCTAGAGGCCATTACTGTACATAGGATGTATATTGTAGTGGATGCTGGGACGAATATAGGGAGGACTTTCTTGCTCGACATGATAGTATGCTATCTGGTTGAACTTTACCTTAACGTGTACACTGATTGTCTCTCTGTTACATGTTGGTAAAGCCCTTAGGATGTGTACTTGACTACCTGGACTATGATGCGGATCATACTAGTGGGGACATGGTAGTCCATAAGTACATCCTTCAAAGTCCCTAGTCGTGGGTGTATCGAGACGGGGCATCGATATACCAGAGTAGACTAGCGTGTACCTTCTCGACCCATACAGATGGGCGATGGATGATCCCATATCCATTGGTGTTTGACATCAGAGATGATATACGGGTGCTCAGTAGAGACTGGGTACACTGGACGGACTCGCCGAGAACTCCCAGATGGTATTATACCTCACGTCAGATGGCAGTTCTCTGGTGACACTGGTACAGAGTAGTCTGTTGACCCGAGATCGTCATAGAGTCTTGTGTGGTTCCCACTGTGCTTTGATTTCCATCTTACCACGTCCAAGAGGGCGTGCAAAACGGTGGTTTTTGGGTACAGTCCCGAGTCACATGGAGGCAATGAGCGATAGGAGGGGATTCGTCTCTCCCGGTATAGGGGGTTGATGTTGCGCTGTGTTCGATTGGCTATAACAGGAAATCCCTGGCCAGGGTTGCTGAGATTTACTGGTAAGTGTTACCAGTAGTTTCTCGAATTGTTATAGACCTCATATCGACATGACTTATCGAGCTATTGGGGTCTGACGTTTACCACCCCTAGGCGAGATATGCGACATATCAGACGATCAGACCGGACTGTACGATAGTGTTACTGGTCGGATTCACTGGAGTGTGAGCAGGCTTGCTCGTCGATCTTCAGATCGCTTAATACCCGGGTGGCCGTTACGTTTAGCAGACCGCTTGCGGCTTGTGGATGTTTGATATGATCATCATCTGCTGCCGGCGTATTGACGAGTCTTTAGAGTCCTACACAGAGGTTTCCTGGCTCAAGCGAAACGAAATAGGAGCGCATATGAGATATGTGCGGGACCGAGAATAATGCGTGTATGTGATACCGTATTCTATTCTTGCGATAAATGTATCGAATGGTTGTATGCGATATAACCTAGTTATCGATTCAAGCGTTGATTCGATAAGCCGATATATTGTATACTAGTCGGTTGTGTGCGACATAACCGGATCATTGAATCAAGTGTTGATTTAATGATTTAATGCATATTTATATATTTGATATATTACTTTGCATTAACTAGTATCGGTTCACTTTAAATGGATTTTCTCGCTCGGGTGTGCGCATTCCATATGCGATATGATTTTGTGCACTTGATTGTATCATGTTTGATGATACATACTTTTTGGTTAAGTGTAAAGTATCAAAGCTTGGTTAATGAAATGGTTAGGGTTTACTATTTCCTTATTCATTTATTCATTTATTTATTCTTTTTGGAAATTGATAAGCATTAAGAGAAAATGGTGGCTTAATTTGTTTTCTAGCAAAAGCTTCTTGAAGCTTTGACCAAAGTCACCCTTTTTGTCTCATGCTTGACCCTATCCACTTCACTAACCCTAGTTCACTCTCTACAACTAACCATGGTTCACTTATGATAAGAATGGATTATTCTTTTCATTTTAATTGATTCTTATCATAACTCTTTGTTCTTCTTCTTCATTTTCTTCAAGTGAAGAAAGCTTGAGGTCATCAATGGTGATTGATGCAAATGAGTGAGAAATCCAATTCTAAAGTCTACCCACTTCCTATTTCTTCATCCTCTACCTCTTGCCAAGTAGTAGAGTGTGTTTCCTTCATAAGTTATCATGGCTTGGTGAAGGTGGAGCTTGATTTAGCGATGCCTCGACGTAGATCATCTTCGGCATGGACATCGATGACCTACTCGCTTTTTCTCCGACGAAGCCGACTCTAGAGCCCGGATTCTTTTCGGACAGCGGAGAGGACTTCATTGCGGAGCTATGGAGGTGGAGCACCGGATCTACAAAGGTTGTATTTCCGTATCTCTTAGTTAAGTGTTAACTAGTTAGCTTTTTCGCCTAGTTTTCTAGCAAACGATCCGTAGTCGGGTCTCTCGGCACCTAGAATTTTTGAAAATGGCATGTTCGATACCTTGTGAGACCTCATTAGGGTGTCTAGGAACCCTACAGTGGTATCAGAGCCTAGCTAGAGCCTTAGGCGAAGTCTAGACGGAGTTTGAAATCCGGACGAACCGAAAACACGAACCCAAAATAGCTCTCTGTCCTTTTTCTAAAATCTGGGATTTTTCAACATTAAAAATATGCAGAAAAATCGGCAGGCAATTATAAGGGATACTGTAAAATTCGTGCACCCAATTCCTCCAATGCGCCGCGGTTCCGCGGCACGAGCATGGCTCGTGCGGCGGATCCGCGGCCGTTTTGTTTTTTCTGGGATCCAATTTTGCACAGTAATTCATAATATGCAGTGCTGTTTTTCCTGGGTATTTTTGATATTTTTCCAGAGTTTTAATTTTCAGGAGTTGTTTTGGGGATTCGTATGTTCGTTCGGATTATTAAATTTTGTCTGTGTGGCTTTCCGGATAAATTTTAGAATATGTTAAAAAGTTCGACCGGATATAAATACCCAATTTTTCCCCTGTCGGGAAATTTCCAAGTGTTGGATTTTTCCGTAGTTTAACGACGTTCCAAGTAGTGCAAGTAACTCGATGGACCCTCTAGAAGACAACAAACCTTAACTCGATTATGTGACCGTCTTGAACTGCCCTTTGAACCTTCGGGTTTGGGGCAGTACGGCGTGCCACATGTGAGGCGTTGGCTTGATCCTTCTACGGCTGGACCGTTGGTACTGAGGCACGAACTGAATGTTGTTAGACTTATTTCATGTGTTGGTCTGTATCGGGAAAACTTGGGTGTTCGATTGTTCGATCAGAAAGTTTAACATTTTCTGTTTATCTGGAATGGGATACAATAATTGGAATTCACAATAGTTATGAGATAACTAAATGAATGTTATAAACATAGCAGTTTAGTCTCACTTGATCGGTTGCCACGGAATTTTGATGTGATCAAAAGTCCGTCACAATCACGTAGTGTACGCGGATACTCGCCGGGTAAACTTAATAGACAGTCTCACTCCATAGCCCCGACCAAGTGACTGAAGGAGAACCCCGTCGCCGAAAGCATCCGTTCGGGTGCTCACGGCAGCGGTGTTCCGCCTTGGTGCACTTCGTCGACGGTATCGGGGGTGCGGCCGCCTACTAAAGTTTGCGACGAGTATTCGATCAGACTGTCGGGAATCTTGTTGAATTGCCCGACTCGATATTGAAAAGTGTTTTCGATAATGAGACTAAAATGCGGGGTTTATAATTGTTAGGCATGCGATGTCTAAGAATTTCATTTGATTAGGCATGCGATGTCTATGGAGGTTGCGAATTCCAACTGTTTTACACTTTCTTTTCTGTGACCGTAAGTGTAATATGTGATATCGCCGGTTTCGTTGCTATATGTCAACGACAATTGGGATGCGCATATTTACTTACGTTGATGACATGTGATGTTATGTGTTGCTGGATATGTTATATTGGATCGTCGTGTACGAATAGCCGGGGGTTTTTATGTGAGATGAGTGTTTTTCATTTTCATTCATGTAAAAACTTGTATGTAATATTCTTTTATTGGGGCGCTTCCAGGTTGCGGAAGTTGTCACCGTTTGTATATTATTTACTTTTCCGCACTAGGATAGACCCAAGGAGGGGAGCACAAGTAACCGGGTTCTGGAGTCCAGTGGGAGACCAACTCGAGGAGTCGAGTCCGGGTCTCCTAACTCTAGAATTGGTAGGGTTGCTTGCCGCTCTCGTAGGGGTCTAGGGGTATGGGTTTGGCTATTCATCGCGACCGTGGAATCCGTGTTTTATACTGGCTCCTATTGAAAACACGGACGTCCTAGTATATCCAATATTTCATATGATTCTTCTGCTGCGATATCTGTGATGTGATCATGTGATGTTCTGTGATAGATACAGTATATAGTATATATGATATATTATATAGACGTTACTTATATTTTACACCCGCGCTAGCTCTGCCCTGCTCTGCCGTTAGTTACCTAACCTAACGGTGCACGAGGGGACATCGAGGCGAATGCGGATGGCATAAGTGTACGTCGTATTTATCTGTGATGTTTAGGTATTTAAATGATGGGACTTCATTAATGTGATTAATGAAAGTAAAAAGAAACCTAAGATGTTGTAGAATCGAATTTCAAAATTAAAACAGGTAGCTACAGTTCTTGCTTTGCACAGCGATATATGTGATATATCCTGCACCTTATTCGATGAGGAAAGGACCGAGATCCCTTCACCGGGAGTGACTCCTTTAGCAATAACTGGCAGATGCTACACACTCGGTTTGTCTTTTGATTGCTTTTAAGTGTTTTTGCTTTGCACAGTGATATATGTGATATATCCCGCACCTCATTCGACGAGGAAAGGACCGACGATCCCTTCACCGGGAATGACTCCTTTAGCAAAACTAGAAAAGCCTCAAAAGCAGTCCATTTTAAAATCATTTGATTCTACAACGATATCAAATTCATTACGCAATAGGTTTTCAGAAAAACCTGTCGTAGCCCTCCGTCATTTCAGATAAGTACTAGTTAGTATTCGTGCTACGTTTGTTGACTATGTTAAGGCGTAGTGTGCGGTAGCTAATTAGTGCTTATCTGCATAAGCATATGATGTGATTGGATTAGGGTAGTCGTGCGACTTTGTTGACTATGTTAAGGGTCGTGCGGGTGGGTTTAATTCAATCGGGAAATGACGGGTTGAACTTGACTAGCACTTATGATTTGTTAACTATGTTAAGGTCATATAGCTGCTAGGGGCAAAATATTATCGGGAATTTCAAGTGTTGAAATTTGCAATGAGATTGCATACCTTCTATGAGATAGTTGGATCCCGATACCCGCTGCGAGTAAGTGTTACTCCTGGGAGAGTTTTATACATTACAATTAGCCGATCAAGTAGGTGTCTAGAAAGGTGTCAACGAGGTTACGCCTCTGGGAAAACGAGGTTTACATTAATTAGGTTCGTGCGAAAGTACGGAGGACCTCCCTCAAAGTACCGACACTGGCCTGGCTGAAAGATTGGCGAACTTGTAGTGTGTAATTAATCCCGGCTAGTCTTTCCTTTTAGGGTTTGAAGGAAGATTTGATAAAAAGCAGTGGGAGCCATCCTGATTAGATAAAATAATAACCAATCTATTCTTGACAGAGCGCACGCTGAGTGTTTTCTTCTCTCTCTCTCAGGTAGCGACCATATCACGCCTTAATCAAGATAATAATACGGATTATTGACCGAACCCGCTTGTTATACTGAGCTGGGGAACGTTGGTCCCGCTACAACTTATAATTGTTATAAGACAGAGCAGGAAATTGGGGATTACCAGAATTCCCGTGCCGCCCAAACGAAGAGAGTACATGCTGATGCATCATCTTCGGGTGTGTTCATTACACAGAACTGTTTCTCTGTATCCTCTACGTCCTGGGTATGTGATACCAGATCAGGATCCCAGATATGTAATCTGTTACATAGGGCTACAGAAAGGTAGAGAATTGAGAACGGGTGATAAGTTTCATGAGGCAGAAAACGGGGCAAGTGTTGCAGCCAAGTCTGTTGGTCACTGTCACCCTGTATTGCCAATACATTGATTCTGAACGAATGTTGTTAGATACCGAACCTGATATACAAAATCATATCAGTCTCTTTATTAGTAAAGAAAGGATATAATTTTGTATTGTTGGATAATGTTTTGAACATTTCCTATATCAAAAGTTGATCGGTTCAGGCACGTTATCTAAAAGTGTTAATGTTCTAAATCAAACTACAGTTCTTAGTACATGAACACACATAAGAGGAAGAGTTCAGAAATGAACGGATCCTTATTGAGGCATTGTAGACTAGGTCATATCAATGTGACCCGACTAGCTAGAGTTACATAAAGATGCATATTTAAATTAGTTTGAATTTACATCTTGTGAAACTCGCCAGTCATGTCACAAAGATAAGATGACCACAGCTCCGTTTAGTGGAAACAGAGAAAGAGTTAGTGAACTCTTGGGATGATACATGTTGATGTATGTAGGTCCCCTGTCTATATATGCCAGGACTGGTTCTTTATACTTCGTTATATTCTCTGATAATCTCTCAAGATTCAGACATATGTTCCTGTTGAAACACAAGTCCAAACCTTTTGAGATATTCATAGAATATAAGTTAGAAGTAGAGAACCAGAATACGGGTAAAAGTATTATGTCCTTTGATGAGATCAAGGAGGAGAATACTTGTGCACGGAATTCTTGGACTTTTCTAAAGGAGAATGAGATTCTCTCTCAGCATTACTCCTCCGTATACACCATAGCACGATGGTATGTCGGGGCGGAGCAAATAGCACCCTATGTGATATGGTGCGCTCTATGATGAGTACTACTGAGTTACCTGTTTCCTTTTGGGAGTTATGCGCTTAAGAAGCTGCATACCTATTGAATAGGTTCGAATCAAATCAGTTGCCTACCACTCCATATGAGATATGGAAAGGGAAGAGCCCATGTCTTAAGCTAGTTAAGATTTGGGGTTGTCCGGCCAATGTCTAAAAGCATAATCCGGATAAGCTCGAGGCAAGGTCAGTTATGTACAACTGGAAAAGTTCCAGCGATACAAACTACAGCTGATGATTTGATAGAACCAAAGGATTCAGTAGATTCCAACGAACCTCGCCCTCTCCGCCGATCTAGTAGGGTTTTTCACCCACCTGAGAGATACTTCGGTTTCTCTATGACAGTGGGAGCGAGGATTACATCATGAGATGGTGACCCAACTGGTTTCGAGCTGGCCATCAGGAGTAAGACTCTGTAAGAATGACTGGATGCTTAGTGATCTGAGATGGAATCTTTATACACCAACAAAGTATGGACTTTAGTTGCAATATCTAAACGGTTAAATCCCTATCAGGAGCAAGTATATCTTGAGAAGATTACTTGGTGTAGATGGAAAAGTTGAGACTTTCAAAGCTAGACTTGTTAAAGGTTTGCATCATTGACCAGGTGTGGATCATGAGGAAACCTTTTTCTAAGGAGCTATGCTTAAGTCCATCCAGATCCTACTTGCCACGGCTGCATACCATGACTACGATCTCTGGTGGTTGGGTGTCTTGACTGCTTTTCTAAATGATGATTTAGAAGAGTGCGTCTATAAGTACACAGCCAGAGGGCCTCGTAAACAGTGGGAGCAGCAGAAACGTGTGCAAGATGTTTTATCTGATAAAGCAGGCATCGCGGAGTTGGAACATCTGTTTTGATGAAGTAGTCAAAGAGTTTGACATCATCAAAATGGTAGATGAACCTTGTATAAACAAAAAGGTAGTAGGGAGTATGGTGACGATCCTCGTAGAGTACGTGGATGACATACTCTTGATAGGGAAGGAGTTTCCTATGCTACGCTCGATCAATCTCCGCTTATCACAATGATTCTCCATATAGGATGAAAGTGATACCTCCTAAATCCTGAGTTTTGGATCTATGAGATAGATCTAAATGAATGTTAGGATACTCACTAGTTGTAGTGAGATGGTATCAACCTATCCTGGGGAGAATCACTGGAAGGGTTCCAGGGTGATAATGACGACTGAATGTCAGTCACAGGCATTGTCTTTACCCTCAGTAAAGGGACGGTATGTTGGCAGAGTTCCAAGCTAGATACCGTGACATACTAGACGATAAAGGCAGGATAGATCGCTACTTAAGATGCTACCAAAGAGGCTGTTTGGGTGTATATTGGTTCATGAGATGAACTATGTTCCTCCCATTGTGTGAAAATGGAGTTGTGGCTTATGCCAAGGAACGCCCGTCCCATCAGTGACCCAGGCGTATTCTGAGGCCGTATCACTTGATCATGGAGATAGTTGATCTCCAGGGAGATCGAGGTTAGGAGAGTAGACTCAGAGGACAACACAGCGGATCCACTCACAAAGGCCTGTTCCCAGAGAGAGACTTTTATGGGATGGTTGAGTATGAGATACTACAACCACTGCTATCAGATGGCCCTAGTGCAAGTGGGAGATTGTTAGTTATATGTATGCCCTAGAGGCCATTACTGTACATAGGATGTATATTGTAGTGGATGCTGGGACGTATATAGGGAGGACTTTCTTGCTCGATATGATAGTATGCTATCTGGTTGAACTTTACCTTAACGTGTACACTGATTGTCTCTCTGTTACATGTTGGTAAAGCCCTTAGGATGTGTACTTGACTACCTGGACTATGATGCGGATCATACTAGTGGGGACATGGTAGTCCATAAGTACATCCTTCAAAGTCCCTAGTCGTGGGTGTATCGAGACGGGGCATCGATATACCATAGTAGACTAGCGTGTACCTTCTCGACCCATACAGATGGGCGATGGATGATCCCATATCCATTGGTGTTTGACATCAGAGATGATATACGGGTGCTCAGTAGAGACTGGGTACACTGGACGGACTCGCCGAGAACTCCCAGATGGTATTATACCTCACGTCAGATGGCAGTTCTCTGGTGACACTGGTACAGAGTAGTCTGTTGACCCGAGATCGTTATAGAGTCTTGTGTGGTTCCCACTGTGCTTTGATTTCCATCTTACCACGTCCAAGAGGGCGTGCAAAACGGTGGTTTTTGGGTACAGTCCCGAGTCACATGGAGGCAATGAGCGATAGGAGGGGATTCGTCTCTCCCGGTATAGGGGGTTGATGTTGCGCTGTGTTCGATTGGCTATAACAGGAAATCCCTGGCCATGGTTGCTGAGATTTACTGGTAAGTGTTACCAGTAGTTTCTCGAATTGTTATAGACCTCATATCGACACGACTTATCGAGCTATTGGGGTCTGACGTTTACCGCCCCTAGGCGAGATATGCGACATATCAGACGATCAGACTGGACTGTACGGTAGTGTTACTGGTCGGATTCACTGGAGTGTGAGCAGGCTTGCTCGTCGATCTTCAGATCGCTCAATACCCGGGTGGCCGTTACGTTTAGCAGACCGCTTGCGGCTTGTGGATATTTGATATGATCATCATCTGCTGCCGGCGTATTGATGAGTCTTTAGAGTCCTACACAGAGGTTTCCTGGCTCAAGCGAAACGAAATAGGAGCGCATATGAGATATGTGCGGGACCGAGAATAATGCGTGTATGTGATACCGTATTCTATTCTCGCGATAAATGTATCGAATGGTTGTATGCGATATAACCTAGTTATCGATTCAAGCGTTGATTCGATAAGCCGATATATTGTATACTAGTCGGTTGTGTGCGACATAACCGGATCATTGAATCAAGTGTTGATTTAATGATTTAATGCATATTTATATATTTGATATATTACTTTGCATTAATTAGTATCGGTTCACTTTAAATGGATTTTCTCGCTCGGGTGTGCGCATTCCATATGCGATATGATTTTGTGCACTTGATTGTATCATGTTTGATGATACATACTTTTTGGTTAAGTGTAAAGTATCAAAGCTTGGTTAATGAAATGGTTAGGATTTACTATTTCCTTATTCATTTATTCATTTATTTATTCTTTTTGGAAATTGATAAGCATTAAGAGAAAATGGTGGCTTAATTTGTTTTCTAGCAAAAGCTTCTTGAAGCTTTGACCAAAGTCACCCTTTTTGTCTCATGCTTAACCCTATCCACTTCACTAACCCTAGTTCACTCTCTACAACTAACCATGGTTCACTTATGATAAGAATGGATTATTCTTTTCATTTTAATTGATTCTTATCATAACTCTTTGTTCTTCTTCTTCATTTTCTTCAAGTGAAGAAAGCTTGAGGTCATCAATGGTGATTGATGCAAATGAGTGAGAAATCCAATTCTAAAGTCTACCCACTTCCTATTTCTTCATCCTCTACCTCTTGCCAAGTAGTAGAGTGTGTTTCCTTCATAAGTTATCATGGCTTGGTGAAGGTGGAGCTTGATTTAGCGATGCCTCGACGTAGATCATCTTCGGCATGGACATCGATGACCTAGCTCGCTTTTTCTCCGACGAAGCCGACTCTAGTGCCCGGATTCTTTTCGGACAGCGGAGAGGACTTCGTTGCGGAGCTATGGAGGTGGAGCACCGGATCTACAAAGGTTGTATTTCCGTATCTCTTAGTTAAGTGTTAACTAGTTAGCTTTTTCGCCTAGTTTTCTAGCAAACGATCCGTAGTCGAGTCTCTCGGCACCTAGAATTTTTGAAAATGGCATGTTCGATACCTTGTGAGACCTCATTAGGGTGCCTAGGAACCCTACAATAATTAACTGCAGGGGCTTGCGCCTGTAGAGAAGAGCGTCCCCATAATAAAAACCCCTTCAACGAGGGGGAATCTGACGAAGTCTGCTACATCGGCCGCATCCGTCTAAACCTTCGATACAAGATGCCATAAATCAACTTGGCATCCTTAGAGAGGTGGACGGGTAGCACCAAATAGCATCTGCCCCTAAATTCAGGAAAGACGAACCTACGCGGTTCCGTCTCTGTGTTCGGCGGAGAACAGATTCTGGCACGCCCGGTGGGACCTTTTCCTCTTTCCACTCCACACTTCGTGTGTCGTATTCGCGAATGAGTCGCGGTTTGATATGGTTGCCCTTGGATTTGAGGTATTAAGATTTGGTGTCTTGCTCCGTACAGAAAACGAAAGATCAATGGCTTCTATCTGCACAAAATGCTCCAGCTGCAACTGCAACTCCCGTTCATCCTTATCTAGAGGTGTAACTTATGGGCCCCAGGCGGCCTCTCTTTTCACAATGCCGGTGGAACAAGTAACTCAGGCCGCCACTGAGCTATTCGTTGGGACCGTGCTCCCACCATTGAGCTTCAGTGTCCCTATACCATTGCAAAAAGCTCCGAAGAAGCCGGTCTTTGATCGGCTCACCACTACTGTGGCCCTTCTCAATGGGTCGCCCAAATCCAGTGCCTCGATTTTCAATAGACTGGGCCAAAGCTCCAACGGGCCCATGAACAAGCCCGCAATACCTGAAGCAGCCATCCCGAAGTGGATAGCCATCCCGGCTCAAGCAGTCGAAATTATCAAAAAGGCTTCTCCTACCAAGAAGTCGGTTTTCACAAGGCTGGCCACTCCGGCTCCCGCTCCAGGTGAAGTCACCGCTGCCCAGAGGTCTGTATTCGATAGATTGGACATTACTTCTCGGCGAATGTCAGTCTTCAAAAGGCTGACACCGGCGACAACCCTCTAAGACAAGGGGCATGACGAAGTCTTCCCCATAGCTGAACCAACACCATCCACGCGACATGCTCGCCGTCGTCACTGGCGCCGAGTAAGGAAGGCTGGGGGCAACTCTCCGTCTAAACTTACTCCACCAGCTCTAACGGTGGAAGTCAATGCTGCTGTTCCAATTGGGAACAGCTTTGAACCTCTTAGGAAGGTTCGTAAGAACTCTTCGACTGCCGTGCTGAAGAGATCTCCTCCATCTATGGAGATTACTCCAGAAAAGAAGCCGGAGCAGCCCCCTCAGCGGCTGTCCTCTAAAATTTACAAAGTCTGGCGACAGGTGAAAGACTCGGTGATTGACCAAGACTATCTCCGCCGACAGAAAAAGATTAAAGCTCGGTAAGAAGAGAGCCATCCCGTGATACCACAGAAGTTGTCATCTGTCTGGATGCCCGCTGCAACGACTCCCTCAACATCAACCGCCCATAAGAGAAGGAGGCCAGAGGAGGCCTCCGTGTCCATGACGAACCGCAAGGACACCAAACCTAAACGCCCTAAGTCTGGGGGCATGGTGGTGCACAATGTGTATATGGCTTCCGGAAAAGAAGAAAGTCGTGCTTCTATGGGTCATCGACCGCTTACTCGATTGATAAAGAAGGCTCAGAAACAACAGTAGCAGAAACTTCAGGAGATGCTGACTGCAATGGCCGCACTCACTGGGCCAAAAGAAAATCCAGAGACTACGGAGCAGCATCGGGAACAAGAAACTGATACTGAATTCCTCCGAAGAATGCTCAAGAGGAAAAAAAAAGAGGCCGCGAAACAGGCAGCCAACATCAAACGAATGTCTCTTTTGTTCCAAGACATGGCTGGGATGATGTTACAGCCGGAACCTCCAGCTGAAGACCCCCTAATCATCATTGAAGATGACAGAGGGGAGACATCGAACCCCCCTCCGGCTCTTTCAGCAACCAAAGAAGAGACAATCTCTAAGGCTGCCTTGGAAGACTACATCGCTCAGCAAACACGAGCTCACCAGGCAAACGAAGTGGCTGGACAGGTCGTTAAGACTGGGCGACCCTATCCAGGCTGGTATGACCAAATAAGGTACCCGCCGGTATATACGATCCCTAAATTCCATGTATATAAAGGGACGGGGAATCTGCATCAGAACGTCGCTCAATTCAGAGCCTTGTGCGGCAACACCGGAGGTGATGATAAGCTTCTGCTCCGTCAATTTGTTGGTAGCTTGTCGGAGATGGCGTTTGAGTGGTATTCGGAGCTTCCCAATGACTCCGTCAAAATGTTTGCAGAGATGGAGCTACTATTTACCCAGCGTTTCACGAGTGATAGTGAACGCACCCCAATAACGGCATTGATCAATGCCAGGGTGAAACCTGGCGTGACATGGGTTCAATACGCAATACGATGGTGGAATTTATGGTCAAAATGTGAGTAGCGCATCGAAGAAGCGCCGGCCGTGGGCATGTTCGTAGGCACTCTTGATCCTCAAGCGACTATTTCCCAATTTATGATGTTCTTCAAGCCGACCACGTTCCAAGCCTTGATCGACAAACTTGCCCAAATGGACCAGATGGGTCATAGACCGTCTCCTTCAAAGCCGGAGCTATGGAATGAAAAGGGAAAAGGGAAAGCAACCTTCGTCGCAAATGCTCAACAGCAGCCCAGTGCCCCAAAACTAACGGATCGACTAGACGAAAGATGGCGATACTATAATGAGAAAATGAAGTGCCCTTACTCATTTCCCCGGGACAAAACAAAGAGATTGTTCGAGCTAGCGGTGCGCAACAGGCTCATCAATCTGCCGAATCCAAAATGACCGTTGCAACCCAGCGAGGCTAATAGTTCCAATTATTGCCCCTACCATCAAACGGTAAGCCATCCAATTGAAGATTGCTTCATCTTTAAAGGCCGGATTGAAGATCAATACCAGCAGGGAAAATTTGCCCTGCCCGAGAATTGGAAGGTGAACCCACCACAGCCATACGCTCCCAAGAAGACAGACACACCGGAAGCATATGCTCTTTTGTAGAAGAAGCTCCATGGGAGATCGTCCTTTCAGCCAAAACGAAAAGAATGCTGAAGGATCTTCAAACATGCCCGGCAATCAAGTGTAAGAATCCGCTCGAACCCGAGATCATCAAGGGAATGCTGAAACCGTGCCCAAGTCCAAAAATTTGTAGTGATAGCCAAAGTGCTCACACCCAGCCGGCAAAGTCTTCGAAGAAGAAGAAGAAATCCAAGAAGCCCGTGAAGCCTGGTGACAAGCGCACGGACCTGCAAAAGCAGATTGACGCGCTGGAAGAATATAATCAGAAGGTGCGGACTCCAGTTACACTCCAAGAATTTCTCAGTCACGTCCTTGAGGACGGAGATGATGACAATGAAGGAGTCTCGTCGAATGAGCCTGAAGATTATGTGGCAAGATGCCATGTGATCTCTCACTCGTTAACAAACGATGAAGAAGCTTCTTACGTAGAGAAACTGGGGGCAGATCCTAAGCCGGAATTTCTAGGGCTATCAGACGAAATGATTGATGCATTCCTGGACGAAGCTTTTCTTAAAAGCAAAGCTGCTCGAGAGCGTGAGATGGCCATATTTGAAAAAGCCAAACGCCAGCGACTAGACGAAAGGGTTGAAACACTCACGCTAGATCAAACTACATCTGCCGCAAATAAAATCAGATTCAAGACGAGGAAAAGGTACGCTAAAGCCATATCAATGGGAATGAAGCTGCCACCCTCCGAAGGAAACACTCCTGATGAAGCGGATAAACATCCTAGCTACTGCCTATATTATCGAAAGATTGTGCACCCCACCTAAGAGTGCAACACTTTTAAAAGATGGTGGCAGGGATATGTTACTCACCGACAACATTTCAAGCGAATGAAACGCAAAACTCATCGGAAGCAAAGAAATACGACCAAAGAGCGTGAAAGAACTACTGGCAATTGTCACATGGTCGACGCTGGGGGATCGCAAGTTCTCACATTCGGGAGTGATTCTGATGAAGAAATAGCTCTTGGCCCTCTCTTCAAAGAACCCACATCCGAAACGGAAGAAGTGAAGACTTGTGAGAACATTCAGCTGCGCAATCGTACGCTGCCTGAAAAGAATCTCGGGGCCGCGAACAGTAGGTCGAATAGAAAAGATAAGGGGAAAGAAAAAATCCCTGAAGATATCGCCCTCGATGATCAAGTCGTCAAAGAGCTGACAGCCAAAGGCCCGCCAAAGAAAAATAAGGTGGATTACAACGTTCTGGCACACCTGAGGAAGATACCCTCAATGCTCTGCATTCTCGATGCCCGTTTGCTATCTAGAGAGGCGAGAGATTCTTTAATCAAGGCACTACAAGAGCCTGACCAATTCCAAGCTTTCCTCGCCGAAGAAAAGATGAAGGACGAGCTGGAAGAAGTACACACGGCCGATATCACTTTCGGCGATGAAGATCTTCTCCTCGGGACGCGCGAGCACAACCGTCCCCTTTATGTCTTCGGATACTATCATGATATCAAGATAGGCAAAATCCTGCTTGACAATGGGTCTTCCGTTAACCTCCTCAATGTTAGAGTGTTGAAGGAAATCTGCATGAGCTTTCAGCACCTCGCTCGCGATAAAATCACCATTTCCGGGTTTGACTCCCAGTCATCACGGACGCTCGGGTCTGTGATACTGACACTGCGCTTTGGGCTGCTAGTCACTGACATCAAGTTTCGCGTCATTGACGCTAAGACCTTCTATAGTGCTTTGCTCGTCCGGCCTTGGTTACATGAGTACAACATTATCCCTTCTACACAACATCAGTGTATGAAGTACTTCAAAGATAGTCTCGAGTACACTGTGAAGGGGAAGTTGAACCCATTCTCCGTGAATGAAGTCCGAAAGTACGAAGATGCAAAATACTTCTTACCAGATTTTGAGGATACGGAAAGATGTCACAAACCGAAGAACAAATCTATCAACACAATTCCGGTCTTCGGGAGCGATACTGAGGAGGATGAAGAGATAGTCTATTCCGGGCTACCATAATGCAACAAGCCGGGACCTTCCACCTCTATGTTGATCTTCGGCAGCGACTCAGAAGATGAAGTCAATGCCATATTTTCTATTCGGCCATCAATTCAAGCCTTCGCTGATAATGATCGGAGTTTGCAAATCGCCATGGTTCCGCAAGAGCATTACAAAGAGCTTGACGCGCTTGATGCCTATAGTGTGCAGGAACTGCAGACATTCTATGTCCCTCCAAGCGAAAGGGTGAAAAGGCGATCCTATTCTACCGATCTGAGGAAACCAAGGTGGAGAAAGAAATTTGGCATGGTGCCGATTCTACAGTTGATAGGCTCCGGCCCATCCGTCTGCCTAGATACTACACAGAAAGATTGAAAAGGCTATTGATGCGCCAAGGTGTACCTTTGAAACAGACTGCTCGACAAGCTCAGTTCTATAACAGGATCTGGAAAGCCCCCGGAACTCAACGAAAGTTGCCCAACGGGAGAATGGAAACGATCGAGCTTGGGTATGTTCAATCCAAGAAACGGGAGCGATTCCGCGGCTGCTACGTCATACATAACTTCGACGAAGAAGGAGATGCTTTGTGGGAAGATGCTAACCCTGAACCAAAACAAGCTCCCATCGTGAAAATACCGAGCCCGTCGTTCGAATAACAAATGGACAAGCTTATAAGGGAAGCGGGTCAAAAGGTTCGAGATGACCAAAATCGCGAAATGGATATCTACGAGAAAGCCAGAACGCAACGCCTCCTTCAACAGGCCGTTGAGAATGACAATGCTCCTCGTCGTCAACCCGTTATGAAAAAGACCTGACGCTGAGGCAGAAATAAACCCAAGAATGAAAAAAGCGTTCGACAGCGACAAAGCGGGACCAAGAAGCCCCGTGATCGAGAATCGAGCAGCCTGGACTCGTCTCTTGTAAAGAAGATTAGTCGAGCGTATTCTTTCTCCTAAGACAAGACAAGGAAGATACTTGATCTTGTCATAAAACATCAGATGATCACCCTCCCGGAGTCCAAGCACCCCGAGTAAGCAGGTGAAGTTAATCATCTAGATTATTGCTCCTATCACCGGGTAATAGGACATCCTCTCGAAGACTGCTTCACCTTCAAGAACTGGGTCGAAGACCAATATCAACAAGGCATGTTCGCTTTATCCAGCAATTGGAGGGTAACTCTGCCGCAAAAGCATGAACCAAAAGTCGCGCATGCAGCGAGAGTAGAACCAGATCAACATCGGTCTTGGAAACGATCTCGTACTTGTCACATGATAACGCTGTCAGGAGAAGAACCCGAGAATATGGATGACCTCCCCTGATGCTTCGAAAACGATGACGACGAGGTGATCTCAGAGTTTCCACCAGCGCCAAAAGAGCTGGAAGATGGAATACATACTACTGCAGATAACCTTAAGAGAATTGATTTGAGGATGGCAAGTGACCCGCGGTCGACATTCGTCAGTGAGCTGTTGTCTGAAGAAAGGGTGGCTACGCTAAAGGACGTGCTCAAGCAGCATAAAAATTGCTTTGCATGGAACTATTCTGAGATGCCAGGACTAGATCTAGAGATTGCTGTACACAAATTGGCAATATCCCCGGACGTCAAGCCGATCAAACAAGCACCGAGGAGAATGTGGCTCGAGCTTGAGATGAGCATCAACGCCGAGGTCAAGAAGCTAATCGACTCCGGTTTTATCCAAGAGGTTCAGTACCCTGACTGGATCGCCAACATCGTCCCAGTAATGAACAAAACTGGGACGGTGCGCATATGCGTTGATTTTCGGGATCTCAATAAAGCCTGCCTGAAGGACGACTTCCCAGTACCAGTTACTGAGCTGATGATAGATAATACGTCCACTCATGAAGTTTTCTCCTTCATGGACGGCTCATCAGGATACAATCAGATAAAGATGCATCCCGAAGACCAGATGCATACTGCTTTCCGGACTCCTTTGGGCATATTCTGCTACAAGGTGATGCATTTCGGTCTAAAGAACGCCGGTGTCACCTATCAGAGGGCCATAACAAAGATCTTCGATGACCTCATACATGAAATCGTCGAATGCTATATCGACGACCTCGTAGTCAAAAGCAAATCATACGAGGAACATTTAGAGCATCTGAAGATCGTGTTTCAGCGCCTTCGGAAATACAACTTGAAGATGAATCCTCTCAAATGTACGTTTGGAGTTTCCTCGGGCAAATTCCTAGGATTCGTCGTCCGCCACCGAGGCATTGAGATAGACCCGTCGAAGATTAAAGCGATCATGGAAATGGCTCCACCAAAGATTCTCAAGCAACTGCGGTCTCTACAAGGAAAGCTCGCGTATATCTGGCGGTTCATAGCCAATCTCTCTGGCAAGTGCCGCCCTTATAGTCACCTAATGAAGAAAGGAACTCCTTTCGTTTGGGATCACAAATGCCAAAGCGTACTGGACAAAATCAAGCAATACCTGCAGAATCCGCCAGTACTGGACACTCCCGTTAAAGGAAAACCTCTCGTCCTGTACACAACAGCCCTCGAAGGTTCTTTAGGCATGCTGTGGCACAAGAAAACGATCAAGTGAAGGAGAGAGCCCTCTACTATTTAAGTCGAGTTCTACTGGGGGCAGAAAGCAATTACTCTCCCATTGAAAAACACTGCCTAGCGTTGATCTTCACGATAACGAAGCTTAGACACTATGCATTCGCACATGAGGTCTATCTCATATCAAAGGTGGATCCTCTCAAATATTTGATGTGAAAGGCTATATTAACGGGACGACTCACTAAATGGGCCCTACTCTTAATGGAGTTCTCGATAACTTATCGACCCCTCAAGGCAGTGAAAGGCCAGGCCATCGCCGACTTCCTTGCTGAGCATCCGATACTTGCCGACTCTCCCTTGAATTGTGAACTGCCGGACGAGCACGCGTTCAACACAGTCATTGGGAAGAGACAAGGGAGTGACACCCAATAAGAACTCTACTTCGATGGAGCATCTTCCATGAAGAAGCGGAAGCAAAGCACCCCCATCATCAAATCTGGGGTAGGCCTCATCTTCATAACTCCACAAAGGGGGATAATGCGCTTCACCTTCTCCTTAACAGAGCCGAGGATGAACAATAAAGCCGAATATGAATCTTTGATAGCGGGTCTTGAGATCGCTGTCGACATGAGAATCGAAAATCTCCTCATATATGGAGACTCCCAGCTGATCGTCAGCCAAGTAAACAGCGACTATCAGACATGCAAACCGGAGTTGGTAAAATACGGCGAGAGAGTACAGAAACTGCTGATTCAAATTCCTGCCTACACCCTGGAAAGCATACCACGTGCAGAAAATAGCAAAGCGGATGCATTAGCCAAGCTCGCTAAAGAATTGGCCGACGAGAACCTCGATGACGTGAGGATCGTTGTACAAAGTCGTCGGGTTCTCGCACTGGCAGAAATATCGACGGAATCTTCCGAAGAAAAGAGAGCGACCGAGCAAATGGTTCTGCAAATAAAAGACCAAGAAAAGGTTATGGATTGGAGAGAAGTCTTTATAGATTACTTCAAAACCCATCGAATACCTGAAGACGCGTCCTTAAGACATCAGCTCATGAAACGAGCTTTATCTTTTGCCTTCGTTAATGATACTCTGTATAAGAGATCGTTTGACTCCCTGTGGCTAAGATACCTGAGACCTGAAGAGGCAAGAAGAGTCGTCCAAGAAACTCACGACGGACTCTGCGGTTCTCACCAAGCCAGGCCGAAGATGAAGCTGAAGATCAAAAGGATGGGCTACTATTGGCCTACAATGATCCAAGACTGTCTCGAATATGTGAAACAATGTCACTCATGCCAAATTCATGAGGACTTCATCTACCAACATCCGAATCCGCTACACCCAACGATGGTTGGCTGGCTGTTCGAAATGTGGGGAACTGATATAATCGGGCCCATCGAACCGGCATCATCCAGAGGACATCGGTTCATACCGGCGACAACTGATTATTTCTCTAAGTGGGCAGAAGCAGTACCACTAAGAGAAGTGAAGACAGAGAATATCCTCCATTTCTTCAAGACACACGTCATCTATCGGTTCGGCACTCTATGACGAATTATATACGACAATGGGCCAGCCAACAGAAGCCATAAGATCGGCCGATTCGTACAGCGGCATAATATAGACTGGAGACACTCTTTGGTCTATAATCTCCGAGCTAGCGGTCTAGTAGAAGCCTTCAACAAGACCTTGACGAAGATCATAAAGAAGAGGGTGTCCAAAAATAAGAAGGACTGGTACGAGAGACTGCATGAAGCTCTATGGGCATATCGAACTACGTTCAAAACGGCCACAAATACAACGCCATATGCACTGGTATTCGGCACTGAAGCAGTACTCCCCCTCGAGATAGAGTTACCTCTCTATGAGTGGAGGTTCACTATGAACTAACAAACGAAGAGAATGCTCACCTTCGATTTGAGGAGCTCGATGCCCTTGATGAAACCCGGCTCATGGCGCAAAAAAATCTGGAGGCTTATAAAGCAAAGATGACGCGCTCATATGAAAGATTGACTAGGCCGAGAACATTCCACCAAGGCGAACTCGTGCTAGTGGTCAAAAGGCCTATGATCCCCAATCATACCAAACGGGGGAAATTCGAGCCGAACTATGAAGGCCCGTATATCATAGACAAAGTTTACCAAGGTGGAGCCTATCTACTCATGGACATGCATGGCGAAAGACCTTTCAGGCCAATAAACGGTTGATTCTTGAAAAAGTACTATGCCTGACGAGTCACGGCCTAAGTCAACGATAGATGACGACGCCTATGTCCGCTCGCTATCTTCCTAAGCCTAAACTCAATAAGTAGTAACCGGCTTTTGGACCGAAATGTCCTTAAACTAACGACGGACCGAAATGTCCTAAAACTAGCAATAGACCGAAACGCCCTTAAACTAACGACGGTCCACTATGTCCTAAAACTGGCTGTTGACCGAGACGTCGATAAACTACTACGGACCGCAGCATCCCGTGGCTAACACAAAAAAAATGGTAAGTCCATAAGCAAAATGGGCACGGACGAAAACCTGAAAGGGCTCTGTGAGTAAAAACAGCGGGGCTATCGGCGAGTTTTGTGAAAACCCGAAAGGGCACAACCTCGTTAAAAGACACTTGTAAGGTCCTCTCGACCTTGTGAGGAGAAACCACCTGCGTGAGATCCTTACGACTCACAAGAGAACAACACACTTAGGGATCCCCACGATTCCTAAGAAGAAATTACACTTGCGAGATCCTTACGACTCGTAAGGAGAACCCTCCTATGAGACCCTCACGGCTCATAGGATTCGAAAGCCTTAAGTTACAGGGATCTGAACTTGTTCTTAAGCAGCCATCACAACCTCCAATGCTGCCCTACAAGGGGTTCAATATTGACCCTTGTATACAATCCACGGGTGCGAATAAACATTTCCCTAACAAAGTCCTACCCGTGACTAGGGATATGTTTACACAGTGGACAACCCTTGTAAGTCCTCTCGACTTATAAGGAGAAAATACTCTTGTAAGATCCTTACGACTTATAAGAAACCATACACTTAAAACTCCTCATGATTCTTAAGGAGAAAACACACCTACGAGATCCTCACGACTCGTAGGGAGAAATAGCTTTATGAGACCCTTACGGCTCATGAAGTCAAAAGTCTTAGTCGACAGGATCCTAACCCTGTTTACTCAGCCACCTTTGTTCGTCACCGACAAAGGCAAATGATGATTCGCTCCTGACAATATCCCAGTTGTAGCGATACTGATGCCTAAATCGGTATCAAATCCAAAGCTCGCAGCAAAGCAAATGCATATGAAATAGCCGAAATGATTGGGCAACTTGCAACAAAATCAGCAAGTAAAAATGCATGCATGCGAAATATCCGAAATGATTGGGCAACTCCCAATAAAAAAGCAGTGAGTAAATAAAACAAATAGCCGAAATGATTGGGCACTGATCAGTCGAAAATACTGCATTTCTAACACGGCAATTTCCCTACCTTTTGCATTCATGTATAGGTATCCGGTATTCATATCGCACATATTAGCAAAACACATGTAAAATACTGGATTACTTGTACTGTACACTAAAACCGGCACTTTTAGGGAAATTATGTGTTTTCATGGCATTGCATCACCCTTGTATTGCGCAACTCTTGTCCTGGGGTCTAATGCAGGAAATTCCAGAAGCAGAGCCCAAATTGGGAAAAGAACTGATAAAAGATACGCCAACTCCTAGATGCAAGATCTGGTAGTAATAAAGAAGGCCTAAGAGAATTTAAAATATCAGAAAAAGGCCCATAAGGAAGCCCATGAATTACCATCTGAAAATAAAACACCAAGGCCATTAAAGGACCGTGGATCCGCGGTCCAAACCCCCTTGGCGCCGCGGATCCGCAGCCTTATTAAGAGATCATGGCTTCAATTTTTCTCACGTGGCTAATGCTAACGGCCCAAGCTTCTAGAAGACCCCAGAAGCTCCACGTGGCGCATCTAGAAGGCTCGGCGTAACAAACTATTTCTAGAAGGATCTCTTAACAAACTTTTGGAGGGAAATTCAATTCTTTGGCTAACTAACTTGTGGAGGGAAAATTCAAATTTCAATCCTAGATCTAGAATTTGGAGGTCTATAAAAGAGAGCCTAGATCTAGGGTGAAGTTTGTTCAATTCTTCATCTTTCCCTCTTCCACCCACAAGTTGAGTGACACGACTTGTGCCAAATTCCAATTCAAAATCAAGATCAAGATCCCGAGTACCATTCAAGCAAGAGAGCCTTCAACCTTTAGCAAGCGACGCCGGATTCCATCGGAGTAAGAGATCCAAGCCGATCCGCGACTCAATGAGCCGAGCGAAGCCGAAATCGACGATCTAGTTCCTACCTTCTGTAAATTTCAAGAGAGTTGTAACGAAATTTGTCGATAAATAAAGGTGAAATTTCTATATCTTGCTTATCTTTGATTCAACATTATGATTCGATCTCAATCTGTGATTGCGTTTGATATTATGATGTTTGAGTAAAACTCCGCTCGTATAGGAGTTGTGACGATCAATAGAATGATGATGATTTAGATCTTTTTACAATTCTTAAATCCTATAATGATTGTAAATTCTAGTGAATCAAATGATCGATGACCTAGTTTCGGGATGATCCTTTCTTGATTGTGTTCACTCGAAATTAGGGAATAACGATTGATCATTTGATTAACTAGAAGCTAGAATTTGAATGAGATTCATTGAAAGGGTAAAGGATAAGACGAGGAAACCCTAGCTTCTTCGCAAAAATCCTTAACCTCGATGAATTATCATCGATCTAGTATCAATTCGCTAAAGGATAAGAACATGAAATCATTAGATCTCATCACATCTATAGATCCGATCTACTCCTACGAGCTACACTTCGAATCTTGATTGTTGGTTGGAAAAATCATCACAAATTACCACTTCTTGATTTTAATGCTTTCTTAGATCTAGATTTTTCTCTTTCTTGAATTGCAATTACAAATCATGAATTGTTTTCTTTTCTTTTCCCTAAATTTTCAACTCATCTAATTCGGAAATTGAACGGATCTCACTTTCCCTGTGGACGATCTGCACTTACTAACGCGCTACATTCGACACCATTATTGATTGCGGTCAAATAATTCTTTGATTGTGAATTCTATTCATTTTCTAAACCGACACACAAAGAATCGATCAATCAAATGGCGCCGTTGCCGGGGATCGTGTGCTATTTGTTCATTTTTTGAAATTTAAGTTGAAAAGTTTATTCCATCTACATTTTTAAAGATCAAAACTCGCGCAAAACACTAAACGATTTGTTGTGGTTAATTGCAAGGAAATCTGGAGCTTGCTGTGAAATCGGAAAATTATTTGGAGAATTCCAGAGAGCTTAGGAGTTGAACAGGAGCAGTACTAAATTTTTCAGTGCAGAGCGGAGCTTGAGGCGCGGCGGAACCGCGGCATAAGGCGACAACCGCGGCGGAATCGCGGCGGTTCAAGGGCTTCTCTGGAATTATTTTATCAGGTAGCCTCTATCTTTCTTATCTCCTTCCTAAAATCTGCTCCAATTAACAATTTGTTGCGGGCTTCTTTGCAAAAATCCCAGCGCCGCAAAAAGCAAAATAAATTGTGCTTGTTTTTGATTTTGTGGCTATTTGCATAATTAATACGGACATTAAGGGGCACGGCCAAATTCAGATTAGGTGGGGAGTTCATTACCCTTCCTAGGCCCCAAAAATCACAAACTTGCATCGGCATTACGCTTATTAATTAAAAAATATCTAGAGATGACTCTAAGGACCGTCGCGCTCACTTAGAACAGAAGAAGGCCGTGGGTAATTCATTGCTTATCCGCGTTTCTTTTTATGGTGTCTAAGGCAAGTGTGTCGAAGGCTAGTGGTTACTTAATTAGGCCCACTACTTATGTAGTGGAGAACTTCCCACTTACCTGACACTTACCTGGCCACAGGAGAAACAAAGAGGCAGTGGAGGATTTTATCCTGCGACTTGTCTTTTGGAAGTTAGGAGCGGTCTAGAGCTTTGACCTAGGTGACCATAGATTTTAAGGTTGCTTGTTGCATTTGTTGTGATCGCATCATATTTTCAAAATCCGTATCATTTTTCAAAAAAAACACCGCATTCACTTCATTTCCCCTAATTATAAATCACGTTGCCACTTGTACTAACCCTTTTTAGTGCAAGATAGGCTGGACACGGGATTCTAGTGCCCGACTTGTCCGCGTCCCCTCGATCGACTCCGAAGTCGGTATTTCTCCATTTACCTTTCTTTTACCCACCACCACACCCACACCGATGGATCCGTCTCCATCGAACCACTTTTCCGCTGCTCTGCCGCCGTCCGTTGGTGCGCGGAATCCTCCCCGCATCTCCCTCCAAGAGAGGTGCTATCCTTTGCGAGGTCCTCTCTCAACCTGCTTATCCATTCCACCAGCCAACGGGGATAATTTTGAGATTAAGCCCCAGCACATCAACCTTCTACCCAAATTCCATGGTCTCGAGACTGAAGACGCTTACGTGTTCTTTACCAAATTTGAAAATGTATGCGCAATGATGGGTACATCACAACTTTCTGTGGATGCTATGCGTCTACGACTTCTTCCATTTACTTTGTGCGATACAGCCGAGAAGTGGCTGTATAACACCACCGCACACTCCATCACGAATTGGGAAGAATTCCTTGCGGCATTCCTTAAGAAATTCTACCCTATGCAAAAGACAGCTCAAATCCGTAGCGAACTATATCAATTCTCCCAGCTTCCAGCTGAACCATTCTCTAAATGCTTTGAACGATTCAAGGATCTTTTGGTTCAATGCCTACATCACGGCATCCCGAGATGAGACCTTTGCCGAATCATATATGAGGGCAGTAACCCTACCACTAAATAAAACCTTGAAAACATGTGTCAAGGCACCTTTATGACCAAGGATGATGGGGAAGCATGGAAATTTTTAGAAGAGTTCACTGAAAAGTCACTATAGTGGGAGACTGGAACCCAGCCATCGAGTAGGGGTGGCGTACACTAAATAGACGTGTCCATAGGTGTTCGAGCTGAGATGGCAGCAATGCAAAAGAAGCTTGACGCTATGGAACACAAATTCTTAGCAGCCTCCTTAAACCCAATGTCGCTCCCCAAAACTGTTTGTGGGTGCTGTTCTGATCCTTTCACTTAACGGAAGAATGTCTATTAAACTCTCAGTTTCAAGGTCACATTAATGCTGCACTTCAGCAAAGACCTGGAAACTATCCTTCTTCTTCCTCATACAATCAAGGTTGGAGGAATCACCCGAATTTTGCTTGGAACCAATCCCAAAACACGGTTCCAGACCCGAATCAATTCCAAAGGGTCCTTCCTCCACAACAGCAACCACTTCAACTCACCCAGCACCCCTACCAGTCACAAAATTTCCAAAACCAGGTCAACACTCCTGCACCGTCTAATCCTATGCAGTCGACCTGTTCTGACGAGTTCTCTCAAGTCGCTCAAACCATGAAATCACTCCTGTCAAATTTCATGGAAGTGTCGGCCGAGGTTAGGTCTTCCGTTGGTGAGATAAAGAAAAACTCAGCGTCCCAAGCTGAGAGTATCAAAACGATGGAAGCTGAAATTGCACGACTTAAGGCCGGAATGAGTGCAAGAGAGAAAGGGAAACTCCTAGCTCAACCTTTACCCAATCCTGGCTATTCACATCATGCGAATGCAATCACCACGTTGAGATCTGGGAGAGTGCTGGATAACCATGTTGGGGAAGAAGTTGATGATATTGAAAATCCTATCAACACCCCGGCTGAGACCTTTCCTCACACACACACTTCTGCTTCTGCTTCTTGTTCTTCTACCCCACCGCCTTCTCACGAGCCTATTCTCCACTTCCCACTAGGCTCGACACCTCAGCCCACCTCTTCTATCCCTCCACAGACGATCCCCACTCCTCTTTCGAGATCACGTCTACCCCCACTTCCTTCTCCTATGATGGACCCAGCGCTCATTGCTAAAGCACCTTACCCGAACCGGTTAAGGGCTAACAAATCGAGTCCACATATGGAGAAAATTATGGAAATGTTCAAACAGGTTAACATCAACATCCCTCTCCTAGATGCGATTCAACAAGTCCCCGCTTATGCGAAAATTCTTAAGGACTTGTGCATTAGGAAGAGGAAGACTCAAGTGCCAAAGAAGGTCTTCATGTCCAATAACATTAGCACTGCTTTTATCCCTCAGCTGCCAAAGAAACGTAAGGACCAAGGATGTCCTACGATATCGATTTCTATTGGGGATAAACACATCAACCGTGCTCTTTTAGACCTTGGCGCAAGTGTTAACCTGCTTCCTTCTCAGTCTATGAGCAACTAGGGATCGGAGAGTTGAAACCAGCCCATTGTACTCTCCAGATGGCTGATCGCTCAATCACCAAACCTAGGGGTGAACTGGAGGATGTGTTAATAAAAATCGGGGAATTCGTATTCCCTGTGGATTTTATTGTACTTGATACATAGTCTATAGCGAACCCACGGAATTAAATTCCGGTGATTTTAGGTCGCCCCTTTTTGGCCACTTCCAACGCTATCATCAACTGTTGTAATGGTTCTATGACCCTATCCTTCGGGAATAGGTCAATAGAGCTGAACATTTACAAGTTGGGAAGTGTACCCTCCGAACCTACTGCTCATGTCTGTTCTGTCGACTTAATGGATGTCGACAACAGCGAATTTGATGATCCTCCTGATACCGGTCTTGACTCTTTTCATATGTTGTTGTTTGACCCAATTATGTATCATACACATACGGACTCTTCCACTGAGATATCCGGGTCAACAACTAACACCAATTATGAACTTCTTTTAGAGTCTGAAGATCACCCCGCACTTTGTGATGACATTATTCTTCGGGGTATTGATGAAACTTTTAAGGAGATCTTCGCTGATGAACTCGCATTTCTGAATAACACGGGTGTTGAGATGAATCATGTCCCAATCAATGAAATTGAAACTCCACCCCTTCTTTTGAACTGTAAAAAGAATGCGAGCAATCCATCACATTCACTGCATCGTCTCTCCAAAATAAGACGCACACACTTTCTATTCCACCACTTACCCTTTCCCCATTTCTTCTCTCACCAACCAGAGCACTGCATTGATAAAATTTTTGAATGGTTGGTGTTAACATTCGGTCTTTGCAAAGCTTGGCATCGACCACTGATTTTTTGACCCCCTCATATGATTTGCAACAGATTAACATTGCATAACTCAAGTTTGGGGGGGTATATTTTCTGGCTCTTGAAAAGAAAATTTTTAGAAAAATTTTGAGCCAAGAATAAGTTTGGGGGAGGGTCTTCACTTATATATTTTGCCTCCACTAATAAATTTCTCCCAGGCTTACAGCTTTTATAGATATAGCGGTTGGCAACAGTGAGGACACTGTTGAAAACAAGTTTGGGGGAGGTTTGTGCTTAGTTTTGCATCATGTGCATATCATTTGCATAAGCACAAAAGATTTCTTTAAAAACCATAAAAATTTAAAAATTTTCAAAACCTATAAAAATTCTGTGTACATATTTTTGGTTCATCATTTTTTGTAAATAGTTTTTTCAAACCCCATAAAATCCTATAAAAATTTAAAAAATTTCAAAATCCATAAAAATTCAAAATTTTTCAAAATATAAAAATATTTAATATTTATGATAATAAAAGATTAGATAGTGAACAATTACATCCATAAGATTAGAAAATTTTAAGAAAACCAAGAAAATTAGAAGTTTTCTTATACGAACTAGTAATAAGTAGTTATGAGCCGTTGTCCCAAGGGTTAGTAAGATGGAGGAAGTCACTAATCTGAGGATAAAAATAAGTCTGAAAAATAGTTTCTATTCTGGAAAGTCAAGCATTTTGAACGTTGATACCCTACTATTCGCACTTACACACGTCTTAAAGCCCGGGATAGTAGAGGATACCTTGAAATGCTCTTGTCTTAAACCCAAAAGTATGAAGGAAATAAAAAAAATGATGAAGAAAATATAAAATGGTGAGAAAAATGGACACTGGTTTTGTTATCACCAAGGGCAATAAAAAATATATAGCGAGGGTGCCTCTTCACCTAGTGCCCTAAGGCCAACTGGTCTGGGAGTCACTGCTATGCCTAAGGTGGTGCAAGACGAGGAAAATACACCAAATAAGCAAACACATGAGTAATCGGTCAGTTGGTACCTCAAGAAGTATTAACGGTCGCATGAAATTGTGTGAGCAAATTCGTCTAAATATTCATTAATTAAAAAGTACTGAGGCTGATGGACAAGAGTATGATAGCTTGAATTGAATTCTCCGGGTGTAGGGATGTCCTTTACACACACACAGGGTTATATGATCGATGTTTGGAATAAAGATAGGAATGAAGAATAAGACGATGTTTTATTGAGGGAGGACATGATTTCTGACATCTTTTCATGACCATTAAGATAGGGCTCATGACAACCGAAAAGCTAGCTTAGTTGGAAACCCTAATTTTTAAGGCTTTTCTTTTACAATTCTTATCTTTAAATGTAATATTCATGATTTTCCTTTTATTATTGGATTTTGTGGGTGCAATCCGCTGAAAACCCTCAGGAGACAACACTCTTCCTACTAGGGACACCTAGAGGTTTAAAGGCTTGTTGCACGTGCTCAGTGCAATCGTGTTGCCTACAAAAGTGTGCTTTACTCTTTCTTTGTTTTCGCCTTCTCTTTTTAATAAAACAGTTCAATCGAGACGATCGAAAATAAGTTTGGAGGAATTTGATCAGTCGAAAATACTGCATTTCTAACACGGCAATTTCCCTACCTTTTGCATTCATGTATAGGTATTCGGTATTCATATCGCACATATTAGCAAAACACATGTAAAATACTGGATTACTTGTACTGTATACTAAAACCGGCACTTTTAGGGAAATTGTGTGTTTTTCATGGCATTGCATCACCCTTGTATTGAGCAACTCTTGTCTTGGGGTCTAATGCAGGAAATTCCAGAAGCAGAGCCCAAATTGGGAAAAGAACTGATAAAAGATACGCCAACTCCAAGATGCAAGATCTGGTAGTAATAAAGAAGGCCTAAGAGAATTTAAAATATCAGAAAAAGGCCCATAAGGAAGCCCATGAATTACCATCTGAAAATAAAACACCAAGGCCATTAAAGGACCGTGGATCCGCGGTCCAAACCCCCTTGGCGCCGCGGATCCGCGGCCTTATTAAGAGATCATGGCTTCAATTTTTCTCACGTGGCTAATGCTAACGGCCCAAGCTTCTAGAAGACCCCAGAAGCTCCACGTGGCGCATCTAGAAGGCTCGGCGTAACAAACTATTTCTAGAAGGATCTCTTAACAAACTTTTGGAGGGAAATTCAATTCTTTGGCTAACTAACTTGTGGAGGGAAAATTCAAATTTCAATCCTAGATCTAGAATTTGGAGGTCTATAAAAGAGAGCCTAGATCTAGGGTGAAGTTTGTTCAATTCTTCATCTTTCCCTCTTCCACCCACAAGTTGAGTGATACGACTTGTGCCAAATTCCAATTCAAAATCAAGATCAAGATCCCGAGTACCATTCAAGCAAGAGAACCTTCAACCTTTAGCAAGCGACACCGGATTCCATCGGAGCAAGAGATCCAAGCCGATCCGCGACTCAATGAGCCGAGCAAAGCCGAAATCGACGATCTAGTTCCTACCTTTTGTAAATTTCAAGAGAGTTGTAACGAAATTTGTCGATAAATAAAGGTGAAATTTCTATATCTTGCTTATCTTTGATTCAACATTTTGATTCGATCTCATTTTGTGATTGCGTTTGATATTATGATGTTTGAGTAAAACTCCGCTCGTTTAGGAGTTGTGACGATCAATAGAATGATGATGATTTAGATCTTTTTACAATTCTTAAATCCTATAATGATTGTAAATTCTAGTGAATCAAATGATCGATGACCTAGTTTCGGGATGATCCTTTCTTGATTGTGTTCACTCGAAACTAAGGAATAACGATTGATCATTTGATTAACTAGAAGCTAGAATTTGAATGAGATTAATTGAAAGGGTAAAGGATAAGACGAGGAAACCCTAGCTTCTTCGCAAAAATCCTTAACCTCGATGAATTATCATCGATCTAGTATCAATTCACTAAAGGATAAGAACATGAAATCATTAGATCTCATCACATCTATAGATCCGATCTACTCCTACGAGCTACACTTCAAATCTTGATTGTTGGTTGGAAAAATCATCACAAATTACCACTCCTTGATTTTAATGCTTTCTTAGATCTAGATTTTTCTCTTTCTTGAATTGCAATTACAAATCATGAATTGTTTTCTTTTCTTTTCCCTAAATTTTCAACTCATCTAATTCGGAAATTGAACGGATCTCACTTTCCCTGTGGACGATCCGCACTTACTAACGCGCTACATTCGACATCGTTATTGATTGCGGTCAAATAATTCTTTGATTGTGAATTCTATTCATTTTCTAAAAAAGCAGTGAGTAAATAAAACAAATAGCCGAAATGATTGGGCACCGCGAAGAATAGCCGAAATGATTGGGCAATCGCGACTTTCACGATATAAAAGCTGAAATGATAGAGCATCGCGAAAAGGAAAAATATATAAAATGAAACTTTTTGCCCTACAGGTGAGATCACATCGATCCCTGTATACAATCAAGGGGCACAAACAAAGAGAGAACTATACTCCCCAGGCTCCATCCGAAAGAGTGCCAAGCCTCGACGGTTCACAGATAGCCTGGAGATCATCTCAACATTCGTCTCATTACAACAGACGCAACATTAACAAATTGGAACTGCGACAATTCCCAGTTCCATGACTCGACGATGCACAGACAACCGAGAGTTAACCCCGACTCCATGAAATACGGATGAAGTCAAAAATTCCTGGTCACGTGGAATGCGGCCTATGTCAATCCTGACCCCGTGGAAAACATCCAGAGCGGAGCCTGGTCCTCGCAGAACACGGCTATGTCAATCAGACCCCATGGGAAGCATCCAGAGCAAATTCCTGGTCATGTGGAACACGGCCTATGTCAATCCTGACCACGTGGGAAACGTCCAAAGCGGATCTTGGTCCTCGCAGAACACAGCTATGTCAATCCGACCCGTGGAAAGCATCCAAAGCAAATTCTTGGTCACGTGGAACGTGACCTGTGTCAATCCTGACCAAGTGGGAAACGTCCAGAGCGAAGCATGGTCCTCGCAGAACACGGCTATGTCAATCAGACCCCGTAGGAAGCATCCAGAGCAAAATCTTGGTTTCATGGAACGCGGCCTATGTCAATCCTGACCCCGTGGGAAACGTCCAGAGCGGAGCCTGGTCCTCGCAGAGCACGGCTATGTCAATCAGACCCCGTGGGAAGCATCCAGAGAAAAATCCTGGTTATGTGGAACACGGCCTATGTCAATCCTAACCCCGTGGGAAACGTCCAGAGCGGATCCTGGTCCTCGCAGAACACAGCTATGTCAATCAGACCCCATGGGAAGCATCCAGAGCATAATCCTGGTTTCGTGGAACGCGGCCTATGTCAATCTTGACCCCGTAGGAAACGTCCAAAGCAAAGCCTGGTCCTCGCAGAACACGGCTATGCCAATCAGACCTCGTGGGAAGCATCCAGAGCAAATTCCTGGTCATGTGGAACACGGCCTATGACAATTCTGACCCCGTAGGAAATGTCCAGAGCGGATCCTGGTCCTCGCAGAACACGGCTATGTCAATCTGACCCCGTGGAAAGCATCCAGAGCAAATTCCTGGTCACGTGGAACGCGGCCTATGTCAATCCTGACCCCGTGGGAAATATCCAGAGCGGAGCCTGGTCCTTGTAGAACACGGCTATGTCAATAAGACCCCGTGGAAAGCATCTAGAGCAAATTCCTGGTCATGTAGAACACGGCTTATGTCAATCCTGACCCCGTGGGAAACGTCCAGAGCGGATCCTGGTCCTCGCAGAAGATGGCTATGTCAATCCGACCCCGTGGAAAGCATCCAGAGCAAATTCCTGGTCATGTGGAACGCGGCCTATTTCAATCCTGACCCTGTGGGAAACGTCCAGAACGAAGCCTGGTCCTCCCAGAACAAGGCTATGTCAATCAGACCCCATGGGAAGCATCCAGAGCAAAATTCTGGTATCGTGGAACGTGGCTTATATCAATCCTGACCCGTGGGAAACGTCCAGAGCGGATCCTGGTCCTCGCAGAACACAGCTATGTCAATCAGACCCCGTGGGAAGCATCCAGAGCAAAATCCTGGTCACTTGGAACACGGCCTATATCAATCCTAACCCCGTGGGAAACGCCTAGAGTGGATCCTGGTCCTCGCAGAACACGGCTATGTCAATCAGACCCCGTGGGAAGCATCCAGAGCAAAATCCTGGTTTCGTGGAACGCGGCCTATATCAATCAGACCCTATGGGAAACGTCCAGAGCGGAGCCAGGTCCTCGCAGAACACGGCTATGTCAATCAGACCCCGTGGGAAGCATCCATAGCAAATTCCTGGTCACGTGGAACACGGCCTATGTCAATCCTGACCCAGTGGGAAACGTCGAGAGCGGATCCTGGTCCTCGCAGAACACGGCTATGTCAATCCAACCCCGTGGAAAGCATCCAGAGCAAATTCCTGGTCACGTGGAACGCGGCCTATGTCAATCCTGACCCCGTGGGAAACGTCCAGAGCGGAGCCTGGTCCTCGCAGAACACGGCTATGTCAATCAGACCCCATGGGAAGCATCCAGAGCAAAATCCTGGTTTCGTGGAACGCAGCCTATGTCAATCTTGATCCCGTGGGAAACGTCCAGAGCGGAGCCTGGTCCTCGCAGAACACGGCTATGTCAATCAGACCCCATGGGAAGCATCCAGAGCAAATTCCTGGTCATGTAAAACACGGCCTATATCAATCCTGACCCCGTGGTAAACGTCCAGAGCGGATCCTGGTCCTCACAGAACACGGCTATGTCAATCCGACCCCGTGGAAAGCATCCAGAGCAAATTTCTGGTCATGTGGAACGCGGCCCATGTCAACCCTGACCCCGTGGGAAACATCCAGAGTGGAGCCTGGTCCTCGCAGAACACGGCTATATCAATCAGACCCAGTGGGAAGCATCCAGAGCAAAATCCTGGTTTCGTGGAATGCGGCCTATGTCAATCCTGACCCCGTGGGAAACATCCAGAGCGGAGCCTGGTCCTCGCAGAATGCGGCTATGTCAATCAGACCCCGTGGGAAACATCCAGAGCAAAATCCTGGTCATGTGGAACACAGCCTATGTCAATCCTGACCCAGTGGGAAACGTCCAGAGCGGATCCTGGTTTCGTGGAACGCAGCCTATGTCAATCCTGACCCCATAGGAAACGTCCAGAGCGAAGCCTGGACCTCACAGAACACGGCTATGTCAATCCGACCATGTGGAAAGCATCCGGAGCAAATTCCTGGTCACGTGGAACACGGCCTATGTCAATCCTGACCCCATGGGAAACGTCCAGAGCGGAGCCTGGTCCTCGCAGAACACGACTATGTCAATCAGACCCCGTGGGAAGCATCCAGAGCAAAATTCTTGTTTCGTGGAACACGGCCTATGTCAATCCTGACCCCGTGGGAAACATCCAGAGCGGAGTCTGGTCCTCGCAGAACACGGCTATGTCAATCCTGACCCCGTGTGAAGCATCCAGAGCAAATCCTGGTCCCGTGGAACATGGCTAGAGTCAATCTCGACCCCGTGGGAAACGTCCAGAGCAACCCATGACTCTGTGAAATGCGGATAATGTCAAGCCCATCAATCACTTACGTGTCCTCTCAACCCGTAAGGAAGAAAACTCTTTTGTAGGATCCTTACGACTTATAAGAGAAAACACATTTAGGAATTCTCACGATTCCTAAGGAGAAAATACACCTGCGAGATCCTCTCGACTCATAGGGAGAAAAGTCTTTATGAGACCCTCACGGCTCATGAAGTTGAAAAGTCTTAGGCAGCAAATCTAAACCTGTTTCCTAAGCTATCGCTACCTCTCGAAGAATTCAAAACGGAATGCTCTCTCTATCATCTGCAGGCTACGCTTACTAAAGTAACATGCTGAGAACAAAGAAAAGAAGAAAGCAAAGAGATGACACAAGACATTGCGAAAGAAATGTATCTTTTATTCATAAATTCAATTGGGTACAAAATACATCATATGAAAGAATAAAAAAAATGGATACATTTTATTCAAAATTACAAATGGTACAAAAACAATTACTGAGAGGGAAGCATTTTCAATAGACCAATCAGCCGCTCGCGCACTTCCCTCAACCCCTTTTCTTGGTCAGTTGCCGCTGCCAACCCTGCTTCGACCTGGGCTCGTTGCTGCAAGTAGGACAAAAGTTTCTCTTTGGCGACCCGCTGAGCTGCTCCACGATTCTGTTCATCTCGCTCGATGAGGTCGAGCTTTTGCCTCAGCGTGAGCCCGTCAGAAATACATCATAGAAGGCTTTCGAAGATAACTTTCAACTGTGCAGCGTTTGCATCAACTTGAGCATGCAATCGAGAAGATTCGCTTGAAGTCTCTTCACACTCCTTATGCTTTAAGGCCGCTTCCTGTTCAAGATGGCGGAAGTAGGGAGTGGTCTCCTCGACCCATGCAACCCGCTGGGAGTTCACAGCCAAGACCTCTGGGGCAGACGTCTAAACTCGAACTCATGCAGACAGGCCTCCATTTTTCTGCAGTGATTAACCCAGGACTCCACGACGCCTTCATTATGAAAGTGCACCAGCGTCGCCAGCATGGGATTAACCTCACCAGCAAAATCTGCATCAAGGGCATGATTCTCCGCGTCAAGCTCCTCAAGGTGATCGATCAACATGCGCAGACTATTCGCAGCACCCTTTGAAGAGGGACGTCGAGAAAAGGGGCCTGCTGGCATTATGACTCGAGATTCGAATGGAGCTGGAGTCAGTATCATAGCTACAAAGCAAATCACAGTCAAATAACGGTTCAAGAAATAAAGAAGGTTCATGAACAACGGAGTTTACTATACCGGCTGCAGCAGGTGGCAGGACCGGGAGTACAGGTGATGCAGCTGCTCTTTCATCTCCTCCTTCGATTTGTAGAGCTGCAATTAAGACGAAGAAGAATTAGAAATGATTTGACTGCCCGTAAAGGAAAAGAAAAGACGTTAGCTAAAGGCTGTACTCACCAGCGCCACTGGATGAGGCAATCTCCGACTGGAAGGAGAAATGGGGATGCAGCACCTGATACAAGTGATCAAAAAGGACTCCTGCAAGGATGTAGTATTGCGATGTCAGTGCATAAAGTATATTGCCTACAATGAAACCGATGTGTCACAAGTCCGTACCTTCCAGCATTTGAGAGGATACGAGAGAAGGCAAAGGGGCGGTCACCGTCAAAGTAGCAACTGGCGATACTACCTCGGGTGGCACAATCTCAATGCTCACCACGCTTGCATTAGAAGCGAATAAAATACTGTCAGGAGAGATCGAAAGGGATTGCAGAACGAAAAGGAAAACAATGACCTAAAATCTACCTGGTGAGTCGCCGGTCGAGACCGCAACAAGGGCATCACTGGATGCAGTGACCGCCTTACCCTCCTCCAACGGAATGGTCTCGCCTCCCATCGCCTCATCCCCTGACTCTACGAGAGCCGCCGTAACGCTCGCGATGCCAGGAGATGGCAGAGAACCACAGGCGGAAATAATGGCGATTGGGGCAGTGCCAGACTCCTGAGAAATAGTAGCTACCTCAGGCTCGACGATTGCAGCCATCTCGCCTACGGCTACCTCGGGCTCAGCGATTGTAGCCATCTCACCTACCGCTACCTCGGGCTCAGCGATTGTAGCCGTCTCACCTACCGCTACCTCAGGCTCGGTGGTTGCCACCACGTCACCCATCACTTCCTCTGCAGCGCCTTAAAAAGTCGTTTTGGTGTTTTCCCGAAAATCGGTGAAAATTTGGTATTTTTCCGTAAATCGTCTTTTTTGTTATTTTACAGTTTAGGCCTACTTATAACTAATTTGGATAGATAATTGCTTGTTTTTAGCAGCTAATGGGTTACTTATAAAATTCTGGTCGTTTAAAATTTTTCCCTAATTTTTCAATTTTTAATATTATTTTAAGCCGATAAAAAAAAATACATTAAATTAGCGATAAATACAAATTTAAATGGGATAATTTTACTCTTTAGAATCATGTTAATTAAAATCTAGTTGTAATATAATTTTTTTTGTATTTTATTTCAAGTTTTAATTGGTTTTTATTATGGAAAACAAAAATATAATTAATTTGAACTAAAACCTGCAAATATGATATTGTGGGGGGTCTTTTTGCATGGATTTTTTTTGATATCTCTCACACTCATTACTCACTCCCTTGGACAGCCCCACCATAGTAGGAATCACCCCCTCCTTTTTTTTCCTTTATCTCTTGTGAATGAAATGGTATGATTGGAATAAAATATAGTAATTTGGGTATGGGTTTTATGTGAGATGCGGGGGCTTTGACTTTGGTTTTTACTTCCACATCACCCCTCACCTCTCCCCACTCCCCTCTTGGCCGAATCCTACAGCAGCTGTTCCCCCCCCCCCCCCCCAAATTCCCCTCTTTTTCCTTCAAAAAACATCACAAATTGCTTCAAAAATTCAATTTTTACCTCACAATTTCAAGCATTTTCCTTCTTCCTTTCTCCTTAGCCATTTTTGTATGGATCTTGGATGCTAGGAGGCCATCTTTGAAGGCAAATTCTCTTGCTAGATCCCTAGGAAAGTGAGGTATAATTTTGACCCATTTGATTACTTATGGTTAAATTCCTTTAATTAAATTGTTTAGTGTTAAATCTTTTGTTAATTTCTAATCTAGTTTTTTGTAAAGAGGGTAGTTTGATATGAACTTGGGTTTTATCACACCATTACTAGGCTAATTAAATCTATTTTTCAATCTAGTTATTTTGCTAACCTAATCTAAGAGGTTAATTTTCTTATGTGGGCTTTTATTTGTGTTATTTAAGTGTGGAATTTGATTTGGAATTGCTAGGTTATAAATTCAAGAAAGGGTTGTGTTTGGATAAATGGTTTTGTAGCATGGTAATTGGGTTAAATTAATTGTAGTAGCTTTCTAATGGTTAACTTGGGTGGTTATGCGATGATGTATGCACTTTATCGCAAATCGGCGATGTTTGCACCGATTTTGGAATGTAAATGCTTACTAGTTTTTTTATAAAATTATGTGATGAATTATTTGTGATAACTTGATTATATTTTTAGTATATCCTATGACATTTAGGATGTGTGAGTGCGGAATTTTGTGTGATCGGGTTTTAGTTTTGCCGGGCGTCCCAAAACGACGATTATAGTTAGTTTTTGTGATTTTCGTGTGTGTTCCGCGCACCCTGTGCACGTTGTGCCTAACTCGTGAACGTTGATATTTTCATTTAGGATTTGCGTCGTTTCATGATATATAACCTTGTGTTTTGTATTGGTGCAAATTTCAGGTTCGGTCGCGGAGACTTCGGACGCGGCACGAAAAGGGAAAGCGGTGATTGGACGTAGCTAGCTGGGGATTCCGGTGAGTAGATGTTGTAGGGTTCTTAGGCACACTATAGAAGTCTCACAAGGTATCAACCATGCCAATTTAAAATTTTATTGGTGCCGAGAAACCCTAATACGGATCGTCGGCTAGAATTCTAGGCGAAAAACGAAACTAGTTAACAATTTAACTAAAGATCAGAAGCTACAACCTTTGTAGATCCGGATATCCACTTCCTTAGCTCCACGTAGGTGTCCTCTCGCTGTCCATCTTGAATCCCGAACTCAATCGTCGGCTTCATCGGGAAAATGGGCGGACTAGGTCGTCGGCTTCGTGCCGAAGATGATCTACGTCGAGGCATCACAAGTTCAAGCTCCGACTTCACAAATTTGTGAAACTTGTGAAGAAAACACCCAAAACAACTTGGCAAGAGGTAGAGGGTGAAGAAATAGGAGGTGGGTTCACTTTAGAATTTGATTTCTCACTTTAGAACTCAAGTTGCCATTGATGGCATCAAGCTTTTTCTTTTGAAGATGAAGAAGAAGATGAAGCTAGAATTATGATAAGTTATTTAAAAAAGTAAAAGAAATGAATACTTATCATAATATGAACCATAGTTAGGTGTAGAGAATTGACTAAGGTTAGATGAATGGTTAGGGTTAAGTGTGAAGACAAAATGGTCACAAAGTCAAAGCTTCATGAAGCTTCATCAAAGTTCAAGAATGAAAGCAACCATTTTGTATTCTTATGCCATCCTTTTTTCCAAAATGAAAAATAAAAGAATGGATAATTAAAAACCCTAATCACTTTCTTAACCTAGGTTTAATTCTTTACACTTAACCAAATGAGCAAGCATCATCAAACATGATACAAAGATGTGCATAAAAGTATATCATATACAAGTTGCACATCAAGTGAGAAGATCCATTTAAAGTGAACCAATACTAGTTAATGCAAAGTAACATATCAAATATATAATTATACATTAAATCATTAAATCAACACTTGATTCAATGATCCGGTCATGTCGCACATAACCGACCAGTATACAATGTATCGATTTATCGAATCAATGATTCGACAACTAGGTTATATCGCATACAACCAATCGAAACATTCATCGCGAGAATGAAATACGGTATCACATACATGCATTATTCTCGGTCCTGCACATATCTCATATGCGCTCCTATTTCGTTTCGCTTGAGCCAGGAAACCTCTGTGTAGGACTCTAAAGACTCATCAATACACCGGTAGCAGATGATGATCATATCAAGCACCCACAAGCCGCAAGCGGTCTGCTAAATGTAACGGCCTTCCGGGTATTGAGCGATCAGAAGATCGACGAGCTAGCCCGCTCACACTCCTGTGAATCCAACCAGTAACACTTACCGTACAGTCCGGTCTGTTCGTCTGATATGTCGCATATCAAGTCTAGGGGTGGTATACGTCAGACCCCAATAACCGATAAGTCGTGCCGATGTGAGGCTCATAACGGGTCGAGAAACTACTGGTAACACTTACCAGCAAATCTCTGATCAGCCCTGGCCAGGGACTTCCCTGTTACGGCCAATCGAGCACAGCGCAACATCAACCCCCAATACCGGGAGAGACAAAACCCCTCCTATCGCTCATTGCCTCCATGTGACTCGGGACTGTACCCAAAGACCACCGTTTTGCACGCCCTCATGGACGTGGTAAGGTGGAGATCAAAGCACAGTGGGAATCACACAAGACTCTATGACGATCTCGGGTCTACAGACTAACCTGAACAAGTGTCACCTGAGAACTGCCATCTGACGTGAGGTATAATACCATCTGGGAGTTCTCGGCGAGTCCGTCCAGTGTACCCAGTCTCCACTGAGCACCCGTATACCATCTCTGATGTCAAACACCAATGGATATGGGATCATCCATCGCCCATCTCATGGGTCGAGAAGCGTATACGCTAGTCTACACTGGTATATCGATGCCCCGTCTCGATACACCTATGACTAGGGACCTTGAAGGATGTACCTATGGACTACCTTGTCCCCACTAGTATGATCTGTATCATAGTCCAGGTAGTCAAGTACACATCCTAAGGGCTTTACCAACATGTAACTATAAGACAGTATAAAGAGACAAGTGTACATGTTAAGATAAAAAGTAACCAGATAGCATACTATCATGTCGAGCAAGAAAGTTATCTCTATATATGTCCAAGCATCCAATATAATATACATCATCTGTACAATACTGGCCTCTAGGGCATACATATAACTATCAATCTCCCACTTGCACTAGGGCCAGCTGCTGTAGTATCGCATACCGAGCATCCCGAAGAGTCTCTCAAACTGTATCTGGGGAATGGCCTTCGTGAGTGGATCCGCCGTGTTGTTCTTCGTGTCAACTCTGCTGACCTCGATCTCCCGGCGATCAACTATCTCCCGGATCAGGTGATACCGCCTCAGAATATGCCTGGATCGCTGATGGGACCTGGGTTCCTTGGCTAAAGCCACCGCTCCATTGTTATCGCAATACAAAGGTATTGGATGCTCAATGTATGGAACCACTCCAAGTTCAGTAATGAACTTCTTGACCCAGACAGCCTCTTTGGCAGCATCGTTGGCAGCGATGTATTCAGCCTCCATCGTCGAGTCTGCCACGGTTTCCTGCTTGGAACTCTTCCAGCTAACTGCCCCTCCGTAAAGGGTAAAGACAAAGCCCGACTGCGACTTAGAGTCGTCCTTATCACTCTGGAAGCTCAAATCGGTAAAGGACTCCACTTGGAGTTCTCCGTTACCATACACCAAGAGCATCTCTTTAGTCCTTCGCAAGTACTTGAGAATGCTCTTCACATCTGTCCAGTGATTCTCTCCAGGATCGGCTTGATACCTGCTCACTACACTTAGTGAGTATGCTACATCGGGTCTGGTACATAGCATCGCGTACATAATAGAGCCTACTGCCGAAGCATAGGGTATCCCTTGCATGCGAGCTCTCTCCAAATCAGTCTTGGGAGACATCTCTTTGGAGAGAGTGACTCCAGAGATCGTGGGCAAGTTCCCACGCTTGGATTCTTCCATACTAAACCTCTTTAGTATGGTGTCAATGTACCTGGATTGGGACAATCCCAGTATCCGTTTGGATCTATCTCTATAGATCCTGATCCCCAATATGCAGGAGGCATCACCAAGATCTTTCATTGAGAATCTTTGTGATAAGAAGAGCTTGACCGATTGCAGCATAGGAATATCATTTCCTATCAAGAGTATGTCGTCCACGTACAATACGAGGAAGACAACCTTACTCCCTGCCGCCTTCTTGTAAATACAAGGTTCATCTGGGTTTTTGACGAAATCAAACTCTTTGATAACGACGTCAAAGCAGATGTTCCAACTCCACGATGCTTGCTTTAATCCATAAATGGATTTAAGCAGCTTGCACACCTTCCCGCTGCTCCCACTCTCTACGAAGCCCTCTGGCTGAGTCATGTACACGCACTCTTCTAAATCACTATTTAGAAAGGCGGTCTTAACATCCATTTGCCAGATTTCGTAATCATGATATGCAGCGATGGCAAGCATAATCAGGATGGATTTAAGCATAGCCACTGGAGAAAAGGTTTCGTCATAGTCCACACCTGGTCTTTGGCGAAATCCTTTTGCAACAAGTCTAGCTTTGAAAGTCTCCACTTTCCCATCTACACCAAGTTTCTTCTTGAAGATCCACTTGCTCCCAATGGGTTTTACCCCTTCAGGAGCAACTTCCAAAGTCCATACTTTGTTGGTGTACATGGATTCCATCTCGGACCGCATAGCATCCAGCCATTTCACTGAGTCCCTACTCGTGATGGCCTGCTCGAAGCTAGTTGGGTCATCATCCTCCATGATGCAATCCTCGCTCCCTCCATCCATGAGAAAACCGTAGTATCTCTCAGGTTGGCGAGGAACCCTACTAGATCGGCGGAGTGGCTGGGGTTCATCGGGAACTACGGAATCCTCTGGTTCCACCAGATCTTCTGTTGTAGCTTCTGCTGTTGGAACCTCTTCTAGTTCTACCTCATGACCACTAATCTCTTTTTCAAGAAATTCCTTTTCTAAAAAGGTGGCATGCCGAGAAACAAACACTCTTTGTTCCTCAGGGTGGTAGAAGATATACCCTTGAGAATTCTTGGGATATCCTACAAATTTGCATAGAACAGACCGTGCCTCGAGTTTGTCCGGATTTTGTCGTTTGACATAGGCTGGACAACCCCATATCTTAACATAGTTAAGACTTGGTCTCTTTCCTTTCCATATCTCATATGGAGTGGTAGGCACAGATTTGGTTGGGACCATATTCAATAGATGTATGGCTGTCTCAAGCACATACCCCCAGAAGGAAATAGGTAACTCAGCTGTACTCATCATAGAGCGCACCATATCTAATAGGGTGCGGTTCCTCCGTTCTGATACACCATTGTGCTGTGGTGTATATGGAGGAGTCAGCTGAGAGAGAATCCCATTCTCTTTTAGGAAGTCCAGGAATTCATTGCTCAAGTATTCACCTCCTCGATCAGATCGAAGGATTTTAATACTTTTTCTGGTTTGGTTCTCGACTTCTTGTTTATATTCTCTAAATTTCTCAAAAGCTTCAGACTTGTGTCTTATTAAGTACACATGTTCGTATCTTGAGAGATCGTCAGTGAATGTAATGAAGTACGAAGAACCATCCCTGGCATGTGTAGACATTGGACCGCATACATCACTATGTACTAGTCCTAAGAGTTCAGTAACTCTTTCTCCGTGTCCCGTAAACGGAGTTTTGGTCATCTTGCCTTTGAGACATGACTGGCAAGTGTCATAAGGTGAAAATTCGAATGGTTTCAAATATCCATCCTTATGCAACTTAGCCAGTCGTGTCGCATTGATGTGACCCAGTCTACAATGCCACAAGAAGGATTCGTTCAGTTCTGAACTCTTCCTCTTGTGTGTGTTTGTTATGCTCAGAACTGTTGATTGATTTAGAACATAAATGCCATTGCACAACGTGCCTGATCCAACCAACTTTTGGTTACGGAAAATGTTCATAACATTGTCCTGTAATACAAAATTATATCCCTCTTTACTTAATAAAGAAACTGATATAATGTTGCATATCAGGTTCGGCATGTAATAGCATTCGTTCAGAACCAATGTATTACCAGTTGGTAACACAAGGTGATATTCCCCGACAGTCTTAGCTGCAACAATTGCACCATTTCCAACTCTAATGTCTTTATCACCTTCTCCAAGTTCTCTACGTTTTCTAAGCCCATGTAACTGATTACATATATGGGATCCTGACCCGGTATCTAATACCCAGGACGTAGAGCAAATGGAGAAACAGTTCTCTATAACGAACACACCCGAAGAAAATGCATCATCATGTACTTTCTTCATTCGGGTGGCATGGGAATCCTGGTATTCCCCTATATCCTGTTCATTCCTATAACTCTTATAGGAATGAACGGAACCAACGTTCCCCAGCACAGTATAACATGCGGGTTTGGTCAATACATCCATATTATTATCTTTGTTAGGGCATGAAATGGTCGCTACCTGGAGAGAGAGAGAAGAAAACACTTTAGCGTATGCTCTTGCAAGATCAGATTGGTTATTATCTTATCTAATCAGGATGGCTCCCACTGGTTTTTATCAAATCTTCCTTCAAACCCTAAAAGGAAAGACTAGCCGGGATTAATTACACCCTACAACTTCGTCGATCTTTCAGCCAGGCCAGTGTCGATACTTTGAGGGAGGTTCCCCGTGCTTTCGCACGGACCTAATTAATGCAAACCTCGTTTTCCCAGAGGCGTAACCCCGTTGACACCTTTCTAGACACCTACTTGATCGGCTAATTGTAGTGTGTAAAACTCTCCCAGAAGTAACTCTTACTCGCAGTGGGTATCGGGATCCAACTATCTCATAGAAGGTATGCAATCTCATCGCAAATTTCAACACTTGAAATTCCCGATAATGCTTTTGCCCCTAGCGTGCTATGACCTTGACGAAAGCCAACAAACCACAGCCCGCTAGTCAAGTTCAACCCGTACATTTCTTAACTGAATTAAACCCACCCGCACGACCCTTGACGAAAGCCAACAAAGCCGTACGACTACCCTAATCCAGTCGCATCATATGCAGCAGATAAACAACAAATAGCTACCGCACACTACACCTTGACGAAAGCCAACAAATGTAGCACGAATACTATATGTAACTTATCTGAAATGACGGAGGGCTACGACAGGTTTTTCTGAAAACCTATTGCGTAATGAACTTGATATCATTGTAGAATCAAATGAAGTTTTGAAATGGAGTGATTTCGAGGCTTTTCTAGTTTTGCTAAAGTGGTCACTTCCGGTGAAGAGATCGTCGGCCCTTTCCTCGTCGAATGAGGTGCGGGATATATCATATATATCACTGTGCAAAGCAGAAACTATAGAAGCAATCAAAAGTCAAACCGAGTGTGTAGCATCTTCCAGTTATTGCTAAAGGAGTCACTCCCGGTGAAGAGATCTCGGTCCTTTCCTCATCGAATAAGGTGCAGGGTATATCATATATACCGCTATGCAAAGCAAGAACTGTAGCTACCTGTTTTGTTTAAAATTTGATTCTACAACATCTTAGGTTTCTTTTCTTTCATTAATCACATTAATGAAGTCCCATCATTTAAGTACCTAAACATCACAGATAAATACGACGTACACTTATGCCATCCGCATTCGCCTCGATATCCCCTCGTGCACCGTTAGGTTAGGTAACTAACGACAGAGCAGGGCAGGGCTAGTGCGGGTGCAAAACATAAGTAACGTCTATATAATATATCATATATACTATATACTGTATCTATCACAGAACATCACATGATCACATCACAGATATCGCAGCAGAAGAAACATATGAAACATTGGATATACTAGGACGTCCGTGTTTTCAATACGAGCCAGTATAAAACACGGATTCCACGGTCGTGATGAATAGCCAATCCCACACCCCTAGACCCCTACGAGAGCGGCAAGCAACCCTGCCAATTCTGGGGTTAGGAGACCCGGACTCGACTCCTCGAGTTGGTCTCCCACTGGACCCCAGAACCCGGTTACTTGTGCTCCCCTCCTGGGGTCTATCCTAATGCGGAAAAGTAAATAATATACAAAAGGTGACAACTTCCGCAACCTGGAAGTGCCCCAAATAAAAGAATATTACATACAAGTTTTTACATGAATGAAAATGAAAAACACTCATCTCACATAAAAAAACCCCCGGCTATTCGAACACGACGATCCAATATAACATATCTAGCAACACATAACATCACATGTCATCAACGTAAGTAAATATGCGCATCCCAATTGTCGTTGACATATAGCAACGAAACCGGCGATATGAACATACTACACTTACGGTCACAGAAAAGAAAGTGTAAAACTACAACAGTTGGAATCCGCAACCTCTTTAGACATCACATGCCTAATCAGATGAAATACTTAGACATCACATGCCTAACAGTTACAAACCCCGCATTTTAGTCTCATTATCGAAAACTCTTTTCAATATCAAGTGAAACTAAACCGCTAGATTTATAACATTCATTTAGTTATCTCATAACTGTTTGTGAATTCCAATTATTGTATCACATTCCAGATAAACAGAAAATGTTAAACTTTCCGATCGAACAGTCGAATACCCAAGTTTTCCCGATACAGCTCAACACATGAAATAAGTATAACAACATTCAGTTCGTGCCTCAGTACCAACGGTCCAGCCGTAGAGGGGTCAAGCCAACGCCTCACATGTGGCACGCCGTACTGCCCCAAACCCGAAGGTTCAAAGGGCAGTTCAAGACGGTCACATAATCGAGTTAAGGTTTGTTGTCTTCTAGAGGGTCCATCGCGTTACTTGCACTACTTAGAATGTCGTTAAACTACGGAAAAATCCAACACTTGGAAATTTCCCGACAGGGGAAAAGTTGGGTATTTATATCCGGTCGAACTTTTTAACAAATTCAAAAATTATCCGGAATTACACAAAGACGAAATTTGATAATCCGGTCGAAAAATCGAAGCTCTAAAACACCCTAGAAAATCCAACTCTTGAATAAACTAAAAAAAATACCCAGAGAACTCAGCACTGTTAAATAGGAATTACTGTGCAAATTGATAGGGATGACGTCATCATGCCACCGCGGAACCGCCGCCTAAGGCAGGCTTCTGCCGCGGTTCCGCCGCGGGTTGCACTGTTCATGGGTTCAATTTTGCGCCGTAATTCTTAGAATTCTCTGCTGAGTTTTCTGCATATTTTTAATTTGGAAAAAACCCATTTTTTAAAAAATGTACAGAGAGCCGTTTTCGGGTTAGAGTTTTGGTTCGATCGGACTTCAAACGTCGTCTGGACTTCGCCTAAAGCTCTAGCTAGGCTCTGATACCACTTTAGGGTTCTTAGGCACACTATAGAGGTCTCACAAGGCATCAACCATGCCAATTTAAAATTTTATGGGTGCCAAGAAACCCTAATACGGATCGTCGGCTAGAATTCTAGGCGAAAAACGAAACTAGTTAACAATTTAACTAAAGATCAGAAGCTACAACCTTTGTAGATCCGGATATCCACTTCCTTAGCTCCACGTAGGCTTCCTCTCGTTGTCCATCTTGAATCCCGAACTCAATCGTCGGCTTCATCGGGAAAATGGGCGGACTAGGTCGCCGGCTTCGTGCCGAAGATGATCTACGTCGAGGCATCACAAGTTCAAGCTACGACTTCACAAATTTATGAAACTTGTGAAGAAAACACCCAAAACAACTTGGCAAGAGGTAGAGGGTGAAGAAATAGGAGGTGGGTTCACTTTAGAATTTGATTTCTCACTTTAGAACTCAAGTTGCCATTGATGGCATCAAGCTTTTTCTTTTGAAGATGAAGAAGAAGATGAAGCTAGAATTATGATAAGTTATTTAAAAAAGTAAAAGAAATGAATACTTATCATAATATGAACTATATTTAGGTGTAGAGAATTGACTAAGGTTAGATGAATGGTTAGGGTTAAGTGTGAAGACAAAATGGTCACAAAGTCAAAGCTTCATGAAGCTTCATCAAAGTTCAAGAATGAAAGCAACCATTTTGTATTCTTATGCCATCCTTTTTCCAAAATGAAAAATAAAAGAATGGATAATTAAAAACCCTAATCACTTTCTTAACCTAGGTTTAATTATTTACACTTAACCAAATGAGCAAGTATCATCAAACATGATACAAAGATGTGCATAAAAGTATATCATATACAACTTGCACATCAAGTGAGAAGATCCATTTAAAGTGAACCAATACTAGTTAATGCAAAGTAATATATCAAATTTATAATTATACATTAAATCATTAAATCAACACTTGATTCAATGATCCGGTCATGTCGCACATAACCGACTAGTATACAATGTATCGATTTATCGAATCAATGATTCGACAACTAGGTTATATCGCATACAACCAATCGAAACATTCATCGCGAGAATGAAATACGGTATCACATACACGCATTATTCTCGGTCCTGCACATATCTCATATGCGCTCCTATTTCGTTTCGCTTGAGCCAGGAAACCTCTGTATAGGACTCTAAAGACTCGTCAATACGCCGGTAGCAGATGATGATCATATCATGCACCCACAAGCCGCAAGCGGTCTGCTAATCGTAACGGCCATCCGGGTATTGAGCGATCAGAAGATCGACGAGCTAGCCCGCTCACACTCCTGTGAATCCAACCAGTAACACTTACCGTACAGTCCGGTCTGTTCGTCTGATATGTCGCATATCAAGTCTAGGGGTGGTATACGTCAGACCCCAATAACCGATAAGTCGTGCCGATGTGAGGCTCATAACGGGTCGAGAAACTACTGGTAACACTTACCAGCAAATCTCTGATCAGCCCTGGCCAGGGACTTCCCTGTTACGGCCAATCGAGCACAGCGCAACATCAACCCCCAATACCGGGAGAGACAAAACCCCTCCTATCGCTCATTGCCTCCATGTGACTCGGGACTGTACCCAAAGAACACCGTTTTGCACGCCCTCATGGACGTGGTAAGGTAGAGATCAAAGCACAGTGAGAATCACACAAGACTCTATGACGATCTCGGGTCTACAGACTAACCTGTACAAGTGTCACCTGAGAACTGCCATCTGACGTGACGTATAATACCATCTGGGAGTTCTCGGCGAGTCCGTCCAGTGTACCCAGTCTCCACTGAGCACCCGTATACCATCTCTGATGTCAAACACCAATGGATATGGGATCATCCATCGCCCATCTCATGGGTCGAGAAGCGTATACGCTAGTCTACACTGGTATATCGATGCCCCGTCTCGATACACCTACGACTAGGGACCTTGAAGGATGTACCTATGGACTACCTTGTCCCCACTAGTATGATCTGTATCATAGTCCAGGTAGTCAAGTACACATCCTAAGGGCTTTACCAACATGTAACTATAAGACAGTATAAAGAGACAAGTGTACATGTTAAGATAAAGAGTAACCAGATAGCATACTATCATGTCGAGCAAGAAAGTCATCTCTATATATGTCCAAGCATCCAATATAATATACATCATCTGTACAATACTGGCCTCTAGGGCATACATACAACTAACAGATGTAACATCTATGGGGGACTATCGTTTGGATGGCGCAAGTCGCCCGATAGTTTAAGTAGTTAAAGATTTCTAGTAATATTAGTAACTACATCCATGCTTTATTTGACATACATATGCGAACCCATTCTATAGGACACCTGCACCATTGCCAGGGTTTTTATATGCAGCACAAGCACTATTCATGCGTACACACACGCCCTGGTAATTGCCATGCCACCACACTAGATAACCTATAATTTGAAGCCTTTTACTATAATTGATGCTTTAACCTGTGCTATTGCCTTTAAATCCTTAAAATGAAATCGTAGGATTGCTATTCATGTGCATGTACCTCATCATATTATTTGCTCATGCCTAGTCTATTAATCATACATCGCAACTCGAACATTGATACCATATGCATTCATTATCATTGACGTATGCATTCATGATGATTTCTTGAGATTTATGATATTTCTGGATTTCGGGGGAAAGCCGCAAAATTTCTAAAACTTATTACCCTTTTTAAAATATGCAAAATTGCGGTTTTCTAGTGATGTAAGTGTCGTCCACCATGAGTTTGCTGTGGTTTTCGAGACCCGTTTCGAGGAGTTGGATGAACCGTCTCGGGTACATGGTGGGCCCGGTAAGGTACCCCGGGGCAAGAAGGTCGTGTTGCTGACGTTGAGCCTGGCAGAGGATAGACTACCTACAGGTGACTTTTTGCCACGGCGGATATCCAGAGGATACCGACCGTGGCCGCGAGATGATGAGATATTGATATTTAAGATGGGTCAGCCGGACGGCTGAGGCCAGAGATACTATGATATGGATACATTAGATTGAGACAGTTTTGAGGTGTCGATACTGGACACGGATTCTTGTTGATTCTATTGGTATTGTGATGATATTTAAAAGAAAAGAGATTCCTAAATGAAAAATATGACTTCTTGTACCTATATATTCAGATCACGAGTTAATTCATATTGCATTCATACCTGCTAGTACATTCATGTTGCATAGATACCTGCTAGTATATCCTGCCATACCTGTATATCGATGCTAGGATGCTTGTGTGCATGCTTGCGATAGACTATATAGATGTTATTTATTACTCACGAGTTGGCAACTCACCCCTGTTGTGCCACAGTCCTTTGCAGGTCTGCTCTGTCAGCACAGTAGTGGCGGGCGCACTTGCTTCTTTTACCTCTTTTGCCTAGACTCGAGGTTTTTGCTCGTAGGTGGGTTGTATTATTATTTTGTACCACCATATATATTCTTTGTATCTAGAGTACTCCATCTACTGTATCTACCAGTATTGTTGTATATTGACCTAGAGGCAAGACTGTGAGATTTGTGGGCTTTTATGCTGTATTTTGGGGTCGAGCTCACTTGAGTCAACATGCTGTTTTACTTATGCTTCTTATGTTTATTTATGCACATTGCTGATTTACATTGCGTGGGATTTGTGACTGCCTTGTGGCGAAGAGCTAGCTCCCGCTTGGGGATGCCTTATTTGTTGTATTCATATATATTCTTGTTGTACCCATTTTGGGGGACAGTATTTACAAAGGAGACTCTGCCGAAATTTTCGGAAAAATTGATATTGTTTTTAAAAAGGCTTGATATGACTTATTTGATAAACTCGCTTTCAATTGATTGGTTTTCTTTTACCTCTTCTGCGTTTTGGTTTTGATTTCTGGGCTTTGGCTTACTTATTTTACGGACGTCTTGAGACGTTTCGTAACTTAAGTGCCAGTCACGTTCCGTACCCTGCGGGTTGTGACAAAGTTGGTATCAGAGCGATAGGTTTTACCTTTTTGAGTGTAGGATGACCCATGGTAGATGGAGTAAGTGACTTAAACAGGGTAACGTAGCGTGCGTATGTCCGCGGCATACTTGCGATACGGTACTCCACTTAGGTGACTTTAGGATATACTTGCTTGAAATTCCTTCTTCAATTCCGTGTATCCTATGATTCTATTGCACTGTTCTTATCATCCTGTTCTTGTAACAGCCACTATGCCGCCGAAGGCTACGAGAGCGCAGAGGGCTGCCGCCCGAGATGAGATCCGAGCAGGCTCGTGCGAGACGAGGACCGAGCAGGGTGGTATACCTACACCTCAAGGACAGACCGATCCTCCTTCCCCAGGCCGCATGGATATCCTAGAGTCTGGTATGGAGGAGCTATGACAGATGATGGGAGGTATGCAGGAGTTACGACAGATGGTTGGATCCCTAGTAGCGGCCAGTCATGCACCGAGATCAGAGGATGTACCTACCACATCACAGATTACCATGGTGCCTGCTACCCAGACAGTTGCTACTACTACCACCGTGGCTATCCCAGTATCGCTACAGGATTTCATGAGGCTGAGACATCCAGTCTTCATGGACACCGATGCAGCAGAGGATCCGCAGACATTTCTTGACAGTTTAGCCAGGATCTGCCGTTCGCTCAGATGTTCTGACGATCGATGGATGGAGCTTGTGAGTTTCCGTCTAGAGGGCCTCGCGCAGACATGGTGGGAGTCAGTCTTGAGAGGTCGAGCTGCAGGTCTACCGCCTATGACTTGGGCCGAGTTTACAGCAGTCTTTATAGCTCATTTCCTCCCAGAGAGTGTTCGTGACGCCAGAGCTCATAGTTTTGAGGCCTTGATCAAGACTCCAGGGATGACGGTGTCTGAGTACGATGTCCAGTTCACACAGTTGTCCAGATATGCTTCGTATTTGGTGGATACTGAAGAAAAGATAGAGAAGAGGTTCGTGCAGGGACTTGATACCCAGCTATTTCTTGCTATTTGCGCCCAGCACTTCGACACCTATTCAGCTGCTATGGATACGGCATTACGGATGGAGGCATGCATATTACAGACTTCGGCCATTTCTGGGCCGAAGAGGATTCGCACCGATGTGCCGTCGCAGAGGCAGCGCGCCAGATTCTTTCCGAGAGATGGGCCTGGCAGAGGATTTGGACGGGGTTGGTTATATGGTTCATATCCACAGGGACAGCAGCCGTCGTCAGGATGTTATGGGTGCGGGAGTCTGCACCATCGTATCACGGACTGTCCAGCGAGACGACAGGGAACGGCGACAGTGCCACATGTTACCCTACCACCATCACCACCTCCTCCTCAGAGAGCCCTACTTCCTATCACTGGCGATGCTCCACGACAGTTTGATGCACCCAGAGGCCGTGGACGTGGCGGTCTGATCCAGAGAGGACGAGGAGGCCAAGGCCGAGGCCGAGGACAGCCAGTTATTGGTGGGGGTCAGGCCTGAGTTTTTGCTTTGACGTCGCAGGATGCGCATGCATCCAACGCCGTTGTGACAGGTACCTTGCCAGTTTGCACTTTCGACGCACGGGTATTATTCGACCCAGGTTCCACACATTCGTACGTATCTACACACTTTGCACCGATGTTGGGCCGTGAGTCGTCGTCGTTAGATCAGCCGCTTGTTGTTATTACCCTGGTAGGCGAGTCGTTTGTCGCTCGTTTTGTGTTTCGATTGTGTTCCGTTCATATTGGGGAGAGCGATTCGTCGGTTGATTTGATTCTCCTCGGTATGTTAGACTTTGATGTGCTTCTGGGCATGGATTGGCTAGCCACTTGTTATGCTACTGTGGACTGCCGTGAGAAGGCAGTCAGATTAAGCTTTCCGGGAGAGCCAATCCTTGTTATTCAGGGAGACCGCAGCGTCACCCTTCCCAGCTTGATTTCATATCTTCGCGCTGGTCAGCTCTTGCGGAAGGGATGTCAGGGATTCTTAGCGTATATTTGTGATACTCGAGCTGCAGAGGTTCCGTTGGACCGGGTCCCGATTGTTTGTGAGTTCCCTGATGTTTTTCCTGATGAGCTGCCTGGGCTACCGCCTGAGCGCGACATTGAGTTCTGCATTGACTTGATTCCCGACTCGGGACCTATTTCTATACCGCCTTATCGGATGGCCCCGGCAGAGCTTAGAGAGCTTAAGGATCAGTTGCAGGATTTGTTAGATAAGGGGCTTATTCGACCTAGCGTTTCTCCGTGGGGTGCTCCGGTCCTGTTTGTCAAGAAGAAGGACGGCAGTTTGCGTTTGTGTATCGACTACCGCCAGCTGAACAAAGTTACCGTACGGAACCAGTATCCCTTACCACGTATCGACGATTTGTTCGACCAGCTTCAGGGGGCAGGATATTTTTCGAGAATCGACTTGTGATCAGGGTACCATCAGCTGCGAGTTCGACAAGAGGATATACCGAAGACAGCTTTCCGTACGCGCTACGGCCACTATGAGTTTTTGGTGATGTCGTTCGGACTCACCAACGCCCCAGCTGCATTCATGGATTTGATGAACCGTACATTCAGGCTGTATCTTGACTTGTTCATCATCTTGTTTATTGACGATATCTTGGTGTACTCCCGGAGCAGAGAGGAGCACGAGCAGCACTTGCGGATTACGTTGCAGACTTTGAGGGAGCACCAGCTTTTCGCAAAAATTTCCAAGTGTGCATTCTGGTTGGACAGCGTCGAATTCTTGGGTCACGTGATTACGAGAGATGGCATATGTGTGGACCCAAAGAAGATTGAAGCCGTTCAGCAGTGGCCCAGACCAACTTCAGTTATGGAGATCCGCAGTTTCCTAGGCCTGGCTGGCTACTATAGGTGATTCATTCAGGATTTCTCCCGTATTGCTGCACCTTTGACCGGATTGACCCGGAAGGGAGATCCTTTCGTTTGGACGGAGGAGTGCGAGCACAGTTTTCAGCAGCTACGGACTTATTTAACTACGGCGCCGGTATTATCTTTGCCTTCAGGATCAGGAGGATTCGTGGTTTATTGTGACGCTTCACGAGTGGGGCTAGGGTGCGTATTGATGCAGCAGGACAGGGTGATCGCGTATGCTTCGCGGCAGTTGAAGAAACATGAACAGAACTACCCCACTCACGATTTAGAGATGGCTGCAGTGGTCTTTGCACTTAAGATCTGGCGACATTACCTATACGGCGAGTTGTGTCAGATATTCACTGATCACAAGAGCTTAAAGTATATATTTCAGCAGCGAGACCTGAATCTCAGACAGCGCCGTTGGAGGGAACTAGTAAAGGACTACGATTGCGAGATTTTGTATCACCCAGGAAAGGCTAATGTAGTGGTGGATGCTTTGAGCAGGAGACCCGGGGGTAGTCTATCTTGTTTGCACGCAGTACAGAGGCAGTCGTCAGCAGATTGGCAGATTTTATGCGACAGCCGGGTTGAGTTTGAGTTCACTCCGATAGGGGGACAGATTGCGCATGTTCGTGCACGTCCGCGGTTACTTGACCGTATTCGAGAGGCACAGCCCGGCGATGACTGTCTTTTAGAGATCATGGAGCAGATTAGGCAGGGCAGAGATTCCGTGTTCGTGATCGATGATCAGGGAGTACTGCGATTTGGGACTCGATTGTGCGTACCTGATTCCGAGGGACGGCGGCATGAGATTCTTGAGGAGGCGCATAGATCCACATACAGCGTTCATTCGGGCTCCACCAAGATGTACCGCTATTTGAGAGATGTCTTTTTGTGGGATGGGATGAAGAGGGATGTCACAGACTTTGTATCGAGATGCCTGACTTGTCAGCAAGTCAAGGCTGAGCACCAGAGGCCAGCAGAAGAGTTGCAGCCTTTGCCTATTCCGGAGTGGAAATGGGAGCAGATTTCGATGGACTTTGTGGTGGGTCTACCCAGGACCAGTCGAGGGTACGACTCCATTTGGGTGATCGTGGATCGATTGACGAAAGCGGCTCACTTCCTGCCAGTGAAGACCACTTTCGGTTTTGCTCAGTATGCCCAGATATACATCGACGAGATTGTACGACTGCATGGAGTCCCGACGTGTATCGTGTCCGACAAAGGCACCCAGTTTACCAGCCGACTATGGCAGAGGCTTCAGGAGGCATTGGGCACCCGTTTGAGTTTCAGCACAGCATTTCACCCACAGACCGACGACCAGTCAGAGCGGACTATTCAGACTCTCGAGGACATGCTCCGAGCGTGCGTTTTGGACTTTGGTGGTAGCTGGGATCATCATTTACCTTTAGTGGAGTTCTCCTACAACAACAGCTTCCAGGATACTATTCAGATGGCACCTTTCGAGGCATTGTATGGGAGGAGATGCAGATCGCCCATCTGTTGGACAGAGCTCAGCGAGAGCAGTATTTTAGGGCCGCAGCTTGTTGAGGAGACGACAGCGAAGATACAGTTGATTCGAGACCGGATGAGAGCGGCTCAGAGCAGGCAGAAATCGTATGCGGACAGACGCCGTCGCAGACTAGAGTTCGCAGTTGGCGATCATGTTTTTCTGAGGGTCTCTCCGATGAAGGGCGTGATGCGATTTGGGCGAAAAGGAAAGCTTAGTCCCAGATTTGTGGGTCCCTTCGAGATCCTCGAGCGTGTCGGCGCAGTTGCGTATCGTTTGGCTCTTCCACCCAGCTTTCTCGATGTTCACCCCGTCTTCCATGTTTCGATGCTCCGCAAGTACCTTCACGACCCTTCGCATGCGATTCAGCACCCGACAGTCCAGCTAGAGCGCGACCTTTCTTTTGCAGAGCAGCCGGTGGTCATCCTGGATCGACAGGTGAAGAAATTGAGATCGAAAGTTATACCGACCGTCAAGGTCCTTTGGCGTGGCCCGAGCATCGAGGAGGTCACCTGGGAGACCGAGGACGAGATGAGGAAGAAATACCCCCATCTCTTTGAAGGTACACGTAGTTATATTTTTAAATTCGGGGACCGAATTTTTTTAAGGGGGGAAGATTGTAGCGCCTTGAAAAGTCGTTTTGGTGTTTTCCCGAAATCGGTGAAAATTTGGTATTTTTCCGTAAATCGTCTTTTTTGTTATTTTGCAGTTTAGGCCTAATTATACCTAATTTGGATAGATAATTGCTTGTTTTTAGTAGCTAATGAGTTACTTATAAAATTCTGGTCGTTTAAAAATTTTCCCTAATTTTTCAATTTTTAATATTATTTTAAGCCGGTAAAAAAAAATACATTAAATTAGCGATAAATACAAATTTAAATGGGCTAATTTTACTCTTTAGAATCATGTTAATTAAAATCTAGTTGTAATATAATTTTTTTGTATTTGATTTCAAGTTTTAATTGGTTTTTATTATGGAAAACAAAAATATAATTAATTTGAACTAAAACTTGCAAATATGATATTGTGGGGGGTCTTTTTGCATGGAATTTTTTTTGATATCTCTCACACTCATTCCTCACTCCCTTGGACAGCCCCACCACAGTAGGAATCACCCCCTCCTTTTTTTTCCTTTATCTCTTGTGAATGAAATGGTATGATTGGAATAAAATATAGTAATTTGGGTATGGGTTTCACGTGAGATGTGAGGGCTTTGACTTTGGTTTTTATTTCCACATCACCCCTCACCTCTCCTCACTCCACTCTTGGCCGAATCCTACAGCAGCTGTTGTCCCCCCCCCAAACCCCCCCCCCCCCCAAAATTCCCCTCTTTTTCCTTCAAAAAACATCACAAATTGCTTCAAAAATTCAATTTTTACCTCACAATTTCAAGCCTTTTCCTTCTTCCTTTCTCCTTAGCCATTTTTGTATGGATCTTGGATGCTAGGAGGCCATCTTTGAAGGCAAATTCTCTTGCTGGATCCCTAGGAAAGTGAGGTATAATTTTGACCCATTTGATTACTTATGGTTAAATTCCTTTAATTAAATTGTTTAGTGTTAAATCTTTTGTTAATTTCTAATCTAGTTTTTTTTAAAGAGGGTAGTTTGATATGAACTTGGGTTTTAGCACACCATTACTAGGCTAATTAAATCTATTTTTCTATCTAGTTATTTTGCTAACCTAAGCTAAGAGGTTAATTTTCTTATGTGGGCTTTTATTTGTGTTAATTTAAATTTTTAAGTGTGGAATTTGATTTGGAATTGCTAGGTTATAAATTCAAGAAAGGGTTGTGTTTGGATAATGGGTTTTTTAGTATGATAATTGGGTTAAATTAATTGTAGTGGCTTTCTAATGGTTAACTTGGGTGGTTATGCGATGATGTATGCACTTTATCGCAAATCGGCGATGTTTGCACCGATTTTGGAATGTAAATGCTTACTAGTTTTATTATAAAATTATGTGATGAATTATTTGTGATAACTTGATTATATTTTTAGCATATCCTACGACATTTAGGATGTGTGAGTGCGGAATTTTGTGTGATCGGGTTTTAGTTTTGCCGGGCGTCCCAAAACGACGATTATAGTTAGTTTTTGTGATTTTCGTGTGTGTTCCGCACACCCTGTGCACGTTGTGCCTAACTCGTGAACGTTGATATTTTCATTTAGGATTTGTGTCGTTTCATGATATATAACCTTATGTTTTGTATTGGTGCAAATTTCAGGTTCGGTCGCGGAGACTTCGGACGCAGCACGAAAAGGGAAAGTGGTGATTGGACTTAGCTAGCTGGGGATTCCTGTAAGTAGATGTAACATCTACGGGGGACTATCGTTTGGATGGCGCAAGTCACTCGATAGTTTAAGTAGTTAAAGATTTCTAGTAATATTAGTAACTACATCCATACTTTATTTGACATACATATGCGAACCCATTCTATAGGACACCTGCACCATTGCCAGGGTTTTTATATGCAGCACGAGCACTATTCATCCGTACACACACGCTCTGGTAATTGCCATGCCACCATACTAGATAACCTATAATTTGAAACCTTTTACTATAATTGATGCTTTAACCTGTGCTATTGCCTTTAAATCCTTAAAATGAAATCGTAAGATTGCTATTCATGTGCATGTACCTAATCATATTATTTGTTCATGCTTAGTCTATTAATCATACATCGCAACTTGAACATTGATACCATATGCATTCATTATCATTGACGTATGCATTCATGATGATTTCTTGAGATTTATGATATTTCTGGATTTCGGGGGAAAGCCGCAAAATTTCTAAAACTTATTATCCTTTTTAAAATATGCAAAATTGCGGTTTTCTAGTGATGTAAATGTCGTCCACCATGAGTTTGCTGTGGTTTTCGAGACCCGTTTCGAGGAGTTGGATGAACCGTCTCGGGTACATGGTGGGCCCGGTAAGGTACCCCTGGGCAAGAAGGTCGTGTTGCTGACGTTGAGCCTGGCAGGGGATAAACTACCTACCGGTGACTTTTTGGCACGGAGGATATCCAGAGGATACGGACCGTGACCGCGAGATGATGAGATATTGATATTTGAGATGGGTCAGCCGGACGGCTGAGGCCAGAGATATTATGATATGGATACATGAGATTGAGACAGTTTTGAGGTGTCGATACTGGACACGGATTCTTGTTGATTCTATTGGTATTGTGCTGATATTTAAAAGAAAAGAGATTCCTAAATGAAAAATATGACTTCTTGTACCTATATATTCAGATCACGAGTTGATTCATATTGCATTCATACCTGCTAGTACATTCATGTTGCATACATACCTGCTAGTATATCCTGCCATACCTGTATTATAGATGCTAGGATGCTTGTGTGCATGCTTGCGATAGCCTATATAGATGTTATTTATTACTCACGAGTTGGCAACTCACCCCCGTTGTGCCACAGTCCTTTGCAGGTCCGCTCCGTCAGCACAGTAGCGGCGGGCGCATTTGCTTCTTTTACCTCTTTTGCTTGGACTCGAGGTTTTTGCTCGTAGGTGGGTTGTATTATTATTTTGTACCACCTTATATATTCTTTGTATCTAGAGTACTCCATCTACTGTATCTACCAGTATTGTTGTATATTGACCTAGAGGCGAGACTGTGAGATTTGTGGGCTTTTATGCTGTATTTAGGGTCGAGCTCACTTGAGTCGACATGCTGTTTTACTTGTGCTTCTTATGTTTATTTATGCACATTGCTGATTTACATTGCATGGAATTTGTGACCGCCTTGTGGCGAAGAGCTAGCTCCCGCTTGGGGATGCCTTATTTTTTGTATTCATATATATTCTTGTTGTACCCATTTTGTGTAGGGTTGCTAGGCACGCGCACAAGGGTCTACGAGGCATCAACCATGCCCGATTAAAAATTTAGCCGTGCCGAACAACCCGAATACGGAACTTTAAACTAGAGATTAGGCTAAAACAAGCATGCTAAACACTTTAACACTAAGTGAGAGGGGTTACAACCTTTGTAGATCCGGTCCTTCACTTCATATGCTCCGTGTTGTGGTCCCTTCGCTGCGATCATCGGGATCCGGACTCTCGAGAGGTTCCACGAAGAGAAAGATGCAACCTTTGCTTCCGATCTTCGATACTAAGATGATCTACCTTGAAGTTCCGTTAACACAAGCTAACACTCATGAAATGATGTGAACACCCTCATCTAAATGGCAAGGGAAGATGAGGATGATGAAGTAGGATTTTTGCTCTCTTTATTTATCTTTTTCTCATATTTATTCATCACTTTGGAAAAATCAAGCAAGCATTTTCATGAAAGAATGAAGGAGGAAGAAGATGAACAATGCTAGAAACCTTTTGTGATGAATAGGAAAAGAATAATATGATAGAATTATGCAACCATGGTCAAGTGAACCTTTGTAGAGAATTAACTAGGGTTAGGGTTTGGGTTGGGTTAAAGCATGACTCACTTGAAAATATCTTTATCATGACAAAAAGAAAAGCTTCTAGAAACATCTAGAAAGATTAACCCTAATCCAAACCCTAATCATGTTTAAACTCCACTAAACAAGTTGCATTAGTTATCATATCATGTTACAATATTATATATCACATATATAATATTTATCGTAACAAAATAAAATAATACATTTAACATATATCGCATATATATCAATGTATTACCCGAGTGAGAAAAAGAAACTTTTAGTGAGCAAATATTAGTTAATGTAATTTAATATATCATATATATTATTATACATTAAATTATCGAATCAACACTTGATCCGACAATCCGGCTATATCGCATATAACCGACTAATATTTATCCATACCGATTCATCGAATCAACACTTGATCCGATGACCCGGCTGATATCAAATATCGCGAGAATATAATACGGTATCACATATCGCATTATCCTCGGTCCCGCACATATCACATATGTGCTCCTACTCCGTTTTGCCTGAGTCAAGAAACCTCTGTGTAGGACTCTAAAGAATCGTCAATACGCCGGCAGTAGGTGATGATCATATCAAACACCCACAAGCTGCAAGCGGTCAGCTAAACATAACAGCTACCCAGGTATTGAGCGCTCAGAAGATCAACAAGCAAGCCTGTACATTCTCCTGTGAATCCAAACAGTAACACTCCCGTACAGTCCGGTCTCGTCGTCTGATATGTTGCATATCTCGCCTAGGGGTGGTAAAACGTCAGACCCCAGTAGCTTGATAAGTCGTGTCGATTTGAGGTCTATAACAGTTCGAGAAACTACTGATAACACTTACCAGTAAATCTCAGCAACCCTGGCCAGGGATTTCCGGTTATAGCCAATCGAATACAGCTGTTCCCCTCCGAAAGACGGCGCACAAGACTGCGGTGTCTTGGTACTGAGATTCGGGGCAGATGCTAATTGGTGCTATCCGTTCACCTCTCCGAAGATGCCAAGTTGATTTATGGCACCATGTATCGAAGGTTTAAACGGATTCTTCCGATGTAGCAGACTTCGTCAGATTCCCCCTCGCTTGAGGGGTTTTTGATTGTGGGGACGCTCTTCCCTGCAGGCGCAAGCCCCTGCAGTTAATTACGCTACCGCATTGCGGTAACAACTTTCTCCTTCTCCAGCTGGTCACTTCGTGTCGTGGGTGTTTGTTTTGTGTTTTGTTGCCCGTGGATTGTTTATGGAGACTGAGTTATGTCGTCGCCCGTAGGGCGTGGACTAGTCCAAATCCGTATTATCTTATATTTGGGTTTGGGGGGGTTTGGTTTGAGGATACGTCAGCCATACGTGATGCTAAGATCAACTCAAACGTTTGTTAAGGATACGTTAGTCTCACTTTGAGACTAAGATCAACTTAACGGGATCGTTTAGATCCGACAAAGGAGCTTTTGGGCTCTAATGTTCCAATTTAGGGACATAGTGGTCCATCGTATGTATGGCCGTCGGGACCCGTCACCTCTCTGACGACGTTGAAGGATTACAATGACGGATGTCAGAGGAGCTCAGAGATGTACCCTCGAGCCAGAGTTAATTGAGGGGATTCATAGTCCAGTCTGTTTGAAGGTTTAAGGATACGTTAGCCATCTTTGAGGCTAAGATCAACTTAAACGGGACCGTTTAGATCCGACAAAAGAGCATGCGGGGCTCTATTGTTCTAGTTTAAGGACATTGCGGTCCATGGGTAGTTTAAGGACATTGCGGTCCATGGGTAGTTTAAGGACATTGCGGTCCACTGTTAGTTTTAAGACATCTCGGTCAAGGTTAAGGACGTCGTAGTCCATGGGTTTAAGGACCCCACAGTCCGTTGTTAGTTTTAAGACATCCCGGTCAAGGTTAAGGACGTCGTAGTCCATGGGTTTAAGGACCCCACAGTCCGTTATGTGCTCTGGATGCTTCACACGAGTTCACTGCCGTGTTCTGCGAGGACCAGGCTCCGCTCTGGACGTTTTCCACGGGGTCAAAGAGTGACATTATCCGCGTTCCACGTAACCAGGAATTTGCATTAAACACGGGTTTAAGGACCCCGCAGTCCGTATCAATGTGTGGTCGTCGGGACCCGTCACCTCTTTGAAGACATTGAGGGATTACAATGCCAAGTATCAAAGGAGTGAAGAGATGTACCCTAGAACCGGAGTGGATTAAATAGTCCTTGGCCCAATTTGGGGTCAAGACGAATTAATTGTGTTATGAGTCTATTGGCCCAGTTAATCACAAATTGAGGACTTATGGCCATCTTGGGCTAAGTCCAATCAGGAGAGGCTTTGTCTCCATCCATTTAGTCAATTGGGTCAAAGCCTAGTGTTAAACACTACAGAGCAATCAGTGTTGAACACTGGGAATGAGGTTGACAAGTTAGTGTTTAACACTAAGAGATAATTGGTGTTAAACACCAGCAACAAGGCTTTTCAAATTAGTGTTAAACACTAAAACAGATCAGTGTTGAACACTGCAAATGAAGATCTCAGATTAGTGTTAAACACTAAGGCAATCAGTGTTGAACACTGCAGATAAAGCTTTTTAATTAGTGTTGAACACTAAGTCCCAACAGTATTTTAACACTGGGTTCGAGAGTTTCAATTTAGTGTTAAACACTAAGACAAGAGGGGTCACGTGGCAGCATGTGAGAGCGCCCTCCCTTCATTTATTCTGAGATTATCGTGTCTTTCAGAGCGTCACGTGTCATCACGTGATGGGCATTCAAATGCCTATGTATTAGAGCTTCTGCCAAGGGTCACGTGGATCACGTGGGGTGCTGCCTCAAAGGGGCTTTCTGTAGATCTTTTGGGGGGTCACGTGATGACACGTGACCCTACCTCTATGTATTTTGTTTAGAGGCTTTGTTAATCTTTTTTCAGGAATTAAATTCCTCGAGCTGTAAATTAAATTCCTACTTCCTTTCGAAGACTTATATTCTGGAATAGAGTTTAACTCTGAATTTTCTGTAAGAATTACATTCCTCATATATGTGAAGGGCTGAATAGGGTTAAACCCTAATAAAAGTTTTTAAGGAATTGAATTCCCATTCCCTGTTAAATGATGATTAAGGGAATTAAATTCCCGTTGTTTCAACAGAACTAAGTTCTTAATTAGGGTTAAACCCTGTTTCTTTTTATTCCGAAGGAATTAAATTCCCATGATACAGGTTCAAGCCCTAATTTTATTTTAAAGGAATTAAATTCCTATAGTTCTGTGAGAATTAAATTCTCATGCTTGCATTCCCTCTCTATGTTTCGGATCTGCATGGCAGGATCTCAACCCATTGAGAATTAAATTCTCAACCTAAAGGGGAGATGTGCACTTTGCAGATCCTCTATCAAAGAGAGAAGAAATATGTTCTTCTGTTTTTATGTATCAGAGTTAAACTCTGTTGAGAATTAAATTCTCTTCTTCTTTCAAGGAGCTTTTCCCTTTCTTACCTAGGGTTTTTACAGAAGATCCAAGTTCTCCAAGTATCGAAGCTCTCTTTCTTTTCTCTTTTTTTTCTCTGCGTATGTATATGTATGTATGTCTCTTGGCTCCTATTTATAGGAGAAGCAGCCGAATCAATCAGTTTTTGATGAATCTTCGTGAGAGATTTGATTTGCATCCATCATTCATTTTGGACCTTTGGATTATTAGGTGAATTTTATTCACCATTGGATTTTAAATCCAGAGATTCTCCTTTGTTATTTTGGTTAGATTTAAAGGGGAAATCTTTCCAAACCCGAGATTTTCCCATAGATAGATCACCTCTGAATCTTTAATTCGATTGGTTCCAGATAGTTGCTTTCATTCGGAAAGATTTGAATTTCTCTCAGAATTTAATTCTGTTAACACAGTGGGCTTTGAAAGCCGGTCACGTGTGACCACGTGACTCATGGTCACGTGTGGGCACGTGACCCCCTTTGGAATGAGCCTTTTTCCTTTCTTTTGCGCTCTGTCTTCTTATTGCTGCTTAAACGTCACGTGCTGCCACGTGACCCCTGGTCACGTGTGAGCACGTGACCCTTGTTTGAACTCTCTCTTTCCTTGGTTCAACTGGAGAACGAGTCTGCTGTCTTGAACGTCACGTGGCAACACGTGACCCTGGTCACGTGGAAGCACGTGACCTCTTCTGAAGCCTTTTCCTTGACTTGATCAGGGAACTGGTGTGCCTTTTGACTCTTGCATTTAAATGTCACGTGTCGCCACGTGACCCGGGTCACGTGGGAGCACGTGACTCTTTCTGAAGCCCCCTTTTCTTCAACGTAGTCAGGAAACTGAACTTGAACTTGCCTTGATGATGTTTTTAGGTGTCACGTGCCAACACGTGACCGCTAGTCACGTGTAAGCACGTGACCCTCTTCTGAAGCTTTTCCCAGAAGCTTTCCTGATTTTAAATCAGGAAACAAATGCCCCCACAGCGTTGTTCTCACGTGTCTGCACGTGAGTGCAACGCTGTCACCTCTTGTGACCGTTGGATTCCTCTAGGGATCTGGGGAGACGAAACGTTTTCATTGTCTTCTATAAATACCTCTGTCTCTTCATAGGAGCCTTCACTTTGTTCATCTTCTTCTTCTGAGAACTTCTTCTTTGAGAATTTAATTCTCGGTTTCAGAGCTTAGTTCTCTGTCTTGAAACAATCTTCAGAGTTTAACTCTGTTCGAAAGGAATCCTTTTTCCTCAGGTAATGTTCTTGGACAACGATGGACCTTCACATTTCTCTGGATTTTAAATCCAAAACAAGGGTTTTTACCCTTTTTTCTTCATATTTTCCACAAGAACATGAAACTGTTTAATCTTTCAACTGTAGATCTCTTAGGGTTTAGATGATCTTTGGGGAGATGATGATGGCGGTTCAAATCCATGGAATTTAATTCCATCCAAAATGCTTCTGGGAATTTAATTCCCTTTTCTCAATAAGGAATTTAATTCCAACGAAGAACTCAATTTCTTCACACAGAGGCTTCCTGGGGTCTCTTGGCCCGAGGTTGTTCTTCTGCAATTAATGCAATGGGGGTTTTGTAATGAATCTCACGACCTTTATTTCAGGTATCATGGATGCCCATCTGTATGATCTTGACGAGATCATTTCCTATGGGAATATTCGTGCACTGGGCCGCAGTCAGAACCAGGAGTTCACCGATGCTCAATGTGCCGAGATTATGAGCCGCTTTGATGAGTACAACCATCGGCTACTCCCCCGTCGCTCTTCTCTTCTGAGGCTGATCGTGTTGGCGATCAGGGAGGCTCTCCCTCTATTCTGTGCTGGTGTGCCGCTTGGGGCATTGGACGCCGCCGAGGATAAAGTACACTCGGTGTATCTGATGCACTTGATCTCAAAGAGAAGGCGGGATAATCTCATTGATCTCCTGCATCAGATGTTCCAGCAGTCGGCCATACTTGCCGCCTATCGGAGGGTGGAGGACATTCGTGAGGACCCCGATGCTTGTGATCGTGAGAGGAAACATACTCGGGAGGTTCGAAATGCTTGGAAAATCTTGGCTAAAGTTAACTTTGAGTTTCTCAACCCATGTCCTGCATCTGAAGCTTTACCGTTGTAAATGCGTCCTCTGTGTTTTGTATGAACCTCTTGAAGTATGAGTGACAATTGTTATTATGTCTTTCTATGTTTGCATCTGGGATTTTATCATTTTTGCTACTGTTGTCGTTTGTGCTTTTCATACCGGGTTGTGTGAGCGCGTTTTGGATCGATTATTGCTGTCGATCGGAAGCCCATTTATATGGTCTTGTAAATGTCTTGTTTCCAAGGCCGCTGTCACAAAAGCGAGCTTACGTGGCCTGATAGAGCGACACGTAGCGAACATATTGTTGTGCGAGAAAAGGGCTCGGCCGTAAATTTTCGGAAAGGGCATTGGCTTCTAAGGCGCTGAGCGAGCTTCAGGCCAGCCTTACAGCCAAGGCCAACAAAGCATACGAATTCTGGCGGGTGCTTCAGGAGTCCACAAAAGAGGTGGTGGCTCTTGATAAAGTTGCTATGTTCACTCGTGAGAGGGTCGAGGCTCATAAAGCCACCAAGAAAGAGCTCGAAGCTCGGCTCGCTTCGTATCAGGCTCAGCAAGCTCAAGCGGAGGCTCGTCTTCTGGAGATCTTGCGTCATGAAGCCGTGGCTCAGCAAAAGCAGGATGAGCTGACCAAGCTGCTGAATCACCCGCCGTCCTGAAACATTTGTATCTTTTTCTTCCCTTTTGTACATACTCATGGATGGGATTATTTTCTTTTTGTTTCTTTCATGAATTGTACTTTGCACCCATTTTGGTTTATGAATAAAAGATACATTTTTCTTCTCAATGGTGTGTCTCCTTTTCATCGAATGTGTTCTGCGGATATTCTATCTTGATTTCCTTGCAGGACAGCAATGGCTCAAGACTCAGGGTTAAGATCTGCTTCCTAAGACTTTTGCATTTCACGAGCCACGAGGGTCTTATAAAGAGTTTTTCTCCCCACAGGTCGAAAGGATCCCATAGGTGTAAGTTCTTCTTAAAGATCGTGAGGATCCTTAAGCGGGTCTTCCCTTGAGAGTCGTAAAGATCCCGCAAGAGAGTTTTTTCTTCCTTACAGGTCGTGAGGGCCTGCAAGTGTTGGATGCGGTCACCCTTGTCCGTGTTTTACGGAGTCGGGAGTTTCTCAAGGTATCGTAGTTTAAAGAAGTCACGGTCAAGGTTAAGGACCTCATAGTCCGTGGATTTAGGGACTCCACAGTCCGATGTTAGTTTTAAGACATCACGGTCAAGGTTAAGGACCTCATAGTCCGTGGATTTAGGGACTCCACAGTCCGGTGTTTGGTTGCAGGGACCCGTCACCTCTTTGAAGACGTTGAGGAATTACAACGCCGGGCATCAAAGGAGTGAGGAGATGTACCCTTAAACCAAGGCCAAGTCTGTAGGGAATCGGGGTGGTTGATCGTTAGTTTTAAGACATCACGGTCAAGGTTAAGGACGTCATAGTCCATGGATTTTAAGGACTCCACAGTCCGGTATTTGCTCTGGATGGTTCACACGGGCTCACTGTCGCGCTTGGCGAGGACCAGGCTCCGCTCTGGATGTTTTCCACGGGGTCAAAGAGTGACATTATCCGCGTTCCACGTAACCAGGAATTTTGCACTAGATGCTCCACACGGGTTCACTGCCGTGCTCGGCGAGGACTAAGCTCCGCTCTGGATGCTTCGCACGGGTTCACTGCCATGCTCTGCGAGGACCAGGATCCGCTCTGGACGTTTTCCACGGGGTCAAAGAGTGACATTATCCGCGTTCCACGTAACCAGGAATTTTGCACTAGATGCTTCACACGGGTTCACTGCCGCGTTAGGCGAGGACTAGGCTCCGCTCTGGATGCTTTGCATGGGTTCACTGCCATGCTCTGCGAGGACCAGGATCCGCTCTGGACGTTTTCCACGGGGTCAAAGAGTGACATTATCCGCGTTCCACGTAACCAGGAATTTTGCACTAGATGCTTAACACGGGTTCACTGCCGCGTTAGACGAGGACTAGGCTCCGCTCTGGATGCTTCGCACGGGTTCACTGCCATGCTCTGCGAGGACCAGGATCCGCTCTGGACGTTTTCCACGGGGTCAAAGAGTGACATTATCCGCGTTCCACGTAACCAGGAATTTTGCACTAGATGCTTCACACGGGTTCACTGCCGCGTTAGGCGAGGACTAGGCTCCGCTCTGTATGCTTCGCACGGGTTCACTGCCATGCTCTGCGAGGACCAGGATCTGCTCTGGACATTTTCCACGGGGTCAAAGAGTGACATTATCCGCATTCCACGTAACCAGGAATTTTGCACTAGATGCTTCACACGGGTTCACTGCCGTGTTAGGCGAGGACTAGGCTCCGCTCTGGATGCTTTGCACGGGTTCACTGCCATGCTCTGCGAGGACCAGGATCCGCTCTGGACGTTTTCCACGGGGTCAAAGAGTGACATTATCCGCGTTCCACGTAACCAGGAATTTTGCTAAATATATCCACATTTCACGGAATAGAGGTTTGACTCTTGGTGATATGTATATCGCCGAGCCATGGAACTGGGGGTTGCCGCTGTTCCATTTCGATTGATGTTGTGTCTGCTGTTACGAGACGAGTGTTGGGATGATCTCTAGGTCGCTTATGGCCCGTCGAGATTTAGCTTTGTTCTTTGGTGAAACCTGGGGGAGGGAGGTACGTTCCCTTCTTTGTTTGCGCCCCTGGATTGTATACAGGGATAGATGTAACATTACCTGTAGGGCGAAGATTTCATTCTTTCGTCATTTTTTTTATTCTTTCCGCGATGCTCTATCATTTCAGCTTTTTATATCGCGAAAATCGCGATTGCCCAATCATTTCGGCTATTTTTCGCGGTGCCCAATCATTTCGGCTTTTTTTTTTACTCGCTGCTTTTTATTGCGAGCTGCCCAATCATTTCGGCTGTTTTTTATGCCTTCATTCTCACTTGCTGCTTTTTATTGCAAGTTGCCCCATCATTTCGGCTATTTTGTAGGCATGTGTGGCTTGCTAGCTTTTTCGCCGCAAGCTCGGATTTTGGACACCGATTTCAGCATCAGCATCGCTGCAACTGGGATGTTGCCAGGAGCGAATCATCATTTTCCATGAAAGAACTTGGGATTTGATACCGGTTTAGGCATCAGCATCGCTGCAACTGGAATATTGCCAGGAGCGAATCATCATTTGCCTCTGTCGATGTTGAACAAAGGTGGCTTAGCAAACAGGGTTAAGGTCCTGTCGACTAAGGCTTTCGACTTCATGAGCCGTAAGGGTCTCACAAAGGTATTTCTCCCTACAAGTCGTGAGGATCTTGCAGGTGTATTTTCTCCTTAGGGATCGCGAGGATTCCTAAGTGTATGTTCCTCTGTAAGTCGTAAGGATCCTACAAGAGGGTTTTCTCCTTATGGGTCGAGAGGACCTACAAGGGTTGGACTTTGCTGGGGAAATGTTTATTCGCGCCCGTGGATTGTATACAAGGGTCAGTATTGAGCCTCTTGTAGGGCAATATCGAAGGTTGTGGAGGATTTGCTTAAGAACAGGTTCAGGTTTCTGTATCTTAAGACTTTCAAATCTCATGAGCCGTAAGGGTCCCATAAGAGAATTCTCCCTACGAGTCGTGAGGATCTCGTAAGTGTATTTTCTCCTTAGGAATCGTGAGGATCCCTAAGTGTGTTGCTCCTTTGTGAGTCATAAGGATCTCACGCAGGTGGTTTCTTCTTACAAGGTCGAGAGGACCCTACAAGTGTCTTTTAACGAGGTTGCGTCCTTTCGGGTTTTCACAAACGCTCGCCGGTAGTCCTGCTGTTTTTACTCACGGAGCCCTTTCGGGTTTTCATCCGTGCCCATTTTGCTTACGGACATACCCTTTTTTTTCTTTTTCACCTTTTTTTTTTACAAGGTCGCGCCCTTTTGGGTTTTCACGAACGCTTGCCGGCAGCCCTGCTGTTTTTACTCACGGAGCCCTTTCGGGTTTTCATCCGTGCCCACTTTGCTTATGGACATACCGTTTTTTTTTTTTTATTTTTTTATCTTCTTCTTTTTTTTTATCCATCTCATCAACCTAAGGATGTTGCGGTAGTAGTTTTAGGGACGTTTCGGTCCGTCGTTAGTTTAAGGACGTTTCGGTCCGTTGATAGTTTAAGGACGTTTCGGTCCGTCGTTAGTTTAAGGACGTTTCGGTCCATCGTTAGTTTAAGGACGTTTCGGTCCGTCGTTATGGGAAGGCCGGCTGCTGCTTGTAAAGTCTGAGCCTAGGAAGATAGTGAGCGGACATAGTCGTCGTCATTTATCATTGACCCAGGCTGCGGCTTATTAAGCGTAGTATTTCTTCAAGAAGCGGCCGTTTATTGGCCTGAAAGGCCTTTCACCGTGCATGTCCATGAGTAGGTAGGCTCCACCCTGGTAGACCTTGTCTATGATGTACGGGCCTTCATAGTTTGGCTCAAATTTTCCTCGCTTGGCACGATTGGGGATCATAGGTCTTTTGACCACTAGTACAAGTTCGCCTTGGCGGAATGTCCTCGGCCTGGTCAACCTTTCGTATGAGCGCGTCATCTTTGCTTTGTAGGCCTCTAGATGTTGTTGCGCTATGAGCCGGGTTTCGTCGAGGGCATCAAGCTCCTCAAGACGAAGGTGAGCATTTTCTTCATTCTTCAGCTCGTGGTGGACTGCTACTCGTAGAGAGGGTAACTCTATCTCGAGGGGGAGCACTGCTTCCGTCCCAAATACCAACGCGTACGGCGTTGTGTTCGTGGCCGTCTTGAATGTGGTTCGATAAGCCCAAAGGGCTTCTTGCAGCCTTTCGTGCCAGTCTCTCTTATTCCTGAAAACGGTCTTTTTTATGATCTTCGTCAAGGTCTTATTGAAGGCCTCGGCTAGACCGTTAGCTCGTGGATTGTAAACCGAAGAATATCTCCAGTCTATATTGTGCTGCTGTGCGAAGCGGCTAATCTTATGGCTTCGGTAGGCCGGCCCGTTATCGGAGATAATCCGCCGTGGAGTCCCGAACCGATAGATGACGTGCGTCTTGAAGAAATGGAGGATATTCTCCGTCTTTACTTCCCTCAGTGGTACTGCTTCTGCCCATTTGGAGAAGTAATCAGTTGTTGCCAGAATAAAACGGTGTCCCCGGGATGATGCTGGCTCAATGGGGCCTACTATGTCAGTCCCTCACATTTCGAATGGCCAACTAGCCACCGTTGGATGCAGTGGATTCGGCTGTTGGTGGATGAAGTCTCCATGAATCTGGCATGAGTGGCATTGCTTCGCATACTCGAGGCAGTCCTGGATCATCGTGGGCCAGTAGTAACCCATCCGTTTAATTTTTAACTTCATCTTTGGGCCTGCTTGGTGAGAACCGCAAAGTCCGTCATGAACTTCTTGAATGACTCTTTCTGCTTCGTCAGGTCCTAAGCATCTCAGCCATAGAGAATCAAATGATCTCTTGTATAGAATATCGTTGACAAAAGCGAAGGATAAAGCTCGTTTCATGAGCTGATGTCTTGAGGACGCTTCTTCGGGCATTCGGTGGGACTTAAAGTAGTCTATGAAGACTTCCCTCCAGTCTTCGGCCTTCTCATGGTCTTTTATTTTTAGGGTCGTCTGCTCAGTCGTTCCCTTTTCTTCGCATGATTCCGGAGATATTTCTGCCGGGGCGAGCACTCGGCGGCTTTGTACCACGATTCTGACGTCGTCGAGGTTCTCGTCGGCCAGTTCTTTAGCAAGTTTAGCCAACGCGTCTGCCTTGCTGTTTTCCGTGCGCGGTATGTTCTCCAAAGTATAGGAGGGAATTTGGGTCAATAGTTGTTGCACCCTTTCGCCGTACTTCACCAACTCCGGTTTGCACGTTTGGTAGTCACCATTTACTTGACTAACGACCAGCTGAGAATCCCCGTATATAAGGAGGTCTTCAATTCCCATGTCGATGGCGATTTCGAGGCCTGCTATCAGAGCTTCATATTCGGCTTCATTGTTTGTCCTCGGTTCTGTTAAGGAGAAGGCGAAGCGCATTATCCCTCCTTGTGGAGTTGCAAAGATGAGGCCTATCCCTGATTTGACCATTGGGACACCTTGTTTCTGTTTCTTTATGGAGGATGCTCCATCGAAATAGAGTTCCCATCGGGCGCTTCCGCCACTAATCGCATCAAATGCATGCTCGTCCGGCAAATCACAGTTCAGAGGAGAATCGGACGGTATCGGGTGCTCGGCGAGGAAGTCGGCAATGGCCTGGCCTTTCACTGCCTTGAGAGGTTGATATGTTATCGAGAACTCCATCAAGAGCAGGGCCCACTTAGCAAGTCGTCCCGTCAATATGGCTTTCGACATCAGATATTTGAGAGGGTCCACCTTCGAAATAAGACGGACTTCATGTGCTAATGTGTAATGTCTAAGCTTTGTTACTGCGAAGATCAACGCCAGGCAGTGCTTTTCAATGGGGGAATAGTTGCTTTCTGCCCCCAGCAGCACTCGACTTAAGTAGTAAAGTGCTCTTTCTTTCCCCTGATCATTCTCTTGTGCCCATAATGCGCCCAAAGAACCTTCGAGGGCGGCCGTGTAAAGAATGAGAGGCTTTCCCTTCACTGGAGCAGCCAACACTGGAGGGTTCTGCAGGTACTGCTTGATCTCGTCTAGTGCACCTTGACATTTGTGATCCCAAACGAATGGAGTTCCCTTTTTCATCAGGTGGCTGTAAGGACGGCATTTGCCCGAAAGATTAGCGATAAACCGCCGGATGTATGCGAGCTTCCCTTGGAGAGACCGCAACTGCTTGAGGGTTCTTGGCGGAGGCATTTCCATGATCGCCTTAATCTTTGACGGATCTATTTCAATACCTCGGTGTCGAACGATAAATCCCAGAAATTTGCCCGAGGAGACTCCAAACGCGCATCTGAGGGGATTCATTTTCAAATTGTATTGCCGAAGGCGTCGAAATACAGTCTCCAGATGCTTTAAATGATCTTCGTATGACATGCTCTTTACTACGAGGTCGTCGATATAGCACTCAACGACGTCGTGTATGAGGTCATCAAAGATCTTTGTCATGGCCCTTTGATAGGTAGCGCCAGCGTTCTTAAGACCAAAGGGCATAACCCTGTAGCAAAATATACCCAAAGGGGTCCGGAAAGCGGTGTGCTTCTGGTCTTCGGGATGCATTTTTATCTAATTGTATCCTGATGAACCGTCCATAAAGGAGAAAACCTCGTGAGTGGACGTGTTATCTATCATTAGCTCGGTTACCGGCACCGGGAAATCGTTCTTTGGACAGGCTTTATTGAGATCCCTGAAATCCATGCATATGCGTACCGTCCCATTCTTCTTCATTACCGGGACGATATTGGCGATCCAGTCGGGGTATTGGACTTCTTGGATAAATCCAGAATCGATCAACTTCTTGACTTCGGCGTTGATGCTTATTTCAAGCTCGAGTCGCATCCTCCTTGGCGCCTGCTTGACTGGCTTGATATCTGGGGATATTGCTAATCTATGCACAGCAATCTCCGGGTCCAATCCTGGCATCTCGGAGTAGTTCCACGCGAAGCAATCTTTATGCCGTAGAAGCACGTTCTTTAACGCAGCCACCTTTTCTTCGGATAACAGCTCGCTGACAAATGTCGGTCGCGGGTCGTCTGCCGATCCCAACTCAATCTTCTTGAGGTTATCTGCAGTAGTATGTATACCATCTTCCAGTTCTTTCGGAGCGGGTGGAAATTCCGAGATCACCTCATCATCGCTGTTCTCAAAGCACCGGTAAAGGTCATCTACGTTCTCGGGCTCTTTTCCTAATATCGTAATCGTATAACAAGTGCGAACCCGCTCCCTGGACTGAGGTGGACCCGGTTCTGCTCTTGCGGCCTTGGGCTCATGCTTTTGCGGTGGCGTCACATTCCAGCCGTCGGATAAAGCGAATATGCCCCGTCGGTACTGGTCCTCGACCCAGTTCTTGAAGGTGAAGCAGTCTTCGGTAGGATGTCCTATGGCTCGGTGATAAGAGCAATAACTCGGATGAGAAGCCTTGCTAGCTTGCTCAGGATGTCTAGACTCTGGAAGCGTGATCATTTGATGTTTTATGGCGAGGTTAAGTAACCTCCCCGTTTTGTCTCGGGGGAAGGAGTACGCTCGACTCATCTTCTTCATGAGGGACAAACCCAAGCCGCTTCTTGATTTATTTCCGTCTCTGCGTCGGGCCTTTCGTACAACGGATTGACGAGGATAAGCGTCTTTGTCTTTTGCAGCACGTTGAGATAGACGTTGCGTCCTGGCCTTCTCGTAGATGGCCATTTCGCGGTTGTGGTCTTCCCGAGCTTCCTGACCCATTTTCCTGATAGGCTTGCCCACTCGCTCTTCAAACGACGGACTCGGCGCTTTAATTGCGGGGTCTAGTTTTGATGGGTGGTTGGCATCTCCTGACAGGGCGTCCTCCTCTTCATCAAAGGTATATATGGCGTAGCTACTGTGGTCCCATTTCCGTTTTCCGGATCTTGCGTATCCAAGCCCGAGTGTTTCCATCTTCCCGTTGGGCAATTTGCGTTGAGTCCCGGGGACATCCCAAATCCTGTTGTAGAACCGCGCCTGCCGAACGGTCTGTTCTAAAGATACTCCTTGGCGCTTCAATAGCTTCTTTAATCCATTTGTATAGTATCTGGGCAGACGGATGGGTTGGAGCCTGTCAAGCGTAGCATCCGTGCCGTGCCAGATCTCTTTCTCTATTTTCGACTCTGAGGATCGGTAGAATAGGATCACCTTCTCGCCCCTTCGCCTGGGAGGGACGTAAAATGTTTGCAGGTCCTGTACACTGTGAGCCTGAAGCGCGTCGAGATCCTTGTAGTGTTCTCACGGTACCATGGTGATTTGCAAACTATGGTCATCGCCAGGGGGTGCTTGTATTGACAACCGATTGGAGAACACGGCATTAACTTCATCTTCTGAATCACTTCCGAAGACCAACACGGGGGCGGGCGTCCCCAGGTTGTTGCGTCGAGATGGCCCTGCATAAACTATCTCTTCCTCTTCTTCGGTATCGCTCCCGAAAATCGGGATGGTGGCGGCGGTTTTGTTCTCCGGATTGCGACACCTTTCTGTATCCTCGAAATCTAGCAAAAAGTATTTCGCATCTTCGTATTTGCGGACTTCGTTCACGGAAAATGGGTTCAGCTCGCCTGTTACGGTATACTCGAAACCGTCCTTAAAGTACTTCATACACTGATGTTGTGTAGAAGGGATGATGTTGTACTCGTGTAGCCAAGGACGACCGAGCAAGGCGTTGTAGCAGGTCTTGGCGTCAATGACATGGAATTTGATGTCTGTGACGAGAAGTCCAAAGCGTAATGTTAGTATCACAGATCCGAGAGTCCGTGACGATTGTGAATCGAAACCGGAGATAGTAATTTTGTCACGAACGAGGTGTTGCACACTCATGCAGATTTCCTTCAACACCGAACATTAAGGAGGTTGACGGAGGATCCATTATCCACCAGGATCTTGCCTATCTTGATATCATGGCAGTATCCGGAGACATATAGGGGGCGGTTATGGTCGCATGTCCCGAGAAGGAGGTCTTCATCACCGAAAGTGATGTCGGCTGTATGCACTTCCTCCAGTTCATCCTTCATCTTTTCAGTGGCGAGGAAGGCTTGGAATTGCTCAGGTTCTTGTAACGCCTTAATTAGTGAGTCTCGCACTTCTTTTGATAGTAGGAGGGCATCGAGAATGCTAAGCTGAGAAGGCAGCTTCCTTAGGTGCGCGAGGATGTTATAGTCCACTTTACTCTTCCTGGGAGGGTCTTTGACAGCCAGCTCCCTCATGACTTGGTCATCTAAAGTGATATCTTCAGTGACCTTTTCCTTTCCCTTATCCCTTCTATTCCCGGGCCCGAGATTCTTTTCTGGGAGTGTGCGATTGCGCAGCTGAATGTTCTCGCAGGCCTCCGATTCTTCTTCTTTCCCCAAAACGGATTCTTTAAAGAGAGGGCCCAGAGCCATTTCTTCATCAGAGTCGCTCCCAAAGGTGAGAACTTGTGACCCCCTGGCGTTAACCATGTAACAGTTGCCAGTCGTTCTGTTGTGCCCATCGACAGTACTTCTTCGCTCCCGACGGCTCTTGCGTTTCATGCGCTTAACATGTTGCCGACGAGCGACATATCCTTGCCACCATATCTTAAAGGCGTCGCACTCCACCGTGGGATGTGATATTCTTCGATGATATGTGCAATAGTCAGGGTGTGTCTCTACCCCATCGTGTGTGTTTCCTTTCGAGGGTGGTAGCTTCATTCCCATTGACATGGCTTTGGCAAACCTTTTCCTCGTCTTGAATATCTTCTTGTCTACTTCGGATGCCTTACGCTCTGGCAGGGGTAGTTCAACTCTTTCGTTCAATTGCCCGCATTTGGCTCCTTCCGACGTGGTCATCTCACGCTCCTGGTACGCTTTACATTTTAGACGAATCTCGTCTAGAAAAGTCGATCATTTCATCTGTTGGCCATGCACGCTCTGGTACAGGCTCTGTCTCCAGCTTTTCAATGCCAGGAGTTTTCCCATCATCGGTAAACGAATGGGAGATTACGTTACAACTCGCCACATATCCTTCGGATTCATCCGACGAGCTTTCTCCATCATCTTCTTCTTGAAAGATGTGGTTGAACAACTCTTGCAGTGTGACAGGGGTTCGCGCCTTTTGATTGTACTATTCCAGTGCGTCGATTTGCTTCTGCATGTTCGTGTGCTCTTTTCCAGGCTTCACGGACTTCTTGGATTTCTTCTTCTTTTTCTTCGAAGATTTTGACGATTGGGCGTGAGTATCCGGGCTCTTATCGTGAGTCTTTGTAGTCGGGCGGCGCCTTAGCATCCCTTCGATAATTTGAGGTTCAAGAGGGTCCTTCCATTCGATCGCAGGGCACGCATGAAGGTATCTCAGCATTCTTCTGGTTTTAGTTGATAGCACGACCTCCCATGGAGCTTCTTCAATAAAAGAACATGTTGCCCCCGGTGTATCCGCTTTCCTAGGAGCATGCGGCTGTGGGGAGTTCACCTTCCACTTTTCGGACAGTACAAACTTCCCCTGGAGGTACTGGTCTTCAATCCATCCTTTGAAGACGAAGCAATCTTCAATCGGATGGCCTACCGTTTGATGGTAAGGGCAATAGTTAGGGTTATTCACTTCGGTGGGTTGCGGCGGTCGCCTTGGATTTGGCAGGTTTATAAGTCTGTTGTGTATTGCCAGCTCGAATAGCCGTTTCATCTTGTCCCGTGGGAACGAGTAAGGACGCTTCATCTTCTCATTATAATACCGACGCCTTTCCTCGAGTTGATCTGCCGGTTTCGGGGCGTTAGGTTGCTGCTGGGCATTCGCAACAAAGGTTGCCCTCCCTTTACCCTTATCATTCCGAGATTCCGACTTCGGGGCAGGTGGTCTATGACCCATCTGGTCCATCTGAGCCAACTTGTCGATCAAAGCCTGGAATGTGGTTGGCTTAAAGAACATCATAAACTGGGAGATAGTTGCGTGAGGGTCTAGAGTTCCCACGAACATGCCCACCGCAGGTGCTTCCTCAATGCGTTGCTCACATCTCGACCACAAGTTCCGCCAGCGTATAGCGTACTGGACCCAGGTTTCGCCCGGTTTTACCCTGGCGTTAATTAGTGCAGTTATTGGAGTGCGTTCGCTGGCACTTGCGAATCGCTGAGTGAACAACAGCCCCATTTCAGCGAACGTTTTGATAGAATCGTTCGGGAGTTCCGAATACCATTCGAACGCAGTTTCTGATAAGTTTCCCATGAACTGGCGGAGCAACAGTTTATCATCACCGCCGGTGTTACCGCAGAGGGCCCGGAACTGGGCGACATGTTGATGGGGATTGCCGGTCCCCTTATACACGTGGAATTTTGGTATCGTATAGCCTTGCGGGTATTTGATTTGGTCGTACCAGCTCGGATACGGCCGCCCCATTTTCACGACTTGACCAGCTGCCTCAGTCGCGTGATGAGCCCGGATCTGCTGGGCTATGTAGTCAGCCAAGTCAGCCTTAGAGATTGCCTCCTCCTTGGCCGTTGAGAGGGCTGGTGGTGGATTTGACGTTTCTCCTCGGTCGTCTTCAAGAACGATTGGGGGATCCTCGGCGGGTAAGTCCTGCTGGATCATCATTCCTATCACATCTTGGAAGAGGAGGCCCATCCGTTGTATATTGGCCGCTTGTTCAGCAGCCTCTTTATCCCTTTTCTCCAGTGTCCGGCGAAGGAATTCAGCATCGGTTTCTTCCTCCCGGCGTGCGTCTGAGGATGTTTCTGGGTTTTCTTTTAGCCCGGTGAGCGCGGCCATAGCATTCATCATTTCTTGAAGCTTTTGTTGCTGCTCTTGAGCCTTCGTCACGGATCGGGTTAGCGGTCGGTGGCCCGTAGACGTGCGGCTTTCCTCTTTTCCAGAGGCCATGTAAACAGTGTGGACCACCATGCTCCCAGACTTAGGGCGTCTGGGCTCAGTGCTTTTAGCCGTCGTTGCATGCTGTGGGGTTTTCTGTGGCCTCCTCCTTTTATGAGCCATAGAGGTTGAGGGGGGCCGTTGAGGTGGGCGTCCAGACAGCCTTTTGGGGTTTAGCCTGGTGACCAGCTTCCGGTTGGATTTTCAGCTTCTTGTGTTGGCGGGAGAAGTTTGGATCGATGATCGAGTCCCGTGCCTGCCGCCAAACCTTATAGATTTTGGAAGACAGCCGTTGAGGAGATTGGGGTTGTTCGGGTTTTATTTCGACAACCTTTTTTAATGAGGGAGGAGACCTCTTCAGCACTGCCGTAGGAGAATTCCTTCGCACCTTATTTAGCATTTCAAAGCTGTTCCCAGTTGGAACAGCAGCATTAACCTCTGCCATCGGGGCCGATGGAGTCAACCCGGAGGGGGTGTTGCCCCCAGCCTTCCTTACTCGGCGCCAATGGCGACGTCGAGCGTGTCGAGCGGACGGTGTAGGGTCAGCGGTAAGAATGGTTTCGTCTTGCCCCCTGTCTGGGTGGGGGGTCGCAGTTGGTATTAGCCTGTCAAAGACCGATGTCCTTTGGGCAGTAGGAGCTGGAGTTGAAGCCGTTAATCTTGTAAAGACCGACCTTTTGGCCGGAGAAGCTGCCTTGACGACTTCGGGGGCAGGAGCGGGCACCTTCTTAGAAGCAGCCTTCTCTGAGATTGTAGGTCCCATGATGGGTTCGCAGGATTTCTGGCCCAATCTAGAGAAGACCGAGGCGTTGACGTTGGGCGACTCGTTGAAAGGAGCCGCGGCAGGGGTAAGACGATCAAAGACCGACTTCTTGAGAGCTTCCATTGTCAGCGCTGGAGCGGTGAAGTTTGTAGGTGGGAGCATGGTCCCAAAGAACAATCCTGTGGTGGCGCGAGTGACCTGTTCCACGGGCATTGTGAATAGCGAAGCAGCTTGGGGTCCGTAGGCTATACCTCCTGGCGAGGCAGAGCGTTGGCTGCAATTGCAGCCTGAGCAGTTGGAGAATTTCATGGAAGTAGAAGCCATCGATCCTTTGCTTTCTACAAAAAGCAAGACGCCAATTCTTAGTATCTTGAAACCCAAGGGCAACCATTGGCGAACCGCGATTGGTTCGCGAGTCACGACACATGAAGTGTGGAGTGGAAAGAGGAAAAGGTCCCACCGGGCGTGCCAGAATCTGTTCCCCTCCGAAAGACGGCGCACAAGACTGCGGTGTCTTGGCACTGAGATTCAGGGCAGATGCTAATTGGTGCTATCCGTTCACCTCTCCGAAGATGCCAAGTTGATTTATGGCACCATGTATCGAAGGTTTAAACGGATGCGTCCGATGTAGCAGACTTCGTCAGATTCCCCCTCGCTTGAGGGGTTTTTGATTGTGGGGACGCTCTTCCCTGCAGGCGCAAGCCCCTGCAGTTAATTACGCTACCGCATTGCGGTAACAACTTTCTCCTTCTCCAGCTGGTCACTTCGTGTCGTGGGTGTTTGTTTTGTGTTTTTTTGCCCGTGGATTGTTTACGGAGACTGAGTTATGTCGTCGCCCGTAGGGCGTGGACTAGTCCAAATCCGTATTATCTTAGATTTGGGTTTGGGGGGGTTTGGTTTGAGGATACGTCAGCCATACGTGAGGCTAAGATCAACTCAAACGTTTGTTAAGGATACGTTAGTCTCACTTTGAGACTAAGATCAACTTAACGGGATCGTTTAGATCCGACAAAGGAGCTTTTGGGCTCTAATGTTCCAATTTAGGGACATAGTGGTCCATCGTATGTATGGCCGTCGGGACCCGTCACCTCTCTGACGACGTTGAAGGATTACAATGACGGATGTCAGAGGAGCTCAGAGATGTACCCTCGAGCCAGAGTTAATTGGGGGGATTCATAGTCCAGTCTGTTTGAAGGTTTAAGAATACGTTAGCCATCTTTGAGGCTAAGATCAACTTAAACGGGACCGTTTAGATCCGACAAAAGAGCATGCGGGGCTCTATTGTTCTAGTTTAAGGACATTGCGGTCCATGGGTAGTTTAAGGACATTGCGGTCCATGGGTAGTTTAAGGACATTGCGGTCCACTGTTAGTTTTAAGATATCTCGGTCAAGGTTAAGGACGTCGTAGTCCATGGGTTTAAGGCCCCCACAGTCCGTTGTTAGTTTTAAGACATCCCGGTCAAGGTTAAGGACGTCGTAGTCCATGGGTTTAAGGACCCCACAGTCCGTTATGTGCTCTGGATGCTTCACACGGGTTCACTGCCGTGTTCTGCGAGGACCAGGCTCCGCTCTGGACGTTTTCCACGGGGTCAAAGAGTGACATTATCCGCGTTCCACGTAACCAGGAATTTGCATTAAACACGGGTTTAAGGACCCCGCAGTCCGTATCAATGTGTGGTCGTCGGGACCCGTCACCTCTTTGAAGACATTGAGGGATTACAATACCAAGTATCAAAGGAGTGAAGAGATGTACCCTAGAACCGGAGTGGATTAAATAGTCCTTGGCCCAATTTGGGGTCAAGACGAATTAATTGTGTTATAAGTCTATTGGCCCAGTTAATCACAAATTGAGGACTTATGGCCATCTTGGGCTAAGTCCAATCAGGAGAGGCTTTGCCTCCATCCATTTAGTCAATTGGGTCAAAGCCTAGTGTTAAACACTACAGAGCAATCAGTGTTGAACACTGGGAATGAGGTTGACAAGTTAGTGTTTAACACTAAGAGATAATTGGTGTTAAACACCAGCAACAAGGCTTTTCTAAAACAGATCAGTGTTAAACACTAAAACAGATCAGTGTTGAACACTGCAAATGAAGATCTCAGATTAGTGTTAAACACTAAGGCAATCAGTGTTGAACACTGCAGATAAAGCTTTTTAATTAGTGTTGAACACTAAGGCCCAACAGTATTTTAACACTGGGTTCGAGAGTTTCAATTTAGTGTTAAACACTAAGACAAGAGGGGTCACGTGGCAGCACGTGAGAGCGCCCTCCCTTCATTTATTCTGAGATTATCGTGTCTTTCAGAGCGTCACGTGCCATCACGTGATGGGCATTCAAATGCCTATGTATTAGAGCTTTTGCCAAGGGTCACGTGGATCACGTGGGGTGCTGCCTCAAAGGGGCTTTCTGTAGATCTTTTGGGGGGTCACGTGATGACACGTGACCCTGCCTCTATGTATTTTGTTTAGAGGCTTTGTTAATCTTTTTTCAGGAATTAAATTCCTCAAGCTGTAAATTAAATTCCTACTTCCTTTCGAAGACTTATATTCTGGAATAGAGTTTAACTCTGAATTTTCTGTAGGAATTACATTCCTCATATATGTGAAGGGCTGAATAGGGTTAAACCCTAATAAAAGTTTTTAAGGAATTGAATTCCCATTCCCTGTTAAATGATGATTAAGGGAATTAAATTCCCGTTGTTTCAACAGAACTAAGTTCTTAATTAGGGTTAAACCCTGTTTCTTTTTATTCTGAAGGAATTAAATTCCCATGATACAGGGTCAAGCCCTAATTTTATTTTAAAGGAATTAAATTCCTATAGTTCTATGAGAATTAAATTCTCATGCTTGCATTCCCTCTCTATGTTTCGGATCTGCATGGCAGGATCTCAACCCATTGAGAATTAAATTCTCAACCTAAAGGGGAGATGTGCACTTTGCAGATCCTCTATTAAAGAGAGAAGAAATATGTTCTTCTGTTTTTATGTATCAGAGTTAAACTCTGTTGAGAATTAAATTCTCTTCTTCTTTCAAGGAGCTTTTCCCTTTCTTACCTAGGGTTTTTGCAGAAGATCCAAGTTCTCCAAGTATCGAAGCTCTCTTTCTTTTCTCTTTTTTTCCTCTGCGTATGTATAAGTATGTATGTCTCTTGGCTCCTATTTATAGGAGAAGCAGCCGAATCAATCAGTTTTTGACGAATCTTCGTGAGAGATTTGATTTGCATCCATCATTCATTTTGGAACTTTGGATTATTAGGTGAATTTTATTCACCATTGGATTTTAAATCCAGAGATTCTCCTTTGTTATTTTGGTTAGATTTAAAGGGGAAATCTTTCCAAACCCGAGATTTTCCCATAGATAGATCACCTCTGAATCTTTAATTCGATTGGTTCCAGATAGTTTCTTTCCTTCGGAAAGATTTGAATTTCTCTCAGAATTTAATTCTGTTAACACAGTGGGCTTTGAAAGCCGGTCACGTGTGACCATGTGACTCATGGTCACGTGTGAGCACGTGACCCCCTTTGGAATGAGCCTTTTCCTTTCTTTTGCGCTCTGTCTTCTTATTGCTGCTTAAACGTCACGTGCTGCCACGTGACCCCTGGTCACGTGTGAGCACGTGACCCTTGTTTGAACTCTCTCTTTCCTTGGTTCAACTGGAGAACGAGTCTGCTATCTTGAACGTCACGTGGCAACACGTGACCCTGGTCACGTGGAAGCACGTGACCTCTTCTGAATCCTTTTCCTTGACTTGATCAGGGAACTGGTGTGCCTTTTGACTCTTGCATTTAAATGTCACGTGTCGCCACGTGACCCAGGTCACGTGGGAGCACGTGACTCTTTCTGAAGCCCCCTTTTCTTCAACGTAGTCAGGAAACTGAACTTGAACTTGCCTTGATGATGTTTTTAGGTGTCACGTGCCAACACGTGACCGCTAGTCACGTGTAAGCACGTGACCCTCTTCTTAAGCTTTTCCCAGAAGCTTTCCTGATTTTAAATCAGGAAACAACAGCACGACATCAACTCCCTATATCGGGAGAGACGAATTCCCTCCTATCGCTCATTGCCTCCATGTGATTCGGGACTGTATCCAAAAGCCACCTTTTTGCACGCCCTCTTGGACGTGGTATGATGGAAATCAAAGCACAGTGGGAACCACACAAGACTCTATGACGATTTCGGGTCAACAGACTACTCTGTACCAGTGTCACCGAAGAACAGCCATCTGACGTATGGTATAATACCATCTGGGAGTTCTCGGCGAGTCCGTCCAGTGTACCCAGTCTCTACTGAGCACCCGTACACCATCCTTGATGTCAAACACCGATGGATATGGGATCATCCATCGCCCATCATATGGGTCAAGATGCGTATACGCTAGTTTACTCTGGTGCATCGATGCCCTGTCTCGATACACCCTCGACTAGGAACAGTTATAGGATGTACTCATCGACTACCGTGGCCCCACTAGTATGATCTCATCATAGTCCCGGTAGTCGAGTACATATCCTAAGGGCTTTATCAACATGTAACATAGAGACAATCAGAGTACATGTTAAGATAAAGTACAACCAGATAGCATACTATCATGTCGAGCAAGAAAGTCCTCCCTATATATGTCCAAGCATCCATTACAATATACATCGTATGTACAGTAATAGCCTCTAGGGCATACATATAACTAACATTTTGGGGGCCAGTATTTACAAAGGAGACTCTGCCGAAATTTTCGGAAAAATTGATATTGTTTTTAAAAAGACTTGATATGACTTATTTGATAAACTCGCTTTCAATTGATTGGTTTTCTTTTACCTCTTCTGCTTTTTGGTTTTGATTTCTGGGCTTTGGCTTACTTATTTTACGGACGTCTTGAGACGTTTCGTAACTTAAGTGCCAGTCACGTTCCGTACCCTGCGGGTCATGACATCCTCGGCAAGACCCAGCTCTGCAAGATAGGATTTATGAGAACCTGAAAGTTAAAACTTTGGCAAAAGAACCCAATGTCACGTTATCTTGGGTCGGTTTTTCGATTGCTTCCCGAGCCGTACGTGTTGCCTGTCTGTGGATGGTGGACAAGGTAGCCGAAGCATCCTCTGAAGGAGTGGGGGCAGGGGTAGCAGTGCTCGAACCTGAACCCGAGGCCAAGGCAGCGTTACGCTCGCTTGCTGCGCGCATTCTACGCATCCTTTCCCCCCGGGCCGTGAGAGCGGATCTTCTCAAGACCTCCGTCAACGGGACGTCATCGTCCGTGCCAATAGTTACTTCTAAAGTCGTTATGACATCCGTCATCGGTCGTTTGAGTAAAGCCTCTTTCGGCAGTGCTGAGGAGGCCGGGACTTCGATGGCTGACCCTGGAAGCATCTCCGTATCACCCTGCGGGATTGGCATTACAGTCCCTGCGATAAGATAAGGAGGGGGTCAGATTTTCTATAAGAAAGGCGAATGAAGACGCAATGAGCCAAGATATACTAACGCCCAGTGAAGCGCGAATCCTCTCCTCCTCAAAAGTCTTGAGGGAGGCCGCAAGGGCCTCTTCAGTGGAAATGCCTGTTAAAGAAGGAAAAGTATCAGTCAAAACGTGATAATAAAAATATAATGCAATGACAAAAAGTACGATTGATGTTTACTTGATTGCACGAGGATGGCCAATCCCGCTTTGTGGTTTGCTGATCGCACAGAAGCTGCAATAGCAGCCTCCAGGTCGGTATCGTCCGGTGCTACGAACAGGCCTTTGTTGGTCCCGTACTCACTCAGACCCTCGCTATAAGGAGCATGAGGCTCCTGGCCGAGCACAACATCTGCAGAGAAAATCGACTTCTTCTTCCTCTTCTGCGAGCGAGCACCGGTCGCCGCTAGCACCAGCTTATGCTTGGTGGGCACCTTGGGATGACAAGTCCCGATATCTGAACCCATGCCAGACTCGGGAGAAGCTACAGTCACCTCTTCCACGGGAGCACGGGGTATCGGTAGCTCGGGCCTATCACGCGGGACTTCGATCACGGCAGCTTCTCTTAAGGGAGGATGGACAATAGTCCGTCACTTCAGAGGGACGTTTCGATCACCAGCGGGGGGTACACCCTTGCGATCAAGCAGCAGTCGCTTCTCCTCCCTAATGACGGCACCGATTGAATGCTGATACCAGGCCACGTACATATTAAGGGCCTTCGGGACATAGCCCGGTTCTCTGATAAAGAAGTTAGACCCTGTGTTCACGCGCATAAAATGATGCAGCGCATTTCACATTCCCTCTTCAGTGGCAGCAGGTTCTAACAAGAAAGCCTCGAACGGGACTCCCTGACTATAGCTTAGCTGTTGGGCGAAATGATGCGGATTATATCTCATGAATAACGCCGCATTATTTTGCCTAAACACTAGAAAGCCCGGTATGATAGAATATAAATGAAAGATTTCCCGAGCTTTCAAAACAGAGGCTCCATCTTTAAAAATGTCCCGCAATGGCTGCGCCGTTGTTGCGGACTCTTTACCAATAGTCAGAATCTTGTCAGTAAAGGTCATGCCATTTCCAACCGTGCGAGGACGAAGGAGCAAACCTCTAGCTTCCCGCGGTGATGGATTTACAATAGATGCGCCGACTAATCGCATAATCCGGGGGAAGCCGCACCGGTCATAGAAGGAAGGCCTTTTATGAATACCGAAAACGCCAAGTGCATGTAGCTCGAGCCATGACATGAAGTAATGCATCGAGAAGTACACATGCTGCACTCCAGGTTCAGTGGTATTCGCCGCTTGGATGAGGCTATAATACAAATGAGCTAATCCGGCAACCCCGACAACCGTTTTCACCCCAATAACCATTCGGTGAGCTGGGTAGAAGACAGACGGCCTCATACGGCGAGGGTGCATCGGGAGCGCAAACCAGCTCAGCCATAGCCCAAGAAACCCCAAAAAGAACGTTTCCTCATCAATCCCAGGGACTGCATCCTCTGCAAAAGAAACGACTGGGGTGTTGGGAAGGAAGAAACTCTTTTGATCTGCCTCCGCCGTTGGTAGGTTGTTTAAACCTAAGCCGAAAGGGTCGTCAAGCATGGAGAATTTAGCAGCCTCTTTCGAAAGGACTTCCGGATGGAGAAAACGAGCGATGAAGTCCTCGAAATTAACCCCGCGGCTCCCGGATTCGAGGAAAAGGCCCTCATAAATATTCAACACTTTGATCAAACTAGGAAATTGATGTTGAATGGCGTTCTCCAGGGTAAAGCCTGTCATCACTAGCTTGGCACCAAAAACGTATTCATCTGTAGGAAGCAGTTCCTCATAACGCTCCCCTATAACCAGTAAGCCAGAAACTTCTGCAAATTCCTTTAAGGAGATTGATACTTCTCGGTCCAATGAAAGGAAGGTGTGGGTAAGAATATTCCACTGCTCCAGAAAAGCCTTAACCCACCAGGTGGGAAGCGTAGGATACTGGAAGAGAGAAGCATAAATGGCAGGATACAACCCAAGCCTCAACAACTGCGACTTCTTCGCTAACTGAATATAACGGGCCCATTGCAGATAGCCAGCTGGATGACGAAGAATTAAGCCAATCATACATGGTTGTCCCCACGGTCGTGCCTCGCCTTGACAAATACGTCACCCCAGGGTATCCAAAGCCATTGAAGGCTGAACAGGTTTCGAAGCTATAGCAGGCTGAAGAAGACCTCCCGAAGTCTAGTTGACTTCTTCCATGGTATAGTTCACCGGGGGCGGGTCGGCGTAATGGATCGCCATGATGGGCTCTGAGGGTACCACGCACGAAAAGCTCTGCCGACCCTTAATAATGTGATTGTACCATGTCCCACAGAGATGAAAATTCTTATGTTCCGGGTCATGATCTCTGATCAATGCTAAGACTTCCCGGTCCACAGGCGCTCCAGGGAATCCTCCCTCTGAACGAACGAATGGGAAAAAACGGTCGTAAGACATGTCACCTGCGCGAAAAAGAGGACAAAAGTCAATTGTCAGTGCTGTAATTTAAATTTTGACACTTGGTACTTTAAAACTCATACCACACTGAACTGCAGTAGAGAGGGACTAAAGGGGGCCCACAAAATCTAGATGACAGTTCATCATTAATAAAACAGCCTTATCATTTGATGAGATTGTTAATTAAATGAGGGAATCCTCAATTGATTCTCATTTAATGAGTATCTCCTCGGGCTAAGGAGTAAATCTTTCTTTGAGAGCATTGCTCTGTGACAGAGTGACACTTGTCAAACTCTAATCATGAAGGAATAAAACTTCCTCAAGAGCCTTGCTCTGGAAGAAAATGATGGAATAATCCATCGGAAAAAAATTGAAATCAATTTTTTATACATGAATGAAAAATTCTGAGATCTTTAAGATTTATGAACAAACTCTAAGAGTTCTTTATGAGCAAAGCTCTGTTCATGTATTAAGAAACCCTAAAAGAAGATCTCTTTAGATCTATGGTTTTGAGAGAGCAAAGCTCTGTTAATGAAACCCTAAAAGAGTTTTCTTTAGATCAAAGATCTATGAAGAGCAAGGCTCTGTTAATAGGTAAAACCCTAGATCGTTAAAAAAAATTAATCTTTACCTAAGTTTTAGCAGAGTATTGACTCTTGAAATTTCTTAAAATGAAGAGCTATGCTCTGTGGGAGAATAAAAATTCTCAGGAAACAAGAAGAAGATGAATAAAAATCATCCAAAGGACCAAAGGTCCTATTTATAGGCGCTGAGTACCGTTTCAACTTCTTAGTTGATCCGAGGGCGCAGATGCTGCCACCGCTGCACTTACATGAGGACCACGTGATCGCAATGGTGGGAGGGGGGCATTTGTTTCCCCCAATCAGAGCATTTCCCCCAATCAGAGCAAAGCTCTGTTCAAAATTCAAATTTTGAAATGAAGCAACGCTTCAGATGCAACTCCAAGTGCGCTGCGCCCTAAGCAGCGCAACATGTGCAAAGCATGTGGGCGCTAGTGCTGGGTGCGCTGTGATGTGTGCGCTAGCGCTAGATGCACTGCGCTCCAAGCAGCGCACCACTTTTCAAGCACGGGTGCGCTAGCGCAATGTGCGCTGCCCTATAAGCAGCGCACCATGTGTAAAGCACGGGTGCGCTAGCGCTGGAACTAAAAGCTCCTCACCGTTATATCAAAGATCTAATAATAATGATAAATCATTAAGTAATCGGAATTAAATTCTGTTAAGGAAAGATTCCTTAAAATCCTTCCAAATAACAAGATTGAGCTCTGTAAATCAGAGCACCGTTGGATCAATGATCCAATGGTAAATAAAAATTACCAAAAGACAGAATAAATTCTGTATGGAAAGATTTAGCAATCTTGTTAAAAACAAGAAGATTGCCTTCTGTAAAACAGAAGCCCTAGGATCAAAGATCCAATGGTGGGGAACCATCCTCAAATCAATCAGAGAAAGATCTCTTTAACTGATTCAACAAATCAGCCTACCCTATAAAATGGCCCCTAGATTTAAGGTCTCATACAGAGAAACCCCCCCCTTAAACTTTGAGAAATTCAAAGACAATGAGCAAGCTCTTAGAAGAAGAAAACTTTCTTCAAGGTAAAAAAAAATGATGTTGATGAAACATAAAGATGAAATCATCTCGTAATTTAAAAGGAAGGATTTACTTCTTTAAAAGATCATAGATCTACGAAGACAAAAAAGTCTTTCACAAAGAGATCAAAAGATCTCATCGTAAAATAAAAAGAAGAATTTACTTCTTTCTCACAGATCATAGATCTACAAGATGAAGGTCCTTAACAAAAAGGAGATCATAAAAGGGGGAGAACAATTTAATTCTCTTGAGGATTATAGACCCATAAAGGCAAAGCCTTTAATCAACATAAGAGATTGAAGAACTTTTGTTGTTAGAATCTTGTGACAAGGACTCTTTTTAGATCACAAAATTGATCATATGCGCCTTGCGCTCTGGAACTGCGCTTTGCGCTCTTGAACTGCGCTTTTGCGCTATTAGACTGGCACTCGACGCCGAGCGCGCCACGTGTCAATCACGTATGCGCCACTTAACAACTAGCGCTTTGCGCTCTTGAAATAGCGCACTGCGCTCATGGGCTGACGCTCAGCGCCAAGCGCACCACGTGTCAATCACATGTGCGTCATTAAACTAATATCGTAATGTGCTCATGAATTGGCGCACTGCGCCCATCATCCGGTGCAAAGCACGTGTTGCGCTGATAGAACATAAATTATTCGGTAATAAGCCCATGGCCATGAGGAACGCTCAGCATTCAGTAAAAAACAAAAAACACTGTCAAGGCCAAGCCCAAATAAAGGCTCAACAACCCAAAATAAAAATGTTAAATATTTTAACTTGATTGGACTTAACCCAAGATTGGCCATAAGTCATCAACTCATATTAATTGAGCCCATCTGCTCATAAATATTTTAACAGATTTTAGTCCCAATTGGACTACCGGTCTCTCAACCCGCATCGATTTAAGGGTGCATCTCTGAACTCCTCTGATATTTGTCGTTGTAATCCTTCAACGTCTTCAGAGAGGTGACGGGTCCCGACAACCATACATTTCACAGACTATGACGTTTTTAAACTGGACTGTGGGGTCCTTAAGCCCTTGGACTATGATGTCCTTAACCTTGACTGTGAGGTCTTTAAACTCACGGACTATGATGTCCTTAACCTTGACTGTGAGGTCTTTAAACTCACGGACTATGATGTCCTTAACCTCGGACTGTGGGGTCCCTTTTAAACCCTCGGACTATGATGTCCTTAACCTTAGACCGTAATGTCCTTAAACTAATTATCGACCGCAATGTCCCTAAACTAAACAATAGAGCCCAAATGCTCTTTTGTTGGATCTAAATGATCCTGTTAAGTTGATCTTAGTCTAAAAATTAGACTAACGTATCCTTAACAAACGTTTAAGTTGATCTTAGTCTCAAACAAGACTAACGTATCCTTAAACCCAACCCCCAAACCCAAATCTAAGATAATACGGATTTGGACTAATCCACGCCCTACAGGCGACAACATAAATTAGTCTCCGTATACAATCCACGGGCAACCAAAAACAAAACAAACACCCACGACACGAAGTGACCATCTGGAGAAGGAGAAAATTGTTACCGCTATGCGGTAACGTAATTAACTGCAGGGGCTTGCCCCTGCAGGGAAGAGCGTCCCTACAATCAAAAACCCCTCAACGAGGGGGAATCTGACGAAGTCTGCTACATCGGCCGCATCCGTCTAAACCTTCGATATACGGTGCCATAAATCAACTTGGCATCCTCAGAGAAGTGGACGGATAGCACCAAATAGAATCTGCCCCTAAATTTAGGTAAGACGAACCTACGCGATTCCATCTCTGTGTTTGGCGGAGAACAGTGCCCAATCATTTCGGCTATGTATTGTTTTATTTTTACTCGCTGTTTCTTTTATTGCGAGTTGCCCAATCATTTCGGCTGTTTCATATGCATATATTTTTTGCTCGTTGATTTTTTTATTACGAGTTGCCCCATCATTTCGGCTATTTCATATGCATATACTTTTGTTGCGAGTCGGGAACTTGGATCCTGACACCAATTCCGGCATCAGCATTGCTGCAACTGGAATATTGATAGGAGAAAATCATCATTTGCCTTGAGAGGACTTAGAATTTGATATCGATTTAGGTATCAGCATCGCTACGACTGAAATATTGCCAGAAGCGAATCATATTTGCCTCGAGAGGACTTAGAATTTGACACCGATTTAGGCATCGGTATCGTTACATCTGGGATATTGCTAGGAGCGAATCATCATTTTCCTTGAGAAGACTTGGAATTTGATACCGATTTAGGCATCAGTATAGCTACAACTAGGATATTGGCAGGAGCGAATCATCATTTGCCTTTGTCGATTTGAACAAAGGTGGCTTAGCAAACAGGGTTAGGATCCTGTCGATTAAGGCTTTTTGATTTTATGAGCCGTAAGGGTCTCATAAAATTATTTCTCCCTACGAATCGAGAGGATCTCATAGGTGTAGCTTTTCCCTAGAAGTCGTGAGGACTCCTAAGTGGTATTTTCTCTTGCAAGTTATAAGGATCTTACAAGAGTATTTTCTCCTTATAAGTTGAGAGGACTTACAAGTGTCGTTCACCATATGCGGACATTTCGCGCCATTAGTGAAACTTGGCGAGGGCTATATTTATTTGTGCCCGTGGATTGTATACAAAGGCCAATATTGGATTGCCTGTAGTGCAACTTGAGGAATATAATGACTTAAAAACAGGTCTAGGTGCCTGTAACTTAAGGCTTTTGAATCCTATAAGCCGGGAGGGTCTCATAGGGGGAAATTCTCCTTACGAGTTGTGAGGATCTCGCAAGTGTAATTTCTCCTTAGGAATCGTAAGGATTCCTAAACGTGTTGCTCCCTTGTGAGTTATAAGGATCTCACGTAGGTATTTTCTCCTAAGAAGGTCGAAAGGACCTTGCACATGACATGAGTTTTTTTTAACGAGTTTGCACCCTTTTGGGTTTTCACAAACTCGCCGGTAATCCTGCTGTTTTTACTCACGGTGCCCTTTCGGGCTTTCATCCGTGCCCCTTTTGGTTGTGGACGTACCGTTTTTGTTTTTTAACGGCAGGACTCTCGAGAGTAGTTTCGCCGCCTGTGACCCATCTGTTTGCCGGTGGGGTTTAGGGGTAGCTTTGTCATTGAAGTAGCTGCACAGTCGGTAGAACTTGAGTTGAGATCTTTGCTATCAAAACTTTGATTGCAATATGGATCTCAAAAGACTGTATCGTCATATCTGGGGTGACACACTTGTTTAGGGACGTTCCGGTCCATTGTTAATTTAGGGACATCTCTGTCCATTATTAGTTTAGGGACATCTCAGTTCATTATCAACATTTTTTGAGGTGAAGTTTTAGTTTAAGGACATTACGGTCCGTTGTCGCCTTGTTTGAGGCGAAGTTTTTCCGAATACCACTTAGAGTTTTGACTCAGGAAGATAGAGAACGGACACGAGCGTCGTCATCTATCATTGACCTAAGTCGTGAGTTTTCAAGCGTGGTATTTCTTGAGGAATCGGCCATTTATTGGTAAGAAGGGTTTTTCGCCATGCATATCCATGAGTAAGTAGACCCCACTTTGGTAGACCTTGTTTATGATATACGGGCTCTCATAGTTCGGCTTGAATTTCCTCTGTTTTGCACGATTGGGGATCATAGGTCTTTTAATGACTAGCACGAGTTCGCCTTGACGGAATGTTCTTAGCCTGGTCAGTTTTTCATATGACCGTGTCATCCTTGCCTTATAAACCTCTAGGTTTTGTTGTGCTTTAAGGCGTGTTTCGTTGAGGGCAATTTCCTCATGGATTTTTTTCTTTTCCTTTGTCCTTTTTGCTCAAACCCTTGTTTGTAGGTCCGAGGTTCTTTTCAGACAGCGTGCGGTTATGCAGCTGAATGTTCTCGCAGTTCTTCTCATTTTCTTTTTCGGAGCTGGAGTTCTTGAAAAGAGGGCCGAGGGTCATTTCTTCCTCAGAATCGCTCCCGAATGATAGAACTTGGGATCTTCCTTTTGTCAAACTGGTGCCAACCATATGACAGTTGCCAGCCGTTCCTTCACGCTCATCTGTCGCACTTCTTTGCTGTTGATGAGTTTTGCGCTTCATTCGCTTGAAGTGTTGTCGGTGAGCAACATATCCTTGCCACCACTTCTTGAAGGCACTGCACTCTTCGGTGGGGTGGGTGAACCCCTGATGATATAGGCAGTATTTCAGATTTGAAACCTCTCTATTAAGGCATTTGTCCTAGAAAGTGTTTCCTTTGAGAGGTGGCGGCTTCATTCCCATTGACAGGGCTTTAGAGAACTGCTTCTCCGTCTTGATCCTACTTTTGTCTGCCGCAGGTGTGTTTCGGTTTGGTTGGAGTATTTTACGACTCCTCCTTGCCGCAGCTTCTTCCACCTGATGCCGATGGTTGGCCTTTCGTATATGGTTGATTCACGTTCTCTGTCGGCTTTTCTCTTTTGAAAGGCTTCATTTAGCAGCCTGTCAATTAGGACTTCTGGTAGCTCTGGGGATTTTGGCGCCGATCCTGCCCCAGTTCCTCTGCGTTGCTTTCGGATGCCGAGTGAATTTCTTCGTCATTTAACGACGACTGAGAAACCATGTGGCAACTCGCTACATAGTCTTGGGTTCCTCCTGATGAGTCATTTCCCTCATCATCGTCAATATCTCCATTCTCATGGATATGGTTGAGAAACTCTTCGAAGGTGACTGGGATCCATGCCTTCTGGTTGTACTCCTCCAACGCGTCGATGTACTTTTGCAGGTCCGTGTACTTGTCGTCAGGCTGCACGGGCTTCTTGGTCTTCTTCTTTCCTTTCGAAGACTTTAAAAGCTTGACCTGGGTGTTTTGCCCATCGTTAGCAGTTTGCGGTGTGGGACGCGGTTTCAGCATTCCCTCAATGATCTCGGGCTCCAGCAGGCTTTTCCACCTTATCGCCAGACATGCTTGAAGATCCGTCAGCATTCTTTTGGTTTTAGCTGAAAGGACAACTTCCCAAGAAGCTTCTTCCACAAACGAGCATGATGCTCCCGGCGTATCCAATTTTTTAGGAGCGTGCCTCTATGGCGGGTTCACCTTCCAGTTCGTAGACAGCGCGAATTTCCCTTGGCGGTACTAGTCCTCGACCCAGTTCTTGAAGATGTAGCAATCCTCAATAGGGTGGCTCACCATTCTGTGATAGGAGCAATAGTTGGGGTTGTTGACATCGCCGGGTTGCAGTGGACGTCGTGAGTCCGGCAATGTAATAAGTTTGTTGCGCACTGCCAGCTCGAACTGTCTCCTCGTTTTATTACGCGGAAATGAGTAAGCACATCCTAGTTTCTCTTCAGGGGATTGGCACGGGCGCGCGTTGTTTTGGAGAGCAACCAGTTTTGGGTCACTCGGTTGTTGTTGAGTAATGGCAACGAAGCCCGCTTTCCCTTTACTCTTTGCATTCCGAGGGTCCAGTTTTGAAGAGGAAGGCACATGGCCCATCTGGTCCATTTGGGCCAACTTGTCGATCAAAGCCTGAAAAGTGGTCGGCTTAAAGAACGTCATGAACTGGGACATAGTCACCTGAGGATCGAGTGTCCCTATGAACATGCCCATGGCAGGAGCTTCTTCGATGCGTTGTTCGCATTTTGACCAAGGGTTCCGTCACCGGATCGTGTATTGAACCCAGGTCTCTCCTGGCTTCATCCTGGCATTGATTAATGCCGTGATCGGAGTGCGCTCGAATGCGCTGGCGAACCGCTGCGTGAACAACAATTCCATTTCCGTGAATGTTTTGACGGAGTCATTTGGGAGCTCCGAGTACCATTAAAACGCCATCTCTGATAGGCTACCGACAAACTGGCGAAGCTACAGTTTGTCGTCGCCTCTAGTATTGCCGCATAGAGCTCTGAACTGAGCGACGTGCTGATGCAGATTGCCTGTCCCTTTGTACACATGGAATTTAAGGATCGTATATCCCGGCGGGTACTTGATTTGGTCATACCAGCCAGGATACGGTCATCCAGTTCTGACGATTTGTCCAGCCGATTCACTAGCTTGATGAGCTCGTATTTGTTGAGCTATGTAATCATCAAGAGCAGCCTTGGATATTGTTTCCTCCTTGGCTATTGATAAAGTTGGAAGAGAGTTTGATGTTTCCCCTCTGTCGTCCTCGATGATTATCGGCGGGTCTTAAGCTGGAGGTTTTGGCTGGATCATCATTCCAACCATGTCTTGGAATAGGAGCGCCATCTGCTTTATTAGCAGCTTGTTCCGCGGCCTTTTTTTCTTTTCTTTCTAGCACCCTTCACAGGAACTTTGTATCGGTTTCTTGCTCATGGCATTGTTCAGATGCCGATTCTAGGCTTTCTTTCTGCCCGGTGAGTGCTGACATTTTGATCAGCATTTCCTGGAGCTTTTGTTGTTGCTCCTGAGCTTTTGTCAACAATCGAGTTTGGGGCCGATAACCCTTGGAAACACGGCTTTCCTCTTTCCCGGAAGCCATATAGACCATGTGCACTATCATGCCCCCAGACTTGGGGCATTTGGGTCCGTCGCCTTTGGAATTTGCCGTGGGCAGTTAGATTTTCTCCGGCCTTCTCCTTTTGTGGGAGGTCGAAGTTGAAGGGGCCGTTGTAACAGGCACCCATGTGGACGATGCCTTTCGTAGTATAGCGGAGGGATGGTCCTCCTATTGCCGAGCCTTCATTTTCTTCAGCCGCGCGAGGGTAGTCTTTGTTGATCACAGAATCTTGGACTTTTCGCCAGACCCTATGGATATGGGAAGACAGCCGCTGAGGGGATTGCTCCGGCTTTTCCTGCGTCATGTTTTTAGCAGGTGGGGGAGATTTCTTCAGTACTGCAGTTGGAGAGTTCTTGTGCATCCTCCTAAGCAGATCAAAGTTGTTCCCTGTTGGAACAGCAACGTCAACTTCTACCATTGGAGCTGGTGGGGAAAGTCTAGAAGGGGAGTTTCCCCCGGCTTTCTTCACTCGGCGCCAGTGGGGACGTCGATCATGTCTTGCAGACGGGACCACCTCAGTTGTGGAAGCGGCTCCGTCGTGCCCCAGGCTTTGATTAGGGGCTGCTACAGGTGCCAGCCTGTCAAAGACCGACGTCCATTGAGAGGGAATAACCAATCTTTCAAAGGCTGACTTTCTAGTAGGGAAAGCTCTTTTGATGACATCACCCACAGCAAGAGTTGGCACGACCACTCTTGCGAAGACCGATCTTTTGGTAGGAGAAGCACCTTTGACGACTTCACCTGCCGGAGGGGTTGGGAGGACTATCTTTACGGGCCCGCTTGAGCTTCGGCTCAGCTTGTTGAAAACTAAGGTGGCAGACTTAGAAGACCTATTGAGAGGGGGCGTGGTGGTTGCAAGTCGATCGAAGACCGGCTTCTTGGGAGCTTCCTATGGTGGCAATGAGGCGCTGAAGCTTGCTGGTGGGAGCATTGTTCCGAAGAACAATCCAGTGATGGCTTGAGTCACCTGCCCCACCGGCATTGAAAAGATGGATGCCGCATTGAGCCTGTATTTCACTCCTCCAGTTAAGGTGGAGCGGGGGTTGCTGTTGCAGTTTGTGCAGATGGAAACCATTAATGTTCTCTTTTTTTGCACAGGAACAAGACACTAAATCTTAGTACCTCGAATCCAAGAGCAACCATAGCAAATCGTGATTTGTTTGCAAAACACGACACATGAAGTATAGAGTGGAAAGAGGAAAAGGTCCCACCGGGCACGCCAGGATCTGTTTAGCACCGAAAACGGAGACGAACCGGGATAGATCGTCCTTCCTGAGTTTGGGGGCAGATGCTATTTGGATTTATCCATCCACCTCTCTAAAGATGCCAAGTTGATTTATGGCACCGTATATCGGAGGTTTGGACGGATGCGGCAGTTGTAGCAGACTTTGTCAGATTACCCTTCGTTTGCAAGGGGTTTTTGATTTTGGGGACGCTCTTCCCTGCTAGCGCAACCCCTGCAGTTAATTACGTTACCGCATCGCAATAACCACTTTCTCCTGCTCCGGAAGTTCACTTTGTGTCGTGTGTATTTTTGTTTGTTTAGGTTGCCCGTGGATTGTATACGGAGACTAGTTTCTGTCATCGCTCGTAGGGCTCGATTTAGTACAAATCCGTATATTTGAGATTTGGGTTTTCTTTTTAAGGATCGTTAATCTGTTTTGAGGTTAAGATCGACTTAAATGTATGTGAGTGGTTGGGGCTCGGTTGGTTTTTTGTTAAGGATACGTTAGTCCAATTTGAGACTAAGATTTACTTAATAAGGCTTTATGATCATTTTTGTTTCAGATCCGAAAGATGGAATTTGGGTTCTGTTGTCTTTGTTTAGGGACATTTCGGTCCATTATCGCCATTTTGGAGGCGAAGTTCTAGTTTGAGAACATCTCGGTCTATTGATCACCATCATCTCAGTCCGTTGATCACCATTTTGGAGGTAAGATTTAGTTTAAGGACGTCTCAGTCCGTTGTTCACCATTTTGGAGGTGAGATTTTAGTTTAAGGACGTCTCGGACCGCTGATCACCATTTTGGAGGTGAGATTTTAGTTTAAGAATGTCTCGGTCCGTTGTTCACCTTCCGCGCACGTGTATTTGTTACGTGACGAACAACGATGATATGGGATGCACCCAGTTTGGGGTGCAGTCTGATTTGAGGTGTGCACATCAATTTGGAAGTGCACCAAAGAGTTGTTGGTTGTCGGGACCCGCCACCTCTGTGAAGACGTTGAAGATTTACAACGACATATATCAGAGGTGTGGAGAGATATATCCTTAAACCAAATCCGATATTTGAGGGAAAAGATGGTGCTGTTGTAGAACTAATAAATGTTGGTCATGTTTGAGACTAAAATTATCTTAGGAGATATAAGATGAATATCATTTGGGATATCATCAATGGGAGACTACTACTCAATTTTTAGACTGAGGTAAGCTTGGAAAAACATGAGCAATATAGGCTCGGTTGTTTTAGTATCAAAGAGAACTAACGTTAGGAAACTTAACCAATTTGGGCTGAGATTAGGTTTCCATAATTACCCAACAGTGCAAAGCACTTGGCCGTTGCGGCTGTATATGAAGTGCTAAGCACTTTGTATGGCGCCCACGTGAGGAGCACGTGAGGCGCTGGGTGCTGCTCAATAAGTATTGAACAATCAGCTGTTTTGGGCTGTTTATGGAGTGCTAAGCACTCTTTTCTTCTTTATGGCGGCACCTACGTGAAGAACACGTATGGTGCTGGAAGCTGTCCAATAAGTGTTGAACACTTTTTCTTTCTGTGGCGTCCACGTGAGGAGCACATGAAGCGCTGGACGCTGCCCAGTGAGTGCTAAGAACTCTTTTCTTCTCTGTGGCGGCGCCCAAGTGAGGAACACGTGTAGTGCTGGGCGTTGCCCAGTGAGTGTTGAACACTCTTTCTTTCTATGGTGCCTACGTGCAGAGCACGTGAGGCGTTGGGCGCTGCCCTGTGAGTGTTAAGCACTCTTTTCTTCTGTGGCGCCCACGTGCGGCACTGGGCGCTACCCGGTGAGTGTTGAACACTCTTTCTTTCTGTGGCGCCTACGTGACAAGCACGTGAGTCGCTGGGCACTGCCCTTGTTTCCCCAATAAAAGAGCAAAGCTCTGTTCAAAATTTGAAAGCCAACGCCAAGAGTTAAAAACTCTGAGGCGGCACCTCACGTGCGTTGCACGAGGGCGCCAATGCCAAGAGTTAAAAAATCTGACACGGCGCCTTACGTGCCTTGCACGAGGGCGTCATCGCCAAGATTTAAAAACTATGAGGCGGCGCTTCATGTGCCTTGCACGAGGGAGACAGCGCCAAGAGTTAAAAACTCTGAGGCAGCGCCTCACGTGCCTCGCACGAGGGCGCCAGCGCCAGAACCAAATCTCTCTGTTAAACAGAGCCGTTGGATCAAAGATCCAACGGAGATGATAAATTATCAGAATACAGAATTAAATTCTGTTGAGAAAATATTCCTCAAATCTTTCTAAATAAGAAAGATTACTCTCTGAAAAAACAGAGCACCGTTGGATTGAAAATCCAATGGTGATTAAAAAATCACCAAGCTATAGAATAAGCTTTGTATGGGGAAATATTTCCCTAATCTCTTCTGTAAAACAGAAGTCCTTGGATCAAAAATCCAACGGTGGATAAAATCCCAAATCAATCAAACATCTCGTAATAAGAGATTTCTTTAACTAAATCAACAAATCTGCCTCCACTATATAAAGGACCCAAGACTTTAAGTCTTGTACAGAGAAACCCCCCAGAAGCTTTGAGATAAAGAAAGAAGAAAGCTTTAATAAGAAAGAAAGAAGAATATCTTTTTCGAGGTAAATAAAAAAAATAGAGATCAGAGCATTTTATCTGCATATCCAAGAATTTAACTTTTCTCAAAGAACATAGTTCTTTCTCTGGATTTGAGGTCCATGAGACAAGTCTCCCACAAATGAGAATTTAATTCTCATAGGGATGAACTTGATCTTGGGGATCAAAGATCTAGAAAAGAACAGAGAATTGAACTCTCCAGAACAGAATACACAAAGAAAGCCTAGCACCAAGCGCTTCACGTGTCCCTCACGTGGGCGCTGCTCAATAAAGAGTGCTTAGCACTCAGTGGTTGGCACTCAGCGCCAAGCGTCTCACGTATCCCTCATGTCGGCGTTGCTCAATAAGGAGTGCCTAACACTCAGTGGTTGGCACTAAGCGCCTCACGTGCTCCATACGTGGGTGCCATAAAGAATGTTTAACACTCCATAAAAAAATAAAAAAAAAAGGGAAAATAAAGTAAAGTAAAGGGTGAGTGTCAGAACCCATATCAATGCCTAGCATTTGTTTGCACAGAAAAGAGACTGAGCCCAAGCAAGTGTTTAATACTTTATTCAAAAACTGAGTGGGCTGAGTCCAAGTTGACTAAAAATCCCTGATTCAAATCAACCAAGCCCATGTGCCCATCATTTTCCAAATTGGTCTTAGTCCCAAACGCAACTACTGATCTTCCAACAGACATTGGTTCAAGGGTACATCTCCTCACACCTCTGATACATGTCGTTGTAATTCTTCAGCGTCTTCAGAGAGGTGGTGGGTCCCGATAACCAATAACTCTTGGTGCACTCCCAAATCGACAGGCACATCCTAATGGACCGAAACGTCCTTAAACTAACAACAGACCGCAACGTCCTTAAACTATCTATGGACCGAAAACATCCTTAAAAAAATAATAGAGCCCAAATGCTCTTTTGATTGGATCTGAATGATCCTAAATCCTGTTGAGTATATCTTAGCCTAAAATTAGACTAACGTATTCTCAACAAATATTTAATTTGATCTTAATCTCAAAAAAGATTAACGATCCTTAAACCAACCCAAACCCAAATCTAAGAATATACGGATTTGGACTAATCTACGCCCTATGGGCGACAACATAAATTAGTCTCCGTATACAATCCACGGGCAACCAAAAATAAAACAAACACACACAACATGAAGTGAACTTCTGGAGCAGGAGAAAGTGGTTATCGCTACATGGTAACGTTATTAACTGCAGGGGCTTGTGCCGGTAGGGAAGAGTGTCCCCACAATCAAAAACCCCTCCCAAATGAAGGGGAATCTGACGAAATCTGCTACAACGGCCGCATCCGTCTAAACCTCCGATACACTGTGCCATAGATCTGCTTGGAATCTTCGGAGAGGTGAACGGATAAATCCAAATAGCACCTGCCCCCAAATTCAGGCAAGACAATCCATCCCGGATCCGTCTCCCATTTTTGGCAGTAAACAGATTCCGGCACGCCCGGTAGGACCTCTTTCTCTTTCTACTCCACACTTCGTTTGTCATGTTCACGAATGAATCACGGTTTAATATGGTTGCCCTTGGATTCGAGGTACTAAGATTTGGTGTCTTGCTCCATGCAGAAAAGGAGATAATATCGATGGCCTCCAACTGCACTAACTGCAACAGCAACTCTCGCTCCGTCCCGACTGGAGGAGTGACTTTTGGGCCCTAAGCGGCCTCCATCTATGCAATGCCGGTGGAACATGTGACTTAGTCCACCACTGGACTGTTTTTTGGGACCATGATCCCACCAACATCCTTCAGTGCCCCAGTGCCATCACAAGAAGCTCCGAAGAAGTCAGTCTTCGATCGACTTGCAGCCGCCACAGCCCCTCTCAACGAGTTGTCCAAGTCTTCTACCTCGGTCTTTGACAAATTGAGGCAAAGCTCCAGTGGGCCTGCAAAGAGGCTCGCGATACCTGAAGGGGTTATCCCTAAGCGGATAGCCATTCCAGTTTCGGCAGACAAAGTCGTCAAAGGGGATTCTCCTGCTAAAGGATCGGTCTTTGCAAGATTGGCAGTTACAACTCCTGCTTCTGGCGAAGTCACCAAGACTGCTTCCCCTGTCAAAAAATTGGCCTTCAAAAGATTGACTGTCCCCTCTCAACGGGCATCAGTCTTCAATAGGCTGACACCAGCAGTAGCCCTTCATCAGAGCAAGGGACATGATGAAGCCGCTCCAACAACAAAGGTAGTCCCGTATGCTCGACTTCGCCACTAGCGCCGGGTGAAAAGAGCTAGGGGCAGTTCCCCCTCTGGACTTACCCCACCAGCTCCAATGGTGGAAATTGATGTTATTGTTCTAACTGGGAACAGCTTCGAGCTGCTCAGGAGGGTGCGCAAGAACTCTCCAACCGCTGTACTAAAGAAGTCTCCTCCGCCTGCTGAAAACATGACACCGGTGAAGCCGAAGCAGCCCCCTCAGCAGCTGTCCTCTAAAATCCACAGGGTCTAGCGGAAAGTCCAAGACTCTATAATTGACAAAAATAACTCTCGCCGACTAGAGAAAAAGAAGGCTCGACAAGAGGAGGACCACCCCTCCTCCATACAACGGAAGGCCTCGTCCACATGGGTGCCTGCTGCAACGGCCCCCTCAACTTCGACCTCCCATAAGAGGAGAAGGCCGGAAAAGATCTCCGTGCCTGCGGTAAATTTCAAAGGTAATGGACCCAAACGCCCCAAGTCTGGGGGCATGGTAGTACACACGGTGTATATGGTTTTCGAGAAAGAGGAAAGTCGTACTTCTACGGGTCATCGACCACTCACACGGTCTGTGACAAAAGCCCAAGAGCAGCAGCAAAGCTTCCAAGAAATGCTAATGAGGATGTCAGCACTCACTGGGAAAAAAGAAAGCCCAGAAGCATCGTCTGAACAGCGCCGGGAGCAGGAGACTGATACGGAGTTTTTGCAAAGGGTGCTGGAAAGGAAGGATAAAGATGCCGCGGAACAAGCTGCTAATATAAAGTAGATGGTGCTCCTGTTCCAAGACATGGTTAGGATGATGATTCAGCCAGACCCTCCAGCCGAAGATCTACCAATAATCATTGAAGACGACAGAAGGGAGACATCAAACCCTCTTCTGGCTCTATCAACAGCCTGGGAGGAGACGATCTCCAAAGCTTCCCTTTACGACTACATAGCTCAGCAAATATGACCTCATCAGGCAAGCGAAGCGGCTAGCCAAGTTGTCAGAACTAGACGACCGTATCCAGGCTGGTACGATCAAATTAAGTGCCCGCCGGGATATACGATCCCTAAATTGTTAGTTATATGTATTCCCTAGAGGCCATTATTGTACATGTGATCTATATTATAGTGGATGCTTGGATATTTAAAGAGAGAACTTTCTTGCTCGACATGATAGTATGCTATCTGGTTGCTCTTTATCTTAATATGTTGACTTGTATATGTGATACTGTCTTTCTCTCACATGTTGATAAAGCCCTTAGGTTGTGTACTTGACTACCAGGACTATGATAGAGATCATACTAGTGGGGCCAAGGGTAGTCCGTAAGTACACTCTAAAATTGTTCCTATTCTAGGGTGTATCGAGACAGGGCATCGATATTCCAGAGTAGACTAGCGTATACGCATCTTGACCCATATAATGGGCGATGGATGATCCCACATCCATTGGTGTTTGACATCAAAGATGGTATACAGGTGCTTAGTGGAGACTGAGTATACTGAACGGACTCGCCGAGAACTCCTAGTTGGTATTATACCTATCGTCAGATAGCAATTCTTTGGTGACACTGGTACAGGTTAGTCTGTAGACCCGAGATCGTCATAGAGTCTTATGTGATTCCCACTGTGCTTTGATTTCCACCTTACCATGTTCAAAAGAACATGCAAAACGGTGGCTTTTGGGTACAGATCCGAATCACATGGAGGCAATGAGCGATAGGAGGGGATTCATCTCTCCCGGTATTGGGGGTTGATGTTGTGTTGTGTTCGATTGGCCATAACAGGAAGTCCCTGGCCAGGGCTGCTACGGATATTTACTGTTAAGTGTTATCCGTAGTTTCTCGACCCATTTTGAGCCTCACATCGGCACGACTTATCGGTTATTGGGGTCTGATACTTACCACCCCTATACTAGATATGCCACATAACATATGAAAAGACCGGACTGTACGGTAGTGTTACTAACAGGCTTTTGCAGGAGTTAGAGCGGGCTTGCTTGCTGATCTTCTGATCGTTCAATACCCGGGTAATCTTTACGTCCAGCTAGTACCGCTGACGGCTTGTGGGTGCTTAATGTGATCATCACTTACTGCCGGCGTATTGACGAGTTCTTAGAGTCCTACACAGAGGTTTCACTGGCTCAGGCAAAACAAAGTAGGAGCACATATGTGATATGTGCGGGACCGAGATTAATACGAGTATATGATACCGTATTTTATTCTGGCGATATAAGATATCGATCGGTTATATGAGATATAGCCGGGTTATCGAATCAAGTGTTGATTCGATAAGTCAATATCGATCGGTTATATGAGATATAGCCGGGTTATCGAATCAAGTGTTGATTCGATAAGTCAATATTGTATTAGTCGGTTATATGAGATATGGCCGGGTTATCGAATCAAGTGTTGATTCGATAAGTTGATACAAATAATATTAGTCGGTCATATGAGATATAACCGGATTATTAAATCAAGTGTTGATTTGATGATTTAATGTATAATTATATATTTGATATATTAGTTTACGTTAATTAATATTAGCTCACTTAAGCATTTCTTTTTCTCACATGTGCACACTTGATATATATATGATATATATTAATTTTGTTTTATTTATGTGTCATGGTTGATGATACATGCAACATGGGTGTATGAGACTTACACCATGATGAAGATAATGTAGGGTTTATTTATTTATAGTAATTCAATTATTAGTTGGAAATTTATCACATGGCATGAAGCTTTGAGAAGCTTGGAGATCCATTGACTTATTCTACTAGTTTTGTCTTACACTAGATATTTGTTAACCCAACCATTATATAAACTCATGGTTAAGTCTCTACATAAGGGATATTAGATATTTTCTCACCCATGTTGTCATTCACTCTCTCATCCATTATTTGCTTCTTCTTCCTCAAGCTCAAAAGAGCTCTCTGGGTTTTCATGAGAGGTGATAAAATAGTGAGAAAATTAATTCTAAAGTGAGCAAAAATCCTACTTCATCATTCTCTACTAGATTATCACTTTAGTATAGGGTGTTAGCTTCACTAATCTCATATTAGTGAAGAGGTAGCTTGGGTTAGTGACTCCTCAACATAGATCATCTTCGGTATCGAAGACTTCGTGCAAGCTCGTTGCTTTATTCTTGTGGAGCCGTTCAAGAGTCCGTAAGATCACTACTTAGAGCGAAAGGACTGCTACAAGGAGCTAAAGAAGTGAAGGACCGGATTACAAAGGTTGTAATCCCTACTTACTTAGATGTAAATTAGTTTACACATTGTATTGTCTAAATCTTTGGTTAAGATTCAAGGGTTAGGATTGTTTTGTACGGAAAATTTTTGAAAATGGCATGGACAATGCCTCCCGAAACCTTACTGTCGTGCCGAACGATCCTACATAAATTCTACGTGTATAAGTGGATAGGCAATCCCCATCAGCACGTCGCTCAGTACAGAGCTCTATGCGGCAATACTGGAGGCGACGACAAACTGCTGCTTCACCAGTTTGTCGGCAGTTTGTCGGAGACAGCATTTGAATGGTACTCAGAGCTTCCGAATGACTCCATCAAAACATTTACAGAAATGGAGCTATTGTTCACGCAGCGTTTCACAAGCGTAAGCGAACGCACCCCGATTACGGCATTAATCAATGCAGGGTGAAGCCGGGAGAAACCTGGGTTCAATACGCAATTCGATGGCGGAACCTATGGTCAAAATGCGAACAACGCGTAGAAGAAGCTCTTGTTGAGAGTATGTTCATGGGGACCCTTGATCCTCGGGCAATTATATCCCAATTAATGATGTTCTTCAAGCTGACCACCTTCCAGGCCTTGATTGACAAGCTGGCCCAAATGGACAAAATGGGCCATAGGCCGTCCTCTTCGAAAATGGATCCCCGGACTGAAAAGGGAAAAGGGAAAGCGACTTTCGTTGCCAACACTCAACAGCAACCAAATGACCCAAAACCGGTTGCTCGCCAAAGAAATAAACCACGATCCCTCGAAGAGAAGTTGAGACGTCCTTACTCGTTCCCCTGGGAAAAAACGAGGAGACTGTTCGAACTAGCGGTGCGCAACAGGCTCATCACTCTACCGGATCCGAGACGCCCACTGCAGCCTGGTGACGTCAACAGTCCCAACTACTGTCCCTACCATAGAGTAATGGGCCACCCAATCAAAGATTGCCACGTCTTCAAAAACTGGGTTGAGGACCAGTACCAATTAGGCAAGTTCATGCTGTCCGAAAACTGGAAGGTAAATCCACCACAGCAGCACGCTCCTAAAAAGGCGGATATACCGGGGGCATTTAGCTCATTTATAAAAGAAGCTCTGTAGGAAATTGTCCTTTCGGCTAAAACTAAAAGAATGCTGAAGGATCTTCAAGCATGCCTGGCAATCAGGTGGAAAAGCCCGCTGGAGCCCGAGATCATTGACAGGATGTTGAAACCGCGCCCAACACCAAAAGTTGGTAGCGATGGGTAAAACGCCCAGGTCAGGCCTTCAAAGTCTTAGAAGAAAAAGAAGAAGCCCAAGAAGCCCGTGCAGTTTGATGACAATCGTACGGATCTGCAAAAATATATCGACGCACTGGAGGAATACAACCAAAAGGCGCGGACCCCAGTTATATTAGAAGAGTTCCTCAAGCACATTCTTGAGAATGGAGAACGGAGACGGTGACAACGATGAGGGAGACGCCTCGTCAAAAGAACCCGAGGATTATGTAGCGAGTTGCCACATGATCTCTCACCTGTCATTAAAAGACGAAGAAGATCCCTCGGCGTTGGAAAGCAACGCAAAGGAACTGGGGGCAGGACTGGCATCAAAATCCCTGGAGCCGTCAGACGACCTGATCGATAAACTGCTGAACAAAGCCCTTCAAAAGAGCAAAGCTGACCGAGAATGTGAAACGGCCATATACGAAAAAGTCAAGCATCGGCGTCAGGACGAAGAAGTTGCGGCGAGGAAGAGTCACAAAGTACTCCAACCAGATTAAAGCACACCCGCGGCAGACAAAAGCAAGTTTAAGATAGGGAAACGGTTCGCCAAAGCCCTGCCAATGGAGATGAAGCTGCCACCTGTCAAAGGAAATGCTCCAGGGAGTACGTGCTTCGACGAAGCGGATGTATACCGAAACTACTGTTTATACCATCGGAGGATCACACCCCACCGAAGAGTGTAGCGCCTTCAAGAAGTGGTGGCAGGGATACGTGGCCCACCGATAACATTTCAAGTGGATGAAGCACGAAGCTTGTCGACAGCGAAAAAATGTGACAGATGAGCACGGAAAAACGACTGGCAGCTGTTATATGGTTGATACGAGTTCAACAAAAGGGAAAACCCAAGTACTTACATTCGCGAGCGATTCTGAGGAAGAAATAACCTTCAACTCTCTCTTCAAGGAATCCACCTCTGGAAAAGAAGAAGAGGTGAAGAACTGCGAGAACATTCAGCTGCGTAATCTTACGTTACCTGAAAAGAACCTCGGGACTGCGAACAAAGGTTCAAGAAAAAGAGACAAGGGGAAGGAAAAAGTCCCTGAGGAAATTGCCCTCGATGATAGAGTCATCGAAGAGCTCACAGCCAAAGATCCCCCCTAAAAAAACAAGGTGGATTACAATGTCCTGGCACGCCTGAGGAAGATACCCTCGCAACTAAGCATATTGGATACTCTCTTCCTGTCCAAAGAAGCACGAAATTCTCTAATCAAGGCACTGCAAGAGCTTGATCAGTTCCAAGCTTTCTTTGCGGAAGAAAAGATGAAGGATGAGCTGGAAGAAGTTTACACAGCTGACATCACATTCGGCGATGAACATCTCCTCATCGGAACGTACGAGCACAACCGTCCTCTGTTTGTCACTAGGTACTGCCGCAACATCAAAATAGGGAAAATCCTGGTTGACAACGGGTCCTCCGTCAACCTTCTTAATGTGAGAGTGTTGAAAAAGATTTGCATGAACGTTCAACACCTGGCTCGGGACAAAATAACTATCTCTGGGTTCGACTCGCAGTCATCACGGATACTTGGGTCTGTAATACTGACATAACACTTCGGGATGCTCGTCACCGACATCAAATTTCATGTCATTGACGCCAAGACCTGCTATAACGCTCTGCTCGGCTGGCCTTAGTTACACGAATACAACATCATCCCTTCTACACAACATCAGTGGATGAAGTACTTCAAAGACGGCCTCGAGTACACAATTACAGGGGAGTTAAACTCATTTTTGTAAATGAAGTCCGCAAATATGAAGACACTAAGTACTTCTTAACAGACTTCAAAGACACGGAAAGATGTCGTAAACCAGAGAATAAACAAAAAGCCGCCGCGGCCATCCCGATCTTTGGGAGAGATGCCGAGGAGGATAAAGAGATAGTCTTTTTGGGGCAACCCCAAGGCAGCAGTCCATGATCATCTACTCCTATTTTGGTATTTGGCAGTGACTCTAAGAACGAGGCCAATCCAGTGCTCTCCATCCGTCAAGCAATGCAAACCTTCACTGAAGCTGATCAGAGTTTACAAATTACCATGGTTCCGCAGCAGCATTACAGGGAACTTGATGCGCTCGATACATACGGCGTGCAAGAGCTGCAGACCTTCTATGTTCTTCCTAGGTGAAGAGGTGAAAAGGCGATCCTCTTCTATCAATCTATGGAGACAAAAGTAGAGAAAGAAGTCTGGCATGGTGCCAATTTTGCACTTGATAGGCTCCAACCAATCCTTCTTCCCAGATATTACGCAGAGAGATTGAAAAGGCTATTAAGATGCCAAGGCGTACCTTTTAAACAAACTGCTTGACAAGTCCAGTTCTACAACAAGATTTAGAACGTTTCCGGAACTCAGCGAAAGATGCCCAACGGGAGGATGGAGACGACCGGGCTTGGATACGTTCAGTCCAAGAAACAGGAGCGATTCCATGGCTTCCATGTTATAAACGACGCTGGAGAAGAAGGGGATGCTTTTCCAAATAGCGCCGATACCGAGCCGAAGCGGGATTCCGCTGTAAAATTGCCAAGATCGTCATTCGAAGAACAAATTGACAAGATAATAAGGGAAGCGGGTCAAAAGGTTCTGAATGATCACAGCCACGAAATGGCCATTTACGAGAAAGCCAGGACGCAACGTATCATTCAGCAGGCGATGGAGGATGACGATGCCCTTGACCCTCATCCCGTTGTGCGCTCTCATGGCAAGAAGAAAGCCCGACGTAGAAGCAACAACAAGGTGAAGAATGAGAATGACGCTCGAAAACAGTGGAGCAGATTCAAGAAGCCACGCGATCGAGAAAAAATCAGCTAGAATCCGTCTTTTATGAAGAAGATGGATCGAGAGTACTCGTTCCCCCAAAACAAGACAAGGAAAATATTCGACCATGTTGTGAAACATCAAATGATGACACTCCCGGAGTCTCGGCATTCTGAGAAAATAAACGAGGTCTATCATCCGGCTTATTGCTCCTACCACTGAGCAATATGACATCTCTTAAAGATTGCTTCACCTTCAAAGACTAGGTCGAAGACCAATATCAGCAAGGTATGTTTGCTCTATCCGACAGTTGGAGGGTAGCCCCACCACGAAAGCATGAGCCAAAAGCGACCTACATTGCGAGGGTAAGTATAGATCAACATCGATCTCGGAAACGAGCTCGTACCTGCCACGTGATAACATTCTCAAAGGAGGGAGAGCACGAGAATGTGGAATACCTCTCCCAGTGCTTCGCAAATGAAGATGAAGACGAGGTAATCTCAGAATTTCCATCAGCGCCAAAAGAGATTAAGGATGGGATACATACCATGGCGGACAATCTGAAGAAAATCGACTTGGGGACGACAAACGATCCGAGGCCAATGTTCGTCAGTGAGCTGCTGTCTGAAGAGCAGGTGGCTACACTAAAAGACGTGCTTATGCAGTATAAAGACTGCTTCGCATGGAACTATTCCGAGATGCCAGGATTAGATCCGGAGATAGCTGTGCGTAAACTGGCTATATCGCCAGACATTAAGCCAGTCAAGCAGGCGCCAAGAATAATGCGGCTCGAACTCGAGATGAGCATCAATGCCGAAGTCAAGAAACTAATCGACTCTGTCTTCATCCAAGAAGTTCAATATCCTGACTGGATCTCCAACATTGTCACAGTGATGAAGAAAAATGGGACAGTACGCATCTGCGTGGACTTTCGGGATCTCAACAAAGCTTGTCCGAAGGATGACTTCCCCGTACCGATTACCGAGCTGATGATAGATAACACGTCCACTCATGAAGTCTTCTCCTTCATCGATGGATCTTCAGGTTATAATCAAATAAAGATGCATCCCGAAGACCAAAAGTATACTGCCTTCCAGACTCTGCTGGGCATATTTTGCTATAAAGTGTGCCCTTCAGTCTGAAGAACGCTGGCGCTACCTACCAGAGGGCCATGACGAAGATCTTCAATGACCTCATCCATGAGATTATCAAATGTTATATCGACGACCTCATGGTGAAAAGCAAATCGTACGAGGAGCACTGGAAGCATTTGAAAATAGTGTTCTAGCGTCTTCGGAAATATAATCTGAAGATGAACCCTCTGAAATGTGCGTTTGGAGTTTCCTCAGGAAAATTCCTAGGATTCATCGTACGACACCGAGGCATCGAAATAGATCCATCAAAGATCAAGGCGATTTTGGAAATGCCCTCGCCAAGAAATCTCAAGCAACTGCGGTCTCTCCAAGGAAAGCTTGTGTATATCCGACGGTTCAAAGCTAACCTCTTCGGTAAATGCCGCCCCTACAACAATCTAATGAAGAAGGGAACCCCGTTCATTTAGGATCATACATGCCAAAGTGCACTGGATGAAATCAGGCAATATCTGCTGAACCCACCGGTACTGGCCACTCCTGTCAAGAGAAAGCCCCTCATCCTGTATACAATAGCCCTTGAAGGTTCTCTAGGCGCGCTATGGGCACAGGAGAATGACCAGGGGAAGGAAAGAGCTCTCAATAATTTAGTCGAGTCCTTTTAGGTGCAGAAAACAACTACTCACCCATTGAAAAGTATTGCCTAGCACTGATCTTCGCGATAAGGAAGCTCAGGCACTATGCCTTGGCACATGAGGTTCATCTCATATCAAAAGTGGATCCTCTCAAATATTTGATGTCAAGAGCTATACCAACAGGAAGGCTTGCCAAATGGGCCCTCCTCTTGATGGAGTTCTCAATAATATATCGACCCCTCAAGGCAGTAAAAGGCCAGGCCATCGCCAATTTTCTCACTGAGCATCTGATACCAGCTGATTCTCCCTTAAATTGCGAATTGCCAGATGAACACGCGTTCGACACAATCGAAGGGAAGACGGAGGAAAATAATCTCCAATGGGAACTATACTTCGACGGAGTGTCTTCCATGAAGAAGCGAAAGCACAACACCCCCATAATCAATGCTGGGGTAGGTCTTATCTTTGTAACTCCTCAAGGATGGATAATGTGTTTGGTCCTTTCCTTAACATAGCCGAGAACAAACAACGAAGCGGAATATGAAGCTTTGATAGCAGGTCTTGAGATCGTTGTTGACATGGGAATCGAAAACCTCCTCATATATGAAGACTCCCAGCTTGTCGTTAGCCAAGTAAATGGCGACTATAAGACATGCAAGCCGGAGTTGGTAAAATATGGCAAAAGGGTGCAGCAACTGCTGACTTAAATTCCATCTTACACCCTAGAAAGCATACCGCGGGCGGAAAATTGTAAGGCGGATGCGTTAGCCAAACTCACTAAAGAACTGGCTGACAAAAACCTCGATGACGTAAGGATCATTGTGCAAAGCCGTCGGATTCTCGCACCAGCAAAAATATCTCCGGAGTCATCTGAAGAAAAGGAAGCGGCTAAATAAACATCCTTCCAAAAGAAGGCGAGGAAAAGATTAAGGATTGGAGAGAAGTCTTCATAGACTACTCATCAAATGCCCAAAGATGCGTCCTCAAGACATCAGCTCATGAAACGAGCTCTATCTTTCGCCTTTGTCGATGATACTCTATATAAGAGGCCATTCGACAATTTGTGGCTAAGGTGCCTAGGACCAGAAGAAGCAAAAAGGGTCGTCCAAGAAACTCACGACGAACTCTGCGGTTCTCATCAGGCCGGGCCAAAGATGAAGCTGAAGATCAAAAGAATGGGTTACTATTGGCCTACGTTGATTCAGGACTGCCTTAAATATGCGAAGCAGTGTCACTCGTGCCAAATTCACGGGGACTTCATCCACCAGCATCCAAATCCGCTACACCCAACATTGGCTAGCTGGTCATTCGAAATGTGGGAAACCGATATAATCGGGCCCATCAAACCAGCATCATCTAAAGAACATTGGTTTATATTGGCAATAACCGATTACTTCTCTAAGTGGGCAGAGGCAGTACCGCTAAGAGAGGTGAAGATGAAGAACATCCTCCATTCTTCAGGACACATTCCATCTACTGGTTCGGCACCTCGCGACGAATCATCTCAGATAATGGTCCAGCCTACAGGAGCCATAAGATCAGCCGCTTCGCACAGCAGCATAAAATAGATTGGAGATACTCTTCAGTCTATAATCCCCGAGATAACGGTCTAGCTGAACCTTTCAACAAGACCTTGACGAAAATCATTAAAAAAATGGTGTCCAGAAATAAAAGGGACTGGCATGAGAGACTGCCTGAAGCTCTCTGGACGTATCGAACCACATTCAAAACGGCCACGAATACAACGCAATTCGCGTTGGTATTCGGCATGGAGGCGGTACTTCCATTGGAAATAGAGCTACCCTCTTTATGAGTGGCAGTTCGATATGAGCTAACGGATGAAGAAAACGCCCATCTTCGACTCGAGGAGCTCGATGCCCTTGTTGAAACTCGCTTCATAGAGCAACAAAAACTGTAAGCTTACAAAGTAAGGATGACGCGCTCATACGAAAAACTGACTAGGCCGAGAACATTCCGCCAAGGTGAACTCATGCTAGTCGTAAAAAGACCTATGATGCCTAACCATGCAAAGTGGGGAAAATTCGATCCGAAATATGAGGGTCCGTACATCATAGACAAAGTCTACCAAGGTGGGGCCTACTTGTTCATGGATATGCATGGCGAAAGACCCTTCCGGCCAATAAACGGCTGGTTCCTTAAGAAATACTACGCTTAACAAGTCACAACTCAGGTTAATGATAGATGACGACGCTCGTGTCCGCTGCTGTCTTCCTGAGTTAAGACTCTATAAGTAGTATTCGGCAAAACTTCGCCTATAAACTAACAATGGACCGAGATGTCCCTAAACTAACAATGGACCGAGATGTCCTTAAACTAAATGTGTCGCCTCAAACACGGCGACAGTGGAATTCAAGTCCACAAGTCCCAGCGGCGAGGATTGCAACTCAAGTCCCGTTGGCTGCACAGCTGCCCTGGTGGCGAAGTCCCTCATAAGTTCCGTTAGCAAACAGAGGGGTAAAAAACGGTACGACCACAAGCGAAATGGGTACGGATGAAAACCTGAAAGGGCTCCGTGAATAAAAACAGCAGGGCTATCGGCAAGTTTATGAAAACCCGAAAAGGCGCAGACTCGTAACAAAAAGGAAGAAAAATAAATTCATGCGCACTTGCAAGGTCCTCTCGACCTTGTAAGGGGAAAATACCTGCGTGAGATCCTTACGACTCATAAAAGAGAGCAACACACTTAGGGATCCCCACGATTCCTAAGGAGAAATTACACTTACGAGATCCTCACGACTCGTAAGGAGAATTCCCCCTATGAGACCCTCACGGCTCATAGGATTCAAAATCCTTAAACTACAGGGATCTGAACCTGTTCTTAAGCCATCGCATTCCCTAAATTGCCCTACAAGCGGTCTAATATTGACCCTTGTATACAATCCACGGATACAAACAAATGTTCCATCACCAAGTTCCACCAATCTCGAGGAATGTCCTCATATGGTGAACAATACTTGTAAGTCATCACGACTTATAAGGAGAAAATACTCTTATGAGATCCTTATGACTTATAAGAGAAAACACCACTTAGAAGTCCTCACGACTTCTAATGAGAGAATACACCTACGAGATCCTCACGAATCGTAGGGAGAAATAACTTTATGAGACCCCTACGGCTCATAAAGTCGAAAAGTCTTAGTCGGCAGGATCCTAACCCTGCTTGCTAAGCCACCTTTGTTCAAATCAGCAAAAGCAAATGATGATTCGTTCCTGGTAATATCCCAGTGGTAGCGATACCGATGCCTAAATTGGTAGCAAATTCCAAGTCCTCTCATGGAAAATGATGATTCGCTCCTGGCATATTCCAGTCGCAGCGATGCTGATGCTAAGATTTGTATCAGATTTCAAGTTCCATACTCGCAACAAAAATCAGCGAGCAAAAAAAATTGCATATGAAATAGCCAAAATGATGGGGCAACTAGCAATAAAAATTAGCGAGCAAAATATATGCATATAAAAACAGCCGAAATGTTTAGGCAACTCGCAATAAAAAGCAGCGAGTAAAAAAAGAAAAAATAGCCGAAATGATTGGGCACCGCGATAAAAAGCCGAAATGATTAGGCAATCTCAACTTTCGCAATATAGAAAGCTGAAATGATAGAGCATCACGGAAAGAAACAAAAAAAAGAAGAAGAGAAAATTTTTGCCCTGCAAATGAATCCATACTAACCCCTATATACAATCCATGGGCATAAATGAAAAGGGAAAACCACATTTTCCCACCAGGCTCCATCAGAAGGAGGGCCAGGTCTCGACGGTTCACAAACAGCCTAGAGATCAACAACGGTGTTTTTCCTCACTCCAGCAGGATGCAGATGCGACGTCAACGACCGACCCCAGGGTCAAAACAGCGGAGCCATGGCAAATTCCCTTGTTCCAAGACTCAATGGTTCACCAACAATCTAGAGACAACCTCGACATTCGTCGCAATATGGCAGACACAATGTCAACAAACAAAGATCCCAAGCTTCAGGGTCTCGACGGCAACATCAACAGCCTAGAGAACAACAACGGCGTTCCTTCTCACTGCGATAGGATGCAGATACGACATCAACGACCGACCCCAGGGTCAAAACAGAGGAGCCATGGCAAAGTCCCTTGTTCCAAGACTCGATGGTTCACAGACAACCTAGAGACAACCTCAACATTCGTCACAATATTGCAGATGCAATGTCAAAAAATGAAGATCCCTAGCTTCAAGGTCTTGACAGCAACTCAAATGAAACCTGAAAGACTATTGGAGATCATCCCACACCAGCGCGAAGTGGTTGTGACTCATCGGGGCTCCCAAACTGAGCCAAACCTAAAGTAAAAATTGGTATGGAATATCCCTAACGCTTGCTCTTCCAACGGTAATATCACCTGGAAGATTACTTGAAGACGTCGTGTCCAGCCCCCGAAGGGATCAGAGACACAACTGTCGCGAGGCTACTCGAACATGCAAGATTGCATATCGGGGAATACATCGGCCAACGCGACGGTACGACGGATAAAAGCCCTAGTACCACAGACCCTAACGGACTTCTATCAGCAGAGGTTAACTTTGACATTAGGAAATACTTATGAGAACTTCTCAATTCGTCTTGACTCGTAGGGAAAACAATGTTCCTGCGAGAACTTCTTGACTCGTCTCGACTTGTAGGAAAAACCCTTGGGCAACGGGCATATCAACCTATTTCCTAAGCACTGGGGCCCTGGAAGTAGGTCAAAGATGGACTATTGTATACTATTCACGGACCACACTTTCCAAAGTCGAATATCGACAAAGAGAGAAAAACCACTTACGAGTCCTTTCGACTTGTAAGGGGGAAAAATTCTATTGTGAGATCCTTACGACTCTCAAGAGAAAACGCGCTTAGGAGTCCCCATGACTCCTAAGGAGAAAATACACCTACGGGATCCTCATGACTCATAGGGAGAAAAGTCTTTATGAGACCTTCACGGCTCATAAAGTTGAAAAGTCTTAAGAGGCATATCTGAACCTGTTTCCTAAGCCATTGCTTCCCTACAAGGAAGTCAAGATGAACTGTCTACAGGCCACATTCGCCAGAGTTGCATACCAATATGAAATAAAATATGTCTTTTATTCATGAATTCAATTGAATACAAGATACATTTCGTAAAAGAATCAAAATGAATACATGTTATTCATGAATCACAAGTTTACAGTCAGTATAAAAAAAGGGGTACAAAGACGGTTATTAAGAAGGAGGCGTCTTCAAAAAATCAGCAAGCCGCTCCAGCGCTCCTCTCAATCCTTTCTCGTGATCAGCTACCGTGGCCAATTCTGCTTCAACCTGAGTCTGTTTCCGCAAATAGGATGAATGCTTTTCATCAGTTTCTAGCAGGACAGCTTCGCAGTCCTGCATAACCCGTTCGGTGAGGTCGATTGTCCGCCTCAGCGTCAGCCCATCCGAGATACATCGTTGGAGGTTGTCGAAAACAGCTTTTAACTGCGCAGCATTCGCTTCAATCTGGGCGCGCAACCGGACAGATTCGCTCGAAGCCACGTCATGTTCCTTTCGTCTCAGGGTCGCCTCTTATTCAAAATGGTGAATGAAAGGAACGCTATGCTCGACCCACGCAGCCATTTGGGAGTTCGAAGCCAACACCTCAGGAGCGAGACGCTTGAGCTCAATCTCGTGTAGGGAAGCCTCAATTTTTCTGCAGTAATCAACCCAAGAGCCGACAAGATCTTCATCATGGAAGTTCACGAGTGTCTCCGGCACTGGATTGACTTCAACGGCAAAATCCATAGCAGAACTGAGGGCCTCAGCATTAAGATCTTCGATAAATTCGCTCAACATTCGCCTGCTATTTGCGGCGTCCCTGGAAGATATGCGTTTAGCGAAAGGCCCTGCGGGCATTGGAATGTGAGACTCGAAAAGAGCTGGAGCCGGTGCAATTGCTGCAAAATGAATTACGGTCAAATATCGACTCGGGAGATAAAGAAAATACACGAGGGATGGAGTCTATTATACCTGCTGTGATAAGCGGCAGGATAGGGAGTACCGGAGGCATGGCGATTCTTTCGTCTCCTTCTCTGACCCGTGACGCTATGATCGATATGAAGAAGACTTAGCAACAATACGTCTATTCATAAAAGAAGGGGGAAACATTAGCCGAAAAATATACTAACCAATACCAGAAGATGGAACGACTTTCGACTGAAAGGAGAAATACGGGTTCAACACCTGGTCTAGATGGTCAAAAAGGACTCCTGCAGAGTTGCGACAATATACTGTCAATACAAGGAGGATAGTACCTACAGTAAAACAAATAAGTCACAAACCCATACCTTCTAATATTTGAGGGGGCACAGAAGAAGACAAGGGGACAGCGATTGTCAGAGCAGCGACCGACGATACTTCTTCAGACGGCACAGCCTCAGGGTTCACCGCTCATATACTCAAGACAAACAGAATATCATTAGAAGGGCTGAACAGGAATGAAAAACTCGAAAATAGTGACCCAGCGACTACCTGATAGATCATGGACCAAAACCATGACGGAGGCGTCACCAGGTGTAACGGCTTCTTCACTCTCTTTCAGAAGAATAGATTCCGTGCCCATAGCTTCATCTCCTGATTTGACGAGGGCCGTCGTAACGCTTGTGATGCCCGCTGATACCAAGGAGCCACAAGGATAAAGAGCAGCGGTCTGGACAGTCCCAGATTGCCGAGACAAAGTAGCCACTTTGGGCTCTGTAATCGCCAGCGTTTCACTTGCCATCCCATCGCCAGGGCTTGACCCTGCAGAAAATGCGTATGTTAGAATTCGAGGATCGAGTTCTAATAAAAGACTGGATGTTACGTTATCTTGATGCAGCTTTTCAGTTCCTTCCCGAGCTGCGCATGCAACCTGTCTATAGGCAATAGACAGGGCAGAGGGAATATCCGCCGAAGGAATATCAACAGGCGGAATATTAATTGAGCCTACTCCTATGGCTAAAATGGCATCACGCTCCTTAGCCACGTGCTTCCTACGCTTCCTTTCGGTCTGAGCCGTGAGAAATGATCTCCTCAAAACTTCCGACAAGGGTATGTCGTCATCCGAACCAAGCTCTGCCTCCAGAGCCGCTACAGCATCCACCATCGGTTGCTTTAGCAAAGCCTCCGGCAGTGACTTTGGGAGGGCCGTAGCCACGGCGGCTGGCTCTAAAAGTTTTGCTGCATCGCCACTCAGGATCGGCACTGCACTTAGAATAACCTGAGTTGAGGTAGTCCCTACAATAAGGTAAAATAGAGGGTCAGAGCATGAATAAAAAGAATAAAGGTGTAATGAAGTAACTTATACCAAGGCCCAAAGAAGCGCGGAGTCTCTCTTCCTGCTCGAACGTCTTGATGGAAGCCGCGAGAGCCTCTTCGTTAGAAATACCTATTGAAGAAGAGAGCGTTAGTAAAAGCATAATAACAAGAAAAGGATAGACATATAAGAATACAACTGAAGTATACCTGACTTCGCGATGGTGATCAACGCCGCTTCCTCGCGATCCAATCGCTCGAAAGCTATGAGGGCAGCCTGAAGATCAGTGTCGGTCATAGGCATGTCGAACAAACCCTCGTTGTTACCGTATTCGCACAAGCTTTCGCTGTAGGGAGAATGTGGCTCCTGGCCAAATATGACATCGGTAGAAAATAGCGACTTTTTCCTTTTCTACGAGCGGAAACCAATGGCCGATGATAAGATTTTGCGCTTGACAGGCATTTTTGGGCGGCGGGTTCCGATTTCTTTACCAGCACCAGGTTCTGGGAACGCTATAGCTACCGCCTCTATGGGAACACGGGGTGGAGGCTTCTCAAGGAAGGACCGTGGGACCACAACCGTAGCAACTTCTCTTAAGGAGGGACGAACGGCAGTCCGTCGCTTCAAAGGAACTGCTGGATTACTAGCTGGGACAACATCCTTATGATCAAGTAATAGCCGCCTCTCTTCCCGGATAACAGCACCTGTTGCATGCTGATACCACGCCACGTAAGCGTTCGAAGCTTTCGGCATATAGCTCGGCTCGCTGATGAGAAAGTTGGACCCTGTATTTAGTCGCGTAAAGTGGTGCAGTGCACTGCGAATACCCTCTTCTGTAACGGCCGGTTCAGCTAAGAATGCCTCAAGGGGAACACCCTGATTATAACCTGACTGTTGAGCGAAACAGTACGGGTTATACCTCATGAACAGTGCCGAGGAGTTTTGCCTGAACACTAAAAAACCAGGCCTAATTGAATACAAGTGCATGATCCCCCGAGCCTTCAACGTAGAAGCCTCGTCTTTGAAAGTATCACGCAGCGGTTGCACTGCTTTGGTAGATTCCATCCCGATAGTTAAGACTCTACCGACAAAAGTCATACTATCCCCGACCATACGCGGGCGAAGGACCAAACGTCGAGCCTCTTGCTGCGACGGATCTAATGCAAAAGCGTCAACTAGGAACATGACCCGGGGAAAGTTGTAGCTGTCGTAGAAGCGGGGTCATTTGTGGACTCCGAAAGCACCCAGCACGTGCATCTCGACCCAGGACATGAAGTAGTGCAACGGAAGATGTACAGGTTTTACCCCTAGCTGAGTAGTATCTGCCGCTAAGCTCAAGCCTTGATATAGATGAGCTAGCCCCGATATCCCAATGACTACATGCATCCCTGCAACCATGCGGTGGGGTGGATAAAAAACAGACGGACTCGTGTAGCGAGGATGCTTCGAAAGCACAAACCAGCTCAATCACCGGCCGATGAACCCCAGAAAGAACATCTCTTCATCGACGTCTGAAGCAGCAAGTTCTACAAAAGGGACGACCGAAGTGTCTGGAATAAAGAATTTTTTTGATCCGCTTCCGCCATTGGCTGGTTATCCAAACCGAAACCAAATGGGTCGTCAAGCTTGGCGAATTTGCAGCTTGTTTTGACAGGACTTCTGGGCGAAGAAAGCGGACGATGAAATCTGTGAAGCTGACTCCGTGCCCTCCAGACTCCAGAAACAGACTCTCATAAATGTTTAACACCTTGATTAGGCTCGGGAAGCGATGTTGAACGGCATTCTCCGGGGTGAGACCCATTACCACTGATTTGGTGGCAAAGATGTACTTATCAGAGGGAAGTATCTCCTCGTAATGTTCCCCTCTGACGAGTAGGCCTGAAATTTCCACGAACTCCTCTAAGGAAATCGAAACTTTCCGATTTGATAGAAGAACGATGTGAGTTGGGATGTTCTATTTCTCCAGAAAAGCCTTGACCCACCATACATGCGGCGCAGGATATTGAAAAAGAGACACATAAATTGTAGGACACAACCCGAGCTTCAACAGCAATGACTTCTTGGCCGACAGGATGTATCGAGCCCACTGCAGATATCCGGCTGAATGGAAAGCAGTCAACCCTATCATGTAGACTTGTCCCCAAGGGCGCAACTTGCCTTGACATATACGTCAAACCAAAATATCCAAGGCCATCGGCGGCTGTACAGGTATCGATGCCATAGAAAGCTGAAGGCAACCCTCCGAGGTCCAGTTGACCTCCTCTACAGCATAATTCACTTGAAGCGAGTCGGCATAGTGAATTGCTGAAATGGGCTCTGAGGGCATTGCATAAGAAAAACTGCGTTGACCCTGGATAATCTGATTGTACCACGACCCCCATAGGTGAAGAGATTTCTGCTCCGGGTCATGATCTTTAATAAGCGTGAAGACTTCCTGGTCCACGGGTGCGTCGGCAAAGGCGCTCTCCGAACGTAAAAAAGGGAAAGAAGAGTCGAAAGCCATAATACCTACACAAAGAGAGACTAGAGTTAGTTATCAATGCTATGTTCTGAACTCCGACACATAGTATTTAAAAATTGTACCACACTGCAATGCAAAATAAAGGGACAAAAGGGGCATCCACGAAATCAAGATGACGTCCCATCATTGATGGGCTAGTCACTCATTAAGAGTGAAATCCTAAGAGGATTCTCATTTAATGAGAAATCTCATTGGGCTAAGGAGTTAAACTCCCTCGAGAGCTGTGCTCTACAAACAGATTTCACATCTGTCAACTTTAATTAAGAGGGGAATAAAATTTCCCCAAAAATTTCTAAGAGCTATGATCTATAAAAAAAACAATAGGATAATCTAACAGAACCCTCAAAAGCAAAGCTTTTTAAAGGGTAAAACCCCAAGATATTTAAGATCTGCAAAACAAACTCTAAGAGTTCTTCATGAAAAATGAGCAAAGCTCTGATTAATGGGTTAAGAAACCCTAAAATACATCTTAAGATCTACGATCTAAGAAGAGCAAAGCCCTATTAAGGGGTTCGATTATGATCCTTACCAAATTTTTGGACAGAGTTCTAACTCTAGAAGGGATTTGGGCAGCGATCTAAGCTCTGAAAGGGGAATTAAATTCTCAGAAAAAAGAAGAACAAGAGAAGATGAACAGCAGTCATCTCAAGGGCAAAGGCCCTACTTATAGACACAAGAAGTCGATTCAACTTCCAAGAAAACCCAACGGTGGAAAAGCTATCACCACTGCACTCACGCGTGATCTATGTGAGCGCAACGGTTGGGGGTATTTGTTTCCCCAATAAAAAAAGTAAAGCTCTGTTCAAAATTTGAAAACCAACGCCAAGAGTTAAAAACTCTGAGGCAGCGCCTCATGTGCGTTGCACGAGGGCATCAGCGCCAAAAGTTAAAAAATCTGAGGCGGTGCCTCACGTGCCTTGCACGAGTGCGCCAGCACCAAGAGTTAAAAACTCTAAGGCGGCGCCTCACGTGTCTTGCACGAGGGGCGCCGGCGCCAAGAGTTAAAAACTCTAAGGCGGCGCCTCACGTGCCTCGCACGAGGGCGCCAGCGCCAGAACCAAATCTCTCTGTTAAACAGAGCCGTTGGATCAAAGATCCAACGAAGATGATAAATTATCAGAATAAAGAATTAAATTCTGTTGAGAAAATATTCCTCAAATCTTTCTAAACAAGAAATATTACTTTCTGAAAAAATAGAGCACCGTTGGATTAAAAATCCAATGGTGATTAAAAAATCACCAAGCTACAGAATAAGCTCTGTATGGGAAAATATTTCTCTAATCTTGTTAAAAAAAGAAAGATGTCTTCTATAAAACAGAAGTCCTTGGATCAAAGATTCAACGGTGGATAAAATCCCCAAATCAATCAAAGATCTCTCAATGAGAGATTTCTTTAACTAAATCAACAAATCTGCCTCCACTATATAAAGGACCCAAGACTTCCAGTCTTGTACAGAGAAACCCCCCATAAGTTTTGAGAAAAAGAAAGAAGGAAGGTTTAAGAAGGAAGAAAGAAGAATATCTTTATTCGAGGTAAATAAAAAATAGAGATCAGAGCATCTCATCTGCATATCCAAGAGTTTAACTCTTCTCAAAGAACATAGTTCTTTCTCTGGATCTGAGGTCCATGAGACAAGTCCCCCATAAATGAGAATTTAATTCTCATGAGAATGAACTTGTTCTTAGGGATCAAAGATCCAGAAAAGAACAAAAAATTGATCTCTCCAGAACAGAATACACAAAGAAAATCTAGCGCCAAGCGCCTCACGTGTCCCTCACATGGGCGCTGCTCAATAAAGAGTGCCTAGCTCTCAGTGGTTGGTGCTCAGCGATAAGCATCCCATGTGTCCTTCACGTGGACGCTGCTCAATAAAGAGTGCCTAGAATTCAGTGGTTGGCGATCAGCGCCAAGCGCCTCACGTGTCCCTCACATGGGCGTTGCTCAATAAGGAGTGCCTAGCACTCAGTGGTTGGCGCTCAGCGCCAAGCGCCCCACGTGCTCCACATGTGGGCGCTATAAAGAGTGTTTAACACTCCATAAAAAACAAAAAAAAGGAAAATAAAGTAAAGTAAATGGTGAGCGTCAGAACCCATATCAATGCCCAGCATTTGTTTGAACAGAAAGGAGACTGAGCCTAAGCAAGTGTTTAACACATTATTCAAAGACTGAGTGGGCTAAGTCCAAGTTGACCAAAAATCCCTAATTCAGATCAACCGAGCCCATGTGCTCATCATTTGCCAAATTGGCCTTAGTCCCAAACGCGACTACTGATCTTCCAACGGACATTGGTTCAAGGGTACATCTCCTTACACCTCTGATACATGTCGTTGTAATTCTTCAGTGTCTTCAGAGAGGTGGTGGATCCCGATAACCAATAACTCTTTGGTGCACTCCCAAATCGACATGCACATCCCAATGGACCGAAACGTCCTTAAACTAACAACGGACCGCAACGTCCTTAAACTAGCTATAGACCGAAAACGTCCTTAAACTAAAACAATAGAGCCTAAATGCTCTTTTGATTAGATCTAAATGATCCTAAATCCTGTTGAGTGGATCTTAGCCTAAAATTAGACTAACGTATCCTCAACAAACATTTAAGTTGATCTTAATCTTAAACAAGATTAATGATCCTTAAACCAATCCAAACCCAAATCTAAGAATATACGGATTTGGACTAATCCACGCCCTACGGTCAACAACATAAATTAGTCTTCGTATACAATTAACGGGCAACCAAAAATAAAACAAACACACACGACGCGAAGTGAACTTCTGGAGAAGGAGAAAGTGGTTATCGCTATGCGGTAACATAATTAACTGCAGTGACTTGCGCCTACAGGGAAGAGCGTCCTCACAATCAAAAACCCTTCCCAAATGAGGGGGAATCTAACGAAGTCTTCTACAACGGCCGCATCCGTCTAAACCTCCGATACACGGTGCTATAAATCAACTTGGTATCTTCGGAGAGGTAGACGGATAAATCTAAATAGCAGCTGCCCCCAAAATCAGGCAAGACGATCCATCCCGGATCTGTCTCTCGTTTTCGAAGGTAAACAGCCCTTTGGGTTTTATTTCCCTTTTTGTATAAGTGTTAAGCACTTGGTTCTCATGGCGCTCACGTGTGAAACACGTGAGGCACCCCAAATATGGGCGTTGCTCTTTGGTTTTATTGCCTCTCCCTTTTACAGAAGTTCTAAGCACTTGATTGGGGGTCGCGTGCAAAACGCGTGACTGCCTTAAGAAGTGCTCCTTGCTCCTCTTTTAAGCACTCATGTGGGAAACACGTGAAGCAGTCTCAGCCGCTTCTTTTTGTTCATTAGAAACACTCACGTGGAAAACACGTCAGGTCTCGTTATAGTGTTAAACACTACCGAATCACCAGGCTGTTTTTCTGTGTTCTTGGAGATTTTGATCTCTTATTAATGACGTTTCTAGTCATTAGAATTTGGGTTTGGAAGGTCTCGGATTATTATCATCGTTTAAGGGATGAGGAATCAAGTTCTCCTCTTATTCTTTGTAAGAATTAAATTCTTTTTATAGGGTTAAACCCTAGTTTTCAGAGGAATTAAATTCTCATATGTTTTTTTGTAAGAGTTAAACTCTTTGAACTCAATTCTTTCCCTTAGGTTTTGAATCTGCATGACAGAATCTTCCCGATGAGAATTAAATTCTCAACTTGTGGGGAGATCTGCTTCTGAAGATCTTAACCAGAGGAAGAACTAAGTTCTTGTATGAAGGGTTAAGCCTTTAGAGAGGCAAAGAAGAGATAGAACAATCACTGTATTTTTTCTTCTTTTTACCTAGTATGTTCTTGACGAAATAAGTCTTCGCTGAGAATTAAATTCTCTTTTTCCTGTCTCTACTTTTTGTTTCTTCTCCTTCCTTTTGTGTTGTTTTCTCCCATCTTTTTTCCCCTCTCCTTGCTCCTATTTATAGGAGAAGGGAGAAGATCAATTTCGTTGAGCAAATCTCTGATTGGGAGATCAAAAATGATCTTTAGATCAATCGATGAATTTTATTCACCATTGGATTTTAATCCGAAGGCTCTCGGTTCAACAGAGAAGTTTTCTTATTTGTTTAACAAGATTAGGAAATATTTTTCCTAAGATAGAATTTTATTCCATCAGATGGTTGGTTGGTGGTTTTATAATCACCGTTGGATCCTTGATCCAAGGGTCCTATGTTTAACAAAGAAGATCTTTCTAATTTTAAGAATGATCAAGGAAATATTTCCATATAGAATTTAATTCTATCGGATAGTTCATCCAAGATTCTCTGTTAGAAAGATCTTTCCGTATTAGAAAGATTCAAGGAAATATTTCCCAAATAGAATTTAATTCTATGAAGGTTTTAAAGCGCTCACATGTGGCACGTGATCCCTAATGGAGTTGAGCTTGTTTACTTTTAGCGCTCATATGCTTTTGCATATGAACGCTCACGTGTTAACACGCGAAGCCTGTTTGGCGTGCTAATTATTTGATTGTAGCGCTTATATGCTTTGCATATAGGCGCTCACAAGTTTAACACGTGTGGTTCTTTTAGCCCTTTAGTTGTCTAATTGCAGCGCCTATATGCTTTGCATATAGACGCTCATATGTTTACAAGTGAGGCTTAGTTTTAGCCTATCGATTGCTTAAATGTAGCGTCTATGCTTAGCATATAGGTGCTCACGTGTTGACACGTGAGACCTGCACAATGGGGAGTTTTCCCCCTTTTTCTTTCTATATATTTTTTTATAAGGGAACAGTCCTTACTGAAGAGATCCTGATCAAAAGCTTCGTGTGGAGCCTTGATGCGCAGCTATTTTTCTCCATTGGTGCCCAGCATTTTGATGCATATGCAAAGGCAATGGAAGCGAGCAGGATGGAGGAACGTCATGCTGAGATTGGAGTGACTCTAGAGCCAAAGCGAGCAGGATGGAGGAACGTCATGCTGAGATTGGAGTGACTTTAATGTCAGTTATTTTGACTCATGTATTTTAGTTAGTCGAGTATCACACTTTTGTTTTCATATACGCACTTTACATCATAGTATTTCTAGCTTGTGTGAGACTTTGGAGCCCCTTTTGATACCATTTACAATAAAAAAAAACTAGGTTTCTTTTGAATTGTATTCCAAAACCCTTTACGATTATATCTCTACAACCCTTTTTAGGGGGCCCACTATTGAATGGTGCGGATTATCGCATATTCTTAGGCTAGTAGAGCGAGATGCAAAGCTTCTCACGGAGCATTCGATCTCGAAAGGTTTTAAATACGGTTTTTAAGAAAAACGCATTTTCTATTTTAATAAAATTTAATTTTTAATAATTATATAAATATTACAAAATCATTATATTTTCAAAATATAATAAAATTATATTTTTCTTAAATAAAAGAATTACAGGTTTCACCAAAATACCATCAAGATATCAATACAAGACAAGATTTACAGTAAAATACCATGAACTATTCAAGCTAAGCTATTTATCACTAAAATACCTCAAACTCTTAAAATTTACATCCATGAAAACCCTAAATAATATAAATAAATTCTCAAGGTTTATTTTAATTATATAAAAATATTTTTCATAAATCCCCTCGAGTTATATAAAACAATATTTAAGGAATTTAGTAAATATAGGTTTAAGCGGGATCAATTCTCTTGAGTCTCGGGGAGCCGGAAAAAGTGAGTGCTTGCCTATTTAAGGTAGAAAACTTAACGGTGTTATCAATGGTAATTGTCTTGGGAAAAGACACAAATCCTGCAGTCCATGTGCAGCAGTTACCGATAACTCCCGAACATAATTCAGGATCCAAATCAGTTACAAGTGTCTGACTCAAGTCAGAGTCTAAATCAAACCTGAATTCAAACTCAAACCGGAATCCAAATCAAACATGAATCTAAAGTCTAACATGAATACATGAACTTGAACTTGAACACTTGAATTCAATCACAAATATCAAACCTGAATACATGACTTGACTTAACTCGAACCATGAATACAACTTGACATGAATACATGAATACTTGATATATACATGAACTTGATCTTGCAACTTGATGTATTAATGAATTCGAGTAAGGCTGATAATTTTAGCTGTAACTTAGCATATATGGGGTGCCAGGGTAGTTCATGCGTGAATACAATGAAATCTCAGGAGTCCCATTAGATCATTAATCCATATCTACTAACACAAACAAGCTATCATGAAGGCCCGTGTTTCCTTACTTCTGGATTACAGCCTGTTGAGTTTGGAATACTTCAACACTGAGTTGAAGTCCCGTTGCTAACACTTGATTCGGGCCCGTGGTTCCTTACCCCTGGATTACAGCCTGTTGCATTTGAGAACACTCTTGAAATTGGTTGACATTCACCCTTGAACTTACGTTAAATTAGTGTACCCAAGTAGAGACCTGTTAAGACACTTACATTCACTGCATGTTCACTAACTTACACTACACGGACATGTTACATTTGTTTGCCATACTCATGCTATGCTGTCATGCTTATCTACTTGTCATATATTACCATACTAGTTCACATATTACAATTTCCTTTTATATTGTATTACATGTCATCTTTCATGACATGCTAAGACACCATACCTCATAATCAATTTTTCATGATATACACTTTCTTTATCATTACACTTTATACTTCACTTCATTTTTTCTTAAGGACTTACCAAGCGAAAGTTCGCTGACGGGCATTCCACCCACCTTTGTATTCTTGGAATGTTCGTCAGATACCGTGGAGACTGAGGAGGTAGACATCTCAAAGGAGGAGCACGATCAGATCGCGACCCGGGCCTAGACCAGTTATCTTCTTCTCAGTTTATGTATGCCACTTGTTTAGGCATTTCCATTCTTATATTTTCCTTTCAGTTGATATCATGTATTGTAAATGAATCAAGTTGAATGTAAATAAAGTTGTTGAAGCTTTAATCTCATGTTAATTTCTCTTGTCATTTTATATTGCTTATTTTACGCTTAGCGTATCTATTCCTGGTAATGAATTTCTCAAAATAAATACGTCGCAGGCTTTCCACATCACCGCTTCCGTCTACTGGGAAGCGGGGTGTGACAGGTTTTGCTGGTGGCCTATGCAGGTTCTCAGTTCTGCATGAAGTCATGAGCAATATATAACAAGAAATATGAGATTCAATAACTTTACATTTCTTGCAATTCAAGTTCCGTTGAATCTATCATAATCTTTCTTCTCTATCTAAGGTGATGGATTCTCCCAGCAACCCTAGCACCAACGATGGAAGTACACCATCACCTATCTTTACCATCCTACCACCTCCACCTACCGTAGCCACACCACTCACAGAACAGACGATGCTTCTGGAGGCTATCAAAAGCCTACTTGTAGGTCAGCAGGTTCAAAGCTCGATTTTGCAGGACCAGACTGCTCTCCTTCAACAGAGTTTCATCCGCTCTGAAGCAGAAGCACCGGGAGTAAAACAATTTCGAGCATTACACCCGAAGAACTTCTCAGGAAAAGATAAACCGCTTGAGGCCGAGAAATAGGCTCAGAGTATAGAAGATGACCTAGCCGCAGCCCAAGTTCCAGAAGTGGCTTGGGTCAGAATAGCAAAACTCCATCTTACTGACAATGCCAGAGACTGGTGGAAGGCCGAGGAAAGCCATCTTGAGCAGCCGATCGAGTAGAAGACTTTCCGTGATCTCTTTGATGCCAAGTATTTTCCGGAAACCGCACACTTCGAGATGGAACAGAAGTTCATTCACCTGCAACAAGGATCTATGTGGGATAAATCAGTGGACGAGTACGATGCTGAATTCACCATGCTCAGCAGATTCGCCGCCCATCTAATTCCTACTGCCGAAATCAGAGCCAGGCGCTTTCAGCAAGGATTAGATCCTGAGATCCAGGCTGCCCTAGCAACGGGAGAATACCTAACACATGAAGCATCTTTGAAGTCAGCCCGTTGCTATGAAGCTGTCATTAAGAAGAAGGCAAGGCCACAGTCGGTCAGTATGAAATGTCCCGCCAATCAGATTAATGGAGGAGCCTCTTCTAGGCCAACTCTCCCAGCACCAGCTATAAGGCCAGGAGGATCATTTTCCGAGACAGAAACCAACTTCTATAACTATTGCAAGAGGACCGGACACCAAGTCAAGGATTGACGTCGAGCAAACGGTCTTTGTCTGATATGTGGATCATCCTCACATACTATGGGAAATTACCCACACAACCGGACTGGCCTAGTCCCTGCCGCTATACTATCTATTCAAGCTCCCCCTACTCGGTTAGCTCTTCCTGCACCACCTCCACGCGGACCATCTTTATCTCGTCAGCCATCGATGTACCAGCATGCACAGAGAAATGTGCAGAGACGTCAGGCTTACACTTTGGCGGCCGTAGAGCCCAAGCTATAGGTCAAGGTAACACTGGTAAATCCCCTCCCATCTTTTCAGCATTTTCAAAACCCTTGCATCCTTTCATTCTTTCAAATATTTTTCTTGCACTTTCGGTACAATATCAATAGTTCTTTCACCACTGCTTTAATCAAATTTTCTTGAATTTTTTACAACTTTCTTGTATAAATTTCGAGGACGAAATTTTTATAAGGAGTGTAGAATGTAACGAATCTGAATCACTGTACAAAATTTTTCTTTTTATGTACAGAAGAAAGTATAACAGCCTGAGTACAAGTTATAAGTTAATTTTGTTTAAGAATAGCAAGAAGCCGCTTGTAGCTCACTAGTAAAGCCTTGCACTGTTGTGACGTAGCCCCTGTGTTCGAACCCCATCAGACATATTATATTTTTTCTTTTAATCTTTTTAGAAGCTCAAAAGTTTACACGTGCAATACAGATAAAAATGAAAAGTCTGAAAAAATAAACATATGCAAAAGAGTGTTAATACAGAGAGGAACACGTGGCAAGAATCCACCGGCCCCCCTCTACAAATCGACCAGCGGAAACCTTGTTTGGGCCAGCACCGACAGTCCCCCTGTGGCCAATGAGGCCCGGGCTTTCCACATACGACCCTTCCCCTACTCCTAACTCCCTTGCACTGTTTGATTGCTCTGCAATCAAACAGCGACCCCTTAATTCGCCATTATCCCCATTTTAATGCATTTTAATTCATCTTTTTAATTCCAAAACCCTAAATTCTATACTATAAATACTACCCCATGCCTTAGCCCTTCCTCATTCTGAAAATTATAGCCAAAATTCTTAAAATTTCTCAAGTACAAGTGGAGTGGAAGAGAAGTTAGCAAACGATCAAGTTCCGGCGAGAATCGAAGCAATTTCCGGCGATCCCGCGACGCCACGAAGACAACCCTCCTTTCTTCTACCTTCATTTCATCTAATCAACTTGTAAGTCCCTCCCAATCCCTCTTTTTCTTCTTTAAAAGTTCCTTTTCAAAACATATCTCAGAAGTGGAGTTAAAACCGACATATTCTTCTAAAACTCTATTATTCCACTTTTTCTTACATATTCTTCATTCATATTCCTACACCATATTTGTAATCATATAACCAATGCTTAGAACCAACCTTTAAATCAAAATACCATGCAAAATAACTTTAAATTAACATTTACATTAAAATACCAAGAAGTTTGTATATATCATTTTTATTTGTTTTGCTTAAGTATACCTTTAGAAAACTTCACGAAATAATGACCTACCCCTCACAAACACACATGGTTCCATACCATGATAACACTTTCATGTAGATTTTTGTTTCAAGAAAATATTACATTAAAATACCATTTACTATAAAAAAAACGGGTTTATTTTGAATTGTATTCCAAAACCCTTTGCGATTATGCCTCTACAACCATTTTTAGGGGACCCGCTATTGGATGATACGTATTATCGCACATCCTTGGGCTAGTAGAGTGAGATGCATACCTGCTCACGGAGCATTCGATCTCGAAAGGTTTTAAATACGGTTTTTAAGAAAAACACATTTTCTACTTTAATAAAATTTAATTTTTAATAATTATATAAATCTTACAAAATCCTTGTATTTTCAAAATATAATAAATTACATTTTTCTTTAATAAAATAATTACAAGTTTCACCAAAACACCATCAAGATATCAATACAAGACAAGCTTTACAGTAAAATATCATGAACTATTCAAGCTAAGCTATTTATTACTAAAATATCTCAAACTCTTAAAATTTACATCCATGAAAACCCTAAATAATATAAATAAATTCTCGAGGTTTATTTTAATTATATAAAAATATTTTTCATAAACCCCCTCGAGTTATATAAAACAATATTTAAGGACTTTAGTAAATATAGGTTTAAGTGGGATCAATTCTCTTAAGCCTCAGAGAGCCGGAGAAAGTGAGTGCTTGCCTATTTAAGATAGAAAACTTAACGGTGTTATCAATGGTAATTATCTTAGGAAAATACACAAATCCTGCCGTCCATGTGCAGCAGTTACCGATAACTCCCGAACATAATTCAGGATCCAAATCAGTTACAAGTGTCTAACTCAAGTCTGAGTCTATATCAAACCTGAATTCAAACTCAAACCGGAATACAATTCAAACATGAATCCAAAGTCTAACATGAATACATGAACTTGAACCTAAACACTTGAATTCAGCCACAAATATCAAACCTTAATACATGACTTGACTTGACTCAAACCATGAATACAACTTGACATGAGTACATGTATACTTGACATAAATACTTAATATATACATGAACTTGATCTTGCAACTTGATGTATTCATGAATTCGAGCAAGGCTGGTAATTTTAGCTGTAACTTAGCATATACGGGATGCAGGGTAGTTAGTGTGTGAATCCAATGAAATCTCATGAGTCCCACTAGATCATGAATCTATATCTACTAACACAAGCAAGCTATCATGAGGGCCCGTGTTTTCTTGCTCCTGAATTACAACCTGTTGAGTTTGGAATACTTCAACACTAGGTTGAAGTCCCGTTGATAACACTTGATTCGGACCCGTGGTTCCTTAACCCTGGATTATAGCATGTTGGGTTCGAGAATACTCTTGAGATTGGTTGACATTCACCCTTGAACTTACGTTAAATTAGTGTACTTTAAGTAGAGACCTGTTAAGACACTTACATTCACTGCATGTTCACTATACTTACACTACACGGCCATGTTACATTTGTTTGCCATGCTCATGCTATGCTGTCATGCTTATCTACTTGTCCTATATTACCATACTAGTTCACATATTGCAATTTCCTTTTATACTATATTACATGTCATCTTGCATGACATGCTGAGACACCATACCTCATAATCAGTTGTTCATGATATACACTTTCTTTATCATTACACTTTATACTTCACTTCATTTTTCTTGGGGACTTATCGAGCGAAAGTTCGCTGACGGGCATTCCACCTACCTTTGTTTTCTTGGAATGTTCGTCAGATATTGTGGAGACTGAGAAGGTAGACATTCAGAGGAGGAGCACGATCAGATCGCGACCCAGGCCAAGACGAGTTATCTTCTTCTCAGTTTATGTATGCCACTTGTTTAGGCATTTCCATTCTTGTATTTTCCTTTCAGTTGATATCATTTATTGTAAATGAATCAAGTTGAATGAAGATAAAGTTGTTGAAGTTTTAATCTCATGTTAATTTCTCTTGTCATTTTATATTGCTTATTTTACGCTTAGCGTATTTATTCCGGAAAATGACCTTCTCGAAATAAATACGTCGCGAGCTTGCCACGTCACCGCTTCCGTCTACTGGGAAGCAGGGCGTGACACCATCGATTGAGGATGATATAATTGATGAATTTTTAAAGAACTATTCGTTTGATTTGACTGAAGGTGCTAGTGAAATCGGTGATGAGAATATCTTTGACGACGAATTCGTTATGTTGGATGAGTTGGATTCACCGACCCATCATGTCCCTTTCATTGAATGTGAACATCTTCTGTACATTTAACATATCATATTCTTACTACCAATCTATCCGACATGCAAAATGTTATTCAGCCTCCATCTTCCGCATATGGTTCAACAATGCTAGACACCCAAATTTGTTTACCCGTTTCATTACCCACTTTCTTTGTTTCTTCTCATCTTATTTCAATTCCACCGAGCTTTGATGAACCACACTCCGATATTTTGAGTTCTATGATTCTTGAAAGACCGCTTGATTTAGACACTTTTGAAAATAAGATAGACGATTTTTTTGAGTCTACTACCTCCATAATTTCTGACGAATCGAGTGTTTTGAATCCTGTTGCGCAACACATTGACCTTGAAACTTTCAATCTTCCTAGTGAATCTGTATATTCTGCTAATTCTTTTCTTTCCAATAAGATTATCATTCGAAATATCGATGAAAGTTTCAAAAGTATTTTCGCCGAAGAACTCGCGTTCCTTAATGACTTGGATGTTATGATGAATCAACCTCAACCGGAAATTCGTGCGCCTCCCTTTGAGACCGAAGAAGTTGAACCGACACCCTTTCTTCTAATCATATACGAGAATATGACTATTCCACTCATTCCTTATCTTTAACATTCTCTTTTTTATTCATATGCACCTTTTCGTCTCTACCAATCGAGACGTAAAACCTTTCGATTGCACCTCTTATCTACCCCCCACTTCATCTCTTCTCGTTACTCTTATTTCTGTTTTTTCTACTCGAGATATGATACAACCTTCATTTTTATACAGTCTCGAGTCTTCTTCACGTAGATCCGTTTCGCATTCTTCTACCAACCATAGTGTTACATTGATAAAATATTTGAATGGTTGGTTTTAACTTTTGGTCTTTGTAAATGTTTGTGTAGACCGATAATATTTACCCCCCTCTTATATTGAATTTCAATGCTTAGTAAGGAAAACACTGTTTTACTCAAGATTGGGAAGGGAAAGAAGAAAAATGTTTTTTTAAATGGCTCTTGAAAGAAAATAAATTTTTGCAAGATTGTAAGCCAAGAACAAGTTTAGGGGAGGATTTCACTGTCATTCACTCTTGACCTCCTCTTTATACCATCTTATTGAACTGTTCCTTCTGGTCTTCAGGTTTTGAGCTTACAGGACAACATCAGTGAGGACACTGCTGCAAACAAGTTTGGGGGGATGGTTTGTATGGATGGTTTGTATATATCCACGCATCATATGTAAATATTGCATTGCATTTATAAATTTTGAAAATGAAAGTTAGAAAGTGAAACTTATATATGAAAGAAAGGAAAAGATTTAAGAAATACAAAAAAATTAGATGTTTTAAAACGAAGCGAGTAATACGTAGTCATGAGCTGTTATCCCAAGGGTTTGTAAGATGAAGGAATCACTAATCTGCGGATAGAAATAAGTCTGAATAATAGTCTCTATTCTTGAATCCAAACTTCTGAATGTTGATACCCTACTATACGCACTTACACACATCTTGAAACTTGGGATGGTAGAGGATACCTTGAAATACTCTTGTCTAGAAACCTTAGTATGAAGGAAAAAATATAAATTAAAAAAAATATAAAAAGAAAAATGAACATTGTCACGCCCCGCTTCCCAGTGTACGGGGAAGTAGGCGTAGCGGGCCACGACGTATTTACTCACGCTAAGCGTAAATAAGCAATATATAGATAAAATTCACAAGAATGACAAGAGATGTAATATAAACAACAAATTTTATTAACATTCATATTTACATTACAACTGCTTTTGAAAAGGAAAATGCAATGATAGAAAGCAATGCTTAAACAGTGGCATATGAACTGAAAAGTAAATAAGTACAAGTAAGCTAGTAGTCGTGCTGCTCGGGTATCTGCTCCAGGTACTCTTGGCTGGACTCAGTCTCCTGAGAGTCGGGTCCTCCTGACGAACATTCCAAAGAAAAAAGAAACAGGAATGTCGTCAGCAAACTAGTGCTCGGTAAGTCCCAAAAGAGAAATAGGAATAGTTCAAATAAAGGGAATAGAACTGGTAATTATACAGACTGATGTTTGCTATACTAACGTAGTTGTTTGTAGTTTGGTACAGAATGTATCAGTGTATATGAGAGGAGTCCAACTATCCCATGGAATATGGAAAATGGAAAGTACAAGACCCCGTCAAAACCCATGGGACAACAGCAATAGATGTTAATCTACATCTTTTAGTGTCCATCACCGTGCCACTTTTAATACATTCCGTATCAATCTATCCCGTTAAAACCCCATAATGTATTGTATTGATTTGTAGTTATCAGACATGCCGAGACCATGGATATAAGTTGTTCATGTAAACAGGTTTAGGATGTATCATGTAATCATGTAATCAAGTCAAGTTATAGCCATGGTTCGGTCAAGTCAAGTCATGCTTGCAAGTTGATATTGTTCTGGTATTCAGGTTCAGGTTCAAGTATACATATTGGATTCATGTTAGATTTGGATTCATGTTTGGATTGGATTCATATTTAGATTGGATTCAAATTAGATTTAGACTCAGACTTGAGTCAGACGCTTTAAAAAGAATTTTGATCCTGAATTAGGCTTGGGTGTTATCGGTAACTGCTGCACATAGACGGCAGGATTTATGTCTTTTTCCAAGACAATTACCATTGATAACACCGTTTTAGTTTTCTACCTTAAATAGGCAAGCACTCACTTTCTCCGGCTCCCTGAGGCTCAAAAAAATTGATCCCGCTTAAACCTATATTTACTAAAGTCCTTAATATAATTTTATATAACTCGAGGGGGTTTTATAAAAATATTTTATATACTTTCAAAATAAATCTCGAGTAATTATTTGTGTTTTTTAGGGTTTTCATGAATGTGAATTTTAAAGAGTGGGGTATATTAGTGATTATTTACATAGCTTGAATAATTCAAGGTATTTTAGTGTAAGACTTGTCTTTTGGATAACTTGAGGGTATTTTAGTAAAACTTGTCCTTCTTTTATTTTTTAGAAAACATGGAATTTTATTATATCTTGAAAATATATGGTTTGATAATATTTATATAATTATTAAAATTTAATTTTATTATTAATTAGAAAATCTTATTTTTCATAGAAATCGTATTAAAAATCTTTCGAGACTGAATACTCCGTGAGGAGGACTGCATCTCGCTCTATTAGTCCCGAAGATGTGCGATAATCCGCACCATCCAATAACGGATTCCCCAAAATGGGTTGTAGAGGCATAATTGCAAAGAGTTTGATAATACTATTTAAAAGAAAACCGTTTTTTTATAGTTCATGATATTTTGATGAAATGTTGTAATCGCCACAAAAATATGTTTCAAAGAGTATCGTGCTATGTAAACATGTGTGTATGTGAAGGATAGGTCATTACCCCGTGAAGTTTTCTAAAAGTAATAGTAAACAAAACAATTAAATATGGTCGATATAAAGTTCATGGTATTTAAATGTAAAAGTTAAATTAAAGTTATTTAACATGATGATTTAGGATGAAAATTGTTTCTAATTATTAGTTTCATTATTAAAAAGCAAGGTTTAGAATATGAATGAGCAAGGCTTAAGAGAAAGTGTAATTTCAAGGATTTTAGAATCAAATGTCGGTATTACTCCACTTACCGACATATTTTGAAAAAAAAGAACTTTTTATGTAGAAAGAGAAGGATAGGGTGGGAATTAGTAGCTAGAAAGAGGGAGGAGAGGTAGAAGAAAAGGTGGTAGCTTTCGTGGCGTCGTGGGGTCGCCGGAACTTGCGTAGATCCTTGCCAGACCTTGAATAACTCCATTTCTACTCCACTTGTACTTATAAAAATTTGATAATTTTGGTTAGGGATTTCAGAATGAGGAGGGGCTAGGGTATGGGGTTGTATTTATAAATGTTTTCAGGTTTGGATTTAATTTAGATGCGTGGACCGAATTTATTTAAAAGGGGAATATTGTAACATTTCATAATTTTATTAGGTTTATTTAGAATTAAATAATGATATAATGAGTATAATACAAATGATAAAATTTATTGAATTGGGTTGGTAGATAGATTATTACTTATTTTGGCATAGCAAACATATTTTATATTATCATTTTCTCTTTTTTCTATAAATGAAAATTTAGGATTTATTCACCATGGTTGATAAAATAATGAGAGAGGACGGCATGGGAAAGGCTTTGTGCTCTCCATGCCTATAAGCACCATATCCATTTTCTTTTTTTCCTTCTTCTCCAAAAATGTCTCTATCGCTCTCACACAAATCATAGCTCTCTCTCACACTCTCTCAAATCCCAACCCAAAAATCTTAGCTCTTCTCCATCTAAGCCAATCTTCTTTCTTAAGGTTCATCAACTAGAAGTCATCATCAACCTCTTAGTTGCCTCATTCAAGCTTGGATCGCTTCTTTCATTCCATTTCAAAAGAGTAAAAATCCATCTTTTAATAAGTTTTTAATATATGCCAAGAAAACTATATCTTCTACTTAAAAATCATGTTCATTTTGTTTTAAATCTTGCACAAATAGAGTTTTATTGATTATTGTAGTTGTAGTATGTTTAGTGTAGCTATTTGTTTTTATTACAACTTGTTTGGGTTCGAAAAGAGTTAGAAATTCGTTAAAAGTTTGTTTTCAAATGTTTTGTAAAGAAGCAATTCGAGCCCAGCAGTTTTACTGAGTCAGACGTCTGAGCCCTTGAGCTTCAAACGTCTGTGATTTCTCTGTATTGTTTCATGTTGTTTTCCATACATCTGTGCCCTTGAGTTTCAGAAGTCTGTTGTTTCTCTGTCTCAACGAGACATTTTCTTCAGAAGTTTGAGGTTTAAGCTTCATACATCTTCCGCTTTTCCGTCTCGATGAGACGTGTTCTTCAGACAACGTCTGAGCCTTCGAGCTTTAGACGTCTAATGATCTATTTTTGCCTGATTAACTTGAGTTTTTTTCTATATTTAGTTTGCTTGGGTGTACATCGATATCTATGGGGCTTTCTCACATATTTATGATTATTATTGGTTATACGATCGAGTGCGAGGGATCCCGAGGCGGTGAGGAAAGACACAGCAGTCGTGAGATTCGACTAGCTAGTACCACGGTCGGTGAGTAGATTTAGCGTCTACAAGTGAGAAATCGGGTGGATGGCGTATAGTGTAAGTCTACGGTAGCGCCCCTGCCGTCTTTCAGACGCCAAATACGGAACAAAAACTTTTACAACTGGCGCTATCGTATACTATAACCCGGATCTGCCATTAACGCTAAACTAACAAACTACAAAGTGGGTAGAAAAGCTATACCGAATGATCCTAGTCCTTCGTTCTTTATCCATCATCCCACGCTCTGTTGCGGCTGCTCCGATCTCCTCGATCTCCGGTCTCCTCGTCCAGGTGGCACCACGTCAACGGATCTTTAAACGGGCTCCCGCCTCTGAACCGAGGCAACTCGGACATGAAGTTTGCTAGCCGACATGTCCAAGATTGATGTAGAGAATGAGTAGAACACTTTGTCTCGCTTCATCCAAAGCCATGGATGAAAAGTTAATGAAGTTGCCTTTTTAATCGGGTAAAGAGAAAATGATCATATGAAATTTCCATGAAGCAAAACTATCATAATCTTTTTTCCAAATGAATCAAATCATCTATTTCTCCAAAAGAGGGGCCGGCCACATTATCAAGAGGAGGGAGGTGAGTGTAGGAACAAGGGAGGGGTGACCATAAGCAAAGCTTCTCACAAAAGATCTTAGCAAGAACAAGAATCATTAAAGCATAGAATGACTCACTAATGACACCTTGCATAACATTAATGCAACAATGACTCATGAAAACTTAGTCACCAAAAATTTAATGCAATGAATGAGTCACAATCCTAGTCACCATCTAGAAGCTTCCACACTCATGACTCACCCTCAAGAAAAGATAAATCCGCATTAAATCGAATGTTTAATACGGGTGATAGAAAACTGGCAACTTCCAAAAGCGATCCCGAAACGAATTTCAGGATAACCCCGTAACAGTATAAACATACCCGCATTTGTATTATGACCGAATACAAATGCAACTAAGACAAAGATATTATATCTACACAGTATAATACATGGATCCGGCTTAAACCAAAGCCCACCAGTATTATCTGCCCGAAATATGACACATGCGTAAACGCACGTGCATTTTCCGAACCCTGCCATAAAACCATACGGCCTCTACAACGTTTCGTCCGAACTTGGGAAACTATCTGTGGGGGACTCTAATGACTCATCAGTACCTTGGCAATGGGTTTAACCACAAGCCGTCAGCGGCACTAGCTGTGTGTAACGGCTGCCCATGTACTGACCTCAAGGGAAGCCGATGAGCGAACTCATCCTGGAACTCTACTGAGCCAAACAGTGACAATATACATACAGTCTGGTCCGTTCGTCTATGAGTATCGCATATCGGGCCTAGGGGGCTGGTAACATCAGACCCCCAATAGCGGTATAAGTCGTGTCGGAGACAAGCCCTGAACACCCTGAGAAACTACTAGAATACTTACCAGTAATTCTCACCTGCCTTGGCCAAGGACTTGGTGTAATGGCTTTCCTAGACACAGCGCGATCTCACCCCCAATACCGGGAGAGACGAATCCCCTACCGATCCGCTCACTTGCCTCCATGTGGCTCGGGATTGTACCCAAAAAATACCTGCTTGCACAACTCCTTTGAGCCGTGGTAGGGTAGAAATCAAAGCACAGTAGAAACTCACACGAGATAAATGACGACCTCAGGTCGATGAACTAACCTGTATACATGTCATCTGGGAACAGCTATCTGATGATAGGTATAATACCAACTAGCAGGTTCCCGGCGAGTCCTGTTCGGTCTACTCATAACCCAATAAGCACCTGTATACATCTTAGGTGATCCAACTGACACCAGTGGCTTGTGAGACCGGCCACCGCCCCTCTTCGGGTTCTTGACTGTATACACTAGTCTACTCCGGAGTATCGATGCCCTGTCTCGAAACTCCCATGACTAGGGACCACTTTTAAGGATGTGCTTATAAACTACCCAACTCTTACGTATATGATCGCCATCATACTGTTGGTAGTCAAGCAAGATCCTAAGGGCTTTATCAACGTGTAATAGTGATCAGTCACCTGAACCTGTACACGACTGATAAAGGCAAACCAGATAGCATACTATCATCTCGAGTAAGACTGTGCTACTGGTATAGGTCCTCCTTAATCATTGCAATTACGTACCTGCGATCCAATAATTGACTTTGAGGGCACTATATCCAACAATCTCCCATTTGCACTTAAGGCTAATTATTGCGATGTCGCATACTCACAGCCCGTGTGATACCGAACACCCAACTCCTCTACTAATCAGTTTCACAAAGCCCGTTTGTAAAACTATTGTGTTCGAGAAATAGCCTCAATGAGTGGATCCGCCCTGATGTTCCTTTCTATGTCTCTCTTAATCTTAAGTTTGTGAAGAAAGCCATCTCCCGAATTGAGTAATAACTGTCTTAGAATATGTCTGGATATCTGATGGGACCTAGTTCATAAATGAACTCCAAATCCAAACTTCTTAGACTGTATCGATAACTGAACCTAATCAGTATCCTGCACCAAGACTCCCACAGTATCCTCTTGGACCACTTGTCCATAATACTGCCCCCTTCGTTAGAGGGGAAAACTATAACTCTGACAACCACTCTGTCATCCTTGTCACCTTTGAAGCCTGGAATGATAACCGTCTCCCGAAGGAGGCTGCCGTCATCAAATCCGTAGAACATGCACTTATAATCTAAAACTGCTTCCTTATGTTTCTACAGGATTGAATTAATATAAACTTATCGCATCTAGTGCAAAAACAACATCTGGTGTGGTATTTGACATCTCACGATTGACTCAATTTGCCTAAGCAAGTGATCTGCCAATCATGCACATCCCACTCCCCTTTAGTCTGTAAGACACCTTTAGAGAGGGTGACTCCATCATCTGCAGGTACACCACCATGCCAGGAGTCATCTATTCCAAATACTTTTAGAATACTGTCAAAGTACCTAGATTGGAAACTACCCAATTCTAGATCTAAAACCATAGATCTAGAAACCAGAATGTCTGATATTATATCCATATCCTGACTGGAGAAACAACTGTGTGACAACCACAGTACAACCGATCGTAGTATAGGAATTTTACTTCCTAGTCTGTGTATGTCATCCAAATACCAGGACATCACACCCTACTACCTTCTTAACAGATCCATCCCCTATTCTGATGAAGTCAAAACCATGACTGTCACATCAAAATTAGATGATCTATCTCCGCTATATCTACTCAAGTCTATAAATAGACATAAGCTACTTGATCACTATGCTTCCGCTGCTCCCACTGACCACAACAACCCTCTGACAGAATAATATATACGTGCACTTCTAAAGCTAGTTTAGAACAACGCTATACTTTACCTCCTGCCGGGTCTCATAGCTTGGAACAACAGTAGTGTCAAGTCTGGGTAAACAAGAACCTCCCTGTCACCGTCCTTGAGGCTACCGGAGTACCTCTCGGGTATCTGAGGTTACCCACCATATCTGTGGAGTGGCTATTGGAATGTCAAACCTGATTGAATCTTTAGGTCCTATTAAATTTTCCGTAATCGTTTGCGGTTCTGGAATCACCTCCAGTTCTACCACACTCCCACTACTGTTTTCTGAAAAAATCCATTTTACTAAAACTGTGGCGCGTCAAGAACAATATCACTATTGATCTTCCAGATGGTAGAAAGTCAACCCTCGACATAGCCCAGGTCAACCCACAAACTGCCATTACAGAAACGTGCCTTGAGTTATCCAGAGTCTGGTTTTAAGCATAAGCTGGACAACTCCCCGTACCTTAACATCGTTAAGATATGAACCATTCTATATCCAATATAGAAACTTTGGCACTTATTTAATTGGAACCAGATTCAAATCATTCAGCTGTCTCCAGTGCATATCAACTTAATAGAGAGAGGCTAATCAGCATTACTCAACTTAGGAATCCATCCAATTATGAGTAACCTGAAAGAGAAACAAGTTTCTCAAAACCATTACTATCAACTGAATACCAATCACAAGAATCTACATCTTCGATCTCTTTGAAGAATCCCGATACTTGCGACACCTGGTTCTCTACTTTATTCTTATACCCACAACTTCTCAAAACTTAGACATTGTATTTCTACGAAACACTTTTCTAAAAACTAGAGAAGTCATAAGTAAACAGAACATAGAATAAGGACCAACCCCTTTGTCCTGATGGACACTGGACAATCATACAATACTCTGTATAAGTCCGCTGAGTTGAATAACTCAAAATCTGTGCATCGTAGGTTGAAAACTGTACTTATGGTTAAGAACTACTCCGTTGTTCAATGCTCCTTACCCAATCGTCAACTGATATAGGTAAATGTCACGGACATAATTTCAAAAATTTATATCTCACTTTATTAAAATAAACGTACAGATATATGATTTTGAAATCGGTGCACAACAACGGATACTCAAAACCAAATACATGCCGTCAGGCAAAAACCCAGGCGATTTCCTCAAATATCACCAATTACAACGAATTCCGATATAATGAGGATAATCACCTTTATTCCCAATAAGCTACTCCCACTCATCATCTGTAAAACCATACAGATGTGAGAATCATACCTGGTAAATACATACCCTGGAGTAAGTATCTAATCGGGAAATCAGTTTTCCTTTAACAATGCACTGAAACATGAAAATGTTTCGTAGGGGTATCCTGGTATTCCTAGTAATGCCTCTTCCATAATCCAATTCATGACTTTAACCGTATATTTCTTTGCCATCTCTCCAAATCCCGTTATTTGTCTTTAGTCATTACCTTCTGTACACCATCGTTAGGCTAAATGGTTTTCTTCCTTCCCTACCGTTTGGCACCAGCCTATGGTTTGGAAGAAGACTATCCAGTAAGCATAATAGGTGTACTCTCCTAAACCAAGGAGTATTCGCAACATGAGAGAAGGTCATGATAAAAGACAACTGAATAATACCTTATTCTAGCAAAGGTGAAATAGGAGTGGCGATGAAGTACGCGGTTTGGTCATGAATGATAGCAGTCGCAATTTACTTTGCCCTCTTTCTAATCCCTTTATTTTGTCTTTAGTTATTATCTTCTGTACACCCTACTAAGGCTAATTGGTTTTCTTCATTCCCTACCTTTCGGCACCTGCCTATGGTTTGGAAGAAGACTATCCAAAAAGCGTAATAGGTGTACTCTCCTAAACTAAGGAGCCCTCGCAACTTGAGAGAAGGTGATAATAAAAGACAACTGAATAAACTAATTCTATTTCTCCTGAACCTGGATCCATCCTCGAAGAAGTCCCTTCGAGTTCGTATATAACCATACGATGGATTCGTATATAACCATACGATGGATCTATCCAATGGAAATGGATGTCCGTAGTAATATGGGGTGTTCTGAGAAATGCAAAGGGCAAAAGAAGGAGTGGCAATGACTTATGCAACTCGGACAATCCAAAAGCCAGTATTTTAAGAAGGTTCGGTCAACTTGGTCACTGAGTCATAGTCTAGGGTCGGTCAAAGGTCGCTGCCAGAGAAAGAGAGAAAAGAAACACTCTGCGTGCACTTTAACCTAGATCAGAATGGTTATCACTTTATCTAATCAGAAAACCTCCCACTGTACTGTCAAATTCTCCTCCAAACCTGAAAAAAGAATCAATCAGGATCACCCGAAGAGTAAACTAACTCATCAGTGAGAATCGGGATCCAACTCTCATCGCATGATAACGTGACGGAATCCACTCACGTTATCACACTCCAGAAGGTATACGCATGTCTGGCAAGTTTCAGTTTCTTTAGAAACTCCCGATATGATTTTTACCCCATGTTCTTATGACCTTGACGAAGGCCAACAAATCATAAGTCACATGTCAAGTTCTACCCGTCATTATCTTGTCAATTCGAACCCACCCGTACATACCCTTGACGAAGGCCAACAAGGTAATATGACTGTCCCAAACCAAATCATCTATCTATGCAACAAATGAATACCCCAGCAGCTACCAAACACTATGCCTTGACGAAGGCCAACAAACATAGCTTGAATACTACTGACCATCCATAAGAAATGATAGAGGGCTACGACTGGTTTTTGGCGAAAAACCTTTAACGTAATGAACTTGATCTCGTTAAAGGAACCTGATAGCTTTTTATAACAATATAGTGGCGAAAACCTTTGCTAAAGAGGTCACACCCGGTGAAGGGATCTCGGCTCTTTCCCCGTGGAATGAGGTGCAGGATATTCCAACTGAATACCGCGATGCAAAGCAACTTGTAATCGACTATAGTGAAGTTATTACCCTGACGCAAACTTCTGCCCAAGGGGTCACTCCCGGTGAAGGGATATCGGCCCTTGCCTCGTCGAATAAGGTGCAGGATATTCCAACTGAATACCACTGTGCAAAACAAAAGAAAACGTCTTTGTAATAACACTTTTTAAAACTGTTCCAACAACATCCAAACAGGTTTGTTTTCCTTTGCATTGATCAAAATCAACGCAGTTCCATCAATTAATCACACCAGAAAAGAACGAAAATAAAATGTACGTATATGCCATCCGCATTCGTCACTGGGTCGCGTCATCACCCGTTAGGTTACTTAACTAACGACAGAGCGGGGACTGGACTAGCGCGGGTGTAAAACATATACAACATCTACTAGTATATATACCAATATACAATAATCGCTCCAGGCGTGATAATATGCAACATTACAGAAAAGTAATAAGCATCACAGAACAATACAGATAAACTGGGATCCCCGGGTTTCACAGAGCCGCTACTGAAACCCAACGTTCCCCTGGTCGTGTGGATAGCATGTGCAATGAAACCTAGACCCCTACGGGTGCGGCAAGTTACCCGCCAAAACCTGAAGCGAGGCAGCCCCCTATAGCAAAGTGAATGGACCACCTTGCACTTCACGGAATCCGGTAACTTGAGCACCCCTCCTGGGGTCAACCTGTACCCCCTACGAGTGCGGCGAATAGTCTGCTAATTGTAGAGTGAGGCCCCTCTGCCTCTCAAAGCCATGAGATGCGAACCTATTGCCCTCCAGAACCCGGCTATCCGTGCACTCCGTCGCGGGGTAAACCTAGTACAGAAATGAAAAATATGTACAACGGGTACATCGACCTCAGCCCGGTCGTGCCCCAAAAGAATATTATACAAACAGGCAGTGACGGCAGTCCACATGTTGGACGCTCGTCCCGCAATATCAAATGTACAAATAAATCCAAACTGCACTACCATTGCACACTGCTATCCACCATGACAAATCCGCAACATCACAGCACAACACAGAACATCAACGCGAATGTCACGTTCGCAAACCCGTCTAAAAGGACTATAGCAATTAGACGCAGTTTACCGCTCGAATGACATTCACGGTCGGATATATAATGTAAGTACTGTAAACTAACAAGTTTAAAATTTCGATCGACAAAACTTCCCGAAGTGGCTCCCACGTACTTCTGCAGTACAGTAAAACATATGGGCCCAAAAGAAATATTCCATAAACAACAATTTTAGAAGAAGATCCTACTGTAGAAAACTGGTTTACTGTAGCTCCAAAACGGCGGCGGAACCTCGGCCAAACTAAGGTTTGCGCGGCGGTTCCGCGACACTTTGGAAGCTTCAGTTGACCAAATTTCACCAGAATTCTTAAAAAAGCCTGCACGATTTTCTGAGATGCTCAAAATAATTTTTAGGCCTGTTTTAAAAATCGACAGAAACTTTACACTGAAAATTGCAGTTTTCGAAATTCCGTTCGATCGATATTTTAAACGCGTTAGAATAAGTTAGTAAAGCTTAATGGCATGGCTCTGATACCATGTAAGTCTACGGTATCGTCCCGGCCGTCTTTCAGACGCCAAATACGGAACAAAAACTTTTACAACTGGCGCTGTCATATACTATAACCCGGATCTGCCATTAACGCTAAACTAACAAACTACAAAGTGGGTAGAAAAGCTATACCGAATGATCCGAGTCTTTCGTTCTTTAGCCATCATCCCACGCTCTGTTGCGGCTGCTCCGATCTCCTCGATATCCGGTCTCCTCGTCCAGGTGGCACCACGTCAACGGATCTTTAAACGGGCTCCCGCCTCTGAACCGAGGCAACTCGGACATGAAGTTTGCTAGCCGACATGTCCAAGATTGATGTAGAGAATGAGTAGAACACTTTTTCTCGCTTCATCCAAAGCCATGGATGAATGGTTAATGAAGTTTCCTTTTTAATCGGGTAAAGAGAAAATGATCATATGAAATTTCCATGAACCAAAACTATCATAATCTTTTTTCCAAATGAATCAAATCATCTATTTCTCCAAAAGAGGGGCCGGCCACTTTATCAATAGGAGGGAGGTGAGTGTAGGAACAAGGAAGGGGTGACCATAAGCAAAGCTTCTCACAAAAGATCTTAGCAAGAACAAGAATCATTAAAGCATAGAATGACTCACTAATGACATCTTGCATAACATTAATGCAACAATGACTCATGAAAACTTAGTCACCAAAAATTTAATGCAATGAATGAGTCACAATCCTAGTCACCATCTAGAAGCTTCCACACTCATGACTCACCATCAAGAAAAGACAAATCCGCATTAAACCGAATGCTTAATACGGATGATAGAAAACTGGCAACTTCCAAAAGCGATCCCGAAACGAATTTCAGGATAACCCCGTAACAGTATAAACATACCCGCATTTGTATTACGACCGAATACAAATACAACTGAGACAAAGATATTATATCTACACAGTATAATACAAGGATCCGACTTAAACCAAAGCCCACCAGTATTATCTGCCCGAAATATGACACGTGCGTAAGCGCACGTGTATTTTCCGAACCCTGCCATAAAACCATACGGCCTCTACAACGTTTCGCCCGAACTTGGAAAACTATCTGTAGGGGACTCTAATGACTCATCAGTACCCTGGCAATGGGTTTAACCACAAGCTGTCAGCGGCACTAGCTGTGCGTAACGGCTGCCCATATACTGACCTCAAGGGAAGCCGATGAGCGAACTCATCCTGGAACCCTACTAAGCCTAACAGTGACAATATACATACAGTCTGGTCCGTTCGTCTATGAGTATCGCATATCGGGCCTAGGGGGCTGGTAACATCAGACCCCCAATAGCAGTATAAGTCATGTCGGAGACAAGCCCTGAACACCCTGAGAAACTACTGGAATACTTACCAGTAATTCTCACCTGCCTTGGCCAAGGACTTGGTGTAATGGCTTTCCTAGACACAGTGCGATCTCACCCCCAATACCGGGAGAGACGAATCCCCTACCGATCCGCTCACTTGCCTCCATGTGGCTCGGGACTGTACCCAAAAAATACCTGTTTGCACGACTCCTTTGAGCCGTGGTAAGGTAGAAATCAAAGCACAGTAGGAACTCACACGACACAAATGACGACCTCAGGTCGATGAACTAACATGTACACATGTCATCTGGGAACTGCTATCTGACGATAGGTATAATACCAACTAGCAGGTTCCCAGTGAGTCCTGTCCGGTGTACTCATAACCTAATAAGCACATGTATACATCTTAGGTGATCCAACTGACACGAGTGGCTTGTGAGACCGGCCACCGCCCCTCGTCGAGGTCTCGACTGTATACACTAGTCTACTCCGGAGTATCGATGCCCTGTCTCGAAACTCCCACGACTAGGGACCACTTTTAAGGATGTGCTTATAGACTACCCAACTCTCACGTATATAATCGCCATCATATTGTTGGTAGTCAAGCAAGATCCTAAGGGCTTTATCAACGTGTAATAGTGATCAGTCACCTGAACCTGTACACGACTGATAAAGGCAAACCAGATAGCATACTATCATCTCGAGTAAGACTGTGCTACCGGTATAGGTCCTCCTCAATCATTGCAATCACGTACCTGCGATCCAATAATTGACTTTGAGGGCACTATATCCAACATATAGCACCCCCGACAACTAAGTTTATTATGAACATTTTTTATTTATTATAATTCATGACTCATATGCTCAGTTTATCAATGCTATGTTTTCTTTTCTTTACTATACTTTTGCGAACACAATTGTTAAGACACTCACACAATTACTAATAATTATTATGCGGCACCAACACAAACCCACATGCTACTTGTACACATCATTTGTAACAGCCATGATACGTATAGATTCGAACACTTACACAATTACTAATGATTACCATGAGGCACCATCACAAACTCACATGCTAACATGTACACATTACTAGTAATTGCAATGCCACGTGTAGAACTTGCCATACTTTACATGTTATAGTATGATCAATGTTATGTGCGTGTACACGACTAAAATGTCCATACTAATCGCTGTGTGTATATGTAGACTAGCGGTCCATACTATTTGAACTGTGTGTTTGTGTACGTAGACTAGATATCTGTACTGACTGTTTTGAGCGCATTACATTGTTTCCGGGCTAAATGAATTTATGATTTTGATTCAATAGAATATTTTGTTTTCATCGTACATGGTGGGATTCCGTACTGGATGGGATGGTGATAGTTAGCCGAATGCGGCCTTTTATTATTGGCTCGCTGAGTCTTACAGTTTATCCCGATTGGAAGATTATGAAAATGCAAATGTTGTACTCATTTCTAAATAAAGATTTATTTCATGTTATAAAGCAATAATGAAAAGGATGTGCTGCTTGGATTTCAAAGCGATATCTATTTTTAAAATATCACAGCCTCCTTATTTCCAAATAACGTTTCGTTCTACTTTAAAGTATAGTTGGATTATTCGGAAGTATTTATCCATTTATAATGCTCGTTCACGCTGCTCTTACTTTACTCAGTATATGTTCGCGCTATGATTATATTAATAGCTTGTGCCACGTTTATGTTATCCATTCGCACTATGATTATGTTATTAGTTTGCACTGTGTTTATGCTATCCTTTGCATTATAATTATGTTATTATTTTTTGCTACGTTTATATTATCCGTTCTCACTATGATTATGTTATTAGTTTGTGCTACATATATGCTATCCGTTCACGCTATGTTTATTTTACTAGTTTGTGCAGCATTACGTTACCCGTCTAGGCTATGCTTATTTCACGCAGCCCAAAAGGGTACGATTTAATCGAGATTTACATTATTGAAGAACACTGTGTGTGATCAATCCATGAGTGATTAAGGTCAGAACGCACAAGATGTCTTGCTTAGGTCAGAGGGTCGTTATAGATACCCTGCCGAGAATGAGATGTATTAAACTATATAGTTTTCGAACAGGACTGGTCCAAGAAACAGTACCTGAGATATTGTTTTATTGTAACGATATTTGATACAAGGGTTTTCAAAAAGTGCTATTGTCGTACTATTCTCCATATGTCTATGATCGACACAAGAGTTTTTCAAAAGAAAACTTTTTATATCATTTTCAATGGGCGTGGCGTATATTTTAATGAAATATTTATATTGCTTTGCAAATTGACGTCCACTACTTATGCCGTGATATATACACAAAACGACCACTTTTAAATACTTGTACATTAATGCATGTTATATATGTTATAGCCATGTTATAGTGATTCCGCATGGTCGCGTGTTATAAATATTGCACTACGGTTACAATGATAGCAATTGTATATATATATATATATATATATATATATATATATATATATATAGTTGAGTTATTCATGAATGATTATTGTTATCTTTTCATTGCGCTTAAATTCAAGTTTAATACATGCATATTACATTCGTTACTCGCATGTTTTCATATGTATTAGTGGTTTTGCTATGCCCGCATCGGGCGAGATATAGATTTATTTTATGATACCATAATAACCACATATATTAGCATACCATACTTGTTAGGATACCGGTATACGAATTATACATGATGGGCTATTATTTATAAGTTGTTCATCACTTGAATTCTAGTTTCGAACCATGCTTATTTACCTTCCGCAATGTACATGATTACCCATGCTTTAGTTGGTCCACCTCTTATTCATATGATTTCTATCTTATCATTCGAATTATGCTCACGAGTTGGCAACTCACCCCCGTTGTGTCATACCTTTTTGTGGGTTTGGTCGTTTGGATCGATAGCGACAGGGAGAGAGATTATTTTATGCGTGGTTGCATATTCGCTTTTGAGCATGTAATACCCGGTTTCCTTTGTACCAAAAATAATCCGTATTTAAATAAATTGTATTCCAAAACTTCACCAAATGTTTTGCCTATATATATATTCCTTCAAATATTTCTCAGTCTTTTATTTTTCCCGACACCCCCGCCCCGGCCCATGTTTCCCTTCCTTCTCTCCCTCTTTTCTTTTTTTTTATTTTGTTTTTAGGCCAAGCCCTGAGGCCTTGCCAAGCTTTCCCTTTACTTCGAGCCCAAGCTCGAACCAAGATCGAAACCCTTATTACTGTTGTGTCGTGTCTGAATCATCGTCATCATTGTCGGTGTCGTACCATCAATCGTCGCCAGGCAAGTGAAACCATCACTTGCTTAATCATGCAACACACACACGGTTATAATATTTATGTTGATAAAAGTTAATGATGGTTAATTATATATATATATACGTATTAAGAGTTCGATGTGTTTTACTCTCCCTCAAAATCTCAACCGATATTCCTCTCATAATAGCAATTTATTTCCGGTTTAATTCCCTTTAATTTCATTTATCCCCCCTCTCTCTTTTAAATGACCAAAGCTCTCTCTCTCTCTCAAATTCCTTCTCTCTCACTCTCCTTCTCTCATTCTCTCCTCTCTCCAACTCACCGACCACCACCTTGAGCCGCCACCTCATATCACCGCTGCCTCCGCCGGCCACACTCATCTCATCGACGAGCCTCCTCCGCCGACCTCGATGCCAATCGAACCCCCACTCCAAGCTCCACCCAACCACAACAGAACACCCACAACCAACCCCTTCTGTGCACCTCCGCCGCCACTCTTCCTGAGCACCAACGGCGATGATCCCCAACACCGTCCTTACCTCCTTGCATGTCGCAAATGCCGACACCCGCGGCCACCAAGCTCTATCGCATTCCATTGATCCTACACCCAAGCTCCCCCACACCACCTCTCTCCTTTACTCAATTTCAAACTTGATTGATATGATCTATGTGTAGTAGTTAACCGCAATCAATAACGGTGTCGCGTGTAGTTAGACCGAGATGAGTACGGGTCGTCCTCTGGGAAACGTTGAATCTTTTATTCTTACTTTAAATGTGTTGAAAAAGAGAGGAGGGATAAAGAATATTGAAGAATGGTTGTAGGATCTAGATCTACGTTAAACACTGATGCAAAATATAGATCTAGATTAACTACGGAGATAAGTTTATATGAAAAGGGGGCTTTTAGGGTTCATTAGGATTTAGTAGTTATGGATGATTAATTAAAGATTACCCTTTTTATCCTTTAATAGATTTAAAACTAGAACGACGGTGATGCATGTAGATTAGGGTTTCTGGAGGGAAAAGGGTTCCCACTCTTAACTCCTATCTCGACATGGAACTCCGTTCATATCTAGCATTTACCAAAACAATCATTAATCTAATCTCTAATCGCGGTCGAGACTAACAATAAATTGGCAGCGCGCCCGATTAGGATGTCAATAATTCTTTTGATAAAGTTTATAAACTTTATAGGACGTAAAAAGAGTTTAAGGATCTTCATCACCCATTAACCTACCCTAATCCTACGAACCCTAACAAGCGGGGAATTACTCGCACATGTTGGGAGAAGAATAGATGGAGAGAGAATTCATAATGAAACTTCAAAGAAATAGAATAAGAAAAAGAACAACCTTTATTAATCAAAAAAACTCATTTACACTGTGTTTCCTTAGAAAATGATTACAAATACTAGTTTGCTTCTCGATCTCTTCTAAGAAGGTAGATGAACCGTTGATGATCAGCCTGGATGCGTGAGCCGTCTTGGACTTCGTGATCGCGTCGACTTGATGATTTTTCCAAGAGGCTCTCGGTCCTTATTTATAATCCCAAAGCCAGAACCCTAGCTGCCTAATTTGGAAGCCAGAGGTTGAGATCCTAACCACCAAAATCCCAACTCCCAACTCATCAAAACCGCGGCGGATCCGCGGCCAATAGGTGGGTTTGGCCGCGGATCCGCGGCCAAGTAAGGGAATCTTGGGCTCATTCTTCTTGTGGCTTCTTATGGTGACACGTGGTGATCTTTTTAATTTCTGGAAACTGAAAATCTTTTCTACGTACTGCCAGACTTGATTTCTTTAGTTTACTTTCTTAATTAGAGGTTTGTTCCAACAACTTTGATTTTCTTGATTTCAGCCCTGAAAACTATGCACAATAACTCAACAAATAATATTAGTAGAGTTTGTTTTATTGAGATTTTAACTTAACCATTAAGAATTGGTCAAAGGTATTTAATAAGGTAAGCATATTTAATTGGGCCAAATCTTACATGGATATTATATGCTTACTTTTTCCTACCAAATGTTAATTATAATATATAAACACATGATAATAGTATTTTTACAGATAAACCCTCACATGTATCATACATTATAATAAACACCTTTTATTGTAAAGAAATAGTAGGAAAAATGTCATATTAAATGTGCAGTTTTATTAACTGAACAAATACCCCCAAACTTATCTTTGATCGTCCCGAGCAAACTAGTTTATTCAAGAGAAGGAGAAAAAAGAAAGGAGAAAACTAAGCACATTTTCGTAGGCAACACGATTGCACTGAGCACGTGCAACAAGCCGTTAAACCTCTAGGTGTCCCTAGTAGGAGGAGTGTTGTCTCCTGAGGGTTTTCAGCGGATTACACCCACAAAATCCTATAATAAAAGAGAGATAATGAAAGTTACATATAAAGATAAGAACTATAAAAGAAAGAATTTGAAAATTTAGAGTTTCCAACTACACTAGCTTTTCAATTGTCATGAGCCCTATCTTAATAGTCATGAAAAGATGTTAGAAATCACATCATCCCTCAATAAAACACCGCCTTTATTCTTCATTCCTACCTTTCTTCCAAACATCAATCATATAACCCTACGTGTGTGTAAAGAACATCCCTACACTCGGAGAATTCAATTCAAGCTATCATACTCTTGTCCATCTGCCTCAGTACTTTTTAATCGATGAATATTTAGTTGAATTTGCTCACACAATTTTCATGCGACCGTTAATACTTCTTGAGGTACTAACCGACCGATTACTCATCTGCTTGCTGATTAAGTGATAGTATTTTCCTCGTCTTGCACCACCTAAAGCTTAGCAGTGACTCTCAAACCAGTTGGTCTAAGGAACTAGGTGATGAAGCACCCTTGCTATATTTTTTTATTGCTGCCTTGGCGATAACAAAACCAGTGTTCATTTTTCTTCACCATTTTAATATTTTCTTCATTTATTATTTTCTTCATACTTTGTCTTTTAGACAAGAGCATTTCAAAGTATCCTCTACTATCCCGAGTTGCAAGACGTGTGTAAGTGTGTATAGTAGGATATCAACATTCAAATGTTTGGCTTCCAGAATAGGAAAACTTTTCAGACTTATTTTTATCCTCAGATTAGTGACTTCTTTCATCTTACTAACCCTTGGGACAATGGCTCATAACTACTTATTACTAGTTCGTTTAAGAAAACTTCTAATTTTCTTGGTTTTCTTAAATTTTTCCAATCTTTTGGATGTAAATTTTCACTATCTAATCTTTTATTATCTTATTTATGTACAAAAAAAAATTATATTTTGTTTTGTGCTTATATATAGTATAATGCAAAATAATGCGTAAATAAGCACAAACCTCCCCCAAACCTGTTTACAGCAGTATCCTCACTGATATCATCCGTTAAGCTCAAAAACCTGTAGACTTGGGAGGAAAAAGGGGACAAGAAATAATGAAAGTGAAATCCTCCCCCAAACTTATTTTTGGCTCACAATCTTATAAAAAATTTCTTTCAAGAGCCAAAATACCCCCCCCCCCAAACTTAAGTAAAATCGTATTAAGCATTTAAAATTATTTGGAGGGCGGTTAAAATTATTGGTCAAAGTAAAGCCTTGCAAAGACCAAAAGTCAACACCAACCATTCAAAAATTTTATCGATGAAACGTACTGGTTGGTGGAAAATCAGAGATTTGAAGAAGTGGGGAGATAGAAGGTGGTAAACAACGGGTTTACGTCTTGGTTTGTAATGACGAAACAATGAAGGTGGATTACTCGCATTCTTGTTGTTGATAGGAAGAAATGGTGCTGGTTCAACTTCCTTGTGTTGAGATTGATTCATCACAACACCCATATTTTCTAAGAATGCGAGTTCTTCAGCAAAAATTTCTTCAAAACTTTCATCGATATCCCGAACAATAATCCCATCGGAAAGAACGGGATGATACTCGGACTTCATAAAAGGTCCATATTCAGCGTTAGATGTTGACCCGGACAACAATGTAATAGCGGAGTCGAGATCAGTATCGTGAAACTCTTTAATTTCGCTATTGTCAGAATCTATTGTTTCGACAGAACACATATGAGTATAGGGTTCGGAGGGTTCACTTCCCAACTTGTAAATGTTAAGCTCAATTGACTTCTTTCCAAAGGATAGGGTCATAGAGCCGTTTCGGCAATTGATTACAGTGTTGGAAGTCGCAAGAAAAGGTCGACCTAAAATCACCGGAATTTGGTTTCGTGGGTTCGCTACAGGTTGTGTATCTATAACGATAAAGTCCACAGGAAATATAAATTCCCCGACTTTGATTAACACATCCTCTAGCTTACCCCTAGGTTGGGTGATAGATCGATCGGCCATCTGAAGAGTGCAATGCGCCGGTTTTAACTCTCCGATCCCTAATTGCTCATAAACAGAATACGGAAGCAAGTTAACACTAGCACCTAAATAGAGTAGAGTACGATTGATATTTTTACCCCCAATAGAAATAGAAATTGTAGGACTTCCGGGGTCCTTTTGTTTCTTGGGTAGTTGTTGTGTAAAAGCAGTGCTCACATTACTCACAAGGAAAAAAATTTTAGGTACTTGAACTTTTCTCTTCCTAGTGCACAAGTCCTTTAGGATTTTCGTATAAGACGGAACTTGTTGAATAGCATCTAGGAGAGGAATGTTTATATTAACTTGCTTAAAAATTTCTACAATCTTCTCCATTTGTGGGTTAGGTCTGTTGGCTCTTAATCTATTTGGAAACGGAGCTTGATCAATAAGTTTTGGGTCCAACATTTGTGGAGAAGATTGTGGGGACGGATTCGATCCCAAAATTGGAGTGGGAATCGTCTTAGATAGATTGGGCGAAGTGTTCGAGCCTTGGGGAAAACGGAGAATAGGCTCGGATGAAGGTGGGAGACTAGACGAATTAGGGGAAGAAGTAGAAGCCGGGGTATCATTGGTATCACTAGCATCATCAAATTGCTCACCCACTCGGTTATTCAGCACTTTTCCCGATCTCAACATAGTAACGGCATTCACATTATGATTTTGTGAGTGGCCAGGATTCGGTAGGGGTTGAGATGGGAGTTTCCCTTTCTCTCTCGCACTCATTGCAGCGTTTAACTGTGCAATTTGGTTTTCTATTAATTTAATACTCTCACCGTGGGAGGCGGAGTCTTTCATTATGGTATCAATAGAAGAATTCATATCAGCCGACATTTGAATGGAATGTTTCATAAACAAATCCAAAGTTTGTGCGAGTGAAGAGTTATCAGTACCGGCCAGTTGCGGTGCAGAAGTGTTGGCCGGATTTTGAAAATTTTATGACCGAAAGGGGTGCTGACTTTGTGTTTGTGGTTGCTGTGGAGGAGGTCTTTGATAATTGCTTTGGAACTGGTTTTGATTTTGGGGTTGGTTTTGGTTCCAAGAAAAGTTAGGATGATTCATCCATCCTTGATTGTACGTGGAAGAATAAGGATCGTTTCTAGGTTGCTGCTGAAAAGCAGCATTAGTTTGCTCGTGACCTTGAAACGATGCATTCATAAGACATTCTTCCGTTAAGTGTGAAGGATCTGAACAGCAACCACACACGATCATGGGAAGCGTTACCTGATTTAGGGAGACTGATGAGAATTTGTTATTAATAGCGTCGAGTTTCTTCTGCATCGCTGCCATTTCGGATTTTACTGCGATGAAACATCGAGCTGATGAATACCTCCCCTAAATGAAGGTAGTCTTACGCTTTCCCACTGCAAAGTGTTTTCAGCGAGATCTTCCAGATATTTCCAAGCTTCACCATCATCTTTAGACATGAAATTGCATTGACAATTTATTTCAAGCATCTGCTTTGTCGCTGGATTAATGCCCTCATATATAATTCAGCACAAATCCCATCTATTGATTCCATGATGAGGATATTGGACAAGCAGATCCTTGAAACGTTCAAAGCACTTCCAAAATGGTTCATTAGGAAGCTGGGTAAACTGGTTGATCTCGCTCCTAACACAGACGGTCTTATGGTTTGGGTAAAACTTCTTAAGAAATGCTATTACGAATTCATCCCAATTAGTGATAGAGTGTGCGGCAGTATTATAAAGCCGTTTTTCTGCCAAGTCGCACAGAGTGAATGGGAGAAGACGCAAGCGCATAGCATCCACAGTTAGTTGTGAAGTACCCATCATTGCACATACGTTTTCGAATTTAGTGATGAAAACGTACGCGTCTTCAGACTCAAGCCCATGAAATTTGGGCAACAGATTGATGTAGTGGGGTTTAATTTCAAAATTATCCCCATTGGCTGGTGGAATGGATAAGCAAGTGGGAAATGGACCACGGATAGGATAGCATCTTTCTTGGAGAGAGATGCGCGATGGATTCTGCTCACCTACGGGCGGTGGCAGCGTGGTGTTATAATTTGATAGAGTACCGTCCATCTCGGTCGATGTGGTGGATGGTGGGGAAAAAGAAGATGAAGAAGTACCGACTTCGGAGTCGATAGCAGGAACGCGGACAAGACGGTCACTAGAATCCCGTGTCCAGCCGAGCATGCACTAAACGGGTTTAGTGCAAGTGGTAGCGTGTATATGATTTAAAATTGGTTTGTTTTGAAAAAGTGGGACTTAAGACAAATCACACAAAAATGCACAAACAACCCTAGAACTAAGGTTACCTAGGTCAAATCTCTATACCGCTCCTAGGCTTCCAAAGGACAAGCCGCAGGATCAATCCTCTACCACCTCTTTACTACTTTTGTGGCCAGGTAAGTGCCAGATAAGTGGGTGGTATCCGCTATACGAATCACCAAAAATAGCAGGCCTAATTAAGTAACCACTTGCCTTCGACACACTTGCTTAGACACCACAAAAGTAATGTGGATAAGTGATAGATTACCCACGACCTTCCTCTGTCCTTATTGAGCGCAACAGTCCTTAGAGTTTTATCTAGATATTTTTTAAATTAATGTAGGGTTGATGCGGATTCTCGTTTTGTGATTTGTGGGGCTTAGGAATGGTGCTGAAATCCCCACCTAATCTGGATTTTTGTCTTGCCCCTTAAAATCCGTATTAAAATATGCAAAACAAACCAAGTACAAAACTTTGCAAAAAGATTTTTGAGCGGCGATATTTTGCAAAGAATCCTGCAGAAAAGATATTTTATTGGATTTCAGAGGAGAAAGAAAGATATAGAAAAGATACCAGAGAATTTAGAAACCCTAAATCCCCTAATGAGCCGCGGTTCCGCCGCCGACTAGGAAGATCTGATGAATATTTTTGCTACGTGGCCTCCCTTGCTCCTCTGGATCTTGATGAATGTCTCTGAATCTTTATCTCCTCGCTAAAGTGACTCCAGATTCCCTCGCAAAAATCACACAATAATCGTTAAATATACAATTTGCAGTTTTGTTTATTTATGATATTGATCGAATAAGAATTCAACACAAATAGTAAGAATAAAATATTACGCACGTATCCCGGCAACGGCGCCATTTGATTGATATGATCTATGTGTAGTAGTTAACCGCAATCAATAACGGTGTCGCGTGTAGCAAGACCGAGATGAGTACGGGTCGTCCTCTGGGAAACATGAAATCTTTTATTCTTACTTTAGATGTGTTGAAAAAGAGAGGAGGGATAAAGAATATTGAAGAATGGTTGTAGGATCTACATCTACGTTAAACACTGATGCAAAATATAGATCTAGATTAACTACGGAGGTAAGTTTATATAAAAAGGGGGCTTGTAGGGTTCATTAGGATTTAGTAGTTATGGATGATTAATTAAAGATTACCCTTTTTATCCTTTAATAAATTTAAAACTAGAACGACAGTGATGCATGTAGATTAGGGTTTCTGGAGGGAAAAGGGTTCCCACTCTTAACCCCTATCTCGACATGGAACTCCGTTCATATCTAGCATTTACCAAAACAATCATTAATCTAATCTCTAATCGCGGTCGAGACTAACAATAAATTGGTAGCGTGCCCGATTAGGATGTTAATGATTCTTTTGGTAAAGTTTATAAATTTTATAGGACGTAAAAAGAGTTTAAAAATCTTCATCATCCATTAACCTACCCTAATCCTACGAACTCTAACAAGCGGGGAATACTCACGCATGTTGGGAGAAGAAGAGATGGAGAGAGAATTCATAATGAAACTTCAAAGAAATAGAATAAGAAAAAGAACTACCTTTATTAATCAACAAAACTCATTTACACTTTGTTTCCTTAGAAAATGAATACAAATACTAGTTTGCTTCTCGATCTCTTCTAAGGAGGTAGATGAACCGTTAATAATCAACCTGCATGCGTGAGCTGTCTTGGACTTCGTGATCGCGTCGACTTGATGATTTTTCCAAGAGGCTCTCGGTCCTTATTTATAGTCCTAAAGCCAGAACCCTAGCTGCCTAATTTGGAAGCCACGGGTTAAGATCCTAACCACCAAAATCCTAACTCCCAACTCATCAAAACCGCGGCGGATCCGCGGCCAATAGGTGGGTTTGGCCACGAATCCATGGCCAAGTAGGGGAATCTTGGGCTCATTCTTCTTGTGGCTTCTTATGGTGACACGTGGCGATCTTTTTAATCTCTGGAAACTGAAAATCTTTTCTACGTCACTGCCAGACTTGATTTCTTTAGTTTACTTTCTTAATTAGACAGGTTTGTTCCAACAACTTTGATTTCCTTAATTTCAGCCCTGAAAATTCTGCACAACTCAACAAATAATATTAGTAGAGTTTGTTTTATTGAGATTTTAGCTTAACCATTAAGATTTGGTCAAAGGTATTTAATAAAGTAAGCATATTTAATTGGGCCAAATCTTACATGGATATTATATGCTTACTTTTTCCTACCAAATGTTAATTATAATATATAAACACATGAAAATGGTATTTTTACAGATAAACCCTCACATGTATCATATATTATAATAAACACCTTTTATTGTAAAGAAATAGTAGGAAAAATGTCATATTAAATGTGCAGTTTTATCAACTGAACAAAACTGCTACACAAACCACTGTCGACTTCCGCATTCCACCGCCACCTGCAACATCATCTTCGACGGACCATGCCACCGTCACCGTCGCCTCGCCTTTAACCCCCTCTTCACGTTTCGAGCTCCTCAAACCAGAGAATGCCGCTGCATCCGTCGCCAACTCCGCCGTGCAATCCAACGTCGCAGTATTCATCACCTTCGCCGTTGCCGTAGTTATCATAGCCACCATCGCACTCCTTCCTCACCAAGCCGAGCCTCCGGCATTTCGTCGAACACTTGTTGTCGTGATTGTAGCCTTCATCGTCGTCGTCATTGACAGCACTGCTTCCATCCAGACCACTTTCCTTGTCACCGTATCAATCACCATCGCCGCCGTCGTGACACCATACACGTCCGTCGTAGTCGTAGCGCGTTCAAGCCTCAGTCGCATCGCGCTATGCCCGGCTCCGTGCCATTTATAGCCTTCTCGTGTGTCGAGGCAATCTCCGTGTCCGTATTGCTTCTAATTCAGCGACCCAAGGAAAGTAAACCTCTTTCACTTGTTAAATCATGCTATTTATATATATGATAATATTAATTCGATAATTAAATGTTAATGGTGCGTATATACATATATACATGTATTAAGAAGTTCGATACGATTCAAAACCTTAATGAAAGTACCCGTTTTCTTTATCAATAGTTCATTTTACTGATAATGAGTAACGTGTGGAGAATTTGGATCGAAGCGATTGAGTTTCACACATAAAATGATGCTCCAAGTAGCAACAACCAAACCTGAAATTTACCGTACACGTCGCCTCGTAAATTTATAGTAAATTTAATATAATTTTTTTATGACATTCTTCAGCTCGTATTAAAGCTAAATGGACAATCTATAAACCCATGTTACTTTTCACTGAATATTTCCATGTTACAATAATAAAAATTGGAGAGAAATATGGCTCTGGATTGCAGTCCAGAGCAATATTTTCTATTGATGCCTGATTTGAAACACCTATAGATCCCTGTACACAACCGATAATATGCAGAGACCTATGTTGTTACGTAGATAATCGAGTTATCTAACTGATTGTGTTAGTTTCTTTTAATTTAAGTTTTGTTTGATATTTTAAAAGTATTTTAAACTATTAGTGTGTTCATCGGTTTTCTACAGTGGCCATTTATACGTATTGACATTAAACAGAACATAACTCCCTGTATACAACGGATATTACTGATCCATCTATTGCGTTAAAAACTTAACCGATAAACCTAGATTTTATTGACCTGTATTGATGCCTAATTCTATACATAACTAATGGAAAAATGCGTTCAAAATTGGACTTTCAGTTCTAAAACTGAGATTCCAGCAGTGAACACCTATTTTAAAATGATCATATATTTTTAACCAGATTGCCTATTTATATGAGACCAATTTTAATGTTTATCTAAATGAAGCTACTTTATATGCCTTTTATATTATTTTACTTGTTCCTGCACGTATGTCACGCCCCGCTTCCCAGAGTATGCTAAATTAGGCACGTGACATAGCCAACCATACTACCTGTGGGTAGGAAGTATCCATCCACAGTCACATTACGGCTGTAGAGATATCAAGAACAAAATATAACTATCTAAAACATGTCCATAAGCCAAGATAACATGAGTCAAGAATAATAAAAGTGCGGAAGCAAAAGATCCAATACAAACTAACTGGAATGTATGTCCCATAATGCGGGCTCACATCAGGAATAAACAGCATAAAATAAAGGAGCTAACTACTACTGAAAAATCTCACTGCTCAGCCTGCTGACTGAAGTACTACTGCTCGGACTGCAGCAAAGCTATGGAATCTGGGCCATGCAAAACCCAGACGTCAGCGTGTCATGTCATCAAGTAATAAAATATAAACAGGGTAACAGGCAACGCAAATATAAACATGAATTAAAAGCAGGTGTAACAGTAATATAACTCAGGGCAGTGCAGGGTAGCGTGCAGCGAGTAAAATAAACTATTCTATTGGGTTTTCTATTCTAAAGTCATTGAAATCAATTTGATGAATCATCGATGTAACTCAATAGTATCCCGTGCATACCCGGGACCACGGTCAAGATTCTCGGGCTGAATCCGAGACATGCCGCTAGGCACTAAAACAGGAAATATATACAGATGGATGATGTCAGCAGCATCATCCCAAGGCTGGCCTAGCCTCTAAAACTGATCAAAAAAGGTAGTACACTGTCGAGTTACAAGTCAGGTTTCATCATTGATTTCCCCATACCCCCAAGTTGTGTATGTCAAGTCAAGTATTCAGTAATCAAGAACTAATGCCAACACAGGATCAGGTAAGAGCAGGTTTGTCTGGATAGACAACAGGAACGGTCCGTGAGGACTACATGTCAGGTTTGTTGGCATTAGACACAAGATCAGGTAACAGGTAAAGACATGGTACATCAGGTCATGTCAGGTAGTGAACGGTACCATGTCGGGTCAGGTAATATGTGTAGCAAGTCATGTCAGGGTATACCAGATATCATGTGGGTGCTTATAATCAACTAACATAATCATGGTTATAAATAAACAAGCATGGTTACTATCACGACAATAAACTGGCACATGTAATATGATATGCAAATAGTTACCGATTTGATTACTTGGATGCACGGTTAGCAATTTGGGTTTAAGAGATAGTTCAATCATTTCATGCATACAGTATGACCTTTATGGATGTTAAATTCATATTAAAGTGTACTAAATAATCTAAAGATATAATTGAATATAAATCAGGTGAGTTGTATGCACACGGTCGTCCGACAGGATATAAAATATGAAAGGGTACTGTGGGTCATGCAAATAAGTGTCACAAGATTTAAATATGAATGCGGGTACTATGTATAACAGAACTAACAGCAAACGGGTATATTTCGAGCCATGATTCTAAAATGATATAATGGGACGTCGACATGTTAAAAAGGGAATTCTGGTATGAAAATGGAACTACAGATCTAAAGTGCACTCTAACAGGTACATAGTAATTTAAATAGCATAAGTAGTAGTGTAAATAGCATGTAGCAAGATTAACTTGCCTCGACGGATCGCGAAACGGAAAACGGAACGTTATGCGTTGGCGGAAAAAAATCGCGACGCGTGCACGGTTCACGGAATGAACCCAAACAACGAACAGTGGAGTCACACGAGTCGCAGGTCCTCGCTGAGTCGTCAGAAAACGTCGTCGGCACCGTCGGATTCCGGCGAACAGTGACAACAGAAAAGAACAAATCTTTATCAAGAAAAGAAGGAAAGCAAGGAAAAGAACCTGGGAAAGTGAGGGTACTAAAGCATACAGGGTTGCAGAGGGGTGCTGCGGTGGCGGCGAGACCAGTCGTGGTGAGATCGACGGGCTCCGGCGATGAACAGTAATAACCTATCAAGAACCCATAACAGTAACAATGCAGGAAGCCAGAAACGAAGAAAAAAGATGGGAAAGATATGGAGAAAGCGCTTACAGGGTGTACAGGGTTGGTCTGGTGATGGTGGGTATGAGGCTAGGGTCGTCGGCGGCGACCGGAGGCGTTGGGTTCACGGCTGGGGATTAAGCGCAGGGTGCACAGCCTCGGGAAGAGGGAGAAAAGAAGATGGAGACGAGGAGTAGGATGAGGAGAAGATGAGTTGGAGATGTTGACGAGATTGGGCTCGGGAAGGAAGAGGAGCGGCTAGGGTTAGGGTTTAGTTGCAGAGGTTCTCGTGCATGGGTTCTAAAATTAACAGAAGGAGAAGAAGAAAGAGGGAGGTGAGGATATCTCGTAGGGGGTGACGGGATCCTCACGAGAGGAGAGAGACTCGTCGCGAAAGGAGAGAGATAGAGAGAAAAGAGAGGAGAGAGAAAGGACAGGAGAAAGAAAGTTGTTAGTTAGCGGGGTGAGAGAGAAAGAGATAGAGAAAGAAGGAGAAAAGGGAAAGAGAGAGAGGGGGAGAGAGTGGATTTAGTGGGGCCCGATAAAAGAATGGGGTTTCCTGATTGGTGGAAAATATAGGGGAAGGATAGCAAGAATGGGAAATCTGCGCAGTATAAAAGAAATAGTTTTAAAAGATTTTTAAAAATCGTTTTAAGGAATAGATAGAACTGAAAGATATTTAAATATAAATTTTTAGAATTTAAACAATTGAATTTTTTATCGGGATGTAAAATATTTAAGAAAAGCGCCCGGGTTGGATCCAAAATTTTGAATTTGAAAAACAAATATTATTGGCGGGTTCTAAAATTAAAATGAAGGATTTTATAATTAAAAAGCATACCCCCAAGAACGGACGCACGTACATACGCGTAGCCGTCCAAACACGTCTGTTTCATTGAACGGGACGAGAACACGATGCAAGTGTAAGTGCACGGCGGCGCCCCGGCCGTCAACCCGACGGCCAAATGCGGAAGCGGTGATAAACTTTAATTTTGCGGACTTGGAAAACCGGCACCACCGCGCACTAAACCCCGGATCGGGCCATTAAACTAGATCTAGCTAACTACAAGACGGGTTAAAGATATACCGAGTGATCCGAGTCCTCCGGTCTTCTCGTCGTCGTCCCGATCTCCCGCGGATCCTCCGGTCGTCGCCTCCTTGCCGGAAGGGCACCACATCGCCTGTATCTTTTACGGGCTCCCGCCTCAATACCGAGGCAACTCAGGCGCGAAGTAGGCTAGCCGACGCGTCCAAGATTTGCTGTAGAACAATGTAGAGTCTATGTCTCTTTAGGGTTTTGTTGCCATGGAGGATGGAGGGATCATGAATGGACTTTTGAATGAAGTGTAGAATATTGCAAGCATGCAAATGAGATATAGATAATTCCCTCATCCAAATGAACTCTCCTCAAATTTGTCCAAGATGTGGCCGGCCATTACAAGGAGGAAATCAACAAAGTGGTGAGTGTAGTAAAAGCATATGGTGACCACATCCAAAACATCAACCATGCTTCATTTAAATCCAACCCATACCCTTTCTAATCTCATTAATGCAAGTAATGGATGAAAGATATCATAATCAATACTTTAGCAATAAACCCCTCCAAAAAGTGTTATTTGCAAACTTGCAAATAACCCCCCTCCAACGTAAAGTCCGGCCGTGAAGGAACAATGAAAAACCGGCCGGAACGGAATGCAAACTGGCAACCCCAGAAAACTGGTCCCGTAATAAATTACAGGAAAACCCCGATACTGTGCATACACACCCGCATTTGTATTCCGACCGAAATACAAATGCAAAGAGACAAAATCTACACTGTACTATACTAGGATCCGGCTTATGCCAAAGCCGGCTAGTAAAAACCGTTCGATCACGATCCGTGCAATACCGCACGTATCTGATCGAACCCTGCCATATCTCCATACGGCCTCTACAGCGTTTCGCCCGAAAGCTGAGTAACTGAAAGTGAGTGGTGGGCTCTAAAGACTCGTCAATACTATGGCTGTGAATTTAACCACAAGCACGTCAAAGGTATAAGCCAATACGTGACGAGCCACCAGCTATTGACTAAAAGGGACGTCGATGAGCGAACTCATCCTGACACCCTACTGAGCCTGTCAGTGACAATATCCGTACAGTCTGGTCCGTTCGTCTATGAGCATCGCATGTCGGGCCTAGGGGGTGGGTAAAAGTCAGACCCCCAAAAGCGGTACAAGTCGTGTCGGAGTGTAGCCCAGAACACCCTGAGATACTACTGGAATACCTACCCGTAAATCTCCTGCCTTGGCCAAGGACTTCGTGTAATGGCTCTCCTAGACACAGCGCGACCTCACCCCCAATACCGGGAGAGACGAACCCCTGAAGATCCACTCACTGCCTCCATGTGGCTCGGGACTGTACCCAACTAAAACCTGTTTGCACGACTCCTTTGAGCCGTGGTAGGGTATTAATCAAAGTACAGTGGGAACTCACACGAGAAAAATGAAGATCCCCAGGTCGATGAACTAACATGTACACATGTCACCTGGGAACTGCTATCTGACGTCAGGTATAAGACCAACTAGCATGTTCCCGGCGAGTCCTGTCCGGTGTACTCATAACCCAATGAGCACCTGTATACATCTTAGGTGAACCAACTGACACCAGTGGCTTGTGAGACCGGCCACCGCCCCTCGTCGGGGTCTCGACTGTATACACTAGTCTACTCTGGAGAATCGATGCCCTGTCTCGAAACTCCCACGACTAGGGACCTTTTAAGGATGTGCTCATAGACCCCAGCTCCCACTTATATGATCGCCCTCATACTGCTGGTGGTCAAGCAAGAATCCTAGGGGCTCTACCAACGTGTAATAGCGACTTGTCAGGTCACCTGAAGCAGTACACGATGATAAAGGTAAACCAGATAGCATACTATCATCTCGAGTAAGACTGTCGTACCGGGATAGGTCCTCCCTCAATCATTGCAATCACGTGCCTGTGATCCAATAATTGACTCTGAGGGCACTATCTCCAACAGCAAGGACACTACCATAAGGTTAGGGGTGCCAAGCAGGCCATGTCGAATATTTTTAATTTATTTTAAATGACTTAAATTGGTATATGAAGAACATGACATGTCGGTGTAAACTATAACTGGTAACAGTCAAACAAGACAGATGAACTAAATACCACGCACCATACATACGATAACTGAAATTAGTAGAACAGGACTCGGTTGTTACATTATACCCAACTACAAAAGAATTTCGTCCTCGAAATTCCAAAAATACAAGGATAAACGAAAATCGAACTACAAGAAAAGATGAGGAAACTTCTGCCGGATTTCATCTTCTCGTTCCCCAGTGGACTCTCCATGCGAGCGATTACCCCAAGAAACAAGTACAAGAGGGATAACCTTGTTCTTAAGAACCTTTTCCCTTCGATCCACAATTTCAACCGGTCGCTCCTTAAAAGTCAAGTCTTCTCGTACCGTCAGCTCCGAATGATCCAATACATGCGTTTCATCTCGAACATACTTACGGAGTTGAGATACGTGAAACACATCGTGCACATTCGCCAAGGACTGCGGTAACGCCAAACGATAAGCTACATCACCAACACGCTCCAAGATCTCAAAGGGGCCAACGAATCGAGGACTGAGATTTCCTCGACTTCCAAAACGAACCACCCCTCTAGTCGATAATATCTTCAAGAATACCAAATCACCCACGGCGAACTCAAGAGGTCTTCTCGACATATCTGCCCAACTCTTCTGTCTGTCTTGAGCTGCTTTCATATGATTCCGAATAGCGTTAACTTTCTCAACTGTCTGCACAACCAAATCTGGTCCCAACAATCTTAGTTCACCGACATCATCCCAAAAACCGGTGAACGACACTTGCGGCCATACAAAGCTTCGAATGGAGCCATCTGAATCGTCGCCTGAAAGCTGTTGTTGTAAGAAAACTCCACCAAATGTAGATGATCCTCCCAAGAACCCTTGAAGTCCAACATGCATGCTCTCAACATATCTTCAAGAGTTTGGATCGTTCTTTCCGACTGGCCATTAGTTTGAGGATAATAAGCTGTGCTAAACTTCAATCGAGTCCCCAAACTTTCCTGTAAACTTCTCCAGAAGTGTGATAAAAACCGAGTGTCACGATCGGACACGATGCTTACCAGTACTCCATGCAATCTTACAATCTCCTGCATGTACCGCTCCGCCAAAGTTTCTGTTGACTGACCAACCCAAAAATGAATGAAATGAGCTGCTTTGGTCAAACGATCAACAATCACCCATACTGCATTGTTGCCTTTTGGACTCCGTGGTAAAGCTGTCATGAAATCCATGGTTATATGTTCCCACTTCCACTGAGGAATCGGAAGTGGTTGCAACAAACCAGCAACCCTTTGATGTTCAGCCTTAACTTGCTGACACACCAAGCACTTTGCCACAAAGCGAGCAATCTCCCATTTCATGCCTTCCCACCAGAAATGCTGTTGTAAGTCTTGGTACATCTTCGTGCCTCCTGGATGTACGGAATAAGCTGAACTGTGTGCCTCCTTCATAAGCTCTTCGTGAACATCTCCCTTTGGCACACACAAACGGCTACCATACCTCAACGAACCATCTTCGTGGATCAATAAATCTGTTCGTAGTCCGGCTTCAACCTGTTCTCGAAACTTTTGCAATCTAGGATCATGCGATTGCGCTGCTTTAATATTCTCGATCAATGACGAATGTACTTGCAACTGCATTAACTGTCCCGAAGAATGCGGTAGCACAACCTCCAAATCAAATTTTCGAAAGTCTTCAACGAGTTCTTTCTGCGTAGTCAACATCTGATTGCCGGTAATCGACTGAGCGCATCCGGCACAACATTAACCTTCCCCGGATGGTACTTGAGATCAAGATCGTAGTCAGCCATCAGCTCTAACCATCTACGCTGCCTCATATTAAGCTCCTTCTGCGTGAACACATACTTCAAGCTCTTATGATCAGTAAAAACTTCGACCCTTTCGCCCAAAAGGTAGTGTCTCCAAATCTTCAAAGCGAAGATCACAGCCGCAAGCTCCAAGTCATGAGTTGGGTAATTCTTCTCATGGGTCTTTAACTGTCTCGATGCGTACGCTACAACCTTCCCATGCTGCATCAAAACGCATCCCAATCCTTTCCCAGATGCGTCGCTGTGAATCACCAATCCTACGGAATTGTCTGGCACGGTCAGAATTGGGGAGGTTATCAATCTCTGCTTCAACGTCTCAAACGCTGACGCACAACTATCCGTCCACAGAAAAGGTACCTCCTTGCGCGTAAGCTTGGTCAACGGCTCCGCCAGACGAGCAAAGTTCTCCACAAATTTACTGTAATACCCGGCTAGTCCAAGAAAACTTCTTATCTCCGCAACATTCTTTAGAATCGGCCAATCTTGAGCTGCTGCAATCTTTTCGGGATCGACGGCGATTCCATCGCCAGACACAACATGTCCCAAAAACTTTACTTCTTCCAGCCAAAACTCGCACTTGCTCATCTTCGCATATAACTTCTCCTGTCTCAACGTCTGCAGTGCGATCTTCAGATGCTCAGCATGCTCTTCCAAACTCTTCGAATAAACCAGAATATCGTCAATGAACACCATAATAAACTGGTCCAAGAATAGTGAAAAGATTCGGTTCATCAAGTCCATGAATATCGCCGGTGCATTCGTAACTCCGAAGGGCATCACTAGGTACTCGTAATGCCCATACCGAGTTCGAAACGCCGTCTTGCAAATATCTTCTATTTTCACTCAGACCTGATGATATCCGGATTGCAAATCCAGCTTCGAGAATACCCTTGCGCCACTAAGCTGCTCAAAAAGTTCGCCAATGCGAGGGATCGGGTACTTGTTCTTAATAGTCACCCGGTTTAATTCTCGATAGTCGATGCACATTCTTCTCGTGCCATCTTTCTTCTTAACTAGAAGAACTGGAGCTCCCCAAGACGAGTTACTGCTTCGAATCCAACCCTTCTTAAGCAATTCAGCAACCTGCTTCTTGACTTCTTCCAATTCCACTGGTGCCATTGGATAATACGCTTTAAATACTGGCGCTGCACCAGGAATAAGATCAATTGCGAACTCCATGTCTCGCTTCGGCGGTAATCCCGATATATCTTCAAACACATCCATAAAATTGCGAACAACAGCTGGCTCTTCACTCTCATCAACCTCCATTGATGCAAGATTATTAGTTGTCGGCCTAGCCCTAAACTTGACTGGCCCGACAGAACTGCTTCCTCCAGTGAAGGTAAACTCGGGGTGTCCGGGAATCTGGAAAATTACTTTCTTTACCCTATAATCAATGTGAGCGTGGAAAGTGCCAAGAAAATCCATTCCCAAGACGACTTTGTAGCTGCCCGTATCAATTACCAAGAAATCTGCAAAAAGCTCATGTCCGCAAACGACAACTGTACAATCTTTACATTCCCTACTATATATGATTTTCCCATTCCCAGTGTGTATGTCCCAGAAACTAGACAGGGTCGTGCAAGTAATCGAGTGTGTAGCTATAAACCTGGATGACATAAAACAATGGGATGCACCAGAATCAAATAATGCTAATGCGGGAAAACCATGAACGAGTAGAGTACCTGAAACAACTTCTCCTGACGCCTTAGCTTCCTCAGCCGTCAAGGTAAAAGCTCGAGCCCGATTAGGTCCTTGAGTCAACTGCTTCTGTCCCTAGAACGGTTTCTGCGGAGGCTTCTGAATATCATCCCTTGTGCGAAGCTTCGACGGACATGAGTTAACAGTGTGATCTGCCGCTCCACAAACCAAACAAAGTCCCTGCCTCCTTCGACAATCCTTTTGCACGTGGCCAGGTAAATGGCAGTAGTTATAAGTCACGCTCTTTCTCTGGTCAACTACAGCAGGCTTCTTCATCGGTGTTACACCACGACGGTCCACTGGAATACCTCTGCGACCATGAGCTCGGTTTGGTACAAATGCCGGCTTCCTTATCGCAACTGCTGTCTGCTGTGAACTCCTAGTCTTCCCCGATAAACTCTGCTGTTCTCGGGCTGCCGTAAGAACCTGTGAGAAGGTGGTCAAACCCAGGGAGACAATCTGCCTCTGGATGTCCACATCCAAGCTATGCATGAACCTCCGTGCCCTGTCTGCATCGTTGGCAACTAAATGTCCAGCGAATCTACTGAGCCGTGTCCATTCAGCTGCATGTACATCTATGGGTGCTCCATTCTGCTTCAGACCGATGAACTTCTCTTCCATTTCCTCTCATGCAGTCCGCGGGAAGAACTTCTCCAGGAAACTCTTCGAAAAATCCGCCCACTTGATCGGCTTGGGCAAGTGGGTCTCCTCCACAAGCCACCATTCACGGGCGTAATCCACTAACTGAATGCGCACCATATCTACCCTTTTATCATCTAGAATCTGTGCTGCAATAAGTAAGTTCTCCGTGTCAACTAGCCACTGCTCCGCTGGCAATGGCTCCTCCAAACCAGTAAATACAAACGAACCCAAACGCCTGAAGTCTGCTACGGTCCCCACACGATCAACTGGCTTAGCTCCAACATTATTCACGGACTGCTGAACGCTCTGCAAACCTTCCTGAAACGATTCAGCCTGCTGCTGGATCAGCTCAGTCTGTCTCTTTTGATTCTCCAGCATTCCCCGTATCACTCTAAGAATGGCGGCTTCATCAACACGCCTTTGATACGTTTTCAGATTCTTGCCTGCCATACTCCTGAAATCAAAACACCCAAGATTAGCATGATAACAGATTCAAATATAAATCAAGGCTAGAACTCCAAGTTACTTAAATAAAGTACCGCATTGTAACTATGCCGCGGTATCATAGCTACAATTACATAACTCCACCCAAGTCGCCTAAGTCCTAGAGATAACAAGGAATCAGGTTTCCGAGTCGATATGCAAAGGAAATTTGCACATCGTAAAAGATATAATCAGGGAGAACTTGATTCAAGAACGGTAAAACGGTAAGGTGGCAGGACATGTTTCTTAAACACGGGTTTTCTGTTTTGTGTATTGGGTACAATACCCAACTACAAAAGAATCAACCCGACTAACCTATGGCTCTGATACCAAAAGAACCATGTCACACCCCGCTTCCCAGAGTACGCTAAATTGGGCACGTGACATAACCAACCATGCTACCTGTGGGTAGGAAGTATCCATCCACAGTCACATTACGGCTGTAGAGATATCAAGAATAAAGTATAACTATCTAAAACATGTCCATAAGTCAAGATAACATGAGTCAAGAATAATAAAAGTGCGGAAGCAAAAGATCCAATACAAAATAAGTGGAATGTATGTCCCATAGTGCGGGCTCACATCAGGAATAAACTGCATAAAATAAAGGAACAAACTACTACTGAAAAATATCACTGCTCAGCCCGCTGACTGAAGTACTCCTGCTCGGACTGCAGTAAAGGTACGGAATCTGGGCCATGCAAAACTCAGACGTCAGCGCGTCATGTCATCAAGTAATAAAAAATAAACAGGGTAACAGGCAATGCAAATATAAACATGAATTAAAAGCAGGTGTAACAGTAATATAACTCAGGGCAGTGCAGGGTAGCGTGCAGCGAGTAAAATAAGCTGTTCTATTGGGTTTTCTATTCTAAAGTCTTTGAAATCAATTTGATGAATCATCGATGTAACTCAATAGTATCCCGTGCATATCCGGGACCACGGTAAAGATTCTCAGGCTGAATCCGAGACATGCCGCTAGACACTAAAACAGGAAATATGTACAGATGAATGATGTCAGCAACAGCATCCCAACGCTGGCCTAACCTCTAAAACTGATCAGTAAAGGTACACTGTCGAGTTACAAGTCAGGTTTCATCATTGATTTCCCCATACCCCCAAGTCGTGTATGTCAAGTCAGGTATTCAGTAATCAAGAACAAATGCCAACACAGGATCAGGTAAGAGCAGGTTTGTCTGGATAGACAACAGGAACGGTCCGTGAGGACTACATGTCAGGTTTGTTGGCATTAGACACAAGATCAGGTAACAGGTAAAGCAATGGTACATCAGGTCATGTCAGGTAGTGAACGGTACCATGTCGGGTCAGGTATTATGTGTAGTAATTCATGTCAGGGTATACCAGATATCATGTGGGTGCTCATAATCAACTAACATAATATTGATTATAAATAAACAAGCATGGTTACTATCACGACAATAAACTGGCACATGTAATATGATATGCAAATAGTTACCGATTTGATTACTTGGATGCACGGTTAGCAGTTTGGGTTTAAGAGATAGTTCTATCATTTCATGCATACAGTATGACCTTTATGGGTGTTAAATTCATATTAAAGTGTACTAAATAATCTAAAGATATAATTGAATATAAATCAGGTGAGTTGTATTCACACGGTCGTCCGACAGGATATAAAATATGAAAGGGTACTGTGGGTCATGCAAATAAGTGTCACAAGATTTAAATATGAATGCGGGTACTATGTATAACAGAACTAACAGCAAAAGGGTATATTTCGAGCCATGATTCTAAAATGATATAATGGGACGTCGACATGTTAAAAAGGGAATTCTGGTATGAAAATGGAACTACAGATCTAAAGTGCACTCTAACAGGTACATAGTAATTTAAATGGCATAAGTAGTAGTGTAAATAGTATGTAGCAAGATTAACTTGCCTCGACGGGTCGTGAAACGGAAAACGGAACGTTACGCGTCGGCGGGGAAAAATTCGCGACGCGCGCACGGTTCACGGAATGAACCCAAACAACGAACAGTGGAGTCACACGGGTCGCGGGTCCTCGCTCGGTCGTCGGAAAACGTCGTCGGCACCGTCGGATTCCGGCGAACAGTGACAACAGAAAAGAACAAATCTTTATCAAGAAAAGAAGGAAAGCAAGGAAAAGAACCTAGGAAAGTGAGGGTACTAAAGCATACAGGGTTGCAGAGGGGTGTTGCAGTGGCGGCGAGACCAGTCGTGGCGAGATCGACGGGCTCCAGTGATGAACAGTAACAACCTATCAAGAACCCATAACAGTAACAATGCAGGAAGCAAGAAACGAAGAAAAAAGAGGAGAAAGAGATGGAGAAAGTGCTTACAGGGTGTACAGGGGTGGTCTGGTGATGGTGGGTATGAGGCTAGGGTCGTCGGCGGCGACCGGAGGCGTTGGGTTCACGGCTGGGGATTAAGCGCAGGGTGCACAGCCTCGGGAAGAGGGAGAAAAGAAGATGGAGACGAGGAGGAGGATGAGGAGAAGATGAGTTGGAGATGTTGACGAGATTGGGCTCGAGTAGGAAGAGGAGCGGCTAGGGTTAGGGGTTTAGTTGCCAAGGTTCTCGTGCATAGGTTCTAAAATTAACAGAGGGAGAAGAAGAAAGAGGGAGGTGAGGATATCTCGTGGTGGGTGACGGGATCCTCGTGAGAGGAGAGAGACTCGTCGCGAGAGGAGAGAGATAGAGAGAAAAGAGAGGAGAGAGAAAGGAGAGGAGAAATAAAGTTGTTGGTTAGCGGGGTGAGAGAGAAAGAGATAGAGAGAGAAGGGGAAAAAGGAAAGAGAGAGAGGGAGAGAGAATGGATTTGGTGGGGCCCGGTAAAAGAATGGGGCTTCCTGATTGGTGGAAAATATAGGGGAAGGAAGCAAGAATGGGAAATCTGCGCAGTATAAAGGAAATAGTTTTAAAAGATTTTTAAAAATCGTTTTAAGGAATAGATAGAACTGAAAGATATTTAAATATAAATTTTTAGAATTTAAACAATTGAATTTTTTAGCGGGATATAAAATATTTCAGAATAGCGTACGGGTCGGGTCCAAAATTTTGAATTTGAAAAACGAAAATTATTGGCGGGTTCTAAAATTAAAATGAAGGATTTTATAATTAAAAAGCATACCCCTAAGAACGGACGCATGTACGTGCACGTAGCCGTCCAAACACGTCTGTTTCACTGAACGGGACGAGAACACGATGCAAGGACGCTACCACTGGGTTAGGGGTGCCAAGCAGGCCATGTCGAATATTTTTAATTTATTTTAAATGACTTAAATTGTTATATGCAGAACATGACATGTCGGTGTAAACTATAACTGGTAACAGTCAAACAAGACAGATGAACTAAATACCACGCACCATACATACGATAACTGAAATTAGTAGAACTGGACTCGGTTGTTACAACGTATGATTAACAAGGAATTTCGCAAGTTGGATGATATTGGCTATCCTTATTTAGTTGAACTTCATTTAATACATTCTTACTATGTCGTGCGATTGCTTTGCACTCTTTGATTAGTGACCACTTACATTGATATCCTAATGACTGTAGTATATTTTCGAGTGATATGTGGTATCGATTGGATTGTACCAAGTACGTTAGTGAAAGCATTTAAAAGTGAAAGTGATATAAGTGAAAGTGTGATTCAACCGTGAAAGTGATGCGTACTTATATACAACCAATCTGATACGTGGACTTATACTTTAACTTAGGATAAGGGGTAGTTGGGTAATGAATGCATGTTGTGACATGAGAGTCCACTTAAAAATCACCTAACATGAATCCCGTGTGCCATTGTCTCGTGGGGTTTGACGGGGCCTTGTACTAAACGTGTCGTTGGTCCATGGCGGTTGTCAGACTACTCTCGTATATACGCATATTTTCATTATTGAACTACAAACAAATAAGTTAGAATAGAATAGCCAGATTATGATACTTTGTCATGACTCATATGTTGCACTGCCCCACATGTTCGTATTGTTTCATGTCTTTGGGTTATTACTTTATAATTTCTAGGTCATACTTCTTGTTTTGCAACATATTATGTATCATTATATTATATTATTGTATCGCCCTGACGAACTGAGTATGCATGCTCAAAGAAAGAAGTGTACTTAGCTCAGATCAGGACCTATCCTACTTCGAGGATACTGCGAAAATCTATACCAATGACATCAGTGCTATCATTTCCTTTGTTACTATCTGATTATTTGTTCCCTTGATATCACAGATTTGTATCCGTTGCACTATGATGTGATAGATTTAGTGATTGTGATTCCCGTTATTATGATGTATTTACTGCTTACCATGTACTGCTAGAACCCAAAGTGTGACTATGGTAGAATTATTTCTTAACCGTAGGAGCATGGCTGGTATAGTCACCCTCGATTTTCGTATTTTGGGAAGTGAGGCATGACATGGTTTTGTTGTTATCAGAGCACCAGGATTAGATTGAGATTACAGTTTCCAATTAGGGCTTGACAATTTAAGTCGCCAAGTCTGTCTAGGTTGTAAACTTGTTATCCTTGATGAGGATTTGTATAGTGTGTCTTCCTACATATTTCGACCATATCCGGAAGAGTTTTGGGTAACTTTGTAAAATTTTGTGGTAGTAACTATGAACTGCAATATAATTACAATGTAGTACTCTACTTGTGTGACTTGGAGTTCTACCCTTGATTCCCTTCTCGTTTGAGTATCACCATACCACATATTCTTGTTTGATTATTAAATCTCTATCTCCCTTCTTAGCTTATATCATTCCCGGGTTTTCGAATCTGTTTTCTATTTCTTCATCCTTGTATCTTTCTTGCCGATCTTATTCCTGTTTACGTTTCTTTCCAAACCTGATGTATTTTCACGTCTTCGTTTCTTCGAAATTGTCATATCACGTTCCATACCATTAAGTTCCTATCAGCGTTGCACAGCGAAAGCGTGGTGGGCCCATAACCTACCTGGAAAAATGAGGAGGTGATTTGTCAACGCCTTCCCCATCTTTGGAGTAGCTTGTTATTGTTGTTTTCGTTCTCTAAATTTCAAGGACAAAATTTTCTATAAGTAGGTATGATATAATGCCTGGTTTCCTTTGTACAAACAAAAAATCTGTATTTAAATAATTTGTATTTCAAAACTTCACCAAATGTTTTACCAATATATATATATATATATATATATATATATATATATATATATGTATATTCCTTCATATATTTCTTAGTCTTTTATTTTTCCCAATACCCCGGCCCCGGCCTATGCTTTCCCTTCCTTCTCTCCCTCTTTTCTTTTTCTTTCTATTTTCTTTTTGGGCTAAGCCTCGAGGCCGAGCTAAACTTTCCCCTTTACTTTGAGCCTAAGCTCGAGCCAAGATTGAAACCCTTATTGATTTTGTGCCATGCATGAATCATCGCCGTCATCGTCACTGCCATGACGTCGATCGACGCCTGGCAAATGAATGTTGGATATAGTGCCCTCAAAGTCAATTATTGGATCGCAGGCACGTGATTGCAATGATTGCGGAGGACCTATACCGGTAGGACAGTCTTACTCGAGATGATAGTATGCTATCTTCTTTGCCTTTATCAGTCGTGTACAGGTGCAGGTGACTGATCGCTGTTACACTTTGATAGAGCTCTTAGGATCTTGCTTTACTACCAACAGTATGATGGCGATCATATACGTGAGAGTTGGGTGGTTTATAAGCATATCCTTAATTGTGGTCTCTAGTCGTGGGAGTTTCGAAACAGGGCATCGATACTCCGGAGTAGACCAGTGTATACAGTCGAGACCCCGACGAGGGGCGGTGGCCGGTCTCACAAGCCACTGGTGTCAGTTGGATCACCTAAGATGTATACAGGTGCTCATTGGGTTATGAGTACACCGGACAGGACTCGCCGGGAATCTGCTAGTTGGTATTATACCTATCGTCAGATAGCAGTTCCCTGGTGACATGTGTACAGGTTAGTTCATCGACCTGAGGTCGTCATTTATCTCGTGTGAGTTCCCACTGTGCTTTGATTTCTACCCTACCACGGCTCAAAGGAGTCGTGCAAACAGGTATTTTTTGGATACAATCCCGAGCCACATGGAGGCAAGTGAGCGGATCGGCAGGGGATTCGTCTCTCCCGGTATTGGGGGTGAGATCGTGCTGTGTCTAGAAAAGCCATTACACAAAGCCTACGGCCGTGGCAGGAGATTTACTGGTAGGTACTCCAGTAGTATCTCAGGGTGTTTTTGGGCTACACTCCGACACGACTTATACTGCTATTGGGGGTCTGATGTTACCATCCCCCTAGGCCGATATGCGATACTCATAGACGAAAGGACCAGACCGTATATACATTGTCACTGTTAGGCTCAGTAGGGTTTCCGGTTGAGTTCGCTCATCGGCAACCCTTGAGGTCAGTGAATGGGCAGCCGTTACGCACAGCTAGTGCCGCTGACGGCTTGTGGTTAAACCCACTGCCAGGGTACTGAAGAGTCATTAGAGTCCCCCACAGATAGTTTCCCAAGTTCGGGCGAAACATTATAGAGGCCGTATGGTTTTATGGCAGGGTTCGTAAAATGCACGTGCGTTTACGCACGTGTCATATTTCGGGCAGATAATACTGGTGGGCTTTGGTTTAAGCCGGATCCGAGTATTATACTGTGTAGGTATAATATCTTTGTCTCGGCTGCATTTGTATTCGGTCGTAATACAAATGCGGGTATGTTTATACTGTTACGGGGTTGTCCTGAAATTCGTTTCGGGATCGCTTTTGGAAGTTGCCAGTTTTCAGTTTCCAATTTTCTATCAGTCGTATTTAACATTCGGTTAAATACGGATTTATCTTTTCTTGAGATGAGTGTGGAAGCTTCTAGATGGTGGCTAGGATGGTGACTAGGCTAGTGAGTCATTAGTGCTTTAAATGTTCATTTAATGATATGATGACTAAGGGTTATGATTCATTGTTTCATTTATTGTGTTCATACAAGGTGTTTAAATGACTCATCCTCTTCATTATTGTTATGGTGACCCTCCCCTCTCCTACACTCACCTCCCCCCTCTACAAATATGGCCGGCCCCCTCTTGGTAAAGGGCAATGGTTGCTTGAGAGAAAAAGATGATAGTTTTAGTGTATGGAAATTTGATAAATACTCATTTCACATTTCCACCCGATCCAAAAAGGCAACTTCATTAACCGTTCGTCCATAGTTTTGGACGTAACGAGACAAAGTGTTCTACTCATTCTCTACATCAATCTTGGTCATCTCTTTTAGAAAACTTGATGACCGAGTTGCCTCGAGTCAGAGGCGGGAGCCCGTTTAAAGATCCGTTGACGTGGTGCCACTTGGACGAGGAGATCGACGAGATCGGAGCAGCCGCAACAAAGCGTAGGATGATGGTTAAAGAACGAATGACTCGGATCGTTCGGTATAACCTTTTTACCCTCTTTGTAGTTTGTTAGTTTAGCAATAATGGTAGATCCGGGTTATAGTATACGATAGCGCCAGTTAAAAAGTTTTTGTTCAGCATTTAGCTTCTGTTAGACGGCCGGGGCGCTACCGTAGACTTACAGTGGTATCAGAGCCTCACCATTATGCTTTACTAAGTTGTGCTAACGCGTTTAAAATATCGATCGGACCGAATTTCAAAAACTACAATTTTTCAGTGTTAAAGTTTCTGTTGATTTTAAATCTGGTCTAAAAATCATTTTGACCATACCAGAAAATTAAGCAGGCTTTTTATAGAACACTGCAGAAAAACGACCCACTGTTTCGACCATACGGCCGCGGAAACGCGGTCAACTCTATGCTTTGACCACGGAACCGCGGCCGTCTTGGTGAATCAATGGGCAATTTTTCTTCTGGAGTTCTACATGATAAATTGTGGTTTCTGGTACTGTTCTTTTGGGCCCAGATTTTGTTACTGTACAGCAGATGTACGTGGGGCCCACTTCGGGAAATTTAGTCGATCGAAATTTAAACGCGTTAGTATACAATACTTACATTATATCTCCGACCGGGAATGTCATTTGAGCGGTAAATTGCGTCTAATTGCTATAGTCCTTTTAGACAGATTTGCGAACGTGACATTCGCGTTGATGTTCTGTGTTGTGCTGTGATATTGCGGATTTGTCGTGGTGGATAGCAGTATGCAATGTTAGTGCAGTTTGGATTTATTTGTACATTTGATATTGCGGGGCGAGCGTCCAACATGTGGACTGCCGTCACTGCCTGTTTGTATAATATTCTTTTGGGGCACGACCGGGCTGAAGTTGATGTACCCGTTGTACATATTTTTCATTTCTGTACTAGGTTTTACCTCGCGATGGAGTGCACGGATAGCCAGGTTCTGGAGGGCAATGGGTCCGCATCTCATGGCTTTGAGACGCAGAGGGGCCTCACTCTAGAATTGGCAGACTATTCGCCGCACTCGTAGGGGGTACAGGTTGACCCAAGGAGGGGTGCTCAAGTTACCGGATTCCGTGAAGTGCAGGGTGGTCCATTCATTATGCTGTAGGGGGCTGCTTCGCTTCAGGTTTTGGCGGGTAACTTGCCGCACCCGTAGGGGTCTAGGTTTCATTGCACAGGTTATCTACACGACCAGGGGAACGTCGGGTTTCAGCAGCGGCTCTGTGAAACTCGGGGATCCCAGATTATCTGTATTGTTCTGTGATACTTATTACTTTTCTGTAATGTTGCATATTATCACGCCTGGAGCGATTATTGTATATTAGTATATATACTAGTAGATGTTGTATATGTTTTACACCCGCACTAGTCCAGTCTCCGCTCTGTCGTTAGTTAAGTAACCTAACGGGTGATGACGAGACCCAGTGACGAATGCGGATGGCATATACGTACATTTTATTTTCGTTCTTTTATGGTGTGATTAATTGATGGGACTGCGTTGATTCTGATCAATGAAAAGAAAAACAAACCTGTTTGGCAGTTGTTGGAACAATTTTAAAAAGTGTTATTACAAAGACGTTTCCTTTTGTTTTGCATAGCGGTATTCGGTTGGAATATCCTGCACCTCATTCGACGAGGCAAGGGCCGAGATCCCTTCACCGGGAATGACCCTTTGGGCAGAAGTTTGCGTCAGGGTAATAACTTCACTATAGTCGATTACAAGTTGCTTTGCATCGTGGTATTCAGTTGGAATATCCTGCACCTCATTCTACGAGGAAAGAGCCGAGATCCCTTCACCGGGAGTGACCTCTTTAGCAAAGCTTTTCGCCACTATATTTTTATAAAAAGCTATCAGGTTCCTTCAGCGATATCAAGTTCATTACGTTAAAGGTTTTTCGCCAAAAACCAGCCGTAGCCCTCCGTCATTTCTTTTGGGTATTCAGTAGTATTCAAGCTATGTATTTTGACCAACGCCAAGGCATAGTGTTTGGTAGCTGCTGGGTATTCATTTGTTGCATAGATAGATGAGTTGGTTTGGGACAGTCGTTCTGCCATTTTGGCCAACGTCAAGGGCATGTGCGGGTGGGTTCAAATTGACAAGATAGTGACGGGTAGAACTTGGCATGTGACTTATGACATTTTGACCAACGCCAAGGTCATAAGTGCATGGGGCAAAAATCATATCGGGAGTTTCTAAAGAAACTGAAACTTGCCAAGTATGCACATACCTTCTGGAGTGTGATAACATGAGTGGATTCCGTCACGTTATCATGCGATGAGAGTTGGATCCCGATTCCCACTGATGAGTTGGTTTACTCTTCGGGTGATCCCGATTGATTCTTCTTTTAGATTTGGAGGAGAATTTGACAGTACAGTGGGAGGTTTCCTGATTAGATAAAGTGATAACCATTCTGATCTAGGTTAGAGTGCACGCAGAGTGTTTCTTTTCTCTCTCTTTGGCAGCGACCCTTGACCGACCCTAGACTATGACTCAGTGACCAAGTTGACCGAACCTTCTTAAAATAATGGCTTTTAGATTGTCCGAGTTGCATAAGTCATTGCCACTCCTTCTTTTACCCTTTGCATTTCTCAGAACAACCCATATTACTACGGACATCCATTTCCATTAGATAGATCCATCGTATGGTTATATACGAACTCGAAGGGACTTCTTCGAGGATGGATCCAGGTTCAGGAGAAATAGAATTGGTTTATTCAGTTGTCTTTTATTATCACCTTCTCTCAGGTTGCGAGAGCTCCTTGGTTTAGGAGAGTACACCTATTACGCTTATTGGATAGTCTTCTTCCAAACCATAGGCAGGTGCCGAAAGGTAGGGAATGAAGAAAACCAATTAGCCTAAGTAGGGTGTACAGAAGATAATATGTAAAGACAAAATAAAGGGATTAGAAAGAGGGCAAAGTAAATTGCGACTACTATCATTCACGACCAAACTGCGTACTTCATCGCCACTCCTATTTCACCTTTGCTTTTTTCCCAGTTCGGCAGAAATAGAATAAGGTATTATTCAGTTGTCTTTTATCATCACCTTCTCTCAAGTTGTGAGTACTCCTTGGTTTAGGAGGGTACACCTATTATGCTTACTGGATAGTCTTCTTCCAAACCATAGGCTGGTGCTGAACGGTAGGGAAGGAAGAAAACCATTTAGCCTAACGATGGTGTACAGAAGGTAATGACTAAAGACAAATAAAGGGATTTGGAGAGATGGCAATAAAATATACGGTTGAAGTCATGAATTGGATTATGGAAGAGGCATTACTAGGAACACCAGGATACCCCTACGAAATATTTTAGGTCTCAGTGCATTGTTAAAGCAAAACTGTTTTTCCGATTAGATACTTACTCCAGGGTATGTATTTACCAGGTATGATTCTCATATCTGTATGGTTTTACAGATGATGAGTGGGAATAAGTTATTGGGAATCAGGTAATTATCCTCATTATATCGGAATTCGTTGTAATTGGTGATATTTGAGGAAATCGCCTGGGTACAGTTTTCCACCTACGACGCACAAGTTTTGAGTTGTTCAACTCAGCGGATTTATACAGAGTATTGTATGCTGTCCAGTGTCCATCAGGACAAAGGGGTAGGTCCTCATACTATGTTCTGTTTACTTATGACTACTCTAGTTTTTAGACAAGTGTTTCGTAGAAATACAAGGTCTAAATTTTGAGAAGTTGTGGGTATAAGAATAAAGTAGAGAACCAGGTGTCACAAGTATCGGGATTCTTCAAAGAGATCGAAGATGTAGATTCTTGTGATTGGTATTCAGATGATAGTAATGGTTTTGAGAAACTTGTTTCTCTTTCAGGTTACTCATAATTGGATGGATTCCTAAGTTGAGTAATGCTGATTAGCCTCTCTCCATTAAGTTTATATGCACTGGAGACAGCTGCATGATTTGAATCTGGTTCCAATTAAATAAGTGCCAAAGTTTCTATATTGGATATAGAATGGTTCATATCTTAACGATGTTAAGATACGGGGAGTTGTCCGGCTTATGCTTAAAACCAGACTCTGGATAACTCAGGGCACGTTTCTGTAATGGCTGTTTGTGGGTTGACCCTAGCTATGACGAGAGTTGATTTTCTACCATTTGGAAGATCAATAGTGATATTGTTCTTGACTCGCCACAGTTTTAGTAAAATGGAATTTTTCAGAAAACAGTAGTGGGAGTATGGTAGAACTGGAAGTGATTCCAGAACCGCAAACGATTACGGAAAATTTAATAGGACCTAAAGATTCAATCAGGTTTGACATTCTATTAGCCACTCCGCAGATATGGTGGGTAACCTCAGACACCCGAGAGGTACTCCGGTAGCCTCAAGAACGGTGACAGGGAGATTCTTGATTACCCAGACTTGACACTACTGTTGTTCCAGGCTATGAGACCCGGCAGGAGGTTAAGTATAGCGTCGTTCTAAACTAGCTTTAGAAGTGCACGTATATATTATTCTGCTAGAGGGTTGTTGTGGTCAGTGGGAGCAGCGGAAGCATAGTGGGCAAGTAGCTTATGTCTATTTATAGACTAGAGCAGATATAGCGGAGATAGATCATCTAATTTTTGATGTGACAGTCATAGATTTGACTTCATCAGAATAGGGGATGGATCTGTTAAGAAGGTAGTAGGGTGTGATGTCTTGGTATTTGGATGACATACACAGAGTAGGAAGTAAAATTCCTATACTACGATCGGTTGTACTGTGGTTGTCACACAGTTGTTTCTCCAGATAGGATATAGATATAATATCAGACATTCTGGTTTCTAGATCTATGGTTTTAGATCTAGATTTGGGTAGTTTCCCAATGTAGGTACTTTGACTGTATTCTAATAGTTTTTAGAATAGATGGCTCCTGGCATGGTGGTGCACCTGCAGGTGATGGAGTCACCCTCTCTAAAGGTGTCTTACAGACTAAAGGGGAGAGGGATGTGCATGATTGGCAGATCACTTGCATAGGCAATTGAGTCAATCATGAGATGTCAAGTACCACACCAGATGTTGTTTTGGCACTAGATGTGATAAGTTTGTATTAATCCAATCCTGGAGAAACATAAGGAAGCAGTTTTAGAACATAAGTGCATGTTCTACGGATTTGATGACGGCAGCCTCCATCAGGAGACGGTTATCATTCCAGGCTTCAAAGGTGACATGGATGACAGAGTGATTGTCAGAGTTATAGTTTTCCCTCTGACGAGGGACAGTATTATGGACAGGTAGTCCAAGAGGATACTGTGGGAGGTATGGTGCAGGATACTGATTAGGTTCAGTGATTGATACTGTCTAAGAAGTTTGGATTTGGAGTTCATTTATGAACTAGGTCCCATCAGATATCCAGACATATTCTAAGACAGGTATTACTCAATTCAGGAGATGGCTTTCTCCGCGAACTTTAGATTAAGAGAGACATAGAAAGAAACATCAAGGCGGATCCACTCACTGAGGCTATTTCTCGAACACAATAGTTTTACGAACGGGCTTTGTGAAACTGATTAGTAGAGGAGTTGGATGTTCGGTTTCACACGGGCTGTGAGTATGCGACATCGCAATAATTAGCCTTAAGTGCAAGTGGGAGATTGTTGGATATAGTGCCCTCAAAGTCAATTATTGGATCGCAGGAACGTGATTGCAATGATTGCGGAGGACCTATACCGGTAGGACAGTCTTACTCGAGATGATAGTATGCTATCTGGTTTGCCTTTATTAGTCGTGTACAGGTTCAGGTGACTGATCACTGTTACACTTTGATAGAGCCCTTAGGATCTTGTTTTACTACCAACAGTATGATGGCGATCATATACGTGAGAGTTGGGTGGTTTACAAGCATATCCTTAATTGTGGTCCCTAGTCGTGGGAGTTTCGAGACAGGGCATCGATACTCTGGAGTAAACTAGTGTATACAGTCGAGACCCCGACGAAGGACGGTGGCCGGTCTCATAAGCCACTGGTGTCAGTTGGATCACGTAAGATGTATACAGGTGCTCATTGGGTTATGAGTACACCAGACAGGACTCGCCGGGAATCTGCTAGTTGGTATTATACCTATCGTCGGATAGCAGTTCCCTGGTGACATGTGTACAGGTAGTTCATCGAACTGAGGACGTCATTTGTCTCGTGTGAGTTTCCATAGTGCTTTGATTTCTACCCTACCACGGCTTAAAGGAGTCGTGCAAACAGGTATTTTTTGGGTACAGTCCCGAGCCACATGGAGGAAAGTGAGCGGATCGGCAGGGGATTCGTCTCTCCCGGTATTGGGGGTGAGATCGTGCTGTGTCTAGGAGAGCCATTACACAAAGCCCACGGCCGTGGCAGGAGATTTACTGGTAGGTACTCCAGTAGTATCTCAGGGTGTTTTTGGGCTACACTCCGACACGACTTATACTGCTATTGGGGGTCTGACGTTACCATCCCCCTAGGCCGATATGCGATACTCATAGACGAACGGACCGGACCGTATATACATTGTCACTGTTAGGCTCAGTAGGGTTTCCGGTTGAGTTCGCTCATCGGCAACCCTTGAGGTCAGTGAATGGGCAGCCGTTACGCACAGCTAGTGCCGCTGACGGCTTGTGGTTAAACCCACTGCCAGGGTACTGAAGAGTCATTAGAGTCCCCCACAGATAGTTTCCCAAGTTTGGGCGAAACATTATAGAGGCCGTATGGTTTTATGGCAGGGTTCGGAAAATGCACATGCGTTTACGCACGTGTCATATTTCGGGCAGATAATACTGGTGGGCTTTGGTTTAAGCCGGATCCGAGTATTATACTGTGTAGATATAATATCTTTGTCTCGGTTGCATTTGTATTCGGTTGTAATACAAATGCGGGTATGTTTATACTGTTACGGGGTTGTCCTGAAATTCGTTTCAGGATCGCTTTTGGAAGTTTCCAGTTTCCAGTTTCCAGTTTCCAGTTTTCTATCAGCCGTATTTAACATTCGGTTAAATGCAGATTTATCTTTTCTTGAGATGAGTGTGGAAGCTTCTAGATGGTGACTAAGATGGTGACTAGGCTAGTGAGTCATTAGTGCTTTAAATCTTCATTTAATGATATGATGACTAAGGGTTATGATTCATTATTTCATTTATTGTGTTCATACAAGGTGTTTAAATGACTCATCCTCTTCATTATTGTTATGGTGACCCTCCCCTCTCCTACACTCACCTCCCCCCTCTACAAATATGGCCGGCCCCCTCTTGGTAAAGGGCAATGGTTGCTTGAGAGAAAAAGATGATAGTTTTAGTGTATGGAAATTTAATAGATACTCATTTCACATTTCCACCCGATCCAAAAAGGCAACTTCATTAACCGTTCGTTCATAGCTTTGGACGTAACGAGACAAAGTGTTTTACTCATTCTCTACATCAATCTTGGTCATCTCTTTTAGGAAACTTGATGACCGAGTTGCCTCGAGTCAGAGGCGGGAGCCCGTTTAAAGATCCGTTGACGTGGTGCTACCTGGACAAGGAGATCGGAGATCGACGAGATCGGAGCAGCCGCAACAAAGCGTGGGATGATGGTTAAAGAACGAAGGACTCGGATCGTTTGGTATAACCTTTCTACCCTCTTTGTAGTTTGTTAGTTTAGCAATAATGGTAGATCCGGGTTATAGTATACGATAGCGCCAGTTAAAAAGTTTTTGTTCTGCATTTGGCGTCTGTTAGACGGCCGGGGCGCTACCGTAGACTTACAATGAAACCCCATCACTTGCTTAATCATGCTATATATATACATAGTTATAATATTTATGTTGATAAAATTTAATGATGGTCAATTATATACATATACGTATTAAGAGTTCGATGTGTTTTACTCTCCCTCAAAATCTAAACCAATATTCCCCTCATAACATCAATTTATTTCCTCTTAAATTCCCTTTAATTTCATTCATCTCTCTCTCCCTCTCTCAAATTCCTTCTCTCCCCCTTCTTATTCTCTCCTCTCTCTAACTCATCAACCACTACCTTGAGCCACCATCTCACTGTTTTTCCCAATCAGAGCAAAGCTCTGTTTGAATTTCAAAAATTCGAAAATTGAAGCAACGCTTCAAATCGCTTGCGCTGCGCGCAACGTGCCACGTGTCAAAAGCTGATACGTCAGCGCAGCGCCCAAGGTAGCGCACTCAATCAGAGCAAGGCTCTATTTAAAACAAAATTAAAGGAAGCAACGCTTCAGTTGCGCTGCGCTCAGCGCTGCGCGACACGTGTCAGCGCAGTTGCGCTGCGCTCTGTGCTGCGCGACACGTGTCAAGCGCAGATGCATTTGCACCAAACAGAATTAAAATTTCAGTAAGATCTTTCTGTTCTTGTTAAAACAAGAAGATTGTCTTCTGTAAAACAGAAGCCCTGGATCAAAGATCCAACGGTGAGGAAAAATCCCCAAATCACTCAGAGAATGATCTCTTTAACAAATTTAACAAATTAATGGACACTATATAAAGGCCCCTAGACCCCAATTCTAAAGGACACAACACAGAGAGACAAAAAACACAGAAACAAAGAGAGAACTCCTCTAAAGAATTTTGAGAAGAATTCATAAAGGAAAAAGAAGGTAAAACCTTTATAAAAAGAAGAATTTCTTCTGAATAAATCATTGATCTAAGAACAAAATCAAGGATCTTCAATAAAAAAATATAATAAATAACAAAGGCATTGCCTTTTTATGAACCATTGGTTCTGAAATCTTAAAGATTCTTTTCTTGAATCCAAAATTGGATCAAGATATTAAAACAGTGCCTTGCACTTGTAAATCTGCGCTGTTGCGCTCCTAGGTTGGCGCAAGCCACCAGAGAGTGCCACGTGTCAGCACCAGAATAACTTGCGCTATGTGCTTTTAAAATAGAGCATTGCTCTCTGAAATGGCGCAACTCACCAGAGCGCGCCACGTGTCAGCAGCGCAACAGCGCACTGGCGCAGCGCACTGCGCTTGCGCTCACCAGAGTGTGACACGTGTCACCTTTGCATTGGCGCAAAGCGCCTGACAGGCCACTATCAGATGATTAATGCACTGCATTATTTACAGAAGGGCCAAGCCTAATTAAAAAAGGCCTAACGGGCCTAATAAAATGCTATGCTTTATTTTAAAAAAGGCAGAGCCCAAACAAAGACAGATGCTCTGCATAATAAAAATAAATGGACAGAGCCTAAATCAAAAAGGCCTAGCAGGCCAAAATAAAATGCAGTGCATTATTAAACAGGGGCAAAGCCCTAGCATAGGCCTAATAGGCCAAAAGACAAATAAAAATGTTGAATATTCTCAACTGGACTTAGCCCAATCATGGCAGTAAGTCCTCAAATTAAATTGACTGAGCACGACTGCTCTCTTAAATCAATTTACATCCGGTTCAAGGGTACATCTCCGAACTCCTCTGACACCTATCGTTGTAATCCTTCAACGACGTCAGAGAGGTGACGGGTCCCGACAACCACACATCCATACGGACTGTAAGGTCCTTAAACCCATGGACTAATGCGTCCTTAAACACATTCATATGGACTGTGGGGTCCTTAAACCCATGGACTAATGCGTCCTTAAACACATCCATACGGACTAATGCGTCCTAAAACTCTTGGACTAATGCGTCCTTACACTAATGGACTAATGCGTCCTTAAACACATTCATATGTACTGTGGGGTCCTTAAACCCATAGACTTATGCGTCCTTAAACCAAGATACGGACTGTGGGTCCTTATACCCATGGACTTATGCATCCTTAAACCAAGATACGGACTGTGGGGTCCTTAAACCCATGGACCTAAGCGTCCTTAAACTCACGGACTTATGCGTCCTTAAACTAATATCCGTCCCGAAAATGGGAACGATGGACCACTATGTCCCTAAACTGGTGATACGGACTGTGGGGTCCTTAAACCCATGGACTAATGCGTTCTTAAACTCATGGACTAATGCGTCCTTAAACACATCAATACGGACTGTGGGGTCCTTAAACTCATGAACTTATGCGTCCTTAAACCTATATTCGTCCCCAAATGGGAATGTTGGACCACCATGTCCCTAAACTGGCAATGGACCTCCATGTCCCTAAACTAGCAATGGACCACTACGTCCCTAAACTGGAACAACAGAGCCCCCAAATGCTCTGTTGTCGAATCTAAACAATCCCGTTTAAGTTGATCTTAGCCTCAAACATGGCTAACGTATCCTTAAACTTTCAAACAAACTTTAGTCCCAAATTGGACTATAGATCCCCCAATCAACTTTGGTTCAAGGGTACATCTCTGAACTCCTCTGACATCTGTCGTTGTAATCCTTCAACGTCGTCAAAGAAGTGATGGGTCCCGACAGCCATACATGCAATAGACCACTATGTCCCTAAACTGCAACAATAGAGCCCAAACGCTCTTTTGTTGGATCTAAACGATCCCGTTAAGTTGATCTTAGTCTCAAACTGGACTAACGTATCCTTAACAAATGTTTAAGTTGATCTTAACCTCAAATATAGCTAACGTATCCTTAAACCAAAACCCCAAACCCAAATCTAAGAAAATACGGATTTGGATAAATCCACGTATTACGGGCGATGATATAAATTAGTCTCTATATACAATCCACGGGCAACCACAAATAAAACAAACACACATGACACGAAGAGAAATTCTGGAGAAGGAGAAGGTTGTTACCGCGATACGGTAGCGTAATTAACTGCCGAGGCTTGCGCCTGCAGGGAAGAGCGTCCCCACAATCAAAAACCCCTCGAACGAGGGGGAATCTGATGAAGTCTGCTACATCGGCCGCATCCGTCTAAACCTCCGATACACGGTGCCATAAATCAACTTGACATCTTCGGAGAGATGGACGGATAAAACCAAATAGCATCTTCCCCGAATCTCAGCGCCAGGACATCGCAGTCTTGTGCGCTGTCTTTCGGAGGGAAACAGATTCTGGCATGCCCGGTGGGACCTTTTCCTCTTTCCACTCCACACTTCGTGTGTCATCTTCACGAACGAATCGCAGTTTGTTAATGGTTGCCTTTGGGTTTTAAGTTACTAAAATTTGGTCTTTTGCCTGGCGTAGAAATCAAGCATCAATGGCCTCCAACTGCTCGAGCTGCTTCAAATGCCAATGCAACCGACGCTCCGCCTCACCTGGAGGTGTAGTCTATGGGCCTCAAGCGGCCTCTATCCTTGCCATGCCGGTGGAACAAGTGACTCAGGCTACCACCGGCATGTTTTTCGGGACCATGCTCTCACCTGCAGGCTTCACCATGCCAGTACCCGCACCGGAAGCGCACAAAAAGTCGGTCTTCGATCGGCTCACTGCTACAACGGCCCCTTTCAACGGGTCGTCCAATATCAAGCCGGCAGCCTCTGTCTTTACCAGGCTGAAACAGAACTCCGATGGGAAGCCCATGAACCCTGAAGTGGCCATCCCGATGAAGATAGCCACCTCTGCTCCTGAAGTCGTCAAGGCGGCTTCTCCTGTTAAAGAGTCGGTCTTTTCAAGGCTGACTGTTCCTGCTCCTGCTCGAGGGTCTGTCTTTAACAGATTGAACATCGCCACTCAAAAGACATCAGTCTTCGAGAGGCTGGCAGCAACGGCGCCTCATCCAAACAGGGGGCAAAACGAAACGATCCCTATCGCCGAGCCAGCCCCAATGGCTCGTCACGCTCGACGTCATCACTGGCGCCGAGTAAGGAAGGTCGGGGGTAACTCCCCCTCAGGGCTAACTCCACCGGCTCCAATGGTGGAAGTTAATGTTGTTGTTCCAACTGGGAACAGGTTTGAACCGCTGAGGAGGGTACGCAAGAACTCTTCGACTGCCACGCTAAAAAGATCTCCTCCACCTGCGGAGAGTGTTACAGATACAAAGCTGGAGCAGCCCCTTCAACGGCTGTCCTCTAAAATTTATAAGGTCTGGCGGAGTGTTCAAGACTCAGTAATCGACCAAGATCACTCTCGTCGGCAGAAAAGGGCGAAAGTGCAGGAAGAAAAGAACCGTCCTATCAAACAGTAAAGGACGACAACCGCTAGGGTGCCCGCTGCAACGGCCCCCTCAACTTCAACGGCCCACAAAAGAAGAAGGCCGGAGAAGGTCCCCACGCATGCGGCAAATGCCAAAGGCGGTGAGCCCAAGCGCCCTAAGTCCGGGGGCATTGTAGTCCATACTGTCTACATGGCATCCGGTAAAGAGGACAGCCGTACATCTATGGGTCATAGACCGCTTACACGGTCAGTGACCAAAGCTCAGGAGCAACAGCAGAAGCTCCAAGAAATGATGAACGCGATGGCCGCACTCACTGGGCCGAAAGAAAGCCCCGAAGCGTCCTCGGATCAACGCCAAGAGTAAGAAACTGACGCTGAATTCCTTCACCGGATACTGGAAAAGAAGGATAAAGAGGCTGCGGAACAAGCAGCCAATATAAAGCGAATGGCCCTCCTGTTCCAGGACATGATGGGAATGATGATCCAACAAGATCCTCCTGCTGAAGATCCTCCGATCGTCCTTGAAAACGACAGGGGAGAAACGTCAAATCCTCCACCGGCTCTGTCAATAGCCAAGGAGGAGACAATCTCCAAAGCTGACTTGGACGAATATATAGCTCAGCAGATACGGGTTCATCAGGCGATTGAGGCAGCTGGTCAGGTCGTAAAAACGGGGCGACCGTATCCGAGCTGGTATGATCAGATCAAGTACCCGCCGGGCTATACAATACCGAAATTCCATGTCTATAAAGGGACGGGCAATCCCCACCAGCATGTTGCCCAGTTCAGGGTGCTTTGCGGCAACACCGGCGGTGATGATAAATTGTTGCTTCGCCAGTTCGTCGGTAGCTTATCAGATACAGCATTCGAGTGGTACTCCGAGCTCCCAAACGACTCTATCAAGACATTTGCGAAGATGGAGTTGCTGTTTACCCAGCGTTTTGCAAGCGCCAGGGAACGCACCTCGATAACAGCATTGATTAATGCCAGGGTGAAGCCAGGCGAGACATGGGTCCAATACGCGATACGGTGGAGGAACCTATAGTCAAAATGCGAGCAACGCATTGAAGAGGCTCCGGCAGTAGGCATGTTTGTGGGCACCCTCGATCCGCAAGCGACCATCTAGCAATTCATGATGTTCTTAAAGCTGACTACCTTCCAGGCCCTGATCGACAAGCTAGCTCAAATGGACCAGATGGGCCATAAACCGTCTCCTCCAAAGCCGGATTCTCGAAACGAGAAGGGGAAAGGAAAAGCGATCGTTGTCGCTAATGCTCAACAACAGCCGTGCAACTTGACGCTGGTTGTCCGTCAAAATAATATGCGTCCGCGTGTACCCCTTGAGGAGAGGCTAGGACGTCCTTACTCATTTCCTCGAGATAAAACGAGAAGACTGTTTGAGCTAGCATTGCGCAACCGACTCATTAATCTGCCGGATCTAAGACGCCCGTCGCAGCCAAACGACGTCAATGATCCCAATTACTGTCCCTATCACCGAGTACTGGGTCATCCAATCGAGGATTGCTATGTCTTCAAAAATTGGATTGAAGACCAGTACCAACAGGGCAAGTTCGCGTTGTCCGACAGATGGAAGGTGAATCTGCCGCAGCCTCACACCCTTAAAAGGGTAAATACGCCGGGGGCAACGTGCTCTCTTGTTGAAGAAGCTCCATGGGAGGTTGTACTATCAGCCAAAACAAAGAGGATGCTGAATGATCTTCAAACATGCCCAGCGATCAGGTGGAAGAACCCGTTGGAACCTCAGATCATTGAAGGGATGTTGAAGCCGCGCCCAACTCCAAAGATCGATGGTGGTGGCCCAAGCACTCACAACCAGCCGTCAAAATCTTCAAAGAAAAAGAAGAAGAAATCTAAGAAGCTCGTGAAGCCTGACGACAAGCGCACGGACTTACAAAAGCAGATTGACGCACTGGAGGATACAACCAGAAAGCACGAATTCCCATCACACTCCAAGAGTTCCTCAACAACGTCTTTCAAGAGGAAGATGAGGGAGAAAGTTCGTCGAATGAATCCGAAGAATACGTGGCGAGCTGTCATATGATCTCCCATTCATTTACAGACGATGAGGAAACTCCTTGCACTGAAAAGCTGGGGGCAAATCCTAAGCCGGAAATTTTGGGGCCATCGGATGAAACAATTGACGCATTCCTCAACGAAGCTCTGCTGAAAAGTAAAGCTGATCGGGAACGCGAGGCAGTCATATTTGAAAGAGCCAAACGCCGGCAACTAGACGGAAGAGTTGAGGCACTCCTGCCGGATCAAAATACGTCCACTACAGATAAAAGCAAATTCAAGACGAGGAAAAGGTTTGCTAAAGCCATATCAATGGGTATGAAGCTACCATCCTCTGAAGGAAACATTACTGGTGAAGCGGAAATGCACCCCTCCTACTGCTTGTATCATCGGAAGACTTCGCACCCCACCGAAGAGTGCAAAGCTTTCAATAAATGGTGGCAGAGATATGTTGCTCACCGACAACATTTTAAGTGAGAGAAGTGCAAAACTCGTCGAGAGCGGAAAGGTACGACCGAGGGGCTTAACAGAACTACCGACGATTGTCGCATGGTTAACGTCGGGGGATCGCAAGTTCTCACGTTCGGGAGCGACTCTGACGAGGAAATGGCTCTTAGCCCCCTCTTTAAAGAATCCACATCGGGAAAAGAGGAAGTGCCGAAGGTCTGCGAAAATATCCGGCTGCGTAATCGTACGCTACCTGAAAAGAATCTCGGACCCTCAAATAAAAAAGATAAAGGGAAAGAAAAGGTCTCTGAGGATATCGCCCTAGATGACCAGGTCATGGAAGAGCTAGCCGCCAAGGACCCGCCGAAGAAAAATAAGGTGGATTACAACGTTCTAGCGCATCTGAGGAAGCTACCTTCGCAGCTCAACATTCTTAACACCCTTTTACTATCAAAAGAGGCAAGGGATTCATTAATCAAGGCACTACAGGAGCCAGATCAATTCCAAGCTTTTCTCGCCGAAGAAAAGATGAAGGATGGGTTGGAAGAAGTGCACACGGCTGATGTCACTTTTGGTGACGAGGACCTTCTCCTAGGGACGTGCGAACACAATCGCCCCCTCTATGTCTCAGGGTATTGCCATGATATAAAGATAGGCAAAATCTTGGTTGACAATGGATCTTCCGTTAATCTCCTCAACGTGCGGATGTTAAAAGAAATCTGCATGAGCGTCCAGCACCTTGCTCGGGATAAGATCACCATCTCCGGGTTCGACTCCCAATCATCACGAACTCTCGGGTCCGTGATACTGACGCTACGCTTTGGGCTACTCGTCACGGACATTAAATTCCACCTCATAGACGCTAAGACATGCTATGCTCTGCTCGGCCGACCATGGTTACACGAGTACAACATCATCCCTTCTACACAGCATCAGTGTATGAAATATTTTAAGGATGGTCTCGAGTATACCGTGATGGGAGAACTGAACCCGTTCTCCGTGAACGAAGTCCGCAAATATGAAGATGCCAAATACTTTTTACCGGATTTTGAAGACACAGAGAGGTGTCATAGACCGGAGAACAAAGCTAACGCCACCATCCCTGTCTTCGGGAGTGATACCGAGGATGAAAAGGAGATAGTTTATTCGGGTCCACCCCAATACAATAATCCAGGACCATTCGCTCCTACGTTGATCTTTCGTAGTGACTCGGAAGATGAGGTCCACGCTATATTCTCTGCTCGGCCTTCAATACAAACATCCGTTGACGAAGAGTGAAGTCTGCAAGTCACCATGGTGCCGTCTAAACATCATAAAGAATTGGATACGCTCGATACCTACAGTGTAGAGGAGCTGCAGACATTCTATGTCCCTTCCAGGCGAAAGGGCGAAAAGGCAATTCTATTCTACCGCTCTGAAGAAACCAAAGTGGAGAAAGAAATCTGGCATGGTGCAGATCCTACGCTTGATAGGCTTCAGCCCATCCGTCTGCCCAGATATTATACAGAAGGCTTGAAGAGGCTGTTGAAGCGCCAGGGGATATCCTTCAAACAGACCGCTCGAAAAGCTAAGTTCTATGACAGGGTCTGGAAAGTCCCCAGAACTCAACACAAGTTGCCTAGTGGGAGGATGGAAACAATCGGGCTCGGCTACATTAAGTCTAAGAAACGAGAGCTACTCCGTGACTGTTACATCGTACATGACTTCAATGAAGAAGCGGATGATCAATGGGAGGACGCTAATCCTGAACCAGTAAAAGTTCCTGATGCAAAAATGCCCAGTCTGTCGTTCGAAGAACAAATGAACTGGCTTATAAGGGAAGCTGGTCAAAAAATCCGAGACGACCATAACCGCGAAATGGCCATCTACGAGAAAGCCAAAACGCGACGCCTCCTCCAACAGGCCGTGAAAGATGAAAATGCCGCTCCCTGTCAACCTATTATAAAAAAGGCTCGGAGCAAAGGCAGAAACAAATCAAAAGGCGAAAAAGGCGCTCGACAACAACAAAGCGGGACTAAGAAGCCACGCAAGTGTGAATCGAGCGGTCCAGATCTGTCCCTTGTAAAGAAAATGAGTCGAGCATACTCTTTTCCTCGGGACAAGACGAAAAAGATACTTGACCGAGCTATAAAATACCAGATGCTTACACTGCCGGAGTCTAAACACCCAAAGCAAGTAGGCGAAGTCTCACACCCAAACTATTGCTCTTATCACCAAGTAATAGGGCATCCTCTCGAAGACTGCTTCACCTTCAAGAACTGGGTTGAAGATCAGTATCAGCTCGGCAAGTTCGCTCTATCTGACAGTTGGAGGGTAACGCCGCCACAGAAGCACGAACCCAAAGCCACAAAAGCAGAACCAGCTCCACATCGGTCTTCGAAGGGAGCTCGTACTTGTCATATGATAACAATATCAAAAGAAAAGCCCGAGAATATGGATGACCTTTCCTGGTGCTTCGAAAATAGCAACAACGAGGTGATCTCAGAATTCCCACCAGCACCGAAAGAGCTGGAGGATGGAATACATACTACTGCAGATAACCTCAGGAAAATTGAGTTGGGGACGGTGAACGACCCGCGACCGACATTTGTCAGCGAGCTACTATCTGAAGAAAGGGTGGCTGCATTAAAAGATGAGCTTGTATAGCATAGAGATTGCTTCGCATGGAACTATTCCGAAATGCCGGGACTAGATCCAGAAATTTCTGTGCATAAATTGGCAATATCTCCGGACGTCAGGCCGGTCAAACAGGCGCCGAGAAGGATGCGGCTCGAGCTTGAGATGAGCATCAACGCCGAGGTCAAGAAGTTAATTGACTCTGGTTTCATCCAAGAGGTTCAATATCCCGATTGGATTGCCAACATCGTCCCGGTGATGAAGAAAAATGTGACAGTGCGCATATGCGTGGACTTCCAGGATCTCAATAAAGCATGCCCGAAGGATGACTTCCCAGTGCCAGTCACCGAACTAATGATAGATAACATGTCCACTCACGAAGTTTTCTCCTTTATGGACGGCTCATCAGGGTATAATCAGATAAAAATGCATCCCGAAGACCAGAAGCACACCGCTTTCCGGACCCCTTTGGGTATATTCTGCTACAAGGTGATGCCTTTCGGTCTAAAGAACGCCGGTGCCACCTATCAGAGGGCCATGACGAAGATCTTCGATGACCTTATACATGAAATCGTCGAATGTTATATCGACGACCTCGTGGTTAAAAGCAAATCGTACGAGGAACATCTCGAGCATTTAAAAACCGTATTTCAACGCCTTCGACAATACAACTTGAAGATGAACCCTCTCAAGTGCGCATTCGGAGTTTCCTCGGGCAAATTCCTAGGATTCATCGTCCGACACCGGGGTATCGAAATAGATCCGACAAAGATTAAGGCGATCATGGAAATGCCTCCGCCAAGGACTCTTAAGCAGCTGCGGACTCTCCAAGGAAAGCTCGCGTACATCCGGCGATTTATAGCCAACCTTTCAGGTAAGTGCCGTCCTTACAGCCACCTGATGAAGAAGAGAACCCCGTTCGTCTGGGATCATAAATGCCAAGACGCGCTGGACGAAATTAAACAGTACCTGCAGAACCCGCCGGTGCTGGCTGCTCCGGTCAAGGGAAAGCCCCTCCTTCTCTATACGACCGCCCTCGAAGGTTCCTTAGGCGCATTATGGGCACAAGAGAATGACCAAGGGAAAGAAAGAGCTCTCTATTATTTGAGTCGAGTTCTTTTGGAGGCAGAAAGCAACTATTCCCCTATTGAAAAACACTGCCTAGCGTTGATCTTCGCGGTAACAAAGCTCAGGCACTATGCGTTGGCACACGAAGTCCGTCTCATTTCGAAGGTGGACCCCCTTAAATATTTAATGTCGAAGGCCATATTGACGGGACGACTCGCTAAATGGGCCCTGCTCTTGATGGAGTTCGCGACAGCGTATCAACCTCTCAAGGTAGTGAAAGGCCAGGCCATCGCCGACTTCCTCGCTGAGCATCCGATACCTGGCGATTCTCTTCTGAATTGCGAACTGCCAGATGAACATGCGTTTGACGCGATCGACGGTGGTGATACCCGATAGGAGCTTTGTTTCGATGGAGCATCTTCCATGAAGAAGTGCAAACAAAGTACACCCATAATCAAATCGGGGGTAGGCCACATCTTCGTAACTCCATAAGGAGGGATAATGCGCTTTGCTTTCTCCTTAACAGAGCCAAGGACGAATAATGAAGCTGAATACGAAGCTTTGATAGCAGGCCTCGAGATCGCCATTGACATGGGAATTGAAAACCTCCTCATATATGGAGATTCTCAACTGGTCGTCAGTCAAGTAAATGGCGACTACCAGACGTGCAAACCAGAGTTGGTGAAGTACGGCAAGAAGGTGCAGCAACTGTTGACCCGAATCCCTTCCTACATGCTGGAAAGCATACCGCGTGCAGAAAATAGCAAAGCGGATGCGTTAGCCAAACTCGCTAAAGAACTGGCTGGCGAGAACCTCGATGACATCAGAATCGTGGTACAAAGCCGTCGGGTGCTTGCCCCAGCAGAAATATCTCTGGAATCATCCGAAGAAAAGGGAGCGACTGAGCAGACGACCCTGCAAATAAAAGACCGAGAAAAGGCTGAGGGTTGGAGAGAAGTCTTTAAAGACTACTTTAAATACCGTCGAACGCCCGAAGATGCGTCCTCAAGACATCAGCTTATGAAACGAGCTCTGTCTTTCGCCTTCGTCAATGATACTCTGTACAAGAGGTTGTTTGATTCTCTGTGGTTGAGATGTCTAGGACCTGACGAAGCGAAAAGAGTCGTTCAGGAAGTTCACGACGGACTCTGCGGTTCTCACCAAGCAGGCCCAAAGATGAAGTTGAAGATTAAACGGATGGGTTACTACTGGCCCACGATGATTCAGGACTGCCTCGAATATGCGAAGCAATGCCACTCATGCCAAATCCATGGGGACTTCATCCACCAGCATCCAAATCCACTACATCCAACGGTGGTTAGCTGGCCGTTCGAAATGTGGGGAACTGACATAGTTGGCCCCATCGAACCAGCATCGTCCAGGGGACATCGTTTCATCTTGGCGACGACTGACTACTTCTCCAAATGGGCAGAAGCAGTACCGCTGAGGGAAGTGAAGACGGAGAATATCCTCCATTTCTTCAAGACGCACGTCATTTACCGGTTTGGAACTTCGCGACGGATCATCTCTGATAACGGGCCAGCCTACAGAAGCCACAAGATCAGTCGCTTCGCGCAGCAGCATAATATAGACTTGAGATATTCCTCGGTTTATAATCCGCGAGCTAATGGTCTAGCCGAGGCCTTCAATAAGACCTTGACAAAGATCATGAAGAAGACGGTGTCTCGAAATAAGAAAGACTGGCATAAGAGACTGCAACAAGCTCTTTGGGCGTATCGAACTACGTTCAAAATGGCTACGAACACAACGCCGTACGCGTTGGTATTCGGTACAGAAGCAGTACTCCCCCTTGAGATAGAGTTACCTTCTCTACGAGTGGCAGTCCACTACGAGCTGACGGACGAAGAAAATGCTCACCTTCGGCTTAAGGAGCTTGATGCCCTTGATGAAACATGGCTCATAGCGCAACAAAATCTGGAGGCTTATAAAGCGAAGATGACGTTCCCTTGGTTTAGTCCCTTGAAGAAGGCTATTAGTTTAGGATCACAAACAGAATCTGGATAAGAAGATTCGACTGAAAGGGGAATTTCCTGGAATGTAGATAGACCAAAAAAGGGAATTCAGGGGCTCATATAAAAGATTGACTAAGTCGAGAACATTCCGCTAAGGCGAGCTCGTGCTAGTGTTCAAAAGGTCTATGATCCCCAATCACGCCAAGCGGGGAAAATTCGAGCCGAACTATGAAGGCCCGTACATAATAGACAAGGTCTACCAGGGTGGAGCCTATCTACTCATGGATATGCACGGTGAAAGGCCTTTCAGGCCAATAAATGGCCGCTTCCTAAAAAAATACTACGCTTAATGAGCCATAGCCTAGGTCAATGATAGATGACGACGACTATATCCACTCGCTATCTTCCTAAGCCCAAGCTCTATAAGTAGTAGCCGGCCTTCTTCAATGACGGACCGAAACGTCCTTAAACTAATAGCGGACCGTAACGTCCTTAAACTAATGACGGACCGAAACGTCCTTAAACTAATGACGGACCGAAACGTCCTTAAACTAATGACGGACCACTACATCCTAAAACTAGCTGTTGACCGAGATGTCAATAAACTACGGTGAATTGAAACGTCACAAAGCCGATATAAAAAAAATAAAAAAATAATAATAATAATATAAATAAAAAAACGGTATGTCCATAAGCAAAATGGGCACGGATGAAAACCCGAAAGGGCTCCGTGAGTAAAAACAGCAGGGCTACCGGCGAGTGTTCGTGAAAACCCGAAAGGGAGCGACCTCGTAAAAAAAAGAATAAAAAGAATAAAAAAACGGTATGTCCATAAGCAAAATGGGCACGGATGAAAACCCGAAAGGGCTCCGTGAGTAAAAACAGCAGGACTGCAGGCGAGTGTTTGTGAAAACCCGAAAGGGCGCAACCTCGTTAAAAGACACTTACAGGGTCCTCTCGACCTTGTAAGGAGAAACCACCCGCGTGAGACCTCACGACTCACAAGGGAGCAACACACTTAGGGATCCCCACGATGCCTAAGGAGAAAATACACTTGCAAGATCCTCACGACTCGTAAGGAGAACTCTCTTATGGGACCCTCACGGCTTATAAGATTTGAAAGTCTTAAGTTACAGAGACATAAACCTGTGCTTAAGCAACCCCCACAACCTTAGATATTGCCCTACAAGTGGCTCAGCACTGACCCTTGTATACAATCCACGGGCACGAATAAACATTTCCCTAACCAAGTCCCATCCGTGACTAGGGATATATTCGCATGGTGAACAACCCTTGTAAGTCCTCTCGATTTACAAGGAGAAAACCCTCTTATAGGATCCTTACGAATTACAGAGGAACACTCACTTAGGAATCCTCATGATTCCTAAGGAGAAAATACACCTACAAGATCCTCACGACTTGTAGGGAGAAATACCTTTGTGAGACCCTTACGGCTCATGAAGTCAAAAGCCTTAGTCGACAGGACCCTAACCCTGTTCGCTAAGCCACCTTTGTTCGACATCGACAGAGGCAAATGATGATTCGCTCCTGGCAATATCCCAGTTGTAGCGGTGTTGATGCCGAAATCAGTGTCTAATTTCAGGTTTACGGCGAAAAGCCAGTAGGCCGCACATGCATACGAAATAGCCGAAATGATGGGGCAACTTGCAATAAAAAGCAGCAAGTAAAAACGTATGCACACAAAATAGCCGAAATGATTGGGCACTGGGAAAAATAGCCGAAATGATTGGGCAATCGCGACCTTCGCGATATAAAGCTGAAATGATAGAGCATCGCGGAAATAAAACAATAATATAAAAGAATGATGAAACTTTTGCCCTACAGGTGAGATCACATCGATCCCTGTATACAATCCAAGGGCACAAACAAAGAGAGAACCATACCTTCCCAACAGGCTCCGCCAGGAAGCGAAGCCAAATCTCGACGGTTCACCAACAACCTAAAGACAACCGCGACATTCGTCTCGATACAGCAGACGCAGTGCCAGTAAACGAAGCAAAGGCCAAATTCCTAGCTTCACGGTCTTAACGGTAACTCATACAAAACCTGAAAGACCATCAGAGATCATCTCAACCCCAGGGAAACCAGTGTCCTTGGCAACCTCCTCAACTCAGGGAAACCAGTGTCCTTGACGAGAACATCTTGATTCGCGTCGACCCGCAGAGAAACTATCGTCTTTGCAGGAATACATCGATTCGTTTCAACCCCAGGGAAACCAGTGTCCCTGGTAAATACCTCAATTCAGTGAAACTAGCGTCCTTGATGAGAGCTTCTTGATTCGCATCGGCCCGCAGAGAAACCAGTATCTCCATAGGAATACTCCGATTCGTTTCAACTTCGAGGAAACCAGTGTCCTCGGCAAAATACTTCGACTCAGGGAAACCAGTGTCCTTGACGAGAACATCTTGATTCGCGTCGACCCGCAGAGAAACTAGCGTCTTTGCAGGAACACCTTGACTCTTTTCAACCCCAGGGAAACCAGTGTCCCTGGTAAATACCTCAATTCAGTGAAACTAGCGTCCTTGATGAGAGCTTCTTGATTCGCATCGGCCCGCAGAGAAACCAGTATCTCCACAGGAATACTCCGATTCGTTTCAACTTCGAGGAAACCAGTGTCCTCGGCAAAATACTTCGACTCAGGGAAACCAGTGTCCTTGACGAGAACATCTTGATTCGCGTCGACCCGCAGAGAAACTAGCGTCTTTGCAGGAATACATCGATTCGTTTCAACCCCAGGGAAATCAGTGTCCTTGGCAAATACCTCAATTCAGGGAAACTAGCGTCCTTGATGAGAGCTTCTTGATTCGCGTCGGCCCGTAGAGAAACCAGTGTCTCCGCAGGATTACTCCGATTCGTTTCAACCTCGAGGAAACCAGCGTCCTCGGCAGAATACTTCAACTCAGGAAAATTAGTGTCCTTGACGAGAGCTACTCGATTCGTCTCGACTCATGAGGAAATTAGTGTCTTCGCGAGGACTTCCCGATTCGTCTCGACTTGCAAGATAAAGCCTTAGGCAGCAGGGATTAAAAAACTTGTTTTCTAAGCACTGGGACCCTGCAAGTTGGTCTAAAACGGTCCCTTGCATACTATTCACGGGTCTCACTCTCCAAAGTCGAATCTCGACAAAGAGGGAAACAACCGCTTTCGAGTTCTCTCAACTCGTAAGAGGGAAAATTCTCTTATAAGATCCTTACGACTTATAAGAGAAAACGCACTTAGGAATCCTCACGATTCCTAAGGAGAAAATCCACCTACGAGATCCTCTCGATCCGTAGGGAGAAAAGTCTCTATGAGACCCTCACGGCTCATAGAGTTGAAAAGTCTTAGGCAGCAGATCTGAACCTGCGGCCTAAGCCATCGCTATCTCTTGAAGAAACAAAGATGCTTACTCTATTATCCGTCAACCATGTTTATTAAGACAGCATACTGATAATAAGAGAAAGGAGAAAGCAAAGGAGCATACAAGACATTGCAAAGAAAAAATGTGTATCTTTATTCATTAATTCAATCAAGTACAAGGTGAATCGTATAAAAGAAAAAAGAATGGATACATCTTATTCGAAAAAGAAAATTTTTACAAGTATATTAATACAAAGGCAGCTACTGGGAAGGAAGCGTCTTAAATAGCCCTATCAGTTGTTCGCACACTTCCTTCCATACCTTCTCCTGATCGGCCGCCACCGCCAGTTCTGCTTCCACTTGAGCTCGCTGCTGCAAGAAGGATGCAAGCTGCTCCCCAACGGCCTGCTGAGCTGCTTCGCGGCCTTGGGCATCACGCTCGGCGGCATCAAGCTTCTGCTTCAGGTTTAGCCCATTTGAGATACGTTCCAGAAGGCCCTCGAAGATAGCCTTCACCTGGGCAGCGTTCGCCTCAACCTCAGCACGCAGACGAGCCGTCTCGCTAGAGGTCTCTTGGCATTCCCTCAGCCTTAAAGCCGCTTCTTATTCCAAGTGACGGAAGTAAAAAGCGCTTTGCTCGATCCATGTTGCTCTTTGATTGCTTGCGGCTAAGGTCTCGGGAGTAGGGCGCATAAACTCCGATTATTGCAGGCGGACCTCGATTTCACGGCAGTGATTAACCCAAAGCTCGACGGCGCCTCCATCATGAAAATTCACAAGCGCCGCCAACATCGGGTTAACCTCCGCAGCGAAATCCACAACAGATGGGGGAACATCTGTGTTAAGCTCTTCGACGGATCCGCTCAGCATGCCCAAGCTCATTACGGCACCCTTTAAAGATGGACATCTCAGGAAGGGGCCTGCCGGCATTATAACGCGAGACTCAAAGGGCGCCGGAATCAGAACGACAGCTGAAGAAAAAAAATACGATCAGATGATGGTTCAAGAAATATGAAAAACTCATCGATGGGATAGTGTACTATACCAGTTGCAGCAGGTGTCAAAGCCGGGAGGGCCGGTGGCGCGAACGATCTTTCACCTCCTCCTTCAATTTGTAGCACTGCAATCAGGACAAGGAAAAGTCAGAAATAATTCCATTACTGAAAAAAGAAAGGCATCAATTGGAAATTATACTCACTAGTGCCACTGGAGGAAGAAGCGAGTTCAGATGGGAAGGAGAAGTGCGGGTGCAACACCTGGTAGAGGTGATCAAAAAGCGCTCCTGCAAAGACGCAATTGTACGACATTAGTACATAAGTTATGCGGCTGAAAGATAAAACTAATGGATTGCAAATCCATACCTTCCAGCATCTGCGATGGTACAAGGGAAGGCTGAGAAGTGGCCACCGCCAAAACCTGACGGCGCTCCCTCGAGCAATGGAGCATCGGCACTGGCCGCACCTGCGTTAAAAATAAAGATACACATGTCAGGAAGGATTACAAAATAAAGGAAAAAGGACAGTAACCCGAAATTTACCTGATGAGCCGCCGGCCGAAACGGAGGCGTCTCCCTCCTCCATCGACATGAGCCCACCTCCTATGGCCTCATCACCGGACTCGACGGGGGCTGTCGTCGTGCTCGCGAGGCCAGGAGACGGCGGAGGACCGTAGACGGGGAGAGCAATGATTGGAGCATTGCCAGACTCTTGAGAAAGAGCGGCTGGCTTATCCCCGGGAGTCATGCCCGTCTCACCCGCTACTCCTTTAGGCTCGGCGGTCGCTGCTGTCTCGTCCGCCGTCGCCATGGGGTCGCCAGTCTCAGGCGCTCCGTCCGCTGCTGCCCCAGGCTCAGTTATAGTAGTCATCTCATTTGCCGCTGCCTCGGGCTCGGCATCAACGACCTTCTCTGGTGCAGCTCCCTCAGCCCCCAGCTCAGGTCCAGCAATCCCGGCGATGTCGCCCACCGTCGGCTCGGGTTCAGCCGGTGCCTCTTCTTCTGTCCCTTTAGGTTCGACGGTTTTCGCCTCCCCTTCGGTTGGACTTGGCCCTGCAGGACAAGATATATAAGAACCGACAAGTTTACAACTCTTACAACAAAACGTTGAAAGATACATTACCTGAGGTGGACTGATCGTTGGCCTCCCGAACTGCACGCGCCACCTATCTGTGAGCTATAGACAAGGCAACCGGGGGCTCTTCCGAGGGAGTATCAACACGAAGAACGGTGCTTGGGCCCGCTCCCACGGCGAAAGCAGCTCTGCGTGCTTTCGCCTCGCGCCTCAACCACTTTCTCTCTTCCCGAGCCGTTGAGACGGACCTCTTCAAAGCTTCCTTCATCGAGGCGTCATCGTCTGTGAATAGAGATGCCTCTAAATCCTTCAAGGCATCCCTCACCGACTTTTCGAGTTGAGGCTCTCACGGCAGCCCCGAAGAGACCGGGACTTCAGTAGCGGGCCCGGGGGGAGTCCCCGCATCAGCTGGCGCAGCCCCTGCAAAGAGACAAAGGAAGAAGGTTAGGTTGGCCATTAGAAAAGAGGACAAAAACCTAATGAGGCGAGACGTACCAACGCCCAATAAAGCGCGTTTCTTTTCCTCCTCCTGGAAGGTTTGTAGAGAGGCAGCGATGGCTTCTTCAGTAGTGACACCTGTTAAAAAAAGGGGAAAGCATTAGTCGAAGATAATGATAAAAATACGATAAAATGACGAAGAGTGTAGCTAATGATTACCTGCTCGAGCGAGTTTTTCCAACCACGCTTCGAGTCTGGCTGATCACTCAGAAGCCGCAATGGCGGCCGCCAGATCGGTGTCTGCTGGGTCTACCGAGAAGCCCTTATTGCTGCCATACTCGCTTATACCTTCGGTAAGAGGGTCCTGAGGCTCTAAACCGAGGATAGCATCGAGAGAGAGGAGTGACTTCTTCTTCCTCTTCTGCCCACCAGCCCTGGGTGCACCCGAGATCGACTTGCGCTTGGCAGGCACCTTAGGGCGGCGGGTCCCGATATCTGTGCCCACGCCAGACTCCGGCGAAACCACATTTACCGTCTCCACTGGAGCATGGGGCGCTGGTGGCGCATCCACAGTATCAGGAGGCAGCAATCCAAGCAGAGGGCTCAACACGCGCGGTGGCCCAGCTCCGGCATCTTTCAGTGGAGGAATGACCGGGGTCCTTGGCTTCAGGGGAGCCTTACGGTCACCGCCGGGAGGCGCACCCTTGCGGTCAACCAGCATGCGCTTCTCCATATGGATAACTGGACCCATTGCATGCGTGTACCAAGCCACGTACGCGTTGAGGACCTTGGGAACGCAGCTTGGCTCGCTGATAAAGAAATAGGAGCCCGTGTTAAGCCGCATGAAATGGTGCATCGCACTCCTTATCCCCTCCCGGCTGGCCACGGGCTCTTCCAAAAACGCTTCCATCGGGATTCCCTGGTGATAGCTCGATTGTTGGGCGAACCGGTGGGGGTTATACCTCATGAAAAATGCCGTCTCGTTCTGCCTGAACACCAGGTAGCCCGGCCGAATGGAATAGAGGTGAAGAATCTCCCAGGCTTTCAGTACGGAGGCCCCGTCCTTGAAGCCGTCGCGCAGCGCCACCACCGACTTGGAGGTTTCTGAGCCTATGGTTATGACTTTATCCAAAAAAGAAACCTTCGCTCCGACCAGGTGTGGACGAAGTAGCAACCCCCTAGCCTCCCGTGGAGGCGCAACCACGATCGAGACGCCGACCAACCGCATAACTCTTGGGAGTCTGCACTTCTCAAAAAACGGAGGGATCTTATGGACGCCGAACACCCCATGCACATGCATTTCCATCCACGAGGTGAAGTAGTGCATCGGGAAATTAGCAGGCTGCACCCCAGGTTCATTAGCGTCCGCCGCCATGCTAAGTCTATTATATAGGTGAGCCAACACAGCGATTCCTATTGTCAATTGCAGGCCAGCCACCATCCGATCCGCTGGGTAGAAAACGGGACGCATGTGGCGCGGGTGCATGGGGAGAGCGAAGCTGCACAGCCACAATCCTAAGAACCCTACAAAAAAGGTCTCCTCATCCATGCTCGGGACGGTGATTTCTGACAAGGGCATGACGGCGGCGCCGGGGAGATAAAAATCCTTTTGATCGTCCTCCGCTGTTGGTCGACGGTCCAAGCCGAAGCCAAAAGGGTCATCAAGCTTGGCGAACTTCTCGCTCCGCTCTGATAGAAACTCCGGTCGAATGAAGGGGGCGATAAAATCTGCGAAACTGACTCCCCGGACGCCTCATTCCAGATAAAGCCCTTCATATATGTCCAGCACCTTCACCAAGCCCGAAAACAGGTGCTGAATAGCATTCTCCGGCATCAGATCAAACACCAGCGGCTTGGTGGCTAAGACGTATTTGTCAGGAGGAAGCAGCTCCTCGTAATGCTCCCCCCTCATCGGCAGACCCGAAATTTCAGCAAACTCTTCCAGGGAGATGGAGACTTCCCTGTCCGTCATAAGGAAGGTGTGAGTGGGGATATTCCAATGTTCGATAAAAGCCTTAATCCACTACGTTGGAGGAGAGGGGTACTCAAAAAGCGAGACGTAGATTGCCGAATACAAACCAATCTTCATCAGATGAGTTCTCTTTGCTGAAAAGATGTACCGGGCCCACTGCAAATATCCGGCGGGTGATCGCGGGGTCAATCCAATATTATAAGCTTGTCGCCAAGGGCGTGCTTCACCCTGACATATTCGCCTCCCCAAAATGTGTTGGAGATAGTGCCCTCAGAGTCAATTATTGGATCACAGGCACGTGATTGCAATGATTGAGGGAGGACCTATCCCGATAGGACAGTCTTACTCGAGATGATAGTATGCTATCTGGTTTATCTTTATCATCGTGTACTGCTTTAGGTGACCTGACATGTCGCTATTACACGTTGATAGAGCCCCTAGGATTCTTGCTTGACGACCAGCAGTATGATGGCGATCATATACGTGGGAGCTGGGGTCTATAAGCGCATCCTTAAAATGTCCCTAGTCGTGGGAGTTTCGAGACTGGGCATCGATACTCCATTAGTAGACTAGTGTATACAGTCGAGACCCCGACGAGGGGCGGTGGCCGGTCTCACAAGCCACTGGTGTCAGTTGGTTCACCTTAGATGTATACAGGTGCTCATTGGGTTATGAGTACACCGGACAGGACACGCCGGGAACCTGCTAGTTGGTCTTATACCAGATGTCAGATAGCAGTTCCCTGGTGACATGTGTACAGGTTAGTTCATCGACCTGAGATCGTCATTTGTCTCGTGTGAGTTCCCACTGTACTTTGATTACTACCCTACCACGGCTCAAAGGAGTCGTGCAAACAGGTTTTAGTTGGGTGCAGTCCCGAGCCACATGGAGGCAGTGAGCGGATCTGCAGGGGTTCGTCTCTCCCGGTATTGGGGGTGAGGTCGCGCTGTGTCTAGGAGAGCCATTACACAAAGCCCTCGGCCGAGGCAGGAGATTTACTGGTAGGTATTCCAGTAGTGTCTCAGGGTGTTCTGGGCTTCACTCCGACACGACTTGTACCGCCTTTGGGGGTCTGACTTTCACCAACCCCCTAGGCCCGCCATGCGATACTCATAGACGAACGGACCGGACTGTACGGATATTGTCACTGACAGGCTCAGTTGGGTGTCGGGGTGAGCTTCCTCATCGATGTCCCTTTTGGTCAATAGCTGGTGGCCCGTTACGTATTGGCTTATACCTCTGACGTGCTAGTGGTTAAATCCACAGCCATTGTATTGACGAGTCTTTAGAGTCCACCACACTTACAGTTACTCAAGCTTTCGGGCGAAACGCTGTAGAGGCCGTATGGAGATATGGCAGGGTCCGATCAGATACGTGCGGTATTGCACGGATCAGGATCGGACAGTTTTGTACTAGTGGCCGTATGGATATATGGCAGGGTTCGATCAGATACGTGCGGCATTGCACGGATCAGGATCGAACGGTTTTTACTAGCCGGCTTTGGTTTAAGCCGGTACTAGTTTAGTACAGTGTAGATTTGTCTCATTGCATTTGTATCCGGTCGGAATACAGATGCGGGTGTGTATGCACAGTATCGGGGTTTTTCCTGTAATTTATTTACGGGACCAGTTTTCTGGAGTTGCCAGTTTGTATTCCGTTCCGGCCGGTTTTCCTTTGTTCTTTCCCGGCCGGACTTTTCCGATGGAGGGGGGTTATTTACAAGTTCGCAAATAACATTTTGTGGAGGATTTATTTGGAAAAGTATTGATTATGATAGGATTGATATCTTTCATCCTTGTTGCATTTATTGTGATTAGATGTGAGGGTATGGGTTTAATAGTGTGAAGCATGGTTGATGTTGATTATGTCTAGGATGTGGTCACCTCTTTTCACTTCCTACAATCACCTCCCTTCATGCTTCTTATTCTTTCCTCCACCATTCTTCTTCTCACTTGAAAAGAAGATGATAAGTTTTTCATGAGAAGAAAAAAGAAAGAGAGAAGAAGAAGAAGAGAGTTTTCCTTCTTGAGAGTTTCATTCTTCTTGATCTCATTTCCATGCTAGAAAAATGCAAGCACCATTTTTCTAGTCTTGATTCCTCCATCATGGCAACTTAACCCCATTGAGTCAAAGCATCTTCTACACTACATTCTACAGCATATCTTGAGCATGTCGAGTTGCCGGCTTCATGCTCGAGTTGCCTCGGTATTGAGGCGGGAGCCCGTAAAAGACGAAGGCGATGTGGTGCCCTTTCCGGCGAGGAGGCGACGATGTGGAGCCAAGACTTTCCGCGGGAGATCGGGATGATGAAGAGAAGACCGAAGGACTCGGATCACTCGGTATACTTTTCTTCCCATCTCTTGATTGCTAGCATTAGGTTAATGGTAAACGATCCGGGTTTTTATTGTCCGCGGTAGCGCCGGTTTCCGAGTAAGGAAAAATTTTGATTCCGCAATTTGGCCTCGAGTAAGACGATCGGGGCGCTGCCGTGGCGCAACATGGTATCAGAGCCACGCCATTAACCTTACCTAGCTTGTTCTAGTGTGTTTTACATTTCCGATCGAACAAAATCCCAAAAACCACTTTTTGTGTACATCAGTTTTCTGTCGATTTTTTCCGGGATCGAAAAATTTTTCAGGTAGTTGCAGAATGATGTGCAGGGAAATATAAGAGATCTGGGAAAAATTGGTATCCTGATTCCTTCATTGCACCGCGGAAGCTCGGCCAAAGCAGTGCTTTGGCCGCGCTTCCGCCGCCTTTTAAATTCTTGACTGTATAATTTTTCTCCAGATTGTCTTGCACTTGATTTTGGGGCTTTTGGGATATTAAATTTGGGCCCAGGTTTTCTGTGACTGCTACAGTATTGGTTGGGGGCCCACTTGTTAATTGTTTGATCGATCGGATATTTTAAACACATTATTTCACAGTATTTACATTATATCTGCGACCGTGAATGTCACTCGATCGGTAAATCCGGTCTAACTGCTATAGCCCGGTTAGACGGATTTGCGAACGTGACTTTCACGTTGATGTTCTATGTTTATGCTGTGTTGTTGCGGATCGGTCGTGGGGGATAGCCTGGATGCAATGCTAGTACAGTTTTGGTGTATTATGTACATTTGATATTGCGGGGCGAGCGTCCGACATGTGGACTGCCGTCACTGCCTGTTTGTATTATTCTTTTGGGGCATGACCTGGTTGCGGTCGATGTACCCGGTGTATGTATATTTTACTTTCTGTACTAGGGTTGCCCCGCGGTGGGGTGCACGGATAGCCGAGTTCTGGAGGGCAATGGGCCCGCATCTCAGGGCATTGAGACGGAGGGGGCTTCAGTCCAGGATTGGCGGGCTATTCGCCGCACTCGTAGGGGGTACAGGTTGACCCAGGAGGGGTGCCCAAGTTACCGGATTCCGTGAAGTGCTGGGTGGTCCATTCACGGTACTGAAGGGGGCTGCCTCGCTTCAGGTTTTGGCGGGTGACTTGCCGTGCCCGTAGGGGTCTAGGATTTCATTGCACAGGCTATCCACAAGACCAGGGGAACGTCGGGTTTCAGCAGCGGCTCTGTGAAACCCGGGGCTTCCAGATAGCTGTACATTTCTGTGATGTTGCATTTTATTCATGCCTTGAGCGAAATACTATATATTGGTATATATATTAGTAGATGTTGTATATGTTTTACATCCGCGCTAGTCCAGTCCCCGCTTTGCCGTTAGTTAGCTAACCTAACGGGTGATGACGGGATCCAGTGGCAAATGCGGATGGCATATACGTACGTCAGTATATTTTCGTTCTTTGTGGTGTGATCAATTGATGGGACTGCATTGATTCGGATCAATGCAAGTTTAAACAAACCTATTCTGATGTTGTTGGAACACTTTTCAAAAAGCTGTTATTGCGAGGACGTTCACTTTTGTTTTGCATCGTGATATTCATTTGGAATATCCTGCTCCTCAGTCGACGAGGCAAGGGCCGAGATCCCTTCACCGGGAGTGACCCCTTGGACAGAAGTTTGCGTCAGGGCATTAACTTCACTATAGCCGATTACTTTTGCTTTGCATCGTGGTATTCAGTTGGAATATCCTGCACCTCATTCTACGGGGAAAGAGCCGAGATCCCTTCACCGGGAGTGACCTCTTTAGTAAAGGTTTTCGTCACTATATTTTCTAAAAAGGTTATCCAGTTCCTTCAACGATATCAAGTTCATTACGTTAAAGGTTTTTCGCCAAAAACCAGTCGTAGCCCTCCGTCATTTCAGATTAGTATTACTTAGTATTCGTGCTGCGTTTGTCGTGCATTGCCGTGGCGTAGTGTTCGGTAGCTATGTAATGCTTTTCTGTCACATGGATAAGTGGATTGGTTAGGACAGTCGTGCGGTCTTGTTGGCATTGTCAAGGACTCGTACGGGTGGGTTTAATGCAATCAAGATAATGACGGGTAGAACTTGACTAGGACTCTTTGATTTGTTGGCATTGTCAAGGTCACTTGGGTCCTAGGGGTAAAAACAAATATCGGGAGTTTCAAAAGAACTGAAACTTGCCAGACATGCGCATACCTTCTGGAGTATGGTGACGTGAGTGGATTCCGTCACGTTATCATGCGGTGATAGTTGGATCCCGATTTCCACTGATGAGTTGGTTTACTCCTCGGGTGATCCCGACTAATTCTTCTTTCAGGTTTGGAGGAGAATTTGAGGTACAGTGGGAGGTTTCCAGATTAGATAAATTGGTAACCATTCTGATCTAGGTTAGAGTGCACGCTGAGTGTTTCTTTTCTCTCTCTCTTTGGCAGCGACCATTGACCCGACCCTGGACTATGACTCAGTGACCAAGTTGACCGAACCTTCTTAACACTGGCTTTTGGATTGTCAGAGTTGCAGACCTCTTTGCCACTCCTACTTTTACCCTTTTCTCCAGGACACCCCGTATCACTACGAACGTCCACTTCCATTGGACAAAACCATCGTATGGTTATATACGAACTCGAAGGACTTCGAGGATGGTTTCTGGTTCTGGAGAAAACGGATAGGACTATTCAGTTGTCTTTTCTTTTCACCTTCTCTCAGGTTGCGAGTACTCCTTGGCTTAGGAGTAGTACACCTATTACGCAGATTGGATAGTCTTCTTCCAAACCTTAGGCTGGTGCCAAACGGTGGGGAATGAAGAAGACCAATTAGCATAACGATGGTGTGCAGAAGGTATTAAGTTAAGACAAAGCAAGGGATTAGTAGGAGGGCAAAGTAAATTGCAACCGATATTCACGACCAAACCAAGTATTTCTTCGCCAATCCTAAATCACCTTTGTATTTCTCCAGAACACTCCGTGTCACTACGAAGATCCACAGTTTATTGGATACTCCATCGTATGGTTATATACGAACTCGAAAGGAACTTGTTCCAGTTCGGGGATGGATTCTGGTTCAGGAGAAATAGGAATAAAGTACATTCAGTTGTCTTTTATCTTCACCTTCTCTCGCATTGCGAGTGTTCCTAGGATTAGGACAGTACACCCTTTATGCCTTTTGGATAGTCTTCTTCCAAACCATAGGCTGGTGCCGAACGGTAGGGAAGGAAGAAAACCATTTGGCCTAAAGGGGTGTGCAGACGGTATTGACTAAAGACATATAAAGGGATTTGGACAGGTGGCAAAGAACTATACGGTTACAGTTGTGAATCTGGATAATGGAAGAGGCATCACTAGGAATGCCAGGATAACCCCACCGAAACATTTCAATGTTTCAGTTTCACTGTGTGATGTTAAAAGAAAACTGATTTCCCGATTAGACACTTACTCCAGGGTATGTATTTACCAGGTTGGATTCTCACATCTGTATGGTTTTACAGATGATGAGTGGGAGTAAGTTATTGGGAATTGGGTGATCGTCCTCATTATATCGGGATTCGTTGTAATCGGTGATATTTGAGGAAGTCACCTGGGTTGTTTTCCGGTCGGCAAATATTTGGTTATGAATATCCGCTGTTGTGCACCAATTTCAAATTGATATATCTGTACGTCTATTTTTATAGATTGAGATATACTTTTTGATATTATGTCGATGACATTTACCTATATCAGTGGATGGTTAGGTAAGGAGCATTAAACAGCGGTGTAATTCTTCTTAACCATAAGTACAGTTTTCAACCTACGACACACAGTGAAAGAGTTGTTAGACTCAGCGGACTTATACAGAGTATTGTATGTTGTCCAGTGTCCATTAGGACAGAGGGGTTGGTCCTCATACTATATTCTGTTTACTTTTAACTTCTCCAGTTCTTAGACATGTACTTCGTGGAAACACAGGGTCTGAGTTTTGAGGAGTTATTGGTATAAGAATAGAGTAGAGAACCAGGTATTGCAAGTATCGGGATTCTTCAAGGTGATCGAAGATGTAGATACTTGTGTATGGTATTCAGTTGATAGTAATGAGAACTTGCTTCTCTTTCAGGTTACTCATAATTGGAAGCATTCCTAAGTTGAGTAACGCTGATCGGCCTCCTTCCATTTAGTTGACATGCACTGGAGACAGCTGCATGATTTGAATCTGGTTCAATTAAATCAGTGCCTCTGGTTCTATATTGGATATAGAACAGTTCATATCTTAACGATGTTAAGGTACGGGGAGTTGTCCGGCTTATGCTTAAAACCAGACTCCGGATAACTCAAAGCACGTTTCTGTAATGGCTGTTTGTGGGTTGACCCAGGCTATGACGAGGGTTGACTTTCTACCATCTGGCAGATCAATAGAAATATTGTTCTAGACTCGCCACAGTTTTATTAAAAATGGATTTTTTCAAAAACAGCAGTGGGAGTATGGTAGAACTGGAAGTGATTCCAGAACCGCAAACGATTACTGAAGATTTGATAAGGAACCTAAAGATTCAATCTGATTTGACATTCCATTGGCCACTCTGCAGATAAGGTGGGTAACTTCAGGCACCCGAGAGGTACTCCGGTAGCCTCAAGGACGGTGACAGGGAAGTTCTTGTTTACCCACACTTGCCATTGTTGTTGTTCCAGGCTGCGAGACCCGGCAGGAAGATGAGTATAGCGTCGTTCTAAACTAGCTTTAGAAGTGCACGTCTATATGACTCTGGCAGAGGGTTGTCGTAGTCAGTGGGAGCAACGGAAGCATTGGTGGACTTTATGCTTATGTCTATTTATAGACTAAGGCAGATATAGCGGAGTTAGATCATCTGTTTCTGATGTGACAGTCATGGGTTTGACGTCATCAGAATAGGGGATAGATCTGTTGAGAAGGTAGTAGGAAGTGATATTCCTATACTACGATCGGTTATACTTTGGTCGTCACACAGTGTTTTCTCCACATGGGACTTGGACATTATATCAGACATACTGGTTACTAGATCTATGGTTTTAGATCTAGATTTGGGTGGTTTCCCAATCAGGGTACTTTGACAGCATTCTAAGAGTATTTAGAATGGATAACTCCTAGCACGGTAGTGTACCTGCAGGTGATGGAGTCACCCTCTCTAAAGGTGTCTTACAGACTAAAGGGGAGAGGGATACGCATGATTGACAGATCACTTGCTTAGGCAATTGAGTCAATCATGAGATGTCAAGTACCATACCAGATGTTGTTCTTGCAGTAGGTGCAATAAGTTGATATTAATCCCATCCTGGAGAAACAGTCGGAAGCAGTTTTAGAACATAAGTGTATGTTCTAGGGATATGATAACGGCTGCCTCCTTTAGGAGACGGTTATCACTCCAGGCTTCCAAGGTGACATGGACGACAAGGAGGTTGTTAGAGTTATAGTTCTCCCTCTGACGAGGGGCAGTATTTTGGACAGGTGGTCCAAGGCAATACTGAGGGAGGCATGGCGCAGGATACTGATTAAGTTCAGTTGACGATACAGTCTAAGAAGTTTGGATTTGGAGTTCATTTATGAACTAGGTCCCATCAGACATCCAGACGTTCCAAGACAGGTATTGCTCATTTCGGGAGATGGCTTTCTCCGCGAACTTGAGATATAGAGAGACATAGAAAGAAACATCCTGCGGATCCACTCACTGAGGCTATTCCTCGAACGCAATAGTTTCGCAAACAGGCTTTGTGCGACTGACTAGTAGAGGAGTTGGGTGTTCGGTATCACACGGGCTGTGAGTATGCGACATCGCAATAATTAGCCTTGAGTGCAAGTGGGAGATTGTTGGAGATAGTGCCCTCAGAGTCAATTATTGGATCACAGGCACGTGATTGCAATGATTGAGGGAGGACCTATCCCGGTAGGACAGTCTTACTCGAGATGATAGTATGCTATCTGGTTTATCTTTATCATCGTGTACTGCTTTAGGTGACCTGACATGTCGCTATTACACGTTGATAGAGCCCCTAGGATTCTTGCTTGACGACCAGCGGTATGATGGCGATCATATACGTGGGAGCTGGGGTCTATAAGCACATCCTTAAAATGTCCCTAGTCGTGGGAGTTTCGAGACTGGGCATCGATACTCCATTAGTAGACTAGTGTATACAGTCGAGACCCCGACGAGGGGCGGTGGCCGATCTCACAAGCCACTGGTGTCAGTTGGTTCACCTTAGATGTATACAGGTGCTCATTGGATTATGAGTACACCGGACAGGACTCGCCGGGAACCTGCTAGTTGGTCTTATACCAGATGTCAGATAGCAGTTCCCTGGTGACATGTGTACAGGTTAGTTCATCGACCTGAGATCGTCATTTGTCTCGTGTGAGTTCCCACTGTACTTTGATTACTACCCTACCACGGCTCAAAGGAGTCGTGCAAACAGGTTTTAGTTGGGTGCAGTCCCGAGCCACATGGAGGCAGTGAGCGGATCTGCAGGGGTTCGTCTCTCCCGGTATTGGGGGTGAGGTCGCGCTGTGTCTAGGAGAGCCATTACACAAAGCCCTCGGCCGAGGCAGGAGATTTACTGGTAGGTATTCCAGTAGTGTCTCAGGGTGTTCTGGGCTTCACTCCGACACGACTTGTACCGCCTTTGGGGGTCTGACTTTCACCAACCCCCTAGGCCCGCCATGCGATACTCATAGACGAACGGACCGGACTGTACGGATATTGTCACTGACAGGCTCAGTTGGGTGTCGGGGTGAGCTTCCTCATCGACGTCCCTTTTGGTCAATAGCTGGTGGCCCGTTACGTATTGGCTTATACCTCTGACGTGCTAGTGGTTAAATCCACAGCCATTGTATTGACGAGTCTTTAGAGTCCACCACACTTACAGTTACTCAAGCTTTCGGGCGAAACGCTGTAGAGGCCGTATGGAGATATGGCAGGGTCCGATCAGATACGTGCGGTATTGCACGGATCAGGATCGGACAGTTTTGTACTAGTGGCCGTATGGATATATGGCAGGGTTCGATCAGATACGTGCGGCATTGCACGGATCAGGATCGAACGGTTTTTACTAGCCGGCTTTGGTTTAAGCGGGTACTAGTTTAGTACAGTGTAGATTTTGTCTCATTGCATTTGTATCCGGTCGGAATACAGATGTGGGTGTGTATGCACAGTATCGGGGTTTTTCCTGTAATTTATTTACGGGACCAGTTTTCTAGAGTTGCCAGTTTGTATTCCGTTCCGGCCGTTTTTCCTTTGTTCTTTCCCGGCCGGACTTTTCCGATGGAGGGGGGTTATTTGCAAGTTCGCAAATAACATTTTGTGGAGGATTTATTTGGAAAAGTATTGATTATGATAGGATTGATATCTTTCATCCTTGTTGCATTTATTGTGATTAGATGTGAGGGTATGGGTTTAATAGTGTGAAGCATGGTTGATGTTGATTATGTCTAGGATGTGGTCACCTCTTTTCACTTCCTACAATCACCTCCCTTCATGCTTCTTATTCTTTCCTCCACCATTCTTCTTCTCACTTGAAAAGAAGATGATAAGTTTTTCATGAGAAGAAAAAAGAAAGAGAGAAGAAGAAGAAGAGAGTTTTCCTTCTTGAGAGTTTCATTCTTCTTGATCTCATTTCCATGCTAGAAAAATGCAAGCACCATTTTTCTAGTCTTGATTCCTCCATCATGGCAACTTAACCCCATTGAGTCAAAGCATCTTCTACACTACATTCTACAGCATATCTTGAGCATGTCGAGTTGCCGGCTTCATGCTCGAGTTGCCTCGGTATTGAGGCGGGAGCCCGTAAAAGACGAAGGCGATGTGGTGCCCTTTCCGGCGAGGAGACGACGATGTGGAGCCAAGACTTTCCGCGGGAGATCGGGATGATGAAGAGAAGACCGAAGGACTCGGATCACTCGGTATACTTTTCTTCCCATCTCTTGATTGCTAGCATTAGGTTAATGGTAAACGATCCGGGTTTTTATTGTCCGCGGTAGCGCCGGTTTCCGAGTAAGGAAAAATTTTGATTCCGCAATTTGGCCTCGAGTAAGACGACCGGGGCGCTGCCGTGGCGCAACAAAATGTCTATTGCCGGCGGCGGCTGCACGGGAATAGCACCAATCGCAGGTTGGAGAAGATCATCCGAATTCCAGTCTTTGACCTCCACGGCATACTTCACCGGGGGTTCATCCGCATAGGGGATCGAAAATATGGGCTCAGACGGCGTAGCGGAACTGAAGCTTCGGCGACCCTGGATGATCTCGTTATACGACCTACCCCACAGGTGAAGGTTCTTGTGCTCGGGGTTATGATCCTTGATGAGAGCGAGCACCTCTCAGTCCACTGGTGCCCGGGGAAATCCTCCCTCCGAGCGAACAAACGGGAAAGATAAATCAGCAGACATGTTTCCTGCGGAGGGACAAAAATCAGCCGTCAGTGTTGTAATTCCAACGCTTGGCATTTTAAAATTTATACCACACTGCAATGCAGTGGGTAGGAGACCAAAGGGGGACCCACAAAATCTGGATGACAGTGCATCAGTTAATAAGACAGCCCCATCATTGGATGAGACTGTCAATTAATCCCCAAGAGAATATTCTCATTAATGAAATATCCCTAGAGACAAGGAGAAAATCTCCTCTTTCAGAGCAAAGCTCTGTCGCAGAGTGACACTTGTCAAACTCTGGTCTCAAGGGAATAAAATTCCTTAAAAGAGCCTAGCTTTATAATAATGATGAGAAAATCTATTAAAAGGGAAAAAAATTTTAAACTCCTAAAGATTAAAAATTTGGGGTCTTAAAAATCCATGAAAACTTTTAAAAAGTTCTCCATTTTTAGATCAAAAAGATCTATGTTTGGTCCATGAGCAAAGCTCTGTTCATGGGTTAAAAACCCTAAAACAAGATCTCCTTAGATCTATGGATTCTTGAGAGCAAGGCTCTGTTGGTGAAATCCCAAAGGGGTTTTTTTTAGATCAAAGATCTATGAGAGCAAGGCTCTGTTGGTTAAGATTGATTTAAATTAATTTAAATTAATTTTACCTAAAGTTTTTCTAAAAAAGTTCTGACTTTGGAAATAAGAGCAAGGCTCTGAAGTTCTTGAAAACAAGAGCAAGGCTCTGAAAACTCAAATTCTTGAAGATGGTAATTATTTACTGAGGACCAAGGGTCCTATTTATAAGCGCTTGCGCCCCTTCAACTCACCAGTTGATCCAATAGCTAGGATCTTGCCACCGCTGCACTCACGTGTGCGCCACGTGAGCGCAACAGTGGGGGGCATTTGTTTCCCCCAATCAGAGCAAAGCTCTGTTTGAATTTCAAATATTCAAAATTTGAAGCAACGCTTCAAATCTCTTGCGCTGCGCGCAACGCGCCACGTATCAAAAACTGATACGTCAGCGCAGCGCCCAAGGCAGTGCACCCAATCAGAGCAAGGCTCTATTTAAAACAAAATTAAAGGAAGTAACGCTTCAGTTGCGCTGCGCTCTGCGCTGCGCGACACGTGTCAGCGCAGTTGCGCTAGTGCAGTTGCGCTGCGCTCTGCGCTGCGCGACACGTGTCAGCGCAGTTGCCCTGCGCTCTGCGCTGCGCGACACGTGTCAAGCACAGATGCGTTTGCGCCAAACAGAATTAAAATTTCAGTAAGATCTTTCTGTTCTTGTTAAAACAAGAAGATTGTCTTCTGTAAAACAGAAGCCCTTGGATCAAAGATCCAACGGTGGGGAAAAATCCCCAAATCACTCAGAAAATGATCTCTTTAACAAATTTAACAAATTAATGGGCACTATATAAAGGCCCCTAGACCCCAATTCTAAAGGACACAACACAGAGAGATTAAAAACACAGAAACAAAGAGAGAACTCCTCTAAAGAATTTTGAGAAGAATTCAGAAAGGAAAAAAAAAGGTAAAACCTTTATAAAAAGAAGAATTTCTTCTGAATAGATCATTGATCTAAGAACAAGATCAAGGATCTTCAATAAAAAATATAATAAATAACAAAGGCATTGCCTTTTTATGAACCATTGGTTCTGGAATCTTAAAGATTCTTTTCTTGAATCCAAAATTGGATCAAGATATTAAAACAGTGCCCTGCACTTGTAAATCTGCACTGTTGCGCTCCAGGGTTGGCGCAAGCCACTAGAGAGCGCCACGTGTCAACACTAGAATAACTTGCGCTATGCGCTTTTAAAATAGAGCACTGCTCTCTGAAATTGGCGCAACTCACCAGAGCGCGCCACGTGTCAGCAGCGCAACAACGCAGCGCACTGCTCTTGCGCTCACCAGAGTGTGACACGTGTCACCTTCGCATTGGCGCAAAGCGCCTGACAGGCCACCATCAGATGATTAATGCACTGCATTATTTACAGAAGGGCCAAGCCCAATTAAAAAAGGCCTAACGGGCCTAATAAAATGCTATGCTTTATTTTAAAAAGGGCAGAGCCCAAACAAAGACAGATGCTCTGCATCATAAAAATAAATGGACAGAGCCTAAATCAAAAAGGCCTAGCAGGCCAAAATAAAATACAGTGCATTATTAAACAGGGGCAAAGCCCTAACATAGGCCTAATAGGCCAAAAGATAAATAAAAATGTTGAATATTCTCAACTGGACTTAGCCAAATCATGGCCGTAAGTCCTCAAATTAAATTGACTGAGCACGACTGCTCTCTTAAATCAATTTACATCCGGTTCAAGGGTACATCTCCGAACTCCTCTGACACCTATCGTTGTAATCCTTCAACGACGTCAGAGAGGTGACGGGTCCCGACAACCACACATCCATACGGACTGTGAGGTCCTTAAACCCATGGACTAATGCGTCCTTAAACACATTCATATGGACTGTGGGGTCCTTAAACCCATGGACTAATGCGTCCTTAAACACATCCATACGGACTAATGTGTCCTTAAACTCTTAGACTAATGCGTCCTTAAACTCTTGGACTAATGCGTCCTTAAACTGATGGACTAATGCGTCCTTAAACACATCCATATGGACTGTGGGGTCCTTAAACCCATGGACTTATGCGTCCTTAAACCAAGATACGGACTATAGGGTCCTTAAACCCATGGACTTATGCGTCCTTAAACCAAGATACGGACTGTGGAGTCCTTAAACCCATGGACTTAAGCGTCCTTAAACTCACGAACTTATGCGTCCTTAAACTAATATTCATCCCCAAAATGGGAACGATGGACCACTATGTCCCTAAACTGGTGGTACGGACTGTGGGGTCCTTAAACCCATGGACTAATGCGTCCTTAAACTCATGGACTAATGCGTCCTTAAACACATCAATACGGACTGTGGGGTCCTTAAACTCATGGACTTATGCGTCCTTAAACCTATATCCGTCCCCAAATGGGAATGTTGGACCACCATGTCCCAAAACTGGCAATGGACCACCATGTCCCTGAACTGGCAATGGACCACTACGTCCCTAAACTGGAACAACAGAGCCCCCAAACGCTCTGTTGTTGAATCTAAACGATCCTGTTTAAGTTGATCTTAGCCTCAAACATGGCTAACGTATCCTTAAACTTTCAAACAGATTTTAGTCCCAAATTGGACTATAGATCCCCCAATCAACTTTGGTTCAAGGGTACATCTCTGAACTCCTCTGGCATCTGTCGTTGTAATCCTTCAACGTCGTCAGAGAGGTGATGGGTCCCGACGGCCATACATGTAATGGACTACTATGTCCCTAAACTGGAACAATAGAGCCCAAACGCTCTTTTGTTGGATCTAAACGATCCCGTTAAGCTGATCTTAGTCTCAAACTGGACTAATGTATCCTTAACAAATGTTTAAGTTGATCTTAGCCTCAAATATGGCTAACGTATCCTTAAACCAAAACCCCAAACCCAAATCTAAGAAAATACGGATTTGGACTAATCCACGTCCTACGGGCAATGATATAAATTAGTCTCCGTATACAATCCACGGGCAACCACAAATAAAACAAACACACATAAAACGAAGTGAAATTCTGGAGAAGGAGAAAGTTGTTACCGCGATGCGGTAGCGTAATTAACTGCAGGGGCTTGCGCCTGCAGAGAAAAGCGTCCCTACAATCAAAAACCCCTCGAACGAGGGGGAATCTGACGAAATCTGCTACATCGGCCGCATCAGTCTAAACCTCTGATACACGGTGCCATAAATCAACTTGACATCTTCGGAGAGGTGGACGGATAAAACCAAATAGTATCTTCCCTGAATCTCAGCGCCAGGACTTCGCAGTCTTGTGCGCCGTCTTTCGGAGGGGAACACTCACAACACCACTGTCTCCGGCGACCGCCCTCATCTTACAGACGAGCCTCATCCGCCGACCTCGATGCCAACCGAGCCCCCACTCCAAGCTCCACCCAACCGCAACAGAACACCTACAACCAACCCTCTCTGTGCACCTCCGCCTCCATTCTCCCCGAGCACCTCCGACAACGATCCCCAACACCGTCCTCACATTCTTGTACGCCACTACCACAGACACACGCGGCCATCAAGCTCTACCACCTTCCATCGAGCCCACACCCAAGCTCCCCCATACCACCTCTCTCCTCTACTCAATTTCAAACCGCCACCCAAACCACCATCGACCACCGCATTCCACCGCTGCCTGCAACATCACCTCTGACAAACCCCATCACCGTTGGTTCTCCAGCATCCCCTACTTCTCCTTTTGAGCTTCTCAAACGCAAGCTCGTTGTTGCCACTGCATCCGTCGCCTACGCCTTCGTGCAAGCCAACATCACGGTATTCATCACCATTGCCGATGTCGTCATCATTGGCATTGTTATCATAGCCACCATCGCACTCCCTTCTTTCCAAGTCTAGCCTCCGGCATTTCGTCGAACACTCGTTGCCGTGACTGTAGTTGCCATCACCGTCGCCATTGATAGCGTTGCTTCCATCCAAGTAACTTTCCTTGTCATCGTATCAATCATCGTCGCCGCCATCACGACACCGCACGCATCCGTCGTAGCCGTAGCGCATTTGAGCCTCACTCATGTCGCGTCGTGGCCGACTCCACGTCATTCGTAGCCGTCTCGTGTGTCGAGACGATCTCCACGTCTGTGTCGCTTCTAATTCAGCGACCCAAGACAAATGAACCCTCTTCACTTGTTAAATCATGCTATATATATATATATATATATTAATTCGATGATTAAATGTTAATGGTGCGTATATACACATATATATGTATTAAGAAATTCGATACGATTTACTTTAGTCAAAACCTTAATGAAAGTACTCGTTTCCTTTATAAATAGTTTATTTTACTGATAATGAGTAATGTGTGGAGAATTTGGATCGAAGCAATTGAGTTTCGAACATGAAATGATGCCCCAAGTGGCGACGACCAAACCTGAAATTTACTGTACATGTCACCTCGTAAATTCATATTAAATTCAATATAAATTATTTTACGACATTCTTGGGCTTGTATTAAATATGACTGGACAATCTATGAACCCATGTTACTTTTTACTAAATATTTCCATGTTAATATAATGAAATTTGGAAAGAAATATGGCTCTGGACTACAGTCCATAGCAGTATTTTCTGTCGATGCCTGAATTGAAATACCTATATATCTCTGTACACATCTGATAATATGCAGATACCTATGTTGTTGCGTAGATAATCGAGTTAGCTCACTGATGGTGTTGGTTTCATTTAATTTAAATGTTGTTTGATATTTTAAAAGTATTTTAAACTATTTAGCATGTTCTGTTGTTTTCTGCAATGACCATTTATACGTATTGTCATTGAACAAACATAACTTCCTGTATACAATGGTTATTACTGATCTGTCTGTTGAGTTGAAAACTTAACTGATAAACCTAGATTTTATTGAACTGTAAAGATGGATAATTCTATATGTAACTAATGGCAAAATGCGTTCAAAGTTTGACTTCCTGTTCTGAACTGGGATTCCAGCAGTGAACATCTGTTTTAAAATGATCATATCTCTTTAACCAGATTGCCTATTGATATGAAACCACTTTTAATTTTTAGCTAAATGAATCTACTTTATATGCCTTTTATATTATTTTACTTGTTTTTGCACGTATGATTAACAAGGAATTTCGCAAGTTGAATTATATTGGCTGTCCTTATTTAGTTGAACTTCATTTAATGCATTCTTACTATGTCGTGTAATTGTTTTGCACTCTTTGATTAGTGACCCCTTACATTTATACCCTAATGACTATAGTGCATTGTCGGGTGATAACTGGTATCGATCGGGTTGTGAAAAGTACGTTAGTGGAAGTATTTAAAAGTGAAAGTGATATAAGTGAAAGCGTGATTAAACCATGAAAGTGATGTGTACTTATACACAACCAATTTGATACGTGAACTTATATTTTAACCTAGGATAAAGGGGTAGTTGGGTAATGAATGCATGTCATGGCACGAGAGTCAACTTAAAATTCACTTAACATGAATCCCGTATGTCGTTGTCCCGTGGGGTTTGACGGGGCCTTGTACTAAACGTGCCATTGGTCCGTAGCAGTTATCGGACTACTCTCATATACACGCATACTTTCATTATTGAACTACAAACAAACACATTAGAATAGAATAGCTAGATTATGATACTTTTTCATGACCCATATGTTACACTGCCCACATGTTCGTATTGCTTCATGTCTTCGGGTCATTGCTTTATAATTTCTAGTTCATACTTATTGTTCTACAATATACTATGTATCATTATATTATATTATTGCGTCGTCGGGACAACCTGAGTATTCATGCTCAAAGAAAGAAGTGGATTTAGCCCAAATCAGGACCTGCCCTACTTTGAGAATATTGCAAAGATCTAGACCAGCGACGTCAGCACTATCATTTTCTTTGTCACTGTCTGGTTAGTTGTTCCTTTGATGTCACAGATTTGTATCCGTTGCACTCTTATGTGATATATTTAGTGTTTGTGATTCACGTTACTTTTGCTGTGTTTACTGCTTACCATGTACTGCTGGAAGCCGAAGTGTGCTTACGACAGGATTATTTTTTGACCGTAAGAGCATGACTGGCATAATCACCCTCGATTTCCGTATTTTGGGAAGCGAGGTATGACATGATTTTGTTGGTATCAGAGCACCAGGTTTAGATTGAGATTACAGTTTCCGACTAGGGCTTAATAATTTAAATTGCCACGTCGGTCTAGGTTGTAAACTTGTTATCCTTGACTAGGATTTCTATAGTATATCCTGTTACATATTTTGACCATATCCGGTAGAGTTTTTGGTAATTTGGTAGAATTATATGGTTGTAATTATGAACTGCAGTATAGTTACAATATGGTACTCTGCTTATGTGACTTAGAGTTCTACCCTTAATTCCCTTCTCGATTGAGTATCACCCTACCACATAATCTTGTTTGATTGTCAAATCTCTATCTCCCTTGATTCAGATCTGTTTTTCATTTCTTCATCATAATACCTTTCTTGCCAATCTTATTCCTACTTACGTTTCTTTCCGAACCCGATATATTCTCATGTCTTCGTTTCTTCGAAATTATCATATCACGTTCCATACCATTAAGTTTCTATCAGCGTTGCGCAGCAAAAGCGTGGTGGGCCCATAACCTACCAGGAGAAATGAGGAGGAGATCCGTCAACTTCTTCCCCATCTTTAAAGTAGCTTGTTATTGTTGTTTTCGTTCTTTAAATTTCGAGGACAAAATTTTCTGTAAGGGGGTTATGATATAATACCCGGTTTCCTTTGCACAAAAAAATCCGTATTTAAATAAATTATATTCCAAAACTTCACCAAATGTTTAACCTATATATATATTCTTTCAAATATTTTGTAGTATTTATTTTTCCTAATACCCCAGCACCGGCCTATGCTTTCCCTTCCCTCCCTCCCTATTTTCTCTTTCTTTTATTTTCTTTTTGGGCCAAGTCTTGAGGCCGAGCTAAGCTTTCCCCTTTATTTTGAGCCCAAGGTCGAAACCCCTGTTGCTGCTGTGCCGTGCCTGAATCATCACCATCATCGTCGCTACCATGCCGTCGATCATCGCTAGGCAATTGAAACCCCATCACTTGCTTAATCATGCTATATATATACATAGTTATAATATTTATTTTGATAAAAGTTAATGATGGTTAATTATATAAATCTACGTATTAAGAGTTCGATGTGTTTTACTCTCCCTCAAAATCTCAACTGATATTCCCCTTAAAACAACAATTTATTTCCTCTTAAATTCCATTTAATTTCATTTCTCCCCCATCTCGCTTTTAAATGACCAGAGCTCTCCCTCTCTCAAATTCCTTCTCTCTCCCTCTCCCTCTCTCGTTCTCTCCTCTCTCCAACTCACCGACCACCATCTTAAGCTACCACCTCACACCACCGTTGCCTCCGCCGACCACCCTCATCTCGCCGATGAGCCTCCTCCGCCAATCTTGACACCAACCGAGCCCCCACTCCAAGCTCCATCCAACCACAACAGAACGCCTACAACCAACCCCCTATGTGCACCTACATTTCCACTCTCCTTGAGTATCTCCGACGACGATCCCTAATACTGTCCTCACCTCCTTGCATGCCGCTACCGCCGACACACGCGGCCATCAAGCTCTACCACCTTCCATTGAGCCCACAACCAAGCTCCCCCACACCACCTCTCTCCTCTACTAAATTTCAAACCGCCACCCAAACCACCATCGACCACCGCATTCTATCGCCGCCTGCAACATCACCTCTGACATACTCCGTCACCGTCACTGTCGCCTCGCCGGCAGCCCATATTTCTTATTTCGAGCTCCTCAAACCCGACCTCGCCACCGCAGCTGCATCCATCGCCTACACCGTCGTGCAAGAGAACATCACAGTAGCCATCACCGTTGCCATTGTCGTCGCCGTTGCCATTGTTATCGTAGCCACCATCTCACTCCCTCCTCTCCAAATCGAGCTTCCGGCATTTCGTCGAACTCTCATTGTCGTGACTATAGCCGCCGTCGCCGTCGCCGTTGATAGCGCTGCCACTATCGAGGTCACTTTCCTCGTCACCGTATCAATCACCATCGCCGCCGTCGCAACAACGCACATATTCGTCGTAGCTATAGCGCGTTCGAGTCTCACCTGGGTCGCACCGTGTCCGACTCCGTGCCATTTATAGTCGTTTTGTGTGTCGAGGCGATCTCCACATCCGTGTCGCTTCTAATTTAGCGACCCAAGGCAAGTTAACCCCTTTCACTTATTAAATCATGCTATTTATATATATAATAATATCAATTCAATGATTAAATGTTAATGGTGCCAATATACACATATATATGTATTAAGAAGTTCAATACAATTTAATTTAGTCAAAACCTTAATGAAAGTACATGTTTTCTTTATCAATAGTTCATTTTATTGATAGTGATTAACATGGAGAATTTTGGATCGAAGCGACTGAGTTTCGCACATGAAATGATGCCCCAAGTGGCGACGACCAAACCGGAAATTTACTATACATGTCGTCTCGTAAATAAATTGTAAATTCAATATAAATTCTTTTGCGACGTTCTTGGGCTCATATTAAAGTTGACTGGACAATTTATAAGCCCATGTTATTTTTTACTGGATATTACCATGTTACGAATAATAAAAATTGGAGAGAGATACGGCTCTTTACTGCAGTCCAAAACAGTATTTTCTGTCGATGCCTGATTTGAAACACTTGTAGATCCCTATACACATCTGATAATATGCGGTGACCTATGTATTTGCGCAGATAATCAAGTTATCTAACTTATGGTGTTGGTTTCATTTAATTTAAGTGTTTTTTGATATTTTAAAAGTATTTTAAACTGTTAGCGTGTTCTGTTGTTTTCTGCAGTGACCATTTATATTTATTGACATTAAACGGAACATAACTCCTTGTATACAACGGCAATTACTCATCCGTATGTTGCGTTGAAAACTTAATTGATAAAATTAGCTTTTATTAAACTATAACGACACCTAATTCTATACGTAACTAATGGCAAAATGCGTTCAAAGTTAGACTTTCAGTTCTGAAACTGAGATTCCAGTAGTGAACACCTGTTTTAGAATGATCATATCTTTTTAACCAGATTGCCAATTGATATAAAACCAATTTTAATGTTTATATAAATGAATATACTTTATATGCCTTTTATATTATTTTACCAGTTTCTGCATGTATGATTAATAATGAATTTCGCAAGTTGAATGATACTGGCCGTCCTTATTTAGTTGAACTCCATTTAATGCATTCTTACTATGTCGTGTGATTGGTTTGCACTCTTTGATTAATGACTACTTATATCGATACCCTAATGACTATAGTGTATTGTTGAGTGATAAGTGGTATCGATCAAATTGTAACAAATACGTTAGTGAAAGTGTTTAAAAGTGAAAGCGTGATTGAACCGTAAAAATGATGCGTACTTATATACAACCAATCTGATACGTAAACTTATACTTTAACCTGGGATAAGGGGTAGTTGGGTAATGAATGCATGTCGTGGCATGGGAGTCCAATTAAAAATCACCTAACATGAATCCCGTGTGCTGTTGTCCCGTGGGGTTTGACGGGGCCTTGTACTAAACGTGATGTTAGTCCGTGGCGGTTGTCAGACTATTCTCGTATACATACATAATTTCATTATTGAACTATAAACAAATAAGTTAGAATATAATAGCCATATTATGATACTTTTTCATGACTCATATGTTATACCGCCTACATGTTCGTATTGCTTCATGTTTTCGGCTACAAAAAAACTTCAGCCACACTCACACAACATCACTGCACCCCACACTCCACCACAAACACTTCAACATCTTCTCCACCTGCTGCTACAACAGCACCACAAAATAACACAACACCACACCAAGCTAAAGCAACAGCAACAGCAACATTTCAGCCCAAACAACCGCATCAGCTTCAGCAACAGTGAAGCTCGGCTCATTTCCAGCCAAGTTTTGCAGCACCCACTCTCTTCTTCTTCTCCTTCTCCTCGTTTGAGAGGTTCCTAGGGGTATAACTCCTAAACTCTTTCCTTATTGCTTAGATTATGTGTTTGTTTAGCTAGTTTAGTGTCTTAATAGAGTTTTAGTGCTAGAATTATGTCGTGATGTTAGATCTAGCTACATTAGAGTGCTTGTAGCTTAATGAACTCTTTTAGGTGTTAGTTAGTCTATGTTAGCATAGTAGTGTCATTAAAGTTAGATAGATAATCCTAAATTGCTAAAGTTATGGTTATCTAGCTTAATTTAGTGATTATTGTACGCTTTAGTGGTAATTTTGGGTAAATTAGGGGAATTTTGGCAAGGTAAAGGTAATGTTGGTTAGAGTAATCTAAGTGGGTTCTGGTGGGTTTGTGCGCGTCGTGACGTGTCGTGTGCACGCGCGTTTAGTTTCACGCACGCGTATCCCTTTTTATCGATATATCGTGTTTTTGCAGGATTTTCCTGATTTATGTGACTTTTGTAAATTCTAGATTCGCCGGCGGGGACTTCAAGCGCAGCGGAGAAAGGAAAGCAGGTGGTCGGACACACCTAGCGCGGGATCACGTGTGAGTAGATTTAATATCTACGGGGGACGATCGTTTGGATGGCGCGAGTCGCCCGATAGATTTAGTAAACTTGAAAATAGTAGACTTGGCATTTACTTGTGACATTAGAATAATAATACTTGTATGACATTTGCTGCAGTTAGGATCTATATGATGTTCTATATACGCAAACTCATTTGTAGGACACATGCATCATTACCAGGTTTTTATATGCAGCACGAGCACTATTCATGTGTACACACACACCCTGATAATTGCCATGTCACGACACTAGATAACTATAAATCTGAAACATGTTAATTGCTTAGACCTGTGTTATTGCAACAAATATTTAAAATGAAATCATAAGAATTGCTATTCTCGTGCATATGTATTATTATATCATTTGTTCATGCCTAGTATAAATCATACATTGCAAATTGATACCATAGGCACTCATTATCATTGACATATGCATATATGATGATTTCATGAGATTTATGATATTTCTGGATTTCGGGGGAAAGCCGCAAGATTTCAAACTTATAATCTTTTAAAATATAAAAATTGCGGTTTTCTAGTGATGTAAAGTGTCGTCCAAAATGAGTTTGATGTGGTTTTCGAGACCCGTTTTGAGAAGGTGGATAAACCGTCTCGGGTACATGGTGGGCCCGGTACGGTACCCCCGGACAAGAAGATCGCAGGAGATGGCGTTGAGCCTGGCAGGGGACGGATTACCTACCGGTGACTTCATTTGGCACGACGGATATCCAGAGGATACCGACCGTGGCCGCTGGATTGGGATATTGATATTTGATATGGATCAGCTGGACGGCTGAGGCCAGAGATACTTGACATGGATATATGAGATTTGAGACAGTTTTGGGGTGTCGTTGCTGGACACGGATTTTATTGATTTTATGGATATTATGCTGATATTTAAAAAGAGTTTCAAAAACAAAAGAAGGAACAATTCTTATACCTACATGATGAGATCTTGAGTTGACTCATATAGCATACATACATGATAGTATATTCATGTAGCATACATACCTGTTATTCCATCCATGTGACATACATACTTGTTAGTACACTGATTATACATACATACATGCTAGTACATATAGCCATACCTGTTTAGGGATGCTAGGATACTTGTATACATGCATGCGATAGCCTTTGTAGATGTTATTTATTACTCACGAGCTGGCAACTCACCCCCGTTGTGCCACAGCTTTTCTGCAGGTCCGTTCCGTCAGCACTGTAGCGACGGACACTTTTGCCTCTTTTGCTCTTTCTGCCTGGACTCGAGACTTTTGCTCATAGGTGGGTTGTTATCATTTTGTACCACCTTACATATTCATTGTATCTAGAGCACTCCATCTGCTATTATTTCAGCTGTACTAGTTTTATTTGGATTACTGTATATTGACCTAGAGACGAGATTGTGAGACTTGGGGATTTATGTTATATTTGGGGTCAAGCTCACTTGAGTCGACATGTTATCTTCCTGTGCTTTCATGCTTATTTATGCACATTGCTATCTTACATTGTGTGGGATTTGTGACCGCCTTGAGGCGAAGAGCTAGCTCCCGCTTGGGGATGCCATATTCCTATTATTCACTTATATTTCTATTGTACCCATTGGGGGGACTATTTTACAAGAAGATTTTGCCGGAAATTTGGGAAAAGGAAGTTTTTTTTATATAAAAAGAGACTTGATATGACTTAATGAATCAAATGCTTAAATAAAAATGGTTTTTCCTTCACTCTAATTCTTAATTGGGTTTTGATTTTTGGGCTTCGGCTTACTTATTTTACGGACGCCTTGAGACGTTTCGTAACTTAAGCGCCGGTCGCGTTCCGTACCTTGCGAGTCGTGACATGATGCCTCCCGAAATCTTGCTGCCGTACTAGACAACCCTGCACAAGCCCTGAAGCTGAGCCAAGCTTCCCCCTTTATTTTGAGCCCAAGCTCGAGCTAAGGTCGAAACCCTTGTTGCTGCTGTGCCGTGCCTGAATCATCACCATCATCGTCGCTACCATGTCGTCGATCATTGCTAGGCAATTTAAACCCCATCACTTGCTTAATCATGCTATATATATACACACACACACACACACATAGTTATAATATTTATTTTGATAAAAGTTAATGATTGTTAATTATATAAATCTACGTATTAAGAGTTCGATGTGTTTTACTCTCCCTCAAAATCTCAACTGATATTCCCCTCAAAACAACAATTTATTTCCTTTTAAATTCCTTTTAATTTCATTTATCCCCCCTCTCACTTTTAAATGACCAGAGCGCGCTCTCTCTCTCTCTCTCTCTCTCTCTCAAATTCCTTCTCTCTCCCTCTCCCTCTCTCATTCTTTCCTCTCTCCAACTCACCAACCACCATCTTGAGCCGCCACCTCACACCACCGTTGCCTTCGCCGACCACCCTCATCTCGCCGATGAGCCTCCTCCACCAACCTCGACACCAACCGGGCCACCACTCCAAGCTCCATCCAACCGCAACAGAACACCCATAACCAACCCCCTATGTGCACCTACATTTCTACTCTCCCTGAATACCTCCGACGACGATCGCTGACACCGTCCTCACCTCCTTGCACGCCGCTACCGCCGACACACGCAGCCATCAAGCTCTACCACCTTCTATCGAGCCCACACCCAAGCTCTCCCACACCACCTCTCTCCTCTACTCAATTTCAAACCGCCACCCAAACCACCATCGACCACCGCATTCCATCGCCGCCTGTAACATCACCTCTGACATACCCCGTCACCATTACTGTCGCCTCGCCAGCAGCCCACATTTCTTATTTCGAGCTCCTCAAACCCGACCTCACCGCTGCCGCTGCATCCGTCACCTACACCTCCGTGCAAGCGAACATCACAGCAGCCATCACCGTCGCCGTTGTCGTCGCCGTTGCTTTTGTTATCGTAGCCACCATCTCACTCTTTCCTCTCCAAACCGAGCCTCCGGTATTTCGTCGAACACTCGTTGTCATGAATATAGCCGCCATCATCGTCGCCATTGACAGCACTGCCGCTATCTAGGTCACTTTCCTCGTCACCATATCAATCACCATCGCCGCCGTCGCAACACCGCACACGTCTGTCATAGCCGTAGCGCGTTCGAGTCTCACTCGGGTCACGCCGTGCCCGGCTCCGCGCCATTTATAGCCGTCTTGTGTGTCGAGACGATCTCCACATCCGTGTCGCTTCTATTTTAGCAACCTAAGGCAAGTGAACCCCTTTCACTTATTAAATCATGCTATTTATTTATATATAATAATAATATTAATCCGATGATTAAATGCTACAGGTGCGTATATACACATATATATGTATTAATAATATATATGTATTAAGAAGTTCAATACGATTTAATTTAGTCAAAACCTTAATGAAAGTACATGTTTTCTGTATCAATAGTTTATTTTATTGATAGTGATTAACATGGAGAATTTTGGATCGAATCGATTGAGTTTCGCATATGAAATGATGCCCCAAGTGGCGACGATCAAACCGGAAATTTACTATACATGTCGCCTCGTAAATTCATTGTAAATTCAATATAAATTCTTTTGCGATGTTCTTGGGCTCATATTAAAGCTGACTGGACAATCTATAAGCCCATGTTATTTTTTATCGGATATTACCATGTTACGATAATAAAAAATTGAAGAGAGATACGACTCTTGACTGCAGTCCAGAACAGTATTTTATGTCGATGCCTGATTTGAAACACTTGTAGATCCCTATACACATCCGATAATATGCGGAGACCTATGTCTTTGCGCAGATAATCGAGTTATCTAACTTATGGTGTTGGTTTCATTTAATTTAAGTTTTGGTTGATATTTTAAAAGTATTTTAAACTGTTAGCGTGTTCTGTTGTTTTCTGCAGTGACCATTTATATTTATTGACATTAAACAGAACATAACTCCTTGTATACAATGGCAATTACTCATCCGTATGTTGCGTTAAAAACTGAATTGATAAAAATAGATTTTATAGAACTATGACGACACCTAATTCTATACGTAACTAATGGCAAAATGCGTTCAAAGTTAGACTTCTAGTTTTGAAACTGAAATTCCAGTAGTGAACACCTATTTTAAAATGATCATATCTTTTTAACCAGATTGCCTATTGATATGAAACCAATTTTAATGTTTAGATAAATGAATGTACTTTATATGCCTTTTATATTATTTTACCGGTTTCTGCACGTATGATTAATAATGAATTTCGCAAGTTGAATGATACTGGTCGTCCTTATTTAGTTGAACTTCATTTAATGCATTCTTACTATGTCGTGTGATTGGTTCGCACTCTTTGATTAGTGGCTACTTACATTGATACCCTAATGACTATAGTGTATTGTTGAGTGATAAGTGGTATCGATCAGGTTGTGACAAGTACATTAGTGAACGTGTTTAAAAGTGAAAGCGTGATTGAACCATGAAAATGATGCGTATTTATATACAACCAATCTGATACGTATACTTATACTTTAACCTGGGATAAGAGGTAGTTGGGTAATGAATGCATGTCGTGGCACGAGAGTTCAATTAAAAATCACCTAACATGAATCCCGTGTGCTGTTGTCCCGTGGGGTTTGACGGGGCCTTCTACTAAACGTGATGTTGGTCCGTGGCCGTTGTCAGACTACTCTCGTATACATGTATACTTTCATTGAACTATAAACAAAAAAGTTAGAATATAATAGCCATATTATGATACTTTGTCATTACTCATATGTTATACCGCCCACATGTTCATATTGCTTCATGTCTTCGGGTTATTAATTTATAATTTCTAATTCATACCTATTGTTCTGTAACATACTGTGTATCATTATATTATACTATTACGCCTTCCTGACTACCTTAGTATGCATGCTCAGAAAAAGAAGCGGACTTAGCCCAGATCAGGATCTACCCTACTTCGAGAATATTACGGAGGTCTAGACCAACCACATCAGCGCTATCATTTCCTTTATCACTATCTGGTTAATTGTTCCCTTGATATTACAGATTTGTATTCGTTGCACTCTGATGTGATAAATTTAGTGATTATGATTCTCGTTACTTATGTTTACTGATTATCATGTATTGCTAGAAGCAGAAGTATGATTACGGCAGGATTATTTCTTGACCGTAGGAGTATGGCAGATCTAATCATCCTCAATTTCCGTATTTTGGTAAACGGGACATGACAGGGCGATGTGGTCTAGAATTCGTTTTGATATTTGCCTATATCTATTTTTGTACCTAGAAGTACTCTATCAACCAAGTATAGTGTATTTGCGCGAGACTTTAAACGTTGTATTGTTGTTATAGTCGAACTCGTATGGAGTCGGTTTGACTTTATTTATATATAGTGTTTATTACTTTCCGCTTGTTGTTCTTCGCTTTTAGCCGTTGTATATTTTGCGTGGATTGTGTCTCCGCCGTATGGAGTTAGCTCCCGTGTGGGGATGCGTTTATTTACTGTTTTTATACAGGAATTTTATTCAAAATTTATAAGGGAGATGTTATCCGTTTTTCAAACGTTAACACTTTACAAAACAAGCTTCACTTCATTTTATAAATTTTTTCTTAAAACTTCTCCTCTATATTTTTTTTCCTTATATATGTTTTAGATTCATGGTTTAGGTTTACTTATGTTACGGTGGGGACCACTAGACTTCATGTGATTCTTGTGCCGGTTACGTGCCTTTTCGGGTCGTGACAAACTAGCTCATTTATTTAGTAGTAACAACAATAATTCTCACTCCCTAAGTTGTCAAAAATAATATCTGTATATTTTTTCATTTATTTTAGCATTTATTTATGGTTATTTTCTAGATTTTAGATAGGCTTGATCGATAAAGCTCGGTATAGACTCGTCCGACAAATAAATAAGCCGAGCTTGGACACATTTTGAGCTCATTTAAATAAACAAAGCAAACCGAACAATTTATTGCTCGATTTGTTTGGCTGGTTTAATATCCCCAGCCATAAACAAGTTGATAATTGCAACAATTGGTTGCGATTATACATTTTTGGCTCTTCATGACTGCTTGAGCCAGAGGGACAATAACATCTATCTGTTACATGCCATTAATGCTTCAATACAATTTGAAATCAAGAAAGAGACTTGTTGGCCCCACATTTTTGCTTTGTGGTATGCCTTCGATTAGAAAACGAGACATTGATGGATTAATGCTCTTAATTGGACCGTCGAATTTGATTGATAATTGAGGATGACTAATGACTCATGGCTGGGGCCCCACCTGATAGTCTCCAGTAACCACTTTTTATATCTGGCCACAACACCTTTTTCTTTATATATTATTTCATTTCTCGCATATTCTTTGTGGTATACGTGGTAAGCAAGGAACGAGAGATAAAGTCTCAAGAATCGAAGGGAGGAGAGTAGTAACATATTGGTCAAGAAGCACAGGAGTTTGATATCAACTAAGTATCACTCAATAGCGAAGGGAAAAAAAGAGTTCGGATGCCATCCTCCTTAGAATTTATTTATTGTTTTAGAGGTTGATTGGGGCTGTGATCCATTGCTGCTAGATTCTGTAGTTGCCGCAGCGTCGAGAAGGGTAAAATAAAGAATAGAGTCATTGGGATTTAGTTGGAGCCGGACCATCCCGGGGTTGGGTCATGCGACCACAACCCTATTTTCTCATTGTTTTACTAATAGCTCAATTAGAAGGAGGATTGATAAGTGAAATGTCAATTTGAGCTCAAAGTTGTTGCTAATCGGCTAGAAAGAAAGGAACCATGTTAGCTAAGTTTTGGGGACTTGGATTACATCACCATATAAAACATATCAGGCTCGCAAGCTAACACAATCGTACCAAAAAGGAACGTAGTTCAAACACCACGGCCTACATCCATAAGAGAAAACACAAGTACGAAGATTCTTTGATATGAAAAAGTTTCAAGATTTCATACAACACCACTCTCTTTTACATTTCATCTTCCTCTCTCGCTCTTACAAGACCCTTGCACTTTTTGACTCGAGATACCATATAATACATCTTTTAAGCCCATTATCTTTCACCCCAAAGAGTGAGATTTATCGTTTCACAACTCTAAAACCAGGCATCATCTATTTATAGTTCAAACCAACAGATAGTTCAGCACAAGTGGTATATAGATATGCAAACAGATATGAGACACAAACCTCAACGGTCAACACTAACTCCATCCTATTTAACCAGAGTTAAATTAAAATAAATAAAATTCCACTTTGTTGTATCTGATATAAAATAATAGCCCTCATCCTCTCTATAACTTTGGAGGTGTAGTGGGAGTGACACTACGATAAAATCAAAGTAACCCAGGTTTGAATCTCGTCGGGCACATATTTAAACGCGGTTAATTGAAAAAATAAAGAAAAATACAGTTGGGCAAAATCCAAGGTCTAGGCCCTGAAGGGAAAGTCTTTCAACATACACAGGTGTATTAGAATATAAAATAATAGCTCTCAACCTTTATTGGAATTACGGAGCAACGGAAGGGACACTGAGACGCAACCCTGGTTTTAAACAAAGGAAATACCGTTGCGTTTGTCGTGGAAGAGACAATTATTCTGCGGATGCAACGGAAGAGACGCATAATATGTTGTTATATCACAGTACTATGTACTATTTAATCCAATATACCAAAAGGTAACCAGAAGAGTAACAAAGATGAAATGATGATGAAATCTAACCCATATATCCCTTTAAAATGCACTAAATAAGGACCCCACTTCCTTCTGCTTACAAATTCGAGAGATGAATCATCTCATGGTTGTCTTATTTTATTAGCGATATTAAAAATATACTTACTTTAGCTACAAAACTAGACTTAATAGAGAAATTTCCAATCTTTTATCATAATCTCAGTAGGAGTTCTCAATAAATAGACTTTCTACGATGTTTCCATTCTCTATATTAACAATTTAGGAAAATAAACTTCTAAGCACTACTTATCTAATTTTGCTAATTAACAGGGAGTTCACTGCCGACCATCCATTGAGTTTGAAGAAAATAACCTTCGTAACAAACTTGTCACTTCAATTGCAAGTTTCGAGTATGAATAATAAAACTTACATTTTTCAGAAAATAGAGACTGATTTTATGAATTAGATCACAAATGCACACAAATTTGGCTTCTCATATCAATGCTCTCAATGTGATGTTGCCTTATACATGGCTACGTCACAAAAAGCTTTATAACTTATCACGAAGAAAAGACCCTCACGTTCTAATTTTTGTCATATATATTAAGCTCTTGTCGTTAATTATCTGCAGCAAATTCGAGGAAGCTTCCTCTTTGTAAAGAAAAGGTTGTGATTTTGGTCTTTCGTATGTTCCGTAGAAATCTGTACTTAAAATGATGTGGTTGTAGTATGATGCCGATAAGGATTGATTGCTACTGCTTATCTCATGAATCACCTCAAAGTTTCCATGGAGTCCAAAATTTTTGTTGCGAAAGTAATAAAATACTTATATACGTGACGGTGAACGGCGGCCGGCTATGATAAAAGAGGACGGTGGGTGACAACATTCCTCAAAGAGCGGTGGCGGGTAACGAGAATGGGCGACAATCGAGGATAGAGGGTCTATGGTGGTGGGCGCTACAGTGGTCAAACTATCATGATAATGGTCGTGCAAGGCTGAAATATATCGTGTGAATATTTAGAAAGATATGTATATAAAAAAGAATATTCAAATCTAAATGATATCAATTGATAACCCATATGATCTATCTCTCCACTCTGAATGCAAACATTTGACTTTTAAGCTTCCATGAGATCATTTGCAACATTGTGGTATTTTTCTTAACAACCATCAAAATGTTTTGACATCAAGTTGACATCTAAGTTACACAAGTTTAAACCCATTATATGAGCTATAGCTCAGTTGGTATGAGTACTTTCCAGAAGAAAAAAACCCAACCATATGTAGAAGAAGTAAAAAGAATAGCATGAAAAAAAGACTGTAGCATAAAAGACGCATGATTCGGTTCAAAATAAGGAACACTCAACTTCGAGAGTAGGAAAATTACTTCTCGGATCAACTCATCTCAAGAGTTTCGGTGAAGTATCCTGGAAGCATATCTAAAATTAACTTTTGTAAATAATAATTGCTTGCCCGATGTTTTTGTGAAGCAGGTTTAGTATGAAATAATAATAAATGGATCATCATACTTCATATACTAGGAATTTTCCCTTTTTTAATGGAAAAAAACAGAATGGTAAAACAGTGAAGTCGAATCAAATTTTGCTGCAGCTGCTGAGTTCATCAAATACCATGTGATGATGTTTCTGAACTTTCCAGGAATTTTGCTCAGTTGAAGCCAAATTAACAGGCTTCTGTCAAGAAAAATGAAATGGGTTGGGGTGGGGGTGGGGGTGGGGGTGGGGGGGTAGGGAATTTGACAAATTATTGTCTCAGAAAATTAAAAAATCATGTGTTTCAATATATCACGCATACTTCAAAAAACAAGACTGCTATCGCACAAGATGGAACAGAAATAAAAGAATCAAGTTCCATTCTATTTTGAATATTGATATATGGAAAAAATTTAAGCCCAAGCAATAAGTCAGCTGCTCCTTCCGCCAAGCGAAAAATCCACCGCAAAACAGTAAACCTATAAATTAACAATTACACCTAAAATAGAAACTAACCACCACGCATATGAACGCAAAATGCCGCTGCCAGCATAAAATGAATCTAAATTCTATAGCAGGAAAGTGATATGAATTTCAATCAGCGTTTTTCTTGCTCCGGAATCTCTCCTTCATGGACGCAAATTTCGTTTTGCATTGATTAACGGTTTTTCCAGGAACTGCAGCTGCGACTCTCTCCCAACGCTCAGCGGCTTCTTTTGGGAAAGTCTTTAGAGCCTGAATAAGAGCTCTTTCTTGAGTAGCTGACCATGGGTCTTGTTCTGCGCCTAGCGAAACTCCATTTGAAATTTGGGAAGTCTCATCACTATTTGAAGTCGAGGACTGCTTTGTTGTAGCTTCAGAAGCAGCAGCAGAAGAAGAATTCTCTTGGGTTGCAGTAACAGGTAAACCTTCGGACTCGGCTCTAGTTGTAAGAGGCGATGCGATGGACACTGCAGGCTTCCTTTTCTCAAGGAAAGAATCGAAAGCTTTTGCAGAATCGGGCTTTTGGAGGAGAACGGTCTTTGTGGCCTTGAGGATCTCTTCCACTGATGGCCCGGTGCCAATATACTCTGATATGACCTCCCATCTCCGAGATGTTCCCTTCGGATATTTTAGCATCCCCTTTCTCAGCATTTCAATCTCTTCCTTTCCCCAACGCTTCTCTTTCTTCTCGTAGTTGTTCAGAACACTTGCTGGCTTGTTTTGACTCACAACTCCGTTTACTTTTGGACCTGAACCATTTACGTTGGTACTCTTCTCTTCTGATTTTGTAGCACTTGAGTGCCTTTTGTTCAATGCATCTTTTAGCAGTTGAGCTCTCTCATCTTCTTCTTTTCCTTCCAATTTATCACACAGACATCTAAGTCCGTCCATGTCGAGCAACAAGCATAGACTCTCGACCTCATCCACTGAAATATCAATAACGAACTTTGACACGAGAGATGAAGAAAGTGTGCGCAGGCGAGCCCTTTCTTTGCGCATGAGCTTCTTCTCCTTCTCCTTCTGCTTCTTCTGGTTCGAAGCAGCTTCAGCTGCTTTTCTATTGTCCTCTTCTTTCTGGCGTCTCTCCTCTTCAGCAGCCCTAGCCGCCTCTTCGTCCTGCAACTTCTTCACCAAAAACTTCGCCTCCTTTTTCCGTTTCTTCTCTGCCTTTACCTCTTCCTTTCTCTTAAGTATTCTTGGATCTCTCTTGTAAGCATTGTCGATGAGATTCCGGACTCTTCCGTGCTCCTCCTTCCTCGCCTTCTCCCTCAGCTTTGCGTTCTGCCTCTCCATCCATCTCTTGTGGTCACGGGACTCTGCTTCTTCGAGATCAAACTCATCTTCATGTGGAAACTCCCTCCAGCTCTTAAAACCGTACCAGAAATTATAAAAATTGTCCACTTCTTCCAACGGACTTTTCTCATTCCCAAGAGAAGGAATAGGTTGTTCAACTGACCACTTACCGTTTCTCATAAATGCCGGACCAAACACCTTGAAGAAGTCTTGTGGTGCACAATCAGTTGGAATCTCGTCATCAAACTCGTCTGTGGAGTCATAAATTCTTCTTTTTATAGGATCGGCTAGAACCTCATAAGCTTCTTGAATGGATTTGAAGTGATTTTCTATCTCGTCCTTCTTTGCCTGCTTTGCCTCTTCTGTTTCTTCCATTAGAAGAAGAGCAGCTTGCTTGTCAGGATGATGCTTTAAAGCAGTTTCTCGGTAACTCTTTCTTATTTGTTCCTCAGTAGCCAAAAATCGCAGATGCCCTAAGCCTAAGAGAGCATAATGATCTTGCTGCTTGTTTCCGGAACCAGATTTCTTTTTGCCTTTAGTGCTATAGGAATCTGAAGAAGGCATATAAGCTTGTTCTTTGTCATCTGAAGCTACACTTTGGTCATCTGTGTCGGCTTTTTCTTCGTCGTCATAACCCGAAAGTTTAAGAGCAGCGGAATGAAATGCATGTCCGGCTGGTTCAAAATAAGATGCTTTCATAGGGAGGGAATTTGATGAGATCAGAATAGGCTCGCCATTGAGAATCTCGGGTGAATAAGTGATTTGCAGAATACTTGTTCGAGCAACCATAATGTTGAAGTGGTATCAACCACAATATAATGCAAGGGGTTCAAAGTGATGAGTACTACACGCAGACCAATTGCTTCGGATGACCAACCCTGATGAAAAGCAGCAACAGAAATTCAGCTGATAAGTTTTCGAGATAGATACATTTTGTCGGGAAAGTTAACAGAAAATTACAAATATATAATGCAGATAAGCCCACTAAATCACAAAGAAAGGAGGCAGCAGTAATTGATCACATGTAGGCAAGTGTTCCAAATATTATTAGATTATTACATATGCTGGTGTCAGTAATCATTTCTCAGAAACTTATCAATATAAGATGTTCATTTATTCTTCTAACGAATCATTATCATATAGGTTTCCATTAATTCAGAGAATCAACCTCATGAACCTGTACTATGTACCTCCTGGATCATAACTTATATAAGAGCAGCAAACCTGCATTCCATATATATTGAAGATTTCAATCACAACTGTTCCTCTTCATCCGAAAGCTAATCCAATAGGCCATTCAAGGGAAAGATCAATAACTAACAGTTGTGATAAAAGAGAAGAGCGAGGGAGAAGATCCACCCAAAAAAGAAGAAGAAGGAGCCAACAGTCATCATCTCTCCAGTACTGAAGGTGGTTAGGAAATGAAGGTTGCTTTGAGAAAAAGCAGGAATAAGAAAATTTGTGTTTTCATGGAGCTGATTAGGTCAAAGGTGGGGAGCTCTGTGCCAAAAAGGTCCCCAATTTTAGGTGATCTAGAGGATTTTAAAATTTTCTTTCCTTTGGGAAGTATTAAAGAATGTAATGTTTAATCTAGTGTGAAGAAAATTGTTGGTTGAGATGGAGGAATTGTTTCAGCCATTCTTCGAGGCTGATTTAGGATTAGCCCTCTAATTCATAAGGAGAGGTGCCAGTTGCCCTCTGTTTGACTCACAGGTTGAGAGAGATCAGAATATAATTTGCATATAGGAAACTAAGGAATGAGCTAAGGAAATAAATTAAGACAAATAAATGACAGAAATAGATATTCAACTGATCACAACTATTTATTGCAGCAAAATTTATGACATGAAGATGTGAACTGTGTTTGACATCCCAAAAAAAAAGAGGAAAGAAAAACATGTGCGATGTACAGTTTTCCGCTTATCCTGTTTCTCAATTTATGCATCAAAAATAATTTGTATCATCTACAAAAAGTTATGCTTAAACATAAAACTTAACGTCACACAAATATGGGCAGTACAGACAACCAACCATTCCTTTTAACATAACTTTTTTGCAGTCCTCAAAGTTGTATGAGATAGAGAGAGCTCATTATTAGAAGGGAATCTGAGTGAATCGATGGGTTATTGACCGTTAGATTAATCAGAGCTCTCGATTATAAGGGAACCTGGACCACATTGTCGTTATATTAAAAAAGATCGTTACATAAGAAGTTAAGAAGGGTGGGTGGATCTGAGGAGTTATTGGCCATTAGATTTGAGAGATCTATTTATTACAAGGGGTCTGGGTGAATTTGATGGGTTATAACTTATAACCCTCAGATTAAAGAGTGCTCTTTATTAGAAGAAGGTAACATAGACGAATCTGATTGGTTGCTGTCAATTAGAGTCGAGAAATTAACGGTTTGTCGACAGTCACTAAATTCCCGACTTGATCAAGCAAAACATATAAAGTTGAATATATAGATTGGACTCATGTTTTGCCTTTGCTTTCTGTACTAAAGGATACCACATTATATGACTTAAAAACAAAGCAAACGAAAATATATAAAGTTGTATATCTAGATTGGACTCTCATGTTTTCGCTTTGCTTTCTGTACTAAAGTATACCACATTATATCACCAAAAAACAAACCAAACCAAACCCATCTACTGTTTAGGTTCGGTATGCCAGACCAACCCAAACCAATGTGCGGCCTAGTTGAACTTACCAGTGAAATATTCATCATATACTCTTTCTACTTGTCAATCCCTTAAATTTAAGATAATCATGTTTCAAAAATGCTACCGTTTAGTGCTTATATCTTAACGAAACAAACCAGTCTAACTGCTAAGTTTATTTTTGAAATGAATGCAATCTTTTTAATGTTTCTAATTTCTACTATAAATTGCCAACTTAGATTAAACAAAAAAATGCAAGCCTAATAATTATTGTCGACTGTGTTTTTTTGTTATCCATGTTATCGTTGCGTGCATATTAGTATATTACAGCTTTTAAAATCTTGAGGGAAACCACCATTCAATAAAAAGGAGGGGCGAACTATTCAACATGCTAGTTGTAAGTCGATGTAGTACACCCCAGTACTTGTGGGGAGGCGGAATTTTCAAAAACGATCAAGTTTAAAGAACGAACATCGACTAACCGCTTAAATCGAAGCTAAACTACTAATAACCTAACACATAGCTATACTAAACTAAAGTGTTAAGGGATTATACCTATCGATACTAGTCCTTCGTCTTTACGATCTCCTTGTTCTCCTCGGCCTTCTCTAGGTAGTAGACGATCCACCCGAGAGCAAAACTCCAAGCTAAACCTCTAACTTGAGGTAACTAATCAACTTTGATTGCTAATCAAAGATGAAAGGATGATGTAGAGTGATGGTTATGGATTGTTTAGTCTAACTAATCCTTTGATCTCAACTCATGAGGTGTAAGGATTAGGGTTTGAAGATGAGAGCTTGAGGAGAGAGAATGTGAGATATGATAATGAGATGAGAGAGAGTGTATCATAATATATTATGAAGCATTCTTATTTTTAGAAAATGAATAATAGAAATGAATAAGCATGCTTCATAAAATATCTAGTGGTGATTCATTAGCATGAGTCATTAAGCAATAAATGTGCATTTAATGAAATGAATGAATCACCACCATGACTCACAACCTCATTTAATGAATATGACACATAACCCTCCTTAGTCACCATCTTCTAGAAGTTTCTCGAACAATTACGAGAACGCCCTCCGATCCGTAAAAATACGGAAAAACTTTAGACTGTAAAAATCCAATAACCGGATACCAGTAACTGGCTTAAACCAAAGCCGACTGGTAAAAACTGTCCGAAAGTCGTACGCGCGTAAACGCACGTATGCGTCCGAACCCTTTGTCGCAAAACCATGCAACCTCTATATCGTTTCGCCTGGAGTAGGAAACTCTCTGTGTGGGACTCTAGAGACTCGACTACTACGCTGGCAGTGGGTTTAACCACAGACCGCAAGCGGCACTAGCTGTACGTAACGGTCCCCAGGTAGTTGTCGATAAGAAGGCCGATGAGGAAACCCATCCGAACTCCTACTGAGTCTGATGTGACAATCTCCATACAGTCCGGTCCGTTCGTCCAAGACTATCGCATATCGGGCCTAGGGGGGCGGCAAGCGTCAGTCCCCTAATAGCGGTATAAGTCGTGTCGGAGTGAAGCCCATTACACCCTGAGAAACTACTGGAACCTACCAGTAAATCTCGCTTGCCCTGGCCAGGGACTTTGCGTAATGGCTCTCTGACACAGCACGATATCTACTCCCAATACCGGGAGGGACGAATCCTGTCTAACCGCCACTGCCTCCAAGTGCTCGGGACTGCACCCAACTGCTACCTGTTTGCACGACTCCTTTGAGCCGTGGTAGGGTAGCAATCTAAGAACAGTGGGACACACTCGAGGCGAAGTAGCAGTGTCAAGTCTGCGGACTACGCTGTACTCATGTCACCTGGGAACTGTTCACTGACGACTGGTATCAAACCAACCAACAGTTCCCTGTGAGTCATGTCCGGTGTACCCGTAACCTAACGAGCACCTGTATACTATCTCCAGTACGACGTACTGACGGCTGTGGGACAGACCATCTCCCCAACTGGGATGAGAAGCGTACACACCAGTCTACTCCGGAGTATCGATGCTCTGTCTCGATAATCCAACGACCAGGGACCTGAATAAGGATGTGCTTGTAGACTACCCAGCCCCCACTAGTGTGACTGCCATCACAACGCTGGTAGACAAGCAAGATCCTAAGAGCTCTATCAATACGTACACTCACATATTAAGATAGAAAAACCAAGTAGCATACTACTATGTTTAGCAAGACTGTTATATACATGTGAATATCCCAAGCTTCCATTAAGTAATATACAAGCTAGTATGATACAGTAATGGCCTTCTAGGGCATAAACACTAACAATCTCCCACTTGCACTAGGGCCATGTACTGGCATATCGCAGACCGATGATCTCGAGTAGCCTCTCGAACTGAATCTGAGGTAGGGCCTTCGTGAATGGATCAGCAATGTTCTCTTCAGTAGCAACTCTCCGAACCTCGATCTCCCGACGATCAATGATCTCCCTGATCAGGTGATACCGCCTCAAGATGTGTCTGGACTTCTGATGGGACCTTGGTTCCTTCGCTAAAGCTATAGCTCCGTTGTTGTCGCAATACAGAGGTATTGGATCAACTATGGTAGGAACAACCTGAAGTTCTGTTAGGAACTTCTTCATCCAGACTGCTTCTTTTGCGGCATCGCAAGCAGCTATATACTCCGCTTCCATCGTCGAGTCAGCAACGGTGTCCTGCTTGGAGCTCTTCCAGCACACCGCCCCTCCATTGAGGGTAAAGACATAACCCGACATGGACTTGGAATCGTCCTTATCACTCTGGAAGCCGGAATCAGCAAAGGCCTCCAACCTGAGGTCTTTAGCGCCGTAAACCAAGAACATCTCCTTAGTCCTCCTCAGGTACTTGAGAATGTTCTTTACTGCTATCCAGTGTTTCTCCCCTGGGTCAGACTGATACCGGCTTACCACGCTCAGTGCGTAAGCTACATCTGGTCTGGTACACAACATCGCATACATTATAGAGCCTACCGCAGAAGCGTAGGGTATAATAGACATGCGTTCCCTTTCCAAATCAGTCTTGGGAGACATCTCTTTGGAGAGGGTGATTCCGTGACAAGCCGGTAGATTACCGCGCTTAGAATCTTCCATACTGAATCTTTTCAGTACAGTGTCGATATACCTGGACTGCGAAAGTCCCAACATCCTCTTGGATCTATCACGATAGATCCGGATCCCCAGAATGTACGAGGCATCACCCAGGTCTTTCATGGAGAACCTGTGTGACAAGAATCCTTTGACAGATTGTAGCATAGGAATGTCATTTCCTATCAATAGAATGTCATCCACGTACAAGACGAGGAATACGACACTTCTGGCCACAACTTTACTATATATGCACGGTTCATCTGGATTTTTGATAAAGTCATACTCTTTGACTGTCTCATCAAAACAGATGTTCCAACTCCGCGATGCCTGCTTTAGTCCATAAATGGATTTAAGCAGCTTGCATACTTTCCCGCTGCTCCCACTCTGATTGAATCCCTCTGGCTGATCCATATAGACGCTCTCTTCTAAATTTCCATTCAGAAAAGCAGTCTTTACGTCCATCTGCCAGATTTCATAATCATGGAAGGCAGCAATAGCAAGAAGGACCCGAATGGATTTAAGCATAGCCACTGGAGAAAAAGTTTCGTCATAGTCCAGACCAGGTCTTTGACGAAAACCCTTAGCAACAAGTCTAGCCTTATAGGTTTCCACCTGTCCATCTACACCAATCTTTTTCTTGAAGATCCATTTGCATCCTATGGGTTTTACCCCATCTGGAGCAAAGTCCAAAGTCCATACTTTGTTGGTGTACATGGACTCCATTTCGGTCCGCATTGCATCTAGCCATCGTACCGAGTCGCCGCTCTGGATGGCCTGCTGGAAGTCAGTAGGTTCATCATCATCTATGATGCAATCCTCTCTATCCCCATCTATGAGAAAACCGTAGTATCTCTCAGGCGGATGAGACGGCCTACTACTCCTGCGGAGGGGTGCGGGAATGTTCTGTTCTTCTTGAACTACCGGTTCTACCAAACTTTCAGTATTAGTTTGTGGTTCTGGAATTTCTTCCAGTTCTATTTCGCTCCCACTTGATTCCTTTTCTAAAAACTGATGTTCTAGAAAATGGGCATTACGAGAAACAAACACCTTTTGTTCCTCTGCGTAATAGAATAGATATCCCCTGGAGTGCTTTGGATATCCCACAAACATACACTTTACTGATCGTGCCTCGAGCTTGTCCACATGCTGCTTTTTAACAAAAGCTGGACATCCCCAAATCTTTATATACTGTAGATGGGGTTTCTTCCCACTCCACATCTGATATGGTGTGGTAGGCACAGTCTTGGTAGGAACGATGTTCAAAAGATATGCCGCTGATTCTAGCGCATAACCCCAGAAAGATCGCGGTAACTCAGCATTACTCATCATGGATCGTACCATATCTAATAGGGTTCGATTCCGTCTCTCCGATACACCGTTATGCTGTGGAGTGTATGGAGGAGTAAGCTGAGAGAGAATTCCTTTCTCTTTTAGGTAACCAAGGAACTCGGCACTCAAGTATTCACCACCTCGATCAGATCTTAGTGTCTTAATACTTTTGCCGGTTTGTTTTTCTACTTCATTCTTATACTCTTGGAATTTCTCAAAAGCCTCGGATTTATGTTTCATCAGATAAATGAATCCGTATCTTGAGTAATCATCCGTGAAAGTAATGAAATAGGAAAAACCACCTCTCGCATGTGTAGACATTGGACCACATACATCGCTGTGTATGAGTCCTAAGAGCTCGCTCGCTCTTACTCCTTGTCCAGTAAATGGAGTCTTTGTCATCTTTCCTTTGAGACAAGATTGACAAGTGTCATAGGATTGATATTCGAACGTGTCCAAATATCCTTCTCTATGCAACTTAGTCAACCTTCTCTCATTGATGTGACCCAGTCTACAATGCCATAAGAAAGCTTTATTTAAATCTGGAGACTTTCTTTTTAGTGTGTTCTGGACATTGAAAATTTGGAGTTGGTTTAACACATATATGCCGTTATTTAGAGTACCTGACCCAATCAAACCATGATTAAGGTGGATGTTAACAACATCTCTTACAAACGTGAAATCATAACCTTTATTTGACAACAAGGAAACTGATATGATATTACACGTTAAGCTTGGTACAAAATAACAGTTATGCAAAACCAAAATATGTCCACTCGTCAACCCTAGGTGATAATCCCCGACGGACGCAGCTCCCACGCTAGCTCCGTTAGCAACCCTGAGGATCATATCACCTTCCTTCAGCACTCTACGGTTTCTCAGTGCCTGCAATGAATTGCAAATATGAGATCCTGATCCGGTATCCAATACCCAGGAAGTAGAGTTGATTGACAGACAATTCTCAATTACAAACACACCTGAAGTCGAAGCCACAGCTTGCTTCGGTTCCTGGTTCTTGGCGATCCACGCCTTGCAATCCTTCTTCCAGTGCCCTTTCCTGTGACAATGGAAGCACTCATCCTGGCCAACTATCGGTACTGCTATCTTTTTCTTTCCCTTCTTTCCCACCTTACTAACACCTCCTCTAGGTTTGGGTGCGGCCTTCTTCTTCCTTCCTTTGGCCCTAGCCTTGGACCCGGAAGAAGATGCACCGCCAACAAACATAGCGGGTGTTTCCCTTACCTTCTGTAAGGTGCCCTCTGCACTCCTTAACATGTTCAGGAGTTCCGCAAGTTCAACTTCTTTTCCTTGAAGATTGAAGTTGAGGATAAACTGGGCGTAGGTGGGAGGAAGGGACTGGAGAATAAGGTCTGTATAGAGCTCATTATCCAAAGTCGTCCCAAGGTCTGCGAGCTCCTCAATATAGCCGATCATCTGTAGGACATGTTCACCTACCGATGACCCGACAGCCAACCTCGCTCGAAATAATTTCTTCGAGGTCTCGTATCTTGCAATACGAGATTGCTCTCCATAAAGTTCCTTTGTATGGAGAAATATGCCATCTAGAGACATATCCTCGTGCCTCCTCTGATGTTCATTGTTCATCGAGGCAAGCACGATGCACTTGGCTCTCGCGCAATCTAAATCCCAGGTTTTGCGGATTTCCTTATCCGCATTGCTGGATTTGGGACCAGGGACAGCAGGTGCCGTAGCGGTGAGGACGTACCCCAATTTGTCATAGGTCAAGGCCATCTTGACATTCCGCAGCCAATCTTTATAGTTTGGCCCCGTCAGTATATTTTTTTCTAAAAGTAACTTAAGTCCAGTCATTTTCAGGGTCGCTGCAATTAGGAGAGAGAGAAGAAAACACTTTAGCATGATGCTCTTGCAAGTTTAGAGTGGTTTTTAGTTTATCTAAACTGGATGGCTCCCACTGTTTTTCGAATCCTTCCTCAAACCATAAAAGAAGAATTAGCCAGGACTATTCTCACCGTACAATACTTGCTTAACCGTTCAGCCAGGCTGGTGTCGGTACTTCGAGGGAGGTTTTCCAACGCTTTCGCGAAGTTCCTTAATTAAATAACCTCTTTTCTCTGGGGGCGTAACCCCGCTGACACTTTTCTGGACACCTACTAGGTTTATAGCATTGATCGTTAAGTGACGAATATCCTGATAAGTAGCATATACTCACAGTAGGATCGGGATCCAAATATCATCGTATGATAATGTTGAAGGAATCCTACCAACATTCATCAAACTCCAAATGGTATGCATCTCTTTGCAAATTTCAGTTTCTTTAGAAATTCCCGATATTTATTTCTGCCCCATGCTCTTATGACCTTGGCGTTAGGTCAAAATGTCATAAGTCACATGTCAAGTTCTACCCATCATTATCTTGTCAATTTGAACCCATCCGTATATATCCTTGACGTTCGGCCAAAATGATAATACGACTGTCCCAAACTAACTACATCTACCTATGCAACAAATGAATACCCAGTAGCTACCAAACACTATGCCTTGGCGTTAGGTCAAAATACATAGCTTGAATACTACTGAATACCCAGATGAAATGACGGAGGGCTACGAATGGTTTTGGCGAAACCGTGAACGTAGTGAACTTGATATAACCGAAGGAACCTGATAGCTTTTAAAAGGAGTGGTTAAAGCTCCGCATTTAAAAATATCTGTTTTAAAATTAACCGAGTGGTTTTCTTTTAAATTGTTCCAACGATTTAAACTTGGTTTATTTTCTTTGCATTATAGATAATGCGTCCCATCATTAACCTATCATTTGCAGAAAACAACGAAAATATGACGTCCTCTTATGCCATCCGCATTCGCCACGGGGTCCCGTCATCACCCGTTAGGTTACTTAACTAACGACAGAGCGGGGGCAGGGCTAGCGCGGGTGTAAAACATAAGTGACGTCTAAATAGCTATCATAAATATAGATATTTTACATTCGTCTGACGCAATGATATTCATTCCAGAACACAGATAAACAATATTGGATTTGCAAGCAATCTGTATTTCTTTTGAGCCTGCAAGAAAAGACAGATTACACAGTTGTGATGAATAGCCATTACCCCACCCTCGACCCCTACGGGTACGGCAAACTACCCGCCCGGCAGTTTGTGTACCCCACCTTGGGTCAGTCCTAGGAGCAAAAACAGTAAAATGAAATAATACAACGGTGGCTACAACCGCAACCTGGAAGTGCCCCGCAAAAATAATATTACAACAATTTACATTTACAACAAATGAATTAAACAATAACCCATTGCAAACCCCGGCTATACACCACAACAGTCCAATACAGTTTATATGCACAAACAGATATAACCATTTCAGAAATGTGCAACCCCCTGCCAACCGACATACTAGCAGTTAGGGGAGGTTTACGAACACATTAAACAATCACAGATATAATCCATATGCAAATACTGTACAATTTCGATCGAATAAACAACATCAATATTGCTCCAAAATCTGCTCTGTTAAACAGTAACCTGAGCAATAATTAAATATTCCAGAGAACCCCAAACACCAGAAGGGACCCACCCAAAAAGAACGAGTTCCTGACTCGTCAACTCGGCCGCGGTTGCGCGGCGGATCGGTGCGATCCGCCGCCCTTCCGCGGCACTTTAGACGAATCAGAAGCCCAAATTTTTTGGGTGTTCTCCTGGACTCTTTTCTAGCTTTCTGAGCTTACCTGAAAAATTTTAGGACTTCATTTTAAGTTCGACAGAAACTGAACAGAATTAGGGTTTTCCGGCTTTGTTTTTCCGTTCGAAATTCGTACAAATTTGCAATTAAGTTATTTAGTGTTTAGCGAGGCTCTGATACCACTGTAAGTCGATGTAGTACACCCCAGTACTTGTGGGGAGGCGGAATTTTCAAAAACGATCAAGTTTAAAGAACGAACATCGACTAACCGCTTAAATCGAAGCTAAACTACTAATAACCTAACACATAGCTATACTAAACTAAAGTGTTAAGGGATTATACCTATCGATACTAGTCCTTCGTCTTTACGATCTCCTTGTTCTCCTCGGCCTTCTCTAGGTAGTAGACGATCCACCCGAGAGCAAAACTCCAAGCTAAACCTCTAACTTGAGGTAACTAATCAACTTTGATTGCTAATCAAAGATGAAAGGATGATGTAGAGTGATGGTTATGGATTGTTTAGTCTAACTAATCCTTTGATCTCAACTCATGAGGTGTAAGGATTAGGGTTTGAAGATGAGAGCTTGAGGAGAGAGAATGTGAGATATGATAATGAGATGAGAGAGAGTGTATCATAATATATTATGAAGCATTCTTATTTTTAGAAAATGAATAATAGAAATGAATAAGCATGCTTCATAAAATATCTAGTGGTGATTCATTAGCATGAGTCATTAAGCAATAAATGTGCATTTAATGAAATGAATGAATCACCACCATGACTCACAACCTCATTTAATGAATATGACACATAACCCTCCTTAGTCACCATCTTCTAGAAGTTTCTCGAACAATTACGAGAACGCCCTCCGATCCGTAAAAATACGGAAAAACTTTAGACTGTAAAAATCCAATAACCGGATACCAGTAACTGGCTTAAACCAAAGCCGACTGGTAAAAACTGTCCGAAAGTCGTACGCGCGTAAACGCACGTATGCGTCCGAACCCTTTGTCGCAAAACCATGCAACCTCTATATCGTTTCGCCTGGAGTAGGAAACTCTCTGTGTGGGACTCTAGAGACTCGACTACTACGCTGGCAGTGGGTTTAACCACAGACCGCAAGCGGCACTAGCTGTACGTAACGGTCCCCAGGTAGTTGTCGATAAGAAGGCCGATGAGGAAACCCATCCGAACTCCTACTGAGTCTGATGTGACAATCTCCATACAGTCCGGTCCGTTCGTCCAAGACTATCGCATATCGGGCCTAGGGGGGCGGCAAGCGTCAGTCCCCTAATAGCGGTATAAGTCGTGTCGGAGTGAAGCCCATTACACCCTGAGAAACTACTGGAACCTACCAGTAAATCTCGCTTGCCCTGGCCAGGGACTTTGCGTAATGGCTCTCTGACACAGCACGATATCTACTCCCAATACCGGGAGGGACGAATCCTGTCTAACCGCCACTGCCTCCAAGTGCTCGGGACTGCACCCAACTGCTACCTGTTTGCACGACTCCTTTGAGCCGTGGTAGGGTAGCAATCTAAGAACAGTGGGACACACTCGAGGCGAAGTAGCA